>JAUPFN010000001.1:4808962-7285246 GCA_036924255.1 Apodemia mormo
ATTCGCAATACATGGATTGTGTGAAACATTGGTCTCTGACAATGGGACCCCATTTGTTTCTAAAGAAATGGAAGACTTTCTGACTGCTAATAAAATTAAACATATTACCACAGCACCCTATCATCCGGCTACTAACGGCCTAGCGGAAAGAATGGTACAAACCGTAAAGGACAAGTTACGTAAAATGAATGATATGCCTTGGGATATTAAACTACCTAACATGTTACTTGGATTACGGGTAACTCCATGCACAACAACAAACAAGAGTCCAGCTGAACTCTTAATGAAAAGACGGTTACACACCTTACTTGATACTTTGCATCCAGATAGTCATGAGCGAAAGAAAAGAACACAACAAATTGTAAATAACGCACAAAAAAATAATAGAGAAGCAAATACTGGCCACGATGTCATGTATAGGAATTATGCTAGAGGGCCACGATGGCTTCCAGGTACTGTGGTTGGTAAGAAGGGCCCATCAAACTACCAGGTGTGTACTAAAGAGGGTACAGTAATCAATAGACACATTGATCAACTGATTAGAAAAAAACAAGCAGTTGGAACAAAGGGAGCACAAAAAGAGGGAGAAGCGACACAATACCAACGTGATACTATGGGTTCTAGGGAAATGTCTGACTTAAGGGATAAAATTACTGACGATGACTTAAGAGATGTAAGTGTTGACGTAGACTTGGGAAATGAAATGAATGAGAGAGACTTAATGGAGGAAATATCTGACAGTGACATAAGAGAAGAAATAATTGAAATACCAAGCCAGGATAAATGGGCAGAAATGTTGGGCATACCAACAAATGTCGAGCCTAGTTTTTCTGGTGGTAAGGTCAGAAATAAAATAAGTGCACACCCAAGGTCACCATATGATAGACCAAGTCATTCTAATAATTTCATGGCATAACTTGTTTCTTTTAGATTAGATAAATAATGATAAATAGTGTTTTAGTGTTTTGTTATCTTTTTAGTTACTTTGTTTATTTACTTAGGGGAAAGGTATGTTGTATACAATAATTAGGTTCTATCATTCTAGTGTAGGTAGTTAAGTCTTTGCTTGTCATTGTTAACAAATAATGGAAGTTTAAGAAATGGAGGTAGGATTATATATTGTCACTTGTTATTGCTACCTAGCACATTAAACATGAATTATAATTAAATACGAAGTTTTATTGAATATAATAGTCATGTAGGTACCTGATTTAAAAGTATCATCACGCCGGTACGTATGTGGGGTAAGCAGAATAAACTAAACATCTATAGAGTATAGACTTTCAGTTCTCCACGATTCACCAGTTTCTTGGTTGGCACACCATTCCGCCAGACTCCGAGCTGCTACTGAGATTTTAGATTTTCGAGTAAAGTATCTTCACGCTCGTATCCCCGAAGAGGGTAGGCAGAGGTACAACAAGTGTACCCACGATTAGCCGAAGGCAGGCAGTTTTGTGTATCAGAAAACTGAAAAAACACTTTTTTATGTGCCCGACCCGGGAATCGAACCTGGGACCTCATATAGCCTACGCCAACGCTGGACCACTAGAACACAGAGGCGATTTTCGAGTAAATCCTCAATAATACTTTTGTCCGATCGGGACTTCATGGTCGAAGTATGGCCGAGTAGTCTAACCCCTAGACCACCATGCACAAATCAAACGACGCGACGTGCGACACACAGAACAATTAAAATGTCTTAACTCAAACAGTTATTACATAATACCTAAGTGTACTCATTTTTATTATTAGTAAGATCTTACAACAACAAATATGAACCGAATTGTTATCACAAAATGTTTCCAATTCAAATCATTCTAACATACTTAACGTACTCGTATACCCGTTCTCTTAGCTCGAACCAACGATCTCGGTATTATTCGATTTATTTGAGTTATACTGCCCATTGCATATCTCCCGCACGTTGCGCACCACACTCTTCTCTTGGTAGTATAATATGTGATACGGCCAGAAACGACATTAACCGAACTGTACCGAGTGATGAATGAAGTAATGTGTGATGGTTGAAACGCTAGTGTGATGTGTGATATTGCATCACCTTTCCGAGTGATATTACTTTTGTGATATTACACGCATCACCTACCCATGTCTAGGAAGGTGGTGATTCTCAAAAATTTGAACTGAAGAAGTTTTCTTAACTTTGTTTTGTTAGTATTAATTTTACATAGCATTTATTCTACCTACGAGACAAATAGTGACCATGACTTGTTTTATAAATTACATTATTTTTATTGTCATTTCTCCTTATCATACATTTAAAAATTTCAGATTTGACAAAAATTCTGACAGTGGAACATAACTATTGTAAACCATTAAAATATAACCATATGGTACTGCAAGAATCACAGGATTTACATTCTAATAGTGGTAAATATATTTTGTACATAGAATTTTTAGCCAATAAAATTAATTTTAATAGATAGAAATATAAGTTTGTTAAATGGTGTGCATTATCCCAGTGGAAAAGTTTCAAAATAAATTATGTGACTTTAATAGTTTTTTTGTGGGTAATTCAGGTAATTGTGTGTGATAATTTTAAATTTGTGTGTCCACATGTTTTGGAAAACAATTATTCGAGAAAAACAGTTGTATTCTGGTTAAGAGGCTAAGGTCACCGGTAAACTTATACTAGTAGCATTAATACCCCACTACACAGATATCAATATTAACATCTTTGATGTGTATAGATGATGGTTGTCAGTTTCCACCAGGCGATCAAACTATTTGTTAGCTATCTACATATGTCAACAGTGACAATCCGAAATTATTACTAATTGTAACTGATATCACTTTTTGGAAAAAGCGTCTGAAAATAAATTAAACTATTCATTTATTTTAAACATTGCCAACAAAGGACATAAACATAGATTATTGACACTAAAACTCTATGACTGGTATGTTGTGTAGTGACAAAAATAAAATTAATGTGGTAATAAATGAGGCAGATCGATCATTATGGTCTACACTAAGCCCATAATGGATTTGGTGAGAACAAATATGTATCTATAATATAATATTAAGATATTTTATCATCCCAATTATTATCGGTTTTTAAAAAGTGCATGTCTTATGTATTCATAAAACATGCACTTTTTAACTTCATGCTACGTATATAGATAAGTAAGGTACTGATTTTGCCCTGATTTTATGACACAAAATGTTGTGTGTTTGATTAACAATTACTTCTTATATAATTTATACTTTCCATCGTCGGCACTTGTGAAATTCCATCATAATTATTGTTTTAAATTTTAAACTTGTACTGTCTCACAATTCAATAATTATATATATACTTTTTTATTTAAATAGCCAACCTGTTTTGCATTTTACTGCATCATCAGGGCTAAAACTTAAATTGTTATCCAATACATTGTGCTTGGAATTGTTAATAATAGTCGACCACTGTTAACAATTTCGAACACAACATATAAAATTTAAAACAACAATTACTTCTTGTTACTCACTAATAAGTACAGTATTTATTTTTTCTAGAAAGTCAATTTGAAATAAATTTTCCGCTAGGAAAGTGTTTCTTGAATAATTCCATAATGTCTGGACGCACAAATTTAAAATTATTACACACAATTACCCGATGTTATATAAAAAAAAACGATTGAAGTCAAGTAATTTATTTTGAAGCTTTTCCGCTGGAAGGCTTTTCCGCACACTCTTATATGCACTCTAAAATTTAAATGTAATTAGGATTGAATAATAAAATTTTGTAAATGGTAAAATAACTTTGTTAATTGTAATTATTTTTTTGTAAATTATAACAAATTGAACTTTTGTAAATTATAAAAATAACTTTTGTGATGTTTTTTTAATAAAGCCATAAAATAGAGAAAAAAGACAAGCCCGATGAGTTTCTTCCACTTTGTCTTTTCAGTGTGTAGCTATTTCTATTTTTTTTTTTGTTAAATCAACTCACAAGTTTTAAATTTAATTTTATATTTTAAATATTTGTATGCGATATTATGGTAAAATGTGTTGGTATTTTTAAATTAATTTTTAACATAAGTACAAGTACATAGTATAAAACAAAGTCGCTTTCCGCTGGCTGTCCCTGTGTATGCTTAGATCATGAAAACCACGCAGTGGATTTTGATGCGTTTTTTTAATAAATAGAGTGATTCAAGGGGAAGGTTTTTATGTATAACATAAAAGCAAGAAATCTTCACGGTATAGGGAAAGCGGAATTGTTTTACTCCGAATTTAAAGCGTGCAAAGCCTTGGGTAAAAGCTAGTAACTTAATAACTTGTGACACTCATACTTTTGCAAATAGATATTTTCATTCGCACACACAACACACCCAAATTCATGTGTATGCATTTATTGTAGTGTACATAAAAAGGTATTGATTTCTACTATTATTGATGGTGCGTAAAATTGAATTTGACTCCTTGCTCATTTTCATGATTATTTCTATCATTATTAAATTATATATCATTGTATTACAGGAGAAACTCAGCAATACAGGTAGTAAAATTTTGAAAGAAAAATAGTAAATGAGTTTTTCCTCTTCCTATCTCATTAGAAAACGTGTTTAGGGGCTTGGTAAATTTTTCTCGGTCAAAGTAGAGTTTAAATTCATAACATTGTGTCAATAACTCAACATCACCCAAAACTGTAGTTACTCAGTTTTACCTGACATTTATCTATATAGATAAATTTTTACTTGCGGGATAGACAAGAAGAACAAAGTTCCAAATATTGTGTTATTTATATATATGCCTTTCCTTCTTTGCTTAAGTTTTTAAATGTATTTAAATTTCAGCTGCATCTTCTATGTTACACGTGGAATTAGAGCATAATTATTGTGGGGCTTTAAATGAAAGCCACATATACTGTGAAGATTCTCAAAATGTGAAGACTGTCAAAGGTATTGTAGAATATACATCATAGAAATTTATGCCTTCATTTGTCCTATTAAATTTGATGATAACTATATGTACAAATATACAATATATACAGTATGTAAAAAAAACCCTGTCCGATCGGCTAAGGCATTATTTGGTAGCTTAATACAAACATATTTGTGTCATTATTTTATGGATATTGATACATACATTTTCAAAATATTTATATTTATATATATATTTATTTATATATTATATATATTTATTTTCTAATTAAAGCGGCAGCTCAACGTCGTCAGGGTCATTGTACGCATAGAGCATCTGTTTATGGTAAAATGAAAACAGTTTGATACTTTTAATATTTTTATTATTTTTAAATATTGCAACTATAGTAAATATTATATTACATTGTACATTAAATAGAAATTTAGATGTTTGTTGATCAGTGATGGCATAAAACAAACAATGTTAAAAACGTTAAGAAAAAAACAGGGTTTAAAACAACTTTCAATTGAAAATGAATGGAGTAACTAGAAATAAAAGAAGTTTAGTCTATGTAGTATTTTTCAGTTTAGGAAATTTCAAATTTCATTTGTCATTGGAATTAAATTAAAACATGTTTATAATATTATGACAAGTAATTTATTTAATCAAACACAAACTTTTATAATTTTATTCATAATCATTAATGTCAGGCAAATTAAAATAATAACATAAATTTATAAGTATATCTATACTTAAACAATTAGTTACAAATTGTGTGTCAGACAATATGAAAAGACAACAATTACTTAATAATTTCCTTGTGTTTAAAAACTTTGACAAGTTTTGCAGCTTTCTCGGGTACCTAATTTATTTCGTTCGTCGGAATGAATAAATCAGAATGTTGAAAAGTCTTTCAACTCCAGCACTTGAAGCATCAGCGGTGAAAAGCTATGCCACTAAGTCTATTGTTTGGCGATTAATTTGGTTTTTTAATGACAGCCACCATTTAAGAGGACCGATGTAATTTAATACATGATTTTCAAATAGATAGTTATGAAAGGGATCTGCCATTGCCCTGTATTTTACAATATATGGCATCGCTTACTTGTGATAAGTTTTTATAAATGATAAAGCGTCACAAATATCTTCACTAGTGAGGCTTTCACCCCTGTACTTATGATGTAGTAAGTTTACTAAAAAATGAGCCTTTTAAACCGGGCATTGAATGTACTTAAATCAGCTAGTTGTTTGGGGGATAATGTAGCCGGTAAACTTATACATGTGGCATTTAAGACCTCGTCACAAGATAGCAACGCACCATTAACACCTTTGGTGTCTATAGGCGATGGGTGACTCTTTCCATCATATCTGCCTGTTTGCTATCTTATGTCTATAAACTCTGGCGGACTCAACTGTGTTTTTAGGTTTGCCTCTAGATATAATTACAATAAGTTAGTAAATAAATTTAGTTTGGCAGGTTTTGTAGTTAAAATAGTTTCCCATATAAAAGAGAAAATCCCTAAAAATGGTAGCACTGCTTGAAACTTTTTTATTGACTTCATTGACAGTTGACACTTATTCATTTGACAGTTGGAAAATGGATGTCAATACTGTAAGAAATGTACTTTAGTTAATTCCACCACACTATTTCATATATGGGATCTTTTGATAGGGAAATTCTGCTGAAATAGAAGCTATATTTGTTTTGCAGAAAAAGCTATAAGACGAACCAATAATCTTTACCCTAGGGTTTCCCCGAGAGAATAATTTAAAGAAATTAATATTGTAACCTGTATTTTGGAACTTAATATGTCCACAGTAGAAACATTTCTTAGTTTAAAAAAGTGATAATGTACACTCTCTAAATACAAGGAACAAATTAATCTTGTGGAGCATGCATCTTGTCTACATAGAATACGTTACTTGCTACAGTTAAACTGCCGGATGGTATAAGACATCTATTATGTACCAATAAACAATTTAAAAAATGTGTTAAAACAAAACTGTGTAGGAAAGGGCAATGTAAAAAATTAAATTATTAAGAAGATAAGAATATCTGGAATTATTTATTACCAAATTCTATGCTTTAAACAAGTAATTCATATATTTGTTTCTCCAAAACAGCTAGTCTAGTAATAAGATAGTCTTTTACTATTGAAATTGATCGTGCTATAAAAATTATATAATATAATAATAATAATAATAATATAAGACAAGACAATCTCGCTAAGTTTCTTCCGCCGGATCAACTCAGTGTAGGGCCGCATTTCGATTTGATAGTAATTCTGTAAATGTCAACTCGCCAAAAGCACCTATAAAAGTTAATTTGAATAAATTAAAGATCGATTTAAATCCTGAATAACCAAAACATCTACTCTCGCATGGAAATGAGCGTGATGAATTTATTTACTTACACCTACCTACTGACTTTTCGCATGTGAAATTTAAGTTACATTTCCTACAAAAACTTCAAGTTCCAAATCGTGTAATAATTTATACGCGTTCTTTGTAATTGTATCTATTTAAATTAAATACAGATATATAATATTTACTTTAACCTTCACTTTTTATATTGAAAGCAGGGATAACAAAAAATTAAGTTTGGGCACACCAACTACGCTAGTGTGCGTGGCTGGATAACTGTAAGTACACAAGTGACACTTATTGACATTTCACACAAGCAGATTTTTCTGAGGACATTTTTAACTGTCAGTCGCTTAGGAATACTCTCTCTAGAGGTATATTTTTTTTATAGAATAAATTAGCAAACAAGCAAATGGGTCTCCTGATGAAAAGAGTCAACCATCGCCTATAGGCACCAAAGGTGTTAATGGTGCGTTGCTATCTTGTGGCAAGGTCTTATGCCACATGCATAAGTTTACCGGCTACCTTACCCTTCAAACCGGAACACGACAGTGCCAAGCACTGACGCTATTGCGATAAGAATAGGTAAGGCGATGGTACCAGACCCGGGCGAAAAAATGCAGAACTCTACCACCTAGTAGCCATGATGTTAGTGACTCGTATAGCCAATCGGTCGCCTTTTACGACCTGCCTGGCAGAACGGCAGCTGGCCTGTTCTTCAAAGGAGCCCGAGACCAACACGATATATACTCATAGATATCAACGCGCCATTAACGTCTATGGTGTCTATAGACGATGGTTGACTCTTTCATCAGGAAACCCAACCCATCTGTTTACTATCTATATAAATATTAAAAAAATCTTTGTCCATAATGACGTAAAAATAGGCTCTTTTTTAGAAGTCGGTTACAAACGACTAAAAATAGTCTATGGAAAATATTTTCGTACTCACGTCTCTTTTACTTTCTTTAATCCTGGAGTAAAGTTATACTTTCTTTTTCTTGCACCACAATAACGGCGATCGGAATCTTTTCATCCCATCGTTATTATCGCTAAATTAATACAACAACGTTAATAGTAACCCTTATAGATATATAAAACAAGTCGCTATTTCATTAAAATTAAAAGTCAAAAATAAAATACTTACTTTTCAGTATCAAGACGTTGCGGTTGTCATACCGTATATTCTGTGGAAATTTACGTGCGGGAAGCGCGGAAAAAATAACGTAGGGTCCAACCTCAAGGAGCGCTCGTGCGGTACTAATTTTGGCAAATCGATGTAGCGTATATATTTTATAGTTCATTTTTATTTATTTTTAAAATGAAAATTAAATAAATATTATTTAAGTGACTTATTTTTGAATAAGAATAGAATATAGTTTTATTCTATGCCAATTTCGATTGAAAAATGTCATTATTTGATAACAAAAAACCCAGTCAATATTTGGTTAGTTTTCGTAGAAATAGGCATATTTTCTTAATTAATTAGATATAGTTATACATCTTTTAGGTAAAAAGTAATTCATTCAGGCACAATAGGTGGATGTTTCTGGTAATTTAGTGTTTTTTCTAATTAAGTTTGTTGATTCTAGCAGTAGCAATATCTTTTGGAAAAATAGCTTCCTTGCGTAATTATCGAAACTTGATTTCGGAGAACAGTTATTATAAGAAATACAATTGATGATTACAAAATCTGTTTCATTGAGGCAACATTTAAAAGATTAAACTATATAATGGTACCATTTAAATAAATAAAAGTACCTTATAATATGAAAAATTAGGACCTAGAAAATTTGATTTCTCGTCAAAAGGTGGTCTAAAGTGTAAACTGCCTCTTAAGTTGCTCAATTTTAGTACTAAAATGAGGCACTTAAACTGCCTCATTTCATTAATTATTAAAAATAATTATCATTATATCATATATTAAAAATAATTATCATCAATAATCATTAATAAAAAAAATTTTTGATTATGTCATTGACCTTCCTATGTACCTCTTTCAGATAGGACAGGGTTTTCTTTACAGCCCGTATGTATTATGTATGTACACTGACCATGTCTATTTTATAAATTGGACTTCCTTGTGGCCTAGAGTTTGGCATATTTGGTTCAGATCATGAATTCCTGATATCAACTCTAGGTCAGCAAAGGTGTTAAGATTTTTTTGAGGTTTTAGTTAAGATTTCAAAAAATCAGTAGCAGAACATGGTGGTAATACAACACCATTGTGCCTCTGATGAGCACAGAAAGCTGTCAGACACAGTTATGGCTGGAAATAGGTCATAATTGTTATTCAGGTCTATATATAGTTCGATATTTTCCCCATGTTGGTTCCGGACTCCTTTGAAGAATAGACTAACTGCCATTCTGTCAGGCAGGTAGTAAAAGGCGACCGATTGGCTATGCGAGTCACTACCATCGTTGTTACTAGGTGGTAGAATTTTGCATTGTCTCGCCCGGGTCTGGTACTACCGCCTTACTTATTCCTACCGCAATAGTGTCAATGCTGGTGGCTGTCGTGTTCCAGTTTGGAGGGTAAGGTAGCCGGTAAACTTATGCATGTGGCATTTGACCTCGCTACAAGATAGCAACGCACCATTAACACCTTTGGTGTCTATAGGCGATGGTTGACTCTTTCCATCAGGAGACGCATCTGTTTGTTTGCTATCATATGATATAAAAATATAAATATAAATAAATATATATATATATAAATTCGGTGATGAGGATCACTGCTAACCTCGAAAATGTAAACGAGAAACCGTTGAATCAGGGTGAACTGGAAAGTCTAAAGACGTTCGGCTCAATCTGCCGACCTTGCAAGGGAATTAGCTTGATGATCTAATGTACTTTGATAAATCACAGACCAATACTGTTAAATTATATAAACTTTCATTAACCTTTAACTTCCTTTGTTTGTTAATGACGAAAGTTGATGATTAGAGAGTATGATGTGAGGAATTGACATATTTAAGAGTTCTGTTGCGGCTACCGGGGTGTTGTAGTGCCTCTGGCATGTTTGCAGATGTATGTCTAGAGGATTTATGTGCAATAATGCAGAATAAATCTCAAATGCCACTACACACTGGATCATCCTATAAAAATAGATTTTTTGCATCTTCATGTGATGGGAGTTTGTTAGACATACAAACACAGACTCGTACACAAATACGCTGGAAAACAAGTCATTTGGATGCATACTTGATTAATTACACATATTTGTAAAATTTTAAATATTAAATGAATGTTAAATTCAATATACTAACATTAGAAGAAAGTAATGTTATAGATATAAAACACACTGCCTCATCAGTTCTAACACAATATTCACAAAAAAATATGAAACATTTAGATGACTGAAATAGTAGTTTAAATGAAAGATAATATTTTAATAAAATTTTCATTGTAGTAGTAACTACAATGAAAATGTTTTTGTAAGATGTACTAATGTCATTCTTGATTTAAGTTTTAGAAATAGTCAGTGCTGGTACAAATCCTTAATGAAGAAAACAGCATATCTTTTTTGTCGGGCAACTCATTAGACAAGCAAAAGTTGAATATGTTACTACAAATCACATTGTTACAACAGACTAGAATGTGACTAAATATTTTTAATGCCCTTACTCATTTTTACATCAACTCTTGATCTACTTTATTAGGTTTAAAGAACATTTATTCCTCATAAGAATTACATTCACTTGATTTGAGAAATTTTAACATATTTTGACAAAACACATGTTTCTCTTCGGATAAAACGTACAAAATCATTAGAAATTAACATTTAAGTAGTAAAATGTTGGTTAACAGTGGGTAACTCAAAAATAACATTGTTATATAAAAGGTACAATAGTAACAAGTAACAACTAACAAAAGGCCGTTCAACGGCAGCTTACATAGATGCAATTCACTAGATGTGACATAGGTATTTTATTGATTTATGGAACACAAATTTATTTTATTTGTTTATTTTTAAATTTATACTTTAATGAACTTTCTGACATACCCATACAATTGCAAAATGCATTGGGATAAGCATGTAATTATGCAGGACAAGATCAGTGTTATCCAGTCATCGCTAACTTTTATACAAACCTGTTATTTATTTGTTCGTTTTATATATGGTATAATATAATTATTTGTGTTTCAGATTTTAAAAGAAATACTGGAATTCAAAAATACCGAAAGCGAATTAGGTACTTGAACAAATCCTTAGAACAGTCTCGACTAAATTCAAAATGTTTAAAAACAAGACTACGGGAAGTAGAAAAAACAATAAGAGAACAAGGTTTTCAAGAAGTTATTAAAAATATGACCACTCCGGCAAAAATCTTCACAAGCATGCAATATCGACAGACCTCTAAAAAACGTAAGGGTCGACGTTTCAGCCTTGATGAAAAAGTTCTTTCACTATCCCTTTATAAAAGAAGTCCAAAAGCATATTCACTTTTCTCTAATTATTTTACTCTACCGTCAGCTAAAACTTTAAAAAAGTTATTATCTCGTATTCAACTTTCACCTGGCATAAATCATATTGTATTTAAAAAAATTAAAACAATCTCCAACAAAATGAGTATTGAGGATTGTTTGTGCTCACTAATTTTCGACGAAATGTATATATCTCCTCAAATACATTATGATGCCGCGAAAGATACTTTAAAGGGGTTCACTAGTCATGGGAAGAAAAATATAGCAGACCACGCACTAGTATTTATGGTGAAAGGCCTAAAAGCCAAATTTAAGCAACCGGTGGCTTACTTTTTTACTAACAGTTTAAATAAAATTGATCTGAAAAGTATTATTGTACAGGTTGTTAAAGAAGTACAAAAAAGTGGTTTGATTGTTTTGTGCACAGTCTGTGACCAAAGTGCAATTAATGTTAGTGCGATTAACAATCTTGTGCAAGAAACAAAACATGATTTTATAAGGAAGGGTAAAGAATTTAGATACGATTTTTTTGAAGTAAATAAAAAACAAATAATCCCAATCTTTGATGTGCCACATTTGATGAAGGGTATAAGAAATAATTTAATCACAAAAACAATGCAATACAAAGATTTAAATGATAATGCTATTAAATATTTCAAATGGGACTATTTAAAAATGTTATATACAGCAGACAAATCTTATGGTGAGCTACGACTGTTGCACAAAATAAGTGAAGAACATGTTAACCCAGAAAAAATTAAAAAAATGCGTGTAAAATTAGCCACTCAAGTTTTTAGCCACAGTGTGGCAGTTGCCACGGAGCATTTATCTGCTCGAGGTGACATCCCTCAAGAATGTCGGCAATTAATACCTATCACTTTGTTGCTAGATGATTTGTTTGATTCGTTGAATGTAAGTTCATTTAATATACAGAATGGCAAAATATATAAAGGGGCTGTAAAAAGAAATTCACCGCACCATCAGCTTTGGCAAAAAGCAATAAAAACCTTGGAAACTGTGAAATTTATTAAGCAAAAAATAGCAAACACGAAAATCCAGTTTATAGAGTCTACTGTGCCATCCACAAAAAATTTTGTAAAAACTATTCAGGGAATGCAGGCACTGTGGGAAATTTTATCTCAGAAATATTCTTTGGACTATATGTTAACAAGAAACTTTAATCAAGACCCTATTGAAAATTTTTTTGGAAATATCAGAAGTTATGGGGCAAGGAATGTATCTCCGAATTGCATAGCATTTGAAAGTGCTTTTAAAGCATTGCTTTTAAATAATTATAACACACCACATTCAATCAAAGCCAATTGTGAAGAAGATACAGATCCTTGCCTTAGTACTTTAGATTTTTTTTTAAAAGATAATTTGATTCAAAAAGATATTACTTCTGATGAGTCTAATACGCAAAATATAAAATTTGATTTTCAAGTAACTCAAGATATGAGTGATACAGAAATGAATAGAGATGTTGGACAATGCAATTATGTTTGCGGCTGGGTCTTGACTAAATGTCTCAAAACTGTAGTCAAGTCTTGTAAAAGATGTAAGCAAGACTTGATTTATAAAGATCACAATCCAAGAAATAATTATATTAAGGCAAAAGAATATTCAAAAAAACAGTGGCTATGCTACCCAAACCAAAAAATAGAAAGGGCATTTCTTGAACTACAAAAAATTATAAACTCTTTTTTAAAAAAAGATGTGCCCTTAAATAATTTGAAAGTTAATATAAAAAGAATGAGTAATGTACTAGTAGATTTTCCATTTAACTGCGAAGTACACAAGGATAATCTAGCCAATACATTTACGAATTATACAATTAACATAATAATTTACAGTTGGTGTAGAACTATAAACAGGATTTTGTCTGGAAAAGTGTCGTATGATGGTGACGATGAAATAAAAATGGCTGCCCAGTTGTATTACAATAAACATAAAAATAAAAAGAAATAAGCATAAATGTTTTGTTTTATTTACCAACAATTTCGTATATATATTTTATCTGCAAGGAAGGATCGGTTAGTTCATTCATTACAAATTTATTATTATTAAGTGTTGTTTGTGTAACTGATCCGGATGGGCAGATAATTTTGAAAAAGATTCCTTGGGAAATAAGTTTAAAATATTTAATTTCATCAGACTTAATTTCCAAAATCTTGATTTATTTGTTGTAATGTGAAATAGTTAACCTAAATTACATTAAAATATACATCATAAAATGTTAGAACTACTTAAATATCAATAAAAGCAAACTATTTCACTTTACTATAATAATTATAAAGCCAAGTTTAAGAAATCCCTAAGTTCCTTTTTCTGGTTTATAAATATACATTTTATAACACATGATCAATATCTTTAAAATGTTTCAAATCAAAAAAGGAACTTTGGGATTTCCGGAAACTGGGCAAAAGTAATGAAATATTGAAACACACATGCAAATGCCATATAAGCACGCACACATACACAAGTCGTAATTACCGTGTCCCAAATATAGATGTCTATAGTGGACAAACTTGTACTTAAAATCAACGCAAGATGGCTCTCTTTAAATAAAATAATATTTCTATACTCTTTGCACAGAACATCTACTACTATCAAATATTTCAAAATATTTATCCAAAGAGTATATAATATTTATCTATATTAGTCAGCAAAGAGAATACAATACCACAGATTACTTATGTATAAAGTCAAAGAGTATGTAACGTATTTAGTAACAGTGTTCTGTGATATTAATATTAATTTTCTCTTTGATTCAAATCAAGGAACTTATATATGATAACTGGAATTACTACGAAGCAATATTTGAAAAATAAAAATGTACTTTATTTCGTTACCAATAAAGTTGACATTTGTTTCTTACATAACAGAGGGGGAAAACGTTCTGAGCAAGACAACGACATGAGTGGATGTTGTCCCTTTCTTGCAATTGCCAGTGTAAATAAAACTTTCGGATGGTAGATTTTTATATATTCGTTAATCATTAAATCCTTTTTATTCATACACGTCGATAGATACATTAGCATAAAATGTATTGTAATTAACATAGCGAGTTCTAAAATGTGCTTATTTTAATCTTTACGTAATTAAATATACAATGCAAAAACTGTTTATGAAATTAGTAGAATTACTTAGTAGTAATTTGCAAACTACGCATGGCCACACTTATATATGGCGATTGGCGCTTTATTTAGTAGAAAGAGACACACTCCACTCATGTCGTGGTACTCTTCGGAACGATTTTGAAGCGCGTGTAACATTCCGGGTAGAATGTAACTTCCTTGCTATAAACTAATTACCAATTTGCATGATTACGTACCTATGCAAACTCGCTAATATACAACTAATGGTTTTGCAGTCAAAGAGAATTATTGTTACTGCAGCTGTAGCTCGCTGCAGCTGTATAGTCTGTACTATGGTTTGTGGCCATAGACCACCCATACTCTATAGACGTAGAATTCATGTTTCTATGGTAATATAATATCAATTATCACATTTCAAATTGAAATGAAAAATGTCAATTTATGTTTGTATTTTGTAATTTGTATTTTCTATTTACACTACTTTACTCTTATTTCCCGTAGATCTATTATTATGAGTGTTTCTAATAGGTAAATGATGATAAAATAGTGTTTGTGTGTTCAAGTAGATCTCCTTTTCAAGTAGGCGATTATGATTAAATAATGATGGAATCTAAGTTATAAAAAAGCTATAAATTTTTAACGATGATGCTTCATGTAGTGGATTTGTAGTATTTCTATTAACTATTATAATACTGAAACAAATATGTGAAAGTAATACACTGCTTCACTGCAATTTACGTTAAAACTAGGTAACTGACTTAGGTGAGGACGTTTTTTTTGTTTTAAACTGCCCCGACAACATGCACACTGACGAAGAGAATGTTCTTTTAAAAAAAGAAAAATCTGAAGCATTAACAGACGTTTCATTAAAACAAGAAAAATTAGATACTCCTAAGAAATCCGAGAGTAAATTAGTTACAGAGGATCCTAAACCACGTATAGTTCTCACTTTTCGATCAGACAAATCTGGAACCAAAAACAGCAACATGAAGATTGTTTCTACAGAAGAAAAACATGAAGATGTGCAACCACGAAGATCTAGTAGGGCTCGACATTCCAAATGGGAATCTGATGATGATAACGAAGTGTTGGTTCCTCCAAAAAAAGATAAACAGGTGTCAGAAAATGAGGATGTTTCAGATAATTCACAAACATCAAAACGATCCTCCCGGCGTAGAAGTAAGGATTGTACAGATATTTTAGCAAGTGCTATAGCCAGAAAAGAAAAATACAATGAAACCTCAATGCCAGCACAGAGGTTGTCTCGACGTATAAAGCCTACAGCCAAGGTCTTGGAAAATGAAGAACTGAGAATGGGTCTAGAGTCACAAAATAACATGAGGTTAGGTATTACTACTGATAAAAATCTTGATGGTGTGAAAACTAGACGATCAGCTCAAAATAAAAATACTGAAGGCACGTCAACTGCTAAACGTAAAAATAATGAAAAAATAATAGAACAGAAAAGGGATAAATCTGTGAAAAAGTTGAAACATTTATGTGAATTAGGTCTCAAAGCCGTTGAAGAGGACAATACAGATGATGAATCTGAAAGTGAAACTAGGTAACTATATTTGATACATTTTCCTTTACACTATCATTGAAACTCAGTAAAACTTCCTCATTAATTTCATATAATTTTCACAATTTTTCTGGCTGGGAGCCAGGAGATTTTGAAAATTTAAGTAAAACAAACTTTTTTGGAAAAGCAATGTATTTTTAAAATAACTTAGACTAATATAATATGTATGTATTTTTAAATCTAATTGGCTCTTCTACATGTCAGATAAAATTAGTTGGTTCTTGAGTTATCTATTAATGAGAAAAAAATTGAAATTTTTTTGTTGTTTCTTTGACATTTTCCAATTCATCGTTCTTGTAGCTAGTAAAAGATTTTCGAGCTCAAAAATTGGGTTGAATGCCATTAGAAAGAAAAAGTCAATGATAATTTTGAAAATATACACATTTTCATTTTTATAAACTTGATTTTTATGAACACTTTGAGCTTAAATATGCATAAGCTAAGTTTTAGCTTGTTTGAGCTTAAAATACCTTGATTTAGAGGGAAGTTTCAGGGATGACGCCCAGGGTCAACCGGTTTACAATTTTTTATATTTAAAACTTATGCATGAACATATCCAGAAGTTAACATAATGCTCCATAGCATCCTCTACTAGTCTTAATCTTACAGTTCTACCAATCTCAATTACATCAGAACAATGTTTAGGATGTGGTGCAAAATATGCCATTTTTACATTCTAGTTGTGATGACAAAACCTTTTTTTTTTTGAGTAATGCAAAAATTGTGTTGTATGAGGTTTCCTTAATTTCACATCACACAATGTAAAGCAATATTTAACTTATTGCACCCACAAAACTCTCGAAACAGTTGTGTATTATGTGCAGCATGTGGCGTATAATACATTGCTTATATTGTGTATTCAGCACTAGTATATTACAATAAATCAAATTATACAAAATTAAGGTAAAAAAATCAAATTTTCTTACACAAATTTCTAACGGCTTTCATCTCAGAATCATTTTCCAAAGCTATGATTTTGTTTTTTTGATAGACAGTCTCTGTCGCCCTGTATATATCCTTATGCTATTTTTGTATCAGAGATACCGGAGACAATGAGGAAGGTGCAGAAGAAGAGGAAGAAATAGATGATGATATTGAAGTGATAAGCAAGTTGCTTGAAGCTGATGAAGAAAGTGGGAGTACTGTAAGTGAGGTGGTATCTGTATACTCAGAAGAAGTAGAAGAAATACGCAAACCTCGACAAACAAGAAGGTTGTGCTCCTCGAATGAAAGTGAAGAGGACTCAGACGATGATGATCAAAAGTAAGTGGTTATTTGGTTTATAAGAAACTGCTGGATAAAATATTTATAATCAAAAAAATGCTAGAAAATTTACATGCCTAATTATACACAATTGCAGTAGTTAAATAATAGGTTATTATTTTAGTAAATTCTGTACTATGCTTAATTTTTAAGCTGGTTAACAAGTAAATTTATTAATAAATCACTACATAGTATAAAACATAGTTTTTAATATAGATCAATATGGCCGTTTAAAGTATGTAATTTAAATGAATATTTTCGAAGATATTACAGATTTAAAATGTAGGGGCACAGCGGTTCTGGGTTTATGGGCCTGTAACGGCGCGCGCGCGCGGTATGTTTTGTTAAACTGCTGGGAAACGTGTTAATTTTCGGATAAATAAATATAGGACTGCAGCTGAAAACAAAAATTTAGTACATTCTTTTTTTTTCAAACCAAATATCACCATATAAAAAACATGTCGAAGATTATCATAAGGTGAAATATGTTGAACAAACTTAATTAAGAACAACTTTATGTGTACCATATTTGTTGCAATAAATGATTATGATTAGAAATAGTATTAACAAATTATTTGTTTTAGAGATTTTTTAGCCTGTTTTTGGAATTTTATATGATCAAGTAAAATACATTCAATCATGTAATAAGTTAGTACATTCCTTAGATAATATCTTCAGGTATATAATTTTTGTAAAATTGTTATTTAACAATTAATGTAAAAAAAATGTGATTTAACAAACCAGTTTTTAACTTCCCACTACGTATGTAGATAAGGAAGTTACTGATTTTACCCCGATTTTCGAAAATCGAGTTTTCAGCAGTTTTTTTTTTTATATCAAGATAGCAAACAAGCAGGTGGGTCTCGGCGAGAGGTTTTTTGAGTTCCTAGGAATGTTTTCCGACTATTTAGTATTTACACAACGCCAGTATGTCTGTATGCATGTGTGTGTGTGTGTGTGTGTGTGCATGTGCGTGTGTGTGTGTGTGTAACATCTCATTACTTTTTTAGGGCTAGACCGATCGAAACGCGGTTGATGGCATTCGATTGGATTCCGCTCAACTTAGATTTCCTGAAAATTTGAAACGATTCGGTCCAGGAGATTTTGGGAAATTTTAAAAAACACTAAAAAATTTTGACGAATCAGTATTTTTTTAATATAACTTCCAGATTTATGTACTGATTGAGTACAAAAACTAATCAGCTCTAGTGCTCATAAATTGCATTAAAATCGGTTTATCCGTTTGGGACTATTGTTGATGAAAAATTTTGAAAAAAGGGTTTTGTCGACGTTGCTTGGAAATTTTTCAACCAATCATTTGTTGGTGTTCTACGATATTTTAGTACGAAAAAAACTATGTCAAATGCCATTTCAAAAATTAAAATCGAATCTAATTCTCAAAACTTATAGCTTTTCAAATATAAAAATTACGTTGTTTTTAGCAAACTTACTTAAGTTTTTTTAAATAACTTTCAAGTTAATTTACCAATTGACTTAAAAATATTATCAGCTTTTGTTCTTTAAAAACTGCGTCAAATACCGTTAATTTAATCAAAATCTGTCAATTTGTTTGGGATTTATCAATGAAGAAAATTAAAAATAAAATGTTTTTTGACATATTTATTTATTTACTTTTATGCACTAAAATTGTACAATGGTTAAACTTAATGCCATAAAGGCATTCCTTGCCAGTCAACCAGCAAGTGGAACAGAAAAAATTTCAATAGGGGTGCAAATAAATATTTTAAATGGAAATAGGAAACAGTATGATGGGCTAAACGGAAAAAAAATATAATAATTACCAGGGAATAGAAAATATAAATAGGTACATGTAACATATTTACATATATTAATAAACACATAATAGACTATATACATACATAGCACATATAATAAACAAAATATTTAACTAAGCAAGTAAGTATAACAAAATTATTTAGTAATGTCTGTCTGTGGATAATTTCAATTTCTCTTAGATATTTTGTTGATAATTAACACCGAAAGCTAAGTGTTAAGATAATGGATCATCAAAGCACGCTTGAAAGAGGACCTCCTAATGTCAACTGGAAGAGAATTCCAGAGCTTAACGCCTTGAACAAAGAAAGATTTGTAAAGAAAATCCATCCAAAACATAGCATCGAAATTTTTTAACCTATCGATTATTTAGCTAAAATAGTATTTTAGATCTCAAAAATTAAGTTGAATGCCATCATCGTTTTCAAATATACAGTTTTTCAAAAAAAAAATGTTTGAACTGAAAAATCAAAAATGTAATACTTATATGAATTTACATATTCCAAAGATAGCAAGAAATCTTCATGGTATAGGGAAAGGGAAATTGTTTTACTCCAAATTTAACGCATGCGGGCCACGGGCAGTAATGAATAAATCAAAAGTACTGGATCGATTTTAATCATTTTTCCCGTGCGAAGCCGGGGCGGGCCGCTAGTAAATATATAATATTGCTGAACAAATTTTCGCTGTGTTGGTCCCGGCCTCCTTTGAAGAATAGGCCAACTGCCGTTCTGCCAGGCAAGTCATAAAAGACGACCAAATGGCTATCGAGTCACTACTGTCGTGGCTACTAGGTGGTAGAGTTCCGGTTTGTAGGGTAAGCTAGTCGGTAAACTTATACATGTGGAATTTGACCATACCGCAAGATAGCAATGCCCCATTAACATCTTTGGTGTCTATAGGCGATGGTTTCCCTTTCCATTGGGAGAGCCATCTGCATGTTTGTTATCGTAAGATATAAAAGAAATATAGTGGTGCCTACCAAACGGGGCTGGCAATATACTATCAGCATCTTTAGCATCTATATGATAGTTTGGTATAACATACAATCATATGTAAAAAAATTGATTGTAACAATTACTTTGTGTCAACTTCTGACTGACTAATGACTACCTTGCTCTCCAAACCAGGCAGGAGGCAGGAATAGGTAAGGCAGTGGTACCAAATATCCGGGCGAGAGTTTACAGAACTCTACCAACTACCACTATATGTCAATATTTATATTAGAAGATAAAGAAATCAACATTTAGTAATACTAATACTAAATCACTAAACTAGCACCTAATGTTTGAACCGGAGTGTTGTGCATGTAATTGTGAAGACTAAACCTTATATTTGTGAGAATATCAAGATTACCTTCTATACTGTTATATATTTAAAACTAATTTTACATTTGTGTTGTTTTTTTTTCAGAGCCCCAAGAAGGCGCTCCAAAAGATTGAAGAACCCAAATTATTCAGGACATATCTGGGGAAGAGATTCAGACGACTCAAATGATATGTAAGTTTAATTCCACACCTGAGTGGTTTTCTATTCTATCTAATTTTGTACTTATATGAGAAAGGAATGTCTATTTATTGTGTTAATACTAATAAATAATTGTGTTTTTCAGGGATTATAGACCTAAAAAGAAAAAGAAAAGGTCATACAGTGACAAAAATTTGTCAGACGATGATCAAGAAGATAACATGTAAGTGTAGAAACCTACCCATAACCTCAAGACTTTTAAATCTTTATTAATATTATATGCGGAAGTTTGGATGTTTGACTTTTTATCCTGGAAAAATGAGTTGCACCTGTGGGATTCACCAAAAACTTTTTTAATGCAGTGGGCTGTACAATACAACTAGTATTATAAATGCGAAAGGTTGGATGTATTTTTTTTTATATCTTGAGATAGCAAACAAGCAGATGGGTCTCCTGATGGAAAGAGTCAACCATCGCCTATAGACACTAAAGATGTTTATGGTGCATTGCTATCGTGTGGCGAGGTCTAATGACACATGCATAAGTTTACCAACTATCTTACCCTCCAAACCGGAACACGACAGCGACAAGCACTGATGCTATTGCGCCAGGAATAGGTAAGGTGGTGGTACTTGACCCGGGCGAGACAATGCAGAAAACTACCACCTAGTAGCCACGATGGTAGTGACTCGCAGAGCCAATCGGTCGCCTTTTACGACCTGCCTGGCAGAACGGCAGTTTGTCTATTCTTCAAAGAAGCCCAGATCCAACACAGAAAAAAAGCCCGGATCCAACATGGAGAAAATGGATGGATGTTTGTTACTCAATCACACAAAAACGGCAAAACCAATTTGGATTATCTGGAATAACACATAGGATTCTTTTTATTGTGGAAAAATAAGTTGTTCCAATATGATTCATCCAATATTTTTATGATGCAGCGGGCTGTAGGGTGCAACTAGTATTCTGTGCAGTATTATCACAGAAAACTAGAGACTAACAAAAATCAATGTTCCTTTCACGGACGCGATATCTCGGAATGGTTAGGGAATGATTGTACTGCACCAATTCGAGATGTTGCTTCCGTGAGAGATGTCTATGTGTGCTATGCTCGAATATTACTTGTATGTAACATTGACTTCTGTTAGTCTCTAGAATTCTGTAGCATTACTTTACTAAACAAATAATAATACAAGCCACTTCATTATTTGGATAGCTAAGTTTATATATGTACTTATAAAACATATTGGATTTTTTTCAGGAGTGTAGCTGATGGTGATGAAGGATCCGCTCCAGCATCTCCCATTGAATCTTCAAAGATCCTAGTTATTTGTGAATGTGAAGAGCCCAGTAATATTTATGCGTCTCCTGAAGACCTTACAGGTACATATATCTACCCGCCAAATCCCATATAGTGTAGGCAGAAAGAATTGAATGCCATATTATGGTCCAAACAGACTTACAAGTAAACTGGCCTAATGAGTATAAAGTGTGTAAGGGACCATGTTCTGTGAAGTTAAAAATAAATGCCGTTTTACATTTGCTCATGGTGAAAATTCCTTTATTTGTGGGAATTTAGAATTTGGGTTCTGTGATTTTTTTTCTTAAATCATACATTGCTTGGAATCATTGTGCCCCTTGAATAGCCTTTTGGAATTCACTAACACAAAAATATCCCTCTTTCCTTACATGTGCCATGAATTTATACTTTGTTATTATTACAACAAGCATAGTAATCTCATCTATCGGTATTTATAAATCGTTTGTAGAACAATGAATATGTAATTTTCAAGAGATTTTCCTAAATATTGGTGTGTATGTATATATACAGTCTCGCAAGAGATAGGTTGCTTTTGCCCGTCCTCATGTACCTTTTCTTCTATGGCACTGTAGTTTCTATGTCTAATTTTATGTATTTTCAATATTTCTTTAAAATTTAATCGCCTCTGTGGTCTAGCGGTCCAGCGTTAGCTTTGACCACATGAGGTCCCGGGTTCGATTCCCGGGTCGGGCACAAAAAAAGTGTTTTTTCAGTTTTCTGAGAAACACAAATTTGCCCGGGATTGGAAAGTGCCCGGTTGGCGATAGGCTTGCCACCTATCACATTTGTGGAACCAAGTACCTTCGGCTAATCGTGGGTGCACTTGTTGTATCTCTGCCTACCACTTCGGGGATATGGGCGTGAAGATACTTTTTTTCCTTAAAATTTTACATACATATTAGGGAAACGAAATACTTTATAGTTGTATTAGTTAATCAACATAAAGACTTGTGTATTTAAACAAAAAATTTCGTACATAAGACTCGGTCACCAATTTTGCACTGTACAATTAGAATTATTTAAATTATACTAAGTTAACATAAAAGAAAATAAAACATGGTATGTTGCATATTGAGCCGCCCACAATGGAGGGTTCCTAAGTTGCCCATCACAAGTGTTCTAAGAAGAGTGCTTTTATTGTTTCATACTATGAACTTTAACATATTTAACCCCTCAAGTCTCAGACGGGAAAAATATGACCACTCTTTGTTTTATAATTTTCGGTCAGCTGCAACTCGTTAAAATGTGATCACACCCATTTTGAATTTAAACTCTATTTTACATATGAACAGTCATTAATTTAGTTTAAATAGGCTTGGTAATTGACGGCCTTGGATATATTCTTTGAAATGAGACAGCTATATTGACATTTAATAATAATAATAATAATAATCATTTAATTCAGGCAACATGGCCCATATTATAAATACCTTATAGACTAACATACATATTAATATAATATACTTAAAAACTACACTTTGTCACGTATTGCCGGCGACGTAACACGCACTTCATTTCGGAGTCTCCCCCGGAACCTTCGGTAGACCACACCAGTCGGCCAGAATTCCCCCACCTCAAAGGTCGACAGGAGATGCGTCGGTACTCTCACCACAAAAGAACTAAAGTTGACCTTGTGGCGAGACTGCAGACGCTCGACCCTCAAGTGGAGAGACGTCTTCTTACTGATGTACTCCACGACGTCCTCGACATTCATGGACCAGTGCAGACGAGATATGTACAAGGGCGTTGCGGGGACCTCGCTCCGCAGACGCAGCTCGGGTACATATGGCGCGGTGCCGCGATTGTTGCGGGCGGTGGGCTTCTTCTTTCTTCTTCTCTCCACCAGTGTGAAGCCCTTCTCATCACACCTCCTGCTCTCATCCTTGCCAGGTCGACGCGATTCCACCTTACTCTTTGTGGCCTCCCGGCTCTCCTTAGTCTTGCGACTCTTCGTAGCCTTGCGGCTGTCATTGTCCCCATTTTTATTCGCCTGCGGGGGAGGTGCGGGGCGACCAGCAACAGTCGCAAAGTTTTGCTGAGTCGCCTGTGGACTCGGCGTCGGCGCAACCGGGAAGGCGGGTGGGGGCGGCAGCGGCGGTGTTCGTTGCTCCATCGGATATTGCTGACGGGCTAAACGTGACCGCTTGCGCGCCTCGGCGACGGGTGAAGTACGCTGCATCAGGTGACTTACATATTGAATTAACACTTTTTAAATGCGATAATTCAATTCGTAGATCATTGATGGTAGACTCTGACGCCTGTAGTCTACCCTTAACTACGGTCAGCTCTTCTTTGAGGAACCTGATGTCCTTCAGTAGGCAGACGACGTCGACGTGGTCCAGCGTCACGGGCGGCAGCTTGTGTAACTCTTTCGCCACAAAAGCCGGCACCTCATCCGGATCCGTCTGCTTCAGCAGGGAGATGATGTCCTGCACGCTACTTTCTGTACCATCTCTTCTTCGCGATGGCATGTTTGCGCTCTGGCCGAGCGTCTCATACAGCAGCTGCTTGCCCTTGCAAATCTCCTCACTGGTAAAGGAAGACTTGCAGATCTGCATGATGCTGACCTCGTCCATGGTGTCGATGGCATGCTGGATAAACGCCAGCAACTCGTTGGCCACGAGCGCCATGGTCACGTGCAGCGGCAATGTGCCGCGCGATTTACGATAATATTAATTAATTAATATTTGCTGCGTGTGTAACGCGGAGCACGACCGGTCGCTAGCTCGACACATTACATTTTTCCTTTTTTATTTACCGCTGACTTGTTATAATTGTCAGCATTTTGTGGTAACAGCGTTGGTATATCCTTTTAACGGTCAAAAGTCAAACGCCAGCGATTAATTCCGCGAGTGTGGCCTTTGGTTTCGAGGGGTTAAAGTCAATAACGAATTTATCGGCATCACAGGTTCACCACCTACAAAAACTTCTCCAAGTTTATAAGTTGGTTGACTATTATTCTAAAATTTGTAAAGCCTAAGCCGTGATAGTTAACTTCATTATACTTAGTATTACCATAATTTTTTTTTTCCACCCCCAAAACCAACTATTTAGTCTGCAGGGGGTGGGGACACTTAACTCTGACAAAAATTAGCACTTTAAAGCTTAATATTTTAAGAATGATTCCCTTAATCAAAAAGTTGTTTTCACAATATTTTTAAATACCCATGCAACAATACCCCACACTATAGGGTACACGAGAAAAATATTAACATCCTCACTTTACACGTAGGGGAACTACCCTAAATAAATATTTTTAAGTTTTTTTACGTTATCACTTTTTTGCCGTAACTAACATGTATGTTCACACAAAATTACAAATTTTTAGTACTAAGGATATCTGCGCTGGACTGCAAACGGACAGACGGACATAGCGAAATATAACGTAAACTTTGGAATCCTAAAAAAAGAAAATTTGTCACAAAATTCCCATTGGTTCACATATGTGTGTATGTGTATAGTATGTATCGTTATTGGGCAGGGCCAGTATTCTGCCAAGCAGTGGAGACCGTAAACGAGGCTCGCGTGGGGTGCTCGCACAGCGCGGCGCGCGAGGGCGGCGCGCTGCAGCCGCTGCTGCGTGCCGGGCCGCGCGCGCCCTACCGCCTGCTGTGCAAGCAGCACGCCGCGCAGCTCAAGCGGCACATGTGCTGTGCTGCCTGCGGACTCTTCTGTACACAGGTACTTGTATTCTCAGTTATTTCAATTTGACCGAACAATTTCAATAAAATGTTGTCTACCATAAGAGAGCTGGCGTGGAAATCATACCATGCCTTACTGGGTAAGAGATGTATGTTTGTAATTTTAATAAATTCTTAAGATGCGGGAAAAAAACTAACTCAGCAAAAACCATATGATAATTACCGATGAATAGACATAAAATAGCACTAACTAAATGGCTTGCATTTACATCATAGCAACAATGATACCCTTTCTGATTGGTGTAATATTATATCTGGTGTACCCCTAGGTTGCATACTATATCTTCTCCTTTTTTCAATGTATAAAATTTAAAATCAATCTTAAGTAGTTTTATCACAATATCCCACGTATGCTGATGATTTCCAGATTTATATACAAGCATTACTTAGAGATCTACCTTTTTTATATTATAAGATAGCAAACAAGCATATAGCTCTTCTGATAGAAAGAGACAACCATTGCCTTCAGACAAAAGATATGTTAATGACGCGTTGCTGTCCATGTGGTGAGTAGTAATGTCACTTGCATAAGTTTATGGCTACCTTATCCTTTAAACAGGAACGTGACAAACTCGTCTTCGCCTGTTACATATCGCCTAGAAGGAAAACAGATGTTCAAAAGGGATTCTACTCTTCAAAAGGGACTCAGATCAACATATAGAGAAATGAAAATGGTGTGCATTAATGGCTTTTCTTTATGATGTCTGTTTTGCCTACAGTGTAAAGCTTTTATTTTTTAGGGAGTGTTTTATCAATGCGACAAAGGCCATTTGTTCCACATAGACTGTGCCATACCACGTCAACCCAGCGAACCCAAGATGAAAGATGGGTGTCCCCATTGTGGTATCAACTCTTATGGCTGGACTCCAGTGAACAGCGTCTGCCACAAAGTGAATGTTCAAATGCACTGCACTAACAAACAAATCTTCCTACCTGATCAGCGAGAACAATGGTAAATCTATTACACTAGTACCAATTAAATTAATCACCCAATCTCATCTCCCTCTTTACCTTTTTTTTGTATCACCTAAGGTCATCTCCCTCTTTAAATATCAAAAATTGTTCAGCCTACTTCCATGACGTCATCACATAAAAATTTTGAAAATTCATACATAAAAACTGCTGCATATTTAGCAAAGCAGTTAAAGCAAGTAACTTAAAATAACTGCATGTTTTAAATATAAACAAAAAACGAGCAAGTGTTCCAGTAGTCGGATAATATGATGTGTAAATTCTGACATCTGAGTGATTAAAGGCTGATTTTCATTAGTTGTTAGTCGTATGCAGTGTACTGTAGATTTATGTTTAAACATGCCAAAGCGCCCGCATGCGATAACCATTTTCATTTGTTGATGGCGCCTGCATGCTCAATGTTTGATATTTTTTATAATAACATATTTATTTTATATAAATTACTTGTTACATTCCATAAACATAGGTACTATCGATATTTTCTACCAGTTTAAGTATTTTTAAATAGGTACTGTAATGATGCGCCGATCGTCATGGGGGGTTCCTCAGCTTGCAGTGAGTGATTCGTACCGGTACTCGGGTTTACTTTTATATCATGTTAGAATAATAAACTTTTGTTAGAGATACTTCGATTTATTGGAACTTCACGTTCAAGAGCAATTCGAGAATGATACATTTTTGTTTTAAAAGACTACACATTCTTTTCTATATATCGACTGAGTTATCGACAAATGTAAATAAGCCTTAAGCTGGTATATTCTGATATCCTAACCAGTCACCGCGCGCACAAATATCACGCGCTTCGCGCCTTCCTGTTATACACTTAAGAAATCACTTTCACAGACAGCAGGAAAACTAGAGGAAAGATTGTACACATCAAAAGAGTCACAAAAACATTTAGTATATTTCAATATAAACTATTCATTGTATATGATACGAGGGTGGATTGAAAAGTATTCGGCCTAACCAAGAAAATAAACATACTAAATCAGTTATATTTTTATTTTTCTACATAATCACCATCAAGTACGATGCACTTTTGCCATCTCCCATTCAAAGGATTTAGACCATTGAAAAAAAATGATTCTTAAAGTCAAAATATGCGTCTACTGATGATTTGACTTCGTCGTTTGTCGAAAAACTTTGACCTCCGAAGTACTTTATTAGGTTAGGGAACAGAAAGCAGTCTGACGGTGCCAGATCAGGTGAATAAGGCGGATGCGGTAATAGTTCAAAGCCACAATTGTGAATTTCAGCCATTGATTGCACAGACGTGTGAACACGGGCGTTAGCTTGATGAAACAGGACTTTTCTTCTGAGCATTCCTGGACGTTTTCTTTTATTTCCTCTCGTAAACGATGTAGTAAGACACAGTAGTAATCAGAGTTTATAGTCTGACTCCTTTCAAGATAATCATAATCACACTCTTCGAGTCCCAGAATACTGACGCCAATACCTTATTTGCCGACAAAAGCTTCTAAGTGTTTTGGGGGGTGGTGAACCAGGTCTTCACTGTTTTGATTGTTGTTTTGTTTCTGGCGTACAGTAATGAAGCAATATTTCGTCCATTGTAACAAAACGATTCAAAAAATCATCTCCATCGGCTTCAAATAACTCCAAATAGTCGCGTAAAATAGTCAATCGCGTCCTTTTTTGTTCAACTGAAAGCAGTCGCAGAACCCACCTCGCAGACACTTTGTAGAAACCCAATTCCTTGACTATGATATTTTGAGTTTGTTCATAAGAGATGCCTATAATCTCAGCTAGCTCTCTAATTTTTAATCTGCGGTCTCACATAATTATATCAAGTACTTCTTTAATATTTTCGTCAGTAGTGGTCGTTGAAGGCCTTCCAGATTGGGGTTCATATTTCCCACTCTCTCTGCCACACTTGAATTCTGCTATCTATTTTTTGATGGATGAATAAGAGTAAGACAGAGCAGAATCCCCTAATGTACTGACCAAATCATCATGAATGGCTTTCGGTGATAGCCCCTTCTTATGGAAGTACTTAATGACGACGCGCTGCTTGGTTTGCTCCATTTGCAGAAAGTATGTCTGATTGCTTTGTTGAAAAATTTATAAAATTACAACAAATTATTGCACACGTCTCGACACACAACTACTTGAACTGAACTAAATAATGTGGGTAGATTTAATTTTTAGGATTAAATGGATCTGTGTTAGGCCGAGTACTTTTCAATCCACCCTCGTAATATATAATGCAAATATTCAACCATTGTGGTCTGATGTATTAAACAAACACATCTACTTCCTATCTAAAACAGTAAAGGTATTGTCAGTATTCCGTTACAGTTTTATCCATTAAACTTTTACTTCTACAAACATATTTTATTAGTATATTATAAGCTAATTCTACACAAATTTCCAAAACAAATTAAATCTATTCCAGCACTCAAGCATTCCTCGGATTTTCGTCGCTAGATCCGATAAAAATTAATCCAGAGCCGCTTATACCAGAGGACCTACTGCCAATGCCTCCAATAGATCTGAAACAGCTATGTGAATCCACCAAGGACGCCGAACCAGATGAAAACGCTATCCAAATACTGTATGATGCCATTGTTGCTGGAGAAACAGTTGAGCAGCTCGTACCAAAAATAAGTAAGTAATTTTTTAAATTTTTATTGCAGGTTACTGCTTGGAACTAAATTATACATGCATTAGAAATGATTTTTGATGACCAAAGATGACGATCGCCCCGTTGGTCGAGTGGTTAGCGACCCTGACTACGCAATCGACGGGGCTCGGGTTCGATGCCTGACGGGGATAAGTATTTGTGTGATGAGCATAAATATTTGTATTTCTGGGTTTGGGCGTTTATTAAATATATTCCTTAGTTATACGTAGGTCACACTATAAGTTTTGCGTAACTTAAAAAAACAACATGTTATAACCAAAATATTATGTTTATTTATTTATTTATGTTTATTTAAACAGAGCGGCGTCCGGGCGCCGCTGTCGCCATTTATATTTACTGTCGCCATTTATATTTCTCTTTGTTTCTTATTTATTTTCAAAATAATCTCCTTTACACTTTAAACATTTTTTCATGCGATCGAACCATTTTATAAAACAGGAGGACCACAGATCTGAAGGCATGTTTTCTATGTGCTGATTGAACGCTATCACTGCCTCTTCAGAGTTAGTAAAAGTAAAACCTCTAATTAAATCTTTCAGTTTGGGGAAAATACAGAAATCACAGGGTGCTAGGTTGGGGCTATGCGCAGGATGAGTGACGAGATGTACTTTTTCGGAAGCTAAAAATGACGTTGTTTTGTTGGCCGTGCTTGCTGTTTTTTTTTTCAGGTTCAAAACAATAAATTTACGTTTCGTCTCCTGTGACAATGTCATAAACAGCATTAGAATGTCCGTGGTCGTACTTCAGTAGCATCTGTAAGCACCATTCCACGTGAGCCTGCTTCTGCTCCGCTGTCAGTTCATGAGGGATCCAACGACAACAAAGTTTCCGAACTTTCAATTCTTCATGTAAAATTTTCTGAATTTGGCTCATACCAATCCCCAATAGTCCTCGAATTGTCTCACAGGTAATCCGGGGTTTTCTTCAATTAACCACTTAACAGTAGCCACATTATTTTCATTGACGGCAGTTGAAAGCTGCCCTTCACGAAATTCGTCGTGTAAAGAAACTCGACCTCTCTCAAATTGTAAAGAAACTCGACCTCTCTCAAGCAAATCATCGCCTCACGGTGCTCAAACAAGGTGCTTTTCTTCCAAAAGCATTTTGAAGACGAGCGGCTTAGTCTTGCGGAGAAAGAGAATTTTTAAAATCGTAAAAAATCATCGCTCTAAAATCTTTTCGACTTAATTCCATTTTCGTTGCGTACGTAGAACTTTGATGTGTGATAAAAAAACAATTGACAAATAATTTCCTGCTAATTGTTTTTTTTTTTATTACTAAGAAGGTTGCAACGTTTTAAAAATATAACATTCGAAATTCAAATAGTTCCGATTAGCTAGAAGTGCAAAACTTTTAGTGTGCCCCATGTATATGTATTTCTATGTATTAGTATAGTTGACTGACATCCCGTTAGATCAGTAAGTGTAATTTTCCCCGTAAAAATTTTTTACAATATAGTGAGAATAGCGTAGTTACCCTGAGGTAAAAACCCTGAGGCTCTTCACCAAATTTAAGCCCTTTATATAGAGGGGGGTAACTATGCAAATAAGCGGGCTTGTGGAAATTGTCAGATGATATTTTTTTCATTATTTTTACATCATTTTTTTATATAATAAAAGAACGCAGACACGCTCAAAAATGTCAAAACAACGTTTTCTTTGTAACTTTGTGATCCTCCCACTCCCTTATGCTACACTTGAATCAGAAGATTTTCTAAATTTAAGGTGGCAATTACCTCGCCATATCTTATTAGATTTAGTGTTTCCACATTTTTTATTTGTAGATTTTTCCCCCACCATAGAAATGAAAAGCATAACCTTTTATTTTTCCTATAAATTTAATCTACAAAATCCAATATGTCCCTACGACGCTCAAGTAACTACCCATTTAGCAAGTTGGGCTCCCCTAGTATTAATATTGTGCGCAGTTCGCGGGTCGCGGCTGAACGAGGCAGTGGAGGGCGGCACGGTGGCGCACGCGGCGGCGGCGCGCGGGCACGTGGCGGCGCTGTGGCTGCTGCGCCCCGCCGGCGCCGACCTGGACGCGCTCGACACCGGCGCCCGGACGCCGCTCATGAGGGCGCTCTACGGTGAGCAACCAACTTACCCCTATATACACGACAACTGGAATTATTACGAAACAATATTATAAAAATATACTTTATTTCGTCACCGATCAATTTGAAATTTGTTTTTTTTTTTAAAAAAAGGAAAAATGTTCTGAGTAAGACAACAAGAACGGTGGATGTTGTCCCTTTCTTGCAATTACCAGTGTAATTAAAATATTGGATTTTTTTTAGATTGGAGATTGGTAGATTTTTATAATATATTTGGTAACCGTTAAATCTCTTTTATTCATACACGTTGATAGATACATTAGTATAAAATGTATTGTAAATAACATATTGAGTGCTAAAATGTGCTTATTTTAATTATTACGTAATTATTTATGCAATGCAAAAACTGATTTCCTCAAATTATTAGAATTAGTAGTATTTGCAAACTACGCACGGCCGCACTTATATATGGTGCTTTATTTAGTAGAAAGAGACACTCCACCAATGTTGTTGTACTATTCGGAACGATTTTGAGGTGCATGTGAACATTCCTGTGTAGTATGTGCCATCCCAATCATGTTCGCGCATTACTAGCATTTTTTAGAAATTACTGTTTCCAGGACCACTGGTATTCTCATAGACCCGTTCAAAAAGTATATAAATGTGAATCACGTGCAGTGACAATATAAAAAAATACTTTTACTTCCTGTAAATACTGTTTATCATCTGAGCGGGCAGTTTATCTGTATTTTATGAATGTTATGAGGTTAAAATTTACTCTTGAAAAAATTATGTAGACTGACGATCTGATGTCTGTAGAAATTGTATCGCGATTGCAGTTATACATTATTAGGTCTTAAATACTACTAGCTGTTGCCCGCGACTTCGTTCGCGCGGACTTCGCTTTCTCTGCACAGCTCCTCCCCCGTAGGTGATAGCATGATAATATGTAGCCTATATGTTGACCCGACCTGTTAGTAATATTCATGTAAAATTTGAAGTAAATCCATGCAGTACTTTTTGAGTTTACCCCGGACATACATTAACTTTCCTACGATTTTATTATATGTATAGATGTACAATATGTCGATTATCAAGCATGATAGTTTGAATGAAAAGGAATTGTGTTTAACAACTTGATTTACTCCTGCACGTGTTGCATGTCTTAGACCAACCTGATTCATTTGACCCGCCCACCCGCAAATGTAGATTATATGAGTGCTATTTTGTAACTTATTATTTTCTTTTAATTTATTAATTATAATTTTTACTGGACAAATGTCTAGTGATATTTGTAAATATTCCTGGACAAATTATAAATTGTATTAACACAAAGTAAGTTAATTGCTTGTGAAATGGATGATAATCAATAATATTAATGTTGTGATTGTATATATTTACAATACTAATAGATAGAAACACATACAACAAAGTGACAACAAATATTTATAATTGCTTTTGATATTTTTAAGTAAATGTATTTTCAAACAACAAAAAGGGAAAAGAGCGAAACTTTTTTATATCCTCCTGACGGAAAGAAATAACCATCCTCTATAGACTGCAAACATGGTAATGCTATGTTGACAACCGTGTGGCGAATGCAATGTTCCATGCATAAGTTTTATTATGACAGTAAATGTAAAGTGGTTTTACCCCGGATGATATTATGTTGCATGATGATAATGACACGTTTGTACAATTAATTGTTTAATTAATTGACTTACAATTAATTAAACAATTAATTGTAAGTCGATGGTCTATTCTTCTAAAGGGGCTAACAACGAGAAATTGGTGTTTCTCTAGTAATCTAATTTGTTGCAGCTCTTCTTGATAAAGAAGTTGCTGAAGAGTCAGAAATAGAACACAATGAAGAACCTATTATTGAAGATAAACAAGACGATAGTACTGGTATAAAAGAGGATATAGAAGTTAACCAAGAAGAAACTGCAGTTACAAAAGGAGAGGGAGAAATGACAATGGAACCAATGGAGGCCACAAAAGAAGAAGAATTAACAAAAGAAGATGTAGAAGTCACCAAAATTGAGGCAGAAGTGACTAAAGAAGATACAGAAGTTACCAAAGAGGAAATGGAAGTTACTAAAGAAGAGGTGGAAGTGTCTAAAGAAGAGGAAGCTATTAAAGAACAAGAGTGTGATAAACCGAAGGAGGAAGATTTGATAAAAGTCATTAAGTTCTTAGTAGCAGCTGGCTGTGATGTTAACATACCTGTGAGTAATATATTAAAATAATTTGATGTACCTTTTCGTACTAAAGAAGGGACGAATGTTGCCTCTTAATCGTGTATTTTACTCGTGAAATGTCAATTTTTATTTATTATTATCAAACATATATTTATTTTACACATTAACACATAGTTACTTACTTTGTTACTTACCATAATTAATTGAACAATACATCTTTTTTATTTTTTTTCGTATTACTACATATTCCTTTATTTTTTTTTAATTTATTTTGCGTTGTTTTATTCTGAACAAATTGCATAATAATTGAGGGACGCTTTATATTATTTTGTTATTAAATAACTTGTTTGTAAGCTGAATTTCATAATTCTTAATAGTCATTTGTTTTAACAATTCAGAATATCATGTTCCATTTTTACTGGATATCTTGTTAATATTTGTTGAATGAATTTTAACAAAAAAGTCATTATGTTATTCTACTTCACAAGTTGTTAATGGTAAAAAATGGATATAATTGCCGTAAAACTACGTGTATACTTAAAAAAATATGTATGTGACGTACTCGGTTTAGATGCCGCGTTCGCATTCGGAAATTGACCCGCGGAGGCCTATTTTCCTAGACTATTATCCTTTCTTTTTCACCATTTTCAACTCCTTTCAATGTAGTTTTTTTTCCTGTTCAGTCAGAAATCAGAAGTACTTTATTCAGTAAAACTATTTACAAGTTATTTTAACACGTCACCATATTTTTAAAAACTACCGGATCGGAAACGCGGCCACACATAGTCATACTATTTCCACTCATTCCATTTACTCGGGTACCACAATGTTTTAGTCCTTTTTTTATGTCTGTCACATTCTTTATTTCCATTATGAGTAGTAATGTAACTATTTAACCATTTTGATACGAAATTAGTCTCTACGAATTTTTTTTATTATTTTACAAATGTGCTACTACCAAGTTCTCTTATTATTACAATCTATACATATAATAAAATCGTAGGAAAGTCAAAACTGTACATTGAATATTTTTTTTAAAAGAATACTTGGGGCGTGATCTACAATCGATATCGAAGCCAAAATATAGTTTTAGAAATTTTGTCTGTTTGTCTATATGTATGTCTGGGGTAAAGTCAAAAAGTACTGCATGAATTTACTTCAAATTTTGCATGAACTACATATTATCACATCAACATATAGGCTACATATTATCACGCTATCACCTACGGAGAGGAGCAGTGCGGAGTAATGGAAGTCCGCGCGGACGAAGTCGCTGGCAACATCTAGTTTTGAATATGAATACACATTTTGAATATGCCCATTATGCATAATAGGTATTTTCATAGTTTTTTAATGTTCCACTTTTACTTAATTGAAATTCAGAGATGGTAAATAGTTTTGTTCAGCCTACTTTTATTCTATGCTTCGTTCGCGGCGCTACCTTTATGTCTGGGGTAAAGTCAAAAAGTACTGCATGAATTTACTTCAAATTTTGCATGAATATTACTAACAGGTCGGCTCAATATATAGGCTACATATTATCACGCTATCACCTACGGAGAGGAGCAGTGCGGAGTAATGGAAGTCCGCGCGGACGAAGTCGCTGGCAACATCTAGTTTTGAATATGAATACACATTTTGAATATGCCCATTATGCATAATAGGTATTTTCATAGTTTTTTAATGTTCCACTTTTACTTAATTGAAATTCAGAGATGGTAAATAGTTTTGTTCAGCCAACTTTTATTCTATGCTTCGTTCGCGGCGCTACCTTTTACTTTTGTCCTAGTAATCGTGTTACAATAGGTCAACCATATTGAAATCCTCAATCAATCGATCAATCTCTCGTAAATAGTGTTATGAGCTTTTAGTTCGTATTACGTAGTAAAATAGGTACCACTTATTTTAAAACCGTGTATTTACCACACAAATATACGATACATCACAATACAACATGTATTACTACACCAAACCACTGTTCGTATACGAACTAAATTACACTATCACTTTTCATTTTATGGTCTTTATCCGTTCACTTTCGATCACTTTACAAAACTGACTCGCTTCCACCGACGCGTCCTTATTTATATACAAGGTAAAGTTCGTTGATGTCCTCGAAATCTAAATAACAAATCGTAAACAACTTAAGCGTAAACAGTCACGCTAATTTCAATCTTATGTTTTATCCAAAACGGTCCATTATGGCAAAGCTGTTTATGCATTATGCAAAGCAGCTATTATATATCGATAGAAGCAGTGGTCTCTTTCCAGTATTCTCACTCTTCAATTTTCTAGAATATTTGTTACAATATTTACGACGAACTCGCACCATTTCTTCATTTCTACGTTTATTTCGCTCTTTGTTCGTGTTATTTGTTTTCGATCGACACCACTCTGTATGAGCGAATCCATTATCCTTGTAGGAATTTGAGACTTCTGTTAAAATATTCATAAGATTCCAAACCCAACATTATCTAATCGTTGTATATAATCGGGTTATAATTAGGGTTTTAAAAACATGTAGCACTAGAGATTACCCTGTATTTATTAAATATGTATTTTTTATTCATATACTTGAGCATTGAGAGTTATTTTAGGGTCCAGAAGGCATGACATCGTTACATATTGCCGCACAATTTGGCAGCGAAGAAGTGTGCTCTATTTTGCTCAATAGTGGCGGAGCATTAGTGGACTCGAGGGACCAAGGTGGTTGGACCCCTCTGGTGCGGGCAGCGGAAAACGGCCATGTTGAAGTTGTTAAGTGAGTGCTATGTGTTTCATATTGGGACTATTTTCATTGATATAAAAAAACCCTAGATACACAATCAGTGTCTCAAAAACGTCCTCTAAAAATTAGCGCATAATTTTAAATTGTGCGCTCATTTCTAATAGAATCGCGTTGGTCACGACACCGTCAATTATATTCCTTTTTGGACATTGCTTTGTAAAAACAAACTATAAATCTTGCACTTAAGTTGGGATATGCAAAGTCATATGTTTTTGCCATATCTATGACTACTTAAATGACATTAGGGACGCTTTAGATTGTCAGTTTTGTTCGGGACTGTGCGTCTTGGGTTTTTTATATCAATGACTATTTTAATAGGATTTATTAATGTAGCTAGTATTAACTTTTACTTAAAATAAAAAAGTTTGCTGTTTTGCTGCAGTTTTGTTAATGCCGATTTCAACCTTTCCCCCTAGAATAGAATTTTCAAAATACTTTTTTTTTCTCTACTACTTATGTAATAATAACTATTTGTAACACATGCCAGCTAATTTACGGAAGTGGTTTAGAGTATTTTTTATAAAAAATGGGTGCATGTACTTATGTACTCGTGTGAGTAGTTATACTTCTTTGGTTTCATTAAAAAATAGATTTTAATTGCATGCAAATAATTAATTATAATAAAATAAAATAATAAAAGGATGGAAAAGGATAGTCAAGGATTTCGGGACGTATGAGTGATTTAGCGAACAACGTTAATCTGTAAAATTTGCGTTACGGTGTGTGCACGTATCTTAAAACTTCACTCTCATAATTTTTTCATAACGCGTCTAAAGAAGTATAACTTCAAAAACGGTGCCTTGACTGTTTTTTTAGATAAAATGACTTTATATGCTGATCTCGGATATTGTTTCCAAAAATTCAAGTGTGTATAACATATAAATAAGCAAAGATCTAATTAAGATAAGTAAAATTTATGACAGCGAGTGTAGGTAATCCGTGAATTTTTGAAAATCGAATTTAAATCAATAAGTTCCTTTGGCCAATTGCACTAACATTGTCTTAGCTTAAGAAAATCATAAGTAGTATGCTGTAACTTCTTGTCTTAAATGAATGTGACGACAGCATGCCACTAAAGATTGTCCTAAGCTAAGACAAAGTTAGTGCAATTAGCCATAAGTCTCCGTTGTTGGTTGGTACAGGCGTATTTTAGTATGTTTGTCTGTCTGTGGCGCAGATTGTTGTTGGGGGCGGGGGCGGAGGCGGGCGTGTGCGACGCTGCGGGTAACGGCGCGGTGCACTGGTGCGCGCTGGCGGGGCGCGCGCCCTGCCTGCTGCTCCTGCTGGCGGCCGAGCCCGCCGCGCTCGACTCACTCAACGCGCACGCCGACACACCACTGTACGTACCCACTCTTCTTTTTTCTCTAGCACTTGGACGAACTGAGACTTTCATTCTAGGACGGGATAACCGTATCCCGTATCTTTCTTTGCATCCTACCCGTGGGGGTGGTTGTGCTTTTTGCTGGATGAACCGAATGCTGGCTTAGACTCTGTCGCTGATATGGTGCTACAGGACATGGAATTTTTCATTCCGTCTTCTACGGTGCCCATCAGTGCCAAGTCTCAATTTTGGTTTGGTCGCCACTACAAAGCGGTTTTACGCCGGAAGCAGGAATGCTACCGAGCTTGGGCTGCTGCGTCGGCATCTCATGATGTAAAAACTAGCGCATTACGAAAGAAGTACAAACCTTCTTCAAAGTTTTTCAAAAGAGCTATCGCCAAGGCAAAAGCTGAACACATTGGCAGAATTGATAAAAAATTAGTTCGCCTTCGCGCACTCATGCGTTCTGGTCTCTCGCCAAGGCTGTGGTAAGGAATTTCTCGCAGCCTTCTTCCATTATTGCACAGAGACGATGACTCTCGGGCCCATACCGCAAAGGAGAAAGCCAATCTTCTGGGCTCGTGATTCCGGCCAACTCGACTCTGGATGACCAAGGGAACGCACCGCCTACCAACCCGCAGTGTGATAGCTCTAAGCCGGAATTAAATTTTCGAAAATCTTCTGTGCGTGATGTTCTACTTTTCTTGGACATCCACAAGTTGAGTGGGCCTGATGGCATCCCTCCGATTGTGCTTAGAGTGTGTGCTCCAGAGTTGGCGCCAGTATTGACGCACCTATCAGGCTTTCCTATTCACTCGACACGTGATACCGAATTCATAGAAGTCAGCTTTAGTGCATCCCATCCCTAAAAAAGTAGATTGCTCTAATCCGTCAAACTATCTCTAAATAGCATTACCTCCTTGTTCTCCAAAATCACGGAGACACTTATAAACTGTCAGCTTCTGAAGTATTTCAAAGAACACCAGCTGATTAGTGACCGTCAGTACGATTTCCATCGTTTCCGCTCAACTGATGACCTTCTAGTATACCTGACGCATCGTTGGGTGGAGGCAGTTGAGTCCAAGGAGAAGGCATTACCAGTCAATTGAAACATAGCGAAGGCTTTTGATCGGGTATGGCATAAAGCGCTTTTCTCAAAGCTGTCTTCCTATGGGCTTCCCGAGAAATTATGCAAGTTGCGGAACACGTCAAAGAGAGCCAGAACACGCTCATGTCCGAAGTCGAGAATGACTTACCGATGTCTCGGATTGGGGTCGTCAAAACCTTGTTACATTTAACCCCTAGAAGACGCAGCTTGCACGTTCACCGCAAAAAAGATACCCTTTATCGTGTCCCCTCGATTTGAGAATACTCCCATTATTGGAATTCGGGGAGTCGACATATCGAACAACGTTCAGTTCCGCGGTCATTTGGAAGGAAAGGCTAAACTACCCTCCAAAAAGTTTGGTGTACTCAGCAGAGCAAAGCCACTTACAGAGTACTTCATGCTAACCCATCGTCTTCAACTTTTACAATGCCCAAATTCGACCCACATGGACTACTGTTCTCACCTCTGGGCTGAAGCTCCTCGGTACCAGCTTCTTCCTCTTGATCGCATCCCACGTAGAGCGGTTGGAATCGTCGACGACCAAGCTATTTCTAATCGACTTGACTGTTTGGCGTTACGCAGAGATGTAGGTTCACTCTGCGTCTTTTACCGCATTTATCATGGGGAGTGTTCCGACGAGTGATTCGGATTAATTCCTGTCGCTAAATTCCATCATCGGATATCGCGTTAAAATTTAAAGTTTCATCTCAGCACCTCGATGTCTGAAAATCCACAATCGTGCGTTTTTTTCGGCACTTTCTGCCTCGCACCACTCCTTTGTGGTATCAATTACCGGCGAGGGTGTTTCCGAAGAGATACGACTTAGGGACCTTCAAGGAAAGAGCCTACTCATTTTTAAAAGGCCGGCAACGCAAGTATAAGACCCCTGGTATTGCAGATGTTCATGGGTGGCGGTGATCACTTACCATCAAGTGCACCCCCTACTTGTTTGCCCCCTTTTCTATAAATGTAACTTTATTTATTCTTAACTAGTAACGAAAATTTTGACCATTAGTTTTGATGGTGGTAACTTTTAAGCATCGGGATCTCTAAAGATAAAATTATTATATTGTTTGAGAAAATTTGAGCACACGCAATAAACAATGTGTAAAGTATTTTTATTATCTGGTATTTAGGTATATTTTATATTATGTATTTTTAAGTAAATAAAATTCAAAGAATGTAAAACAACAGTAATTTAATTATAATAACGCCACCCACAATACCGCTAACAACGTCCTGTAAGAATAGGTTTGCTGAAATTCAGCATTTTTTATTTATGATATTCTAAACTTTTTAAGTGGTGTCGCAGAATAAACCTAATAATGTTATATCTTTGGCAGATACAGAAAAAAGTATCGATTCTATCAGTGTATTGTTATTATATTTTTTAAACTTCTTTAGTTTCAAGTTAGTTTTTATTTTTTCTATACTTGTTAAAAAAGTTAGGCAATACAGCCTACTTTATCATAACTTATAAATTTTAAAAATGCATACTTCATATATTAAACCTGCATCAGCAGGTCCCTTCTAAATAATTGCTTTGCCGTCAATCTTAAACTAGCAGGACCCTTTCTGAAGAATTGCTTTGCCGTCAATCTTAAATTAGCAGGTCCCTTTCTAAAGAATTGTTTAGTCGTCAGTTTTCAACTAGCTGGTCCTATCAAAAAAATTGCTTTGACGTTAATTTTAAACTAGCAGGTCTCTTTCTAATGAATTGCTTTGCCGTCAATCTTCAACTAGCACGGCCCTTCAATAAAATTGCTTTGACGTCAATCTTAAACTAGCAGGTCCCATTCTAAAGAATTGGTTTGCTGTCAATCTTCAACTAGCGCGTTCCTTCAATAAAATTGCTTTGACGTCAATCTTAAACTAGCAGGCCCCATTCTAAAGAATTGGTTTGCTGTCAATCTTCAACTAGCGCGTTCCTTCAATAAAATTGCTTTGACGTCAATCTTAAACTAGCAGGCCCCATTCTAAAGAATTGGTTTGCTGTCAATCTTCAACTAGCGCGTTCCTTCAATAAAATTGCTTTGACGTCAATCTTAAACTAGCAGGTCCCATTCTAAAGAATTGCTTTGTCGTCAATCTTCAACTAGAACGCCCCTTCAATATAATTGCTTTGACGTCAATCTTAAACTAGCAGGTCCCATGGTAAAGAATTGCTTTGCCGTCAATCTTCAACTAGCACGTCCCTTCAATATAATTGCTTTGACGTCAATCTTAAACTAGCAGGTCCCATGGTAAAGAATTGCTTTGCCGTCAATCTTCAACTAGCACGTCCCTTCAATATAATTGCTTTGACGTCAATATTAAACTAGCAGGTCCCATGGTAAAGAATTGCTTTGCCATCAATCTTCAACTAGCACGTCCCTTCAATATAATTGCTTTGACGTCAATCTTAAACTAGCAGGTTCCATTATAAAGAATTGCTTTGCCGTCAATCTTCAACTAGCACGTCCCTTCAATAAAATTGCTTTGACATCAATCTTAAACTAGCAGGTTCCATTATAAAGAATCGCCTTGCCGTCAATCTTAAACTAGCAATTCCCTTTTAAAGAATTGAAAGAATTACTAAAACCTTACAGAAGTTTTTTAGATTTATGTAATGTTTCACCGGGTTTTAATCTAATTTTTAGCATATCTCATAAGCATCAGAACTTGTCACTGTCATGTTACATATAGAATTGCATCGCATCCACATGGATATCAATACGTAATGAACATCTATGAGTAATCATTATATATTTCCATCAAATGAATTCACTTGTTTGCTGTCTCTTGATATAAAAGAATTACAAAATATGTGTTGTAAAATTCAGTATGTTTATTTTCAAGCAATATTAAATAATGTTTTCTGTATTATTGCAGACATATCGCAGCTCGTGAAGGCCACTATGCCTGTGTCGTAATGCTGTTGGCCCGTGGCGCCAGAGTAAGTTGTTATGTACAGTATTTACTACATGTTTTTAGTTAATAAGACATTTTCTTGCAAATCTTTACGTCGTATCTCTTGTAGATTGGGCAAATAAAACCGAGTTATATAGATTACGTACAGCACACAATTACCTGCTCCCCACATATGAAATTTAAAAAATTCGACCGCCCCGTTGGTCGAGTGGTTAGTGACCCTGACTACGCAATCAACGGGGCTCAGGTTCGATCCCCGATGGGGACAAGCATTTGTGTGATGAGCATAAATGTTTATATTTCCGGGTTTGGGTGTTTATTATGTATGTAAAAGTATTTATATATGTATTTCTATATATTAGTATCGTTGTCTAACACCCATAACACAAGCAAATAATTTGCTTACTTTGGGATTAGATCTATAGTAATTTGTCCCGTGAATGTTTATTTATTTATTTACTAGCTGTTGCCCACAACTTCGTCCGCGCGGAATTCATTTACTCCGCACAGCCCCTTCCCCGTGCCCCCCCCCCCCCCCCCCTTCCTCGTTAGGTGATAGCGTGATAATATGTAGCCTATATGTTGATCCGACCTTCAGTAAATCCATGCATTACTTTTTGAGTTTACCCCGGACATACATTGACTTTCCTACGATTTTATTATATGTATAGATTTTGGAGTTTCATAATACTCGACTCGTCCGGGTATTTGGTACCTCCGCTTTACATATTCCTGCTGCAATAGCGTTAATGTTTAGTTGGTCGGGTAAAGTAGCCGGTAAACTAATGCAAGATGCCGCACGGATAACGCACCATTAACACATTTGGTATCTACAGGCGATGGTTGTCTTTTTCCATCAGGAGAGCTTGAAAGTTAAAATAAAACATTGTAAATGTGTTCTATCTCATTCTCTCGCAGGTTAAATGTTATAGAATATATAACATTCTATCTATAATATAGATGTATGGGTTTGTCCATTTTTACTACTGTCGCTTTTGTCGTTTCACCAAGTTTTTCAATTAACAACGATTCTAAAAATATTATCACTACAGAATGTAATAAATGTGGGGTCCACACAAGGAATGTATTTGTTTCAGCGTTTTTTTGCTCCTTGAATCCTTTTATGTTGACACAACAAGAGTTTAACTTACAAACTTAAGTTTGACTTACTTATATTTTGCCATAATTTACACTTTAGAATTTTTTATAGTATACACCGTATTCATGTGTATATTCATTAATTTTGTCCCGTTACTCATACCATTAATTAGTCACTTTTCATTATGGATACATTTTTGGAAGTATATTTTTTATTTTTCATTTTCATATAAACTTAATTCTTGATTGTAAATGATTTAATGTGTATTAATCTTCACCCAAATTTTCTCGTGTTGGACTTAGTCCCCTTTGAAGAATATACCAACTGCCGATCTGCCCCGTTAGGCACTACCATTAGGTGGTAGAGTTCTGCTACGTCTCACTCGGGTATATGGCAATACTGTCTCACCTGTTCCTGCCTCAATAGCTTCAATGTTTGTCGCTGTCGTGTTCCAGTTTGGAGAGTAAAGTAGCTGATAGACTTATGTATGTGGCATTGCCATCAGCGTCCATTAACATCGTTGGCGTCTATAGACGATGTTTTCTCTTTCTATCAGGAGAGCCATCTGCTTGTTTGCAATTTTATAATGTAAAACAAAAAGTCGGATTATAATTGATATACATCATACGCTTGCATAAACCTTTCAATTACTTCATTATCATAGTGCGACACAATTAGGTACAGGACACATGTACAGGAATAAGGTGTTGGTACTAGTTTAATATAATAGTTTCCTAGTTTAAAAAAGTTTTTAATATATAGCTAGACCTCGAAAACAGCGCCGGGGAATTACCGGTAGAGGTGTGTAGCGGCCAGTGCCAGGCCGCCATTGCAGTTAACATGGAGATGGCGGTCGCAATCAAAGGCAGCTTGCCCAGGCGACGAATTATATCAAGGTACATACCAAATTTATGAAGTAATATAAAATATATAATATGATGTTATATAAATAATATAAAATGATGTCAGTAAAGTATGGGTAGAACTAATGCAAAATAGTGTCGGTAAATATTTTGATAAAATTGATATAAAATAGAGTCAGTGAACATTAGGATAAAATTAATATAATTAGATTCAGTAAAAATAAGGGTAAAATTAATGTAAAATAGTGTCAGTAAAGATTATGATAAAATTAATATAAATAAAATTAATATAAAAAAGTGTCAGTAAAGATAAGGGTACAATGAGTATAAAAAAGTGTCCATTAAAAAAAAGGTGGCCGACAACATGTAGCTATTTTTCCCCATGTTCTTCACGCTGTTTCAAAGAATAAACCATCTGCTTCCCTTTCAGGCATATCGCAAAAGGGGAAGATTTATAAAACGTGTCACTACCATTGTAACTAACCAGTTTTAAACATATAAACGTATATAGCCGGGGAACGTTATAGAAAGATACTTTCTAGTAGTCGAAATTGTATTGACATGTTGGGCTAACCATTATTCTTTTACAAACTACCTGGTAGAAAGGCAGATAATCTATTCTTTTAAAGGTAAAACAGAAAATACAGACAACAAGAAATTAACTGAAGGTAGTCCTTAAAACTATTTTGATTATCCGACAGCTGGGTAGATGTTAGTCTATGTTTCAAAGGGGACTGGGCAATCAATCGAAGAGTTATTTACAGTGATATATCCAACGGCCGCGAAGAGCACCCGATCCCGTGCGTGAACGAAGTCGACGACGCAGTATTACCCGAGGACTTCGTGTACGTCTCTGAAAATGTGATGCCCACACCGATACCCATAGACAACTCTATACAGACCATGCAGGTACGTATTACTTATATAAATACCGTTCGGTTCATATCGTGTAGAGATTATTCTTTTTTAATCTCAGAATAAAGCCCACTCAAGCAAACTAAAAGTATGTCAAAATACCATGGAGCATGCTGGGGAAGAAGAAATCTGTCAGGATAAGAACAACTATGATAAAGAAACATACCAGACTAAAAGATGGATTAACAACAGTCAGAAATTTGAAATGGAATTGGACGGACACATAATCAGAGGAAACAAGTGGAGCAAAACAATTATTATTGACATCCTAAGAATAAAATAAAAAAAGACATATAAGATCAAAACACTTGCGGGAGGCTTGTGGACTAGGGCAGCAGAGAGAGAGAGGACCCGGTGGAGAGAGATGGGAGAGCCTTTGCCAAGAGACAATCAAGAAAATGTAAAATAGTATCTGAATGGAGGCTATTATTGTTATTATAATCTCAGGATAGCAAACAAGCTGATGGTTCATCTGAGGAAAAAGGCAAACGTCGTCAGATATTAGAAATATTACTGGTACTTTGCTATCCGTGTGCGACGATGAAATGCTAAATGCACAAGTTTACCCGGTACCTCACCCTCCAAATTCTAACCCGACAGCGACAATCACTAATGCTGTTGCTGCAGGAATAGGTAAGGTCTAAATGTCTCGATCGGATTTTGGTAAAACTAGGTATCAAAATCCAATAGTCTTAATATTAATGACGTGTATTAGTCCTTTCTTTTCTTTCACGATATGCCTAGCAGTAAGGTAACTGATTAATCGATAGGGGTCCACATCAACAACAAATTTTACAAGTGGCATTACCATCTCGCGACACGAATAGGAATGCACCACTAACATATTTATTATTTAGAGGCGTTGATTTTCTCAAAATTATGAGTCATTTAGTTGTTTGCTATCTAATATAAAGAAGTGAAGAAGAAAAATTCATGCTGTACATAATTGAAACGTGAGTTCGTTTCAATTATGTACAGCATGAATTTGTAACTGTGGTTAGATATTTGAAACTATAAGCTGAAAAAATAATGTCCATAACTTTGGTTGCGTAATAAAATGTTGCTGTATGTTGCAGGTCTTGTTTACCGGTTAATTTTCAAACGGCAATGCAAGTACATATGGAGCGTTTTGTAAATGTTTGGTTCTACTTTAACCTATAAAATACCGGCTTCTTTATAGAACAAAATTAGAAGAGTTTGAGTTAATAAAACGGTTTGAAGAGGGTTTTTTGAAGCTTTCCTTAATGTTCGTCGCTTCTAATTTTTATTCACACCGTGTGTGACGTAACATTCTTGGATTTTGTTTTAAATGAATTTATTAAGCGCTTTCATTATAGATACGCTCTAAGTGAATGTTTATAATAACCGTTAAAGCCTCTATTTATTTATTATTTAAACAGGTTTTAAACACTGATATGTTGGCCATGGGCTTAATTTACGTAACAAAGTGCCAATCAGTTCGAAATGTTTTAGATTCTTACACATTTTCTTACATATTATGCCGCGTCGTAGCACGTCTCGACGTTCTGTCGTGTTTATGTGAGAACCTTAAGCGCATCGAGTGAATGAGATGAATTGGGGAGCAGGGCTGCCAGTGCTCGGGCGCGGCGTGCGAGGAGGCGGCGTCGTGCGCGTGCTGCGCGCTGGCCGTGCGCCGCTGGTACCTGGCCGCCCGCCTGCCCGCCGCCTTCCCCTACCACGACCCGCCCATGCTGTTCGAGTGCAACGCCACCTGCGCCTGCGACCGGGTACACACACACACACACCCGCGCGCTCACCTACTGCTGCGCCCGCACTTGCGTCTATCGTCACAAAGCTTCGCGCAAAGACGCGATACATGCACATTTGACTGGCTATTATCAGCTATCCTCGCAAACATTCGGACTGCGTGTGCCTTATCGCGCATTTGGCGGTACATCACAAGGTTTTAGCGCGTAATATCTTCGGGACGATACACGCAGGTGTGGCCAAAGAGTAACACAAACACAAACATGCGCAACACAATCACGTGCACGCACGCACGGATACGTGGTAATCACGATAACGACAGCCGGACTACTAAAAATATTATTTATTAAATTACTTTTATGTCACAATTTAAAACTTAACTAAGACCATAGTGGTCGATGCGAATACCAGCTATGTAATGATCATTAATTCCAACTAAAATTACAAACTGAATAATTAAAATGCTGACGTCCAGTTGGCAAGATCCAAATTGAGTGCGCACGTTGAGCAACACAAACTCACACAGTAATATGCATGGCGTTGTCAGCATTCCTACTACTACTACGGCTATATTGCGCATTCATGTAGAGTGCGCATATAACATGCGTGCGTGCGTACAGATATCCGCACGCACACAAATACACGCACGAGCACAAATACACGCAAGTACTGAAATACACATACACATACACAAAAACGCGCACAAATATAAACTACACTAGGAATTGTAGAGTATCTTTTAAGAATGTGTATACAAAAATATATACCGAATACATATAAATAGGTAAGGAAATAAATAATCCTGTGTCCTATGCTCCGACAACCAGATTTCTCGGTTTTGACGCAGGTAAAAGAGGCCTAATGTTAACAGATTCACGTTCGGAATATTTGTTGTACATACCACTTGTTTGCGAGCTTTACCATTTAACCATTGATATAAAAAACCCTAGATGCACAGTCCCGAACAAAACTAACACTCAAAAGTGTCCCTAATTTCTTTTAAGTAGTTATAGATATTGCAAAAACATGTCTGCATATCCAACCTTAAGTGCAAGACTTATAGTTGTTTTTACAAAGCAATGTGCGAAAAGAAATAAAATTGACAGTGGTGCGGCCGACGCGATTATATTTAAAACTAGCTGTACCCGCGACTTCGTTCGCGTTTGGCCATCCTTGCAGAGTAATTATTAGTAATTGACCACAGTATTTCTCGTATTCAGCAATACTTTGGACGGCGAAGCACTTTTATCAAAGGAGAAATATTAAGAAAGGATTCTTTTAGTGTGGATTTGAAAACACGTTCACTTTGATAACGACCCTTGTGCCTTATAGGGCTTTAAGCAGTGTTTAACTGAAGTCACCTCGCCTTTTATTTTCTACAGTCATGCTTGCAGTTTTATTTGCCTAATTTTGTCTAATTCGATATTTTATATTAATCAGTATATAAACCTGAAAGTTATTCAAACAATATGTAGTAAGTTTACTGTAAACAACGTAATTTTATTGTTTGAAAAGCTGTAACTTTTGAAAATTTGATTCGATTTTGATATTTGAAACGGCATTCAATCTAGTTTTTTAGTACTAAAAGATTAAATCTTCTGTAATATTTAATGATTAGTTAAAAAATTTCGAAATTATGCCGAAAAAATACTTTTGCAAAATTTTTCGTCGACTATAAACTCCCGAACGGATAAATAAATTTGATGCAATTTAAGCATTCGTCACAGTTTTTTGAGATGTAAAGCTGATTAAATTTTGTACTCTGCCGGTACATTAATCTGGAAATTGTATTAAAAAAATACTGTTTCGCCAAAAACGTATGTGAGGTTTTTTCAAAATTTCTCAAAATATCCTTGACTGAATTGGTTAAAATTTTCAGGAAGTCTAAGTTGAGTGGAATCCAATCGAATCCTGTTAACCGCGTTTCGATCGGTCAAGTCGTTCAAAGTTTTGAGATGTTTACATACATACATACACATACACACACATACACACACACACACACACACACACACACACACACACGCATACGCACACACACACGCGCGTCATCATGAAAGTAGTCGAAAAAGGTTCCTAGGACCTCAAAACGTGGAGACTGGTGAACACTCGATTTTCGTAAATCGGGGTAAAATCAGTAACTTCCTTATCTAGACACGTAGCGGGAAGTTAAAAATATATATCTAGTTAGAAAGATGAAAAGTTATTTATTCAGTTTTATTTTTTTGAATCATTTTATTTAAGGAACTTTTTGTAGCGGGAAGTATAAAAATAAAATAATTAACACATGGCTTTGTGGTTTGTTATTAATAAAAAACAAAATAGCTTTTGACTAAGAAGCTTATCTTTTTTTATTGAAAACGATTTGCAGTAAAAAATCTTGTTGCACTTTTATTAAATTTATTATTATTTTTAAGTCTCTAAAAGATGTTTTAATGTAAATTTGTATAATTTTCAATAAGCAAGATAAACAATCAAGGGTTTTTTAATTAATAACAAACTACTCTGCCTCGTGGTCTTGGGATAGCCTATTGGGCTCATGGGTCGTGTTATTGTGATATTTTCGAGGATTTTCTCTAAAATCTAAAATCTCAGTAGCAACTTGGAGACTGGCGAAGTGGTGTATTACCACTCCCGTGCCTCGGATGAGCACGTAAAACTGTCGCTCCCGGTTATCGCTAAAAATAGTCGATAATCGTTAACGTGTCGGTATATGCGGCGATGAGGATTACCATTTATATCACCAACGGACAAACCGGTGAAACGCGGTGAAGCGAAAAGTCAACAGACGCTCGGTTTACTCTGCCTACCTCGCAAGGGAACCGGGAGTGATGATACTTTAATAAAAAACAACAAAGCCACGTATTTTATTTCTCACATTTTTGATTTTCGATTCTCACAAATAGAGGAAAGTTACGTAACTTTTTATTGAATTTGTTTTGATGAAGTTATCTATGTCTAAAGTTTTTCTGTAATATGGTGATCTTATCCAGGCCTGAAGTTATAAGTACATGTTCGTATATTCTACTTAACAATTTTTTAAAAAGTATTTTGGAGTCTGACTTTAATGAGTACACTAAGTAGTGTAGGTACTCCAACATCTACACTTCGCAGAAATTTTATTCATTTTCAAAGAATTTTGAAATATTCACCGTGTTGTTAAGTGATCCGGTGTCATCGTTGACCATATGAGGTCCCGGGTTCGATTCCCGGGTCGGGCAAAACAAAACGTGTTTTTAACTTTTCTGATAAAACAACATTGCCCGGGATTGAAAAGGACCCGGTTGGCAATAGGCTTCCCACCTATCACATTGTGTGAGATGGTATATATGGCTAATCGTGGGTACACTTCTTGTACCTCTGCCTACGTATTCCGGGTATGGGCGGTTAGATACTTTTTTTACCCTTTTTTACGTAATGCAATGTAAAAACAAAATAGTGAATTTTCCCAATAGCCTATCCTTACGTAAAATTTTGTAATAAACAAATTCTATTAGTATACTTAATGTCGATTAGATGCATATTTTCTGAGATATTGGCAAGAAACTGAAAAATGACCTGTTTTATTTTCAAATGTATTATAATTCTTATATAAATAAATAAAATGTTTAAGTTTACATTTTACACATATTTTATTCATTTTTAGGCTAGTAAAAATGCATTTATAACATTTTAATAAAACAGTATACATTCTAGAACTGATTCTCTCGGGTTATGTCCATTACACAAATACTATGAAATGATAACGCTAACTTATAATGAGCCGTGCGTTCAAAGGTTTTGTATTCATTCCGGGTGTCACGTTCAACTGGACATTCCATCCGAAACCGTTGAAACTTGCGATGTCTGTAACTTCTAAATTATAAAACTCATGACCTTGAAATTTTTAAGGGATAATCTTTATAGTAGTTACTTTTGAACAAAAAAATAATAAAGGATTTCGGATGATAGGTTAATGAATTAAAGCTAAATATACGTTTTTATTGTCATCCCCTATCCCACGGGAACCGTGCTGAATTTTGGGATAAAAAATATCCTATAACCTTCTTCGAAGTATGAACTCTAATCGTGCTAAATTTCATTTGAATCCGTTCAGTAGATTCGGCGTGATGCGCGGCCTTGATACAGACAGACAGACAGACAGACAGACAAAAATTAAAAAAAATACATTTTTCGCTTCAGTATAGATTAAAGAGTATCTTCCAAGATTTTTTTTTTAAATATCTTCAATGTACAGAAATCGACCTCTTACAGTTTTATTATATGTATAGATGAGCGCTCAATTTAAAATTGTGCGTTTTTGACACGCTGATTGTGTATCTTGGGTTTTTTATATCAATGCATTTAACATTCTCCCTCGTGCATGATAAAACAAAAATGATAGTGTAAATCGTTAAGCAGTCGGAGTCCAAGCTATAACCAGTTACAGAGTATGATCAGGCCAATATGAAAAGCCGAGTTAGAAGAAAATAACAGAGAGCACACCAAAACCGTACAGTAAACCATGTTATGGTGACAAGACGTTGACGAAGTTGCCAGGACAATCATAGTTTTTTTGGCCTAGAAATATGACATCAATGATTTTATTTCAATTTAATTATTTTTATATTATTTAAACAGATTAAAAGAACAATTTGTTGAATTATAATCACAACGTGGATATTCATTTCCGGCTAAATATTACTACGTACACAGTAATTACATTCAATTCAACTTACCAGCTGATTAATCTTTTGATTCTTTGGTTAATGTCCCTAATAGTTAAAAAGAAAAAGTTCACTGATGTGACATTGTAATAATGTTTGGAATTTTCTTACATTTGTTATGTTAAGAATGATTTATAAGTAAATCGTAAAATTAGTTTTTTTTTCTCATTACTATAATGAATATGTGGTTTAATTACAAAACTTTAAGCGATGGTGCAGTTCTAAAGTTGAAAAAATAAACAATATTGTGTGACCTACGTTAAAAAGTTGCGTTGCTGAATTTTGATTTAGTGTGATCTATTAAAATGACCATTCGTTTACATGTGGCAATTCTTTATGGATACCATCTCTACGGGTTTTCCGAGTTGGATTGTCTCAGGAGTCCAATCAACTAAAACCTCATGTTGTTTACGCTCAGTCTGGTGTAGTAGAGAGCTCAAAACCGATTTCCGTGGTAACTAACGCAACCAATTGTTTTTCTAACACTCCGCTATTCTGCTGTTAACTGGAACGCTTCGGTTGCTCCATCGCGAGGCCTCTGGTTAATGGATGGTGAATGCCCCAAATCCGTCATCTGCAGGATACTTATGGAGCGTTGTACCAATTGCGCTCCTCGCCGCGCAACTCCTCTACACCGTTCAGAAATTACTTAGGTGGACTCTTGCCTTTGCCTATCCGCTGTTTTTGTTCGTAAAATGTTAAAAGTGCATTCGACGCTTCTTGAATTTGCTTAAGTTTCTCTAGTACGACCGATAATGGTAGATCAGCTCCGATTACGCCAATTAGCGCTCTTCTTTCCTTTCGTCGTCTACATCTTTCCTGAAACCAAGCTGGACATTTCTCCCATGTATATTGGGCAGTATCGACTTTGATCGACACTTCGGTCAAGAAGTGCTTTAATTCAACTGTTTCCACCTCGATATAAGAATAAGAATAGATGTCTGAAGTGTCCAGCCAAGCTTATACGATCGACGCTTCAATCGCGAGAGCTCGGTTTAGGCGTGCTACTGCCCATTCGGGTGTTTCGTACCGTAATCGTTGGACTTATGAGGGCAGAAACTTAAAATTGTCGAGTTATATATAAATGGTCAGATAGTGTCTCCACCTCTTTGTTCCTCCATTCATTGATACGTTGTGAGACGACAATCGAAGCAAACAACAACGTCTATTGCCCTATTCTGCTTCTGGAACCGCTGTTTTAAACCGCGATCCATCGTGGCCCATCTTCTTACCGTTGTACACAGGTCTGCATTGAGCCGCGGATTAAAACACGTCAGAATCGTCCATTGTTCCAACTTCACCACGTACATCTGATACTGGGAAACCCCAAACTGAAGATTTCGCATTTAAGTTTCCAGAAGCATCTGATACTAGGAACGTGGAAACCCAAGCTGAAGATTTCGCATTGAAGTCTCCCAGAAGCATAACAGGACAGGGACGTTGTTGTGTTGTGAAGGTTTCAAAGCGAAGGAATACTTCAAAGTCGGTGGGGCTTTTATTGGATGAAAACTATACAACTATAGCAATGTCACCCTATCTCGCCTCGACGAAGCCGTTAGCACTCGTCAGGTGAACTAAACTTGGGCAGACAACATTCCTATTGGCCAACATTGAAAGTTATCGCTGGCTACCAAGTTATGTACCCCCTTAGCATGTTACAAAAATTGTGACCCCATACCCACTGCCGCCTAACTTACATAAAAAAAATCGATTTCGAGAACCTATTCTTTATGATCAGGTATATATTTTGTCAAAATTTTATTTAGTAACACTAAACTACCATTTACGACCCTCTATAAGGCCGCAACAACAAAATGTGGATTTTGAAAACCACTGATATTAAAATAACCCTAAGTTATGTATTGTTAACGTTGGTAAAATTCATACCACAAATAATTACTTTAGTGTTAAATAAATTTGTGTGTTTTGTGTTGTGATTTTATGTTTGTCGTTGGTTGGCAGCGTCGGTGCGGCAACCACGTGGTGTCTATGGCGCTGCGCGCGGGCTCGCTGGGCGCGGGCGCGCGCGTGTGCGTGTTCCGCACGCGCGCGCGCGGCTGGGGGCTGCGGGCGCGCGCGCGCCTGCGCCGCGGCGCGCTCGTGGCCGCCTACTGCGGCGAGCTGCTCACCGCCGACGACGCCGACACCAGGGCCAGCGACCACTACATGTTCGCGCTCGATCTCAAGCCGGACCTCTTGCAGGTCAACTGAAAAACTAAGAACAACGAACAATAATTTCGATCCGCCAGGACTTGACGTGCGACCTCCCCTTCAGCCGGGACGCTATAACCAACTAAGCCAATGGTCGACTAATCCAAAGTGGCGAAATTCTTCTTTGCTTTGTAATCGATTCCATCTAACCAGGGGACGGCAACCTGTTGCTCGCGAACCACATGTAGCTCTTTGGGTGTGAAATTGTGGATCTTTAGTTCCATATGCAAGTAATACATACCGTGCAAAGGCATGAATCACAACAAGTGGTGGTGACAAGTTATATCTAAACAATACTAAGTTTCAAACACAAATATCATTTATTATTTAATTACTAAAAATACAATGGCTATACATTGCCTAATGTATAGTTAACGTAATGACTATTATTATTATTATTATTGCAGTTTACTATTAATAAAAAAATCATAAAAAATGTTATACTCAATTAATTATTTTGCTTATACCTCGAATAGAATTTGAAATTAATATTTTTACCATAAGGAACTTCGTTCCTATCTGGTGACCCACAACACCATACGTTTTTTTTAATAGTATTCTTTATATAATAACTAACTATTAATAGTACAACCGGTTGGCTAAATTCTATAGATATATGTGTTTGTCTCTTTTTATCTTACGTATCATTGGTTTAAATTTATGATTCTAAAGTCGTTTCACCTCAAAAAAATGACTTTGAAATTAGGGTTGATTGGCTGAAAAATGTAATCAACATTTCTTCGGAACTCTTAGTTATTTTGAACGTATTATATAAGGTATTTCCAAAATAGGTGAACATAATTTAACACGGCGTCCGGTACGTCTTACTAAATATATCCAAAAATAATCGACGCAAGGGACTAAAACATTTTTATTTTTACGAATAAAATAATTTTATCTCAAAACACTTTACGCCTTTCCATATAAAATAATCCGCGAGAGTATTTATCTACGTACGTTACGTACATTCTTTTGTGGAACTTATATTTTTATAAATATGGTTGATTCTAACTTTAAACCACGCCTAATTTGGTATTGTAATGTTTCCTCAGTTTTAAGAATGCAAAATTATTGTCGTAATAACATTTAAACCATAACTGAATTTCGTAAGCTATGATCAAATTGGTAACAATAAAATACATCTATCCTAGGTGTAGAGTTCTATTACGTCTCGCCCGGGTCCGGTACCATCGTTTTGCCTATTCCTGTCGCAAAAATGTAGGTGCTTGTCATTGTCGTGTTCCAATTTGGAGTAGCCGGTGAACTTATGCGTGTGGCATTGCCATCCCGTCACACGGATAGGCCATCCCGATGCACGATTAACATCTTTGATGTGATGGGTAATTAGAATCATTAATAATTATTAGTAATAACTGTTACAGCTGCCAGCCGATCAGCTGATAAGACCGCGTCTGACGTATTTATATAATGTTAAGCATAATCGCGTCTGACCCACAAATATGGCGCAAGGCTATTTACCTTACTACTCACAACGTAAGAACGTCGTGAGTACTAAGATAAATAACTTCGCGGATTATTTTATGCGGAAAGGTGTACCGTGTTTTGAGACAAAATTATTTTATTCGTAAAAATCAAAATGTCTTAGTCCCTTGAGACGCATTATTTTTTGGGTGAGTATGTTTGGTTAGACGTACCGAACGCTGTGTTAAAATGTGTTCACCTATTTTGCAAAGACCTTAATACAAAACATTCCATTCAGTGGCTATATGTTTTTTATATTTAGTTTTCGGTCATCGATGCAGTATGATGTATATATGTATGTATGGTGTTGCAGCAATGTAGCTTGCAGACCCAGCTGTGCATCGACGCGCACGTGTACGGCAGCGCGGCGCGGTTCATCAACCACTCGTGCCGGCCCAACCTGGCGCCCGTGCGCGTGTTCACGACGCACCGCGATCTGCGCCTTCCAGTCGTCGCGCTGTTCGCGCTGCGGGACGTGGCGCCGGGGGACGAGCTCACGTGAGTGTATGCACACACACACACACATACACACATGCACACGCGCACGCACACACGCACACGCGCACGCACACGCACACGCACACGCGCACGCACACACGCGCACGCACACACGCACGTACACACGCATGCACACACGCACGCACGCACACTCGCACGCACGCACGCACACACACGCGCGCACACACGCACGCACGCACACACGCACGCACGCACGCACACACGCATGCACACACACACACGAATTCACACAAACACACGCACGCACACACGCACGCACACACGTACACACGCACGCACACACGCACGCACGCATACACGCACGCACGCACACGCGCGCACGCGCACACGCACGCACGCGCACACGCACGCACACGCACACACACACACACGCACACACACACGCACAAGCACGCGCACAAAAGAAAATAATGATAAGAAATAAAAATACAATGAATAAAATGATATATATGGTACGGCAAATAATATTGATTCTGTGGGAATGTGGGAACGAGAGGTGGGAACCCATTGCCCTGAAATATAATACATGTATAATATACATATATTTATGAGCTCTTACTCGTTTACTTACTCAATATATACATATATATTATATATTTAAAGACTTTATACTCGTAAAGCAGGCGGACCGCGATAATTACAAATATTTGGAATTAAAATATACTTAAAAAAAAGACTTTGTTGTTTAGTTTATGGTCAAATTTCGGCCACTGGCGATAGTATTATTTATCGCTAGTATATTTATTACGCACCAAATTAACAGTGGCAACATTTTCAGGTTTGACTACGGTGACAAATTCTGGTCGGTGAAGTCCAAGTGGATGAAATGCGAATGCGAATCTCCGGACTGCCGGTACCCTACCAAGACTGTCGACGAAACTGAGTCCAACTAGAACATGGACAAAATATCTAGGAACAAAGAACATTTACAAAAAAACATAATGAGACAGAGAGAGTGTTTGATGTACGATAACTTAGAATTAAATACTATCGGTCCTGTTAATAAACATATTTAATCCTGCTTGAGGAAGGTTTCCACTCTTAAGTGAATATTACATTTTAATGAAAGAAACAGGATATGTGCCACTTTACAATCACAATCAAACCAACTTATACAGATCCTATATAAATTATGTATACTATTACATTGGTTAATGACAGTCACACATCAGTCAGTAAATGTGTTTATTAAACTGTAATTTAGTGTGATTTTCCTTAACCTTATATACTAATGTCACGTGATTGAATGTGGTGTGATAACACTTCCGAGCATGAACGTGTTCTATCGTGCCCGTTACATACACCATTGAAATTATAATTATCCCCGCTGTGGTCTAATAGTCGAGTGTTAGCGTTGACCACGTGAGGTCCCGATTCGGACAATTTCAAAAATGTGTTTTTCAATTTTCTGATAAAAACAATGTTGCCCGGGATTGGAAAGTGCCCGGTTGGCGATAGGCTTGCCACCTATCACATTGTGGGACCAAGTATCTTCGGCTAATCGTAGCTGCACTTGTTGTAACTCTGCTTACTGCTTCGGGGATACGGGCGTGAAGATACTTATTATTGACATTGGAACATATCTTCATTAGCCCCAGGGCCTTCACACTTGAAAGGCTCTCAAGATAGATATTTTAAAAAAATATTCATATTTCGATAGTCTATAATTTTTCCGTTTATTTTATCAAACAGTCTTTTCGCATTGTTAACTTGAGCCAGACTTCAAATCCGGCAAAGAGGAAGGTATCGTACCTTCTCGGGAAAAGCGTTCTATCTTATCTCATTTTAGGCTATCAGGAGAGATCGTGGCCAAGCGCTTCCCTATTGATACTAAAAAAAAGTAATAAAACTATGCATGCAGCCGTCGTTCCTGGTTTATCTGGCGATAGTCTAGTTAAAGCTGACAAATGTGGCGTGGAATGTGGCGATAGTCTAGTTAAAGTTGATAATGCGACAACAAATCCATAAACAAAAATTGCTTTAATCCTATGTATCAAAATCGCATACAAGTTGTTAAAATAACGTTTGGATAAAGAAAAATACTAATAAAAAGACAAAAATTCACATTAGTGTTGAATTAGTTTATTGTTTATATTTAACTATAGTTTTGTATTAAATTTATTTTAGAAACTTTAGTGTAAAATTTGTGTTCGTTTGCTTTTTATCGTGAATTTATGTTTATATACCGAACATTACGAATACTTCCTGCTGTTTTAAAGCAGATAACTAACTGAAATAATTGTACATATTATAATTTTGAATTAATTATTAATTTACAAAGGCTAAAATAAATTCTAAAGCTTTGAAACGATTCTTATTTTAGACTATCCCTATCCATGCCAGCCGTACTAGAAGATCAATACGCGAGCGCCTTCAATTAAATGAATTATTAAAAGTAAGAAGCTTGCGTATTTTGGGAAGAAATATTACAGCGGAGGCAACAAAAAACGATTGCTTGGATCTGGATGTTTTACAGTCGGTTTTCTTTGCCCCGTAAGGGTTTAGCGTGAATACGTATATGTTACGTTAGTTTAAAACTAGTGACCGATCGAAACTGGATTTTCAGCGGAAACGGAACCATCGGTTTTAGATCTAGTTTTGGCCGAAACCGAAACTTATCAAGACATGAAAATTTACACAATTCTCTGGAATTTAGAGGTTTACAGACTTGCTGAAGGACTTGATAATTTATCTCTCACCTTTTGATTTTCTCGTTCATTGGAGGGGGATGGGAGGGGGTAGATGGGGAAATAAAGAAGTATTCATAAACACTTAGTACGAACGAAAGTCAAGTGGTCAGAGTGAGCTTGAAATTCCATTTATAGCCAAATGCGAAAAAGACCGAATCGTTGATTCGGTTAGGCCAAAATATTCGGCTGACTTCGGGTCGAAACGAAAACTTACTCTTAGAATCCCTTTCTTCACAACTTCGATCGGACATTTAAACTCCCCGACGCAAGGCAGATACGGAATAATTAAGGCTTTACGCCTTACACAAACATGTATATACTTAAACATGACTAAATGTTTGATGCTATTAAACATAGAATTGGTTAAAGGCGCGTTTCCACCAAAATTGTTGGCAATTTCAGTGTTTCCAACTATTTGCAACTCTTCAAAAAATCGCCAACTTTTGTTTTCAGTGTGTCTACACCGAGTTGCCAACAATTTGAAAACCATTTTAGCTCGTTCCCGCATCGGACATGATTATTTCTTTTTGTTACCAACTAAGCGTCTCCACAGAGCCAGTTAATCTGCAACAAGTATATTCTTTTGATGTTTACCGCCAAAAACGGAAACACGGTTTCCAACATTTGTTTATAATTTTTGTTGCCAACTCAAGGAAATCATCTACTTTTGTCACCAAACACGTGTTGATAACTCAAAAGTTGGCATTTTTGTTCGGTAAAGTCTCGGCTTAAGGCTGACTTGTTTAGCATCAAAATCAGAAGCAAAAATAAAAGTAGGTAAAAATTTAAGCCGACTTCAAATATTAACTACTCAAACTACTCATATCTCAAAAACTATAGATTTGACGAATTTTACTAAGACTGACTGTTCCTTATGTTAAAATATGCCTGATTTGAATCAAAAATATTTATCTCAATATGGCTTTTAGTTTCCGAGAAATTCGTGGACAAACATACATACGCTTACGAAATTTAGTTCACATACTTGGACCTCCTAACTAGATCATCATACTCAGATACTATTAACCTCCATATTTTCGTTGGTTGATAAAAAGTTATACTCCTGTGGTGAATCAAAACGTAGTGAAATATATATATATATATATATATATATATATATATATATATATATATATATATATATATATATATATATATATATATATATATATATATATATATATATATATATATATATATATATATATATCTGAAGGCAGGGATACCCTTTTCGTGTCCTTACGAGTATGCAGACATCCATGTCTTGAATCGCATCCATGTTTTGATAAACATATATATAATGAACATTTGTTTTTGGAAACTTGAACTAGTCCAAGCTGTCGTTATCTTTTCGCTCATTACGCGTAATAGTATGGTGACTTGAGTATTTGCAATTTTTGAATCTATATTAATTTGATTTTGTAACATATCTAGTTTTAACTTTAACGTATTTAGATTTGGATAAAGGCCAATATAAAATTATAACTAAGCATGTAATATTGTAGACTATCTATTGCAGGTTAGTAAGCATTTTCAACCGACGAAAAAAAGGAGGTTATTAGTTTATAATATTGTTGGAATAGGAAAATATTTGAGTGACTCGATTGAGGAACAATGATCTATTTCCGCGTCCAAGCACGTATACCTAACTTTGTTAGTCTATGTATGTTTGTGCGTTTGTATGTTTATACGTTTATACATTCGTTTTTGAGGAATGAGTATAGTTGCCAGATAAATGGAGATTTTTCAAATTTAATTATTACTTTTTTCTTACCAAAATACTGCAAAACGAGATTTTCATCCCCAATGAACTAATGTTTTGTTTCACTGTCAAACCATTTTTCAATTTTCATTTTTTTAATAATACTTTCACAAATTTTAACTAAAAATTTCTGCGTGAACGCCAATATTTTCGAAATAAATTTTTATAAACAATACTTTACACAAAGTTTCCGTAAAATATTGGCCATATAATTGCAGGCTTTCTATTTTGTAGGCCTTTATCTACTTGAATAATAATTTAAAATCAGTTCGGCATAAGAGAAACTAGTTTAAAGTATTTAGGCCAAATTAGATTATCCTAGGCTTTACTAGTATATCGCACCTCCGCTCAAATACTGTAACAATTCAAAAAATCGTAATAATCACTTATTGTACCATTCGTATCGTATTATGCCATAGTTGTATCTCGAATGGTGATGGTACTACTTTCAATGATTTGATACTAGATGGCGTTAGTGGCGTTGGCCGGAAAAGCGAAAAAAATAGGCAGGAGCAACTTTAAACCCCTTTCATTCGACAATCGTTTTTTGACTTGTGACATTATTTGAGCGGAGGTGCGAATTATCCTGACACATTTAGGATGAACCGGTTTCCGGCCTAGGACAAACTAGTTAGGCCTAAAATCGAGTTTGGCCGGTGACACATACGACAGAAACGAAGAGCTCACAATAGAGATAGTCATTAATATATTCCTTATATTAATGACAATCTCTATTCGTGGGCTAGGCTACGCGAGTTCTGCTGTATTATATCTGGACCACTTCTAATACAGTACAAAACCAAAGTTTAAATACTGCTGTTATCTTCTGAGGTCTAACCCTCTTTTTCTAATACAGCTTTATAAAAAGATATGGCGAGACCTCACAGACAGAGATATAGCGCAGGCGCGTGCGCTCCTTGTAGGCAGAAAAGCAGTGCTTTACTTGCCATTCACAGATATTTTAATAAAACGTTCGTACGTTTTAGATGATTTTAATTAATAGTAAGTAAATGAATAAAATGTGTCATAATCATGTGCACGCCGCTGAAATCTATAAAAGAAAAAGTTTTTGTGTCCGAGTACTCCGTCGCATACTCAGTATCATAATCCTGTGCACGCCGCTGAATTATAGCGTAAATATTTGTTTCAATTGATTAATATTCATGCGCGGGTCATCTATAGTTTAATATTAATGTAAACACAGAAAAATATATATTTCATTTTTTTAGTTTTTTGTCGTCGGGCTGCACTTAGCAAAACTTAACTTGTTATTAGGTTATGTCTAACTGAATACAAAAACACAGCTTAAGCACCTAAACACAACTTTAGCGCTTTTACAATAAAGTTCCCGAAACTATAAGAGATATACCAGTCAATAAATTTTAAAATGTGTTTAAACAAAACTGTGTAAAAAAGGGTATTATAAAATCTTAGATTATTTAGAAGACAAAACAAGCCTGGGATTAATTGCTCCTCATATCAATCTCGTAATAATATATATTTTTACATAATTTTTTAATATTGTGAAAAAAATATATATAAAAGGCAAGCCCGCAGAGTTTCTTCCACCGGATCTTCTCAGTGTGTGGCCGCGTTTCCGATGCGGTATTAGTTTTCAAAAATGTTGACGTGTCAAAATATCTTGTAAAAAGTTTTATTGAATAAAGTTCTTTTGATTTCCTACTAAATTATTTGGACAGCTCAAAGTAAATAAAGGAAAAATAAAACAACAATATACTATCGTAGTTTTATTTGTATATTTAATTTTGTTTGCTATTTACATAATTTCTATACATATATTAAATTTACCTAACATTCTTATCTAACATACAAATCTTGAACAATCACGCTTTATATAAAGATATGTTAAAGATACAGACATCATTTATTTCAAAAGTATTTCTTTATACATTTCACAAAGAAGTGACACTCTAATGTGAGTTGTACGGCAATATCAACTAAGATTTCCCAGTCGTTGAGACGCAACGCTATCAAATAATCGAGTATGGCGTCGTCGTGTGTATTGTATTGACCTCTGAGCGAAAAAGTTATCTGAATCGTATCATTTCTAGGTTTACTCAGTCAATATACAGTGCTAAGCGCAAGAGTAATCGCTGTAAGTGACAGGTGACGAGGAAGGGCGCTAGAACGCCAGATCAGACAATCATATTCGAGCGAATATTTGATGACGGCTTTTAAGAGCGCTGGGTTTCGTGCGGGCAAGGGCGCTATAGTACATTCGTCTTGTTTGTAAATGCGCTAAACAACAAAATCGCTCTTCCCTGGTCAGGTGATACAACCGGTGTTGTCAATATAAGTACAGTTGCGAATTGCGAATAATCTAGAAACGTGAAGAGTTGGAGCGAAAATAAATATATACTGCTTATGAAATATGATTTTTATGTATGAAATATGATTTTTATGTATGTGTCACTGAACTTTTAAACGGCTGGACCAATGATGATTTTTCGTTATTCTCGGATGTGAGTGGGTTCAGATGGTATACATTTTTAATTGGACCACTTCAGTGACACTGCTAGCGAGTTCAGGCAGGACACAATACCTGTCGGGCCCGCTTAGGATAACAATGTAATGGCCATAATATGTTCGCGGTAATAGTGTGATATTATCTTAGTATTTATACAATACTGTTACCTGTGACTTCGTCCGCGCGGACTTCGTTTACTCCGTACAGCTCCTCCCCGTAGGTGATAGCATGATAATATGTAGCCTGTTAACCCGACCTGTCAGTAATATTCATGCAAAATTTGAAGTAAATCCATGCGGTAATTTTTGAGTTTACCCCTGACATACATAAAAAGTTGTTACTCAAAGCAGTAATCAGAAATCAAAAGTACTTTATTCAATAAAATTTTTTACAAATTATTTTGATAAGTCAACATATTTTTAAAAACTACTATCGGATCGGAAACGCGGCCACACACAGTGTTATTAAAATTGACAAATTCATATAAATTTAATTTACTTTATCGTTTGTAAAAAAGTAGAAGTTTATTTGACTAAAATTTTATTTAAATTGTTTATATTTTTTACTTTGTCAATAAATAATTGGTGTTTTGTCAGTAAATAAAAAAGTAGTGTTTCTTTCATTTACAAAACACTATGTACAACTTTCGAAATAAGCCACACTTATTTAGTAGTTAGTTAACCTTACTGTTTAAAAAATGTCGTTTTTTTTTAAAATATTAACTATAATTTAAATATTCGGTAATTATTCGGCAAATCAACCGAATATTCGGCCGAATACGAACATGAAAAAATATGCCGAATGTACCGAATATGAATATTCGGCCGGACATTCGGCGCATTTACACAGAACCCGTTCCAATATATAGAATGTTATATAAAGTAATTTATTCAGAATATTGTGTACACAAAGATCATCACACGGCTATCAGTGTGGCAGGAATGTAATTCCAAATGAAAACGTATATTAGCTATCTTATTTTTCAAACTGGAACACGACAATAACAAGCACTCACACTATTGTGGTAATGAAAGGTAAGGCGGTGATACCAAATCTAAAAGAGACGTTGAAGAACCCTGCCATCTACTAGTCACGATGGTTGTGACTTGTTTGACCAATCGTTCTTGCCTGGACAAAAAGGGCTCAGACAATCATGAAGCAATATTGATCTATCATTCCTTATAATTCATCCAGGAGAATATTCAGAGTAATTAATTAGAATCTTCATAGTGTCTATATAATTCCAAATAATTAAAAAAATGATTATAAAGGAAACATCATGGTTTCATGACGACATGGTTTCGCCAATACCATTGATAAATTTTATCTATACATATAAATAAATAAAATTGGAGTGTCTGTTTTTAATACTAAAATAACCGCTTTTTACTAAATGCATATGGATGTATACACGGTACATATACCAAAATAACAGTTTTTACCATTTTTGTCTGTCTGTTAGTTCCGGCTAATCTCTAGAACGGCTGGACCGATTTTGATGGGACTTTCACTGGCAGATAGCTGATGTGACAGGGAGTAACTTAGGCTACTTTTCTTTCGAAAATTTTCCACGCGGACGAAGTCGCGGGCGCAGCTAGTTTGTTATAAAAATATCAATGGTGATGAAACTAACCTGTTACACCACAAAAATACATTATAATTTTTATTCTTAGTATAACTGTATAAACCAATGTAATATACAGTCTGCATGTAATATCAGTTTGATTGGAAAAACCCATGTCTAATCAAGAAATTGAAATAAAATATGAGTTTCAAAAGCATACTCGTAATTCTATTCAACACATTATTGTTTTCAATGTAGTATGTGTTATTCATGCTTTTTTAATCTACAATTCCAAATAAACATGTCCCGAATATTCTTGCTAAATAAATTGTTTTTATTATAATTTATTAGTTTTTTTTGTTTAAATACGCTTAATCTTTAAGAAAAAAATAACTAGCTGTCTGTAAAATCTGTTTAAGGATGATAATTTTACGTGATAACGTCATGAGAAAACAAGATCTTGCCTCTCTATCGCTTGCTCCGCGCTCTCACTTGCACGTTCGGTTCACGCAGAGCGTGATAATGAGTCATGCTTTTTCGGGCGTGCAGACGACTTATAAGATGTTATCACGTCAAAAAATATATACAAGTACCTCAAAATACTCTACCTACTGAATAATGTTAATATATTAATATTGTGGATGCTAATGCAGACATTTATTTGGCTAGAAAGTAGCAGATTATGAAATACTCTTGCCAATGCAATTTTTATCGATTTTCAACATAGTGAACTCCATCTCAACCATGTAACATAATTTTTATATATAAAAATGATGTGGTGTCGCGGGACACCAGGTAGGAACGAACTTCCTTCGGCTAAACGGCACTACTCGCTTGTGTACGCGACTGTCGCGCCTGCGCACGTCTCATTCAACGCTTTTATTCCACGCATTTTTCTTACGGTTTTACTATCACATTTTTTTCAGTTCGGTCGCGCAGCAAAATCCCTATCCCCTCCAAGCCTGCCGTAAGGAACTTCGTTCCAAAAGTCATTAGCAAAGATAGATTTTTAGTTACTGAAAGGCTAGCTAGGTTTCGCTAGCCAGTCTTGCAGACTATATTATTTTTTTATAAATTCGTTTATAGTAATTGTTTATGAAATTAAACTTTTTTTTTCTACATCCGGCAAAGGGACTGACTCTGCATGGGTATAGTACTTCAATACATATATTAGTTTATACGAAAGTAACAATAAATAAATGTGATATTTGTCTACAAGGGTGAACTTATTAACTAGTTTATACATAAGTAACCTATAGAATGTTATATTAGACGTAATCAATACCAAAGAAAAAATAATCTCTAGATTGAACCAATAACAAGCGTTATAAGTCTGAGTTTCCCGTGTTAAATTCAACAGGTATCGAATTCTTTCATGGTTTAAATATGTTATCAAAATTAAATTTCATTTGACACATTCTTACTGCAAATGCATTTCTCGTGTTAAATTTCAGTGGAATGGTGTTTAAAGTTTCATGTGCGCGCACTCTGCAGCAGTGTGAACTCGTCGTCAGTGAGGTGCGGCCGCAGCTTGTCGAGCAGCGCGGGCGGCAGAGGCGCAGGCGGGTGCGCGGTGGCGGGAGCGGTGGCGGGAGCGGTAGCGGGGGCGGGGACGGGCGCGGAGGAGGTAGCGGCGGCGTGCGCGGGCGGCGCCTGCAAGTGGCGCACGGCCAGCAGCTCGCGCACGCTGGGCCGCGACCGCGCCACGTACCGCAGGCACCACCGCATCGACATCACCAACGTCTGGGGCAGGTCTGCCGAACAATGGGAAACATTACTATGACAGATGCCACGCTCCATCGAAATTTTCAGAAGAAGACTGCGAAAAACATGTATTTTCTAACTTTGTCCAAACATGCAATTATTATCCCAATCATTACGAGGGTGTGTAAAAAACCCTGTCCAATTGTCAACGGCATTATTTGGTAGCTTAACACAAACATATCTATGACATTATTTTATAGATATTGATACATACATTTTTAAAATATTTGCTTGATTTAAGGGGAAGTTGCTCAGAATTCAGAAATCAGAAGTACTTTATTCGATAAAACTTTTTACAAGTTATTTTGACGCGTCAACATTTTTTTAAACTACTACCGGATCGGAAACGCGGCCACACACTGAGAAGATCCAGCGGAAGAAACTCAGCGGGCTTGTCTTTTTTTCATAACATTTTTTAAATAAAATATTAGATAATATTTAATTAGTATCTAATTGTTACATTAATAATAGGGATTGCCGATATGAGGAGCAGTTAATCCCATGCTTTCCTGTCATCAAGGTGGTTATATATAATTTTAGTACTAAAATGAGGCACTTTAAACTATATTTTTCTTATTTTAATAAAAAGCATTTTTTTTGACAATGCCATTGACCTACCTATATACCTCTTTCGGATCGGACAGGGTTATCTTTACACCCTGTATAAACACGCATATATCTGCACACATCTCTGACACAATGACAGCCAAGTATTAACTGACCACCTAACATAAATTTCTACAACAGTGACAATTACATCAGCACCCTAGTTGCAATGCTTCGGCTCGTTGGGGTGAGGCAGATGTTTAACTTTTACATGTGACTTCACTTTCCAGCCACAATGATAATAATGCACCATCACATTTTCGTAAGCAAAAGGTTAACTCATTCACTCTTTCCACACACAATATCACTTCCTCTATATGGACGACAATTTATCAAATCACTTTAACGTCTCAACGACTGCGCACTTTTTGTTCAGGAGGGGGTGGGGGGTAGGGGTTTATTATAATGTCTAATAAATCTATTGCTAGATGTGTTTAGTGTATTACTACATTTTTATAGACGACATTGTTATTGCAATTTTATCTGTGAAACCAAACTATAAACATTTTAATTAATGATTTTGAATTGATCGAGAATGTAAATGTCTGGATGTCAATTTCTTAAAAAGTCAATAATTAAAAGATAAACAATTTACATACATATTTAACACTTTTACATATAATGTAACTAATTAAAAAGCTTATAACACTTGTAGCATATAACACATATATAATAATAAGTATTTTTATGTCGTTTCACAAAGGGAGGTTGTGTTTCAGAACCACTGTACGTTTAGCTTGTTTGTAGCAAAGGCTTACATACATATCTTCACGCCAGATCCCTTACAGGGTAGGCAGAGAGAACCGAGTGCCATACATCACGATCCTTGCAGGCTTGTCTCGCTTCCTCCATATTTATCACTCTCTTCATACATACACGCCGGTTGCGAAGACTCTTGACACCACCTTTGGACAGTACTCGATCGATCTGATCGTGGTATGTAAGTCTTGGTCTTCCCCGGTACCTACATCCTTCCACATTCGCATTGTATATCTGTTTTGTTAACCTTTCATCTGCCATTCTTTCTACATGTCCGAACCAACGGAGCATGCCCTTTCTCATCTTTACACCGACACTTTCTTTCAAAGGCTTAGTTTCAATAAAATATTACGCCTACCATGTGATAAAAGGGTTTAAGTAACATTACATCAACTGCACTAAAAGGGTTCACCAAGACTTTAAACTTAAGTTTAAATACTTAATTTTTTTTAACTAGAAACTGAAACTTCACAAAAAAACGTGCATCTCTCTCTCTCTCAATGCTTATCTATCCTAAAAAACAGAAAAAACAAATCAGCAATTAGCACAAGAGAACAGAGTTTGTGTATGTGTATCAAACAGCTATGATTCAGAAACACGCATTAGCAGTGATAACATTTATTATTTCCACTAGTATGTCTCTAGCATACTATATATGTAATAAAAAGGACTTTTTAAAAGTATCTTCACGCCCGTATCCCCGAATAGGTAGGCAGAGGTACAACAAGTGCACCCCCGATTAGCGGAAGATACTTGGTCCCACTATGTGATAGGTGGCAAGCCTATCGCCAACCGGGCACTTTCCAATCCCGGGCAATTTTGTGTTTACCAGAAAATTGAAAAACACTTTTTTTTTAAGTGCCCGACCCGGGGATCGAACCCGGGACCTCATGTAGTCGACGCTAACGCTGGACCACTCGACCACAGAGGCGATTATACATAAAAAGGACTATTTATATATAAAAAGGACTTACGATCAACAGGTGGGTAGTCGATTTGATGATTAGGGTCTAAAATTGCAGCCAATTTCGCAAGATTCGGAATATGACCAAAAGGTGTTCTGCCATAGACCATACTGTACAGAATGCAGCCCAATGACCACACATCGGAACGGAATGATATCTGTAAACGAAAATATTTTTTAAAGACGAAGTAAAAAATGTTATATTCAAATAATGGCCGCCCCGTTGGTCGAGTGGTTAGAGACCCTGACTACACAATCAACGAGGCTCGGGTTCGATCCCCGACGGGGACATGCATTTGTGTGATGAGCATTAATGTTTGTATTTCCGGGTTTGGGTGTTTATTATATATATATATTCTAGTATTTATATATGTATTTCCATGTATTAGTATCGTTGACTAACACCCATAACACAAGCAAATAATTTGCTTACTTTGGGGTTAGATCAGTAAGTGTAATTTGTCCCGTAAATTATTATTATTATTATTATATTTTTTATTTACATTTTTCCTCTTATTTTACATACATTTATAATTATAATATTAAAAAAAATACAATATTATAAAAATAAATATATAAAAATAGGTTTCCCGCCGACGGGAGCCTTGCAGCTAAGCCGCCGGTGGTCAGGGCGACAGAGAAAGAAACCTCCTCACAATACGTGCCGTTCCCAACACTGCCGCCTTCTGTATCTGGCCCTTGATCCAGAACTGTAGGGAGAGCTTTCGTAGGTGTTGGTCGAGACTCTTCGCTACTAAACCGTTTACAGAAACAACTATCGGGACAATTATTGTTGACTTCACACCCCACATGTCGGTAATCTCGTGAGCTAAATCCAAATACTTAGATAGTTTTTCTTTTTCTGCTTTCACGAGGTTATCGTCATGCGGGATTGTGATATCAACAATAAATGCCCGGCGCTCCATTCGATCTACCAATACGATATCGGGCCTATTTGTGATAATAGTCCTGTCCGTGATGATAGATCGATCCCAGTAGAGCTTAGCACGGCCATTCTCTAGAACTGACTCTGGTGCGTACTTATAATACGGCACTTCAAAACTTACTAGACCATATCGAAGAGCAAGTTGTTGATGAATAATCTTGGCCACTTGATTGTGTCTGTGCAAATACTCTCCATTGGCAAGATGAGAACAACCGGAAATAATATGCTTGATGGACTCACCAGGACGGTGACACACTCTACATATGTCGACCGTGCCATCCTTCATGATGTATTTCCGGTAATTATTCGTCTTGACAACTTCATCAGCAATTGCACAGGCAAATCCTTCAGTCTCTCCAAAGAGGTCACCAAATCGTAGCCAGGCAGTGGACGCCGGTAAATCAATATCAGGCCCATAAAGAACCCGATAGAACCGTCCATGTAACTCCTTGCTTTTCCATACGTTCAAGCGGTCCTGAATGCTGAGTACCACTGGTTTGTGCCACTGGTTTGTGTTTTTCGTGGGATATATAATCTCATTACTGATGAACGTGGATGGTGCATGTGATACATTGTCAGTAGTTTACGGACCTTACAGTCCAGAGCGTCCAACTCAGTTTGAGTCCACTTTAGTATGCCGAAGGTGTACACAAGCAGGGGCATCACCCAGCTGTTGAATGCACGCATCTTATTACCACCGGACAAAAGACTTTTTAGAACTTTTGTCAGACGGCCAAAGAAACGCTCAGTCACCAACTGCTTAATGTCCCCATCCTGTATACCTAAGCACTCCGACATACCAAGGTATTTATAGGTTTCGGTTTCAGAGAGAGATTTGAAAGACACTGTCTCCGAGAGTTGTAAATTTTCGCTGTTCAGAACTCGGCCTCTCTGTACATGTATGACCCCGCATTTATCTACACCAAATTCCATTCTGATATCATTACTAAAACTTTGCGTAAGGTTGAGCAATGACAACAAATCAGGTTTATTGGATGCAAAGAGTTTAAGATCATCCATATACAAGAGATGAGAAATGATTTCACCCTCTCTACGAAACCGATAGCCTACCTTTGAATCCCTAAGTAGAGCACTTAAGGGATTCAAAGCCAAGCAAAACCATAAAGGACTCAAACTATCACCCTGGAAAATTCCACGCTCTATCCTTATAGGTTGAGAAATACAAAAACTCTCACCACCCCTAGGAAGACAGAGAGTCGTGGTCCATTGCCTCATACATGAGCGTAGGAAATCGCATAGAACTGTATCAACTTTGTACAGTTCCATCACTCGTAACAACCATGAATGAGGCACTGAATCATAGGCTTTCTTATAATCAATCCAAGTGGCGGCGAGACCCTTTCTATTTCTACGAACTTGATGATTAATGGCCATGTCAATGAGGAGTAGCTCTTTAGTACCACGTGACCCAGCCCTACATCCATTTTGAGCAGGATCTAAAATGTTATTTGTATAAAAATGTTGATTTAATTTTGATCTCAAAATGGAGCTTGTAAATTGTAGGCAAGCATGTGATGGGTCTAAAATTCTTCGGATCTGTGGTACTACCAGATTTGTAGAGCAGAAAGGTGAGTCCTGTTGTCATAAAAGATGGGAGGTACCCGGATTCAATAGCTTCCTGGAATTGTTCAGCTAAGAGCTCGTGTGAAGATTGCAACCATTTCAACCAGAAATTATGCAGTCCGTCTAGTCCTGGGGATTTCCAGTTGTGAGTAAAACGAACTGCTTCTCTCACATCTTGGGGCGTTATACTTATAGACGCCATGGGTTGCAATATTTCGCACGAGCGCTCAACTACTCTCACCCATTCACCATTGATATGATTGACTGGCACAGACCAGATATTTCTCCAAAATGAAGACATTTCTTGAATATCTGGTAGTTGCCCATCAACCATCCTAGTAGCGGGTTCCTCCCAACTTCTATACACCTTTCTTTGATCATTTCGGAAAATTCTATTCTGGTTAAACCTGTTTACCCGTTCTTTGTATCTACGAATACGGTTTGCCCACGCACAAACTTTCTGCTTTAGATAGTCTATACGGTCTGTGACACAAGTCATATAGTCCTGTGGACTTACACCTGTACCGGCAAAGGCTTGTGTCACAAAACGCATAACCTTCGGTCGGACGTTTCCTGATCTAAAGCAAATTAGCTTACCAATGATAGCTCTAGTGGCACTGATACGCCGTTCAATTCTCTTCTGCCATGCAGGTACATCTTCAGTGGACCGTATAACCCTGTCAGATACTGGAAATCTGACATGAGCGATACGGCACGCTGTGACACCCGCACAATAGAGGATTGAATGTGTATCAGCTAGATTTTGGCTAGATTGTAAATAAGAATCTAGCATGCCATCTAAAGCCATCACTAGTGCCATATTGCGTTTGTGTGTGGGAAAACGTGGTAGTCGCGGCCTTTCACAAATCGGCATATTATTATTATTATTAAATAAACCTTAACGGGCACTTTTGATGAGTGGGCAAATTTTATAAATAATACTGGAGCGCGGCCACACACTAAGAAGATCCGTCGAAAGAAACTCAGTTGTCTTGTCTTTTCTTCATTTAAATTTTTTAAAATATATTGTAAAATATTATTTTTTTTACAATTATTATTTAATTTTTTATGTCGGTAGATAGCAAACAAACAGATGGGGTCTGATGAAGAGAGTCAACCATCGCCTATAGACACCAAAGGAGTCTATCTTGGGGCGAGGTCTAATGCCACATGCATAAGTTTACCGGCTACCTTACAATCCAAACCGGTACACGATAGTGACAAGCACTGACGCTGTTGCGGCAGGAATAGGTAAGGCGATGGTACCAGACCCGGGCGAGACAATGCAGAACTCTACCACCTAGTAGCTATGCTATGTATATGAATTGCTACCATATCCATATAACCAATTGGTCGCTTTTCACGACCTGCCTGGCAGAATGGCAGTTGGCCTATTCTTCAAAGGAGCCTGGGGCCAATACGAGGAGAAAAAAAATTACAAGAAATAATGAGATTGGTATAAGGAGTAATTAATCCCAGTCCTTTTTGTCTTCCGAATAATCAAAAATTTTATAATACTCTTTTTTACACAGTTTTGTTTTAATACATTTTTTAAATTTATTTATTGGTATATCTCTTATATCTTCTGAAAGATTGCGCCACAAATGAGTTACTTATATGTGAAGAGGGATTTATTGTATAGGTATGTTTGAAAAATAGACCATCAGCCAATCCACCACAAAGCACTTTTATTGAAGTAACTAGCTGTTGCCTGCGACTTCGTCCGCGCGGACTTCGTTTCCTTCACACAGCACCTCCCCCGTAGGTGATAGCGTGATAATGTGTAGCCTATCTGTTGACCCGACCTATTAGTAATATTCATACAAAATTTGAAGTAAGTCCATGCAGTACTTTTTGAGTTTACCCTGGACATACATACAGACGTTTGTCTGAAAATTCTAATAATTATATTTTTGGCTTCGATATCGATTGTAGATTACTCCCCAAGTATTCTTTTAAAACATATTAAATGTACAGTTTTGACTTTTTTTTTTTTTTATAGAAGAGGGGGCAAACGAGCAAGAGGTGCACCTGATGGTAAGTGATCACCGCCGCCCATGGACATCTGCAATACCAGAGGTCTTGCAGTTGCGTTGCCGGCCTTTTAAGAATGAGTAAGCTCTTTTCTTGAAGGTCCCTATGTCGTATCCGTTCGGAAATACCCCTGCCGGTAATTGGTTCCATAACAGAGTAGTGCGAGGTAAAAAGTGTCGGGAGAAACGCACAGTTGTGGATTTCCAGACATCGAGATGGTGAGGATGGAACTTCAAGTTTTGACGCGATGTCCGATGGTGGAATTCGGCGGCAGGAATTAATCCAAACAACTCGTCGGAACACTCTCCATGATATATACGATAAAAGACACAGAGAGAACCTACATCTCTGCGCAATGCCAAAGAGTCAATCTGTTTCGAAATGGCCTGGTCGTCAACGATTCGAACCGCTCTACGCTGAATGCGATCAAGAGGAAGAAGCTGGTACTGAGGAGCTCCGGCCCAGAGATGCGAACAGTACTCTATGTGAGGCCGAACCTGTGCCTTATAAAGTTGAAGGCGATGGACCGGCAAAAAGTACTGTTTCGCTCTGCTGAGCACACCGAGCTTTTTGGAGGCTAGTTTAGCCTTGCCTTCCAAATGACCGCGAAACTGAACGTAATTCGATATGTCAACTCCCAGGATTCCGACACTAGCTGAGGCTGTCAGGAGAGTATCCTCAAATCGAGGTGATACGACAAAGGGTGTCTTTTTTGCGGTGAACACGCAAAGCTGTGTCTTCTTGGGGTTAAAAGTAACCAGGTTTTGGCGACCCCATTCCGAGACATCGGTAAGTCGATTCTCGACTTCAGACACAAGCTTGTTTCGGCACTCTTCGACGTGTTCCCGAGAAATACTGCTACTGCCGGAGTATGTAGCATCACCAGTACTGTCATCCGCATAGCAATGTATGTTGCTAATTCGCATCATATCATTGATATGCAGAAGGAACAGTGTCGGTGATAGCACGCAGCCTTGGGGAACACCAGCATTGACAGATTTAAGGTCGGAGCACGCACCGTCGACAACGACCTTGATGCTCCGGTCAGCCAAAAAACTGGTGATCCACTCGCATAATTTCTCAGGAAGCCCATAGGAAGGCAGCTTCGCGAGAAGCGCTTTGTGCCATACCCGATCAAAGGCCTTCGCTATGTCCAAACTAACTGCCAATGCCTCCCCCTTGGACTCAACTGCTTCCGCCCATCGATGAGTTAGGTATACTAGAAGGTCACCAGCTGAGCGGCCGCGACGGAAACCGTACTGACGGTCGCTAATCAGCTGGTGCTCTTCTAAATACTTGAGGAGCTGAGAGTTGATGATTGTCTCCATAATTTTGGAGAACAAGGAGGTTATGGCTATGGGCCGATAGTTAGACGGGTTAGAGCGATCTCCTTTTTTAGGGATGGGATGCACCAAAGCTGTCTTCCACGAATTCGGTACCACGCCGAGTGAATAGGAGAGCCGGAATAGGCGTGTTAATACTGGTGCCAACTCTGGAGCACACATTTTTAGCACAATCGGAGGGATGCCATCCGGCCCACTCGACTTATGGATGTCCAAGGAAAGTAGTGCTTTACGCACAGATGATTGCCGAAATTGTAGTTCTGGCATACAACTATCACACTGCGGGATGGTAGGCGGTGTGTTCCCTTGGTCATCCAGAGTCGAGTTGGGCGCAAAGAAGGAGCCCAGGAGATCGGCCTTCTCCTTTGCGGTATGGGCCAGAGAGTCATCGTCTCCGTGCAAGGATGGAAGAGAGGGCTGTGAGAAATTCCCTAAGACAGCCTTGGCGAGAGACCAGAACGCACGAGTGCCCGAAGGAAGGCGAACTAATTTCTCACCAATTCTGCCAATGTGTTCCGATTTTGCCTTGGCGATAGCTCTTTTGAAGTACCTCGAGGCGAAATTGTACTCCTTACGTAATGTGCTGGTTTTTTCATCACAAGATGCGGACGCTGCAGCCCAAGCCCGGTAGCACTCCTGCTTGCGGCGCGAAGCCGTTTTACAGGAGCGACCAAACCAAGGCTGAGACTTACCACCAATTGGTACCGCAGAAAATGGAATGAAAAGTTCCATACCCTGCAGCACCACATCGGCAATAGAGTCAGCGACGACATTCGGATCATCCAGCGAGAAGCACAACCGCCCCCATGGGTAGGACGCAAAAAAAGACCGCATCCCGTCCCAATCTGCAGACCTAAAGTGCCAAACGCGACGACAGCCTGCTAAAGGAGGCCGTGATAGGTGCGAAACCGGCACTTTACTCCGGATCAGGCAGTGGTCTGACGAACCAAGTGGGACGTCCACCGATACCTGATAATGGTCCGGATGAGAGGTCAGCAGAAGGTCCAACAGTGAAGGCATATGGTCATCCACATCGGGAACTCGCGTGGGCGAAGTTACCAGTTGTGTAAGACCATACGCCAAGGCAAAATCGTGAACAGACCTCCCCGCATGATCGGTGGTGCGCGAACAAAGCCATTCGGCGTGGTGGGCATTAAAATCGCCCAAGATCACGATCTCTGTGGAGGGGGTCTGCTCTAACACGGAATCTACAGCCGTTTGTAAATGCTCAATGAGCCGGTCAACTTCAGTATTTCCGCCATGGGACCTGTATAGGCACGCGTAGCTGCGTGGATGGTCGTCGCAAGCTACGCGTAACCAGAGGATGGATAGGTCCTGACCTTCAAGTCTGCCGAGGCGCCGGTAACAGATATCTTCTCTGACGTATGCGCACACCCCAGCCCGCGGTAAAAAGGAATGTTCCAGTTTGTACCCCGGGTAGGAGAGGTAAGAAGTATCAGCCGGAGAAGATATCTGCGTCTCGGTCAAAAAGAGCAAAGCTGGCTTCGCCGTCTCGAGATGGTAGTGGACGGCGTTCAAGTTGGAATGAAGCCTCCTGACATTGCAGAAATCCACAGTAAGCGTGGTAGGGGGTGCCATGGCTATCTTGCCCTGTTTGCCCCGGACAGGATGGTCTATGAGCGCAATTTTGCCCCCCCCAGAATACGCAGGGCAGCCTGAGCATCCATGACCTGGCTGGAATCCAGAGCACGGACGCTCAGGGGGGGATTCTCCACTGCTGGTGCAAGTGGTACCCCCCTGGGGTAGATTCTCTTTTGTTTGCGCATTCATAGTGTGCATAGGGGGGGGGGGGGGTTAGGCCTCCGGGACTCTCACAAACCAAACGAAACGCAGCAGCAGGGCTGCTACTTTACGTCGGTGTCAAGTGAGAGAGTGGTATCTCCCCGGGCGTGCCGGCCTATTCAGTTGCAAAAGCAGTATGGCACTACCACTAATTTGGTTGACTGACTGCACCGGTGCTAAATAATTTTTGAAACCTTTCCTACGATTTTATTATATGTATAGATTATGGAACTGTATCTAAAGCTGTTTGGCTGATTGGTGAATCAGATTCCTAAATCTCGCGGCTGATGTGCGAGTCTGCTACCCAATTCGATGTTGGCGGGCGGTTGTAACCGAGTAACTGATATACGATTCAACTTGTTATTATTGTGTGTTGATGGGAATCCGCAGCTCCGGTGGCCGATATGCGAGTAAAAGGGCACTCCAACCACTTATAAAATTAACGGTTGTTGGTAGAATGGGTGCGCCCCTTCCTGATACGTCCGGTGGTCCGTACCCCTGCGCCTGCAAAGAGTGTGACCCACCTTGATGTTGGTAGAATGGCCGTAGCCCCCTGCGCCCGCAGTTAGCGCCTCGGGGCTGATGTAGGAGTACGTGCCGGCCGCCTGAGAGCGCTCTACACTGGTCGCGTCGCTGCTGATAGAGGAGGCGATGCCAAAGTCGATTAGCTTAAGTCGCCCGCATACGAGCAAGAAGTTTGCGGGCTTCAGATCTGAGTGGATCACACCTGGAATTACATAAAATACAAGATTGATCTTTTCCATCATGAGTGCGCACTTGTCCGCCGTGTTGGTTCCGGCCTCCTTTGTAGAATAGGCCAACTGCCGTTCTGCCAGGCAGGTCGTAAAAGGCGACCGATTGGCTATCGAGTCACTACCATCGTGGCTACTAGGTGGTAGAGTTCTGCATTGTCTCGCCCGGGTCTGGTACCACCGCCTTACCTATTCCTGCCGCAATAGCGTCAGTGCTTGTCGCTGTCGTGTTCCGGTTTGGAAGGTAAGGTAGCCGGTAAACTTATGCATGTGGCATTAGACCTCGCCACAAGATAGCAACGCACCATTAACATCTTTGGTGTCTATAGGCGATGGTTGACTCTTTCCATCAGGAGACCCATCTGCTTGTTTGCTATCTTGTGATATAAAAAAAAAAACTTGTGACCATTAGAAATTAACTCACGTGCATTGTAATATTGAATATACTTGTTACCAATGTTTATATTTTTTACACACACATTCACTCAGTTTACAGAACATATCTCAAAACAGTTTCAGAAACATATCTCAAAAGTAAATAGAAAAAGCTAGATGAGGCCTACTGTAATTATTTAAAACTAATTGGCATTAAAGGCTATTATGATGTTACACACACATGGGAAGAGCCATTACCGGTACTTTGACTAATCCCCGTGTTGGTTCCGAGCTCCTTTGGCAACCTTATTTACAACCGGGCAGGTTGTAAAATGTGACCAATTGGCTATACAAGTCACTACCATCGTGGCTACTGGATGGTAGAGTTCTGCATTGTCTCGCCCAGGTCTGGCACCGCCGCCTTACCTATTCCTGCCACAATAGCACCAGTGCTTATCGTATTCCGGTAAACTCTTTCCATCAGGGTTCCATCTGCTTATTTGCTATCGTATGATATAAAAAAAAAATTAAAAAAGTAATGAAATAAAATATGGGTTCTCCTTTATTTACTATTTTATTTATTAATGACAAATACCTTTCAAAAAAAAGTTGAGGGTAACATGTGTCACAGCCACTCTTGAAAGTTCTGTACAGGTTTGATGCTATTGCTCATGCAATAATTTTATCTACCTTTTACTGTCTGAATAGCAGCAGTGCTATTTACTGTTATATTCCAGTTTAGAGAATAAGGTATCCAGGTAAACCTCTCTGTGGCATTACTACTATCGTGCTGTTTGCTATTCTATCACATAAAAAATTTTAGCCATAGCAATTAAATACAGCATTTATAACTGCAGAAATATTAATAGATATCACGATAAAAACTTTATAGAATTCATTTCTAAGTGACGAAAAAAACGAAGGTTATCAGTTTGACTATTTAATATGATGATGTATTGAGGCGTCCAAGCACGTGTACTAAATTTTGTCAGTGTATGTATCATATAACCATATATAATGTATGGTTATATGTTTAACTAACACTATCCTGTATTATAAATATGAACTTGGTAGATTCTAGACTAGCTATGCCCCAATAAATTGATAAAATGTAACAATAGGTGATCAGTGTTCCAATCTCAAGCCAATTGTAGCGGCTCAAAACAATCACAAACGCTACAAGAAAAAATAATAAAAAATGGACAAAAATCAATAACAAATGGAAAAAATGAAATTCAAAATAAAATCCTGAATCGCGATATCACAATTATTTATCTTGTAACACTGTATACAAGTTTCAACGCTTCTCAAATGGACTTCGGTCCCCAGGCAGTACACCTTGCCTGGCTGGGAAGATCTTCCTTTTCCCTTTACTTGTCCTTGTGTGACGTCATCAACCTCCACAGTAATGACGTTATACTGACAAGAAGCTGGCCTGCTGGTTCTTCACTATATGACCCATCACCGATACGGACCAGCGGCGCCACACAATTATAACAAAATCAGATAATTCTTTAAAGTAACTTATGTAAAAAGATTCAAGCACATTGATAGCAAAACCCTGGTGAAAACAAAAATGGTCATAATAGGTTGGTGTAATAATGTTTACCATGTTCGTGTATGTAAAGTACGGCACGAAGCATCTCCTCCCAGTAGTGCAACAAGAGCGCAGGCGGCAAGTCGCCACCCCGCGCCCGCAGTACGGACGATAGGTCTGTCTCGCCCACTTCTAGCACAAGCCGCAGGTATTGGTTAGCCCGATCATACTCACTGCAAGAGATTGTGCCCATTTACAACATTGTATTCCGTACAAACTGTTTATAATTACACCTACATACCAATTTGTATTAAACCCTCTCTGATGCATTCAACTTTAGAAATGTGAGGCTATTTTTCTTCATATACTGTTATATAAAATCATAATCTTTGATATTCCTGAAGAAAAATTTTTTTAAAATCATATTAGTATTTTTTCCTTTAATTAATACAGTTCTATTTTTATTTTATTTTAAATTTTATCGTATCATTGCCTCTGTGGTCTTGTGGTCCGGTGTCAGTGTTGACCACATGAGGTTTCGATTCCCCGGTTGGGCAATTCAAAATGTGTTTTTTCACTTTACTGATAAAAACAATGTTGTCCGGGATTGGATAAGTGCCTCGTTGGTGATAGGCTTGCTATCTATTACATTGTGGTACTAAGTATTTTTTTATTGGATAGCAAACAAACACGGTTCTCCTGATGGAAAGAGACAGCTATCACCCATATATACACCAAAGATGTTAATGGAACATTTCTATCTGTGTGCCGTGGGGTTTGATTGCTACATGCATAAGTTCATCCTTCAAAAGTGAAACACAACCGTAACAAGCACTAACACTATTCAGGCATGACAGATTACCTAAACATCCATGAAAACAATTTTATTTTATATGTGTGAAATTAAACTATCTATTGAAAAAAAAGAAGAAACAGTGGGCCGTGTTACTACCAGCGGCGGCGCTGGCATGTGTGTGTAAATTATGAAGTGTATTTTGTGGCAAGATTATCAGGATCGGATAAGAAATTTATGGTATGCCTGTTTTGTCCTTATATGACAACACAAAATCATCATTCATTGTTATAATATATTTGACAAAAGTTTACCCATTAATGATCCAAAATTTGTAAATACATTTTTATATTTACAGACCTCAACAGTATAAAAAAGTGATAAGCAGTGACTGGAATTCACTATGCATTATTTATATATACACACAATATGTATAAGGCTGGTTCTATAAAAAAAACTTACTAATCATAAAGTTTTATAACTCTGTCTGAGTTCTGTAATTCCCTCAACAAGCGAACTTCATTGATGTAACCCTGAGCCAGCTCTTGGTCTGTTGCTAAATGTACACATTTAACTGCATACTCATGTGATGATCCTATTTCTAATACCTTAAACAAAAAAGAACAAAAATAAAGAAACAAAATTAGAACTAAGACAAATATGTAGCCTAATAACAGACCATAGTCTAATGAACAAACATTACTTGAAATCACTGGGGTATCTGTGATGACTGATGTAGAGTGTGTCTATTTCACAAAAAAGTACACTCCATGTGTTTCATTCCCAGTGCAAGGAAATATCTAACCTAAGGGCTCAGTTTCTCAGAGAAAAAGGAACATTAAGATGCTGTCACCACCAAAATGCACACTCTGTCTCTTTCTATCGGAGTAAACGAGAGTCCAGTGTCAGTGTAACTGAGCAGCCAGTTCTTATAAATAAATAAATATTGAAATAAAAAAGTGTAGATTATTTTTCAAATATGATTCACTGACAGTTTAGGTATAAATATGAAGCATTAATGTTTTTAATTGCAGACCCATACGTCAAAAAAATATAGATATAGAACCAGTTAATGATGATTTTAAGACCAATCTTTGCAATTATTTTCTATTACCCAATTTTGTTCAGTTAGTCCGGCCATGATCTTTGACATATAATGAATATTAACATATATTTTTTGTGATGTGCTATAACAAGTAGTTTTTCTTTAAAAACTGCTTAAATAACATCAATTTCAACAAATTATGTCTTGTCAGCTTTTTAAAGGAATTTTTGAAAGTCCAGATTGGATTTCTGCAGCGAGCCAGGTGGCTGGAGTAGCCACCTATACCTATGCATTCAATGGTCTGAAGTGTGGCTAAGTGGAGTATGCCTACATTGATAGATATGGAAGTTTGTATGTATGAAATCACTAGCACCATTATATCAATATACATCATGAAATTTGGCTTCTATCATTATTTTTGTCCATGATGAAGGTTTTTGTGCTGTGTTTTCATTTGTTCATTATTGTGCCACTACCAGATGGTGTTGCAGTATGTCACTGTTATAATATTCACTGGCAGGGACAACTTCTGCTGGATTCAGCTAGTATTAATACACATTTAATTTTCAGCTACACTTAAATCTGGAGAGTTAATTGTGTGCAAGGCAAAAACACACACATACAAAGAATGAAATTTAAGGCTAACTTTGTTGTAGGTCGGTTATATAATCTTATCAATAAACACAGTAAAATGTCACTTAGACACAAGGTGACACTTTACAAGTCGTGCGTACGCCCCATCCTTTCATACGCTTGCGTAGCGTTAGCCCATCTCCCCAATACGGACTTGCATCCGTTGCAAGTGGTACAAAATAAATTCCTGCGTATTGCCACGGGAGCACCGTGGTATATGCGCAACGTAGACCTCCATAACGATCTTGAATTGCCGAGCTTAGCAAATCATTTCAAAGACATCTCTAAAAGATACTTCAATCGTGCCATCTCACATCCAAACCCACTGGTGGTAGCCGCGGCTGACTACATCCCAGATCCTAATCCAGATCCCAAATCACGTAGGCCCGCCACGTACTTACCAATTCCGATGACCTGATAATTCTGGCCAACGGTTTACACGATAACATTACACACCTACATACGCGACACCGTCGCCGCCGGCGGCGACGAGGACCCCTGTTTCGCCCTTCGGCGAACCGAGCCCAAGGGCAAGGTTCGGCCGACGGACAAAACAATGCCACTAGCCCTCTCATCGCAAATCACGACCCCACCCTAAGCCGAGGTTCGGTCTCACAGGAGACACCCTTAGGGCGGAGGGCGTACAGTCCTACACCTATAAATTCTGGCTGAGCACTCTGCTCGCCCCCGCGACCGGTGAAGCTGTACAGCCCATAAGGCTAACAGAAATTGAAACATTCCGAAAAAAAAGGCAAAAACAGCAGCAATATAACTATGGAACCTTGCTAGGTTGATACAGTACTACATACTACGTTTTCTCAAACATTTAACATTTTCTCAAACTCAAGCCTGAATATGTATAGAATATTGCTACTACCATTGACCTGACTTAGCCAAATCAAGTGACTGCTCTCTTGGATTGTACGAATAAACCTATCAGATAATTAAAATCACATAGTTTATTTAAATATATCAGTGTTACTGCTGGTATCCAATTTTTTAACAACATACATTTCACTAAGCATGCAGAAGAATTAGGAAAAGTCTGTTGCCACTATCAGTTTTTCTAGGCTGCAAAACACAACACTCAGGAGAATTTGAATTCAGTTCAGTTAAAACTTGTAGAATAACCAGGAGGCTCAATCGATCCACACATGACATCTTGTGGAGTTCAGTTGATAACCAAGAGGCCCGATCAAACCAAGTTTCTATTTGATTTTCAAATACAAATTACTAATTATACAGACTACTTTAATACAAAGAAGTTGTGTGGATTATGCTCTTTGTTATATTTCTTTCATCATTCATTTAAAATATTCAAATAGTCTATGATTATTCAAATAGTCTGTAAAATGATTTCACTTTAACATAAAAAGTATTTGACGCATATGTCTAATGTAATTACTGTATCTTTTGTTATAACAGGTTGTCAAAGGTTTATATAGCTTATAATGATACTATTTAGATATTTAGTTGTAAGAGATAAATCATAGTAAAAAAATAAGGACCTGTAAAAGTCGGTTATCATGTCACTGCTTTTTTTCAAATAAATTATAACAATATTTGGTAATACCGTTTTTTCAAGTAATTTATAACAATGTTACTTTATGTTGATGCCTCATAGATAATAGATATATCAATTAGTAAATGCTCATTTACAGAATGATAAAATATTGATTCATTTAAAAAATTTATACATACTGCCGAAGTGACATCATGTCCGTTGAAAACGCACAAATGTGCCATGCCTAGTAATTATTTTTTAATTTTTGATTTTGATTTTTCTCGTTTGTCAACCAGTTAAATAAATGCAGTAAAACAGCTTAACTGACTTCTCCAAATTATTCTGTTTATCCTGCCCTGAATTCAACTTTAAATGTGACAACCCCGCTACTACACTTCAATATATCAGGTCATCACAATTAAATGTTTAACCCCATATGGTAAAAACTACTGAAACGTTTTTGATGAATCTTGACTGTTCATTAAGTTGGAATATACCTGATTCAAATCAAACAGATTTATATAAATATATCTTATAGTTTGAGATATTCGTGGACAAACATACATACACACAAATTTTAGCACATTTGCTATGAAGCCTAAATAAATTATCATGCACAAATATTATCCAATTCCAACAATATTATGTATGTATTACAGGTCAAACTGATAATCTCTTTTTTTTAAATCAGTTAAAAAATATACATTAAAACTTCAAAAATAAGAAATTAATAGTGTTAAAAGCCCGTGTTTTTCCAGCTGTGTAGACAATGCTGTGATTAAATGCTGTGCAATAAACTGAACTAAGTCAACAAACTTTAACGTTAACAGCTCAACAGTGATTTTAAGTTATGCTGTACTAGAGAAATTACAGTTAGAGACAAAAGAGTTACCTTAAATACTTCACTGGAACCACCAGTGCCCAGTTTCTTTATATAAATATATTTTTTGTCTTTAATTACTGTTGTTTTGAAGAGAATTTTGGAGTTGTTGTTAGCAATACCCTGTGGATATGAGGGAGTTGCAGCATACACAGCAGGTATAGGTTTCTTGTTCAATGGAGTCTCTGGCACAGGTATAGCAACAGATTCAGGAGCTGGCATTGAAGCAGGTTCCAGGGGTCGTAAGGGAATAGGCTCAGGTGGCCTAGCTGGCGTAGGTTCTGGAGCTCTAACGGGAGTAGGTTCTGAAGTTCTCACTGGAGCAAGGTCAGGTCTTGCTGGAATTGGTTCCATGGGTCTCGCTGGAACAGATTCTGGAGCTTGGACAGGAATAGATTCAAAAGGCTTTGCTAATATGGATTCATTGGCTCGTAGTGAACCAGACTCAGTAGATCTTACAGGAGTATGAAGGTGTCTTGGTTCAACTTTTACTGGCTGATTCCTTCCAAACAGTTCACATCTTACTCTATCTCTGTTCTGGATAACTGCTGGTTGTAGTTTTTTATGACTTAGTCGGGCAGATCCTGGAGTAAACCTTCTGATCCCCGATTTTATTTTGGGTGTAGCTACTTTTGTTTTCTGACCACTATTTGGAATCTTTATTTCTGGTGTTTTTAAATTAACCGATTGATCTTTTGAGTTAATATTTTGTGAAGCTAATATGTTTTTCTTGTGATCAGATTTTGTACAATTAACAGCGTTTGGTTGTTTACTAATTTGAAAAGGATTAATATTATTGCTGGGAAATGTTTGATTGGTAACTTTGTTATTATCAACATTTTCTTTGTTGTAGTCACTAGGAAGTTTCTTTTCCGATGTAAACTGTTTTAGGTCAGTTGATTTAGAATGTTTCGGCGTTGAGGTGGGATGTACTTTTTTTAGTACACAAGTCTTTTTATGGTTTTGTTCACCAGAAGAATCATCACTATCATCTGTAGTAAAACTGGAATCTGGATACTCCAGTTCTCGCTGTATTGGCATCAGATTTGCCAATAGGGCCGATACTGGCATAGGAGCAAACTTAATGCTATTTGAAGAATTTTCTCTATTATTATTCATACTTCAGTTTTTATTAAACCATTATCTTACTTACACGACTAAGATTATTTGTTTATTTACAACGAAATTGAAAATTCACAAAAGGAAACACCGTTGTAACTTTTAAAATTCAAAATTCAAATATGCTCACAGAAGATGGGCGATTGTGAATGACATTATTCGAATAATTCGATTGTACAAATCATTCAAATTATTCGAATAAGCTTATAACTCATTCGAATTTGAAAACAAGTGAGAATACGTGTGTAAGTATTGCGTCGTCTCATTCTTTCGATTGAAATTTCATTACTAATTTAAATATTCGAATATTCGTAACCTCATCTAAAATAAAACTCTATGTACTGTCAAATAGTACCCAGTTTCGTGTGGTAAATTGAATAATCGAAATTAACAAAAATTACTAGTTTTTATTCGAGTAACGTAGTTTTTATTGCACCCATTTAAAAATATTTTGATTCTAAAAACTAATTCAATAAATTAGTGTTATCAAATAAAACTTAAAAGTAATCTTTATAGTACGAAAAAGACAGTCAATTTTATATGGCAAACTGAATAAATAAACTAGCGGTTCGCAAATCAGTAACTACTTAATTATTACTAGGAATATCAATTAAATGTTTGTAGACTTTATTGTAAGTGAATACAGATCAGTTTTGTATGGAAAAGCAAATGAATGAAACTAGCGGTTTTGTTCGAATTTGCAAACTAGCGATCGATTGTTTTTGTATTCGAATATTAATGTTAGTAGTATCAAACCATTCGATTGTTGGAATTGGAATCGCCATCTATATGACACAGAACAATATGCTTGTCAAGTCAAATGTCAAATGCAGCGTGACCATTTTTACATGAAGGAATCTACCGAAGACACTGCTAAAATCTACTGAATTCTACTAGATTGCATTTTAAAATTAAATTATTTTTAATGTAATATTTGAACCGTTGGGGGTGGATACGATTTGAATTAAAACACATTTGTTAATGAACCCTATATTTGATTAATTTGATTAGTTCAAATAATAAACTCTACGATTAATATTTTTGTATTTTGTCATTGTCAATGATTCTTTAATATTTCTGTATAATAATTGTTTTTCATTGTTTCCAACATTTAAGTTTTAGTTCAATGAACGAAAACGACTTAATAAAAGTGTTGTCTATTATTATGAGAGCAACTTAAAAATAATCTAGGTTGAAAGATCTATTTTATAAAAATAGTTTTTATCTGTTAGAAAAATAAATTTCTATTTACTATGACCACAATATAGTTCAATCAATAATAGGGAAATCCTCCAAATCACTTTTGTGTGGTGTCGACTGTAAAATTAAAACTTTTTTAGACATAAATGCTTGGTTTTGAGCCTAATATGTTTTGGTAGCTAATAAAAACTAAAACCTATCGATTTATTCCTCAATGTTACTAAATTCTACTGAGATATTTTATTCTACTAAATCAACGCATCATTTGTTTTAAATCTACTAAAATAGTAGAAATTACTAAAAGTGGTCACGCTGATCGAACGTTAAGCAGGCTGTAAACGCTCAAACTATTTGTCAAATTTTACGTGTTTGACAAATGATTTATAGTCTGCGGTCATATTTGACGTGTTTGCCAAGAAAACTAAGTGTTTGGCTGTATGTTTAAAAGATTTGATTGACGGCGTGTTTGTCATATGTGTTTGAAGGTGTACAGTCACGTTTGTCAAACGAACTCACCGTTTTGGCTAGACATGTGAAAAACGGATCCTTAAAAAGAAAGGAGAGATTATAGCTCTTTTGATCAAAGGAATTATATCACTCTTTTAGCACTTTAGCTCATATAGAGAACTAGTGTCTTAATCTCCTTGGAATCGTTCATTGTCTGGACTACACGTGTCGCGTACGCGTCGCTAAGCCGTAAGCGACTAGTTCATTCTATGCGACACGCGTCGCTCAGTGACTAGTTTATTCAATGAACTAGTCGGCAGTCACTTAGTGACGCGTACGCGACACGCGTAGTAAGCGTATGTTACCGCTCTCCATTCGTCGATGATCGGGAAAACTCGCGCCCTTGCTCGTGCCTACTACGGCGCGCTGTCCACTGTTGGCTGCGCTCGGCCGGCTAGAGATTCAAAGAGCTGATTGAACCGTTGAACTATTAACTAAGCCAATGAGCTAACTGGGAGCTAGATTGAAATCAAGAACTAGTTCATTTGTATCTCTCATTCAGAAGCTACCCAAGTCTAATTTTGGCGCGACAGCCGCTGAGAGATGTTGTTGGTTGTTACTCATCTGAGCGTCGGAGCGTAACTTCACGGCGAAAACTGCTTTGAAAGTGAAGTCTTGTTTGACAAACTTGTTGGTACGTGTGCGCTGATATTTAATAAAAACGTACAAACAAAACGTAAAGTTTGACAAACATATTTGAGCGTTACAGCCTGCTTTAATTAATTGTCATAAGTAGCTTGCTACAATTTACTAATCTGTGGTCATAAGCACAGATTAATATATATGAAGTACTGTGTCAGCCGTAGTGATGTCTTACGCTTTTACTAGTTTTAAGCTTACTTGCATGAAGTATTATTAATATATTACCTCGATAAAGGTGGAGCTAGCAATCGGAACAAACACTACATTTACGTTATATTTCAATCTCATCATCTCTTTTTATACAGCTGTGTCAGAAAGAAAAAGTAAGACCTCAGAAAATGACAGCAGTATTTAAAATTTGGTTTCAAGTGGGCATGGGCGCCGACAGCAGCGTGCAAAGGGGTGCGCTTGCACCTCCCTGGCAGGGAACAAAATACATATAAAATAATAACAATATATGTATTATTCTTTATTTTTTAGAGAATGGTATGATGTGTAGATGCTATGCATGGGCGTCGCCAGGATTACTTTCCCATAGGGGGGTGCCCTGAAAGTAATACTGGCCCATGCAAGTAGATGTTAGACGTGCTGCCTCCAGATATAATTTAATACCTACAGCTTCATTACTTGTACTATTAATAATAATAATAATCTTTATTTTCCCCCTTTTTTACAACGTAGGTACATTCAGTAAAATATTAGTAAGCGCAGGATTGTTTGGGGAGACAGGAGTCCAAACTGAGCTGTACCAGTGTTATGAATAATGAATATAATAATTAATATTTAATAACCCTAAATGAAAATATTATTGTATGTCTTCTGTGCTAGTTTGTCTTTACCATGGTATACGCTAACGCTTATCCCCTTGTTGTCTAACTACAAAAATATATTTATCTATGCATACAAACACATATTATGGTGAACCACAAAAATCGTATTGCATATACCTATGTAATTTTTTGATATACCATAATTATTATGTTTTATATAAACATGCTTGTTTGGAAGACTGCGTATTTTATACACTTGACATTGACTACAGACATTTTACATTACATATTTTACATTAGTTCGCCTCTAGGTCTCGCTCGCCCTGATGGTGCTTTACTGGTGCAGGTAAGGTCAAACCAAGGAAGTTAGGTACATACTACCTGGAATGTTCACGTGCGGTTCAAAATTGTTCCGAAGAGTACAACGACATTGGTGGAGTGTGGGTGTTTTTCTACTAAATAAAGCGCCATATATAAATGCGATCGTACGGAATTTGCAAATTACTACTAATTCTACTAATTTGAAAATCATTTTAATAATGTTAATATAATAAATAATTAATGTTTTAATTAAAATAAGCACAATACATTTTATGCTTACGAATGTATCAACGTATATGAATAAAAGGGATTTAACGGTTACCGAATATAAAAAATCCGATAGTTTTATTTGCACTGGTAATTGCAAGAAAGGGGCTACATCAAAAATTAAATTAATACATACGTCCACCGTTGTCGTTGTCTTGCTCAGAACATTTTTCCCTCTGTTAGTTAATTTAAGAAACAAATGTCAACTTTATCGGTAACAAAATAAAGTACATTTTTATTTTTTAAATAATTAGCAGAAATAAACAGTAATTTTCTGCATCTCTTTTTTATTCTGACTCCCTTGTTGAATTAAGTTGTTGAGAAAATATACGTCAATAATGTAGTTGTAAATTAGCTATTAAGCTGAGCTAGCCGCCCCGCGCCGCCGTCTGCGTTACTGCATATAAACTGGTTTGTGTGATCCACGGCGGGCAGCCGCGGACATGCAGCGCCGCCAGTGCCCGCCGGCCACCTGCGGTGCGGTTTTTTTGCCCTCTGTGTGCGTTGATAATATAGGATTTCCTTTGGGCTATCTTTCGCGGCGAAATTGACTGCCCCGCCCCGCCCCGTTGTGTGCAAAGCGCCTTTTTATTTTTGATTTCTGTTTCGTTTGTTAATTGTTAATATTGTTACGAATAATCTAGAAACGTGTAGAGTTGGAACGCTGGAGAGATCTAGAAATAAAAGAAATAGATAGCTACTCCTATTGACAAACAAATAGTTATCCTAAGCTATGCCATAATGGACTTTGTAGTATATGGCATAAGGTTGAAAGTAGCGTGTACCAGGATTTATGACTCGTAACGTGTTTACAATAAGAAGTGATTCATTGTTTCCCGATACATTTAGATTTTTCTGGATCCAGGTAGAACTTTACCCTGGGTATAAATATAGAAGTGTTGACAAATACAGGGCAGTTTTTATAAAGCGATCGAGGGCGATACTTAAAGCGACACGTGCGAAACGAGAAGTGTTTTATTGTGTAGTGTTCTAAGTTCAGTGATAGTACAGTGAGTGACTAGTGTTAACTAGAGTAGGTATTTGAGTATTACGTTGTGTTGTTTCGTGTCTCTGTATTATAAATACACGGATTTAATATAAGTGATGTTTTCTTATAATTACAGGTTGACAACCCCTAATTTTTTCCATTTCACAGAATATTCAGAAACGAAACCGCCAGTCTTGATTTACTTACGTGGAAAATTATAAAGGTTTTGTTCCGGATTGAAGCCTTTAAAATGCAATTTGGGGGAGATCGTATAATCTTTGGAGATAGGTATAATCATAGAAATATGAATAATATATAGAAGCGCAATAACATTCTATAGCTACTTTAGTTATACAAATATCGGTAGAATCGACATTGAACTAAGCGACATTTCTTTATCTCTTTTTAACAAATGGTAATTTGCATATGCAAAAAGAGACAACGATATTGTGTCTTGCTCACTTTCGTATAAATTAAAAGTTAAGTAATTGGCAATTCTATAAACGTGTCATCGACGCCATATTATGTACGTAAATAAGAGGTACATGATTTGTCAAAATATTAATTTAGTTTCGGATAAATACGATTTACCAAGTAGATATCAGTTTATTAAGTGCCATATTCTCCGTGGAAGTTAATAGACTATTAGTCAACATGCCTTCGTGTTGTATTTTGCAATATGGAGCAAAAAAGGACAAAAATGCACCTTTAATAACGCTTCACAGGTATGTCGCAAACTCCTATGATAAAGCGTGCTGATTTTAAATAATATCCATTCTAAATTGTTGTATTTTTATATTGACTTATAAAAGATGTTCGTGTATTTTACGATTTCTTTGTAAACATAATTTTTTTGATTCCTACAAAATACGACTAGTGTTGGGGTATTAGATTTGTCGATATTTAATTTCATTAAATTTTAGGTTCCCAAGAAATGAAGATTTACACAGAAAATGACTAGATGCCATTGGCATTGAAAATATCAATCCCCGACATAAGAACTGGTTGGTCTGCTCACTTCATTTCAAGGAAAGTAATTTTAATAAAACACTGGATGTAGTCAGATTGCGTGACAATGTCATTCCTTCATTTTCTCTGGTAAGTAGGTAATGGTAATTTCTTACGTTTTCATAGTATGATATCCTGTGTCTTTTACCTATCTGCAGTCATCAGAAAGCTCGATTTCCTTCTACCACATAAAATATGATATGATGTCTGTCACCTGTATAACCCTAACACACAACACTGATTGTACCTAGGTATGGATCATTTGACAATAATTAACATATTAAAATTCGTATTAAATTTTTTAACAATTAACAATTGTTATTTATATTATCAAATACTGTTAAAAGTTGTTTTTATTGCCACTAAAGAGTATAATAGGGACTAGTATTTGTATAATGAATAATTTCAGTATTTATTCCTTTTGTATATTTTTAATAAGTTTCAGTAATAATATAATTAAATAGGTATTAAATGTTAATAAAAAATGGAATCGTCATTAAGAATAGTGACATCTGTTTGTCTGTTTGTGTAAGTGTTATTTTGTGTTTGTTGTTGTCGATGTTTTTTTTGGTCGCTACCTTGATAGCTTCACATCTTCTGCCTAAGCTACTGATATAATATATCAAAAATAAATAACTATTAAATATAAATTTGATTTAACAACATACAAGTTATCAAATTTAACAATAATTTCCATGCATAATTGTACCTTTAAGTTCTGCTGATGGCTTCGGTTTTTTGTTTATTTTTATTGCTAAGAGCCTTAATTAAAAGATTTAAGAATTATTCAAATTGATCATAAGTTAATTAAACATTTTTAGTAGTCCTAATTACACTTTCAGTTTTTAGACAATAATGCCGACCTAAATATTTTTAGCCCGTTAATAAGCAGAAAATTAATGTTTGTGTGAAAGGCAGAATATACATGAATCAACTCGGACTTTAACATCATCAGTACTAGGATCCATTCATGTTCCCGTGATAAAGGAAAATGTATGTAAAAATAAGTTCAACATGTTAAATTACATCTGATTGTTGTATAATATTTGCAAATTAATGAATAAGTAGTGGTTACGTCATACAACTAATTGCAACATCAATGATGATTCATTTTATGTATAGGTGTTATGATGCATGCGGACTTTGTTGGCCGCAACGTTGTAAATGAATAGTTTAAATACTACGTTTTTTTTAAATATGTTCATACCTAAAATTTGGAATGTAAATTAATATTGAAATGTGTAAATTATTATATTAATTCTAATAAAATTCAATAAATTCTTTAACCATATAGTAGATGTTATGACTTATGGCAGTAATATTTAGGTGATTTCAATACAGGTAAGTGTTTGCAAGACTTAGATAATATATTTTTACAAATGTTTAAATGTTTATTTCTCAACTTATTTTACACTGATTATATAATATTACATTGTCCGGCGCATCCTTTTAAGCAGAAATGCTTGTGTCAGGATACACCGCTCTTCCAGAACATCATTAGCATTTGTGTAAATTAAGTAATATACGTGCCTATTGCGTGTGTGTATTTATGTATGTGTATGAGTCTGTACGTGTATATGAGTGTGTATGCGTGTACGAGTATGTTATGTCAGCATGGGTAATTGTAAGTACATGTGTTACATTAATCTTAGGACTAGCAGTTTCTAACAGACAGATACATCAGTTAATAGAGTTTTCTTATATTATCTTGCTAAAAATAATTGATTCAACATCGTCATAAGACAGTGACTTAAGCCAGCCCACTAAAACCTCTTTAAGGTTGTAGATGGTTAGTGGATAAATATTTAACTTCTTATTAAGTTTGTTATATTATAGTAGACTGATTTAAGAACTGTCTATTGGCAAAAGGTGTTTTTACCGTTGAGTTTTGTAAAATAGCATCCTTCCTTGTTTTAACTTTTTGGTTATTATCATATGTAATCAACCTATGTCTTTATTGTATGGCATAAAGTATATATAGTTTTCTAACTGATAGTAACTCGCACAGTGAGTATAGTTCAGTTGTGGAAAATCTACTGGTTTTGAAATGCATTACTTTTAATAATGCTCTTTGGGCTCGTTCTACTTGCAACATTTTAATTTTAGTGGCACCACCCCATACAGGTATACAATAGCAAATAATTGATTGAGCTAGCGCAAAATAGATTCTATTTAGAAGTGTATTGGATGCAACGTCTCTTAATTTCCGAAAAATCCAAATAAGTTTTCTGATCCTCCCAGATATCAATTCAATTTGAGGATGCCACGATAATCTTTGGTCTAGCATGATTCCTAAATATTTTACTACATTATTATCTACATATATTTAAATTTATGTGTGATTTTTATGATGTGGAAAAATATTTTGGTTAGCTTCTCAGCCTGATCATAATTCTACACATAAACTATTACTTATTAAAAGTGTAATCAAAGTTTTTATTGATTTAAGATATAGATATCATGGACGTCGAGTTAATGATAAGGTGTCACACAGTAAATATTTTAATAAACTGGTATTGTTTAGAAATGAATGAAATAGATTTTATTATTATACACTAGGCGACGAACTATGCACTTTTGTGGAACATTTTACTGAAAAAGTGTCGCACTTTTAGGTTTGAGCTTCGACGTGGTACTTTGAATTCATGTCTAGATATGTTATCTACCATAAAAATACCATTTTATAAACATTAAAAAAATAGAAAATACAATTTTTATGAGAATCTTATTACTACTAACGCCATCTATTAAAAAACTAACGAGTTAAAATCTATAGAAGATACATTTTTTATTAGAATTTTTGAACTTATTAAGAGATTATTTCACAAAATGTTTATATTTGACTGGCGGCGCACGGGCATCGTGCTCTTGTATAAAGGCAAGGGTTCACGACGTATAGACTGCAATAGCTATAGAGCATCAGTTTGATCAGCTTGGCAACCTGACGACGCCTTTGATGCGAATATAATGTTTGGGCGAAACACGCTGGATTTTTTAGGTTAGATAAAGTCCATACATTAAAATATGTAATTCTCATAAAAATACTTTCCTAACAATATTACTAGATAATATAACTTTACGAGCCCTTACAAAGCTCTGCTTTTTGCTAGTTTAGTAAGATATATTTTATTCATTTCTAAAGAATACCAGTAATTCATAGTTTGTGCAGGTCTAGCAGAGGTGCCTTAACTTTTTGTAAACAAGTAAATGTTTGTTCTATTTGTTTGTTTATCCTCGTGTTGGTTCCGGGCTCCTTTGAAGAATAGACCAACTGCCGTTCTGCCAGGCAGATCGTAAAGGGCGACCGATGGGCTATGCAAGTCACTGCCATCGTGACTACTAGGTGGTAGAGTTCTGTATTATCTCGCCCGGCTCTGGTACCACCGCCTATTCCTGCCGCAATAGCGTCAGTGTTTGTCACTGTCGTGTTCCGGTTTGGAGGGTAAGATAGCCGGTAAACTTATGCATGTGGCATTAGACCTCGCCACAAGATAGCAACGCACCATCAATATCTTTGGTGTCCATAGGCGATGGTTGACTCTTTCCATCAGGAGACCCATCTGCTTGTTTGCTATCTTATGATTTGAAAAAAAATATCATTTGTATTTTATCAATTTTGTGTCACCATTAAAAGTTTCTATCAGTGCAAGTGTCTCCACCGAACAAAGCCCTAGACTACCTTTTTGTGAAATAGGTCCTAAACAGAAAAAAATACGAGCAGAAAACTTTCATTTGTCATCGAACGAAATATAATATGCATATTTTGCGCAGTTAAAAGTAGATAGGAATGAGGAAATTGCTGAAATATTAGAACATTTAATTAAGAATCCACATGGTGTGAAAAAAGTAAAAAGGTGCGTATCTGTTAAAGAAACTAAACCTGCTTTTTCTCCGGATGAGGCTTTGGGGATATTTTTATCACTTAAGCTAAACAAATGGCAATACAATACATTAAGGGAAAGTGTTAAGAAAAATAATGCAATTATATTTCCAACCTATTATCAAGTTCAACATGCGAAACAAGAATGCTATCCATCGAAAGACGCTATCACAGTAACAAAAACTTCGACCAAAATAAAGATACAAGCTCTACTGGATATAAACCAACGCTAATTTCATCCAAAAAAACAATATTTTCACTATTTACCAGTTTTACTACAATACTCTATGGTATTTTATCGTTTTCGAACGAAACATTGTACAGAATAATATCAAATTGGCATTCTTTTTTCAAATACGCTCTTAGGGAAAAATAAAAGAACTTAGTCCGACATTTTGATTCGTGCTGTGTGTGTTATGTGTTGGTTGCAGTTTATGATACTGGTTAATAATGGTGTGACTGATATATTAGTATTCGCTAAGATATTAGTAATATTGAAAGGATTCGTGGATTAGTAATCCGGCGAACTGTAATATGCTAATATTTCATATTCGCCTAATATCTGTAACGGGTATCCAAAATGAATCGGATAATATCATTCGATCTTCGGAATAGTTCGGATTCACTAGATTGGCGCTCGTTCGGATTCGTGAAAATATTAAAATATTTTCACGATACGCCGCGTCGTACGTACGAATGAGACAGACGTATTTCCTGCAGTATGCTGTTGTTTTAAGGTTCAAATTACAGTGAAATATTAGTTAATACTGATATATTAGTTAAGATATTTTCCTGCCGTATCAGTGTCAGATCTTATTACAGTTACTTTAAGGTCCAAATTACAGTGAAATATTAGTTAATAATGACATATTAGTTAAGACATTATAATATTTGAAAGTGAATATATTAGTATCACCTAATCTTGAGAAATATCGGTATTAACCCATCTCTACAGGTTAATTTAAAAGTGTTTTGGCGTATTAATCAACAAATAAACTTTATTTGTAATCAAGATTAGTTCAAGATCTAACAGTTTAGATAATAATTTAAAAAAAAAAACCGTAAATATCAATTAATAAAACATATTTTTCGTTAACGACCAACTCATGATACCAGCGCTTTGGGCATACCCAAAGCGCTGGTATCATTTTTATTTATTTTCGTAAATTTTAGTGTTGATATCTATGATCTCAAAATAAATCATATGATGTGAATGTGAAATATCCTAAACAATATTTAAAAAAAAATTAACATAGCTGTAAATTTGATAAAGAAATAAATTATTTAAAAATTTCGAAAAAAACTACGTATTACTTATGAAAAAAAAAATTAATATTTATGTAAATAAATATTTTTGTACTATAATATATGTTGTTTATTTTTTTCCGTATGTATATGTTTACCAATTATATAAAAAAATATAAAAAGCATAAGCGATGACCTATGCTTTTTATATTTTTTTTATATAATTTTTGAATTAAAAATCCTCGACTAACAAATACATATTTTTCTCAAAGTGTCGTGTTACACCTGAATTATTTCGTAGCTTAAGCCATTTAAATTAAACAATTCTCATACCAGTTTATTGCAGTGCTCAAGGCCTCTTAAAAAATATACGCTTTACAGTATCTGATTCAATCCAAGCAACTCATAAATCATTTTTGTGACCACGGTCCACCGGAACGAACTCGGAACGTGTGCGCGTAACGGTCCGTGTTTTTTTTAGAAAAAAATGCGAAAATGGCTGGTGGTGTGAGCGGTCATTAAAAACTAAAATTAGAACTAATTTGTAACTAAAATGTAACTTTGTGTTGTTACACATTTTAGCTTTGCTTACGTCGATAAAAAATAATGAGATTCAGCGTTGCCTACAAAGGTGGCTCAAGAAAATATATGGTAACGCATAAGAATGATAATTATATAAACAGAAACACAAAAAATATTGCAACGTCATGAAAATATCGTTACAATAATCAACCTTATTTTTGTACGCTATGATTTAATTCTATTGCTACTATTGTTCCGCTTTATCGACGACAACTCGTAAAATTATGTTAGGCCCTTAGAAATATCCCCTATAAGTTAAGACGTTTTCGTAACACGACGCATGCGTACGTTGACTGTGATTGGACAAAATAAGACCACATATTCATTTCTATTCTTATCTTATTAGCCACTTTTAAAGTCGTAATCTTGAATCTGTTTATTTGTGATCGAATGTCACAAAATAACGAATTTACGTTGACATTTTGATTTGTCAACTAGATCTCTCTTTATCAATTTACTATTTATTTGAGTGAGTCCAGGGATCGTTTTGCAGGTGCTAATACGAATATAATCACACAACAAAGACGTCATATATACTGACGTATGAAATTGTCGGATGTGTCCTAGAACCTCAGAATTAGTCAACTAAAGCACAGAATACTGGAGACTAAAAGAAGTAAATCTAAAGCCATTAGGCTTATTAGTGAAAATACTTTAATTTATTTTATTGTCTAGCTTGATTAATATAAAATTTTATTTACTATAAACGTTTTAGTACGGACCTACTTTGCGTTTCAATATTTTTGGGAACGTTTTAAGCGTTATCAATATAGGTACTAGTAAATTATGTTTAGATTTTGTTCTTACACGTCAAAGATCACCTCTAATACAATAACATATTTTTTGGTTGAAAATACGTAAATCAGGAAACAACGTTTATCGATAAAACATAAATGTTACTTTCTGGACATCCTTAATAATGTTAACACGGCAGCCATATTGTGTCTATAAATGACACGTTTTTTCTGTAGCTATTTCATGTCCATGTATTTAGAGGTCAATGGGTATAATCGATTTAAAAATGACGCAACTCCCGTGTCACGTTAAAAACAATCATGACACGGCTGCCGTGTCATCCGCAACGAATCGGTTAGGAAACTACGTCAAATGCCGTTTAAAAAATTAAAATATCTTTTGAAAATTAATTCGATTTAAGTTTAACTTTATATACAACTAGATACACAAATATTAAAATTATGATATTTACAGAAAATTTACTTCATATTTTTAAAATAACGTTCAGGCTAATATACTGATTTATTTAAAAATCTAGTCATCTCTTTTACTAAAAAGACGCAACCATCGCCTATATTCAGCAAAGATTTTAACATTCATAACTTTACCGACTGTCTGATCCTCCAAACCGGAACACGAAAGTGAACAGCACTGACGCTAATGTGACAGAAATAGTTAAGGCGATGGTAACAGACCCGGGCGAGACAATCCAAAATGTAGCCACACTATGTGATAGTGATTTGCATAACCAAACTGCCTGGTAGACCGGCAGATGTTCTATTTCCAAGTGGAGCCAGAAACACGAGTGTTTTCTGAAGCTCTCGTTATAGCACATTTTGTTAATTCAAAAGTTCTCGCAATATACACACACACACATTACATACATACACATGATAGCTTTTATAGGTGTTACAGAAAATTACTTGCAGATTATAATAAAACTCGTAAAATAAGGAGTATACGTTTATTACATAAATAAAAAATAGAACAAATAGCATATAAATATCGCATATCGATACAAGAATACACTCGTGCTACTTATGATTGAAGACATTGGGTATTATTAAGAAATCTATCTCATAAGGAGGCTTCTCGTTTCTCTGCTTATTTCAGAGAAAGGGAACTCCTGCCGTCTCATATTCAGTTTAATTCTGAATATTAACAACCTTAGTTTACGTTTTAATGAAATGTGTCATAAATGCAACTTTTATTACTTTGAAGCTTCGGCACTGATATTGCTAAATTTTAGCCTTACACACAAGGTAATAATAATATTAAAATTAAAAACAAATTGTTTTTAGTCTTTTAATACATTAGGATATAAATAAATTTGTGGACAGGCAAGCAGTGGTGCTTAGTTCTGGAAGAGTGTGCGAGTGAAATCGATGTAGTCCAGAGCGTTCGGTATTGGACGCTCGGTCTTCGGATCCACGTAGGACTTCATGCGGGCGACGCAATAATCTGCCATCTCCTTCGTCAGGTTCTGGAAATAACCATCATCATAGATAAGTATGTGTATTACTATAGGTATAGATAGGCAACTTTTTAAATCTATAATGGCGTACTACTGGCGTCATCTATCTTATAGCATGAGAACTATTTTGTTTCGGCAGCTTAATATAGGTACCTACTTTTTTATTGAAATTATAATAGTAAATAGGAATTTATCAAACACTATACAGCGTGCTATTCAAACAAAATGTAACTCTGACACGTCCTTTTGCAACTTCCTTTGATTGCCACGCTGTATAATGTTATATATTCAGAATTAAAACATTCATATTATAATTTAAGATTTTATTAACTCACAATAAATAGCACAACACATTAGTTTTGTGTCACAATTAAGCAATCCGGAGAATAAAAGTTCAAACTCAACGAAAATATCACTAATACACACAAAACAAACTGAATTTCAATAATAAAATGCGCACGAGTATCAACATTTAACACCATGACGACGCCATTTGTAATTGTGTTGTTTTTTGTTTAATAGATTGGCCAAACTTTGTTATTTTGAAAAATAAGCGTATTTACCACAAAACAATATATGTTTATAATTCAGGTAGTTATAAAATATAATGTAATGTAATATCTTATTTAAAAATATATATTTAAGACATTAAAAGGTTATTTTTAATATTCGTATGTAGTGGCAAAAACCTTGAATCCGGATCTTAAGTCTTTAGAAATAAAATCTTTTTCAATTCGTGTCCTAGATGACGCTATTTTCAATACAATTATCAAATATTTTATAGTACTAAATTACCATAGCATGATCATGTTGGTAACAATGTATATAGAAGTTAATAATCGATGACATAATATATTAATAGTTTATGAAAATATGAGGTAGCTTGTATATATTTTGGGCACACCTCGTTTCTTAACAGACATTACAGGACGATTAATAAATATTCACGGGACAAATTATACATACTGATCTAACCCCAAAGTAAGCTTAATTATTTGCTTGTGTTATGGGTGTCAGTGAACGATACTAATACATATATAAATACTAGAATATATTTAGTAAACACCCAAACCCGGAAATACAAACATTTATGTTCATCACACAAATGCTTGTCCCCATCGGGATCGAACCCGAGCCCCGTCGATTGCGTAGTCAGGGTCGCTAACCACTCGACCAACGGAGTGGTTATTTAGCGGAGGTCACTAGATTATTTGATTATGTTTTATACAAACAAATAATCGCTGCAAAATAACATTATCAACATCAACAATCAAAACACTAAACTACTGTTTTTTTTCCTTTTACTGATTTTTATGTTTTCGCTATTTAACAAGCAAACAGATCCCTCTCCAGGTGGGAACAGAAAATCACCGTCTGAACATTAAAATATTATAATGTATGTAATGGAAAACAATATTTAATTTTATATGCAACATTTTGCCAGCTACCTTACCACACCTGTAAGATTGTGACAAGCACTGATCAAAAACATGAGTGGCAGTGCTAAAGCCGGATAAGATATTGGATGATATTATTGGAATATATTCACCATAGTGATGAACACATAAATACTGTCGAGTCTTGCCCAATTATAGCCTAATAACAGGGCCGCGCCGCCCCCCAACAGCGCCTGTGTGCGAAACCTATGAACCTATGAAACCTATGAGACAAAATATGTTGGTGTGTATGGGTAAAAAAAATAATTTTGATGGCAGCGCCCCTATTAGCTCCTGTGTGCGCCGCACACTTCGCACATAGGGGCGGCGTGGCCCTGCCTAATATGATTCTAAGCTTAGAATCTGTCATAGCGAGAAAAACAAAAAAAATTTAGCAGAGTGAGAATAAAGCAATAATAGAAGAATATGAGAGCACTTACAGCATAGAGCTCATCCTTGGTGACGTAGGCGCGGTCCTGGTGCGCCGTGATGGCGCGGAAGGCGTTCTCTATCTCCTCAGAGGAGTGCACGTTCTCCGTCTCCTTGCTGATCATAAACGCCATGTACTCTTGCAATGACACCTGACCGTCCCGGTTCGGGTCTACGACATCTGTAACAGGGTGGAAGTTTGTAGTATGGAAAAAATACAAATAGATATTAGAAAAACCCAAAGCTGTTATTTTTGCAGCGTCCGATCCATAAGCTTAGTCCTCGAATTGTTCATTTATTGTAGACTAGCTGACCCGGCAAACGATATTCTGCCTTGTTGGTCCCGGCCTCCTTTGAAGAATAGGCCAACTGCCGTTCTGCCAGGCAGGTCGTAAAAGGCGACCGATTGGCTATCGAGTCACAACCATCGTGGCAACTAGGTGGTAGAGTTCTGCATTGTCTCGCCCGGGTCTGGTACCACCGCCTTACCTATTACTGCCGCAATAGCGTCAGTGCTTGTCGCTGTCGTGTTCCGGTTTGGTGGGTAAGGTAGCCGGTAAACTTATACATGTGGCATTAGACCTCGCCACAAGATAGCAACGCACCATTAACATCTTTGGTCTCTATAGGCGATGGTTGACTCTTTCCATCAGGAGACCCATCTGCTTGTTTGCTATCTTATGATATATATATATATAAAGCTTTTAAACTTTCCCTGGACTTCAACAATTAATTCAAAACCAAAATCAGCCAAATCGGTTCAGCCATTCTCGAGTTTTAGAGAGACTCACGAACAGCAATTGATTTTTATATATACATTTTAATAATATAGATGGATTTATACATGTACTAAAAAGAATAACTAAGTAAAAAGGCCAGTAATTTCCTCATAAATCCCTTTGTCTTTTAATTGGTGGTAAAATATAATTCGATGATCTATAGATATCATTTAGACGTTTAATTAGATAATATAAATAAATCGATTTTGAATTTTTTGGTTAAGTATGTAAGAGGTTATGATAGGTGCACCTAATGCCACATGCATCAATTTATCGGCTACCTTACCCTCTAAACCGAAACACGCCAATAAAAAGCACCAACACTATTGAGGCAAGAAAAGGTATAATGGTGGTACCTAACCAGAGATGTTAAGGAGCCCCATAAACATAATCGAAACTAGTAGATATTTAAAATAATTTTTAACCGCAATTCTAATTGAGTCTAAAAAGGTTTCAAATAAAAGGCCACACATAAATTAACAAATGTGATAACTGACTAGGAGGGGTGTCGGTTGTCACAACCGACAAGGAGAGGGGTGTCGGTTGTCACACTTGTTAATAATTTTTTACAATATAGAAAAATATTTTATAAGTTTTTGGTTTACACATAAATTTTGCATTTTATATTTTAACATGTGACGTTACAAAGATCTGAACAATATGAGACCCATTTTGACAGGTTAGACTGTTGTTTACGCTGGTAAGATTACATTTACTGACATTTTAAGTGTATGAATTTTTGTATGTGTATAACTCACTAAGTATGGCTTCAAACTCGGGGTCGGGCTGTCCGTCCTCCACCATGGGCAGGTCGTACCCGAGCGCGCGCAGACACGACTTGAACTCGTGGTGGTTGAGTCTGCCCGAGCGGTCCTTGTCAAAGTGCTTGAACATCATTGAGAACTCCTTAAGCGCATCCTCGCTCACACCTATATTCAAACATGCAACACAATATTACAGACTAAATTTTATTTCCGATTATTACTCTCCTTCTATAAAAAGAAGTACCTCTCCTCTGTGGTGTAGTGGTCCGGTCTCGGAGTTGATCACAGAGGTCCCGGGTTCCATTCCTGGGTCGGGCAATTCAGAAATGTGTTTTTTCAGTTTTCTGATAAAAACAACATTGACCGGGATTGGAAAGTGCCCGATTGGCGATAGGCTTGCCACCTATCACATAGTGGGACCAAGTATCTTCGGCTAATCGTGGGTGCACTTGTTGTACCTCTGCCTACCCTTTTGGGGATACGGGCGTGAAGATACTTATAAAAAGAAGTGCGATATTGTCAAGTTGTCGGTACGTTTCTTGAACGCTGACCTTGACTTGCGCAAAAGTGAATAGTATAACCTCCATGATTCTATTAATTTTTCCGTACGCAAAGCGATCTCCACCCCGTAGTAGGGTCGAGGGCGCTCAAGCACCGTGCCGAGAATAATATAATAATACATGACGTAAAATCTTTCTACCCCTTTGAATTCAGAAGTTTGAATATTTGGCACGGTTAAAGTTTTTGTCGACGAGGAGCACAAAAAGCTAATTTTTTTATAAATATGCAATGGAAATCAATGAGGTATTCTCGATATTTTACTCGAAAATTTAAAATCTCGGTAGCAGCTTGGAGTCTGGTGAGTGGTGTGTCACTCCTGTGCCTCGGATGAGCACTCAAAGCCGCCAGTTCCTGTCAACGCTGGAAATATTCGATAACCATTATCAGGTCGGTAAAATGCGGGGATGGGGATCACCACTCATCTGGCCAGCTACAAGCCGGTGAATCTTGGTTAACTGGAAAGTCTACAGACATTCGATTTAAACTGTACACCCCGCAAGGAAACTGGGTGGGATAACATTTTAGAAATCAATTAAAGAAGTAAGAGCGTTCTTAGCAGTAGTTTATCCAGATAAGTTATATTGCCGTCAAAGTAGATGATAATAGTAGTGAGGTGGTGGCGGTGGTGGTGGTGGTGGTGCGACTGACCCGAGTGGTTGCGCGCCTGTATCTGCTGCTCGAGGTTGTGCTGCATGCGCATGGACAGCTGGTCCAGCTGGTCCCACTGCTGCGCCAGCCCCACGGTGCTGTGCTCCGTGTACCGGTTGTCCAGGATCAGGTGCTCCTCCAGCGCCGCGCCTGCGCCACAAGACAACACACTACACATCACAGTTTGCTTTACATTTCAAGGCATTCATTTTTATTTTATATTGCTGTATAAAATACTTCAATCCTAACGCTGTGTCTAACAAAAACTGCAAAGTCTAAACTAGTGCACGTAAAAACATGAAACTTTATAACTTTAAATAGCTCCTCATACAGTGTAGGGAAGCGCTAATAACTAAGAATTGAAACAGGACAAGGTGGAGATAGGAGAAAGGCACAAAAACAATTTTCTTACAATTTACTTGAAATTTGATATTTATGTTTGAAACAAATAGGCAACGAATAAATATAAAAAAGTTTAGAGTTGATACGAACTCCAATGATCAAACATAAAGTAGGACTATATGTTACAATCAAGGAAGTTACATTCTACCCGGAATGTTCACATATGGCTTCTAGTTCCCGAGAAATTCGTGGACAAACATTCATACACTTATGAAATTTAGTACACGTGCTTGGACGCCTAAATACATAGATCATCATACTCAAATATTATCCAATACCAAAACTGTTATATACATACATGTCAAACTGATAACCTCCGTTTATTCGTCGGTTAATGAAGACCTGTCATGTGACTAATGTTTACTATTAGATTGAGACAAATGTGTCAGGCGTGTCAGATGTGTCAGGCATGTCAGATGTGTCAGGCGTGTCAGATGTGATGTGGTGCACTGACCGAGCTCCTCGAGGCGGCGCAGGTCGGAGCGGCGCGCGCGCACCTCCTGCGCGCGCGCCCGCAGCGCCGCCAGCTGCGCCTCCAGCGACCCCGTGCCCTCCATCATCGACGTGCTGCAATGTACCATACCATATGCCATAGCACCTCACACACACACAAACTAGCCCTCAAAACACACGGTTTGGTCTTATTATTAGTTTTTATGGATATATTTTAGAAGGAAGGAGAACTTAAATCAAACTGACAAACTGATAATCTATATACATATAATAAAATCGTAGGAAAGTCAAAACTGTACATTGAATATTTTTTAAAAGAATACTTGGGGCGTGATCTACAATCGATATCGAAGCCAAAAATATAGTTTTTAGAATTTTTGTGTTTGTCTGTGTGTTTATTTGTTTGTCTGTATGTATGTCCTTGGTAAACTCAAAAAGTACTGCATGGATTTACTTCAAATTTTGCATGAATATTATTAATAAGTCGGGTCAACATATAGGCTACATATTATCACGCTATCACCTACGGGGGAGGAGCTGTGCGGAGTAAACGAAGTCCGCGCGAACGACGTCGTAGTCAACAGCTAGTATTCAATAAAATAGTATCACTCGTATGTAATATTTCAACAATAAATCCAATCATTTAAGCACAACCCAAGCTAACATTGAAAATATATCAGTTTAGATGCACAACATCACAGTTTAAGACTTTGATTATTACACTTTAATGGTAAAATTTAATAGAAAATGCTCCCAATTTATTAAGAATGCCAGTGATTAAACTAAACGACCAGAGTGCTTTTTTAAACCTTTAAGTGAATTCCATATTGATGCCACGAAAACGCAATGTACTTCTAAATACTTCTGTTATTTTCTTCTTCATTACTTTCTACAGAAGTATATTTATTTATTATAATAATCTAAAATCTAAATCTAATTTATTTTGCGACTTAGCCTACAATGCAGTTTTTATTATTGATATTTGACTATATTTAGTAACTAAAATTTTTTGTTACTATAGATGTCAAAATATCTTTAGTCAATTCAGTTCACATATATTAATGATGCTGTTATTAAAACATTTATATATAATTTATTTGGTAAGTTTCTTGTGAATGTTATGAATTGAAAAATTAGTTCAAATTGTTGATGGGTGGACACAGAACTCTAATAAAACTTTGTTACATGTTAAAACATAATGATGCTCATGTTAAAAAGGAGCAAATGCTCCCAAGTATCATGTTCAAACTCAATAGACAAACTTTTATATTGGTCCTTGCTTTCGTATTTGCTATTTTAAAACTCCTGCATATATAACTTAGCAAAACATTAAACTATTTGATTTCTAATTTTTTTAAATTTAAATTATTTTATGAAGCAAACTGAATAACCTATAGTCCTAATCTCTTTGCCAAGTACAGAAAAAATAAAATCCATTAATTGTCAAACTATGTAACTCACTAAATAAAATAATTTATTTTTGTTTAAGAAATAAAGAGTACATACCACAAGTAATAAAGAGAAAACAAAGAGTACACAAGTACATACCACTAACATTTTACATAGCGAATTAAATATTTCAACACAATACTTGAGAACATTAATCTAAATTTCCAAGTAAGAGAACAAGTTTCTATTTGTTTTGGATATTTTTCTGGGTGACTAAAATATTACACAGTATTTATATAAAAATACAACACACCAATTAGTAGATGAAATAGTAAGAAGAATAATTACAAAACTCGATGACAAATATGACCTATATTTACATAATTATTTCATGAGTTTAATTGTATGAATTCAAGCCACTCAACATATAACATCAATTTGTTCGAATTTTCTTACAAAGATGTGTATTGTGTATCCGTAACACAATGCTGTTAAAACATTTCATTCCCTTGCATCTTCTCTCAATGGTAAATCAGCTTTACTATTTATTAATTTAAGTAGATGCTAAAAGATGAAACATCATCATCTATAATGGCGTTCCAATTATTACTTTAATCACAATATCATTTCAATTTATTTTAATATCTATATTAATTTCAATGTCATTTCGAAAAAAAACTTAAACCAAGATACTTTAAAAAAATTTACTTTATTGCAATTTTAAACTAAGTATAAAATATTTACATTTTTTATTTAACACAGAAAAATCTTAGATCAGTTCAGATGCAATAAATAGTTCAACTGATTTAGGATTGAATAATGTATGAAAATAAAAGAACTTCCTTTGGAGAATTTTCCTAATAATTATGTTGATTAAAGTTTCTACAAACAAGTTTTTTATGTAGTCCAAATATAATTTGTTACCATAAATAACAAATTCTGACTCAGCATTACTTGCTATTTGACACACAGTAGTGATATAATCTTAACTTGTACCAATCGTTTTGAATATCATGTAAGTTTCTTTTTTATATTATAGGATAAACAAGCAGATTGTGCTCCTGATGAAAAGAGAAATCATCATAACAAACACCAAAGATACTAATGGTGGCCTGCTATCAGTGTGGCGGCTTGGTAACGCCACATGCATAGGTTTACCGGCTACTTTATCCTCAAACCGGAACACGACAGAGACAAGCACTGACGCTATCGCGGTAGGAATAGGTGGCAGACGGTGGTACAAGACCAAGACAAACCATTTCAGAACTCTACCAGTACTTCGTGATAGTAATGAAAAGTTTGGTTAATTGTTCGCCTTATATATACAGGGTATAACAAAAATAAGCACTAACTTTCAAGGGTATACGTGTACATGAACTAAACAAACACCTGGTAAAATATTATACCAAAAGGCACACATTTTTTGTTTCATATAAATTTAGTAAAATAAGAAATTAAAGTTTATTTTCACACCCCTACCTTGAAGATGGAAGTGATGTGACGTCAGCAACACGTTGAATGAATAGCGTGACGCACACATAGACATGAAGAATACCGCGTACTTGTACTTACACACATTTAATAAGCAATTTTTTACATATCACTTTCGTCACTGATTAATTATTATACATTAATCCAAATTCACTATTTACAGGCAATAATAAAACACTGTCTTCAAATTAATTTATAAGTAAGGTTCAAAATGACCACCACCCTTCTCAATGCAAAGAGCAGTTCTGCGTAACATTGATAACCTTACATTATGCAACATATGTGGGGTTATGGACCTAAATGCTGCATTAATTTTACCTTCCATCTCTTCACGTGTATGACATTCCACAGAGTAAACTTTATTTTTCACATAACCCCATAAAAAGTAGTCTAGGCACGTGAGATCTGGAGAACGAGGTGGCCAAGGCACCGGGCCACTTCGACCTATCCACTCTGCAAATCGATCGTTTAAATAATCACGCACAGGGCGTGCAAAGTGAGCGGGTGCTCCATCGTGCTGAAAAATTATATTACGGTATACATTCAGTGGAAGATTTTCCAGATGTTCTTCTAAATCCTCTCTCAGGTGTTGTAGGTACCTTTGAGCGTTAAGACCCTGAGGTAAAATAGTCGGCCCCAAAACATAGTCCCCAACGATGCCTGCCCAGACATTAATTCTCCACTGGTGCTGAAAGCTACTTTCACTCGAGGCATGCGGGTTATTATGTGCCCACACATGCTCGTTGTGCAAATTGAGCACACCATTTCTTGTGAAAGAAGCCTCATCTGTCCATAAAATATTAAAAGCAAATTCGGGATTTGCTTCAGCACGGTTCTGGTACCACCTACAAAAGTCCATTCTGGGCATATGGTCTGCAAGTCCTATCTCCTGAGTCCTTGAAAAATGGTAGGGATGTTGTCCATCATCCTGCAGAGTACGCCACACCACCATATGGTTTACATTTAACATAGCACTGCATCGGCGTGTGCTGGTCCGAGGATTCTCGTCAAAATGATTTAGAATTCGAGTCTCAATAGCAGTACCTACTCTTGAATTAGGACGTCCAACGTTTCGTTCGCGGTGGAAGGAACCAGTACGCTGAAGTCGTAAACACATGTTACGGAATACTGAGTACGGAGGTAAATGACGTTGTTCTGCTGGTGGCCTTCCATCAATAAACCGTTGTCGGTAAATCTCCCTCGCTTCATTAATGCTACCATTCCTAGCAGCACCAACACATAGCATCATTTCGTAAAATTCACTATTAGTGTAAAGGTGACGGTCATTATTATTTCTACGTGGCATTTTTAAAATCGCGATTTCCAATCAATGGGTATTAAGTAAGATTCATAAAAAATCGGCAATAATAGCAATAGTTACGCTCTCCAAAGACAAACGGCAACTGAATAAAAAAATAAAAATTCCTTTACAATTATCTAGGTACTTTTCCGAACTAATTAGGGTTCAGTGAAACAAATTTAAAAATAATCTTCTTCATCTTAGAGTTTATTCCGGTTATTCTCCACGCTTGCGCTAGGAACGAGTTTGAGTTTGCCGTAGCGACTGTCGTCTAACCTCCGAACCTCTCTGGAGGAAGCCGGTGCCAGGACCTCTTTCATTGTACAGCAGTCAGGTTGTCTTGGGTCCCGAAGGTGGTGGTGGGACCCCTTGCACCATAAATAAAAAAAAATCATTTCCCGTGTTAGTTTGAGTGCCTTAAGAAGAATTACCCTCCATTCTACCAGGCGAACTGAGAATCGAACCCAGTACCTTACGAAGAAACGCCTAAACCGGCATCACTCTTATCATAAAAGTGACAAAAATGTTGACTAAAACTATACGGAACTACATATTAGTATGATTTTACATAAAAACAAAATGGCAGAAAAAAGGGAGTGTCTTGTCTCTTTCCGAAAGTGGTCTTTTCGCCAATCAAAGCGTTTCGTTGCACTTTGTATAAGCCGCAAAACACGTGTAAGTTCTAAAGGCCTGTACAAACGACCGGCGGCGGCTTTAAAGTTAACTTAATACTTTTTTATTTCCAGTATGATAAACAATATTTTGATGAAAAAGATTAATTTTTCTGAATGAATGAACAGGTTGATATGTAATCCCGGCAATCGCTAAAATTAGCAATAGTTTTCGTTGGTTTCGCTTGCGTGGTTTATTTTTGACATTCACAAAAAACTCTAACCACGCGTGCGAAGCCGCGAGCAACGGCTAGTATTTTATAAAATCTTTGATCTAAAATGTAATCAAAAAAACGTAGTCAAAAATTATCTTTTTCCTGAAATAACTACTACTTAGAAAGGTCTTGCCAATTTCTCCCGTGAAACAGCTTTGCTGTGTTTCGGAGAGAAGGGCAAGACAGGCACTGTAATTACTGGCACCGAGACTTAACATCTTATGTCTCAGGATCTTAACATCTTATGTCTCTAACACATGAATGGAATACCTGGGCTAGTTCCAGCCCAGGTATCCCATTTTTGTTCATTAGCGACGTCGACCACTTACCATCAGGTGGCACGTCTGCTAGTTTGCCTATCTCAATAACATAAAAAAAGGTAAGAAGAGGCGCACCTAAAACAAACTTTAGGTAGGTACTAAGTTCCATCAGCCATGTAGTGATAGTGAAAAACGAGCCTATCAACTCACCGGGAACATTCCGATTCTTGACATTTTTTTAGCAGTGCTAGCCATGTCAAATTTCATATGTAACGAAAATTAATTTGCGCAATTAAAATTCCCGCGGAAAATATTCAGTAGTGTGTGTGAGCAAGGCCTTAAGTCGGGCGCTTGGTGTTGAGACGCCTAGCGCGATGTCGGTAATACTTCAAATCAAAGGACTTCTAGGCTAATCAATGCGTAGGTTTATTTGTCAAAAATGCTTATAAAAGGTTGTGTTGTGTCTTAATTCTTAATGATAATGCATATTTATTTTGCGAAGTGTCGTGTTATCAACGAGAAAGTTTTACTAAGTTTTTAGAATTGTGTGTAAAAAAAGTGATAATAGCTATGATTTACCTGCTCAAAAACTAATTACCTATTTAGACACCTTGTTATGTGAAGTTAGAAGCAAACAGGGTAGGTACTAGAGGTAAGTATTATGCCATTAAAACAGTTTGTAAGTTGAAACCATGCCAGATAATACATTGTAAAATGCCTATGAATCACGGAATAGATTTAGGTACCTACACTGAAAACACATGTGAATAGTTGACTTTGAAGGTGGATATTGTGTGATGAAGTAATTTATGTAATGTGTTTTCATAACAAAAAGATACCTTAATTAGTTATATTGGATTATTTGCCACGATTGTTTTAGAATGTATGTACCAAACTAATAGTTTCACTCAGAGTTAGAAATAATAATCCAGGTCACAATAAATTTTAGGTACACAGCTGATATAATTTTGTTGCCAGGCGGGAGATTTTCCTGCATGAAATGCCTAATAGCCGCAGGTTTGCCTTACGTAAACTAGGTATGAGACTACTAGGTAGGTATTTACGATTAATAAAATTTTATGAGATTTTTTTTTATTGAATATGAGTATAGTAATTAATAATTATTTTAATATGATCGTAATATGCTATCGAGTGACACCAATAGTCGGACAGTGTTTTTTTTAACATAATGTAATAATTATGGCTATCAAAACCCAGTTAAGTTACCTATGAATCAAATTGTCCAGCCTGGTAATCAAACTAAGGACCCTCATGGGTTTATTCCAACATCAGTCCTGGTAGAAAAAAATATAAAAAAACTCTTTAAATAATATCTACATTATTTACTCTGTCAAGTAATTAGTACTTTGTTGTGCGTCTAGCAGTTCATTGACATCTATCATATGATTGTGACCTTTCATAGCTGCGTAAACCGTGCGCGTACGTTACTGCGTGCTATACTTCAGGGCTGCCACAGATCATTTTGAAAAAAAACTTTGACATTCATTTTCTCAGAAATTTCATAGTTTTTATTTATTAAAAATGTATAATTAAAGAGCTAACTACACATCCTGAACGCTCCTTCAGTATTAGTGCTTATTTTTGTTATACCCTGTATATATATATATATATATATATATATATATATATATATATATATATATATATATATATATATATATATATATATATATATATATATATATATCAATCCCTATTTTCCTTGGTCACGACATCACGCCTGAATGGCTGGACCAATTTCGGTATTTTTTTTTTGTTGTGTTTGTAATTGTAAGGAGAAGGTTCTTATAAAATATTAAGAAAATTGCGCGTAAAATTAGAAAATTTAAGAATACTTAACCACCATATAAAGTTTAATGCCATTTTGGCTGCGTGAAAAGACAATCCCGTACACTTATATAAATTACGAGTTATGTTGTTTGTCAGCTATGGATTCCTAATATGTAAAGCAAAACAACGTTTGCCAGGTCAGCTAGTTATCCATAAATATTAAGTCCTTCTTCAAAAAATTAACAAATAATAATTAATTTATTTTAATTAAAATATACTTTTTTATTTTAATTAATAAAAATTTTGAAACTCATGATTTAATTAAATTTAAATCATGTGACAAATAGACTGTGCATGAATAACGTCATGTTTTCTTTGTTTAGAAATGTTAATAAAATTAATAGTTTGACTCAGTGTTAGCTGTTGCTTTAAAAATTAAATATTTGTTAATGAATATCATCAAAACACGGAAGTTTTTTATTTTCCTGAGTAGGGACTAAGTCTCCCTAAAGCAAAGCATAGTACAACCAGACAGAGACACGCATCATACAAATACTTTACCCATCCCAGCCTAGCAGCCGGTACCTGTACACCAATCTCATTTTACTCTTATGTAATATCTTATGTTGAAATGGACATCGACCATTGAAATCCACGCATTTTCGCAGAGTCAATTGATGATAAATTGTCTCCAAAACCCAGGGCAAAGATTATACGGATATAAGGGCTCAAAGCTAAATATGTCAAATACGACCTTTAACATGGTCCCTATCTTAGGTTTTTTTATATCATAATTCATAAGATAACAAACAAGCCGATGGGTCTCCTGATGAGAGTCAACCATCGCCTATAGACACCAAAGGTGTTAATGGTGCTTTGCTATCTTGTGGCGAGGTCTAATGCCATGCCATTATGTTTACCGTCTACCTTACCCTCCAAACCGGAACACGACAGTGACAAGCATTGACGCTGTTGCGGCAGGAATAGGTAAGGCGGTGGTACCAGACCCGGGCGAGACAATGCAGAAGTCTACCACTTAGGATAATTAAAACTATGCTTCTTTATCACACGTCTTTAAACAATTCAGAATATAGCAGAAAAAATTAAAAGTTTAGTGAATAACCAAATAAAGAACAAAATCATTGAAAGGCATTGCCAAACTTTGTCTCAACTTGGAGTAAGAATGATTAGCTTTTAATATTTAATTTTTCTTGGGCATTTTATTTGTTACGACTGGAACAGATCCCTATTTTATTTTTATTGGTGCTACAATCTAAAACACGTTGTACTTTAGTCTACCAAATCCTACATTTACAATTAATACACTATCAGATGGCTACCCGGATGGAAAGAGATAATATCGCCAATAGGCACCAAATAAGTTAATGGGCCACGGATGAAACCATCCGTTTTTTTATGTCATAAAATATGTAGCAAACAAGCAGACGGGTCTCCTGATGGAAAGTCCAAAGGTGTTAATGGTGCGTTGCTATCTTGTGGCGAAGTCTAATGCCACATGCATAAGTTTACCGGCTACCTTACCCTCCGAACCGGCACACAACAGTGACAAGCACTGACGCTATTGCGGCAAGAATAGGTAAGGCGGTGGTACCAGACCTGGGCGAGACAATGCAGAAAAATACCACCTAGTAGCCAAGAATGTAGTGACTCATTAAACGAATTGGTCGCCTTTCACGACCTACCTGGCAGAACAGCAGTTGGTCTATTCTTCAAAGGAGCCCGGGACCAACACGGGGAAAAAGTGTAGGGAGGATGTAATATTACATGCATAAATACGAATGCTATTGCCAGTGGAATAAGTGAGATGATGGTTCTAAAAGTCGTTGCAGAACTCTTCCACTAGTAATAACAACTATAACGACACATTTGACCAATTGTTTGACTTACAAATCACCTGGCAGCAAAGCAGGTCTATTCTTTAAAATTTGTCCAGACCAACATGGTGGACCTAGACTGTCTATTAAATCCTTAATAAACATTTAATATTAATAATACTTTATGGAATAAATTAAAGTAAATGTATATTTTTATTCTATATAATATTTTTACGAGTAACTAAAATAATGATTTAAATCTACATACCGAGTTTCGGTGAGCCACTGGTGGAAAGCGTTGGCATGCTTGGCGAACTCCTTGCGAAGTTTGTCGTTCTCCTCCTGACGCTGGGCCTCTTTGGTCAGCTCCACATCACGTTCCGCTGCGGGGATAAAACATATGACTTACTAATAAAAAAGTCTAACGTTTGTAAAAATTATAGTATTTTAATTTTCGAAAATAAGTATATTTTCAAAATGGTAAAAGATTTTGATCGTTTGAGTGGCATTCAAGGAAATTATTGAGCTCCCAAATTGTTTTCTAACCTATAAAGTCGATAGGTTACAAAATGTCGACCAAATTTCTAAAACAATTTTTTCAAAAATTTTGCCCACATAGGTTTTTTCAAAGCAGATTCGCTATACCACTTTTCTATATCGCTTTACATTATTTTAGTCGCGCTATCACTTTTTAAAACTAACTTGCTCGCGCTAACACCAGGTAAGCTTCAAAAATATTCTCGAAAGTTCTGCAGTAGTCGAGATTATCAATGAGTCGTAAATAATACAAACGTAAACAAGTAACAGTCACGTTAATTTCGACCTTATGCCTTATTGCGAGAAGGTCCATTATGCCATTTCTGTTTTTATGGCAAGTATCTATGGTTTTCTGATAAACGCAGCTGCCTTTTTCTTTTTATCTAGATTATTCTAGCAGCACTATTCTTTTTCGATGAAAATAACTCCCATTCATCTAGAATATTCTGCAACAATATCGTATTTTTCCGAGACTGTTGAAAAAAGCTTGTTAACTAAGACCATATATGAAAGTTCGTACCAATAATTTTCCGCAGATTGCGCCATGTCTCCTCGAGCGCCTCCATGGTAAACCAAGTGTATGGGTTGGCACCGACGTTGAACGACTTGATCTGCTCGTCCAAAGCTGCCAATGCTTCAAAATCACTTTGAGCTGATGACAAAGATGCCTGCAAAAAATAGTGTTTCAGGAGATAAAGCACAATTATTTGCGTCTGCGGTTAAGTAAGTAAAGTGGTACATAAAATATGTCAAGGGTGGGTCTACTAGGTGGTAGAGTTCTGCATCGGCCTGACCGGGTCTGGTACCACCGCCTTACCTATTCCTGCCCCAATAGTCAGTGCTAGTCACTGTCGTGTGCCGGTTCGGAGGGTAAGGTAGCCGGTAAACTTATGCATGTGGCATTAGACCTCGCCACAAGATAGCAACGCACCATTAACACCTTTGGTGTCTATAGGCGATGGTTGACTCTTTCCATCAGGAGACTCATCTCCTTGTTCGCTATCTAATGATATAAAAAAAATAACAGGCATATATATATATATATATATATATATATATATATATATATATATTAGTGATGGGCCGAATGTGGTTTGAACCGAATTCGAACTTCGGCCGAACATTCGGTGAAAATAAGAAATTCGGCCGAATTTCGGCCGAACTTCGGTTAAATTTTGGGGCGCTTTCTTAAAAGCGACAAGTCGTGACTTTTTTACGAATTTGCTTAAAATTTAATTATTTTATACTAGCTATTTACCTATTTTACTATTTACTACTATCTATTATATTGTCCGAGGCTTCGCTCGCGTAAAGTAAGAGAAAAAGTAACCTATGTCACTCCATCCCTTCAACTATCTCCACTTAAAAAATCACATCAATTCGCTGCTCCGTTTTGCCATGAAAGATTGACAAACAAACAGATACACTTTCCCATTTATAATTTTAGTATGGATATATAGGAGATCGTTAATGGGTTTCGCAACGCACGTGAATTAATGACGTAACAGCAAAATTTTGATACATTGAGTTACATTGTTCCAATTTAGGAATGGATTTTTATTTTTAACTTTCTGCTACGTAGGTATATAGACAAGGAAGTTACTGATTTTGCCCTGATTTTTGAAAATCGAGTTTTCACCAGATCTTCACGTTTTGAGGTCCTAGAAATCTTTTCCGATTATTTTCACAATGAGGTCAGCATGCCTGTATATATGTGTATGTGTATATGTAAACATCTCATAACTTTGTACATAAATAACATACATAAATAAATAACTTTGTATAATCTAAGTACATAAATGTATAGATTAGGTACAGAGTGCTAAGTGTGAGTTTTTCTTTTCGCATTCGATCGTGAGCGCGTTTGGAGTTTACTAGGAATTTGTATGTGATTTGTACAGCGGCACCTAGTGGTAAACGTGAGAAACCAGTTTACCACTAGATGGCGAAATTCCTAGTAAACTTGAAACGCGCTCACGATCGAATGCGAAAAGAAAAACTCACACTTAGCACTCAGAATCTAATCAGCTCTATTCCTACAAAAACTGCGTTCAATGCATTAATTGCATCAAAATCGGTTTTTCCGCTCAAGAGCTATCGTTGCCAAAATACTTAAGAAAAGTGTTTTTTGATATAACTTGGTAATTTCTCTAACTAATTTTTTTTTTGACCTTCCACAATAGTTTAGTGCTTAAAAAACTACGTCAAATTTAGTTTCAAGAAACGAAATGGAATCGAGTTTTCAAAAGTTTTTTACTTTTTTAATATTAATATTTTGTTGTTTACAGAAAACTTCTTAATATTTTTAAAATAACTTTCCGGCTAATACACTGCTTGATTTAAAAATCTAATCAGCATTTCTTTCTAAAAATCTGCGTCAAATATCGTAAATTGTATCAAGACCGGTTTATCCGTTTGGGAGTTATCGTTGATGAAAATTTAGGAAAAAGTGGTTTATTTATATAAAATAAGAGACTTTTTGACCAAAACTTGTTTGAAGGTCAAACCTTCTACAATATGTGGTACTTAAAACAATTACGTCAAAAGTAGTTTCAAGAATCAAAATCGAATCAAGTTTTCAAAAATTATAACTTTTGGATAATAAAATTTTGCTGTTTACATAAAACTCACTTAATATTTTTAAAATTACTCTTAGGCTTATACACCGATTCACTTAAAAAATCTAATCAACTTTTCTCTTTATAAATAGCGTCAAATACCGTCAATTGGATCAAAATCGGTTTATCAAGATTTATTATAACGAAAGTTTTTGAAAACAAATTTTGATATTACTTCGACATATCTTAGCCTATAGACTATGTAGCTCAAAAACATTTAAGAGCTCAAAAATTTCGTTGAATGCCATTTGAAGGATGAAAATCGATCATCGTTTTAAAAATATACAGCTTTTTAAAAATGAAATTGCTGTCATTTATAACAAAAGTCAGAATTTTGAACCTTGAAAAAAAATGCTTAGGTATGATTTTGTTCCGTTGAGCCTAAAATACCTCAATTTAGCGGGAAGTTTCAAGGATAGCCTGCAGGGTCAACTGACGTACCTATTTTTTTACCTTTTCTTCGACATTTTTTAACCTACCGATTTTGGAGCTAATAAAACCATTTAAAGGTAAACATTACGTTGAATGCAATTAAAAAGATCTAAATCATCATATTTTAAAATATATGTATCTTCATCTATACCAAACTTTTGATTTTTAACTTCCCGCTGAGTATGGAACATTCTCTGACTATTTTCGTGATGACGTCAGTATGTCTGTATGTATGTGTGTGTGCGTGTGTGTGTGTGAGAGAGAGAGTGTGTGGTTGTATGTATGTGTGTATGTAAACATTTCATAACTTTTGAACAGCTTGACCGATCGAAACGCGGTTAATGGCATTCAATTAGATTCTGCTCAACTTAGAATTCCCAACAATTTTAACCAATTCGGACTAGAATATTTTGAGAAATTTTGAAAAAATTGAAAAAACAATTGGCGAAACCTATTTTTTAATATAACTTCAAGATTAATGTATCGATTGACTATAAAATTTTATCATATCTTTTTTTTAAAAACTGCGTCTAATTCATAAATTGTATCATGATCGGTTAATCCGTTCGGAAGTAATCGTTGACGAAAAAATTTGGAAAAGTGTTTTTTCGACATAAATTCGAAATTTTTTCAAATACAGTTTCAAAAATCAAAATTAAATCAAGTTTTCAAAAGTTACGGCTTACAGCTTACAGCAAACTTAGCATTTTTATAATGACTTTCAGACTAATATACCGATTGACTTAAAAATCTAATCAGCTTTTCTTTCTATAAATTGTGTCAAATAAGCAAATTGCATCAAAATTGGTCGATTTATCTGGGATTTAGTAATATCGAAAATTCAAAAAAAAAATTTTTTGATATTGCTTCGACATTTCTGAGTCTGTAGATTACGTAGCTATGAAAACATTTTAGAGGTCAAAAATTGCGTTGAATGCCATTCGAAAGACCAAAATCAATCATCGTTTATAAAATATAGAGCATTTCAAAAATTTTGAAATTACTGTCATTTACGACTTCTATGTACTAACGAATATTTGTAACAAATTTAAGATTTTTGAACTCTGAAAAAATCTGTGATATGCTACGATATAGATAAAGATCTAGCGGGAAGTTTCAGGGATGACCTGCTGGGTCAACTGTTTTACGGATTTTTTTCGAAAGTATAGTATAGCCTATGTTACTCGGGAATGATTTTAATATCTTTCTAATGGTGAAAGATTTTTTTAAATCGGTTTAGTAGTTTTTGAGTTTAGATGATACAATATATAAAAATATAGAATACAAATCTTTCCTTTTTATAACATTAGCGTAGATTTTAAGCAAAATAGAACAAAAAAGATACTTTTTTCTAGTGCCGAATGTTCGGCATTTAAACCGAATTTCGGCCGAATGTCGAAGTTCGGTTCAAGCTGCCGAAATTCGGTGAAACCGAATGTAAAACGAATTTCGGCCCATCCCTAATATATATATATATATATATATATATATATATATATATATATATATATATATATATATATATATATATATATATATATATATATATATATATATATATATATTTCCAACTTTACACACAGAACTAAAAGTACAAGTGAATTTTGAAATATTTTAAGACGCTGTTTCACCAAGTCTAAGTACCGATTTGTTACAGCTATGGTGTCTATTGGCGACGGTTGTTATTTTCTAGCTGACACCATCTACTTGCTTACTATCCTATTATATAAAAAAAAAATAGTAAAATAGGAAGGATTCAATAGTAAAGTTTTGACTACATATTAAACAATTACCTGGAACTGCGCGTGGGCATCTCGCAATGCTCTGATCTCTTCTATCGAGTTGCACCGCACCGGATCTGTAAGGTCTTCTTCGGCGTTCTCAAACCACGAGTTGAATGCAGATGCCTGTGGAGTAGAAATGTCATGTTAGATACATCTTAAAAGAAAAATATATAATCACGGATCATAAAAAACAAATCAAAATGAAGTGTTGAAATTTGTATTAGAAGTTGTGTATCAGTCACTTATAAAAAAATTATTACATATTGCACAACATTTAAACGTAATAGTTTTTCTTTTTGTTACCCAAAAAATTAGATTCAACTTTAATATTTCTTCATATTTTACGACGGTGTGAAAAGTAGTGATATTTTTATTTTATACCGTGCAGCCTAAATAAAAATTAGAATAAACTGGTATTCTAAGTGATGTATGAGGTTTGCAGCAGGCGGTTGAGGAGCGTTAGCGGTAGGTATACTCGTGTGTGCGCGTGTGTGTGTGTGTGTGTGTGTGTGTGTGTGTTCGCGGCACCTTCTTGGCGAAGGTGAGGTAGAGCTCCTCGACGCGGCGGAACTGGTCCTGCAGCTGCAGCAGGCGGTCGCGGCGCGCGGCGGCGGCGGCGCGCAGTCGGCCCCAGCGCGCCAGCACGTCCGCGTGCCGCGCCGCGATGCTGGCGCTCTGCTCGTGCCCCGCGCCCACCAGCTGCTCCTTCAGCGCCGTGATGTTCTGGATGCCTTCCTGCTCGAACGCCGCCAGACCTGTCGCCAGACGGACGCTAAGTTATTCGCCTGGAATAGCGCATTCTATTCTATTCTCCTCAAGCGTACGCGTAACGTTCGTTTCATGCAGATGAGAGACGCAAGTCCATGTTATGTTGGAAGGTATAAAAAAAATCAGTGAGATTATAATCCTTATTACTCGCTCGCTTCACGCGCGCATAACGGACAAGACGCTGGAGGCAAACTATCGCCTGTTAACTTTCAAAATTTAATGACGCTTTAGAATAACTAAATCGCGCCTAAAAATGTTTCACTTAAAAAAACAGGTACAGAAAAACGCACAAATCTCACAGATTAGTAAATTATACAACAATATGTTTTTAAAACTTCTAAGTAAAAGTAAGAGCTCACCAGCATCGAAGGTGTCTTGCTTAGTAAGCAGCGTCTGCACAGTGGACAAGTCGCGGCCGAACTCGTCGGAGCGCACATGGGTCTCCTTGTCAGCGATCCATGACTCCACAACATCGGCTTTCCACAGCAGCTGCAGGTACGCAGAGTTGTCCACCAACGCTGCCTTACGCCGTGCTGCTAAGCTGCTCAGTTTGTCTAGTTTGGCCTGGGAAAATATACACTTATTACAAAAACGCAACATTGGATCAAGTTTAAGAGATCCCCGCATGTTTAGAAGTTTATTATTTTTTTTCAAATATCTGAACAAAGTAAAGCTGCTTGTATCTAAAAAAACAGCAAACTTAAAACACAAATAGGAAAATTTAAGTGAACTCTCAAATAAATTGTTTGTTAAGGGATTCACGTAATTATCTTTTTGTGTGAACCATTAGAATTTTGTATGAACAAAATATATGGATTAAATTACTCAGTATTGTCAGATTAAGTCGATGTTCGGTGGTGTGTACCTGCAGCTGGTGCAGGCGGTGCGCCAGCGCGTCGCTGTGCAGGACGTGTCGGTGTGGGGGTGTGTACCTGCAGCTGGTGCAGGCGGTGCGCCAGCGCGTCGCTGTGCAGGACGTGTCGGTGTGGGGGTGTGTACCTGCAGCTGGTGCAGGCGGTGCGCCAGCGCGTCGCTGTGCAGGACGTGTCGGTGTGGGGGTGTGTACCTGCAGCTGGTGCAGGCGGTGCGCCAGCGCGTCGCTGTGCAGGACGTGTCGGTGTGGGGGTGTGTACCTGCAGCTGGTGCAGGCGGTGCGCCAGCGCGTCGCTGTGCAGGACGTGTCGGTGTGGGGGTGTGTACCTGCAGCTGGTGCAGGCGGTGCGCCAGCGCGTCGCTGTGCAGGACGTGTCGGTGTGGGGGTGTGTACCTGCAGCTGGTGCAGGCGGTGCGCCAGCGCGTCGCTGTGCAGGACGTGTCGGTGTGGGGGTGTGTACCTGCAGCTGGTGCAGGCGGTGCGCCAGCGCGTCGCTGTGTAGGTTCCCGGCGGCCAGCAGCCTGTTTCCCTCGGCGGCCAGGTCTCTGCCGCGGTCGGCGCGCGCCGCCAGCTCCGCCTCCAACGCCTCATGCTTCTTCAGCAGACCCTGCACCGCCGCCATGCTGTCGCCGCACTCGCTCACCACCACCAGTTGCTGCTTCTCACTGCAACAACACAACCACATAATATATAACCCTCAATTCATTAGGACATCAAAATTACCACAGCATAATAAATATGTAGAAGATCAAATTTAAAAAAGGTATTTCAAATGATCTGATAAAAAAGATTAGACTAACCTAATCCAAGCTTCCTCTTCGTCCACTTTAGCGAGGAATTGCTGGTACGCAAGAGACTGTTGCAGTTTAGCGCCGCGTTCTCCTGCGAGGGCTTGCAGCTCATCCCAAGCTTGCGCAAGTGCCTTCAATCTCTGTTCGATTTCAGGCACACCGAGGTTGGACACATCCATCAGCTTCTCCCCAGCTTCTTGCACGGCCTGAATAGCCGGCTCGTGGCTAGCTAATTCAGCTTCCAAGCGTTTATGTTTCTTGAGCAAATTTTGAACTCCAGTTAAATCACGGCCATAGTCATCAGAAGCAACGAGTAGTTTCTTTTCCCTGTAATAAGAAATTATTTTTAACAGCTGAAATGTATACCTTAAAACTGTAAATATTACATTATTTACGACAATATTTTTACTAACGATTTTTAGTTGGTTTTTTATATGTGAGTGGTTACGCAAAAAGGGACCTGAAGGGATTGGAAACGGTTTTTTTTTTTTTTTTTGATAAATTCTGATTCTATGGTCCTTCATCTTTGTTTTGTTCTAATCAAAATAATTTTAGGTGCCGTAGTTTTTTTTTAATGATTTTTTATGTAAGCCGAGGCAGTTTTGAAAATATTACACCTTATACACAGCGCACACTAGTTTCTTTTTCTAGCGCGCACATAAAGACAAGTAAAAGACGAATAAATAAGTCACCAATAATACAGCTATCGCAAACACGTGCTATTTCTCACTGACGAAGTCGCTCACTAACGACACTAACATAAAACACCCCGCGCCTCTCTCATTTCGACTCAACATTTTAAACGTGATTTACTCGAAATCAATTATTTTCCCTTGAGGTCCCTTTTTGCGTAACCACTCACATATTGTAATTTATGCATGAGCATAATCTGTCTGTGTTAAATATCTACACCAAGTTGTTGCTTCCATTTGACCTATATGATTTAACATCTATATTTTCTTATGCTAAACGTGTGAAAGCAGTTTCTGATGTTATAAGTTAATTACGAGTACGCTAGTAATAGTTGATTTGCTAATATTAATTATATATATGCATCATGCTTATGATCTACATTCACAAATGACTTTGCAAAAAATATTGAATTATATCTTTGATCAGAAATTGATGGACCTAAACCTTTAAATATTGTTCACTGGATTAACAGAAATAACTGGAATTTGATCAGTGCTCACGGTGATTACGTCATTGATAGCTGGTTTGAAATGTCAGTGGGGTATTGTTTGGTCTATTTGGGATGTCTTATTATTTGGAACGAAGGTTGTATCGGTGTGGCGGTGTGGGGCACTCACTTGATCCAGGACTCCTCGTCGGCGATGTCCCGGAAGAACTGGTGCAGCGTGTTGGCCTTGCTGAGGCAGTGCGCGGCCAGGCTGTAGTGTTGTAGTGGTGTGGCGGTGTGGGGTACTCACTTGATCCAGGACTCCTCGTCGGCGATGTCGCGGAAGAACTGGTGCAGCGTGTTGGCCTTGCTGAGGCAGTGCGCGGCCAGGCTGTAGTGTTGTAGTGGTGTGGCGGTGTGGGGTACTCACTTGATCCAGGACTCCTCGTCGGCGATGTCGCGGAAGAACTGATGCAGCGTGTTGGCCTTGCTGAAGCAGTGCGCGGCCAGGCTGTAGTGTTGTAGTGGTGTGGCGGTGTGGGGTACTCACTTGATCCAGGACTCCTCGTCGGCGATGTCGCGGAAGAACTGGTGCAGCGTGTTGGCCTTGCTGAGGCAGTGCGCGGCCAGGCTGTAGTGTTGTAGTGGTGTGGCGGTGTGGGGTACTCACTTGATCCAGGACTCCTCGTCGGCGATGTCGCGGAAGAACTGATGCAGCGTGTTGGCCTTGCTGAAGCAGTGCGCGGCCAGGCTGTAGTGTTGTAGTGGTGTGGCGGTGTGGGGTACTCACTTGATCCAGGACTCCTCGTCGGCGATGTCGCGGAAGAACTGGTGCAGCGTGTTGGCCTTGCTGAGGCAGTGCGCGGCCAGGCTGTAGTGTTGTAGTGGTGTGGCGGTGTGGGGTACTCACTTGATCCAGGACTCCTCGTCGGCGATGTCGCGGAAGAACTGGTGCAGCGTGTTGGCCTTGCTGAGGCAGTGCGCGGCCAGGCTGTAGTGTTGTAGTGGTGTGGCGGTGTGGGGTACTCACTTGATCCAGGACTCCTCGTCGGCGATGTCCCGGAAGAACTGGTGCAGCGTGTTGGCCTTGCTGAGGCAGTGCGCGGCCAGGCTGTAGTGTTGTAGTGGTGTGGCGGTGTGGGGTACTCACTTGATCCAGGACTCCTCGTCGGCGATGTCGCGGAAGAACTGGTGCAGCGTGTTGGCCTTGCTGAGGCAGTGCGCGGCCAGGCTGTAGTGTTGTAGTGGTGTGGCGGTGTGGGGTACTCACTTGATCCAGGACTCCTCGTCGGCGATGTCGCGGAAGAACTGGTGCAGCGTGTTGGCCTTGCTGAGGCAGTGCGCGGCCAGGCTGTAGTGTTGTAGTGGTGTGGCGGTGTGGGGTACTCACTTGATCCAGGACTCCTCGTCGGCGATGTCCCGGAAGAACTGGTGCAGCGTGTTGGCCTTGCTGAGGCAGTGCGCGGCCAGGCTGTAGTGTTGTAGTGGTGTGGCGGTGTGGGGTACTCACTTGATCCAGGACTCCTCGTCGGCGATGTCGCGGAAGAACTGGTGCAGCGTGTTGGCCTTGCTGAGGCAGTGCGCGGCCAGGCTGTAGTGTTGTAGTGGTGTGGCGGTGTGGGGTACTCACTTGATCCAGGACTCCTCGTCGGCGATGTCGCGGAAGAACTGGTGCAGCGTGTTGGCCTTGCTGAGGCAGTGCGCGGCCAGGCTGTAGTGTTGTAGTGGTGTGGCGGTGTGGGGTACTCACTTGATCCAGGACTCCTCGTCGGCGATGTCGCGGAAGAACTGGTGCAGCGTGTTGGCCTTGCTGAGGCAGTGCGCGGCCAGGCTGTAGTGTTGTAGTGGTGTGGCGGTGTGGGGTACTCACTTGATCCAGGACTCCTCGTCGGCGATGTCGCGGAAGAACTGGTGCAGCGTGTTGGCCTCGCTGAGGCGCGCGCGGCGGTGCGCGGCCAGGCTGCGCACGCGCTCGAACCGCTCGTTGATGGCGGCGCGCCGCGCGCCGATGCCCGCGCTGTCGAACTGGCCCGACGACACCAGCGCGTCCGCCTGCGCGTTCATGTCTGACACACACACACAAACACAACTGTTACAATAATAATAAGCATTACTTTGATACTATAATGTCAATTATCTTTATGCAGGGTGCCAGAGACTACCTTCACTTTATTGATATAGCATCAAGGGGATATTTTTTTAGACCGTACACAAGCGAGTTAACCCAAGTCAATGATTTAGACACAACTAATTTCATCGTTTTTATAATTCTTACACAACTGTGTACTCTGTTTGCTAATCATTGCCATTTTGTTGTAATTTGTTTAATACCAATTTAGTATCAACACCTTTCATCCACGAAATTGTAATTCTTTCGCTTACAATGTATTACGCTAGCCCAAAAATGTAAGTGTGAAGCTCCATTTCCTAGATCAGCAATACCGTCACATAGTGAATATTGACTGGCGCAAAATTACGACTTCCACGTTGACATGTTGTATAGTATCAAGGCTGTAAAACACAACGTTGTCCACCTTTTTTTAAACAAACGTCAAACTAAACGTATCCAGGAGAATCGATGACCTTAATTTAGCTTTAATAATTTACTTGGAGGATAAACTATTATCAAAAGAGGAAAATAGTCGTATGAAGGAAGATAGTTTACCCTAATGCTGCATTTGGAGTCAGAATTCATTCTGTAAGTAGATCCAGACAAAAACACAAATAATTATAATTTAATAAAAAAATAGCTTCACCGCTACCAATGAAAATGTTCACAAACTATTCAAGACCTATAAGACGGCAGTTATTCAAATAGCGGAAACTTTTTGACGTTGCGGTGTCTATTACCGCTCTCTAGGAAACGGAACCATTTCATTAGACAATGTTTTAGTGACGTCATTCACCACTGTATTATGGCTGCTATATGACGGCATCACTATTTTAGGAAACCAGAGCCTAAATAACATCGAATATTTAATGATTTCACTCACCTTTTATATGAATGTATTACTTCGTAGTTTTTACAGAATGGAAAATTTAGACAATTTATAACACAATATAAACTAGAAATTTAATATTCACTAATATGTCATGATTATATAGTTGTATTTACCTGCAATCCGGTCTTCATGAGCTTGAATGTCAGCTTCAACCAACTGGTGTTTCTTCATTAGGTTTTGGACTGAGGCCAAATCCTTGCCAGAGTCTTCGGAAGTCAAAAGAGTCTCAACCTGTAGAAATTGTAATGAATTAATAATTTATAGGAAAAATGGATTTAGTTACATGCATTCTCACATTATATAAACCTAGCTCCGCCTATTGCCATATAAATGGCATGCAAGTTCTGGAGTCTTAAAATGTTAGCATTTATATTTGAATTGAATCTAGTATTTTTCAAGACTAGTCTTTCACGTTAAAAAAAAAGAGGTAATAAAAACATATCATATTTAATGTTTTGAATTTTTTGTTACATGCATTTTTCAAACAACTATATAATAATAATAACAGATACAAAACATTTATAATTTCAATGTTCATTTTACCTCTCCAAGCCAGAAGTCTAAATCTTTGACAGCAGCGATATAAGTCCGCTGCTTGTTGGCCTCTTTCAGCTTCAGTGACTTCTCCGTCGTCTTTTGAGTCAGGAATTCCCACTGGTCGGCAATTGATGCTAAGCGTGCCTGTGTGAATACAAATATATTTAAAAATTTACTCATTTTATCTTAACTAAATAGTATTGAGTAATCGGTAAATAATTTAACACAAAATAATACAACATTACAATAATATACTAAATTTACAATTTGGTAATACAATTTCAGTGTACATATGAAAAAATACTGTAAGTTCAAAATGGACACCTGGCTTTAAAATTGAAAACTTGAGTGATTCATATGACATGCTACAATAGTTTTTTTTATTGCAGAGGTCTTCTAAAATTGCAGTTATTTGGGTGATAATAAAATGATTGCAATATATTTTGATTAAAATTTAAGATGACTTTTTTGTTACATATGCCCATTATGTAAAAGTAGTGTAATATTCACGCAAACATGCAAAATGTGCTTATAATATGAACACACGGGTGCGTATTTAACGGTTGTGTGTGTGCATGCAATATGTATGTAATGATGTGTATGTGTCCCTCTCACCTGCACGGCGTCTTCACTGCCGCTGCACTGTCCGCGCTGCACGAGGTTGCCGCCCATGGCCAGCACGGACTGGATACGCTCTGCGTTGGCAGCCAACTCTGCCTCGAATGCCTGGTGCTTCTGGTGCTTCGACTGGATGTTTGCCGGATCCTGATAAATTGATATACACACTAAATAAATAATACATACTTTGAAATAACAGCCACTGTCTCTTGTTTATAAGAAATGAATAGAATTTGTTATAAGCCAGAGTTGCTACTTTTTTGAATTCATTGAGTTCATTCTTTTATTTTAGTCGATTGAAACTGTTTGTAAAGGGTATGAGCCAATGCCGTGGGGTTGTAAAACAAAATGTAACCTTGAATATTTAAATTCAAAATAAGCACAAACAAAATATGTCTTAAAATTTAAAAAATAATTATTACCAATAAATATTTATTTAATTCTCATTACTCAGAAAAATAGGCCTTCACTCAAAATGGATCTGGCTTGATATTTTAGAATTTATTTTTATGATAATGTGTATATCGTTTTCGAAACTAAGAACTATAAATATTATACCTTGTAACTCTCTTCAGTAGCAAGTTGCAGTTTCTCCGCGATCCAGTTTTCCATTTCATCGGCATCTCTTGAGAATTGTTGTAGTGTTTGCTCATCGCCCAACCTGTTTTACATATTTATTTTGTTTTCACGTACTTATATGTAATTTGCAACAATGTCAACGATAAAAACAATTCTACTTGTCATTAGTTCAAAAATTTGGAAACAGTTTACATAATCAATCTTGGGTTAGTTAAACATTAAGGTGCCCCCTCACCGGGAGCATTCACGTGTAATGTAACATTATAGATTCGTGTTTGAGCATTACATTACAATAATATTTTCCAGACTGACGAGCATTCGCGTGTAATGTAACATTATAGTTTCGTCCTTTGAGCATTACATTACAATAATAACTTCCTGACTGACGAGCATTCGCGTGTAATGTAATAACGAGCACTCGCGTGTAATGTATGCATCAGTTGATTCCATAATGTCAGACGAAGCGGTCGTTGTGCTGAGTGCGGCAATATTAATTGGACTTTGTTATTTACGTAAAAAAAAATGCAGAAGAAACGATATTGGTGTCATGAATTATTTCAAAACTGAACGGGCGGTGGGAAGTGAAGCGCATTGATGTTACAAGTTGTATCAAGATATTACACATTGTATCATTACAAGGTGCGCATTGTAATGCTCGATTCTCCTCCTTCACTGATGTATGCCTGTTTTGTATCATTACAAGGTGCGCATTGTAATGCTCGGTTCTCGTCCTTCACTGATGTAATGCTTAAATCTATAACGTTACATTGCATGCGAATGCTCCCGGTGAAGGAGCACCTTTGAGCTGAGTTACTTAAACAACAAAGTAAACATTAGCAAAATAGAGTAAATGTCACGTGAGAGTAGCTGACCGTGATCGTTTCTCAATGAGCGCCTCCTTGAGGTGTCGCCAGCGGTCGAGCACCTGCTTCCGTTTGCCGTCGATGGCGTCCGCCGCGTAGTGGTCGGACGCGATCAGCTGATCCGCCAGAGTTTGAAGCTGAGCAATTTTCTCCTCCTGCAGGTATTAATTACGTAGAATTTAGTCAGTATCGTAGTCAACAAAAATATTTGCTTAAATAGTTAAAACCAACTTTAGTTACTTGTTTTTAGTTACAGCTCAAAGAATATACAATATATATTTTATATAGCACGTATTGTTCGTTATTATTTTAAATCGTTAAATTAGATAGTTCACATACAGCTCGTAAAATAGTTTCCCGTTCTCACAAGGCCTTGTTACAACAAGTGGGAATCCCAAAACATATTTCATTTACATCTGATTACTAACTACCTTGATTCTGGCGAAAAGTGTGTAGGTATCTTTTTAGACCTTCAAAAAGCATTTGACACAGTGTCTATACCCATTCTTATGGCTCGTCTAGAAAACCTGGGTATTAGGGATATACCTTTGAATTGGTTTAAAAGTTTTTTAAGCGACCGAAAACAAAGAGTTAGAATAGATAATCTAGACAGCGAATCATACTCCTGTCATTTTGGAATTCCGCAGGGAAGTACTCTCGGCCCAACCCTATTTCTGATTTATGTCAATCAGCTAAATCTCCTTCTAGGAGATAAAGCAGATGTGATAATGTTCGCAGATGACACAGTTCTATTATTTCATAGTAAATCATGGGAGGAAGTTAAAGAGCATGCTGAAAAAGAGCTCAAAAAAGTAACAGGGTGGCTTGAGGATAACTTACTAAACATTAATGTCGACAAAACTAAGTATATTTGTTTCACAAAAACTAGAATCTCTGGTCCTCCTAATAACTTTAAAATTAAAATCCATACATATCCATGTAACAAAGATTTGGCTAGTTTTTCTAACGTTTGTTCATGCAATATTTTGAACAATACTAGGCAGATAAGATATCTGGGAGTCATGCTTGATGAAAACCTGAACTGGAGACCGCATCTTATTGACGTAACAAGTAGAATTAGAAAACTAATACCCGTTTTCAAAAATCTGAGAAATGTACTAAATGTCAAACTTATTATTAATACGTATTGTGCAGCACAGACATGTTTCGTTGTAAATATTGATGTAAATATAGATAGTAAGGCAGGATAGAATGTATGTTTCGTTTAGTTCGTAAGTTGTTTGTAATAAATAATATTCGTTTTCGCCTTTTATTCGCCCTAAGACCTACATACAGCTTTGTTGTGTAGAAACAATAAGGCTTTATGTAGCTATGATCGTTGCCTATTAGGCATATTACGAATAAAGCGAGTTCCACGCAGTCGACGACATTACGAGTCGACTCTTGCGAGATAGTATTTATATGCGGGAACTCGCTATTACGAAAATCCGAAAAGTGCAAAATTCTTTATATAAACAAATGTTTTATGATTGTAAATAGTATGTATAATGTAAGTATAAGCCTTAGGCATATGTTTAGACACTTTTCGGTACTATAAAGATAGTTAACAGGATAGTACGACCTGAAAAGGCGTACAACTCTGTAATTGTAAGAGTTTCCGAGGTCCTGTGAGAACGTACAATGTATATAACACTCTTGTTTATTATTGTATAAGTGTATTTGTGTTAGATCCTTGTATGTAAATAAGAAATAACACATTGTAATTCGTTTTCGGTAGGTCTTAGGGCATTACGTACTTTGTTTTGTATATATTTGTAAAAAGGTAGTACCGTTGCACTCGCTAGAGGGCCACACTAGTTGATTAGAGGTAGGAAAAGCTACCTAAGGTAAAATTATTAAGATTAAATTGCGAAAAGTAGGATTTAACAAATCCTAGACATTGTGGCGCCACACCCGGCGCCGGTTTCCTTTGAAGATTGCCGCCGCGCGTCTGGCCGCGCACTATAAATATCGGAGAGCGCGGCCATACAATCAGTTCCGTTCCAGTTCCGTTCTAGTAAAGTTACAATTTCGTTACGACTCAATAAGTTTCCCAGACAAGTTCCTGGGCTTTAGTATATATCTATAGGGTACCGGCTTTAGAGTAGGGCAGTGCTAGGGCAAGTACTGGCTCTCCATACAATAGGTTAAATATTTGCAACGGTGCTAGCTTTATTGCTATTTCGTTACAATAAAGCACCTTTGCAACGAATCGTTGTGGTCTCAATTACTTCTCCGACACATCCGGCTCAACAGAAAAGCACTACGGCTGGTGGGGCATCGAAGAGAGAAGAACCAGATCTACAGTCCGCTAGCTCCCCCGGCTGTGGTGCACATTTTCTGGTCGCATTCGAGCCGGATTACTGAGCCATGCCGATCGAAACAAGAAGTACGTCGAGTCGCCGAGAGGAAGAGGCCGCTAGTCACGAGGAGGAAACGAGCGGTACCACCACGTCCGCTACGGAGACTAGCGTTACAACAGAAAACACCGAGGCGACCGAGACCACAACGAGCACCGTTGCAAATAATGAAAAGCCGGTACCATCCGCAGTCGAGTCGCCGCGTATAGTTTATCTACGCGCCAAATTAGAAGAAGCGCGCTTACGAGCAGAAGAGGCGCGCCTACGGACGGAACTCGCGCGCGCTGTTTACGAAGAAGGGCAAGCAACTGCCATTACGAGGGTCGAAGATTGGATGGACTCCGCTCGGCCAACCCATACAGATCGCCAGCCGGCACCAGAGCCGCTGGCAATCACCAGTTCGGTGGTACTTATGCCACACCCACTACGAGAGGCGGCACCTAGGCCGCAATACGAAGAGGCGGCGCACGCGCCGCACCAAGAAGATCCTGCGGGCCATGAGTCGCCCGCACTACGAGAGGTGGCCCAGGCGCCACAAGCTACGTCGCCCGCGCAATCGGCGGGCATTCCAGCGCGCGCTGTACGTCCGGCGGAAGATGATGTGTCCGTCGTAGAGAAGGCAAAGATTTCGATGCCTACTGAAAATACGGCACCAAAACAAGAGTCTGGTGCATTGAAGGCCGCAGATATCACCGCGCTCGCGTCCGCCCTGGCAGAAGCATCACGAGGGGCGCCGCGCTATAGTATGGAGTTACCAAGTTTCGATGGCGCTGGTGAAGAATGGTTGCAGTTTAAAGCGGCATATCGAGATACGGAGAAATATTTTAGCAAGGCGGAAAATCGGGCAAGAATTCGAAGATGTTTACGTGGAAACGCCAAAGAAGCCGTCGCCTGCATGTTTTACGGGGAAACCGACCCAAGTGAGATCGTCGACCATTTGGAAATACAGTTTGGTCGGCCCGACGCACTAGTGAACGCAGAATTAGAAAAAATCAAGGCATTGCCGCGAGTGAAAGAAAGTGCGCGGGAAACGTGTGTGTTCGCCAGTAAAGTGAACAATATCGTCGCTACGATTCGAGCTTTCAACAGAGAAAGCTATCTACACGATACGGTGGCAGTGAATAGTTTATTAGCGAAGTTTAATTATACGTTGCAGCACAGTTGGTTCCAGTACGCAAGACGGGAAGATAGAAAACCCGATCTACAAATGATAAGTGAATTTTTAATGAAAGAAGCCGAAATGTGTGCTGCGTTGGTGCCACATGAACCTACGAAAGAAAATCAGCAAGTTTTTAAGAAAACACAGCGAACACACACACAGAAATATGAACCACAAGTGAAAAGAGATAAATGTGCGATATGTCAAGATGCACATACTAGCTCTATATGTGAACAGTTTACGAAAGCTAGTGTTGACGATAGGTGGGCTATGGCAAAACGTAATAATTTATGTTTCAGGTGTCTACAAAAAAGAAAGCCAAAACACGAGTGCAAGTTTCGGCAGTGCGGCATCGACGGGTGTAAGAGTTCGCACCACCGGCGGCTACACAATAGCCGCAACAATTATACGAAGAGGACACCTGAAGATCAAGCAGAAGACAGCGACGCCGTGGTGACGTCAGCACAGTCAAGCGCGCCACGCGCCTACCTTAAAGTTGTACCGATTGTCCTGACAGGTTCCAGGGGCAGCGTGAACACATACGCACTATTGGATGAAGGTTCTACGGTCACGCTGATAGAAGAGAAGGTGGCTGCACGAATAGGAGCTCGCGGGCCGGTAGAGCCGTTCCGCATCGAGACAGTTGGCGGCACGCGACTCAACGCAGAGAGGTCGCGCCGCATCGCAGTCACCATCAAGGGCCTTCATCACCATCAGCGACATCGGATAATAGGAAGAACTATAGGTAACCTTAACCTATCGCCACAGTCTGTTAGTAGATCCATCGTCAACAACTGCAGACATCTGGAAGATATAGAAGAAGATGTCATCATGGAGCGCGCCGTGCCAACCGTGCTCATCGGCCAGGACAACTGGCACCTGATCGTGACGAGGGCTGTAAAAAGCGGGAGACGTGGACAACCAGTAGCATCGCTCACGCACCTTGGCTGGGTGCTACATGGTGTGGACTACCGCCACAAGCAGCGAGTCCACCTAGTGCAGAGAGCTGCCTATGCCGAACAAGATGAAGATATAGAAAAGGTAATAAGAAATTATTTCGATTTGGACAGTGTCGGCATCACTCCGCGCCAGCCCATCAACCAGAACGAGCAGCGAGCCCTGCAGATTTTAGAAAGTACGTGTAAGCGCTTACCTGACGGGCGCTACGAGGCAGGTCTATTATGGAAAGAAGATAGCCGCGAGTTTCCTGATAGCCGCGGCCTGGCTATTAAAAGATTGTATAATACAGAGAGACGTCTGGACAAGGACCCCGCGCTAAAGGAGGCATACGAGAAACAGGTACAACATTTATTAGATAGTGGTTACGCCGAACCTGCCTACGAGTCACCTAGCCAAAGCAGCTGGTACCTGCCTCACTTTGCAGTAGTGAATCCTGCAAAACCTAAGCCGCGAATAGTGTACGACGCAGCTGCGCGGGTCAATGGAGTAAGTCTCAACGACATGTTATTAGCTGGTCCAGACCTTCTACAGAACCTACCCGGAGTGCTAATGAGATTTCGACAGCTGCCTATCGCCGTGACAGCAGACATAAAAGAAATGTTTCTGCAAATACGTATACGACAACAAGACCGGGACGCATTACGTTTCCTATGGCGAGGAAGCGACAGAAAAGGTTCGCCACGTGAGTATAGGATGACCAGCGTCGTATTTGGAGCTGCGTCATCACCAAGCACCGCTATTTTCGTAAAAAATAAGAACGCACAAGAATACGCCCAAATCTACCCCGACGCCGCTACAGCCGTGGTAAGAAATCATTACATGGACGATTACCTACAGAGCTTCGATAGTGAGGAAGATGCCATCAGAATAGCCTCGCAGGTTAGCCTCATTCATCAACAGGCGCATTTTCAGCTGCGCGGATGGAAAACGAATAACTCGGCCGTAGCTAAAACGCTACAAGTAGCGCCATCTCTGGGCGGCGATTGGGAACTAAGCACAGAAAGCGATAAGGTTTTGGGATTAAAATGGAAACCTCACAACGATAAGCTGGGTTTCAATGTTAAAGCGGTGTACGATGAAGATAAAACACCTACGAAGAGACACGCGTTACGGGTAGCTATGTCTATTTTCGATCCTTTAGGTTTAATTACACCTGTAACTATTCACGCGAAACATTTACTTCAAGAAACGTGGCGAATCGGACTACCATGGGACGAGCCTTTACCTGCGGACTTAGAGAAGACATGGAGAAGCTGGCTTCAAGATGTGAGAAGAATGGAAAACCTGGAAATACCTCGCGCACATTCTAACCTGGCGCGAGCGCGAGATCGGCAGCTGCACATCTTTACGGATGCCAGTGAGTCTGCCTATGCAGCGGCGGTCTACTGGCGCATAGTCAACGAGGACGGCGAAGTCAGCGTCAGCCTAGCAGCAGCCAAAGGAAGAGTCAGCCCGCTCAAGTTTACCTCCATACCAAGGTTAGAAATTCAAGCAGCTTTACTAGGTGCCCGCCTAGCTCAGCACGTCATGGAGGAGTACGAGTATCAGCCAAGTCGCAGGGTGTACTGGACAGACAGCCGCACAGTTCTATCGTGGCTACGCACAGGCTCGCGAGCATTCAAGCCGTTTGTTGCCCATCGAGTAGCTGAGATTGAAGATATTACGAAGGTCGCAGAGTGGCGATGGGTGCCGTCTCGCGACAATGTAGCTGATGATGCTACTCGCCATATCCCGGAAGAATTTGGAGACCGACATAGATGGCTCGTTGGTCCGGCCTTCCTATATTTAGAAGAGGACAAGTGGCCGCAAGATGTCGCTACCAGTAGCGAAATAACAGGCGAAGAAAAACCGTCGGCAGCTGTAAATAATGTAAATATTGTAAATAACGTCAAAAAAATTGTGTGTATTGCAGAAGCACTTCCGGATATAACAAGATTTTCGTCGTGGCTTCGACTGGTGCGTGCAACAGCGCGCGTGTTGCAGTTCATCGAGCTCTGCAGAACAAATAAGCAACGTGTCGCCGGTGTGCGTAAACGCACAGCTCCGAAAGCCTCCAATGATGAAGATTGGGGAAAAAAGTATACGAAAAGCTCGAAGAAAATAGAGAAAATTAAGAAGCCACGAAGTTTGGAAGAAAAACGACGTTACCTGCCGCTAGATGGCACTGATATCATTAGCGCCGAGAAATTGTTAATAAAATCGTCACAGCAAGAAAGTTTTGCTAGCGAAATAGAAGCTATTACGAGCGGGAGCGCGATAGCAAGAGACAGCCGGTTGAAACAGTTATCATTGTTCATCGATCAAGAAGGCATTTTAAAAATAAAGTCACGTATAGCGGCGGCAGAAGATATTAGTGAAGATTTTCGAGAACCGGCCGTACTAGATGGCCGTCACCCATACACCCGCCTCTACATAGAACATGAACACCGGCGTCTTCACCATAGCGGGGTGGAAGCAACTACGAGTGAAATATTACAGAAATTTTGGGTTTTACGGCTTCGCCCCACCGTGCGCGGCATAGTAAAGAGCTGCGCGCTTTGCAGAAGAAGAAGCGCTATCCCACCACAGCCGCCTACAGGCGACCTGCCGAAGTCCCGGGTCGCGCACCATCAGCGAGCCTTCACCTACGTGGGCCTGGACTTTCTTGGGCCATACAGCGTGACCATCGGGCGGCGCCACGAGAAGAGATACGTGGCGCTTTTCACCTGCCTTACTTCAAGGGCGGTTCATCTGGAGATAGCCGCCAACCTGACTACGGACTCCGCAGTAATGGCACTGCGGCGCATGATGTCGCGCCGCGGGTGCCCCACCGAGGTTTGGAGCGACAACGGCACCAACCTGCGCGGCGCTGATGCAGAGCTGAGGCGCGCCGCACTAGACGCCACTAAGGAAACAGCAGCCAACTACGCAATCAAATGGAAGTTCATCCCGCCGAGCGCGCCATTCATGGGAGGCGCATGGGAGCGCATGGTGCGCTCTGTCAAGGCTGCACTGTTCGCCGTGCTGCAACAGCGGCATCCACCTGAAGAGGTACTGCACACACTGCTGGTAGAGGTCGAACACACGCTTAACAGCCGACCTCTCACTCACGTGTCGGTTTCACCAGAAGACCCGGCACCACTGACGCCCAATCACTTCCTGCTGGGCGGACCATCACGCGTGCCTGTCCCAGGCGCGTTCTCCGAAGGCGATACCATCGGCCGCCGCCACTGGCGGCACTCACAACAGCTGGCCAACCACTTCTGGTCACGCTGGGTACGAGAAGCGCTTCCGCTACTCCAAAGCGGCGGGAGCCTCACGGAAGAGGAGCAGAACTGCGCGTCGGCGACATCGTGCTCATCGCTGACGGCGCGCTGCCAAGAAATACGTGGCCAACGGGGATCATCGAGGCAGTACACCCTGGAGCAGACGGCGTGGTACGAGTGGCTGACGTACGTACGGCTGCGGGAGTCATGCGAAGACCGGTCAAGAAGTTGGTCTGGCTGCACCATATTTAGTATAACACTGCGTGTTATAGGCGGGAGAATGTGCAGCACAGACATGTTTCGTTGTAAATATTGATGTAAATATAGATAGTAAGGCAGGATAGAATGTATGTTTCGTTTAGTTCGTAAGTTGTTTGTAATAAATAATATTCGTTTTCGCCTTTTATTCGCCCTAAGACCTACATACAGCTTTGTTGTGTAGAAACAATAAGGCTTTATGTAGCTATGATCGTTGCCTATTAGGCATATTACGAATAAAGCGAGTTCCACGCAGTCGACGACATTACGAGTCGACTCTTGCGAGATAGTATTTATATGCGGGAACTCGCTATTACGAAAATCCGAAAAGTGCAAAATTCTTTATATAAACAAATGTTTTATGATTGTAAATAGTATGTATAATGTAAGTATAAGCCTTAGGCATATGTTTAGACACTTTTCGGTACTATAAAGATAGTTAACAGGATAGTACGACCTGAAAAGGCGTACAACTCTGTAATTGTAAGAGTTTCCGAGGTCCTGTGAGAACGTACAATGTATATAACACTCTTGTTTATTATTGTATAAGTGTATTTGTGTTAGATCCTTGTATGTAAATAAGAAATAACACATTGTAATTCGTTTTCGGTAGGTCTTAGGGCATTACGTACTTTGTTTTGTATATATTTGTAAAAAGGTAGTACCGTTGCACTCGCTAGAGGGCCACACTAGTTGATTAGAGGTAGGAAAAGCTACCTAAGGTAAAATTATTAAGATTAAATTGCGAAAAGTAGGATTTAACAAATCCTAGACATTGTGGCGCCACACCCGGCGCCGGTTTCCTTTGAAGATTGCCGCCGCGCGTCTGGCCGCGCACTATAAATATCGGAGAGCGCGGCCATACAATCAGTTCCGTTCCAGTTCCGTTCTAGTAAAGTTACAATTTCGTTACGACTCAATAAGTTTCCCAGACAAGTTCCTGGGCTTTAGTATATATCTATAGGGTACCGGCTTTAGAGTAGGGCAGTGCTAGGGCAAGTACTGGCTCTCCATACAATAGGTCAAATATTTTGCAACGGTGCTAGCTTTATTGCTATTTCGTTACAATAAAGCACCTTTGCAACGAATCGTTGTGGTCTCAATTACTTCTCCGACACATCCGGCTCAACAGAAAAGCACTACGGCTGGTGGGGCATCGAAGAGAGAAGAACCAGATCTACAGTCCGCTAGCTCCCCCGGCTGTGGTGCACACGTATAAAGCATTGGCACAATGTCTCTTGAGTTATTGTATAACATCTTGGGGAGGTGCAGCAAAAACACACCTACTTGTCTTGGAACGCGCCCAAAGAGTTTTATTAAAGGTTTGTTTAAAACTATCGTATAGACACCCCACACATAATCTCTATGAGACAGCCAATCTAATGAGTGTGCGTAAACTATATATATTCCGGTGCATTAAAAAGTATCATCAGACAGAAATCCCTACACAGCCAGAAAGTATCAAAAGAAGACAAAGATGCCCGCTACCTTTTGTACGCAGCGCTATTGCTCATAGGCATTACAATTTCTTAGCCCCTCACCTTTACAATTGTATAGAGAAACAATTTTCAATTAAAAAATGCAACGTGTTTCAGGTCAAAAAATATGTTCTAGATTGGCTAAAAGGGTTTGACTATAACCAAATAGAAGTAATTATAAGGGACTAATCAACGTTATGTAATATGTATTTGTATAAGTATGCATATATATGTATATGTGTGTATGTATATATATATATATATATATATATATATATATATATATATATATATATATATATATGTGTGTATATATATGTATATATATGTGTATGTATATGTATGTATATATATATATATGTATATATATGTATATGTGTGTATATGTATGTATATATGTATGTATATGTGTATATATATGTGTATATATATGTATATGTGTGTAATATGTATATATATATGTATGTGTGTGTATGTGTGTATATATATGTATGTGTGTGTATGTATGTATATATGTATGTGTATGTATGTGTAAGTATATTTATGTTTCATACAAAGTACTTGTTTATCATTAATTATATTTGATATATTCCTCATGTGAATACAAATGTTCTGTAGGTAACTAATTATACACTCACTACTCAGAAAGGCAAAATATACATGCAATCATATAATTAGTATGGCTAAAATTTTGAGAAGAACTGGCTCCTATAACACAGTTTTTACTATTTTAGGAGTCAGAGTATTTTATATATTGTACATTGTAAAATTGGAAATAAAAATATATTATTATTATTATTATTATCTCATAATGTACTAGTAAACAAGGACCTACACATTATTAAAATATGGTTCCTCGAGCCGGAAGAAACTGTACAGCCTATGTATGCTTGGCAAGAGAAATAATATATGCATGTGGTTTTTTATTAACTTCCCACTACGTATGTACATACGCATTTTATAATGGCATTTAATTTATACAATGATTTGTTAATTTTGTTAATGAAGAGAAAGAGAACGAAAATGTAACATTGTGTAAATTAATTTAATAGAAGTAATAGACAGAATAAATTAATAAAATGAAGAAGCGAGCTTCACTGAAGTCGCATACGAGGTGTAATAATTGACACCAAATAAGTGATTAAGTTGATATAATTTGAGGCGAACTCTGCCACCGCACGCGATTATTGGTCAATTTAAATGCGCGCTTTTCCGGCATGCAAGAAAGCGAGAGGAAAGATATTACCTATCAAAAACTAATAATTATTGTCAAAATAATATAGTACCTACATTTTGTTATAATTTCTCGAATAAATAGATGTTATTCATTTAAAAAACAAAAATGCCCAATGTAAGAGTTTTTACACAAACAAATTATATGATTTGGGAAATTGTCTCCCGGGAAGGCAGATCTTCTTCAGAAGGAACCTGGACCAGTACGGCAGATGTGGATACGAAAATGACAATGGCTATTTTTACTTAATAAATAGGTATTTTATATATACATTTACATATAATTAAATACTCCAGCGTCACGTCTCTTTCAAAATATGAGCGAATCGAGTGTCGTCAAATATTTCTGTGAACTTGTGAGATGTACAAACTTATTTGTTACACACTTATAGCTTTTTATAGCTTTTATTGACAATGTATTCAGTAACTTTTTAAGAATAGATCTTCTGCCAGGCAGTTAATAAAAGGCGAACGATTGGTTATACCCTACATTTTTTTGGTCCTTCGAGCCGGATATTAACCAGCGACCTATGGTTACAGTCCATCTTTTTAGGTTTGGAGGTAGGTAGTTAATTCATTATGCATGTGGTTATTGTACATTACAACGGCCGACAGTGCACCATTAACATTTTTGGTGTCTATAGGCAATGGTTTCTCTTTTCATCAGGAGAGCGATCTGCTTGTTTGGTATCTTATGAAATAAAAATTCTCTCTCTTTCTCTCTCTCTCTGTGTGATGTGTATGTACTGACGTGCGCATTGATGGCCTTGTCGAAGTCCTCGTGCTTCTTGATGAGTTGCTCGACGTTGTCTGCGGCGTCGCTGCGGTCGGGGCGGTCGGCGCGGTCGGTGCGGTCGGGCGCCAGGAAGGCCTCGCGCGCGCCCATCCAGCCCTCCGCCTGCTCGCAGTCGCGGTAGAACAGCTGCAGCTCCAGGTTCTGGTCCAGCTTCATGCGCCGCGCCACCCACGCCCTACCACGGACAAACTCTGTTTTTTATATTTCATAAAATAGCAAACAAGCAGATGGGTTTCCTGATAAAGAGTCTACCATCGCCTATAGACACCAAAGATGTTAATGGTGCGTTGCTATCTTATGACGAGGTCTAATGCCTCATACATAAGTTTACCGGCTACCTTCCCTCCATACCGGAGCACGACAGTGACTAGCACGAAGCTATTGTGACCGGAATAGGTAAGGCGTTGGTACCAAATCTGGGCGAGACAATGCAGAACTCTATCACCTAGTAGTCACGATGGTAGTGACTCTCATAGCCAACTGGTCGGCATTTACGATCTGCTTTGCAGAACGGCAGTTTGCCTTTTCTTTAAAGGATCCCGTGAGCTACATCTCTTATTTAATGCCCCAGTTAAAATTACATTTAATTTTAAAGGAAAAACTTCTGTAGGCTGGTAAGAATGTTATTGGCAGAGGAAAATCTAATGGGTTTGCGTCAGCAACACGCTTATATTTAAAGTAAGTATAACATATTTTAATTTTTATTTACAATTAGTTTGAAAATGCATTTTGAATGAACGTTTTTCGCCTATCATCAAACTTGGGACATTATTATTAGAGTTGAATTGGCTAACTGGTAATCTTCATTTTAATAAAACTTGCTATTATGCTATTAAAATAATGCTATTAAAAAAGCTTTTTTATTGTATTTTGCAAATTTATTATTAGCAAAAAATAAACAGCTTTTTTGATGAAAAAAAATAACCATTTCATAGCCGACTTAGTCGATGCAGATATATCACAAGCTAATTTACTTATTCAAGGTTAAATCAATCAGTGTAGCAATATTTATTTATATCATTTTATTTTAAAGCAATGAAACTGTTACATATGGCAGTTGATTTTATTTTATCTTTTCTTACATGTGGCAGTTGATTTTATATTATATATTATCTTTATTATTATATACACATGACAAATAAAAATGGGGAATGTGTAGAGTATTTGTAGGTAAAGGAAGTTCATGATGAACAATAACCTAGTTGACACATATTAGAAATTCGCCGTGTTGGTCCCGGCCTCCTTTGTAGAATAGGCCAACTGCCGTTCTGCCAGGCAGGTCGTAAAAGGCGACCGATTGGCTATCGAGTCACTACCATCGTGGCTACCAGGTGGTAGAGTTCTGCATTGTCTCGCCCGGGTCTGGTACCACCGCCTTACCTATTCCTGCCGCAATAGCGTCAGTGCTTGTTGCTGTCGTGTTCCGGTTTGGAGGGTAAGGTAGCCGGTAAACTTATGCATGTGGCATTATACCTCGCCACAAGATAGCAACGCACCATTAACATCTTTGGTGTCTATAGGCGATGGTTGACTCTTTCCATCAGGAGACCCATCTGCTTGTTTGCTATCTTATGACATAAAAAAAAAAACAAAGAAAATGTTTATTTTACAGTGAATTAAGTCGATTCGACATTGTATTCATTAAAGAATATAATTAAAAAAATAATGTTTGTTAAATTAAGTAAATGTTAAGTTAAAGGTGTGTGTGTGTGTATACTGACTGCTCGAGGTCCTGTCTGGCGGTGGCCATGGTGTCGAGTTTGTCGCGGATGTCTGCGCTGGCGTAGTGGCCGCCCTGCAGCAGCTGCTGCCCGAACAGCTCCAGCGCCTGGAACGTGCCCGCGCGCGCGTCCATCTCCGTGCGGTGCTCCTGCGCGCAACACGTAACACTCACATCACATACATTGCAACCAACGCAAATACGCCATTCAAACTATCGTTTATTGCATACGAAAACATTGAATAAACTCGCCTTTGCTGTTTGTTATGTTAGAAGAGATCAATCATTTAGGTTAATTCTAGCTCTCAAAAGGGCTTGCCGTTCTGTAGAGTGGCGTCATACACCAGTTCACTAATAAATTATAAATTATTCTTTATACATTAATTATGGCTATAAGCAATACTAATGTACTGTTTTAGTACAAAAAACTCAGCTATAACCTCATAGTAAATGGGACGTTATTGACAGGGAGGTGTCACTCCACAGTCCGCGGGATATTAGGTCGCGCGGCGCCGCCCGGACGGCGTATGGCAATAGGCTGTCGCTTGGCTCGCACGACAGTCGCGGGCACGTCGCGCTCGTGCATACTACATCGACTAGGTACAAAAAGTTCTCAACTGACAACCCCGTGCCGACGTTCGCTGCTTGGTAATATACTTGGAACGCACAAAGAAAATTCACGGTTCGTGCTTCGGTTCGGTTATAAGTTTCAATTTTGCTTGCAGCTGTGGCGAATTTAGGTTTATTTTTATACCTAAAGTTAACTTTCGTAAGAGAGTGAATCTTCTGTATGGTAGTAATATTATTAGGTATTCTGTGTTATTGCCGAGGTTAAAAACGAAATAAAATAATAACACATTAAAACGAAAAAAATGTAAGGCTGTAACAGAACAGATTTACCTGCTTCTCAAACAAATTCCCAAAAATAGGAGGTTATCCAATTATCAGTCTATTTTTATTTGTATGTTTGCTGATTCCTCGTATACACCAAAACCAATCTAGAAAATTCTTTTATACTACACCTATTCGGAAAGTACATTAGTTCTTACTTGAAAAACGAGAAGAAAGTACCTAATTCCAAGCGAACCAATATGCGGGCGGCAAAAATGTATGGGATTTACTTTCTCCCCTTGGGGAGAAAGTAATTTTCTCCCTTCCTTTGACTTTTTAAAATTCATAAGTTTGTGTCTCGAAGCACATCAAAATGTTACTGGCCACTAGCATTTACTAAGGAAACTTCGCAGTATGTGCTTTATTTCATTTGCCTCTTCAATATTAAAAAAAAAATTGTACGCGCGAATTTTCTTTTTTATTGTATCTTCTTCTTACATTCTGTTCTGATGTCTATGTCTAGTTGCAAGAAGGAAGATTTATTTACGCCGCCTGAATTAAAAGAAGCTGCTCAAACAGTCATTTTAAACCTTTTGCCAGAAAAGTCCAAGCATAAGTACAACAAAACATATGAAGAATTTATGGAGTGGAAAGGCAAAAAAAATGCGATTTCTTTTTCGGAAAGTGTGTTGATATGTTATTTTAGTGAAAAAGCTCAAATGTGTTTATTTTCCTCATTGGTGTAGTATAAAGCAGTATGTATCACTCGGGAGAAAATGCGATACCTAACTTGAGTGTATTGAGGCCCTCAGCTGCGCTTCGGGCCTTTAACCTTTACCCTTTTTAATTTGGTGAAGATCTCATTCCGATGATACATGCAATGGGAAGTCGGTTGTTTGTAGTTTTACTACTATTTTATCTATTCCTTTACATTCACTCCATTATTCACCTTAATTAAACATGCAATGTCATGTCCTGTTTACTTAATAGTATTACGCGGAGCCACATTGAGAATTTTTAAATGAAAAAAAAAATTGCTAGTCATTTAATATTTCTAACAATATAAAAAAACACAGCTTTAAAGTACTCCAAGACTACCCTTATATTTGTATTTCCTTGATCAGAATAATAAATATCACTGAAATATAATCACTACGATTTCAGTGGTACTTTAGTAATGTTAAATGGTTAAATAATTGTTGTCATCAATGTTTTCATTCAAAACCACCCGTTTAACTCCAACTTCATTAGACAAACCTTTGTGTAAATTAAGTGATTCAATAATTAGTTGTGTTATTAACACTAAATAATTTATCGTTGAAATGTATTTCACATAAATTAAAACCCAATAAATATTTTTAACCTAGCTTTTGTTAGTCCTGCTTTAAGACAGACTAAGCAAATATTAGATAAAATATTATGTAATAGATTTACTGACTTTTTAAAAATATATGTATCACACAAAAAACGCACAAAATAACACAGTAAGCCCAATTAAAATAAAATAATGTGAATATTCATAAATTATGTTATCTACGTTTTTTCACTTGGATCAGTATAAACATTTAAACCATTACATCAAAATACTGATAAATTAAGTGATATTTACTTATTAGACTAACGTTTTACCATTTTAGTTGTAAGCCCACTTCTAAATTAGTTGAGAAATTTTAAAATTTGCCAATATTTGGCGTGTTTATTAGTAAACAAAGCTTGTTAAAAAGAATTCAGAAGTCACAATATTATGTTGTCATAACCTAAAAGCACACAGCGTGCATTCTAACCTGTGGCTGAATACCATAACGGGCGTCAATCTCCAAACGCTGGGTCTAGAAACACATCCTAACTTAGACATTGATAAAAGGCAGCTATCACATTTATTACGCTAAAATATTATCTCCAAAGTAAAATTACTTCTCATGGTCATTATCTTATTAAATAAGTCTTGAAATCGCTGTTTGTCTGACTAATTCTATCATAGGTCTATATTCTTTGAACTGAAATAGGTAGACATTTGAAACCATGGATGATGTGACACATGCTTTAACAACCAATAATAAAACACATTTTAAGAGGGTAATCTATAACTTGCGGATTATTTCAGTCCTATTCTTACATTTTAATAATATTTAAAATATTATTAAAAGTGAATATGAAAAATAATTATGATTATAATCATAATAGTATTATTATCATTGGTATAACTCAAAAATGAAATTATTTGGATATATATAAGCATATGGAGAACACATATGTACATAATATGAGAGATAATAGTTTAGTATTAATATGTAGTATATACATTGTACAGTATTCATATAATTCATAGTGCCTGTTACCTGGTGCCTTTCTAACAGAGCTTCAGCTCCGGTGACGTCATTGGCGAGCTCTTCGGAGCTGACGAGAGCCATCATGGAGTTGATCCATGCCATCAGGTCTCGATAGTCCGACAAGAATCTGTAAGTTTAATTTACTTCTATTAAGATACAAATTTACTTTTAGACTTTAATGTTGAGTTCTTCTTAATTTTAAAATAATCCCAACTTGTACGTTGAGTACAAGGTGGGATTATTTTAAACTCAAGTCTTTTCATAGAAGGCCAAAGTCGCCGCCGGCGACGACTCGGCCCATTGTTTCGGCCCGCCAACACTCGAGAGCCTATCTCCTCTCTCCGGTCAAGAGCCATTAACAGTCGAAATCCTGATGCCACTTACTCTCCCACTAATCGTCAAGATACTGCTCTAGCTCTTGACGATTGGTTACGCAGTAGCGGTCATTTGGACTAACTGTTTAAGGTCATTTCGAAAAAAAAATCAAGTCTTTTCAATATTAACACTACGCGTGAATAAATATAACTTCTCTGTATAACATTTGTAAACATACACCACCTCTTTTTTACAAAAATCAAACCTGGACTGAAAAATTATGACATGTTACTCTATTCTCGGGCGAAGCTGCGCGGATTAGCTAATTCATTATAATAGTACATAAAGTAAGCGTTCAAGGGCATTCAGCGAACCCTCGTCATTGTCTATGGTCGTTTAATTTTAGTTTCTGTTCTCGGTAGCACGATTATTATGGTGACCGTAAAATGAGCGAAGCGCACGGAACGTAGCCCGAACGGAACAACCATGTGAGAAACAATTTTATCATTCGCACGTGTTGGTTAACGCTTTGTCCGTCCATGGTGATTTGGAAATGACAGCCAATTTGACAGATGTAGCTTTTACAAGATGGCCGCTATCAACTGTTACAGTTCGGATCTCTCTATTGGAAGATCCGTTATATTATTAGGTTTTTAAACATTTGCACACCTTATTATAATGATATAATATACTGGTACATTTGATCATTTTAACAACTTGTGACACCCATATTATTACAAATTGTTACTTTAACATTAAAAGCTCCCGTATACGCGTACATTACCTCTGCAGATCGTAGGAGTCGAGTAGTTTCTCCTTCCTGGCGTTGGCGCGGGCCTGCAGCTGCGTCCAGGCGTCGTTGATCTCCCGCTGCTTGCTGTAGGTGGCGTCCGCGGAGTCGCCGTGCGTGGCCATGAGCCGGTTGGCCGTGTCGTCCAGCTGCCGGATCTTGTCGCCCAGGGCGGCCAGGTCGCGCTCCAACCCTTCGTGCTTGCCTGAACGTACACTTGTATTATTTGGACACATCGACGTCACAATGAGATAATGACTAGCTATTATACAGCGACTAACAAAACACTGTCCAAACTGAAAAGCGCATATTATATGTAGTTCGATAACATTAACAAAAAAGGTCGTTGTTTATAAAAATAATAATCTTGTGGGATTTTTTATAGAAACAGACGACTTACAAGCAGTGGGCCACCTGCTGGGAAGCAGTCACCATTGCCAAGGGAGCTAGCTATATAGTAGTAGATGACCAAGCTATACGGTATAAGGTGTAATCTATTTTTGAAATTTTCTTTTTTCCTTATGCCTCTAAAATTTAGTAAATATTTAAAACTGGACAACACCATGACGAGTCTTTGATGTCGTAGCTGATGACATGTCTGCCAATATTTTTTATTGCCATAGATAATATCATATCATTTAAGGTTGATTATTTTGATCGGCAAAATGTCTTATTTCTTATAATTTGCGATACAAAAAAATCTAAAGCGCAGAGCTCATAGATTTGTTTGAATTGGAATGTATGCGCACGTGTGTGCGTGTGTGTATGTGTGTGTGTGTGTGTGTGCGTGTGTGTACTGACGTTGCAGCGTCTGCACGGAGCGCAGGTCGCGGCCCAGGTCGTCGGTGGCGAGCGCGGCGTCCTTCTCTGCGATCCAGTCCTTGGTCTCGTCCACGTCGCGGTGGAAGCGCTGCACCTCGTGCGCCGAGCCCAGCTGCGCCGCGCGCTCCGACGTCAGCTGCTGCAGCGACGTCCACTTCGAGTTCAGCTCCTGCAACACGACACACAAACGCGGTCACAACTGCTCGCCACACACCGCGCACTCTATCTCTCCTCACATGTAAAAATTCTAGTATTTTGAATAATACGAAACGACACCAACAAAGTATATGCTCGAAAACATTCATTAAAAAACTATATAATAAACACATAAACGTTTTGCAAAAATAATTGAGCAATTTTAAAACTTATTTAATAATTCTTTTACTTTCTTTTACAAACATATTCAACGTTTTTAAGTCCTTTATTTAAAAGTTTAATGACTGAGTGAGTTGATTCAATATTTGTAGTAACTAGTGTAAAATGCTCTTCGATCTAATCAACCCTTGATCGGATAACGAAATGGCAAATCTTACTATTATAATATTCTTGTTAAAAAGGAAATGGCATGTTAATTATTACACTTGATTCCAAAATCATGTTACATTTTATTTTTCATTAAAAACAAAAAGAAACAATGTCTGACGCCTTAAAGGCACACACACGTTCGACCAATGGGCGGAACATACTTCATTTAAGCAAACGAACTGCCTAATATCTAGCTATGTTCTAAGTTCGTACACAATTCCATAATTGATTAAAAGAAATGTTGTACTTAATCGAGAAATAATATCCCAGCTTTAAAATTTATCATCTCATATATAAAATTATATCTGTATTAATATATCCATACGTACTCGCACAACGTACGGTAACAACATCAAGATATTTATAAAAATGAAAGGACGATTAGGATATGAAGTGCTTAATAGGAATGAAGTTATCTTTGATGAAACCCAGGTACCAAGTGTAGTCTCCCAGTGACAAGGAGTCCGTTCACATGACGACGTTTAGATAATAAACGTGCAACAACAAGTGCATATGAGGCAAATGTGGGTCACTTACTGCCAACGAGTTGGACAAGTGGATCTTTTTACATCGTCTTAATTTCTTATTACAATTGTCGTTCTGTAATTATAGAAATAAGCTTCAATATTGTTTTATTATAGAATTTAAAATAATCATACCCTAATTTTAGAGTTTAATTGGTTTTCTTAACATTCCTTTAATTGTATAACATATTAAATGCAAAAATATTTTTAAAGAGTTTTCCGTATAATACTAATGATACTTGCAACTTTTAATAAACAAAGTCACGACTTGGCACCATTTTTAATTAGATACCTATGAACACAAATTGCATATTATTGCATTGCAATTTAGTTCTATATATTTTTAATTAAAACAAAATATGCAGATAAAAAATGCAAATCAGTCCCGCATATAGTTTTAAATCATTATCATAAACAAACATTATAGAGGTATATGTATGTTTAACATAAAAAAAAATTCACACACCTGCATTTGTGTCTTGATCTTGAGCGCGGCTTCAGTTTGCCCAACAGTCATCAGCTGCACGGCGATTTCGTTCATTTCGGCCAGGCGGACTTCGTTGGCGCGCAGATCGTTCTGGAAGTCGTCGAACTTCTTCTGCATCACCTCCACTTGCTCCAGATCTTCGCCCACGTCCTGCACTTGGGCATGCATTTCCTAGAAACATGTGTCTTTTATTAGCTGATAATCAAGCGGTGAATTGAAATAGGGACCGAACACTGAAAGAAATGTACTAACTTATAACAAAAACTAGGAGCGAGCCTTACAGTAGTCGCATATGATGTGTAATATCTGACATCTAAGTGATTAAGTTTGTACAAACTGATGGCCAACTCTACCACCGCATTTGCTCATTGGTCAATTCAAATAGTACTCATTTCATCTGCTTCATATTACACGCTTTCGTTGCACGACAAATCTCCCACATATTCCAGGAAAGCGAGAGAAAAGATGTTGCACATCTATAAGCTGATGGCTTTTTTGACGAAAAGAGATAACCATCGTATATGAGGCACCAAAGATGATATTGAAGTGAAAATTATATGGCATCGGAGTGAAGTGGGGCTGTAATGCCACATGCATTTATAAATAATAAATATTCATGGGACGTATTACACTTCCTGATCTAACCCCAAAGTAAACAAATTATTTGCTTGTGTTATGGGTGTTAGTCAATGACACAAATACATAGAAATAGATATATAAGTACTAGAATATATTTAATAAACACCCAAACCCGAAAATACAAATATTTAGGCTCATCACACAAATGCTTGTCCCAGTCGGGGATCGAACCCGAGCCTCGTCGATTGCATAGTCAGGGTCGCTAACCACTCGACCAACGGAGCGGTCAATTAAGGTAGCTAGCGCATTAAGTTTACCGGTGGCCATACTCAACGTAGCAATGACAACCACTAAAACAATAGTGTTAGGACATGCTAAGACAGTGGCTTCAAGTCCGCAAATGTCTATGTTCTTCAACAATCACAGCACTGTATAACTAGGAGTGGTACCTTGTCCTTGATCCAGGTGGCGAGCTCGGCGGCCTCGCGCACGAGCACGTACGCCTTGACCGTCTCGTTGAGCTTGTTCTGGCGCTCACGGGCCAGCCCCAGCAGGTTGTCATACTGCGCCTCGATCTGCACAATACAAACAAATTCTGGCTGAGCACTTTGCTCGCCCCAAAAGCCCGGTTTCGCAGTAGCGGTCATTTGGACCAACTGCTTAAGTTCATTTCGAAAAAAAAAAACAAAAAAAAAACAACACAAACACTACAACATCTACACATATAAGTCAAAATGAAGTATAGCTCTTCTAAACTGAAGTGACGCAACCCATTACCGCATTTAGATACACAAGCAAGTTTAAAATTTAGACACAATACATATCTATATGACACTTAATCCACATAAATTGTCATTATTACTACTCATTAAGTAGTGGGTGTATTCAACCTAGACAAACTCTACCTGTTTGTCCTAAAAATTTTTTTTATTAATTGCCTATGAATGTTAGCACGTTTTTATTTTGCATAAGTAACATGCAAACATTCAAAACCACTAATTATAAATATTTTTTGTCTCTTATATCTGTTCGTTTCAGCTTATTTCCAAAACGGCTAGATTGTCTTTGACGGGACTTTCACTGACAGATAGCTGAATTTATAAGGAGTAACAAAGGGTACTTTTATTTTAAAAAATATTTGGGGTTTCGTGCAAAAAATAAATGATAGCCCAGTTTTGAATCCAAGTGGACTAAGTCGTTGGCATAGCTAGATATCTATGTAATACTACGCGTACTTCATATTAATTATAGGCCAACAGTACACCTGTACAAAATATATATTTAGTCTATAGTTCAGAAAAGACCGGAAATTTAACGAAGAAAAACACTAAGTCGCTTTTAGATGATTGAAAAAACTCGCCTATTTAAAGATTACGTAATATGATCCTCACTATGCCGAACATATCTCAATAGTTACCTGGTTTTGTCTGGCAGCGATAGAGCTGGAGTCGGCGAGGTTCTGCTGAGACGACGACAGTCCAGCGTCGATTTTCTTTACGTATGCCGCCGGCACGAAACCTTGACGGTCATTTACTTCAACCTTCCACCAGTCCTATCGCAAAAACAAAAAAACAAGTATAAAATTAAAAGTTTGTAAAGATTGTAATTTTTTCATTTTATTGGGTGTTTAAAAAAGCAAGTAACCCATACTGTCCACATGGAGCATTTCTGCAAATGATTAAAAAAAACAAATAGGTTATCTTTAAGAAGAACACTGATCAATACTAGGCATAATTTTATTCTTTTATTCTTCAGGATAAAACTCATTGACGATAAATGAAGAGTAGTCTAACTACATTTAAAAGAGCAATTCTAATATTATATATGTATGTATGTAATTTGTTTCTCCGAAACGCGTTAAACGATTTTGAAGAAATTTTGTATTTAGGTACTTTTTTACTACTATAATTTATGAATGTGTCATCTCCGTGATAATCGATTTTCAAATAAAAAATATCAACCGAGCAAAGCCTGGCCGCACAGCTAGTTATAATTTAATTGTCGCTTTATTGCCTTTGAGATACAGCTATGGAAAAATTTCATAAATGCAGAGAGTTGGTATTTTTAATAATAATATATTATTATCCTACATAGCATATTATCAACCTACACTACATCCATATGTTTACTGACTATCCAACTCTTCTGGCTGACTCACGACGGCGCATCATTCTGTTCTATCCGTTCACTAGTGGAACTGGTACTAATGTTAAAATGAATGGAATGGAATGGAAAATGGATGGAATACATAAAACGGTAGCGCAAACACGAGCGGTTTCACTTTCTAAGCATCTTCAGGATGTAATATATTACCAAAAATATATAATATGTTGTGATGTGATGTTAAAGAACAAGTGCATTGTTAATTGTGCCTAACGGTAATGGAATTTCATAAAGTGTCGACGATGAAGTACAGAATAAACTTAATATACATTACTGTGGTTAAAAGCAAGAAAATTAACCTTAAACTAATTTTATATACGTCTAGTTTAACAAAGTCTATGTATTTGCTTTAAAAATAATACCAAAGGACGTAATTAAGCTTATTTTAATCGGGATATTATAAGACGAGCTCTGACAAAGAATGTTTGTAAAACAAATATATTTGAAAATAAGAACACTGTCCAACATAAGAAAACTATACCAACGCAATGAATAAATTCGTGAAGAGAAAACTTCACGAAAAACGGATCCATTTTGCAGAAAACAAATGAAATACAGAAATCTAAAACTTATATTTAGGAATTTTAATAAGTAATTACATAAATAATACTTGAATAAAAAGAAAAACAAAGTAAATTAAAAGTGAACTAGTACAACAGACACGAAATGGATCAATAGCATTTCTTTAACTTTGCCTAAAAGTCTGGAGTCCCTAAAACAAGTTAGAGTAAAAGGAGACCGATACTGTTACATACAAACTTGGGCCCCCTTGTAATAAGATGAATATTATGTTAATTAATAGCTAGTTTAACGTTATATAAATACTGAAAATTTTACAGATTTTAGCAATCTGAGAACAGAGATATAAGATATTCACTAGAAGTAAGGTTACGGTACTATGGTATAGTTTAACACACTGTAACCGTTTACTATTATATAAACAACTGATACTTGTAATACAGGCAACTATGCTTCATGTTTATAAATTGACACAATACTAAAACACAGATTTTTGGAAAACACAAATTAAAGGATGCCTCTCTGTAAGTAAGTACGTAAAATAGCTAATGAAGTTCGCGACTTGCGAGTGCGACTCTTGCGAGCCGTCAGTTGTAATTGTCAATTTTTAGCTGTATTAAATCCACAGACACTAAATCGTATTAAGTTTGAAGTAACATAATCAATCGATTATATAAATTGTATCGATTATATTTTTTCTTTTTATATTATAAATGGTTTGTAAAATAATGATGGTACTTGCTGTTGATTATACTAAATATTAATCAAAAATACACTTTTACATATACTTACGAGCTTATATTTCGATTAAAATTATTTACATAAATCGATTATAATTTTATCGATTATACAATTATAGTACCACAAACTTATTTTCATGATTTCTTTTTTCTCAGAAAGCGGATTAAGCTCATATTTTGAACTTTGAAATAGAAAAATAGTATAAATTTTTTGAACCATACTTCAACCTTTTACATTTGGGCCCAAAAATCCCCCTCTCCTTTATTATTAATGTGACCTTGTTTGTACGATTTTCTTAGATCTAGTAATCATTTTACACGATTCCCTTTACCATTTTAAGTTTAATGGAAAATACTCACGCAAAACTCATTTTTCTTCTTTCTGACATACACATTCTTAAGCACACAAGCGAGAAACCAACTTATAACTATCATATTTAAATATATCACTTCAATATCACAGACTTAGTGCTGAAACGTTCCCTAACTTTATTTACATCTTCAGATATGCGTGACGCAGTTGTTAATACATATTGTTTAAAAACATAAGATGACGGATTTACACATGAATGGTCTTTATTTTCCAAATGAAATACTAACAAGTTGTACAGCAGCAAAATATATATAAATTCAAGATATCTTCTTCAAGTTACTTTTGAAATCAGATATATGTCGTAATACTTTCATTCAATATATAAAAATATTAGTAGATTTAAACTGAGAACATTTTTCTAAATATAATGAGAATAATCGGAAATTGTCGTCTAGAAATATTTTTGTGTATTCTTATCTTTTTTAAAATGTTATTAAGAATAGTTAATATGTATACTATTGTAAAAGCATATTATAACAGATATTTAATATCTAAAAATACTCAGTCAATTCAAACAATATTAATAATTGATAAGGCGAGAACTGACTCAGTTATTAGAGCAAGAAACTAAAATATTCAATGTCAACGTCAGCTATTTTAGGCAATAAATAACAGTTACCATTACAACAAAATTTACGTAACTTTAATTAAAGCAAATTTTCATTCCATATTTTAAAACATTGTACGGCGTTTATTATTTTTGAATTATATCGCGAATAACGACGATGCCGCGTTGTGTTACATAACGCCAGCGGCTTGAACCTGATACCGGGTGTAACTGACTGTAAATCGTAATTTTATAAAGATAACGTAATTATTCTGATTTATTGCGCAAGTAAGTTGTAGCTATTATATTTTCATTCTTAAATATGTCTGTAGTTTAAACTTACTTAGTTTGTGGAAATAATGTTTCTCAAAAATTTGACATGCAATGTTAAGACTTCAGCTGTTCCAATCGAGTGACATGTAATAGTTAGTCAACAAAAATGTAATCTAAAAAAATTACAGCTTTGTAAAGACTTCAGATTTTAATAAAACATATTAAACATAAGACATCTATTGTCCTACATGTCCTATTTTTTACCTACTGCAATGTACTCGTCATTCTCGCTACTCATCCAATTTAACTTTGTTTCGTTTGTTTTTGTAATATATTTAAAAGTTATAATACCTGGAGTAATATACACGATTTTAGGTTGCAATATAACTTAAATTTTAAATCTAGAAGTATGATAATATTTCCGTGAAGTACCATTAAATTGTTTTATTCGTTCACTGCAAGTAGCTTAAAACATAACAATAAAATTTATACAACCAGATATAACAAAAAATATTTTTCACAAGTTCTCGTTTCATTAGCCAACTCCATAACACCTAATTGAAAACATATTGGGAATAACATAACTGTGGAACATAATCGTTTTTTTTTTTCAAATATATAATTAGGTAAGGGCCATCGTCCACGGCGACTTTTTGTAGCGATGCTGTCGCGCGTTTGCATGGATACAGTCTGAGTTTGTCTCGAGGCGAGGTAACGTTACGATTCTGTTTATTGTGCAATGCAGTAAGGAAATTCATACAAAGAATATCTAATGGCTCAAGTTGATACAGTAACGAATCTTTTTCTGAGTTTATATGTGTGCTATGATCCTTACGCGCGACTGTTTTTAACTTCCCGCAACGTATGTAGATTAGAAATCTTTTCCGAATATTTTTGCGATGACGTCAGTGTGTCTGTATGTATGTATATATGTGTGTATGTAAACATCTCAAAACTTTTAAACGGCTGAACCAATCGCAACGCGAATGATGGATTTAGATTGAATTCCGCTCAACTTAAAATTCCTGAAAATTTGAACCAAGTCAGCCAGGGAGATTTTGAGAAATTTTAAAAAAACCTCAAAAAAATGTTTGCTAAACAGTATTTTTTTAATGTATCTTCCAGTTTACTATACCGATCGATTATAAGAACTATTCAGCTCTATTCTTCAATAAACTACGTCTCATGTATAAATTACATCAAAATCGGTTTATCCGTTTAAGAGAAATCGTGAACGAAAAATTAAAAAACAAGTGATTTTTTCGACATAACTTCGAAATTTTTCAACCAATCTGTTTTTGGTATTCTACGATATTTTAGTACTAAAAAAAACTACGTCGAATGCCGTTTCAAAAATCAAAATCGGATCAAATTTTCAAAAGTTACAGCTTATCAAATATTAAAATAAGGTTGTTTTTAGCAAACCTACATAATATTTTTGAAATAACTTTCAGGCTAATACACCCATTGACTTAAAAATCTTATCAGCTATTCTCCTTAAAAAACTGCGTCAAATACCGTTAATTGGATCAAAATCGGTCAATTCGTTTGTGATTTATAATAAAATTTAAAAAAAAATGTTTTTGACATTCTTCGAAATTTTTCAACCTGTCGGTTATTTAGCTAATCCAATATTTTATATCTCAAAAATTAAGTTGAATGCCAATCGAACGATCGAAAGCGATCATCGTTTCCAAAATATACAGCTTTTCAAAAATCTATATACTGCCATTTTAACAATAGATGTTTGAACTGACAAAATCTATGCTTATAGTTTTTACTTTTTTTGAGCTTAAAATCCCTTAATTTAGCGGGAAGTTTCAGGGGTGGCCTGCAAGGTCAACCGTTTACAGATTTTTCACAATATGATTATTGTGAATCAATATAAGCGTATTAATTAATATTGTATTGAGATCAATTTTCAATCTTAGCCCGAGGGTAAAAAGCTAAAAAATGTATATTCATGCCCGTATCCCCAACCGCACGGTCAACCGTTTACAGATTTTTTTAAATGTTACAGCACTTACTTTTTATTATAGCATGAAATGGCAACCGTTGTAGCATTTAGTGTCAAATTGGTTTCAATTTCAGGTTTACTAAACTGGTATGTAGGTTGTTGCAAACGAAGATAAACAGTCCCATGCAATTACACTGATGTCTTTATATCTGATAGAAATGGCGAATTGTAATATAGGCGCACATTCACCAAGATGAATAATACATTTGGCAAGAAATTTCTTAAAATCACAAATTCATTTTAAAAATGTACGTATCCACGTCCAAGTATTTAAATTAATTTATTTAACACTTGAATCATAAAAATAATATTAAATTAATGTCAAAGTCATTACAGTAACGCCCTATCGAACGGTCTTAAAAATTATAATTGAATTCCATACACAAACTCAACTCATCGATTTTGAGAAAGCACTTTTTTGTCTCCTGTAATTTAATTCAGAGCAATTGTGTTAACTACTGTGACATTTATCATCAAATCAAAGACGAAATTAAGGTAATTTATTTGCGCCTTTTCCGGAAATCTTATGAATGATGGATTTCCTGAAAGTATAAATGGCGCGTCGTGTCTTTAGAGTGTGTGTGGGGGGTGTGGGGTGTGGCGTGTAGTGTGGTGTGCGGGGTTGTACCTTGTTGTTGGAGTTGAGCAGCGTGAGCACGTCCCCGCGCTTCATGGAGACCTCCCGCGGCGACTTCTCCGCGTAGTCGTACAGCGCCGCCACGCACTCCTTGCCCGACACGTCCACCACCGGCGACTCCTGCTGCTGCGACCACACAACCACTACTCACACTACTGATCACATTCCACGTCTTTCCACTCCACATAACACCATTTTAAATCATATAAGCAAATACATGCATGAACAAACGAAAAAAATTTTAAAACGACCTGTAGCAATGAAACAATCTATAATGCTACAACATACAAAAATTCAAGTAAATCCTAAATCGCACTATAACAATCATTTATGTAGTCACAAACACGATGTACAAGTTTCAACGCTTGTAAGACATATATATGTCTTCAGGCAATACATGTTGCCAGGTTAAGGAGTTCTATCCTTTTTCACGTCTGTCTGTAATGTCACCTTTCATAGTGGTGAAGTCACTCCGACGTGATCTCTTTTATAACACGCCATATCTTGTTGGGGTAGACCGAGACCCAAGAACACCATTCAAGACACTCTTTATTAAATGTGCCAGTTTAGAAGACACTTGACAAAAATAAAAAATAAAAATCTTTGATATGTAGCTACACTTACTCGGCAAGCATTGGCTTGGTCTCGCAGGGCCTTGATGGTGTTGCCGAAAGCTTCCAAATCGGAGAGGAGGGCCTCATGTTTCTTCAACAGTGCCTCGGAGGAGTCTTCGTCTTTGCCGTAGTCCTGAGTGTTGGCCATGGGCTCTTTCTCGCGCATCCAAGACTCCGCCTCGTTCGCATCCGCAAAGTATTGTTGGGCTTGTAGGGAATCTTCAAGGTCTTGTTTCCGCTATAGGCAAATAATTTTTATGCTATAGATTTATACTTAAAGTTTCAGACATTATATATTTTTTTAAAGATATAAAAAGATAAGGTACAAAATATAAAATATAGACTAAGGTACAGATTTTTTCAGACCGACCGGCTCGCATTGACCCAACGCGGATGGCATTTTACCATGCGATGCGATGCGATGCGACAAATAGCCGGATCTGTCAGCATGCTTTAGGTTCGTTCGGAGCCGTACAACAAGTCAAGTGTTTGAAGGAATATACTTGTGCTTTTAGTGCAAATCAAGACTACTAATAAAAGATTCTCTACAAAAATATTGCCGCATCATTATGTAATTTGTGTGGACAATAGTATTAATACAGTCATGATACCACAGATTAAATGGATATGCCTTTCAAAACAATTTCTTAGTTTGTCAGTGCAGCTAGAAATTACACACATAAATACAGAGTGATAGAACTTACCGATGAAATGAAATCACTTTAAGGGTAATTTATAAACCTTGTAATCTTATTCGGTACGATGAAACAACACGTTTTTTTTTCTATTTTTTCACAATATAATATAACCTACAAATGTATGAAATTTGTGACAGTAATAGGAGTTTTTGCTCATATGTGTGGTCTCATATGATTATATTAGTGTTTATGTGGTCTGTACATGACAGATACATTTATATCTTGTCTCCCGCAGTGCGCAGCTCTAACCTGTAGCGCCTTCTCCTGCAGCTGCGACCAGGTGGCGCTGAGCGCGGCCAGTCTGGCGCCGATGTCGGCGGCGGCGAAGTGTCCCGCGTCCCGCAGTGTAGTGTGTGCAGTGTGCAGTGCTCACCTGTAGCGCCTTCTCCTGCAGTTGCGACCAGGTGGCGCTGAGCGCGGCCAGTCTGGCGCCGATGTCGGCGGCGGCGAAGTGTCCCGCGTCCCGCAGTGTAGTGTGTGCAGTGTGCAGTGCTCACCTGTAGCGCCTTCTCCTGCAGTTGCGACCAGGTGGCGCTGAGCGCGGCCAGTCTGGCGCCGATGTCGGCGGCGGCGAAGTGTCCCGCGTCCCGCAGTGTAGTGTGTGCAGTGTGCAGTGCTCACCTGTAGCGCCTTCTCCTGCAGTTGCGAACAGGTGGCGCTGAGCGCGGCCAGTCTGGCGCCGATGTCGGCGGCGGCGAAGTGTCCCGCGTCCCGCAGTGTAGTGTGTGCAGTGTGCAGTGCTCACCTGTAGCGCCTTCTCCTGCAGTTGCGACCAGGTGGCGCTGAGCGCGGCCAGTCTGGCGCCGATGTCGGCGGCGGCGAAGTGTCCCGCGTCCCGCAGCGCGGCCCCGGCTGCTCGCACTGCCTCCACGCGCGCCTCATGCTGCGCCATCTCACCCATCACCGCTTGGTGCTTCTTCATCAGGTTCTGGACGCCGATAAGGTCGCGACCTACCATATCACACATGTTTAAAATTGTAAATATACAAACAACAGCAACGGGGATTGGACATGATTACACATATTACCTGGTAGGGGTGAAAACTTTAATAATTTAGGCCCTGGCTATAATGTTATTGTAAAGTAGCAATAACATTATCACCAGGTGCACCTCTTGCTCGTTTGCCCCCTCTTCTATAAAAAAAAAAAAACACCTTTTCACACAATATACTTTAAATTTTAACTCACCTCTGTTAGTAGATGCGATAATGGGTTCTTTCTCCCGAATCCAGGCAGCTTCGTCATCTAAGTCTCTGAAAAGCTGTTGGGCTTGCAGCGAGTCTAACAATCTGCGTTTTCTGATTGCCATGGGCTTATCCAAAGCAGCGTAGCGGGCTACTAGAGCATCCTATGTGAGGGAAAACATTTAATTAATTTATTTTATTTTTGTTTGGATTCTTTAAATGTTAATGTGATGAAATTGAATACTTATAGTAGTAATAATAAGGTGTGCAGAATTAATGCCAGGTTACATCCTATTTATAAAATTCCATGTAATTTTAACAAATGAAATTATTTTTCGACCAACATGGGAAGAAAGATTCAGGTCATATGCCTTACGAGTTAGACAAACAGTGTTTTCTGTCACAATTGATGGGCGCTGTATGAACTGCTCGGTGTGTTAGTGCGTGTGCGTGCGTGTGCGTGCGTGAGTACGCGTACGTACCCGCTTGGCGCGTATGTTGTCGGCGTCGAAGTGTCCGCGCTGTATGAACTGCTCGGCGGTGTCGCGCAGCGCCTCGATGCGCTCGGCGTGCGAGCCCACATCCGCCTCCAGCAGCGCGTGCTTCTTCTGCAGGTTCTGTACGCTCGTCAGGTCCTGCCACATATATAATACATACATACATGTACTATACCAATCATATTATCGTTCTGGTCCTTATTAGCGGAACGACTTATAAATTATAATAAAGTTTATCGATGATTTTGGGTGAACAAAGAAACGGCAAATCGCGTTAAGATTCCTTTAATGCGGCATTTTCGGCGTTAATAATTAATAAAACATGATTATACAGGGTTATTTTTGGATCTCCTGCCAAATTTAAATACGTGGTTCAAACCATAAAAGTAAACAACTTTCCCAAAGAAACACGGGTCGAAAAGTGAAAAAAAATTCAGATCTTCCATTGGAAATTGACCACATGATTGAGCAGTTTTCTATGGGAGGGTCGATTTTTTTTTTCACTTTTCGACCCATGTTTCTTTGGAAAAGTTGTTTAGTTTCATGGTTTGGACCACCTATTTAAATTTGGCAGATGATTCAAAAATAACCCTATATTATTTTTCTTCAACATGCGCGGAAATAGTGTCATTACGTTTGAATAAAGAGCACACAAAGTATCGTATTTACGTACACAAAAAATGAGTCATTGGTGGCACGTTTTTTGAATTTATGACAAGAAACGTGCAGGCAATGTTGTATGAAAAAGTATCTTCACGCCCGTATCAACGTGGGTAAGTGCACCCACGATTAGCCGAAGATACTTGGTCAAACAAATATGATAGGTGGCAACTTTGTGTTTATCAGAAAACTGAAAAAATATTTTTTTTATGTGCCCGACCCGGGAATCGATCCCGGGACCTCATGTGGTCAACGCCAACGCTGGACCACTAGACCACAGAGGCGACCAATGTTGTATGAAAAGGGTAGAAATTTAATTAAGAACTCTTTTATCTTGGTACAAGTTGCATTCACGTAGCTGTATAGCCACAACTGTGTTTACCTTTCGGCACAGTCGGAGAAAAAATAGTTTAGGGGTAAAGCAAGGAGTTCGTGTCAATACTTTTATTTTAATAATAACCACAATTAAAAATTAGGTCTGACGGTTCCGAAAGTGAAATGGATATTGACTTCAGTCCACCAGATCTAAGATGAAGATATTGACTTCAGACCACCAAATAAAGAATGGGCAAACCTGCTTTCAGTGAAGTCTAAACAAAAATAGGTAAATTAAAATTACGTAAAGAGTATTTTTTTTATTTCCTTGCATTTGTTTGAGAAAAGCACTATATGTATATGCCTCGACGGAAATAGCAACTGCCTGTCTTATGTCATTAAAACCTGCACCTACAATTCGTTTTTCAAACTCATACTGGATCTGCAATTGCTTATTTCACGGCCTTAGCAATAATGTATAATTTATTTATTTTAAGATAATTATTAAATCGTTGTCAATATATCTATCGTAATAATAATTTATACTTTCCATCGTCGGCACTTGGTGAAACTCCGTCTTAATTATTGTTTTAAATTTAGTTTTCAAGTGTAAAATTTAAAACAATAATTGCTTCTTAACAATGGCGCTGCTTTTACTGTAACGATTTTCCCAGTGGTTAATATAATAGCTGTCTATATACATATTGCAACTCAAAATATGTGGGAAGGGAGGTGCCGAGATGAGGTACCTTCCCGTAGTCCTCGCTGAGCAGCTGGCCCTCGACCTCGGAGAGCCAGAGCTCGATGTCCTCAGCGGCGCGGTTGAACTGCTGCTGCGCGGCCGCCTCCTGCAGCTTGCTGCCCTTCAGCTCGGACGCCGCCACCAGCCGCTCCCACAGCCCACCCAGCTCCTCCATGCGACTCAAGATCTGGGCTGCACACACACACACACACACACACATATATATACACACACATAACTTTTTTTTTTTTTGATGTCATACGATAACCAAGCAGATGATTCTCCTGATAGAAAAAGAAACCGACGCCTACAGACACCAAATATGTTACTGGTGCATTGCTATCCGTGTCGCCACATGGATAGCAATGTAACATGCATAGGTCTACCGGCTACCTTACTATCCAAACCAGAACACGACAATGACAAGCATTGACGTTATTGCAGCAGAAATAGGTAAGGCCGAGATACCATATACCCAGATAATTCTTCAAAGGGGGCCCGGAGTCTAGGCTAACACCAAATTAACTATCCGAACACACATTTCTGTAGCAACAACGTCAGTGTCATTGTCGTGATTTAGTTTAAGCAGTAAAGTAGCCGCTAAACTTGTGTGGCATTAACATCTTTGTCATTTATAGGCGATGATTACTTCTTTCCATTAGAAGAACCATCTCGTCATTTGCTATCCTATGAAATAAGAAAATAAAATCAATTTTTTTTCAATCCTTTGCAAATTTGCACAAATCGAGCTAACATTATTGTTTTTCAAAATTAATACTATATACGAGAGAAGAGTTTTCTCAGTTCTTAAACATCAACATAGTTATTTATCATTCTATTATAAAGGAAAATGTCCCGAACCCTGCATATCCAGCACAGTCATTGTACATCTGAAGCAAAATAATAATAGGCCAGGTATGTTTCCCCTATAGACTCTTGGCCAACTTCTATGGGATACCCACTATGGACTTTTTTGTGAAGTTTTCAAGCCTTTTGAACTTGAAGCAATATCTTTTTAAAGTGCAGTCCTTTTTGAAGTTTACTCCTTAAGAATCAGTTTTTTGATATAAGGCGCCCAGTATGAGAAAAATGTGAGGAGTAAAATCTACTGAACGAATGACCACGTTACGTTTTTGGTGCGCAACTTTCTAATTTGGTGTGAGCAGTGCAGCTAGATCGTGCGTTTTTTTTTTGCGTCTGTTTTGACAATCGTACTTAAGGAGTAAACTCCAGTCGTGCTTTGGAGCTGACAAACACATTTTTTAAAAGGGCTTTCTTAATTCCTGAACTATTGGCAATTCTTTAAAGTTGTATAGCTTATGCTATTAGCTATATCTATGATATGTAATTATTGTCAATGAAATTTTTCTTGAAATAAATTGAAATACCTGGAGAATAGCATTGAGTAAAACATGTCACGACAATTACTGGAAAAATAATAATCATCAAGAACATGAATGAATAAATTAAACGTCATGTTTAAATGGTGAACTCCCGAATCTTCCTTTTATAAAGTTAATGGCTCGACTCACATTTGGCAAAATGTTCCTGTTCCAAGAGCTTGCTACCGAGCGCGTTGATTTCGTCGACTCTAGGCTTGTTTGCCTGCAGCTCTTGCTCGAAGTTCTGGTGCTTTTGAACCTTTCCGTTGAGGTTTGTTGGGTCCAAGTAAGAGTCGTCAGTGGCGAACTTCAACTTCTCGTTAATCCAACCTGTGAAAAATTACTTTTCTTATAACCATTTATACTTACTTCTTCAATGTAATTAGATCGCGAGACTTTTAATTCGAACCTGTTAATCTCAAGATACTTCACAATCACGGATCTGTGTTCACAAATATTTGAATTAAGCAGAGGTTTTGTTCAGAAAAGTTTTAGGGTACTTTTTATCTGTCTTCAAAACTCTAGACCTAATTTTAAATAGAAATTTTAAAAATATTTCTAAAAGTCACATTTAAACGGAAAATAAATAAGTCAAACCCAAATTTGGTAAATAAAAATGCGACAAAATTAATACAAAAATTAAAAACTCCGGTATATGAAAAGGTATACCAGGGTTTTCTGACAGTAAAATGCACATATTCAAAGTGTCTACCTTTTGTCTCATCACAATCCCTCTCAAACTGTTGGTATTTGTAGGCATCTTCCAATAGTGCTCGACGCTGGTTGGATTTTTCCAGCAAGGCTGCGCGACGCTCCAGGAGCTGGTAAAACAAATGATAATTTAATAATGGCTTTTTACTAGTTTATAAGAATAAATAATAATAAAAGATATGATAGATGAGATAGATGATAGCTGCGGCCTGTGTATCCTAAGATATGTGTATCTTAACCAGTAATTTTATTTGACGACTAGTTAGTCGCGACTTCATTCACGTGATTCAAAATCATTACTTCCATTTGCGTACTCGAGTAAAAAGTAGTACATATCCTGCCCAATAAACTCCTCTCTTTCAGTGAAAATTCCATCAGTCAGTCCAGTAATTCCAGAGATTACCCTGTACAAACAGAACGACAGACAGACAGAGAGAAATTTTGAAAATGGTTGTTTAGGTATTATATCTTAAAAGTAGTAGTAAGTAGTAGTATCGTAAAAACGCACCGCACTTGAAAAAATCTACTTATATTGAAATCATAGACAGACGCTTCAATATTTTTATATAATTATTTATAGATGGAATTCTATTTTTATAAATAAACATTGTCACGTTCTTAACTTCATGGAGGAAGGACCAGCTAAAAATATTATATCTCATGACATGACAGTCCCAAATGACCCATCAGACACAGACCCAGTTCAAAGTTATATTTTCAGAAAAATGACATTGAAAAATTTACTGGCTACAAATTGTGTTTTCAATGCAGAACCTCAAATATATATAATGGGGCTGGTACCATTAAATCAACAAAGAATTAATAGTTAAAAGCACGGATAACATTTTTTAGAATGCATCCATAATTTTATCTCGCAAGTTCTGGATGCACTCAAGCCAAACATTAAATGTGAAGCATCTGTTTTTTTTTTAAATTGTCACATGTGAATATACAACTATATCTTAACAAATGTATCATAGACATTATACATACACATATATCTTTATGCTAGATCCCTTACGGGGTCATATTAAGTATAATGTTTGTAAAACTTACAACAACAAAGATAATATTAAAGTTATAGTATCCAGTATGTGTTAGAGATATTAAAAATAAATATTGTTAGAAAAATTACAGGAATTTATCTAACCCCAAAGTAAGTAAATAATTTGTTTATGCTCTGGGTGCAAATCAACGATACTAATACATAACTTATATAAAACCATGAAATACATTAACATCCAGCCCTAGAAACACAAACAACTCTAATAATCAAAGTAATATTTGAGCCTATCATGAACCACACCCGACACCAGAGTCGTTTTGATCGGCGTTGTTGAATGTATACGGCCGATTACTCCATCGACGACTCCGTCAAATATTCGTCATGCTTCTAATGCGTGTCGGCTAAAAGAATCAAAGTTTTTTAAATATGAGTATATTAATATTACCATTTCCCGTCGTTGCGCGACGTCATCCGCGGCGTAATGTTGTCCGTCGATGAGCTTGGTCGCGAACTCGTCTAGGGCCTTAATTTTCTCTTCTTGCGCCGCGAGCGACTTTTCGAAGTCTTCATGTTTCTTCAATAACGCCTCTACGGAGTCCAATGAATCTCCTACGTCTTCATTAGCAAGGAAGGCCTGTATTCACGTTGTATTATATTATTAAAAATACAATAATTTCAAAACAAGTAATATAATATCACTGAATATTAATGACATATAATGTCTATTTTTGATGGCTCTCCATGGAACATATAAACCATCGCTCATATAAAAGCATATAATTAACAACCATTTTTTTTATATCATAAGATAGCAAACAAGCAGATGGGTCTCCTGATGGAAAGAGTCAACCATCGCCTATAGACACCAAAGATATTAATGGTGCGTTACTATTTTGTGGCGAGGTCTAATACCACATGCGTAAGTTTACCGGCAACCTTACCCTTCAAACCGGAACACGACAGTGATAAGCACTGACGCTATTGCGGCAGGAATAGATAAGGTGGTGGTACTAGACCCGGTCGAGACAATGCAGAACTCTACTACCTAGTAGCCACGATGATAGTGACTCGATAACCAATCGGTCGTCTTTTACGACCTGCCTGGTAGGACGGTAGTTGGCCTATTCCTCAAAGGAGGCCGGGACCAACACGGCGAAAAAATACTGGGTATGTGCTTGATGTCCTTCCTGTCTACCCTCACCATCTCAATGTCTGGAAATTCGTAACCGTGCGTTTCCCTCAAAACTTTTTGCCTTGCATAATCAATCAAACCTCCTGGGGGTTTCCGAAGGGACACAACTTGGGAATCTTTAAGAAAAAAGTTTACTTATTCTTAAAAGTCCGATAACACAACTGCAAGGCCTCTGGTATTGTGAATGTCCATGGACAGCGATAATTACTTACTATCGGGAGCATCTCCTGCTTGTTTGCCCCTTCATCTATAAAAAAGTAATGAAAAAATGTGGAGGAGACAGGTGACATATGTTATGTAGTTTAGTAGTGTAGTACCTCCTGCTTGTGCATCCAGGCGTCGGCCTGCTCGGTGTCGCGGTAGAAGAGCTGCAGGTCCATGCACTGCAGGTAGAGCACGCGGCGCTGCTCCCACAGCGCGTCGAGCGCGGTGCGCTCCCTCTCCAGCGTGTCGAGCGCGGCGCGCACCTCGTCGGCGCCGCGGTGCGCGCCCGCCACCAGCGCCTGCCCCGCGCTCGCGCACGCCGCCACCACGTCCGCGCGCGCGTCCATCTCGCCCTGCCACACCACCACACGACCACACCCTCGTACCACACAATACTGGCACACTCGAATAACGCACACATAGACACCTCTCACGGACAACATATCTCGGAATGGTTCGGGACATTTTGTTCCGCACCACTCCGAGATATCGCGTCCGTGAGAGGTCTCTATGTGTGCTATGCTCGAATATTACTTGTATGTAACATTGATTTCTGTTAGTCTCTAGTATTCTGTACCCATAGTGAACCGATACTCCTGACCGCTTAGGATAAACAGCATCTAATTTGTAGCATATGTGTAACTACAAAATTTCAAACAAATAGAATAGTTAAAATTAACAATTTATAAAAATTACAATATTTGTTCAAGCCATACAACGTTTTTAACAAGCCATATAACGTTTTTAACAAAAAATACTAAATATTGCTATACAGGGAAAATTTAACACAGGACAAAAAAAAATAAGAGAATAATCTTCATTTCTTGCAAAAAAAAATTAAAAATTGGTAAAGTGCATGGTCAGGCTCCGCGCAATGTAGGGTTCCGACGTTGCCTATAATGCAGACTAAGAAGAGGGCTTTTATTGTATCATACTATGAACATTTAACTTATTTAACGTCAATAACGAATATATCCGCATCACAGGTTTACCACATATAAAAACTTATTCAAGTACATTTTATAAGGTAGTCGACTATTATTCAAAAAGTTGTAAAGCATTCTAAGGTATGATAGTTATCCTTTTTGAATTTAAAAGGAAAACTGTCCTTATATTGTATAATGAATGTTTTCCCACCTCCCAAAATTAACTGTTTAGGCTTTACATGTAGACGAGCTACCCTAAAAATGTCACCACACCTCTTATCTTTGCGGTGTAAGCAGAATGTCCTACGTAAAATGTCGAAAATCTTTTGAGCTTACCGTGTTTCACCAGTTACTCAACTGGTGAGATAATTATGATTGTAATCAATAAAAGAGTTGTGTACAATAAGATTTATGACTACTTATTTAAGAAGTATAATTACAATAACTTAAGTTTCTATTGGACTCCACACTAGGCACAGCCTGTGGCAAGGATACCTTGCAGTAACTTCCGTAGATACATTATAAAATAGAAAACAATAAGATAATATGGAGTGTCGCAGACCTTGTGCTCCTGGTGTCGCTCGAGCAGCGCCTCTGCGCCGGGCACGTCCTTGGCCAGGTCGTCGGCGGCGATGAGCGCGCGCAGGTCGCTCATCCACGACACCAGGTCGCGGTAGTCCGCCAGGAACCGGTGCAGCGCGTACGACGACTCCAGCGACAGCCGCCGCTCCTGGGGTCACATTACCAATTATTACATAACCCCTGCCATATCCACCGACAATTTTACAAAGACAGACAATTGCAATTATTGTTCCGATTATCGGTATTCATTCGGCAAACGTGGTGTAGAGTGCGCGCCAGATAAGTCTGCGCGCGGCAGAAATCGGAACTAAATGTTGTCTGCCATATTGTTGGTGTATATTGTGTAATGTTCTCCGAGTTGATAATTCGTATTTCCCTTAAATACCTATTTAGATCATGCGGAATGTCATTAAACTAATATATTTTCCATTTACCATTACAAGACCATAACTATATAAATAAATAATAAACTATGTAAATTGTTTCAATGTTATTACTGCTAGAAATGGTTTCAGAATAAATTATTACCGTTATTATTTTTTCATAGTAGGTAGTTGGATGGCGAATAAATATTTGACCCACATTAGATAGGAAATGATCAAAATATGTGTTTTTGTCATGGTACCAATTTATTATACAAACATTCCCTTCATACTGGATCACAGTACTGAATTTTATTTCTTTGAGAAAGTCATTAAAACTCAAGTGGTCAGCAAACTACATAAGTAAGGTATCATTTAGCTTCAATACTCTTTCAGTTAACTTTATAATATTATGTAATCGAAAATATTACATTACCTTGTATTCATTCCATATTCATCCATTCAGTTTTATATAATAAAAGCCAGTCGCGCTCAAGACCAAAGTCTAACTCAAGGAATGTCATGGTATCCCAGTTAAGTTATTTTCTGACATTACATCAAGTCCCTACTTACCAAGGTCAAATGGGTTAGTAGAGTCGGCAGTAAAGATATGTAAACATTTACTTATAAAGTCAGAACAATCAGGAACAGATCCATATATCTTGCTTTACTTCAATTTAGGAATACATCTAGAGGAAATCTACCATCCCCAGCACAATTACTAATGTCACGGTCACTTAGAACACAAGTACCAACAGTAACAAAAAATTTAAATCCAAGAACAGTTAAACTCCAAGAATATGTCAAAAATAAGGAAGAAAATAAATTTAAAATGAAAAAATACTATAACAGAAAGACTAAATCATTATCAGAACTACACGAAGAAGTCCAAGTCTATTACAGGCACGATAAGGTCCAAATGTGTTCAACCTAGGTCTTATACGGTTGAAGAGTCAGATGGATTTATAGGAAGGAGAAACAGACAGCATGTTCTGAAGCCTGCACAGTCACCTCAATCTGTATCGCAAGATGTGTTACAGAAAAGTCCGAATATGAATAAATCTCCTAAATCACATGCAGTAGCACCATCTAGTAAAGAGCATACAACTCCAGTTGAAATGCGCACGAGGTGTGGAAGAATCATAAGACCACCAAGACGGTTAAATTTATAAAGTTAATATTTTGTTTATTTAACCCTTTAGCAATGAGTGTGAAGGATTGATTAATTTAATTAAGTCTAGAATATATATTATAGAAACTAAGACCAACAAATTGTCTTCTTTTTAAGAGTGTAAAATGCCATTGTCTAAAGTTACTGTTAGGAGTTTAGTCAAAGTTGTAAACAGTGTCAGGATGTAAAATTATTTAACTTTTTCTAATAAGGAGGATGTTATGAGTATGGCACGTCACTAGTGTCGACACACATCCCTAGCGAGAGACCAAGCGCGTTCCTCAAGATGGCGTCCTCACGGTAGTTAAATGTATCTCGTTAAAGTATGTACCAGTTATAAATATAATAAAAGTAATAAAGTTCAAGACAACAGTGTTATTATTCATACGATGCACCGACCAATACAACAATTAACAGTTGCTATTTTTATATGATGAAATACTATTATAAGTTTTTTTTAATTACCACTAAAAATTATCACTTAAACTAGTGAATAATAATGTTTTGAGCTAAATAATAGTGTTGTTACATAAATAACCTTGTTGTAAATGATATATTTGACTGTTGACGTGTTGGGGAAATTGAAAACTCTATTACATATTATAATTAGCATATGAAAATAACTATTAAAACAAAGCTCGGTTTTAATCTAATTCAACAATAATTTCCGTGCCTAGAGGTTATTGTGTTGTAGCACTAGGATTGAACTGTAAGCGCCTTACGCACGCAATATGGTGGATGCGTGGTCCGTGGCGCGGATGGCATCTAGCCTGTTAGTGTGTGTATGTGTATGAATGCGTGTGTGTGTGTGTATGTGCACGTACCTGCGCCTTGCGCACGAGTCGCTGCCAGGCGGCGGCGATGTCGTCCCGCTTGCTGTGTATGGCGGGCGCGTGGTCGGCGTGTATGGCGGCCAGGCGCGCGGCCTCGCCGTCCAGCGTGGCCACCTTGTCCTCCAGCGCCGCCAGGTCGCGCTCCACGCCCTCGTGTTTGCGCTGCAAGATATCCAAATTGAAACTCAAGAAACTTAGCTTTACCACAAATCACTGGCTTGTCAAATGACAAATGGGTGGTTGCTAAATCTACGTAGTACTATGGTTGTTATTGAATGAATTATAACGAAATGGTAACATTTAGTAAACAGAATATACAGTTGGGTACAAATTATGAAATCGAATAAAATTATCCCGAGTCAAAATTTTTTGAGTGTCTTAGGTTAATTTTTTATCTTAAAAAATATTCCTAAAACACTGTGTTAATTAAGGGGATACCGTTTCCGGCACTCTATAGTGAAACACTTCAGATTAGTTACTGTACCTGTAGCGTCTGCACGGTAGCGAGATCTCGCCCGTAGTCGTCTGATCCGAGCACCACATCCTTCTCGGATATCCAGGAAATAGTTTCGTCCGCATCGCGATTGAAGCGCTGGATCTCATGAGCGCCGAACAAACGCTCTTGGCGCATCAACGCCATTTGACGCAAGCGCTGCCATGCTTCATTCAGCTCCTGTGTGGAAGAATATGCTTAAATATCAAATAAAATAAGTAACATCAGGGGGTTTCCCTTACGTGACAGAAGAGAACAGAATGACAATAGGTTAAACTTTATTCACCAGATTGTATATTAGCTTAAGTAATAATAATCTCTTGTTATCTATACATATAATAAAATCGTAGGAAATTCAAAACTGTACATTGAATAAATTTTATAATATTTTATAATAATTTAAATTTTATAATAATTTAAAAGAATACTTGGGGCGTGATCTACAATCGATATTGAAGCCAAAAATATAGTTTTTAGAATTTTTGTCTGTTTATCTGTGTGTCTGAACCGATCTACGCTGAATGCGATCAAGAGGAAGAAGCTGGTACTGGGGAGCTCCGGCGCAGAGATGCGAACAGTACTTTATGTGAGGCCGAACCTGTGCCTTATAAAGTTGAAGGCGATGGACCGGCAAAAAGTACTACTAACTTAGCCGAACAACATTGAAATATTAGTTTACGATAAATCCACTATAATGCTTATTAGACTATTGGTTCCTATTTGCAAATTTGCTAAACTTTAACGATATTTTAATAGCGGTAACCTATGGTAATCTGATTCTTACGTTAATATTTGTTTTGACATACTAGAATATATTTAAATGTTAGTCAAAATAATAGGAAAAAGTCCTTTTTTTTATATATTGCGGCGCTAATATGGAATGGAAATAAGCAATTACTCACATCCTTTCTCTTAACGATTGTCTCCCTCTCAGGGTGTCCCTCGAGTACCAGTCTCTCGGCCAGTTGGTTGACCTCGGTGACACGGTACTCTTGAGCTGCCATGTCCTTTTGAAACTCATCGAACTTGCGCTGCAGCACTTCCACGTGCTCCAAGTCGGAACCGAATTCATCAGCACATACAAATGTTTCCTAAAAAAGGGTCATTCTATATTAAACAGTAAAATAAAAAGGATTATGTTAGATATATTGAGTAGAAAGACATTTATGATTAGTAAATAAAATAGTAATATACCAGATAGGCTGCGGGGACAAAATCAATTTTAAAGTGCGAAAGTTTTGTTTAAGAATTTCTTTTTTGATTCATTACTAAAATTACAGAGGTGGACAGATTTATCAAACATAGATGAACAGATATTTTAGGCCTACACAAATAGATAGGTAGGTACAGTACAAATTAATTGTTATACTCAAAATAGCAGCATGTTACAGCCATTCATTAATTAAGTAAGAACGATTTTTTGGATTCTGAATGAATAAATACGTATATGAACATATTTAACATTTTAAAATTTAAATAATCTTTAAAAACTTATTAAATAATATGTAAATAGGAAAAAAACACCATAGAATGCAGAAAACTATTTGGCTTCCAAAATGGAACTAACTTCTAATATTAAATTTAAATAGTAATAGTAATAATAAATAAATTAAATAGTAATAGTAATAATGGACAAATTACACAAATTGAACTAAACCCAAAGTAAGCAATTTATTTGCTTGTGTTATGGGTGTAAGTTAACAATACATAGAAATACATATATATATAAATACTGTTTCATACATAATACACACCCACTCGTAGAAATACAAACATCTATGCTCATCATAGAAATGTTTGTTCCTATAGGGAATCAAACCCAAGTCCCATAGAGTTAGGTTCGCTTACTTCGAGTGGTTGCCAATGCCAATGAAGCAATGTTAGTAAGAATGGGTTTTAACCCCTACTTCCAAGATAACTGTAATAGGGATTTTTTTAATCTTCTTGAAATGGGAATGCATGAATGGGTATTGATTATGATCCAGGCAAGTAGAATATCTCTACAAGGTGCTTTATTATCCATGTGGCAAAATGGAATTACAAATACATAAGCTAACCAGCTACCTTACCCTCCAAACATAAACATGTGAGCAACAAATACCAATGCTATTGCAGCAAGATTAGTTAAGGGAGTTGTACCAAAACACATCACATTTGTGTTTGGTTGAACATATTAATTTCTGGATGAACCAGTCGTATTTGATAAACTGCATCTGCCAAGTTAAATTCTTTTAATGAATCACATTCAATCAATCTCAACAATAAATAAAAATAAAACAATCTTGAATTATGAATACCTTTCAAATACTTTTTTTTTTTCAAATAGCAAGCGCCACACATTTAATACAACCGAATTAATATCCTGTTTCTTTAAAAATTGTTTGAGAAACAAACTAATCTAAAAAATGTTGTCACTAACCTTATCATGAATCCAGAACATGACTTCATCACAGTGCCTTAAAAACTGCACAAGCACTAAAGCCTGTTGCAGTTTCATGCCCTTCTCAGCCAGGCGAGACAGCAGCAACTCCCACAAGCGATGAAGCTCATCCAGTCTGCGTCTAATGGTCTCAGAGGCGAAGTGACCTGCACTTATCATCTCACTGCCAGTATTGTCAAGCACAACAATTGCGTTCGAATGTGCTGCGACTTCGGCCTCGAAAGCTTGATGTTTTTGGATTTTAGCCTGTATTAAATAAATAATTATTTATTAGTAGGATTGCCACCTGACACACACAAGTTTTTTTCAACATAGCAAGAGGCAGTTTAGATTTTTCTCAAATTAAAGAAGACAAGGTCGTGGCTATTTTACACTTTCAAGATGAAAAACAAGACAGTGACTAATACTATAGCTATGAAGGCAGGATTAAATTTAATTTACTTAGAATATATATATATATATATATATATATATATATATATATATATATATATATATATTTTATTAATATCTGAATAAATTTATTAAATTTTTTTTTTTTTAATTTACTTTAAATATATAAAATTAACAAGCACTTACTTGCAAATTGGTAGGATCTTTGTAACTCTCATCACTAGCCGCTTGCAGCTTCTCTTGAATCCAAGACTCAAGTTCGTCAGCATCTCGCTTGAAGTACTGGAATCTTCGAGAATCTTCTAACTTTTCACGCTTAGCACGCGCCTCTTGTTTAAAGTCTTCATATCGATTCAAAACCTAAGAAAAAATCAAATACATATTAGAAATTTTAAAACTCACAAAGAGTCTGATCTTACATTCAATACATTACAGAACTCAGTTGACGGGGTAACTGATGTTATTAAGACATGAAAAGGCGAGATTAAGTCATACCAAGCCCAGGTAATATGTTGCAGAACTTTACCCCCAATTACACATGATGATAAGGAACATGTCTGGTCAACTGTTTGCTTTTTACGAACTACCTAGCAAAAAGACTGATGGTGTTTTCTTCTAAAGGGACCCAGACAAGAAAGAACAAAATGGAACATCCAGCAGATATAAAAATTTGTTACAAAATTTTAATACCTACTGGATGTTGCTTTCATTAATAGTTTGCTACAGTTAAATAATAATTATTCAATTATAAAAAGAAGAGTGAAGAAGTCGATTTAGACTCGCCCTATAACTTTATTCCACCAACATTTGTGACTTCCAGTGGCACAAAATCTCGATCTTACTTTCAGACGACCTTTTATTATTACTTGTATAAAATACATATACCCATATTTTATCATCACAAAATAGAGTCCCAAATAAGATATTTCTTAAACGATATTCATACATCTTTTGTACTCTACTAGTACTGTGAACCATGAATTTCTGCATCTATGTTGTAGGTTCAAATTGGTATCACAGTGACGTCATCACCATGGAGGTTGATGACATTATACAAGGATGGAAAACAGAAGATTTTACCAGCAAGCAGCACTGAAACCTTCACATAGCATTACCAGATTATTGATTACATCATGATTTAGGTTTTTGCTTGAACTTTCGTATTGCAACATTGAAGATTACTTCGCTACTGCACAGGGAGTTATTATATTATGCAGGTATATATATTATTATATTTCAGGTGTAAAACTTATTTTCGCCAAATTTAAATATATAAAAAAGTGAGCAGTCAAATATTAACTTCCATAAGTTTCATCATCACAGTAGTTTCCTTGCACGGTAGGCAGAATAAAACGAACGTCTATAGACTTTCCAATTCACCATGATTCATTAGCTGGCGATAGGAGTGGTGATCCCCATTAAACTTCTATAATAGCTAAAATTCTCGATTTCAAAGAATATAATTATTAAATTTGGTCCAAAACTAGGTTTTTAGCTTAGACTGAAATAAAGATACTTGTAGAAGACAATTTTGGTTAACTTTTTACCTCTTCACGGCGCTCCTGAATATCTTCTGCAGTCTCGAGGATTTTCACCTCCTTGGGTGGTGGTATCTGCTCCATGATGGATGCGTCCAATTATGTCTATGAACAACAACATTTAAATTATGAATTTCCATCTTAGAGGATAAACAATCACTGTACTAAATGAAATTCAAGTAAAGAAAGTTAATCCCAGGTCCTTATACAGTGTTTATTATTTAAATGAAAAAAAATTAAGAAATTTTTATCTTTTGTCATCAAAAAACGACACAAAAAATATTTTCCTATCGAAATATTACTACGTTGGGGTGGGATACTGGCTCTAATTTATATGTAAGTGATTACTAGTATATATTAATATATTAAGTGATAACTAGAAATTTGGCATAGTAAGGTAATTTGGACTAAAAACATTTTTGTTTGACCCTTATACAATGAGTACAATAATATATAATGAGACAATAAGTCATTTTATATGCATATAAGCACTAAATGCAAATTGATGAAGGCAGGTTTTTATGAATTAATTAATTTATTTATTTCAACTAAAAATCCACAGCCGAATATCAAAATAGGTACAATATTATAATATTTGCATTACACTGGCCACTTAAGAATTTTCTTATTGTACACTGTTTCTATAAGCAGTTTTACAATCACTTATGGGTAGCTAATTGGATTATATATCAAAGACTATATATGTATATAGCAATTCTATAAGAGGATGTGTGTTTGTGTGTGTGTATTTTTGTGAGTGAGGGTATTAGAATAATCAATACTTATGTTTAAGAACATAATATGTAGGGATATGTGAAAATAAAATAAGTATATACATAGATGAAATTAAGTTATGGGTAAAAAGGATTGTTATGGTGCTTGACAACAAATACATTACAAATTAAAATATACATATTGTCCCCGTAATTGGAAAATTAAATAAGTCCGATTTTGGCGATATTGATTTGATTTTTAATGTATTATTTAGTCATAGTAAAAGATAGAGTTCAGTTTGTTTAAGCGTAATGTAAAAGGTAATCAGGGCCACAAAAAATAAAATTATCTACAATAAAATTGCCTCACATTTTTTAACAAATAATAAATAATTATTTTTGTGTTATAGCACTCACCCCGTGTTTGGGAAAAGTGGAAAGCTTTAAAAACAACAAAGAAAAATATCGACACGCAGGGATTGAACCTGCGACCATTTCCCTAAAGCTGGAACGCTCTCTCACTGAGCTGGTGTCGACAAGCTCGACTTGGCGAAATTCTTCTTTGCTATATGATCGATTACGTCGATTGTTCTGATCGCTAGGTATAAATACGTATAACTATTTAAATGAGTTCATCGTTACAAATGAAATTCGATGATTACGTCGATCGTCGTCGATCGATTACGTCGATTGTGAACTCGTTGAAATGTGAATTTCATCTGTAACAATGAACCTACCTACTACCATACCATACCTAGCGATCAGTACAATCAACGTAATCGATCATATAGCAAAGAAGAATTTCGCAACGTCGAGCCTGTCGATACCAACTCAGTAAGAGAGCGTCCCGGCTTTAGGGAAATGGTCGCGGGTTCAATCCGGGTTGTTTTTAAAATAATAAATAAATAAGAACTCTCAGAACCCTAAAATCTGTGGTGTTATTTAATTTTCCTACTACGGGGACAATATGTATCATTGCATAAGTCAGGCAGGAATGTAGCCCTGTATGCGGTAATCTGTTTTCTAGGTATTGAACTTAAAGGCAACCTAATAAACTTACTTCACATTTATGTAACAGTCAGGTCGGGTTCCAGTTTTTCATATAATATAATATTAGTCTATGGTTCTAGTTTTGAATCACCTCATCATTTATGGTCACAAGTAATATATAATTATAAAATGCCGCGGCAACTTCTTAATGGCGGCGTTAATATAATGGAATAAAATGACGACATTTTACATTTAGAGTAAGTTATTTTTTAAAACATATTTATCTTTGCGATCTGACGTCGCCGATTTTGATTTGTGTATGGACGAATTATAGGATTTGCCTGCGACATATAAACTTCTCGATGAACAAGAAATTACAGTTTCTCTTTAATTAATATTTTAAGGAAGTTTGTGTGTGTATGTGTATGTATATGTATTTGTTTACTTCTTCAAGTTATCTGGATTTAGATGAATTATCATAAGGGGCCGTTCATAAAATACGTCACGCTAAAATCAGATTTTTTTGACCCTATTGTCACGCTGTGTCACACTTTCTGTGACGCCCCTGAAATATTTCGACACAAAAACTAAGACCCTGCAACTCTGAACGTGATAAATTTCAAATGATAGTACCTACACACATTTCGAGAATTAAAAATATCTATCTAGTTTTTATAAAAAATTTAAATAACCAATAAATATCTTTTATAACGAACAAAGAAATTATATTTATCAGAATCTATAGGCAGAATATCTCGGTATTATTTTAATGAAAGGCGAACGTTACGTTGTTACAGATCCCCCGTCCACCTTTGTCACACTTAGCGAGACTTCCCCCCTTGTATGCGAACGTATCCACGAAAAAATTTATTATTCCTATGAAATTCGCAAAAGGTTAAAGGAATTCCCCAAAGTAAAAGCATTAAACCATTATGTATCACAAGTAACGCTATGTACTGGAAAGGAAACCTTACGATTCGTTTTGAATTACAATATACGGTTTCATTAGAAATCCGTTTCAAATACCACACAGACAAGCATAATTGGAAAACATTAGGTTTTAAGAACAAAAGTTAAATTCACTTTTCCTACGCATTTCTTGAACATATTAAATTATATACCTTTTCATGATTCATCAATTAGACAAATTATGTACCCATTTAAATTTTTCTGGAGTACATTCAATTTTTATGTCAAATTTCGTTTTTTTTTTATATCATAGGATAGCAAACAAGCCATCTGTTTGTTCTGCTGATGGAAAGAGACACCCATCGCCTATAGACACCAAAGATGTAAATGGTGAGTTGCTATCTTGTGATGAGGTCTTAACTCTTAATGCCATATGCATAAGTTTACCGGCTACCTTATTCCCCAAATCGGAACACGACAATGACAAACATTTACGCTATTACGGTAGGAATAGATAACACGGCGATACCAAATACCCGGCGAAACGTTGCAGAACTCTACCATCTAGTAAATTGGTTTATAGTGAGCCAATACTCACACGTGATTGCGATAATGATGCCTATATTTTTTATCGTTAACGAATTTATTTACGCACAGAGATGCGGGTGGGTGATAAACTTGTTTACCTATATATAAACGAAATTAAGTGAAATGAAACTATTTATTTGCAAAAATGAAAGAAAGAAAGAAGTTATGTTATTAAAAATTAATTAAGTTATCGACATATTCTAACATGATATGGTGTGCAAATATTTAAAAATTATAATTATATTCTATAAAATTTAACATTTTGTGAGTTGATTTCTTTACAATTTCTACCATATTGTTACGAATAATCTAGAAGCGTGTAGAATTGGAGCGCGCGCGCGCCATTTATCTAGAAAACTCCTGTTGATAAACAAATAGTTGACCGGGGCTATGCCATAATGGACTTTGTGGGATATGGCATAAGGTTGAAAGTAGCGTGTACTAGGATTTGTGACTCATAACATGTTTACGATAAGAAGTGATTCATTGTTTCCCGATACATTTAGACTTTTCTGGATCCAGCTAGGGCTTTCCCCTGCCTATAAATACAGAGATGTTGACAAACACGAGTCAGTTTTTATCAAGCGATTGAGAACGATACATCAAGTGACTAGTGCGAAGCGAGAAGTGTTTGTTTGTGTAGTGTTCTAAGTTCAGTGATAGTACAGCAAGTGTTCTATTGTGTAGAGTGTATTTAGTATTACGTTGTGTTGTATTGTGTAAATACACGGATTTAATATAAGTGGTGTTTTCCTACAATCACGAACCCGAGTACGTAACAACTGGTGTCGGAAGTGAAATTGTAAAATGCCACTTATTCCGAAGGAAGGTGTTACCACCAGGTCTCAAGCCGAGACACAGAGGGTGTCAGAGGACACTGAGATGCGTGCAGCCGAGGAACCCGCAAGTGTTGCCAGCACGTCATTATCGTCGAGCGCAGCCCCTACTGATCTTTCTGTCATCCTGGCAGCTATTCAACAACTGCAGCAACATCAACAGCTACAGGAAGAGCGACAACTAAAGCTACAGGAACAACAACAAGAAAAGCTACGGGAACAGATCAAGGAACATTTATCTGGTTTTGATGATAAATTGACTGTTATCTTGGCACAGCAAGACCAGCTTAAAAGCGATGTGGGCCTCGTCAAGCGTGACATGAAGGGTGTTGAGAAGAGGGTTGATCACTTAGAGGCCAGCTGCGACAAACTAAGTGAAAACGTGGACCAACTGGAAAGAGAGGTCATGAAAATGAAGATCACGGGAGTTAAGTCGGGTTCTGCCATTACAAGCTGCTCTCACCAGGTGGGTCCTCGGGTAAAGGTACCCACTTATGACGGTCTTACGTCATGGAGTGCGTACCGGACTCAATTTGAAATAGCGGCGAAGGCCAGTGGTTGGACGGACGAACATTGCCTTACAGCCCTGAGCACGGCGTTACGGGGACAGGCGCTCTCTGTGTTGGATGCAATGCCTAAAGAGTATCAGTTCGCTGATTTGATGGAGGCATTGGAAGCTCGCTACGGTGAGCGTCACTTGGAGCATGTGTTCCGTGCCCAATTAAAGGACCGTGTACAGAGAAGCGGCGAGGGACTTCAACAATGGGCCGTGGAAATTGAGAAGCTTGTAAGGAAGGCGTATCCTTCAACCGACGCTAACACAGTTAATAACACCATCGTCCAGGCGTTTATTGATGGAATTAGAGACCTGGAAGTGCGTGCTGCTGTTCGCCTTCAGCACCACGTGACAATGAAGGAGGCTTTGGCTCATGCACTGGAGGTAGAAGCTGTTCGCCACGAACCTCGAGCACATAAAGTACGTGAGGTTTCAGAAGTTGTGGCTCAAACAAAGGAAGTGGAACCTAGAAGACTGGGCCCCATGTGTTATGCCTGCGGGAAACGTGGGCACATTAGAGTCAATTGCCCCACCAAACCAACGGGTGCAGTTAATTGGCGACAGCAAGCGACCGGAAGCTCAGCAGCTGAAGAGAGCAGGCATGTCAACCAGCCTGTTCATCCAGCCCAGGGAAACGAGTAACAGCCAGGATCAAGGGGCGGGTGCTGGCTGATCGAAAAACAGCCCCAAAAGTTGTCATATCCCAGGTGTGCGACGGCAACAGTTTATCCATTAAGGGACTGATTAATGGCAAGAACTGCAGATTAACGCTGGACACTGGAGCTACACGAACTGTGGTGCGACCAGAAGTAGCTAACAATGGCAACCTGAGATTAAGGAATTTTGGGAAAAGCAAGCTTCTGTCTGTCACAGGTCAGCCAATACCCGTCTTCGGTGAAGCATCTGTAGTGATGCAAATAGGCGACGAGTATTACACTCACGACGTCGTAGTGGCCGATATTATGGATGACTGTGTGCTTGGTTTAGACTTCATGAAGAAGAATGCCTGCAAGATTGATTGCAAAACAGGAGTTTTCGTATGTGGGCTAGTAGAAATTTTCATGGATGGGGGATCAAAAGGAAAGGTAACAGTGGCTAGAAGAACCATTTTACCTTCAAGATCGAAGACATTGGTACGCGTGAAGTTACCAACCAGTTACAAGGGCCTGGGTAATAGGAGTGTGTTAATTGAAGACAATGGAGCAATTCCACACTGTATTACAGGCCGGAGTTTGGTTTGTGACAAGGGCTTGGCAGCGGTGCAGGTAGTCAACTTGAGTGACAGTGATGTGGTGCTTAAAGCAGGTGATGTTGTAGGACAAAGTGATGAAGTTATGACGTTAAGAAAACTGACATCGACAGGAAGTACAGCATCAAGAGACGTACCACAGGAACTTAAGGATTTGGTGAACAAGTGCAGCTACCTTACCGCGTCACAACGACAGCAGGCTAAGGATCTACTTTCGCGTTATGCCAACATTTTCTCTAAGACTGATAGAGATATAGGCAGAACATCTATAGTCAAACATAAGATTGACACTGGAAACGCGCAGCCTATAAAGCAGAAAGCTAGACGTGTCCCAATAGCCAAAGAAAAGGAGGTACAGGAGATGATAGATGAAATGAAAAGGAACGGAGTTATAGAGCAATCTTCTAGTCCATGGTGCTCTCCTGTAGTGTTGGTTAAGAAGAAAGATGGGTCTACACGTCACGTCGGCTCAATGAAGTCACCAAAAAAGACAGCTACCCATTGCCACGAATAGATGACACTTTGGACACTCTGGCAGGCATGTCTTGGTTCTCAACTTTAGATTTAAAATCTGGGTACTGGCAGGTTGAACTTAGCCCTAATGATAAAGAGAAGACAGCATTCTCCACAGGACAAGGATTATGGCAATTTAAAGTAATGCCGTTTGGATTATGCAATGCGCCGGCGACTTTTGAAAGATTAATGGAATGTGTTCTAGCAGGACTTGTAGGCGATGCCTGCTTAGTGTATTTAGATGACGTAATAGTCATAGGAAAAGATTTTCAGCATCATCTGTACCAACTGGAAAAGATTTTTAATAAAATACAAGCTGCAGGGCTAAAGTTGAACCCAAAGAAATGTCACTTATTTCGAAAGGAAGTCAACTATCTGGGTCACGTGATATCACAAAACGGCGTACAGACAGATCCTGAAAAGGTTAGTGCAGTACAGAAGTGGCCAACACCCAGAGACAAGACCGAAGTTCGCGCATTTCTAGGACTATGCTCTTACTACAGACGTTTTGTGAAAGGATTTGCTGAAATAGCAAAACCGCTGCATAGACTCACTGAAGAAAAGAAGAGTTTCGATTGGAATGACATGTGTCAACAAGCTTTCGATGAACTTAAGAAGCGATTGTGTGAGTCACCAATTTTGGGCTATCCTGATCGGAAAGGGCAGTTCATCGTAGACACAGATGCAAGTAACACTGCCATTGGTGGTATCTTATCACAGAAGCAAGGCGATCAAGAAGTTGTGATAGCTTACTTCAGCAAATCATTATCGCGGCCGGAACGAAACTATTGTGTTACAAGAAGAGAACTATTGGCAGTAGTGAAGACTCTTCGACACTTCAAGAAGTATCTGATTGGGCGACCCTTCAAGCTGCGTACCGACCATGCTGCTTTGAAGTGGTTGTTACAATTCAAGGACCCGGAAGGCCAAGTGGCTCGCTGGATTGAGCAATTGCAAGAGTTTGACTTTAACATAGAACACCGCAGAGGAAGGTCTCACTCGAATGCGGATGCGTTATCACGACGACCTTGTGCGGAAGATTGTAAACATTGTGTAAGGATGGAGATGAAGGAAAGGGTTCAAGTACTGCGAGCTAAGCCTACGGATGACAGGTGGGAAACTGATGAGATGCGTGAGGCCCAGTACGAAGATAGAGATTTGCGGCCTCTAATAGATTGGAAGAAGCAAGACACGGAAAAGCCCGAATGGCAGGAGCTGGCTCCCTTCAGCGCCATTACGAAAAGTTATTGGGCGCAGTGGGAAAGCCTTGTGTTGCAAAACGGCTTACTGTACCGCAAATGGGAAAAACCTTCAGGAAGAGAACATCATCTACAGTTGGTCGTGCCAAGAAAACTCATCAAGGACGTACTACGTGAGTTGCATGATGGGGTTTCTGGAGGACATCTTGGAGTACGACGAACATTGGTAAAGGTACGAGAGCGTTTTTACTGGTTGAATTGCCGAGAAGATGTCGAGAATTGGTGCCGAAAATGTACGTCATGCTCAGCAGTGAAAGGTCCGCAGGTCAGAAGCCGAGGCAACCTTAGACTATACAACGTGGGAGCCCCCTGGGAAAGGATAGCGATTGACGTGGCTGGGCCATTTCCTAAGACAGATAACGGAAACAAGTATTTTATGGTCGTGATGGATTACTTCACGAAATGGCCGGAGGTGTTCGCAATCCCTAATCAGGAAGCCACGACGGTTGCTGAGAAATTAGTCAATGAGGTGATATGCAGATTTGGCGTTCCGCTGGAGATTCATTCAGACCAAGGCAGAAACTTTGAATCTAATGTATTCCAGGAAATGTGTAAATTATTAGGAGTGTACAAAACAAGAACTACGCCTTATCACCCGCAATCTGATGGAATGGTCGAACGATTTAACCAAACTTTGGAACGACACTTAGCCAAGCTAGTAGAAGATCACCAAAAGGACTGGGATAAATACATACCTCTGTTCTTACTGGCTTACCGAACAGCGGAACACGAAAGCATAAAAGTGACGCCAGCCTATGCCAACTTCGGCAGACAGTTACGTATACCAGCAGACTTAATGACTGGAGGCCCGCCACCGAATGCAGAGACCCAATTAAGTATACCGGAACATGTTGAAGACATTCGTGAGAGGTTACGCGATATACACTCATTAATAAGTGAAAATGCATTGGAATCAAGGCAGCGGATGAAGACCAGATACGACCGAAACGCCAATCATCGAGGTTTTCAGGAAGGATCTCTTGTTTGGCTACATAATCCGGTTCGACGAAAAGGAAAATCATAAGGCATAAGGTTGAAAGTAGCGTGTACTAGGATTTGTGACTCATAACATGTTTACGATAAGAAGTGATTCATTGTTTCCCGATACATTTAGACTTTTCTGGATCCAGCTAGGGCTTTCCCCTGCCTATAAATACAGAGATGTTGACAAACACGAGTCAGTTTTTATCAAGCGATTGAGAACGATACATCAAGTGACTAGTGCGAAGCGAGAAGTGTTTGTTTGTGTAGTGTTCTAAGTTCAGTGATAGTACAGCAAGTGTTCTATTGTGTAGAGTGTATTTAGTATTACGTTGTGTTGTATTGTGTAAATACACGGATTTAATATAAGTGGTGTTTTCCTACAATCACGAACCCGAGTACGTAACAATATTAAAACGCGGCCACACACGGAGAAGATCCGGCGGAAGAAACTTAACGGATTTGTGTTTTTACTCTATTTTATGTACTTATTACAAATTTACAAGAACTATTTCAAGAGTGATTTTTATAACTTACAAAATTTATTTTTTTGTTTAATTAAAATGTTTACAATTTACAAAGTTTAAAGAAAGAAGAAAGATATAGTCGCATTTCTGTCCGAAAAGAATAGTTGTGACATAAAGACGGAGCTATAAAAATACCTTCGTCGTTATTTGTAAACGTAATCATCAAACTTTAAATTTCCTAGTGAAAAAATGCGCCATTGAACATTCCTATTACGCAATCGTTATATATATAAACTATTGCACAAGTACACGTACCTACATGTAATTACGGTACGAGGAAGTGACAAATGTGTTCTGTCTCACAGATTAAATTGAGAAATTGGTTTGATTAGTCCACGCGACAATAAGCACGCGGGGAACTAGTCTGCACGAAAAGCCGTACGCTCGCACCTATTTGGAGCACGTTTTGTGTTTTTATATATGTATAGGTATTTTGTTTGTAATGGAGTCGCCTCTGTGGTCTAGTGGTCCGGGGTCGGTTTGCCCGACCCGGGAGTTGAACCCGGGGCCATGCTGACCACATGGACAACATTCCCGTGTCGGGCAATTACAAATATGTTTTTTTTTTTTCAGTTTTCTTATAAATACATCCTTGACCGAGATTGGATAAGTGCCTGGTAGGCAAAAGACATTGTGGGGCTAACGGCCGGTTTCCGAAACGCAAATTAATTTTGACAAGCAATTAATTTACAGGTAAATTATCTGTTAAGCAAAGATTGTCTGTTAAAAATAATTCGTTTTTAGGAAACCGGCCGTAACTATCTTCGGCTAATCGTGTGTTCAATGTTTCTGCAAACCTCTACGAGGATACGAGCGTAAAGATACTTTTTTTTGTTTCAACGTTCTCTATGAATACGTATCAAACATGTTTTTTTTAAATTGCATATAAGTATGGCTTTAAATTATCCATGCGCTCATTCTACATAAGTACGATTTATTTTGTGTACGTATTTCATTACATATGCAAATCACATAAAGGATCGAGCACAGTGGGACGGGCCATGGGCCAAGCCGCATCGCAGAAATCCGCCTAGATCGTTTTTATACATTTTATATGAACTATCGTATTAGGGACGTAACTACGATGGGGCGCATTGAGGCAGATTTTTGCGCGGCAGTTTTCGGTGAATGCGAATCGGTCCGGCTCAGCCCGCTCCACTACATCTCCAGTGTGCTATGGCGAGCGGAATTGCGCGCACGTGTTCCTCCGTATTTTGAGTATTAATTTATAGTCACGTATTATTAAGGATGAAGAACGAATAATAACTTTAGTTCAAGGTTTCAAAGAGCTATATCATTTGCAAAAATCGCGTTATAATGATCAATAAAGAATAACATTTGGAAAGAAAAATGGAAATTCGTTGCGTCGCGATGCATCCCGTTACGTCCCGTCCTTACGTGGCGGATGCAGCCCGTTACGGCACTCTCAGTGTGCTCAATCCTTATGACAACAAGTGTGAAAATCCTGACTAATGTTATAAATGCGAAAGTAAGTTTGTTTGTTTGCAATGCTTTCACACCCAATCCAAAACTAATTTTAAAAATTTTTCATCAATAAAAAGCTAATTTATAAGCGAAAAATTTATTCGCGGACGAAACTGCGCGGATCAACAAAAGGCAAGTCAAGTAATTTAAATTGCTGAACTAACTTCACAATAGGTGAGAAAACAGGTTATACAAATCACAGTCTTTAAGCTGAATCCACATTATTATTGTTTAAAATTACTGATAAATACATAATAATATGTAATCACTACCAAATATTTATGATTTGGTTTTTGCAAAAAGTAGTCATATACATTTTTTTTTTGTATAGGGCTTTATTCAGCAATTAAAGCTAAGTCTATATAGTTATCATAATATCAAATTTGATCAAAATCTATCAAATGGTTCTTGCATGAGATTTAAAAAAGATATGTACCGACATTGCTTAAATTATAGTTTTGTTATAATATGTAAATAATAGAGATCGTCCATTATTACGTGAGGCTCGAAAGGAGAGGAGGGGTTGGAAAATATCACAAAACATACAAGGTTTATTGAGATATCATAGGTTTTTATTTTTTCTTTGGATATGTGACTTCGAATTCGAATCGTTGATCGTCGTTTCGAGCGGTTCGAATCGTTGACGACCAGGCTATTTCGAAATGGCTTGACTCATGGCGTTACGCAGAGATGTTGATTCACTCTGTGTCTTCTATCGTATTTTTCATGGAGAGTGTTCCGACGAGTTATTTGGATTAATTCCTGCCGCTGAATTCCATCATCGGACATCGCGTCAAAATATGAAATTCTGTCCTCACCATCTTGATGTCTGGAAATCCACAACAGTGCATTTCTCCCGGCACTTTTTGCCTCGCACTACTTTGTTGTGGAATTAATTACCGGCAGGGGTGTTTCCAAACAGATACGAGTTGGAGGCTTACAAGAAAAGAGCTTACTCATTCTTAAAAGGTCGGCAATGCAACTGCAAAACCTCTGGTATTGTGGATGTCCATGGGCGGCGGTGATCACTTACCATCAGGTGCACCTCCTGCTCGTTTGCCCCTTCTTCTATATAAAAAAAAAAAACTTAATAAATGTTTATAGACATACTAACCTACCACCTCAGTATATATTTTGTACATTTGATTATAATAATATGACCATTTTCAGCACTTAAAGTAATATAATAAAAATAAATATCCCTGAAGAAATTACACAAATTGGTCTAATCTCAAAGTATACAAATAATTTGCTTATGATATGGGTGTCAACAATATGAATACTTAGAAATACATTTATAAATACATACTCAAATAAATTTAGTGAACACCCCAAACCCAGGAATACAAATATTTATGCTTATGCCCTATTGATCGCACAGTCTCTGGCCACTCCATCAGGGAGCAATATCAATTTTTTTTTGATAAAACATCAATATTCAATATTTTGTGCCACGATTTGCAACAATTTCATTCTTTCTCATTATAGAAAATGGATAGGTAAAAAATAGTAATGCCCCGTAACCAATGGGACAGCCATTAATACAAGATTGAATTGAAATAAAAAAGCCCAAATAAGACAACGAAATTATAAACCTGATAAAATAAACAAAGTTATCTTATTTAGATACTAGTAATTTTATTTAAAATTAGCTGAGACTCTGACTTCGTCCACATGGAAAAGTTTCGAAAATAAAAGTAGTCTAAGTTACTCCTCATTACATCAGCTATCTGTCAGTGAAAGTCCCGTCAAAATCGGTCCAGCCGTTCCAGAGATTAGCCGGAACAAACAGACAGACAAAAATTGTAAAAAATTATATTTTGGTGTATGTACCATATGCACTTATTAAAAAGTGGGTATTTTATTGTGCAAACAGACACTCCAATTTTATTTATTTGTATTGATAAGCAAAAATAATCGCAATTAGTACTTTAATTGCAAAAGTGAGTGCTGTTTCGCTTTTAATTCTAAATAAAATATTGCATATGACAGTGTTCACATGTATCAAAAAGGCAACCTTTCATACAAAATATGATAAAATAGTATTATTGTCAATCAATCATACAGTAAAAATCTTTATTGTTAAAAAATGTTTATTGTAGTCACTAAAAAGTAATACCAAAATATGGCCTTGTAATGAATACATTTTTTTCCTACTAATACGTTCTAGTTTATGAGTCTGCACTAAATTACTGGCTTAAGAAGAAACACTATTCAAAGACTACTATAAAAGGAACTAATTATGTTTAGCAAAGGTCAGTGGATGTTTGACATCATTACACATTACATCACAAGGCCTTATGAGTCACTACTGGAATCCGTTGCTAACTGTGATAATCAGATGGTATTGTAAGAAAACTGCTTTACCATAATAAACACTATTTTTATTATATTACTTTATAGTTATGTAATTGCTTATTTATAATACTATCCTCAAGCCAATCTGGACATACGGCATTCAATTGTGGGGTTCTGCATATGATTCGACTATAGCTATTATACAAAGAGCAGAAAATTATATCCTCAAGCAAATATCCAACACTGGTTTGTTCATTAAGAATACAGAAGTGCATAAACATTTGTAGATCAAAACAGTGAAAAAGTATTAGATCCTACGCTTCCAGCTACAAAACACATCTTAGACTTCACCCAAACCCATTGGCTGTACAACTTAAGAGTTCCTCAATCATTCGACGGCCTAAAAAGGTGCAAAATCATTGATTTAGACAAACCCGATGAAAATTAGTAGCAGTTTCTAAAGGGAGACTGTTGCATCAAATCAACTATCATAGAACCAACCTGCTTATAGTCAATGGACTGACTGTATGATAACTAAATTTAAAAAATATATATAGTTATGTAGTGATTATATATTAATATTTGTACACTTTATATACCTACTAGGTTTTCCATAAACCTATATCAAGTCATTGAATGCACTAATAATTGTAATGCACTAATAACACAAAATGATACACAAATTTTTTGTGTCATTATTTTAAACAATTTCAAGTGATTAAAAGATGAAAGAACTCTCATATTCTTAGGGTCCTACGTTTTGACTTCAAAATTCAGATTGAAATATTTTTTCTGTCAATGTATTTATTTGACAAATACAAAAAAGACGGCCTCTTAAATGAAACTGTTTAATTTGAACATATTGCATTGATATAGGCTTGCCTAGTGAAGCAACCAACAATAACAAGGTATTCATTAATGTTAATTAGCAAATACGGATATTTTTATTTTTCATGATAGTGTTTGTAATATATTTTATATATGATAGCAGCTACATTTGAAAAAAGTACATAAACTGTACATTTCCTGTGCTATTTATTTTACATTCACACACGTGTGGGTTTTGTTGTGTACCCAATAATGTTTGATGTTTTAAACTTAAAAAAGTAGTACATCTGTTTTCTAATAATGTTAGTTAAAACTACCAAGTCCCAACTTCACTTGAAGCAAGATAATATATTGACTGAAGAAACTACCAGAACAGCTGTTCAGCTGCTCTACTTACAAAATAATTCATACAAATGTGGATTAAGGTTCTAGGAATCGAATATTATTGGGCAATTTAAAAATCTGTATATATAAAAATCAATCCCTATTTTCCTTGGTCACGACATCACACCTGAATGGCTGGACCAATTTCGGTAATTTTTTTTTTATTGTGTTTGTAATTGTAAGGAGAAGGTTCTTATAAAAGAAAATATTAATAAAATTGCGTGGAAAAATAGAAAATTTAAGAATACTTAACCACCATATAAAGTTTAATGCCATTTTGGCTGTGTGGAAGGACAATCCCGTAGACTTATATAAATTAATTGTTACGTTGTTTGTCCGCTATGGATTCCTAATATGAATGGCAAAACAACGTGTGCCGGGTCAGCTAGTATAATATAAATATTCGCGGGACAAATTACACTTACTGATCTAACCCCAAAGTAAGCAAATTATTTGCTTGTGTTATGGGTATTAGTCAATGATATTAATACATATATAAAAACTAGAATATAATATTTAATAAACACCCAAACCTGGAAATACAAACATTTATGCTCATCACACAAATGCTTGTCCCTGTCGGGATCGAACCCGAGCCTTGTCGATCGCATAGTCAGGGTCTCTAGTCCAGTCGACCCAGTCAATCAACCAAAAAAATAAACTTCATAAAAGTCTTTAACTGTTCAAACATTGCTTGAATTTTCAACTGATGAAAAAGATTGAGTTTATTAGTTTGACATGTATGTATGTAATATTGTTATATTGGATAATATTTGAGTCCGATAATGTATATAAGCATCCAAGCATGTGTATTACATTTTAAAATACATAAAATACATTTGTATGTTTTTCCAAAAATATTCAGGAACTAAAAGCCATGTTGAGATAATTTAAAACAGGTATATTCCAATTTAAGAAACAGTCTGAGTTTCATCAAAATCGATTCAGTAGATTATGAGATATGAGTATAGCTGATATTTTAAGTGAGTTTATTTTTTTAAATTACAGTTATTTCATTACATACAAGAGATATGTTTATAAAAAAGTGATAACACAATACAATTCAAATGATTATCTTTATGCTATCAGTTAAATGATTCCACTATAACGTTATCAGAAAATTTTAAATATTGAAATTAATTTATGCCATTTAACCAAGGTACCTACCACATCCAGTTGCAGTTCATACTAATTTTAGCAATAACTAAACTTTAAGAAAAACTTATTTATTACTAATATTACTAAATAAGTATGTTAATATTAAAATTGAAAAAATGTTAATCTTTACCATTACTGACACTGATTGTGTGAAAATGATAATATATTTTTGTAAATAAGAAACATCGTTACATTTTAATTTACATTTGACAACAAAATTTAGTGCAAAATATGTTACTTGATAAACTATTAGTGTTAAAACCATGATATTTATTAAAACATTTTGACAAAGAAAAAGTAAATCCTGACTTAATTTAAAATAATTTTATTCTTCTATAAACAAATTAATATTTTTTAACCTTGACAATAGTGTTCTACCAAGTTTGATCTCCACAATATTGTTAATATTATCTTTATTCTTGTATTTAATGCAACAGTCAGAAAACACTCCATTAACAAATGAATATTATCTTCAGTTTTGTAACTGTAGTGACACAATGGAGAAAATCTTTCAACAAGGTGAAGAAAATTATTTAATGAAATTTAACTAGACCTAACTTTTTAAAACTAGTTTTAAGAAGTATTTTCCTAGGTAGATCTGCACTATCGAACCATTATCTGCAAATCAGACTTATAACTTATTAGTTTTATACTTAATTTTTCCTTGACTTCGAAAAACAGTATTACAAATAACAATACATGAAAAAACTTAATTATTTGAAAGTAAATGAAAATAATGAAAATATTTTTTTCAAAATGTAATACAATATATTAGCAATCAATGCATATTCAAGAAAACGCAATGCAGTAAAATTATCTACATACTTACAAAAATCATTAAATATCTAATGAATAACTGTGAAAGTCAAGATAAGGATATGTATGGTGGGCTTGTTAGTGTTCCAGTCTCCAGATACCGAGAGGTACGGATCACCGACCTCGACGGTCAACCAAGTCGGCTTCACACTTCCCCCATAACGTGTTACAATGACGTAATACTCCAAAATAAACCCAATAAGGATAGCCCTAAGGTCTAAACATGGAAGTAACATAAAAATGCATACAATGTTAAAACAAATAATATATCTTATTTATTATAAACTAAAACATACAACATAATGAATATTTTTAATGAAATCTTGTAAAAGAAAGTATATTGGTCAAAAATGCCGATATGGGTGTGTCAGAATCGAAAACTGTTTTCAGTGGTTTTTATTTAACAATAATGTTTGCATAAAGTCTTTATACATACCTTATATCACAAAATATACACCAGATGTTAATCTTTGGATTTTAAAAGCTATTTTTACTGATTCTTTAAGTATAATCGTTCGTTCGACAACAGACATGAAATACACGTCACACAAGTTGCTAATCACTAATGTTGCCAGTTAATAACAAAATTACGCGAAAAAATAAAAGTCGCTAAATCTCAAACTTATCGCCAATCATGATTGGCTCTCGATTAACATTAGTATTTGATACATATCCTCTTGTCAGAATTGATTGTAAATATTTAAAAATGGAATAAAAAGCAAAATGTATTTTTATCTTTAAAGTTGTTGTGTGTTTTTAGAATCGGTGACGTTGAGACGTATGTGGGTAAGTAGGGTCATCGGGTAAGGAGTGGGTTACTTTTTTCGTTTTTTCATATATCTAATCGTGTTAGTCAAATTTGAATAAAATTTGTTTAAATATATATTGTACACTTTATCAGCTTTCAGAATAGTGCCAAAGAGCATACAATAAGAGGCATATCTTCTAACAAAGGCGCGAATCAATTTCACTACTAGTCTTGTCGCGTACGCGGCGAGACTCGAAAAAACTGTTTTACGCTTGCGCAGCCAGTTGACAATCACAGGTTTGTGCGACGCAAATTTTTGTTTTGTTAGTTGTAAGTCTTAATATTTTAATGTAAAACGTGGTATTTTATTGTTAATAATGGTTGTTTATTGTACTGTGTGTATGAATATTACTAGAAAAAATAAATATATATCATACTTTAACTATCCCAAGGAATACAATGGTAAGTAAATATTTAATTATTACTTTTTAAAGAACCTACATTTATTTTATTGCATGGTCTTTTTTGATAAGAAGAGGTTTGTACGCGGTGCGTTTTTACCTTTTTATTATTATTACAAGTTTAGCATTTGTAATAATAATAAAATTCCACCAACCCAATCCGCCCAATGTGGGCGGACAATGTAAAATTTAAATATTGCAAGTAAAGATTTGAACCACTTCCCGATGTCTGATTGAACTGATTTTTTTATACCTACTTACCTTTCGGTAATAATGCAGTAATTAGATATAACCTGATGCTGCCTCCAGGATTGTCTCCTCACTAGGGAACTCTTCAATGGTTAGTAACGAAATATTATACCTAGGTATGTTAATTTAATATTGTTAATTCAACGCGATATTTAACATGAACTGCTGCTACAGCCAGCATTATTTCCTTACGAGTGAACTCTTTAACGCTTAGTAGCACGGACTTGAAACTTTTTATTTAAATTTAATTTTGGTTGCTAAGCTTGATCTTCACCATAAACTGCTGCTGCAGACAGGATAGTCTCCTAATGAGCGAACTTGAATACGCGTTTAAAAAGCGTTTTTAATTAAGTAATAATTAAAAAAATATTATTAATATCTACATCGTACTCGTACTTATTTCTAGCTACCTACTAGTCGGTCTGTCTTGAAATTAAATAAATATTTGAAAATGGGTGTATAATCTTAAAAATATACCTTTGTCTATTTAACCGACTTCAAAAAAGGAGGAGGTTCCCTGTTCGACCGTTTTTTTATGTTAGGCCTATGTTTGGCATTCCAGTCTAGTTTTGTGTTGACTTCAACACTGCCTGAAGCCCAACAGGGCACAAAGGTAAATGGCAAAATCAAAGTATTTTCAAATCCAAACAAAAAAGTTATTTCTTAATAAAAGTGCTTCCAAAGTATTGCTGAATATGAGAAATACTGTGGTCAAGTATAAATAATTGCTCTGAAGGTATGGCAATCGCGTACGAAGTCGCGGGTACAGCTAATTGAATAATAAAACTGTTTAACAAATGTGACAGCCCTACCAAAATAGGTAACAATTTTGCACGTTGTTAAGAAGATTCTCTGTTCCCTTTATCCACTCATGTGATAGTACTAAACAATTGACCTGTAGCAACATGAAGCAAAGTAAATAAACTTTATAGAGAACAATTAATTAGACCCAACCAAGTAGTAGTAGTAACATAATATTATATACCAGTCTATGGTGGTAAACAATGGATCTCGTTCGTTTGATTTGTAACTAAAATATATAACATTTAACCATTAAAATATTATACATTATAAAATCAAAATTGTACTTATATTATTTGTTCTGCGATCTATAGTTACTTGTCTAAAATTTTTCAAGCTTTGATGGCTTCTTCTTTGATGAAAGCCCTTTGTCTTTAATACTTAATATGTAACAAAATCATTTCATTTTAAGAAAAACTATTTCTTTTATGCTATATTAAATATAAACTCTTAAATTGCTTTTATTTCAAAGCTAAGGAAATAGATTGAATAATAAAGTCTAATATCTTATAATATATGTTCTATACTTCAAAGACACCAAATATGTAAATAAATAAATGTACGTAAGCACTGCACATATAAACAAAACGTGAGTAAAGTTAAGATTATCTGCTTTGAGTCTTGATGAGTAATGGATGCAGAGCTTTACAGTAGGGATGCTAAGATAAATTGCACTAGAATCTATATTATGACCACCACAGAACGTATTTTGTAGATATTTCAGCTTATATTATTGAGAAATAAATAATTTCTTTTAATTATTAATATATATATATATATATATATATATATATATATATATATATATATATATATATATATATATATATATATATATATATATATTGGTTACAGTCTCTTAATCTAGCGAATTTCGAGGATTAGTAAAACTGGCAACTAACTTAGTGTTGCTAGCTGTGACTGTTACGCACAAAACAACTATTACGTTAAATTAATAATGTATTGAATGTCCGATAATTTAGTAACACCTTTGAGATAATTTAAATTTTAGTGACACAAATTATCAGTAAAAAATCCTGTAGTGTTTTAACTTACAATTAAAATGATTTATAAAATAAATAATACTAATGCAAACATGGTACCTACTTACTAGTAGATAAGATTAGAAATGTTTTCCCATATTTTTAATTTTACTGTAAACACCGAATCTTAATGTCATAACTATTTGGTCTTGTGTTGCTGTCGTATTCGTATGTTTGTTGTATCAATTTGTATGTCAATTATTAATTAACCCTTGTTAATGATGGCCCGTTGATTATTAAAAAGCAGAGCTTGTTGCACTGTTTATCGATGTGAACTGTAATGTGATTGTGAACATGGCTGCTGGCGGTGAAGACCTGTGGCGAGAGTGCGCGTCCTGGCTGACTAGATGTGGCTTGCTACGGCCCGATCATAAGGCAAATTGGGAAACCAGTACTATTCACGACTTGGCGTATACACTACGGGATGGTGTCTTACTATGCAATCTATTAAATGTGTTACATCCAGGATGTATCGACATTAAAGATGTTAATCAGCGCCCACAGATGGCTCAGGTATTTGGGGCCTTGTTATTCGACCTTCATTCTAATTATCTTTAAAATATTAGCTAAACTATATACTAGATACTTTGTATTCATTCGAAAGAGATATCTAGGATATATTTTTGAATTCATATTAATTCATGCTTTTACATTATTTATACTATTAATTCAAAATTGAATTGAATTGAAAAAAAAAGAACAAGATATTTGGTTATTAAAATTAAACTTACAAGATTTTCTTGTATAATATAAATAGATAATAGTTAGTTTTATTTGTGTCAATGTGATATTAATTATGCATGCATTGATGAATGACCGGTACTTATTATGCCTGTATCAAATGTATTCTATTGATGTTTATGTATTATGTGCTATCAATTGAATAGCCTCGACAGTGATCCCTGTTTCATTCATAAAATTGTTCACAATTAAAGGTACTGGATCCTTGATGAAAGAATTTATAATATTTCTTTGATTAATTGCAGTTTCTTAGGTGAATAGTTATTATAAGCTGAAAAAATAAATACATACAATTATTTTATAAATAAACTAGCTATTGCCAGTGACTTCATCCACGCGGAGTTTGTTTACTCCGCACAGCCCCTCCCCCGTAGGTGATAATATGTAGCCTTTATGTTGACCCGACCTATTAGTAATATTCATACAAAATTTGAAGTAAGTCCATGCAGTACTTTTTGAGTTTACCCTGGACATTCATACAGACAAACAAATAAAGAGACAAACAGACAAAAATTCTAAAAACTATATTTTTGGCTTCGATATTGGTTGTAGATCACGGCCCAAGTATTCTTTTAAAAAAATATTCAATGTACAGTTTTGACTTTCCTACGATTTTATTATATGTATAGATTAAATATGAGCCAGATTATTTTTGTTTCCATATAAATTTACTTGCCACATTTATCAAAATAGCCTTTCTTAGCTCCCTTTCACTACGTAAGAGACATCATGTCAAAGAGATTTCATGTTTTCAAGTCCATTGGTTTAGGCCACACAACAAATATCTTGTTAGAAGACATCTGTATCCTTCTGTGATAATGTGAAATGCATATATTGCCTTCATCTACTATGTCCATGACTATCCATTGTCTGTCAGTCAGTGTTAGAATTTGTTAATAATAATGAAATTTTATATTAGAAACATCAACTTTAAGAAATTGAAGAATGATAAGAGAAAGAATTTTGAATTTCAAATAAAGGGCTGCTCAACAAGAATTAATGCTGATTTTTGATGCTGACATTCAAGTCTTAACATCTTTGTTGAAGGCGGGTCCTAGTGAAAGACACATGCAAATAGTTTTAATCAATCATAGGTAGTTTAAAAAAGGAATGAGTTTCCTCATGCAATTGTTTTGTAAACTTAATTGTTTGGAAGTTAGTCACTTGCATGCGTAGTGCAATAATAAGTGAAAGTTAAATATAACTTGTGTTTTATTTAAAAATAATATATCATATTTGCTACTAACTTTATAGAAGGATAAGTTTTAAGTGATTTATTAATATTAGCATTAGAATCAACATTTGCTGATACAGTAATAACCTGCATCAGCAGTAACTGTACGTAGAATCTCATACTGTTAGTAGGCAAAGTTAAGATGTTTTGGGGCTGTCATCAAAATATCAGTAGCAGCTCAGAGAGTCTGGTTGTGATGTATTAAGAACCGACATCTTAGATACTGTTGAGTTTGATTATTATAAGAAACAAGCAATATTTGTTATCATCTCAGTAAATAGTCATTATTTCTCTGACTAACAAACGAATGTCACAATGATCAGGAATATCCATCAATATTCAGTACGCTTAGCCTACCCGAGCAATCTGCAAGGGAATTGTTATGATGAAATTTGTTTATTTATTGTTTGCAAAATAAACAATGAAAAAATTAAAAATACTTAAATTAGTGTAATTAGTTGGCATAATGTGTAACTGTACACTTCTATGCTATTGCTCTAATGACTGAAAATTATTTAGCCTTAGAAGAAAGTATCCTTTTAGCAGGTTGTTGTCAAAACTAATTACTATTATCGTGAAATAGGGATACACAATTATTATATATATGGAATATGGAATTGGATAAAGTATTACCAATTCCATCTGTATTTTTGTTATGTCCACCAAATTAATAAACAAACTGACTATCATAGTTTGGGGACTAGCCAGTGTGACTTATTGAGGTTTCTTCAGGTTCAATTTCCAGGTGGGGCAAAAAAATGTTATTGGGTTTTTATCAGAAAAACCTCAGTAGCACAGACCTAATGGGTGATGTATTAATATCACTGTGCATAGAAAGGCGTTTTTCCTGATTGTTGCTACAAAGAGATTTAAGTTTTATATCACTCATACAAAGTGGTCATGAATATTATCACCCATTTACCCATTTTGCTAGTTGACTTATTGACGGCTGGTGAATCATGAGCTTCCTTAGATGTTTAATACATTGTACCAATTCCACAAGGCAATGGGAGTAATAATTTTGGAACTACATGGGTTTCAATCACCTGTCATGATGATTGACTAAAACCCGTGTAGGTTAATGAAATAAAATGATATGAAAACCCAGTATTGAACATACATTTTTTGAACATCAGCGATACGAAAATAACAATATTACAATATTAAACTTCTGATTAAAAAATAAAACTCTGATAAAATGATAAATAAAAATAAGTAAGATATTTGTACATATCTACAAGCCAAAAAAAAAATTAATGTTAAAAATAAAACCTAATAGTAATAGTACCTTATATAAATATAGTTCAACATAATGTCAAAAAAATTTTAAAACATATCAATAACATATCAAATAATATATTAAAAAAATAATGTCAAGAAAAATAATATGATAAAACATTTGGGATTTTGGAGATGGGAGCTATATGGGAAAAGGTGTCAGAAATAGAGATGAGAGAAAAATAGAATAAAGCATTTGTTTAGCAAGTCATGGGTTTTTTTTTTCTTATTTATCATGTAAATAAATTACCCAATTAATCAAAATTAATGATTTTATGTGGGAACAGGAACAAAAATATTGTAATTATGTTTTTAGGAGTAATAGTTGTGTATAACAAACAAAATTTAAAAGGAAAATAATATTTTTATGTATCATTATAGCATTTTAATTTTAAGCCATTTTATTAAATCAATTTTGTTTGTTGCAGTTTCTTTGCATGCGCAATATAAAAGTTTTTCTACGTACCTGCCATGAAGTTTTTGAACTGCGAGAAACGGATCTTTTCGATCCGTCTATGCTGTTTGATTTGTCAAATTTTCACCGAGTATTATGTACATTGGCAAAATTAAGCCAGTGTCCAAAGGCGTTAAGTAAAAATATACAGTAAGTTCATAAATTTTCTTCATTTATAGAATTGATTTAAGGAGTGCATATTTTTTTTTCTTTTATAAATAATTTCCTTGTGGTGTTATCTTAATTTAGCTTTTGTTGAATAAATTGCATTGACTGTTATATCTATATTTTCAGCCAACCTCCCAAAATGACATTATCAATTTGGGTTTTTTAAACATTTGTTACTTTAGAACTCAAGTCATTTATGAACCGATTTTGAAAATTCTTTTTTATGTTTGTGGAGGGTATACTTCCCGTGTTGTTTAATTATAATATGGCAAAGGTCTGATGCAGGGTTCCAGAAATATAGGAAATGGGAAGTTACTGCAGTTTTACCGTGTCAAAAAATTATATAACTTTCATACAACTGTTACCACAAACAGATTAAAATATGCGTGCGTATAATATAAAACAAATAATAAATGATCTTGATTTCTAAAAATTTTTATGTAATTAGATAGCAAGATAGCTCCCCTCATTAAGGGAGGAGACAATCTTTGCCCAAACACGTCAAACATGTTAATTGTGCATTGCCTATACATGTGGCAAGATGGTAATGCCATATACATAAGTTAACAGGCTACCTTACCCTCCAAACCGGAACATGACAATGACAGCAAGAATAAGTAACGAGGTAGCACCAAATCAAGGCGAGAGTATGCAGAACCCTACCAATTAATAGTTATGATGATGGTAACATATATAACCAATCATACTAATGTGGGCTCATGAAAAGAATAGACCACAGTAAATAAAAAATGTTACTTAAAGTTTTTAAAGTAGTTGTCAATTATATGTTTGGTGCCACAGATTCAATCGTGTTTGATTTCGGCATTTACTTTTATTCATAGTTGCCATTAGACACAAAACGTCAAATTTAGGTTGGCTAAATGCGAGTTATTTATTGAGTCCTCTATTAAGATACTGGGCTTGATATTATGTAATTATTTAAATGTATAAAAAATATGTTGATACTGGGATTATGAGATGGGCTGGGATTATGTAAATGGCAGTCTAGTAACACAATATACGTAGCGGAATACATAAAAATGGAGCGAAAACATCAAATGAATATGAAACAGTCTGGACATAGCGCACCTATACCAAACAAATGTTATATGGAACAACAATTACATAACTACAATCATACTACATAGCCCAACAGACCGATGCGGCATTCAAGCTGTTCGTGAATTTTTCAGGAAGACTAATTTTTAGGAATATAATGACTGTGCATAAGTCTGGATATAAATAAAATAAAATAAAAATAGCCTTTATTTCCAAAGTTAGCTTTTATTTAGTAGTAAACTGACCTATTATTTTTTCTATTTTTTTAAATAAAATATTTAATTTCAGAGTGCCTATTGGCAAAGGCCTCCTCCAATTCTTTCCAATAGTGTCTATTTAGGGCAACCCTTGTCCATTACGGACCTAAAGTCTGGCAAATTTCGTCCTCCCATCTTCTCATTGGCCGGCCTCTCAGACACTTGCCATCTCTTGGGTGCCAGACAGTAACTTGCTTGGACCACTTCTCCAAAGTGCTCCGCAGCATATGACCTGACCATCACCATTTCTGCTGGTCTATTTTAGAGAGTATGTCATGAAGTTTTGTTCTTTGTCGGAAGACCGAGTTGGGAAGTTTATCCTTGAGCCTTATACCTAATATACTCCTTTCCATTGCCTGCTGACATACAGCGAATTTCTCTCTGTGTTGTTTGGTGAGAGCCCAGGTTTCACAACCGTAAGTTATACATGGTAGGATGCAAGTATTAAAGGTTTTCTTTTTGATTTGTGTGCTTAGATATTCACTTTTCATAATTTCTTTAAGAGACCAAAATTTTCTCCATCCATAGGCTATTTTCTTGTCTATTTTCTTAGTCATTTGGTCAGTAGGAGAGATAATTTGTCCAAGGTAAACATATTCATTGACATATTCTTGTATACTCCCATCCAGTTTTATTCGAATGTGATCAGAGTTGGTCATCAGATTTGTTTTTTTCAGGTTTATCTTTAGTCCTACTTCTTGGCCCCTTTGCGCTAAAAGTTGAATCATAGTTTCGAGTTTTTTTGGATCTTCTTCAAACAAAACTATGTCATCAGCAAACCTGAGGTTGTTTAGTTGTCGACCGTTGATATTTAGACCAAAGCCATCCCAATCAATTTTTCGAAATATGCTTTCAAGCACTGCCGAAAATAGTTTTGGAGACAAAGGGTCGCTCTGTCTGACACCTCTATTTATCGGGAAGGGATTTCCTATTGTTTCTACCTTTACGTAGCTCTTGCTATTATTATAGATATTTCTTATGATCTTAATGTAACAATTGCTGATTCCTTGCTCTTCCAGACTCGACCAAATGTATTTATGGATAAGGCTGTCAAATGCTTTAGAATAGTCGATGAATGCAAGATAGATAGGTTTTTGATATTCATTATATTTCTGCAGGAGTTGTTTAACTGTATGAATATGATCAATGGTATAAAATTTTTTTCTAAATCCGGCTAGCTCTATGGGCTGATTTTCATTTTGTTTTTTCGAAATTCATTCCAATATAACTTTTGCAAAAACTATGTATAGGTTTGATATCAAGGTAATTGGCCTGTAGTTATCAATCTCATCTTTAGCTCCTTTCTTGTGGATTAGAATAACATATGATTTTTCCCATTGACTTGGAATGACACCTGTATGCAGAATGTCATTAAAATGTTTTGTTAACACTGGGCTTATTTCATCCACACCATGAATCCAATCCATATCATCCAAACCATATATATATATATATATATATATATATATATATATATATATATATATATATATATATATATATATATATATATATATATATATATATATATATATATATATATATATATATATATATATATATATATATCCACCATGTTTATTATATATATAAAAATCAATTTCTAAACCGATTTTGGCTAATATTGGTTTTGAATTAATTGGTGAAGTACAGGGAAGGTTTAAAAGGTGAAAAAATTTAGAAAAAAAATAAAAGTATTTAAAAAGGTAGAACAACTTTTACCGGGTCAGCTAGTTATTAAAAAAATTAAAATTGTTCTCGATACCTAACGCAAAGATTTTTTTTCTTCGTCCGAATTTTGCCGCACCATAGAATTTTCCGCCGTGGGCACTAGTCCACCATACCCCTAGTTTAAATTCAGGGGCCTGATTACGTAAAAAAGGCTCTTAAACATTTTTTAACACATTATGTTGCGTTGTAGCACAACATGACGTTGTATCGCGTTTATATGTGTAGGAGCCCTAAGCGCTACGACTTGTTTGACAATTTGTTACATAAATTGTAGGACAGGGCTGACCAGCACCATAACTATTCCTGCCGCAATATCGTCAGTGGCGGGTAAATTAGTCGCTAAAGCACGTAACATCCCTCCACATGGGCAGCTATGCATCTGATATATGATATGATGGAATGAGATAATCATCACGCATGCATGCATGCATGATGGTTATCTCATTCCATCAAAAGAATAGTCCGCTTGTTTCATATCCTATGATATAAAAAATAGGAATTATTTATAACTAGTTGTTACCCGCGACTTCGTCCGCGCGCACTTCGTTTACTCCGCCCCTACTGTGTATAGCGTGATGGTATATAGCCTGTAGTCTTCCTCAATGATTGAGCTATCTAACACTTTTGGAATTTTTCAAATCCGACTTGTAGTTCCAGAGATTAGCACGTTCAAACAAACAAACAAAAAACTCTTCAGCTTTATTATAGTATAGATTCCATATTATTTGTTAGAGTTATTACTTAGCTTCATTTTCATATAAAAATGCTAAAAACCTCTCAATAGTTGAGTAAAATAGAAATAATGCAGGGTTCTAAAATAAATCGATGTATAAATTGTTTATTTTTACAGGCCGTTTTCGGCGCGAAGAACACAATCCGAGGAAGATATATACAAAGATCTCCAGTCTGTGTAAGTACTATTTTAAATTACATTCCAATTGAATATCGAACTGTTCTATAACGTATACTTGTGTTAATTGATATTGTAGTAGCGCGTCATTGCCGGCCGAGGTTCCGCCTTCCTATGACACGGTATCGTTTGAAGGACACACAAATTCAGTGGAGGTTCCATGGATCCAATTCACGATACCAAGCGTGACCTGCGAAGATCGGGTCGAAGAGATCTACGAAGACCTCTGCTACGTTAAATTCACCTCCGACTTACCTGAGGTGGTTTATATTTGTTTCTGCAGTAGGTCGCTTAGTGCCGTGTTTGGTGTGAGCACTGAGGAATGTATAAATTAGGGTGTTGCTATTTTAGAAACCCGTAGATTGATAAGCTTATGTGGTAGTGGCATGCAACATAGAACCTTTTTTTTGAATGAAATCTAATAATAAAACAGTAAACACACATTTATTATACATACTATCACGGAATTATACTAGCTGGCCCGCGCAGCTTCGCCCGCGTGTAGATTAACGCTTCTTCACACACGGCCAACAAAACAAGTTTTTTTGGGCTCTCTTTTAAAGAATAGATCAATTGTCATGTTGCTAGGCATCTCGAAAAAGTCGAAAAAAGACTAATTCGTATCATTAACATCGTGACGTCTCCCCCGGGATTGGTACCACTGCTTTACATATTCCTATAGTAATGGCGGTGGTGATTGTTAATGTCGTGTCCCAGTTTGGAGGGTAAGGTAGCCGGTAAACTTATGCATGTGGCATTCCAACCCCGCCAAACATGTAATAACGCGCCATTAACGATATTGGTGTCTATAGGCGATGATTATCTCTTTCCACCAGGAGAACCATCTGCTTGTTTGTTATTCTATGAAATAAAAATAAATACATAGTAGATACACGTTTCCGCCGGGGGTTAAAACTTTTCGTCCTTTGCGTAGTTTCACGACAATATAAACGCGCCTAAGAAAATCAAGAGTAATGACCATATCAAATGTCTTGTTAGCTGTTACCGATAAAATGTATTGGCTTTTCGCAGAATCAATACGAAGGCGTTATCTTGAAATATTCCCGAGAAATGATATCGTTTTCAACTCGCGATTAGCTGGAGCGTAATTAAATAAGGTTCTCTGTTGCTTGTAATGAATACTTTTTGCATTTGCCAGAGTTCGTAGTTACGACTTAAGGCTTCTTATAATTTAGCATGTTTAATGTATATAAGTGTGCTCTCCGTAGACTACATAGACAGTGTTCCCAGGAATAAACTTTTTTTTATTAATAACAAGCTGAATTTTTGTGAAGAGCTTCGTATTGACGAGACGCCCATCTTTTTAATCTTCGAAAAATTTGGAATGGGGTACCTAATATAGATGGAAAATTTTATGTAGGACAAATTAACCCTTGAATTATAATAATAATTAATTAGTTGTTGCGAGAAAATTAGGTTGTTTTTTAATTGATTAATATCAATTTAAAAGTCTCAAAATTCCGAATCTTTAGAGTGGAGGATTCGTCAGAAAAACCATCGAATGTGTAGGACAAAAGTTTTTTCCTGTTTTTCATAAAATAATCAAGCGATTAAAGCAAAAAATAAATATTGTTATTAATAAAATATTTTTCCTTTACCGAATTAAAATGTTCGAAGCCCCTTAACTTTAAGATGGAAAAGATTTGCGTCTCGTTAAACGAAGGTGTTCACAAAAATTCTTCTTGTTATTAATCAAAAAAAGTTTGTTCCTAGGGCCACGGTCTAACAGTATTATTTCTTGATGTTGTTAGGTTCAGAACATAATCGTTTTATGTCACGTAGATAATTATCTCGTAAGTAGGTCAAAAAAGGCCTATATATAGCTCTTCCGTAGTAGTAATTTTATTTTAGCTGTTAAATTATTTTTTAGTTAGATTAAGACAAAGAACATTCTTACACATATATTCGGATTTAGAATTCGGCACGTAAATGATTTTTTTTGATGATTTTTACGTAGAGTTAAACTACTAGTTTTGCTAAATATGCAGTCGTTTTTTATTATGAATTTTGACATTTTTGACAAAAGCTGGTAAAATTATGTATCCATCCATTTCATCCTGTTTCAGTTTTTTGTATAGATTTTTGATAGTATTTGAACTAAATGAGTAACTGCAAAATAACCGATATATTTTTATTTGTTTTTTGTTAATAACAGTTGCAATTTTTTATGTGCTGGAAAACCCTTTTAATACAGTTTTTAGCGGTCTACGAACTATGAGCTGCCGCTTATATTTTTTGTAGCTTTAACAAGAATTGATAAAATTTGAGGTTGTGAACTAGACTATCCATCTACATACTTTATGTTATACTTCAATCATGCAAGTTGCAACCTACTTCAAGCTGTTGAAGTGAGGTTCAATAGCTTAAATATTTTATTAATAAAAAACTGCTGCATATTTGCTAAATAACAAAAATACTCAACCGGCGGTAAAGATAGATTACGTATATTAACGTCAAATCCCTTATGGAACAAGCAGTGAGAGTTTAGTGCCAATACATCACAATCCAAACAGACTTAGGTACCTTGCTTTCTCCACATTCATAATTTTCTTCACGCAAAAACTCTGGTTTCGAAGATTCTTGGTTCTACCTTCGGATAGCATCCGATTGTTTTGATCATATCAGTCTTGGTCCCGCCAACCGGTACCTACATCTACCCACCCCCGTATATGTTTTGATAAATGTTCATCTGCCATTTTTTCATTTTTGTCATTGAATCAACAGGGCAAGCCCTTTCTTATCTTTAATACCGATACTGGCTCTCAATTCTTACCTTTCTTTCACTTCGGTATTACGAACGCAATCCGCCAGTGTTAGATCACAGATTTTTCGTTACGCTCTCATTTATATTACTTTAATTCTGCTGTCATATTCTATTCGACATACCCAACTCTCGCTTCCATACAATAGCTTAAAGTTAAAATACTCTACAACCCGAATTTTGAATTAGGTACAAAAATAATCTATTTGCATTGGATTGAAATGTCATAAAAAAAGTAGGGTGTTATTTGTGTATTTTAGTCGGTTCGTTTCGCGATTGAAGAAAGCTTATTTAAAAAATATCTTTATATGCATTTACGTTTTTAAGCAATGAATATTCATTCAAATATATTTTATCTTACTTATCTACCCCTTAACGGATTTGGCGTGAAGATATCTTGTGAATTAAACGTTATCTTAAAAATACCTCTTGTTAAAACAGGTGAACATTTATGTTTGTATTACATTTTAGAGATGGTTTACGAGTTCGTGCAAAACATTAACACACTTCTCATTGAGAATTCGTTGCGTAGTGGAATGCGTAAACTTTGTAGAATGCCTCCCCAGATACTTAGTGTGAGGGAAAAGTTTGGATTCCAAGAGAGCCCAATTAATTAGTTTTACAATTAACCTAAAATCTACTATGTTAAGTACTTTCATTTCCCTGAAGACGTGGATAGAAGACGTATAACTAGTGCATTCCAGTGATGGGACTCGAGCCGTGTTTCACTCGAGTCACTCGAGTTGCATTTATTCTACACGCACTCGAATAAAATATATGATAACTCGGATTACGAGTGACTCGAGTCATCTCGAATGACTCGGACCACTCGAGTGGCCTCTACCGACTCGAGTGAGAAATTCAAGTTATGAAAGGTTTTGACAGGTTTAGCCGATGTATCTGCTATTGTAAATTCAGTACAAATCTGTGCATGACAACGACAAACATAGTAAAATATTTCATTTTATTATTTTTATAATACCTGGTTATATTGTTAAAATAGTGCAAAAACCTCAAAAGAATGTTAAAAATAGGTACCTAATATAGACTAAGTATTTTTAAATTTATGTAATAATAGCGAATATAAACAACAGAAGGATAGCGAAAACTAAAGATTTGATTTAATTGATTTTTACTTATTTTTATATTTTATTTACTACAAGCTGTTGCCCGCGATTTCGTCCGCGCGGCTTTTGTTTACTTTGCTCCTACTGGTCGTAGCAAGATATTATATAGCCTATAACCTTCCTCGATAAACAGGCTATCTAACTCAAAAAGAATTATTCAAATCTGTTCTGCAGTTTTCGAGTTTAGCACGTACAACCAAACAAACAAACAAACTCTACAATTTTATAATATTGGTATAGATAAAAAAATCACATCTTTAGTCCAGCAAATCGAATCATATCCTTCACTCGAGTAAAAAAAGGACACTCGAGTGTCATCTTCACTCGAGTGACACACGGGTGCCTAGGTTTTGACTGGTGAGTGACTCGAGTCTCATCTTCACTCGAGTGAATTAGTTTTCACTGGCGAGTGACTCGAGTGAAAAAAAGCTACACGAGCCCTATCACTTGCACTCATGATCAGCCTATGCTGTTAAGTCCCAGGGCAAACGTATTAAGAAATCGGACACATTTCCAGTGACAGTAAAGTTATGTTTTTCGGAAAAACTAAAAAACTTACTGAGAACGTATTGCTCGATTTGGAATTCCAATACGCTTTACTGGTTCGTCGATTGGCGACATGTGTGGTAATATCCGTCGCTGAAATTTACAGAAGTATCGATTACACCATGTTTCTTGTGATATTCGGGACTGTTATGACTTCTCTTCACAATCGGCGATGATCGTTAAGCGTGTGATCGTCTGTAATCGGCACAATTCTCATGCGAGCATTCACACGTTCGTCGTTTATCGTCTGTAGTTATTTGGTGAGCGGCATTCAATTAAAAATCAATGTGGTATCTATTGCTGCTGCTATCATTTATTTAATTTCACTATTAAGTAAGTGTGATGTCTATGGTACGGATTAAATATTTATAAGTTGCTCCAGTGTAATTTTATGATCTTGACCGTTACTTCATTTAGTCATCCAGTAGCTATTATTATCGCAATAAAGTTAGAAGCGTTGCATGCACGTGTTCACGGCTTCGCTCTCCTTCGTTAAATCGGCGATCGTATGGACAAATGAATATACACAACTTGCTGAAATTCCCTTTGATGTGTGTCGAAAAACTGATAGCTCCTGGATCGTGGTGATCAAGTGGCGAACATAGATGATGATCGGCAATTATAGATGAGCAAGTTCTTCATACAAGAGCCCATCCATAAATTACGTCACATATTAAGGAAGGAGGAAGAGGGCAAAGAAATGTGGCATTGTGTGACAAGGAACGGAGGGGTCAAAATTTTCTCGACTCCACATGATCTTAAATACTAAAAAACGTGAAATTATGTTTAAACCAACACATTTCTTGCAAATATTAATTACTAACTCATATCTATCGGCATGTGCAAATTTGTAAACACTTTTGTTTTAATTTAGTTACTTTTAAATATAACATTGAAAAATATATGACGTCACACCAGGGGAGGGGAAAACCCCTCCCCTGGTGTGAGATGGTCACATTTGTAAAAACAAACGTGACCACCTGTGACAAAGAGAGGGGAAGAGATCAAAACACCATAGAATTTGTGTGAGGTAATATATGGATGGCCTCTAATCGTGTTCACGGATAATAGTCTATGATCACCGATTGTGAAGAGACACTTTTAGAAAATAGTAGTATGTGAATGATCCAATGTGTGGGACGCGTGCACAGCGGCGGCGTGGCCAGCCGGGAGGTGGGTGAGTACGCGAGCTACGTGGCGCGTATCCACGACGAGGAGATCTACCACGACCTCTGCGTCGTCAAGGGGACCGCACACGAACTGCCCACCGCCCCGCACCATCCGATCGCTTTCAATGCAGTACGCGTTTTTTGGTTTTTTCTTTTTTATATACGAGTCTTGTAGAGTGGTCAATGCTCGAAAACGTGCAATTTAATGAAAATGTTACATTAGGCACAATCCAAGTATTGTGAACTTGTGGAAATATTTCTAGCCTAATCTCAATCAAAATTATGGGGTTGTCTTTATTATTCTTAGCGGCAATTCGTTTTCAAAACTAAGATTGTAATTATCTTCAAAAATATTTAGGCAAGTTTCTTTCGCGTCGTCTTATAGTTTGTTAGTGTACATTGGTTTTTTATTATTTGTACCAGTCTGTAGTTAGAGGTTAATGATACTTATTGAGAGTTTAGTCCAAACATACCATAATTATCAAAATTTAAGTATCTTGTATCTATATACATCGTTTTCTTTATATATCTGAGTATTTTCTTTTTTAAACACATGCTACACAATTATAATTTTTCTAAAGAATTTTAATATTTCCAAATAATAACGTAATTTTAGAATTTCTTGGTATAAATAAGACTTCTCAAGATATTAATCTCATGAGTACTTGCTCGCGAAATAAATTCCCCGAATAATGAATTAGAATTCTCACAGGTCGGTTATATGTTTTCCAAAACGACACCCTAAACATGAAGACTTGTTGTGGAATGTGGGTGTCTGTTTTCTGTAATTAACCCTTCGTCGCGAAGCATTAGTGCAATGGCAGGTTTTTATGTAGGTATATCTTTTACACTTCCACTTTCAACACTCTTTTCGGTGTTAAATTGTGTGCAAGAATTATACTGAGCGTTTATTTATTATTCGATTATAAATCGAAGTTACACTTTTTGTTTTTATGCACAAAGAAAACCGTATTGTTGACAAATGGATTTGGTTAGTCCAACTCGACTATAGTCTAAGCGTTAGACTATAATCGGATATTATTCTTTGGCCACTTTATAAGACTGCATATATACTGCACAGCAAAATATTGACGAGTGCATTAACACTGTATTGATCTAATGTTTGAAGAATATGAATCCCGGAATTGTTTGCATGACATCATGGATGCTAGTAGAAGATTAATTTATTACTGAGATCAGATTTAATGCACTCGTGGCTTCTGGCGCATTTATTTTATTCAGTAGTTAGTGGATTGCTTTTTTATTGCGATATAGTGCTTGCATTTGAATTAGTAACATCTCAAACTACGACTATAATAAGATTTGACTTGATAATTTCTGCTAGCTGATAGATTTTCTCGAATGTAATAATATAAAAACTATTATGATTACGGTAATCTATTTCAGTAAGGTCCACTTGCACGAAGCTATTTAAGCTAGCGATCGCCTGTGGCCGAAATTCGACCATAGCTAAACTTTAAAACCTCTTGGGTGTGACAACAGACTTAGTCGTATAGAAAATATTATACATGTGTGTGTATTATCATATGTCAGGTAAATGTAGTGTGTAATGTTTATTTTTATTAATTTAACATATTTCTAATCGTTTTATTTATAATTGTTAGGTTTCTGCAGATCTCCGCAATGTAAACTTTAACTGTGCCAAATTTCATACTCCACCGTTTGCGCAATTATCTTATAAAGGAGTCCAAAGTTTTTCTTTCCCGTAATAATACTTTTTAAAATTTATTTAACCATATTAAAAGTATTTAAATAGTTTGTCGTGTTAGTGGACCTAAGTAGTGGCTGCCGGAAATCCTGTATAAAATATGTGTATTTTTAAACCCTCTCATTTTTTTCCCTCGTTTTGGTCCTTTTCCTTTTTTAATAACGACCATTTGACTTCGCGAATGCGACCGATTACTCGAATATGTCACTGCAACTACGTATAACGTCTCGCCCCTGAATTTGGTACCATGTTGATACCACTGCTTTATATGTTATATAATTCTGAATATATGTAAGGCTGGACGCTGTCTTGTGCCAGTTGGTGGTCTCAGATGGCAACGCTTCATCACGAGAGTCATCTGCTTGTTTGCTAACTTATGCAATAAAATATAAATATAGCCAATGAAAGATTAAAATCAACGTTATATCAAGATTTAAGATTTTTTAACGGTATTAGTATCCACGTAATAATAATTTTCCTCATTATTAAAAAAATACCATTTTGGATTTAAATAATAACGTTCTGTATTTCAGCAAATAATAGATTGAAATTCCAAATATAAATAGGTATATATTGTAATGTAACATTCATCTGGAAAGATCAACGATTGTTATCAAAATAAAGCTGGTAACATGATTGCAAGTAACCTTCCTGGGCATTCAAATTAATGCAATCCTAGTACACTTTGTATGATAGATATTAAGAATGAATGTTTTAAACCACATTTGTCAAAAAATCGCAAATGTTTTTACTAACAATATTATCATGTTTGCAGCTAGCCACATCGTTACACAGTTTAGAAAAGCGGGATTATGTAATAAGGGAACTAGTAGACACCGAATGCAATTACGTAGACGTGCTTAGCAAAATAATCAAATACTTCCTGAAGCCGCTCACACCGTATTTGAAGCCGCAGGACATGCAAGTCATATTTTTTGGGGTCAAGGTAATGTTATTTAACATTATTTCATGTATTCTATTCGCATTCAATTTCATGTTAAATCGTTATCAATATTTCTATGGCATCGTTAGCCTGTATCATTATTTATGATCGTTTATAAGTTATAACAGAACTTTTCGTCCGCGGCTTCGTTCGATTTAAAAGTTATTTAGTAGGCGGTAGAGTTTCGTAATATCTCGTCCGGAGTTAATAACACCGCGTTATCTATTCCTGCCGCAAAATATTTGTCAGTGCCGTGTCCTAATTTGGAGGGTAAGGTCGTCTGTAAAGTTATGCTTATGACATTCATCCTCCGCGACGAGGATATAACGCTCCATTGTTATCAGGAAAACCATCTGCTTATTTACTATCCTATGATAGAAAAAAATACATTTCTCGGGATCAGCTGGGATCATTCTGGATGAGACTATATTTTATATTCTACTAGTTTTTGTCCGCGGATTCGCTCGTGTTAAATTCATTTTAGGGAAGTAGAGAGTTAGAAAGAGAATTTTCGCCGCCACCGCCTCCGGTTCGCGTGGCCGGGTGGTTAGTGGTAATGTTTAATCGATTCGGCTGCATATCTCCGTTTCTCCTTTGCAATTGTGCTAGGCAGTTCGTAAACCGCGAACAGTTGGCTGAACGTGCCACTGCCATCGTGACTACTAGATGGTAGAGTTCCACAACGTCTCGCCTAGTTTGGTACCACCGTATTACCTATTCCTGTCGCAGTGTCCTGTAGCATCAGTGCTTGTCAGTGTCGTGTTCCGGTTTGAAGTAAGGTAGCTGGTAAACTAATGTTAGTGGTATTACCATTACGCCCCACACGGCTAGCATAGCACTGTTTATATTGTTTGTAACTGTAGGTGATGGTATTTCTTTTTATCCGGACAGTTGTTTGTAGTCCCATGATATGAAAAAAAAAAACACCGTGGAGTTTCGGATTTCTTTCTCAAACCGGGCAAAAATGTTGTTTTTTAGTAGCCACGATGGTAGTGACTCGCATAGCCAAACGGTCGCCTTTTATGACCTGCCTGGCAGACCGGCAGTTGGCCTATTCTTCAAAAAAGCCCGGGACCAACACAGGGAAAAGTCTTTCGGATGTCTGCCCTTCCCTTAAGGGAACCGGCACGATAATACGTTTGAAGTTTCACTAAAAGCCGGCGTTATCTAATGTAGGTCAACTAAGTTGATAAAACACATTTGCTTTAACTCACAGCATTTTACACAAAATGCTATATCATAGTGAAGTGCAAATCATGAGAGCCGACATAACATCAATTTAAAATTATTATTGTGTCATTAAATATACAAGAGCTTAGTCCAGAGTAAATTGTGTTGTGTACTCTGGTGATTGCGGTGACAACAATGGATCAAATTATGTTTCTAATGTTATAGTGTTGACGATGTTGACTGAACAGTGTCAACGAGAATCATCATTGTATTTCCTCTGCTGTTTCGGGCCCCTTTTTGAAGAATAGATAAATTGCTTTTCGGCTCGGCATTTCGTAAAATTCGGGAGATGGTTAATACGCGATATCTGGAAATGGTTGGGAATAGTGCAATCGCGAGTACTACCTGCTTGGACACGCATTAGTGCGATTTTTTGTGCAAAAAAAATGTAATAGGTATGCCAAATGCCAAAAACATTAAAATTGTTAATTTATTTTTATATTATATTTCCACTCTTACTGTTTCCAATTTCATTCTCATCAATAAATTAAACACCTATATACGAATGCCACTACCAGTTTTTTTGTGCATAAGGCAAAGTTGATAACCCTAGCGTGACCGCTGAGCGTAGGTTGTGAAGTGTGTTGTGAAAAGTGAAGTAGGTACATACATGAGTTTGACTTTTGCACCTATTTGTTTTATGATACAGTGCTATCACAGTGGTGTTTCAAACTCTGTTCCGTCATGGAAAATGGGGGCGTTCGTGTCAGTTTTAATTAGAGATGGGAGTTATAGCTACTTTTATTTCACTATCACGTCGTTATTTATTTTTGTCACTGTTACATTACGCGTGATAAATTACGACCGTTATAATGTATAAGTAACGATTAATGTCACAGTAGGTGCATTTTATTCCGACTGTTACATTGCCGTGCAGTGATTACATTTTATAAGTGATAAGTAAAGTGAAATAACATATTAAACAAATTCTCTCTTCTACCTGGTGGCACGGTGTCGCTCAAATATTGTTGCTTTTAAGCTTTCGTGCGATGGAATTCTGCAAATTATATAGCAGCTTGGCCAGCGTGAAATTAAATCACGCTCGCGTTATATAACAGATGGTTTCAATGCATGTAACTGGTGTGACACTTGAATTATTTTATAACGAGTTATATAACCAGTGAGGCGTGAAATGTGCCATGCCTAGTTTTAATGGATAATTTATTTATTACTCTATAAATTAATTAAAATATCTCCAACAGTATTTATATTTTTCTTATGTTAAATCGAAATGAAAAACAAACAAAAAATGGCTGTATATTGGTATTTTTTATTGATCAGGAGCTGTACGAGATCCACGCGGGTATGCTGCAGCAGCTGCGCGAGGCGACGCGCGCGTGCGTGCCCGGCAACGGGGCGCCGCGGCTGGCCGACGTGTTCCTGGCGTGGCGGGAGCGCCTGCTGCTGTACGGGGACTACTGCTCCAACCTCACCGCCGCGCAGGACACGCTCAAGACACTCGACGCCAGGGACTCCACCTTCAGCAAGCATTTGGCGGTCAGTGTCATATATCTTTTCTAATACTTAAAATATTTTGCAAACCCGTTTTATATGTAACTAGCTGCACCCGCAACTTCGTCCGCGTGGAAAATTTTGAAAAAAGTAGCCTAAATTACTCCCTTTCATATCAACTATCTGCCAGTGAAAGTCCCTTCAAAATCGGTCCAAGCGTTCCAGAGATTAGCCGGAACAAACAGACAGAGAGACAAATATTGTAAAAACTGTTATTTTGGTATATGTACTAGGGTGGAGTGAAAAAAAAAAAATTTTTTTTTCTTCTTAGCCTGGGGGTCAAATTTGTAGCTTATAAAAAACAAAAATTTTTGAAAAAAAAATAAAATTTTTTACTCAACATCTTGAGGCAGCCCACTCATTTTTAAAATTAATTACGAGTAAAAATATTTGGTTGCAATAAAAAAAATTTTTTTGTCTTTTAATGTCTTAAAACATCCAAGAATTGGCAATTATGATCATTTCCAACTCAAATTTTATTCTAGTGCCCTAACGAGGAATGTTACTTTTTTGGATTTTTTTTAAATATTAAAACAATAGTCACAAAAATTTTTTTTAACTTGTGATTTTTAATTGGCATAAAAGAGGATATTTTGAAGTTTTTAGAACGCTTTTAAAAATTTTTTTTTGCAACCAAATATTTTTACTCGTAATTAATTTTAATAATAAGTGGGCTGCCTCAAGATGTTGAGTAAAAAATTTTTTTTTTTTCAAAAATTTTTGTTTTTTATAAGCTACAAATTTGACCCCCAGGCTAAGAAAAAAAAAAAATTTTTTTTTCACTCCACCCTAATATGTACCGTGTATACATCCATATGCATTTATTAGAAAGCGGTTATTTTAATATTACAAACAGACACTCCAATTTTATTTATTTATATAGATTTGTATAGATTACCTGCAAAACCCATATTATTGCAAATAGACTTTCTTCTTCAAAGATGAGATGGGATAGTTAGTTATCCTAAGAATAGACCAAGACGAAAAAGTAGAGAATGCGATCTCGTTCTCGCGAGATCTCGGCCGAAAAACAGGCGTAATTTCGCAAGTTTAACAAGATTGCACTCGAGCATAAAAACGTCTTATTCAAAGCGCGCTGCGCGCGATCTACAACGTAGTGATTATATAGTCTTTGGCGCGAACTGGAATTCCTTGGAATCGAAAACAAGCCAAGTCTAAGTCGAACTTGCGCACAAAAGGTTCCGTACTATAATTTATAAATAAATTAGTAAAGTGCGTGTCGGGCCACGCGCAAAGTATGATCCCGAAGTTGCCCATCAGAATAATGCGTACTAAGTAGAAAGCTTTTATTGGTTCATACCATGAACATTTAATCTATTTAACGTCAATGTCACGCCTGTACAAACTTCTCTAAACTATATTTTATAAGTTGATCGACTATTACCTAAATACTTCTGAAGCCTTCTAAGCCGTGATAGTTTTCTTTTTAACTTCATTTATACTTCTACCACAGTGAATTTTTCCCAACCCCAAAACCAACTGTATAGCTGACAGAAGGAGGGAACACTTGACTATAATAAAAATTAGCACTCTAAAGTTTAGTATTTCTCAAACGAGTCCCATAATCGATAAATTGTTTTCATAAACTTATGCATGCCGGTAAACTTATGCATGTGGCATTAGACCTCGCCACAAGATAGCAACGCACCATTAACATCTTTGGTGTTTATAGGCGATGGTTGACTCTTTCCATCAAGAGACCCATCTGCTTGTTTGCTATCTTATGATATTAAAAAAAAAAAAAAACCTACAATATTTTTTGAAAATATATCCAACGATACCATCCCATAGTGTAGGTAGCTACACTATGGGATACACGAGAGAAAAAAACGGAGGCAGTCATGAGGGCTGCCGACAGAAGTGAAAACTTAAAGCTGTATTTAAAAGCATAGATTTATTATAATGACACTAGCTGACCCGGCAAACGTTATTTTGCCATTTAATTATTGAATTAAAAAATAGGCGTTGATCGTAGAGGGTTGAAAATTAAGGTTTGTATAAATTTTAATGCTGTATCATAAAAAATAAAAACGAAAAAAATGTATCTAAAAAATTAAATAAAAAAATTAGGGGTGGACTACCCAAAGCATTTAGGGGCATGAAAAATAGATGTTGGCCGATTCTCAGACCTACTCAATATGCTCACAAAATTTCATGAGAATCGCTCAAGCCGTTTCGGACAGTAGCGTGCAGTCTATAAAGGCAATAAGGCAGTGCTTTACTTGCCATTCATGACTTCAATTAATAGTAAATTAATAAATAAACAAAATATATTAATTTAAAATATATAAATAAAAATGCCTAATATTTTATAAATAGCACCTTTTTGCAAGCACACAAACATTATGTTTGGCGTTTGCCAGGCGTTTGGCAACTTCAGTTTTCAACCAAGTAGGTAAGGCATTTCAATGTATGCAGGATATTTGTTAGAATGTGTGAAGTAATTTTTGTGTTTGTATTCAGTTCGCAAGCGCACACATCTATGAATATCGTAAACAGCGATGACGTAATCTATTGCCGTAGTCCGTCGTACTGTTCGGCAATTATCGAGAGTAATCGTTGCGTATCGTAAAATGTTGCTAATGCGTATTATCCGACTAAAATTAATAGATGGAAATCAAATAAATCGCGGTTGCACATTATGCATTTTTGTTTAGTAAGGTTTTAGTTGTTTACATAGGAGAAATGTATTTGTGTTTTACGAAGTCATTTGCTTTTTTTCGTGTGATAAGCATTGTTTATTATTTTGTTTGCGTCATATTTTTCATTTTAATTTGAAAAATTGTACATTTAAGTCTATTACTGAGTTTCTGTAATATTTTTTTTTTTTTATATATTATAAGATAGCAAACAAGCAGATGGGTCTCCTGATGGAAAGAGTCAACCATCGCCTATAGACACCAAAGATGATAATGGTGCGTTGCTATCTTGTGGCGAGGTCTAATGCCACATGCATAAGTTTACCGGCTACCTTATTACTCATTCTTAAAAGGCCGGCAACGCAACTGCAAGACCTCTGGTATTGCAGATGTCCATGGGCGGCGGTGATCACTTACCATCAGATGCACCTCTTGCTCGTTTGCCCCCTCTTCTATAAAAAAAAAGTAAAATTTTAGTGATTTGCTTTTATTAGTGCATTAAATTGTAGATTTCTTAAAATGTTATTTGGTTGTGAAGTTTGTGTTAAAATGTGTTTACTAAAAAATAAAAATAACAAGTTCTCACAATTGTCATTCAGTGAAAAAATTCAAATTGTGTCTAAAGGTAGGTGTACCGGGTGTAGGTGTGCCGGGTTCCTATATTAAGCGATCCGTCATTCGTAACAGTAACCATTAGCAACCAATTTAATAGTAATAAGGCGTTCCATAATTTGTTTGTAGAAATTATTACTATTTGTAACTAAAATGAGTCGTTTTACTGAAATAGGAAATTCAATGTACATGAATAGTAGTACATCTTAGACTTGTTCTGTTGTCTTGGTTTCCGACTTAGAGATCCGTAGCGTGGCTGTGGCTATGCTAAAAATCTGTAAAAGAAAGTTTTTGTGACCGAGTACCCCTCCGCATAGCGCATACCCTGTGTCATAGCCCTGTGCCCGCCGCTGGTTTCGGAGGAGTACGGGAACGAACATTGTGACACGAGAATTTTATATGTAAGGCACAGGTTCGGCCTCACATGGAGTACTGTTCGCATCTCTGGGCCGGAGCTCCCCAGTACTAGCTTCTTCCTCTTGATCGCATTCAGCGTAGAGCGGTTCGAATCGTTGACGACCAGGCTATTTCGAAACAGCTTGACTCTTTGGCATTGCGCAGAGATGTAGGTTCTCTCTGCGTCTTTTATCGTATATATCATGGGGAGTGTTCCGACGAGTTGTTTAAATTAATTCCTGCTGCCGAATTCCACCATCGGACATTGGGTCATAATTTGAAGTTCCATCCTCACCATTTCGATGTCTGGAAATCCACAACTGTGCGATTCTCCCGACACTTTTTACCTCACACTACTCTGTTGTGGAACCAATTATCGGCAGGGGTATTTCCGAACGGATACGACATAGGGACCTTCAAGAAAAGAGCTTACTCATTCTTAAAAGGCCGGCAACGCAACTGCAAGACCTCTGGTATTGCAGATGTCCATGGGCGGCGGTGATCACTTACCATCAGATGCACCTCTTGCTCGTTTGCCCCCTCTTCTATAAAAAAAAAGTAAGATCTAGGTACATGGCTTTATAATACGCTATATTAAGAACACTGTTATCTATGTATCTATACCTTAAATAAACATTAGCATCTTGATTTACAAGCATAGATTTACGCCATGATATTAATGATAGCTTACTAAACTTTTTTTTAAAAATTACCACCCCCATATTAGTAGTAGTGTTTAAAGTTTTTAAAATTTACGTACGCAACTGCGTATCCGTGTTTGGATCACCGACTTGCCAAAAATCTACCACATGTACCAAATTTCAACTAAATTGGGCCAGTAGTTTCGTAACATATGACTTTAGCAGAGACACAGATTTCTATAAGGACAACGCGTTTGGCCATTTAGGTTAATATAAACAAACAATGCACTAGCTAATGCTAGTATTTAATCATTTTCCATTTAGTTCGCTGAAAACTAGAACCAGTTAAAATATTTTCGGCTAATCGTGGGTGCACTTGGTGTACCTCCGTCTACCTTCTTCGGTGATACGGGCGTTAAGATACATTTTTTAAAAAGTCATTTACTTTCAATCCTGGTCCAAAATTGTGTATCTGTGTGTCTATCTTTGCATCGTAGCTCGCAAGCGGGTGCGAGTTGCGGTTGTTTTTAATCAAAAGCCTGATTTATCGAGGTTAGCGTAGCCTCTATATTAGTGATAGGACTCTAGTGACATTTTTTCACTCGAGTCACTCGCCAGTGAAAATTGATTCATTCGAAAGCCACTCTTGTGAAGATGTGACTCGAGTTTCATTTTTTCACGCGTGCCACTTGCCAGTCAAAACACAGGCATTTGAGTGAAAGTGAGACTTGCGTGTCTTTTTTTCAAACGTGTGAAGGATATGATTCAAGTTGCTGAAGTAAAGATGTGATTTTTTATCTATTTACATATAATAAAATCGTAGGAAAGTCAAAACTGTACATTGAATATTTTTTTAAAAGAATACTTGGGGCTTGAAGCCAAAAATATAGTTTTTAGAATTTTTGTCTGTTTGTATGTATGTCCGGGGTAAACTCGTGCATGGATTTACTTCAAATTTTGCATGAATATTACTAACAGGTCGGGTCATATAGGCTACATATAATCACGCTATCACCTACGGGGGAGGAGGTGTGCGGAGTAAACGAAGTCCGCGTGGATGAAGTTGGGGGCAACAGCTAGTAGTAAATAAAATACAAAATAAGTAAAATATTATAAATTAATTAAACCTTTAATTTTTGCCATCTTCTTCTGTGGTTCATAATCGTTATTATATAATTACCTACATAAAATCAAAAAGTCTTAGGGCGGCTTGCACCAAAATGCTTAAATCAATTTAAGTCACAAAATACGTTTAAAGTGATAGCTTTTAAGGCGTTTCTACGTTTGCTAAACATGTTTAAGGGACTAAATGCATTGAAGCATTTTGGTGCAAGCCGCCCTTAGTCTAATAGTAGGTACCTATTTTTAACATAAATTCTTTTTAGGCTTTCGCATTACGTAATACTTGGCTACGTTAAATATAGCCAGGTATTATAAAAATAATGAAATAAAAAATAAAAGTAATGAATTTCAAATAGAAGATATATCGGCAAAACCTGTCATACATTGAATTTCTCACTCGAGTCGGTATAGGCCACTCGAGTGGTCTGAGTGATTCGAGTTGACTCGAGTCACACGTAATCCGAGATATCATATATTTATTTGAGTGCGAGTATAATAAAAGCTACTCGAGTGACTCGAGTGAAACATGGCTCGAATCCCATCACTCCTCTATATCTCTCCTTTATCTCTTCCTCCCGTTATCTATCTCCATTTATCTCTATCCCTTTTTATCTCTCAATCTCCGAGATCAATTCGCCAATCTCGCGAGATTTCGAAATTTGCTAGTTCTCGCGGTATTGTTATTCATAAACTCGCGAGATCTCACCTGAGCCCCAATCTCGAGAGATTCCATACCCTACGAAATAGAGTAGAAGTCGTTTGTCATACGTGTTTTTTTTATTATCGATAGGGAAGCGCTTGACCACGATCTCGCATTATGGTAAGCTAAGATTCGTCCTAAGATGGAACGCACTTCCTTAGAAGGTACCTTCTCAATTCCCAACGTGTAAAAGTCAACGAGAATCAAACAACGATAACATTGCTATACGTTTGTCCGAGATATCTCGTGTTGTATATACTAGGTCAACGGATTAAACTGACCAATTTAACACAGTTGCTACTATTTAGACTATATGCTAGCCTGTAATCGTTAACAAAATCGATATTACAGATGTATGTCAGGAGGTCATATTTTAATCGCTTATGACATTATAAATATATTAACCCTCTTTGGCTAAGCAAATATGTATTAAAAAATAATGCTAAATATTTATACATCTTAATGCTTACGTCGCCTTAATGGTGTGGCGATACAAGCTAGGTATACCGCAGGAGGCACTTAGATCGAATCTCGGGCCGGGCAATTTATTCTAAATCTAATATATAAAAATCTCGTGTCACGATGTTTGAGATCATGATTGTTTTTTTTTGCATAGCAGGTATGAGAAAATAAAATTCAAAGTATTTCATACCGCTAAGTGTTTAAAATGTCCTTATCCATTTTTTTTAAATTATTTTTTGACCTTTTTTTGTATTTATACTATTTGGCATCAAAAACTGACACCAAATGTGTTAATTGTGCATTGTATCCGTGTGACGGGTTAATAGTGCAACATGCGTAAGTTTACCGGTCACCTTAATCTCCAATCTCAAACACGATAGCGACAAGCGCAGACGCTGTTGCGGTAGAAATATGTAAGGCAGTAGTTGATCCGGCGATTCGTTGCAGAACTCTACCGACTAGTCGTTACGATGGTAATGTTTAGTGACAAGTTTGGCCAGTCATTCGCCGTTAACGAACTGCCAGGCAGTCTTTCGACTATATACCACCCACCGTTTTCTTTCCTGTCTCAATAGCTAATAGGGGTGGTTGAAATAAAAATTTGTTTAGTTCCGTTTTATATTTTTAGTGTATGTTTATGTATATTTATTTGGTTCACATAGATCTTTTAAAGGATTTTTACTTAAATCTTTTCCCCCGTGTTGGTCCAGGCTGCTTTTTTTAGAGTCAACCATCGCCTATAGACACCAAAGATGTTAATGGTGCGTTGCTATCTTGTGGCGAGGTCTAATGCCACATGTATAAGTTTACCGGCTACCTTACCCCCCAAACCAGAACACGACAGCGACAAGCACTGACGGTATTGCGGCAGGAATATGTAAGGCGGTGGTACCAGACCCGGGCGAGACAATGCAGAACTTTACCACCTAGTAGCCACGATGGTAGTGACTCGATAGCCAATCGGTCGCCTTTTACGACAGAACGGCAGTTGGCCTATTCTTCAAAGGAGGCCGGAACCAACACGGCGAATGCTTTGGTGAATAGACCATCTGCGATGATGCGAGTCACTAATCTCGCCCGATTTTGGTACCACCGCCTTACCTCTTTCTGCCGAAATAGCGTTAGTGCTTGTCACTGTCGTTTTCCTGTTTAGTAAGGTAACTGGTAAACTTATGCATGTGGTACTAAGATACCGCCTCAAAGATAGTAACCCATTGTTAAAAATCAGGAAGTGGCAGATGGCAACCTTAGGTCCAATACAATTTAAAAAAAAAATCTATTTTTGACGTGCTTTTCCTAGTATATTGTTATCCATACTAATATTATAAATGCGAAAGTAACTCTGTCTGTCTGTCTGTCTGTCTGTCTGTTACGCTTTCACGGCCAAACCACTGAACCGATTTGGATAAAATTTGGTATAAATATAGTTTGAGACCCAAGAAAGGACATAGGATAGTTTTTATCCCGGAAATCCCACGGGAACGGGAACTATGCGGGTTTTTATTTTAGAATTTTTTCCACGCGAACGAAGTCGCGGGCACAGCTAGTCCTTATTATAAAGGTTGTCTGGAAGAGATCACTTTATTAGTGATAAGACCGCCTTTGTGTATCTTACTTGTCATATTTTTATGTTGTAACTTATAATGTTGTCATATATTTTGGTGCACAATAAAGAGTTATTGTATTGTATTGTATTGTGCTATGTACAGAAACGACTATCTTTTTCTGGTGAATTGATATTATTTACGTATAATAAAGTTCTTTTGTCGTCTTATCGGATACAGAAATCTGTAAGGTTTATTTTGTTGAAGCAGTATAAACATATTCAAATTGCCTTTCAGAAATGTCAAAAGGACCACAGTGACGGGCGCATACAGCTGCGGGATATATTGTCAGTGCCAATGCAAAGGGTTCTCAAGTATCACCTACTGCTGGACAAATTAGTGCATGAAACGCAACCGGTAAATTTTTAATTCACTTATTAAAGGACATCAGCTAACTCTCATATTTCTCTTGGATGTGTCTTGAAATGAGAACTATATAATAAAATACAACATCTACATCTGAGCATGGATAAAGAAGGGTTTTCTTCCGTGATATCCAGAACTTAAAGAATTTTGATTTTTAAATGTCTTAAAGAATGCCTTATGTGACGGTAGTAAGCAACGTGACAACTTCATTAATTAGTTCTAAAACAGTCGTGGCCCCTTTTTTGATATTCGGTATTCGGCTGAATATTACGAACTATTCGGCCTAACACCGAACGCATAATCATGAGAAAAATTCACATGTGTCACCAAAAATTACATTTTACTAACAAACGTGGGGACCAACACGGGGAAAAATTACATTTTCCCTGTGTTGGTCCCAGGCTTCTTTAAAGAATAGGCTAACTGCCGTTCTTCCAGGCAGGTCGTAAAAGGTTCTACGTGTCCCTACCATTGTGGCTACTAGATTGGTAGAGTTCTGCATTGTCTGGCACCACCGCCTTACCTGTTCCTGCCGCAATAGCGTCAGCGCTTGTCGCTGTCGTGTTCCGGTTTGGAAGGTAAGGTCTTATAATAGATAAACTTATGCATATGTAACACCTCGCCACAAGATAGCAACGCACCATTAACATCTTTGGTTTCTATAGGCGATGATTGACTCTATCTATCAGGAGACCCATCTGCTTGTTTACTATCATATGATATAAAAAAACAATACAATAATACTTTAGATTTATCAGAGGTGAGTTATTTTGAATGAAAACAAAAAGTATCTTCAGGCCCGTATCCCCGAAATGGTAGGCAGAGGTACAACAAGTGCGTCCACGATAAGCCGAAGATACTAACTGATCTCACAATGTGATAGGTGGCCAGCCTGTCACCAACCGGGCGCATGCCCATGCCGAGCAACGTTTTATTTACCACAAAACTGAAAAAACACATTTTTGAATTGCCCGACTCGGGAAACGAACTCGGGGCCTCACGTAGTCAACACCGACACTGAGCCACTAGACCACAGATGCGATGAAAACAATATTTCCAGAATTTCTTGATACAGATTATTCCTTAAACGGTCAGGTAGAGAATATTTTTAGCAATACAATATTCCACGCCATACTATTAGTTACTCAGTCTGTCACCACCCTCAACACATCGCTCTGCAATGACATTGATCGTAATCGTCACCTGCTAGTAGCAACGACCTACCATCACGGAATGAGAGGTCGATGGTGGCTAGACAAAATCGACGCCGAATGTTCGGAGGCAGAAAATTCGGTTCTTTGTTGTGGCATCTGTAATAGCGAGTACTTTATTTTACCTAACTAATTACTGATTAAAATTTTACCGTAAGAACTTGCATAATATAGTCATATATTTGAAAATATGATTATATACCAGTTATTTAAATAATTTTCATCTTTTTATTTGTAAAGAACCATGAAGAGTTTCGGGGCTTAGAGCGTGCGAAAGAGGCCATGGTAGACGTCGCTCAGTACATCAACGAGGTGAAGCGGGATAGCGAGGTGCTTGCGCTGTTGGCCAAAGTACAGGTAACTACAGTAGACTAGTTACTTAATTTAAAAACTGGTTATTATTTTACCTTATTAGGTATATTAACCAATAAACATATTTTTCAAATCGTACATCTATACTACAAATAAATAAAATTGTAATGTCTGTTTGTAATATTAAAATAACCGGTTTTAACTAAATGCATATGGATGTATACACGGTACATATACCAAAATAACACTTTACGATTTTTGTCTGTCTGTTTGTTCCGGCTAATCTCTGGAACCCGATTTTGACGGGACTTTCACTGATGTAATAAGGGCGAAGGACGAAGTCAAGGGCACAGCTAGTTTATAATAAAAGTTTCGGGTTTTAAAATTAATTTATACCACGAAAACGAAAACGCTCTGGACCGTCTCGGCGTTTTAAATGGCCACGCCGTGATCATATACATTACTTACTCTGGTTTCTTGAAAATGTCAACAAAAACACGGCGCATTACCACTGCTTGACGTAAAGCTACCTGATTTGTGTTCACTGACACATGACTTAAATGTCCATTTTCGTCGGAGTCATATCCTAACAATATTATGGAATCTCACATTTTTTGAATAAATATTTTAGTTATTGTTATCTCCCTATCGACTACACAGCTCATAGACACCTAATAACAGGCGAATGGCTCCTAACAACACATCTGGTTTGGTGTTCCGATGCAAATGTCCACGCGCCAATACTCAATCAGTATCCACCAATCAGATGCTCTGTACATCACTATCTTTCACTGTGGCCTTGATTTAGCCAATCATGGCGTTGCAACCCCGCTTCGTCTTACCTCAACTAGTTGCCAGAATGCATTTAATATGGAAAATCAAACATTAGGCGTCTATGGACTGTGTGGTCGGTGTATTTCCCTGCCATAATTAATCGTTAAAAACTACAATATATACGATAGATTCTTATTGGACACAAGCCATATACGGATATGGGGAAATAGGTCGAAGTAGATGGATGTGAAATTGGTAGTAAAGATAAAAATCAAGCAGCAAATTTATCTGGCCTTCACATTGCGGTGAAACAAAATATACACACGGACATCGTATGAGCCCTTTATAAGAAAGTTTTATTCGTCCTGCTACTACTACTACGTTTGTTATTCAATCCGCATTTGGCACACATGTGGTATGTTATAGATTGTGGCTTGAAATAGCCCATAGGATAGTTTTTATCCTGGAAAAATAAGTTGATTCCTTGGGATTCACCAAAAAATTAAGTCAGTGAACTGCAGGGTGCAGCAAGTATTTAATAAAAATAATTAGAAAATAATGTGTGAAAAAACCCCTGTGTTGGTCTCGGGCTCCTTTGAAGAATAAACAGGTCGTAAAAGGCGACCGATTGTCTCTGCGAGGCACTACCATCGTGGCTACTATGTGGTAGAGTCCTGCGCTGGTTCGCCCGGGTCTGGTACTACCGCCTTATCTATTCCTGCCGCAATAGCGTCAGTACTTGTCACTGTCGTGTTCTGGTTTGGAGGGTAAGGTAGCCGGTAAACTTATGCATGTGGCATTAGACCTAGCTGTTACACATATAATCACGATACAACGCCGCGTCGTAGCACGAGCGGCGTCGCAGTGTATAAGAAAATGTGTAAGAGTTCTAAGTGCTTCGGCTCAAATAACGTTTTATAACGTGAATCGACACCAATTATAGATAATTCGCGCCCAAAGGAAAGATGCTGTGATTGGTGGACCACGAAAGTTTTAGACTGGTTGAATTTTTACCTGTCATGTGTAACGGTGTAAGAGCATCGTTGCTTGTATAATTTGGATTAAGAAAATACTGGTTAGATTATTATCTTTATTAATATTGTAAACTCTAAGTAAAGCTTTTGGCACTCATATGATATGATATAGAGGGTGATCTAAAATAGTACATGGGATAGTTTTTATCCGGAAAAAATAAGTTGTTCCTGTGGGAATCATCAAAATCTAATAATGTAGTGGGCTGCAGGGTGCAGCTAGTATTTTACAAAAATAATTAGGAAATAATGATAATGATGGTGTCAGTAGTGTCGAGTGAAGTGGTGGTGGTGGGTGGTAGTGGTGGTGGTGTGTTATGTGGTGCGTGTGTGTCAGGAGAGCATCGTGGACTGGGAGGGCGGCGCGCTGCGCGCGGGCGGCGGCGGGCTGGCGGCGTGATGTGATGTGATGTGACGTGGTGTGTGTGTGTGTGTCAGGAGAGCATCGTGGACTGGGAGGGCGGCGCGCTGGGCGCGGGCGGCCGCGGGCTGGCGGTGTGATGTGATGTGACGTGATGTGTGTGTATCAGGAGAGCATCGTGGACTGGGAAGGGCGGCGCGCTGGGCGCGGGCGGCGGCGGGCTGGCGGTGTGATGTGATGTGATGTGACGTGATGTGTGTGTGTCAGGAGAGCATCGTGGACTGGGAGGGCGGCGCGCTGGGCGCGGGCGGCGGCGGGCTGGCGGTGTGATGTGATGTGATGTGACGTGATGTGTGTGTGTCAGGAGAGCATCGTGGACTGGGAGGGCGGCGCGCTGTGCGCGGGCGGCGGCGGGCTGGCGGTGTGATGTGATGTGACGTGATGTGTGTGTATCAGGAGAGCATCGTGGACTGGGAAGGGCGGCGCGCTGGGCGCGGGCGGCGGCGGGCTGGCGGTGTGATGTGATGTGATGTGACGTGATGTGTGTGTGTCAGGAGAGCATCGTGGACTGGGAGGGCGGCGCGCTGGGCGCGGGCGGCGGCGGGCTGGCGGTGTGATGTGATGTGATGTGACGTGATGTGTGTGTGTCAGGAGAGCATCGTGGACTGGGAGGGCGGCGCGCTGCGCGCGGGCGGCGGCGGGCTGGCGGTGTGATGTGATGTGACGTGATGTGTGTGTGTCAGGAGAGCATCGTGGACTGGGAGGGCGGCGCGCTGGGCGCGTGCGGCGGCGGGCTGGCGGTGTGATGTGATGTGATGTGACGTGATGTGTGTGTGTCAGGAGAGCATCGTGGACTGGGAGGGCGGCGCGCTGGGCGCGGGCGGCGGCGGGCTGGCGGTGTGATGTGATGTGATGTGACGTGATGTGTGTGTGTCAGGAGAGCGTCGTGGACTGGGAGGGCGGCGCGCTGGGCGCGGGCGGCGGCGGGCTGGCGGTGTGATGTGATGTGATGTGACGTGATGTGTGTGTGTCAGGAGAGCATCGTGGACTGGGAGGGCGGCGCGCTGGGCGCGGGCGGCGGCGGGCTGGCGGCCTTTGGGCGGCTGCTGCTGGACGGCGAGCTCAAGGTCAAGGCGCACGAGGACCAGAAGCTGCGCTCGCGGTACGTCTTCGTCTTCGACAAGCTCATGCTGCTCTGCAAGCCCGTCAAGGTGAGACCGCACTGTACTGCCTGCCCTATTACCTCGAATACGGAGATATACCTCGATATAGAGAATAATACAAATACACGTAAATCAAGCTAAATACTCGTGTTAAAATAATTGAAATTTTTAAAAGACTTATTTTTTTTTTATTTTTTTTTTTTGGCATGGGCGTTAAGCAACTGCCATGATCAAGTAAAACGAGGAAACATTTTTTTTAGACAATAAACTAGAATTTGGAATTTGGATTGACAGGAAAATAGAGGATCAGGAACAAATCAAAATAACATAGATACTAAAATTATAAATTATTTACAACAATAATATTTAAATATATTTATGTAATATTTACAAAGATAATACTTAGTCATTTGTATAATATTTACAAGTGGGTTAATATTAATTTGGTATTAGATACTAAATGTATCTAACTACGCTTAAATATTAATATTATTTTCTTGAATGAATGATGAAAGAATATTATACATACAAGGGTTTAATAACAGGGTTAGAATGGATGTAGGTAAAGGAATGTCATTAGAATATAGATTGTTATATAATGATGAATGATTGTATTTAGGACAAGCAAAAAATATATGATTGAGATCTCCAATATCAGTGCCACACTCACAAACATTGCTATCTTTGATGTGTAGCTTGAAGAGGTGTTCAGGAGTATTAGTGTGACCAAGCCTCATTCTGGTGATAACAGATGTTGACAACTTATTTAATTTCACTACAGAAAACCAAGGTTTAGAGGGTATCAATGGTTGTAATTGGGAATAGGTTTTGCCTTTCACCAATGTACCACTATCCCAGACACTTTGCCATGACTGCTTAAGATGGAGTTTAGGGAGAGCAGCTAGATCATGGCAATAATTAATGTAGGGGTATAAATCACCACACTGAACTGCCTCTTTAGCACACCGATCAGCTCGCTCATTTCCAGTGATATTACAATGGCTTGGAACCCAGGCAAAGTAAATAATATGATTATATTTAAAAGTACATTTGTATAAAAGATTTCTTAAGTCTAAAATAATAGGAGGAATAAATTTGGATTTTAAAGGAAACTTTTGCAAACAATGTAGAGCACTCAGTGAATCAGTCAGAATCATACACTTGGGTAGTTTCATAATGTGTATGTATTCTACAGCTTTATAAAGTCCATAACATTCACCTGTAAATACAGATGCTTCCGGTGGAAATTTGATTTTTTGAACAATATTGTACTGTTTATGGTATACACCTATTCCAACATTACTATTATTTTTGGATGCATCAGTAAAAATCAAATGAAAATCTTGCCATTTTTCATTGATAATATTGTTAAAATATTGATTGGCATACAAAGATTGTTTATCTATACCTAAATTTACTACAACAGGCTGCAGAGTTAATGATTCATAATTGTGTTTATATAAGGGATTTATAGGGGATGTAAAAGTAAAAGGCTTAAGGCTATGATATTTCATATAGCTGTATACAAGGGCTGGGATTGTTTTGTGTTTCCAATACTTATCTGACATTAAATCACTAAGACTAGAGATCTTTGTAAGCAGAGGGTGATTTTGTGATTCCAAAGTGCGAAGGAAAAACCTGTCAGATAGATATTTACGTCGTAAATTTAATGGAGGTTCAGCACATTCTACTTGTAAGGCAGAAACAGGGCTGGATTTCATTGCTCCTAGAACAATTCGTAATGCTTTAGTTTGAACAGAGTCAATTTTCTTTAGACCAATCTTACTACATGGTTCTAGTAAAAACATTCCATAATCCAATAAACTTCTTATTAATGCATTATACATCAGTTTTAATGTAGATGGGTGTGCACCCCACCAAACCCCAGAAACACATCTCATTAAATTGATATTACGTTCACACTTTGCTGCTATATACTCACAGTGATCTAGTCCTTGGAGTTTATTATCTAGTATTATACCTAAGAATTTTGTTTTCGATTTAACAGGAATTGAACTATTTTTGTAAGTAATATTTATAGGGGGTGGAAATTTTGTGCGAGAAAATAAAACTATGGAACTTTTAGAAACAGAGATATCAAGACCATTATTATTAAGCCAAGTCTGTAGGGATAGAATAGACATGGAAAGATTATCACAAGCCATCTGTATAGATTTGTCAGTTGAGTATAAAAGGAGGTCATCAGCATACTGAAGAACATTTACATTGCTAGTTGCTACAGTTTCTATATCATATGAGTATATGTTGTAAAGGATTGGACTTAAAACAGAACCTTGTGGAAGACCTTTATATTGTTGTCTTTTTAGATTATTAGAGTCATTTGCTAAATTAATAGTTCTATTGTATACAATATTCATAATAACATTAATTAAATAAAATGGTACATTTAATTTCATTAGCTTATTTTTCAGAATTGATAGAATTACACTATCATATGCTGAGGATATATCTAAAAAAGCTGCTAAAACAGATTTGTTATGTGTAAAAGCTAATCTAATATCAGTTATAAGTAAGCTAATATTATCTATGGTGCTCTTTCCTCTCCTAAAACCATACTGACTTTGACTTAATAAATTTCTGCTTTCAATAAACCATTCTAAGCGAAGTTTAACAAGGTGCTCTAGAATTTTCAACATAACTGATGAAAGCACAATGGGTCTGTATGAAAAAGGGTCGGAAGGGTTTTTATCAGGTTTAAGGATAGGGATAACAGAATGTGACTTCCATGTCTGAGGTATATTACCTGTAGAAACAAGAGAGTTCATAACCTTTAATAAGTATGATAGAGATTTATCAGTCATATTATTTAAAAATGAGTAGTTAATATTATCCCATCCAGGAGTAGAGTCTTTAACATTTTGAAGGACACCTTTAAGCTCAAATAACGTAAAAGGGGAAAAATTGTCTGAAGAAGAAGTAGAAGGAAGAGGAAGAATACATTCTGGTACTGTAGGTGGAGCAAGATGATCTATCAGCTGATTTATTAACAATGGACACATTTCATTATTATTAGAAACCTTATATGCAGATCTAAATTTTCTTATGTTTAACCATACACTTGAAGGTTTTGTTTGGGGTGATAAGGAAGAGCAGAATTTCTTCCAACCTTCAGCTTTTTTCTTTTTTAATAATTGACGAGTAGTTTTTATAATATTAGTGAGAATATTAAAATTTTCTGTAGTTGTATACTGACAATAAAATTTTTCAGCAGCTTTCCTTTCCTTAATAGCGTCTGAGCACTCTTTATCCCACCAAGGTGGCGTATTTATTTTCTTAGTTAATTGTTTTTTAATGGGAAAAGTGTTTTCAGCTGATTTTATAATTAATTGAGTAAAGGCTTCTGCACAAGAAGAGTCATTATATGAGGAAATGTTAGGCAAAACATTAACACCAACTTCCATCAAATTATTAAACTTGTGCCAATCCGGGTTATGCAAATTATATTTGAAATATGATGTAAATTTAGGTGAAGTTTTATGATATGCAGAAGGGAAATTTATTATTATGGGGAAGTGATCACTTCCAAACGTAAATGGGAGTGTGTACCATGTCAAAGAAGGTGCTAAATTGGGGCTGCAAATGGACAGGTCTATAGCGCTTTTGCCTTCGGAGGGTTTTGTACGACGAGTGGGAGAACCATTGTTTAAAATACATAAATTTAATTCTTCAATGACTTTCAAAAGCTCTTCACCATAATAATTACTGGAGGAACAACCCCAGGCTTGATGATGAGAATTAAAATCACCTAACACAATAAAGGGTTTAGGTAGTATGGCTAATATGTTATTAAGTTCTGTCAAAATATTCAAATTTGGATGTGGAATATAAAGTGACACAAAACAAATATTATTTACATTAACAGCTAATATAGACATATTTACAGTATGTACAGGAAGATTAACAATGGAAAAATTATATCCTTTTTTGATCATGATGGCTACACCTCCATAACCATCAGATCTATCTTCTCGGATACTAGTGTATCCAGAGAATTTAAAAGTACAACTTGGTCTTAACCAAGTTTCTGAAAGAGCCACTAAAAATGGCTCATATTTATTTAATAAGTGAATTAATTCACTTTTCTTGTTGGTGATGCTCTGCGAGTTCCATTGAAGAATTTTGGCTTGACTGTCCATGATCACCATTAAATTTAGAATAATTAATTAAACTTTCTGTCATTAAAGCAGCGTTGGACGGTGTTATTACGTCGGACTGAGATAAAAATTTAATAAAAGATATAATCATGCCTATTGAGGCTGATTCTTGATTATTGTTATCATTTTTTTTCAACAAAGTACCATTTTCTCTAGAATTAGTGGAGTTATATTCATTAATAACTGAATTTTGGAAATCATAGTCATAACTCTTACTGACTTTTGTATGGGGTTTAGGTTTCTGAAATATTGTTTTTTTGTATGATCTATGGGAGTGTTCTTGCGAATCTAAGTTTTTTTTCAAAAGTGGATGAAGAGCAGTTTTAATAGGTGTTGAGATGGCATCAGCATATGATTTGGAGACTGGGGGATAATTTTTTGATGCCTCGGCATAAGAGACACAGTTTTGAGCCATAAACATTTTAATGTTTTTTTGTCTTAAATGTTCTGGGCATGATTTGCTAGTGGCAAAGTGAGATCCCTTACATAAACAACAATTAACATTGAAATCAGCCTCACTAGTACAAGAGTCTCCACAATGATCCTTTCCACATTTAAAGCATCTTGGGTTGGATCTGCAAGTTATTTTAGTATGACCGTACCTACAGCATTTATAGCATTGTATAGTAGGGTAAATGTATAAATCTACTGGGAGGGCATTATAACAAACGTAGACACGTTTCGGTAAAGTCTGTCCATCAAAAGTTACGACAACTGTTTCTGTTGCTTTCCAGGTAGTGTTATCATTAATAGTTATTTTACGGTTTATTCTTCTAACCTTTATTATTTTCCCACAACCAATGGGAACCTTAACATTATTAGCAATTTCCTCAGGTGACCAGTCTGAGGGAACACCTCTAATTACGCCTACTCGTGAAACGTTAAATGATGGGATAAAAGCTTTGAAGTTTTTATTTGAGAGATTAGGGTCATTAATAAAGTGGTTTGCGTCATTGTGGTCCGAAAATGATAGAGATAATCGGTTGCGTCCAATTTTCTTGAGGCTACCATCAATTATATTTCTGAAAGTATTATTTTTAAGGAATCGCCCAAACGAGACTGGATGTAGAGTAACATTATCAGTCGGAGATGTAATAACTCTTTGGACATGAATAACGTAAGGTCCAAGGTCTGTACATTCATACTGTGTGCGGTAGTTAATATAATCTTTAGGTTTTTGGGGTTCCTTACTATCTGTTAGGGGGTTTGACAAATCTTTCATTGTAACATTGTCATTTACATTATTATCACCAGTAATAAATGAGGCACCCGAAGCATTATTTATCTCTGAGATTTCAGAAACAGAGTGAGAGCACTGACAGTCAGTAGATTTCAATTCATTGTTGCGCTTTTTGCGCCGTTTATTGCAGTGTTTGCATATTTTATTAGATGTATGAGATCTTTTCCTGTTAGTAGTTTGAGTTGAAGAAAGCGAAGTATCTGTATCGACACTACTATCGTCTATAGTAACATAGTGCGCTACCTGGAGAGGTCCACCTCCAGGATCGTCAGGGGGTTTGTTCATTTTAAAAAGTGAAAAGGAGACTTACCTACTTTAAACTGATAGTAAAACTACAATGATATTTACATAAAATTAAATATTTACACAAATAAAACTAATATCGATCCTATGTTTCGCTAAATAATAATTTAAAAAGTCGCAGAACCAAAAATGACGTCCGCCAAATTTTATGTTTCCCGCGCTTTTTCAAAAGACTTATTATATATAGTGTAAAACAACTGATTGAAAAAAAAAATCTGAACACGACCGAATGTCAGTATGTACGGATCTGCCTCAATTACGCCTGTGAAATTTAACATATTGAGTTAATAGTTTTTATAAGATTCAGAATTACAGCGCGCAATGTCTATGTAATTTATACTTAACTAGCTGACCCGGCAAACGTTGTTTAGCCATACATATTAGAAATTCATAGCGGACAAACAAGATGACACGTAGTTTATATAAGTGTACAGGATTGTCCTTCCAGGTAGCCAGGTTTATATGGTGGTTAAGTATTCTTATACCCTGTACAAGTTAGCTTATTCTTTTTGACAGACAGGCTAGTGATGGAAAACAGAAGATATCTAGTAGTCCAAAAATAACGTTTTAAAATACTTGTAACTGTAACGAGATGGTGTGAAATTCTTTATTGCACTAGACATATAAAACATTGGGTAGATAAGCGACGATGGGTCAATATTCATAGTAAGTAGGTATCTATTTAAAATTACAGGGTTATTTTGCGACCTCCCGCAAAATTTAAATGGGTGGTTCAGACCATGAAAGTAAACAACTTTCCTAAAGAAACAGTCGAAAGTAAAAAAAAAATTCAGATCTTCCATACGAAATCGACCACGTGATCGAGCAGTTTTCTATGGGAGGGTCGATATTTTTTCCACTTTTCGACCTATGTTTCTTTGGAAAAGTTTTATGTTTCTTTTGAAAAGATGAAACTGAATTTCATGATCTGAAAATCTTATTTAAATTTGACGGAAGGTCCAAAATAACACTGTATGTAAAAATTAAGGTTGAAAAATAAATTAGTTTTATCTTTAAAACAGTTTTTAATAAGGAAGAGGAGCACAGCCAAGATTATAATCACCAGAGTCGTCGGAGCTTGTGTCATCATCTCGAACTTCAAATTATTGTTTCTTGTTCAATAAAATTGTCGAAGTGGACGTCGCGCATCTAGTCAGATACTATTGCTTCTTTGACGTGTCAAATTACATTCGCCCAGTTTTCAGCAGTCACTTGACCACAACCTTCTTCCAATAAACAGAGCATTTTGTTTGCGGTAAAGGCAGGAGATGTAGTGGTACGTGCTGCGTTTTCTGTGAATGAAATAAGTGATTGTTAAAATCAGGGTTTTAACGGCGGCATTGATAGCGGAGGCAGAGGCGGATGCCGAGGTGAAGAGATTCGCCTCTGCGGATGCGGAGGTTAACGGAGGCGAAGGCGGAGGTGAAATTTGAAGTAGAAAAAATAGAAATTTATGGTTTATTTAAGTCAAAAATATTTATTTTAAATGGTTACATCATATTAATCATGCACTCACTTAAAACAATCGCGACTCAAACACCAAACAACTACGCGGTACCGAACGATTCGACAAGTTGATTCCAGTCATTCATTCACGCCCTTACCACCGTCCGCGTGTTCCCGTGCCACAAGCACATTGTCAGCAGACGTACAATAATTATTGTACGCGTACAATAATTTCGAATCATAGCAATTTTCTATATGAAAAAATGATAAAACAAATTTTTTTTAAAACTGTACCTTCCTACATGTTTCTTGTTATCAAGCGCTCTCTGACTCTTACAAACCTCCCCCCCCCCCCCCCCCCGTTTAAATTTCACCGTTTACTTACATTTACACATACATTTTCAATAAATAATTACAGTTAGTACAATAATTTTACGGCACTGGCCCAATAATAATTTATCGGGGATCTGCTAACACTGCTGACAAGCAAAATATTAACCATTTCACTCGCAAATACGCAACCGTGCGGCCGCATCGCCCAGCGTCGCTCTTTGCGTATTGTATGTTAGCGTAAATAAATCTCCGTTAAAACTCCGCATAAATTTGGCGGAGGCGGATGCAGAGGCAGAGGTTCGATTCTTTGCGGAAGTTTCGCAGTAATGGAGGCGGAGGCGGAGTTCCGTTACAACCCTAGTTAAAATAATACTATTAATGAAATAGATGTTAATGAATTTATCAAAAAAAAAAGTTTTTTTACTGACCTTTGATTTGTGCCCATATCAGCTCTATGGCATTGTATTGGCAATGATAGGGTCAAGGGTGGCAATCTGATCACTGCGTGACCGCGTTGCTTTGCTGCTTCGTCCAATAAATATACTGGCTCCCTCGGTTTGTGTTTGGCCACCAGGCCAAGCAGTTCGTACTAGCATTGTCATGTCGGCATTTACGCCCTTGTATATTCGCCACTCTATTATATCGACTTTTTTGTTTGCCGTCGTCGGAGCTTTGTCAAGTTGTGTGGAATAATAGGATGCATTATCCATTATTATTATATGAGGACCATCCAGGTTGTCCATAATTTTATAAAACCATTCCGAAAAAGTTTCGAAGTTCACCTCTTCGTGATGCTCATTCGTTTGTTTGAATTTAAATGCCAGTAAAACCTTGGGCCTGCGTGGCAAATTATCAGTCTCTCCCCTTTTCCTTCTGTTACTTTTGTAGACGATTGGGCAGTATCATCGTTCCATGTTTATTTAACAGTGTGATTGGCATTCAACTCAGTTTCATCTAAAAACACAACTTTTTCCTAATCGGTAATGTTTTTGGCTTTTCTCGGGAAATCAACTAGTTTGAGGGCAAGTTCATTCCTTTCCATAAGAATCTTGCGGTTGTTGGATTTTTGGTAATGAAATCCAATTCTACGCTATAGTTTTGACAGCGAGATTCGACCGCCGTCATATATATAAATCAACTTCTCTTAGTGTCACCAACCACTTGTCAAGTGTGAGCAATTCTTTTCTTGAACCATGTGGTTCCATATGTCCGCACATTAAAAATCGTCAATATTGACGGTAGGTTGGATACGCCTACGTTTTTTATTAGGAGACGACAGTTTATTCTCTTCATCACCTTCTTTTCCATATTTTTCCTCAGAGATTCGTGTCACAGTAGCTAATCCAATCCCCAAAGCGTCAGCTACACGTTGCCGCACTTGAGACAATGGCAATAATGGTCCCACATTTTGTGACTCACACTCAAAATTATCGCGTAAGCGAATCACAAACTTACGCGTTTCCCTGTTGAGTACAGTGAGTGACTAGTGTGTAAAGTGTATTTTAGTATTACATTGTGTTGTCTTGTGTATTTGTATACTAAATACACGGATTTAATATAAGTGGTGTTTTCTTACAATTACGAACACGAGTACGTAACAATAATAATGTTACGAGCAGGTAGTCTTGCTTCCACTTAACTTCTTCCTTTAACCTCTTCTTTCCTCTTGAATTTACTCCACACTACTAACCCCGAGTGTCCCCGACGTTCGGCTTATATGTCGATGTCGTCGATTCGACATATAATGAGTCTTTTTGTAATCGAGAGATGTTTTTTTGTAATCGATATTTGTAACAGTTACTGCCTGTTATTCGTGTCCGATAGAGAAACAACCAATTTAATTTAATTTTGATTTTAAGTTAAAATCATGGCTGTACGACCGACCTCGCATGTAAATTGTCATCATAAACAAAGTATCATCACGCCCGGTTCCCTTGCGTGGTAGGCAGGGTAAACCGTACGTCTATAGATTTATCGGTTCACCGCGATTCACCGGTTTTAGGTTTGCGAAATGAGTGGTGATTGCCATCGCTGTCACCATCGCATACACATAATTACGAGAACAAATTTTTGAGGCCTACACTTTTGGATTTTCCAAACCATATGTATATCATTGTTGGTGGTTTAAGTGTAGGTAGTGTAGTGTAGTGTAGTGTAGTGTAGTGTGGGGGTGTTGGGCAGGACAACCAGTACTCGTACCGCGGCGGCATCCGGCTGGCGGAGTACCGCGTGGAGGAGGGGTGCGCGCGCCGCTCGCTGCGGTCCGACGCGCGCTGGGCCGCGCACTTCTACCTCGTGCGCCGCACCAAGGACTCCACCTACACGCTGTACGCGCGCACCGACGACTGCCGCCGGAAGTGGCTCAAGGCCATCAAGGACGCCATGTGAGTGCCGCCACCCTCTGACCACAGAATACTGGACACTAACGGTACTTAATACACTGATAATATTCGAGCAACGCACAGATAGACACCTCTCACGGACGCGATATCACGGAATCGTTCGGGACAAATTTGCCGAACCACTCCCAAGATATCGCGTTTTCAAAATTGACTTCTGTTAGTCTTCAGTATTCTGTGATCTGACACTTCTTCGTTTAAGGGTTACCAGCTTCAAAAATACGAGGTTTAGATTTTTACGGGAGATAATTAATGCGGCATTATTTTACCAAAAAATTCTTCCAATTTTTTAAAATTTATATTATTATATATTTTTTGGCATAGGATTTATCAAATTAGACATCAAACGTTGTCACTAAAAATGTTATTAGTGCGTGGCTATCCTTGTGGCGGGGTCTAATACCACGTGCATAAGTTTACCGGCTACCTCACCTCCAAATCGAAACACGATGGTGACAAGTACCGACGCTATTGCGGCAGGAATAAGTAAGGCGATGGTACCAGACCCAGACAAGACAATACAGAACTTCTATCACTTAGTAGCCACATTGGTATTAAATCACATAGCCAATTGTCCGAATCTTACGTACTGCCTGGCAGAACAGAAGATGATCAATTCTTCAAAGGGCCCCCAGAACAATACGGGGAATGTCTTTAAAAATCTTCATTTTGGGACGCAAATTTAAAAAATCTTTTAAAAAACACGAACGAACGTGTCTAAAGTCAAATAGCCGCGGCCAGTAAGACAGAACACTCATGTTTAGATGCGCTGACTAGCAATTTCTTAACATAAGTCACAAATATATAAATATATAGGCCAACTGCTGTTCTGCCAGGCAGGTCGTAAAAGGCGACCGATTGGCTATGCGAGTCACTACCATCGTGACTACTGTAGAGTTCTGCATTGTCTCGCCCGGGTCTGGTACCACAGTCTAACCTACTGCTGCCGCAATAGCGTCAGTGCTTGTCACTGTCGTGTTCCGGTCTGGAGGGTAAGCTAGCCGGTAAACTTATACATGTGGCATTAGAAGTCGCCACAAGATAGCAACGCATCATTAACACCTTTGCTGTCTATAGGCGATGGTTGACTCTTTCCATCAGAAGACCGATCTGCTTGTTTGCTATCTTATGATATAAAAAAAAGATTGAATTGCTTTATGATGATAATATTTAGTTCCTTAGTATTATCAAAGTATAGTCCAAGAGAAAATTTTTAATTTCAGAGAAAATCTCGAACCTCCCGGATGTAGGAGTACGAATCATAAATTTGTGCTTCACACATTTGGAAAACCGGCCACATGTCATCACTGTTCGAAGTTTCTTAAAGGCAGAATATTTCAAGTAAGTGGAGCACTTTTCGATGTCTTTAAATAAATTTATAGTTAGGCGGACGTGGCGTTAACTAAGATCCAGGTTTGACTCTTTTTATTGCTTTCTGGCGAGCTTCAGCGGATGCTTCAGGTTATTAAAAGTAAAATAAGTTGAACTGATGAAGTTGTTTCAAAAGTTACACACCAGTTTAATAACGTTTCTACTTAGTTTAACAGTTTTTAAGAGCAAAATATAGTAGAACCTTACACCCCTTCCGACAACTGGCGAAGTAATGCGGGACAAAAAGTGCCTCGAGAATCACTCGGTCGTTTACTTCCAGACATCAAGGTGGTAAGGGAGAAACGTAGAATATTAACGTGAAATCCGGTAATGGAATATGGCAGAAATGAACCTGCACAGTTCCTATGACAAATGCGATAGAAGTTGCAGAGTCTAATCTAATGTGTCTTGACAGCCTTAAAGAAACAAGCTGGTTAGAAAAGTGTCTGGCCATTGCCGCCGTCGTAGCATTTTGCTGAATAAGATCAAAAGAACGAAGGTCTTCCCCAAGGGCTTCCTGCCAGATATAAGAGCAATACTGCATGCCAGGCCGAAGAGTGCCTTACAAAGTAATCTAAGTTTGTAAGGCGCTCTCGGCGATGGATCGGTACGAAGTTTTGGTCTCCCGTTCGGGGCCTCCGCTGTTGGTCCCAGTTCCTTTTGAAGAATAGACCATCTGCCCTTCTGCCAGACAGTTCGTAAGAAATGAACGGTTGACTATACGAGTCGCCACGATCGTTGTTTCTAGGTGCTAGAGTACTGCATTGTCTCTCCCGGGTCAGTTACCATCGTCTTACCTATTCCTTCGTAATAGCGTCAATGCTTGGCACTGTCGTGTTCCGGTTGGCAGGGTAAGGTAGCCGCTAAATTTTTACATGTGGCATTAATACCCCGTCTCTGGCATAGCAAAGCACCAATAACATCTTTGGTGTCTATAGACGATGCTTGTCTTATTACACATTGTATTTCTTATTTCCAACTTATCATTTACATACAAGTAAAACTGTGTAGAAGATTATAACGCAGCCGTGGGTCTGCTCTCCATCAATATGACAGGTTTGAAGAGACGCAGTTAGAATACCACAGTTAATACCGTCCTCAACTAATGCCATACTGACGGCCATTAATATTTCAAATTAAGAGGTTTGTAGTTGGACGAATTACAACAATTGTCTTTTTTAAGGATTGGATAGAACTGTCTTTCAGGTTTTCCGCACGTAGACAAGTGAATAGGGGTTTATGTGTTTTGAAATACCGAAACACGTGCTTTGAGTTCATTTGGATGTATTTTGGGAAGGGACTTTAAATCTAGCTGTGGAATTGTTTTTTGAAGTGGTTAGGAACTCTTTATCTAATAGCAATACATTTTGAATGTTCAATTTTTAAAAAAACAATGTTTCTGTTTGTTTTGAGTCTGTAATTGTGCACTAAAGTCCTTTAGAGATGTGTTATATGCGGTTACTGTAGGAGTGTGTCGTGTCGGCAGGGCTACCTGTGCTCGGTGTGTAACGCGTGTGCGCACAAGGAGTGCATCGCGCTGTCGGGCCGCTGCGGGGGCGGGCTCGCACCCGCGCCGCCGCTGCCGCCGCACGCGCACCAGCCCGACAACGCACTGCACTACTACATGTGGTGAGTCACACGCACACCCGCGTCGAACATAAATCTCACTTGATGCTTATAAATCACGCGAATTAACATCACACCAGGCTCATATAACACTTGTGCAAAGTATACTGTGCAAAAAGGTTTATTTTCAACTAGTTGTACCCGCGACTTCATCCGCGTGGTAAAATTTCTAAAATACTACCCTCACAGTTCCCTTGGGATTTCCGAGATAAAAACAATCCTATGTCCTTTCTCGGGTCTCACGCTATCTTTGTACCAAATTCATCCAAATCCGTTCAGTGGCTTAAGCGTGAAGAAGGGACAGACGACAGAGTTACTTTAGCATTTATAATATTAGTATGGATTTTGAAGCGCATGTACACGTAGAATGGTAACGGAGTTGATATCGCTACTGTCCTGGCACGGTGATGACGAGGCGCCGCACAGGGCAGTGTAGTGTCCCGGCGCCTTCACCACTTATGGTGATATATTAACTGATCTCCAGGGGACTATTCGTTGGCAGTGGCTATTTAGGTACCTTTATTCGGTAATTTATCTTTACTTTTTGAAATGAAAATTCAATTAGAATATAACTATACGTTTCGACTGATCTCCGACTCCTCTTACATACAATTAATTCTATTTTGTTTTATTTCTAGACATTTTTTTATTTTACAATTTAAATACTATCAGTATTCAAAAGTTGACAAGGGGCCAGCATTTCCTATTTGTAACATCAAAGAGGTGTTACAGTAGCGAAGGGAATGTCCATTTTGTCAGGCCAAAAACCCCCATGTGACTCTTAAAATATATCTTAAATTTCTCTTATATCTCTGTGTTGGCTCCTTTGAAAAATAGGCTAACTGCCGTTCTACCAGGCAAGTCGTAAAAGGCGAACGAGTGGCTATGCGTGTCACTACCATCGTGACTACTAGGTGGTAGAGTTCTCCATCGGTTCGACCGGGTCTGATACAACCGCCTTACCTATTCCTGCCGCAATAGCGTCATTGCTAGTTACTGTTGTGTTCTGTTTTGGAGGATAAGGTAACCAGTAAACTTATGCATGTGGCATTAGACCTCGCCACAAGATAGCAACGCACCATTAATATCTTTGGTGTCTACAGGCGATGGTTGACCCTTTCCATCAGAAGACCCATATGCTTGTTTGCTATCTTATGATATAAAAAAAGATTAAATTGCTTCTTAATGATAATATTTAGTTCCCTTTTCAATTAATTATAAATTAACATTCCTGTAGTTTGCAGTCTAAATATGAACCCTTGCTTTTGTACGAGGGTAGTACGAGAAAGAAGTGTAAGTCGCGCGCGCGTTATTGGTCCGTCATTCGACAGTCGTCATTTGTTTCGCGCGCTGAGACGTAATTGTACTCATGCGTAGAACTCCGCCCTCATCTCATGTCCGGCGTTATTGTTACTTGTTAGGTGTCACTAGTTTTGTGTGTATTGTGTATGATATGTGTGCTTGTGTCAGGTACGTGGGCGAGATGGGGCGGGAGACGGCCACGGCGCGGTTGGAGCGTCGCGTGGACGGCACGTTCCTGCTGCGCGAGCGGCCGCGCTCGCACCCGCACGCGCACCCGCACCCCGCCGCGCTCAACGACACGCACTACGCGCTCTCGCTCAAGTCAGTCTGCACTACTCACATCACACACACACACACACGCTCCTGCTGCACGAGCGGCCGCGCTCGCACCCGCACGCGCACCCGCACCCCGCCGCGCTCAACGACACGCACTATGCGCTCTCGCTCAAGTCAGTCTGCACTACTCACATCACACACACACACACACACGCTCCTGCTGCACGAGCGGCCGCGCTCGCACCCGCACGCGCACCCGCACCCCGCCGCGCTCAACGACACGCACTATGCGCTCTCGCTCAAGTCAGTCTGCACTACTCACATCACACACACACACACACACGCTCCTGCTGCACGAGCGGCCGCGCTCGCACCCGCACGCGCACCCGCACCCCGCCGCGCTCAACGACACGCACTACGCGCTCTCGCTCAAGTCAGTCTGCACTACTCACATCACACACACACACACACGCTCCTGCTGCACGAGCGGCCGCGCTCGCACCCGCACGCGCACCCGCACCCCGCCGCGCTCAACGACACGCACTATGCGCTCTCGCTCAAGTCAGTCTGCACTACTCACATCACACACACACACACACACGCTCCTGCTGCACGAGCGGCCGCGCTCGCACCCGCACGCGCACCCGCACCCCGCCGCGCTCAACGACACGCACTATGCGCTCTCGCTCAAGTCAGTCTGCACTACTCACATCACACACACACACACACACGCTCCTGCTGCACGAGCGGCCGCGCTCGCACCCGCACGCGCACCCGCACCCCGCCGCGCTCAACGACACGCACTATGCGCTCTCGCTCAAGTCAGTCTGCACTACTCACATCACACACACACACACACACACGCTCCTGCTGCACGAGCGGCCGCGCTCGCACCCGCACGCGCACCCGCACCCCGCCGCGCTCAACGACACGCACTATGCGCTCTCGCTCAAGTCAGTCTGCACTACTCACATCACACACACACACACACACACACACACGCTCCTGCTGCACGAACGGCCGCGCTCGCACCCGCACGCGCACCCGCACCCCGCCGCGCTCAACGACACGCACTATGCGCTCTCGCTCAAGTCAGTCTGCACTACTCACATCACACACACACACACACACACACACGCTCCTGCTGCACGAGCGGCCGCGCTCGCACCCGCACGCGCACCCGCATCCCGCCGCGCTCAACGACACGCACTATGCGCTCTCGCTCAAGTCAGTCTGCACTACTCACATCACACACACACACACACGCTCTTGCTGCACGAGCGGCCGCGCTCGCACCCGCACGCGCACCCGCACCCCGCCGCGCTCAACGACACGCACTATGCGCTCTCGCTCAAGTCAGTCTGCACTACTCACATCACACACACACACACACACACGCTCCTGCTGCACGAACGGCCGCGCTCGCACCCGCACGCGCACCCGCACCCCGCCGCGCTCAACGACACGCACTATGCGCTCTCGCTCAAGTCAGTCTGCACTACTCACATCACACACACACACACACACGCTCCTGCTGCACGAGCGGCCGCGCTCGCACCCGCACGCGCACCCGCACCCCGCCGCGCTCAACGACACGCACTATGCGCTCTCGCTCAAGTCAGTCTGCACTACTCACATCACACACACACACACGCTCCTGCTGCACGAGCGGCCGCGCTCGCACCCGCACGCGCACCCGCACCCCGCCGCGCTCAACGACACGCACTATGCGCTCTCGCTCAAGTCAGTCTGCACTACTCACATCACACACACACTCACACACACGCTCCTGCTGCACGAGCGCCCGCGCTCGCACCCGCACGCGCACCCGCACCCCGCCGCGCTCAACGACACGCACTATGCGCTCTCGCTCAAGTCAGTCTGCACTACTCACATCACACACACACACGCTCCTGCTGCACGAGCTGCCGCGCTCGCACGCGCACCCGCACCCCGCCGCGCTCAACGACACGCACTATGCGCTCACGCTCAAGTCAGTCTGCACTACTCACATCACACACACACACACGCTCCTGCTGCACGAGCTGCCGCGCTCGCGCTCGCATGCATATTCTGTGGAGTATGCATGCACAACAACATTGTTTTTGGTCCTTACATTTAGTGAGTGTACCAGCAGCGTCCGCTCCTTGAAGGCATAAATGCAGTGCTTTACTTGCCATTCACAGGTATTTTAATAAAACGTTCTTACGTTTTAGATGACTTTAATTAATAGTAAATAAATGAATAAACAAAACATAATAACTTAAAAAACGCCTAATATTTTATAAATAGCACCTATTTGCAAGCACACAAACATTATGTTTGCAAGGCGATTGGTATCTCCAACCACGTAATGCTGCCACAATTAGCAGGATATTTGTTCGCATGTGTGTAGTAATTTTGCTATTCGTACACAGTTTGCAAACGCATACACTCATGAATATCTAAAGCAGTGACTGGCGTGACTCCAGCGACATACTACGGCGTTCGGCAGTTGTCGAGAGTAATTGGGAATGTTTGTTGCCTAATGTCTATAATCCGACTAAAAATAATAGATGGAAATCTAATAAATCATGTACTTCATATTATGCATTTTTGTTTAGTAAGATTTTATTTGTTTAAATAGCAGAAATGTTTTGTTTTGCGGGGACAATTTTGTATCTATTTCTATGTGATGATCATTGTATAGTTTTTTGTTTGCGCCATATATTTATTATAAGTTTTTTTAGAAGATTTTTCATTTAAACATTTGAAAAATTGTACATTTAACAGTTTATTACTGAGTTTCTATAATATTGTAGTGATTTGCTTTTACTATTGTAGTGCATTATGTGTTGATTTTTTAAATGTTATTTGATTGTGAAGTTCGTCTTGAAAATATGTGTTTATTAAAAATTAAAAATAACAAGTTCTCGCAATTGTCATTCAGTGAAAAGATTCAAATTGTGTCTAAAGATAGGTGTATACCCGAGTTACAATTAAACCAGCAAAAAGGAAATGTAACTCATAAGTTTCATGTTAAAAGTTATGAAACGTATAACTGGCTGTGTGGTTGTGTACACACGATTACATTATATTGTTTTCCTTGCATATTGTTTATACCGCCGCATACCCAGTGTCATAATCCTGTACACGCCGCTGGAGTGTACGTCACCATTTTTTTAAACAAGCTAAAATTTTTACGAACGTTCATCAAGTTCTCAAATATAATATAATGGGATATAACATATTGATTTGTTTGAATTTTTCTCTCAGGGAAACCCTCGGGCTAAGATTGTAAATTGCCCTAATAGCTCTTTTCTGCAATACAAATATAATATTTATTTCAGCAGAATTTCCCCAGAGAAGAATTCCAATGACATAATGCTGTGGAAGTAACTAAAGTATACAATTCTTGCTGTGTCGACATCAGTTAAATGTCCCATTTTTTTAACTGCATAAGCTGCCGAAGTAAGTCTATTTGCTAAATCAGGCAGGCAGTAACAAAATCTATTCATAGGGTGTGCCTTATAAATAGATTTTGTTACTCATTAACCGTTACTCAGCATATTTTTTTAAAACAAAATTACGACATTTCACGGTTTAACAACGGTAAATAAACACTAAGATTCCAAAAATCCGCTTGGGATTTTTACACAACCGCATCAAAATACTATAGAGTATTGAAGGGAATATATTTGTAAAGACACAGCTAGCTGCCAGATGTGTCCAAATTAAGACAAACTAAAGATTCCTCTAAATTTATTGCGACCCGCTAATCCGTATATTTTTAATCACATTCGTATTTTTTTCCATCTAAAATATATGCTCCATCTTAAATAAAGAGAACAAACACAATTACTTGAAAAACCAAAGTTTTATTCTAAGCTATAACAAAAACATAGTCCAAAAACTACTTATCTATCCAAAATTACTAGCTTCGGACAAGAAGATCACATCAACCTATGTTAGCGATCACACGACAAGCATGAATAATCATTACAAAAATTCATTACCGTTGATGGTAAAATAACAAAAAAATGATACTTGTAAGTATGATTAATAAAAATAAAAGTTAGTGTTAACGAAAACTTCGATAAACTTTATCAAAATATGGTACTGAATCGAATTTTTTGAAAGTTGATAAAAATCAAACAACACTATTAAATATCCGATTAGACAGGTTTTGAGACTAGATAGGGCACCAAAAGGGCGAAGGCGTTTAACAATTTTAAAATAGGCAAAGCTTAAAAAGCCTAAACTACAGTTAAAATTACTAACCAAAATCGCTTTACATTACTTCAAAAGAATTCTATATATCGGAGAAAGTATTGACATACTTTCTCCGATAGAATAAATAGAATAGATAGAAAAAAAGTATATTTACATACTTTTTATGTATGTATATTCGTACCAAATTACAGCTTTCTAGTAATAAGAATCTCTGAGCTAATTGTGCGGACGGACGGACATAGCGAAACTATAAGGTTTTTTATATCGTAAGATAGCAAACAAGCAGATGCGTCTCCTGATGGAAAGAGTCAACCACCGCTTATAGACACCAAAGGTGTTAATGGTGCGTTGCTATCTTGTGACGAAGTCTAATGCCACATGCATAAGTTTACCGGCTACCTTACCCTCCAAACCGGAACACGACAGTGACAAGCGCTGACGCTATTGCGGCAGGAATAGGTAAGGCGGTGGTAACAGACCCGGGCGAGACAATGCAGAACTCTACCACCTAGTAGCTACGATGGTAGTGACTTGCATAGCCAATCGGTCGTCGTTTACGACATGCCTGGCAGAACGGCAGTTGGTCTATTCTTCAAAGGAGTCCGGAACCAACTCGGGGATCCGAAGTAAACTAGGAACGGGGGTTCCTAGTTTACTTCGGATCCCTGAAAAGGGGCGGTAGGTCTGGCTGCAGCTCTATTTAGGCACCCGAGCTTTAGCTTTTGCTACCCACGCAGAGTAGAAGAGAATGCCCGTCACCTCAATCCAGTCTAGGAACAGCACTAGCTTTGCGTCGCTCTTTGCCCGTTTTGGAAGTGAAAAAACAGACTAGGTTTTCAGGCAAATGCTTGAAAAGCCCGCACGTGGCTCTCGCCTGTTAATACAGCCGGCCCAGTAATGAGTCCTTCTAGTATACTACTAGACGTTGTGGTGACGCGTCCTATCTTCTTTTTTTAAGTTAATGTTCTGATTTTTCCTTATTAACCTGTAGAATAATTTATTAAATATTATTGAATAATTATCTCTCTATTAAGTTATTTTTGCCAATAATGCTCGTTCGATAATTTAAAATTGTTACATAAATGCCGTTTTCCCCCTCTACCATGCATAACTCATGTATGCTTTATGAAATGTATGTGTTGTTGCCAGGACTGACAACACAGTGAAGCACATGCGCATTTGCCGGAAACCGATCGACCAAGTACCACACTACTTTCTGTCAGAGTCGCGGTTCTTCCGCAGCATCGTAGAACTAGTATCTTACTATGAAAAAACTAGTTTATCAGAAAATTTCAATGGGTAAGTTCTAAAATGTTCTACTGTTTGATTGAATTTAATTGGCGTCTTATTTTCACCACGGTACAATAACCGTTTTGTAGTTGGCCGTTGGTTGCAAATTTTAAAAACAAGCAAAACTTATTCTGTACTAGCTGCAGCGTGCAGCTCGCTGCATTATAAAAGTTTTGGATGAATCCCGCGGGATCACCTAATTTTTCCGGGATAAAAATTAGCCTATGTGCTATTCTAGGTCATCATCTACCTGTGTACCAAATTTCATTCAAATCCGTTCAGTAGTGTTTGCGTGATTGAGTAACAAACAACCATCCAAACATCCAAACTTTCGCATATATAATACTAGCTGCTGCGTGCAGCCCGCTGCATGCATTACACATTTTTTTGGTGAATCCCGCGGGATTGTCTAATTTTTCCGGGATAAAAAGTAGCCTATGTGCTATTCCAGGTTATTATCTACCTGTGTGCCAAATTTCATTTAAATCCGTTCAGTAGTTTTTGCGTGATTGAGTAACAAACATCCATCCAAACATCTATCCAAACATCCATCCAAACATCTATCCAAACATCCATCCAAACATCCAAACTTTCGCGTTTATAATATTAATAATATAGATTAATATAGATTACTGTACTCTTTGAGCTGTAGTAAAATATTGGGATAATCGTAGTTATGTTGCAAGGCGATCCTTTTATTAATGACACATATTCATGTATTTACTTACTTTGTTATTTTATGAAAAAATAATTTGTTCATTATGCTTTGACATTATTGATAATAGGTAATTATGATTACGTGTTTAATGCCTTAGTCCATAATGTGTTAGTAATTAAGAGTAAGTAATTGTCATTTGTATTAATTTTGTATTTTTAATTAAAATAAAAACATATTTCACTGGAAGTAGAGATATTGTTGGAATATTAATTTTAATATCACATGTGTGACGACGCTATTAATTAATTATTAATTTACTAGAGAGTGATATTTCTGCGTAATTTTATTACAATGGTTTCATGTGGTTTTTTCATTCAATTCTTATTTAACCAGTACACCGAAATATTAATTCTTATTTTTGATTTCCTGAATTGAGTGTTTTTGTAAAAAAGCCAAGCCATTTGGCTTGTTAATTCCATCCCTATTTTAACACTATAAGAGTGTTGAGATGTCCAGTTGTTGTGAGGCAGTATTAAGGTAGTGTGTTGTGATGGTCAGTCTGAACTCGTACCTGCGCTGGCCGTTCCGGCGCGTGGTGGCGACGGTGGTGCACGACTTCCGCACGCAGGAGCCGTCGCAGCTGGCGCTGCGGCCCGGTGCCAAGGTGCTCGTGCTCAGCAAGGAGGGCGACAGCCGCGGCTGGTGGAAGGGCCGCACGCTCGACAAGGTATCACGACTCTACCGTATATACTTTATCAGGTTCTTCCAAAAAAGGTGATCATATTTTAACACAGCATTTACTATTATGATATTGACCATGTACAACAAATAATAAACGTAGGTATGTTCTAATAAACATAATGAATGAACGAATGAATGAATGAAACTCTTTATTGTGTACAAACTTAGAATTTAAAAATACATATTTAGTAACGCGGCGTAAAAGATCTTGACTGCTTGTCGGCCGCTCTCACCTTCAAAGGTTCAAAGTCTCTTGCGCGCGGGCAATATTAAATGACGTAAACACCTATGTACTGGCTCTGACGCACACCCATAAAATGCAAACGAAACGTTGAATGAAGTTATATCTCCACGAGACATGGCGCGAGGTTGTTTACCTTCCTACTCACTTTTACATTAAAAGTGAATTATTTTCTGCAGAAAGATGGAAAGCGTTATGACTTGTGGGACAAAATTATTTTATTCGTAAAAATCGAAATGTTTTAGTTTCTTGAATGACATTATTTTTTGGGTGAATATCTTTCGTTAGACATACTGAACGATGTGTTAAAATATGATCACCTATTTGGGAAGGACCTTATATATAATAAGATCTGGGATAAAAGGAAATATTTTTTTTGTATTTTATATACTATTAGAAAATCGTTTTCATCATAATTTATTTAGATTTGAATATAGGTATATAGGGTCCTTCCAAAATAGGTGATTAAATTTTTAAACAATGTTTAGAATGTTTAATCAGAGATATCAAACCAAAAATCAACATAATTCAAAGGACTATATCTTTTTCAACTTTCACAATACCTTTACTGTTTTTAAACATAAAGTCATCCACTTGTTTACGCCAGAGTACGTTACTTACCAATTTCATGTGTATCTTTTCAATTTACAGATTCCATAGAACAAATTTATGGATTTGAATCCATAGAACCATTAGATTCGAAGTGGCCGAGATTGAATTATTTTATACCATACATATGCTTTCCTCCCTGTTTCTTTAATAAAAATATTTTTTGAATTTTTTAAAACATTGAATTACAGTACCCGGCGATAAATATTGCACATCGAACTTTGGAAAGAGACAATCGGATAATTTCGGCTTCGTAAAGCGTTATCTCTGTCCCACACTACCTATGTGACGTTTAGTCAGTCGTTGTTCAAGTACGATAGAGTGCAGTCGCGTCCCGAAAAAAAATATATATTTAGAGTTGATAACACCCACAAATTTAAATAATTTAAAGTTGTAATATGGCATCTTTCGGAAAAAGAGGGAAACCTTTACGAGGTCAGTCACGTGAAATTATCTACAATGTTTATAAATACTTTGTAAGCGAAGCTGATAGATTTAAAAAAAAAGTAGATGAAAATGTAAGTTGTTATTTTAAGAAGATTCAAGAGCGAGTTGCAAATGCCACTGGAATTTCAAGAAGAACTTTGAACAATATATTAAACGAAGTCAGTACTGAAACACATTCGACTGAAATTAAGTTCAGCACTCCAAAAAAAGGGAGACCAAAAAAGCAATTTCGTTTGGATATGGACGATTTTGATTACGATGTTGTTCGAAGAATGGTGTATGATTTTCACTTACGATTTAATGAACTGCCAACAATAAAATCATTAAAAGCTAAGTTATCTGAAGCTATTAATTACAATGGGTCTGAAAAAACGTTGAGAAAAATACTTCATGACATGGGATTTCAGTTCACTAAAATGGAAGATAATCGAAAAATTCTAATGGAAAAGCACGACGTTAGTCTCAAACGAATGGAATACCTTGATAAAATACGCAAATTTCGCGAAACAGGAAAAAATATCGTCTACATGGATGAGTCATATATACATGCATCCCACACTAAAGGGAAATCTTGGAGTGACGATAAGAAAAAAGGAGTAAAAAAGCCAATTTCAAAAGGTCAACGTTTGATAATAGTTCATGCGGGAAATGAAAAAGGCTTTGTACCCGGTGCTTTTTTAACGTATAAATCCACGGACACTACAGGTGACTATCACAATGAAATGAATAACGATAACTATGAGAAATGGCTGGTTAACCAATTAATCCCAAATATACCCAGTGATTCTGTTCTAGTTATCGACAACGCACCCTATCACAACAAGTATGTTGAGAGACCCCCCAACTCAAACACCATTAAACGGGAAATGATCAACTGGTTAAACAGACATGAAATTCCAGTTGATCCAAAATTAACAAAAACCCAGATTTACGCTATTATATGTCAGCACAAGGAGAGGTATACAGAGTTTTCTGTGGACAAAATACTTGCCGAACATGGGCACACTGTGTTGCGATTGCCACCATATCATCCGGATTTTAATCCAATTGAAAATATATGGTCTCAACTGAAAGGCTATGTAGCCTCTAGAAATGTGGGTATGAACTTAACTACAGTAAAAACATTATTGACTGAAAAAGTAAACATGATCGGCGCTGAAGAGTGGAAAAAGGTTTGCGATCATGCAATCAAATGTGAGAATGAATATAGAAGCATTCAACACAGTTTAGACAATTACACTGATAGATTAGTAATAAATACGGCTGATAGTGACAGTGATATTGACCTCTTTGAGAGCACAGATAGTGAAATGGAAGTAATTGAGAATTAGAATTATTATTATTTTTATTGCAATGTCTCATTTTAGCAATAGGTATAATGGTGTTTATTATGTACACTAAAGCTGTAATGTTCCAAAATAATTAAATACGTAAACATAATGTAAAAATGTTTTTTTATTTTATTTTACCCCAACCTAAAGCCATCACTTATAGAAAAATTAGTGTATTTTATACAAAGAATAAAAATATCAAAAGAAGCAAATCATACTTGTTTTAACAGCTCCTAATAGGTACCGGACTGTTTGTATTTTGTGCGACAGAGATAACGCTCTACGAAGCCGAAATTAGCCGATTGTCTCTTTCCAAAGGTCGATGTGCAATATTTATCGCCGGGTACTGTACACATTTATTCAACTTTCCAGTATAGAATGGTAAGATTGAAATTTCTATAGGTTATTGCAATTTTTGATAATCTCTCAGCCTCTTCATTTCCTTTCAATCCGATATGAGATGGAACCTATTGCAACCTCAAGTTAATGTTCCTAACCTGAAAAAATTATAAATTTGTCTGAAATGTTTAAAAGCTATCAATGCACTTCTGCCTTGGCCAGAGACACGCCGAGTTAAGTGCTTCTGCTATCTATGATGGTCACTACATTTTCACCATTTAAACTATTTAATATATAACCAAGTGCTTTTGACATTGCAGTCCGCTCCATCGTCATAATTCATGTTTGTGTTTGTTGTGAACGTGGCTGATACAAATTATTGACAGCTAGCGGCCCCTAGACCTTTGTTACTCTTCGACCTATCAGTGTAGATGTGTGTCCATCCTGAATGTTTATATTAATTAACAAAGGAGTAAAGGCATTATGAAACATTTATAAATAAAAATAAAATCTTTTAAATCACATTGTATTTTGCTTTATATCTATGGTATGACATACAATAATAATAATAAATATTCACGGGACAAATTACACTTACTGATCTAACCCCAAAGTAAGCAAATAAGGCATGAATAATAAGACATGAAGTTGAAGAACCTTATATATGTCATTTTTTTCGGAAACTTAAACTTCGACGATCAGGCTATTTCTAATCGGCTTGACTCTTTGGCGTTACGCAGAGATGTAGGTTCGCTCTGCATCTTTTGTGTTCCGAAGAGTTATTCGGACTACTTCCTGCCGCTAAATTCCATCAGCGGACATCGCGTCAAAATTTAAAGTTCCGTCCTCACCACCTCGATGTCTGGAAATCCATAACCGTGCGCTTTTGTCGGCACTTTTTGCCTCGCACAACTCCTTTGTGGAATCTATTACCCCCTCGGGGGTGTTTCCGAACGGATACGACTTAGGGACCTTCAAGAAACGAGCTTATTCATTCTTAAAATTCCGGCAACGCAGCTGCAAGACCCCCGGTATTGCAGTTGTCCATGGGCGGCGGTGATCACTTACTATTAGGTGCACCACCTGCTCGTTTGCCCCCTCTGCTATAAAAAAAACTTGTTGCTATTTTGTAGGTAGTGACATCATTCCATTGCTGTTGAGGCTTCTTATCGAAAAATTGTGACTAGTAGTTTTAACAGTCCTATTTTGATGTTATTTTGATATACTGATTAAATAATTTTTAGGAGACTAAAACAGGCAAAAATCTGACGTTGCAAGGTCAGAGTTGGATGTGTTATGGATGCACTCAAGCTCTCTTAATATTTACTAACTAGCTAAATATGTGTGCCAGTGCGGTCAATCGCGGCTTGTGTAGCATTTTTCTGTATTGTATTAAAACTTGAAAATGCGTCGAATTTGTTCATTAGATTCATTCCTTTTGGTGGACAGAAAATAGTAACACCAAACTTACTGAAATTAATATTTTGTCTGAAATTAAATAGTAGTATGAACTTTGTAACGCTTCGTTTGTCGAATCGTCAATCAGCAAGGCCAGTATTTTCAATTAGTGTGAGTAAACTTAATCACATATTTGTCAATCCAGGAATCGAATCTGAAACCTCATAAACCAAACCGAATGTACTTACCGATATACCTCGAGTTTGATTAGTTTAAAAATGTTAAGCTTCGGATAAGACATAGTGGAAATCTTATAAAGTTTTGAAGGTAATATTGGTAACTCAAAAGTACGAACTAACAGGATGCGACGATTTCCAGGGCGACAACAGATCGGGTTACTTCCCGAAGGAGTGCGTGCGGGAGGAGCCCGAGTGTATCGGCGCGCTGGACTGATGTCAGCTGTGCCTCGCCGAGCGCGAGCTGCACTACGCGCCGGGGCCCGAGCCCGAGCCCGAGCGCGAGCCCCAGCACGAGCCCGAGCCAGACCCGCTCGGGGACCTCGTCTGAAGCACCGAGCATGGTGCTCACACAACTCGGACTCCCCGATCACCGTAACAGACAGATTCATTACTTCACCATATTGGAAGCATTTGTGATAGTATTCAAAGCGCAAGTTGAAACGGAATACAAAGATATTCATGAGAAATTTGGGATAATCCCAAGCTTTATTTGTGACCCTGAAATGTGCTTAAAATACATACATTTATTTCGTGAAATGTAAGATTTTACATGATAATCGTTACATGACATTTAATATGACATGACAATTGAGGATATAATTATAGGTGTCTTGTGTTTTTTGTATTCTAAACCATATACCAACTCAGATATATATAAAACTCAAAATCGGAGCTTTGACGAATTTTGCACAAGTTTTTTTATTTTGACGACATGATAAATTATAATTTTAAAAATATTTTTGACTATATCTTAGTCATATTTATGCTTCTAATTAATTTTTTTAATTACACTTTTACGGTAACTTTCTTTACGTTTACAGTACAAATTACAATTTATGGAAATGGTCGCAGGTTCAAATCCCGCGTTTCGATATTTTTCTTTGTTGTTTTTCCAGATTCCCAAGCACGGGGTGAGTGCTATAACACAAAAATAATTACAAATTACAAATTAAAAAAATGGACACATTTTTACAAAAAATGTGTAAGACAAGATATTTCTTATAAACTAAATATTTAAAGAACAACTAATTTAAATAGTCTAAATTATGTTATCAATATAAAACAACGAAAAACAGATGTACAATATACGGACATAATTACCAGTTAAATTACAAACATTTAGTAAATCAGTGAAGGTGGTAATGAATGAGCGTACTTTAAGATAAGTGAACATGGACGAACTTTGAAGAATTTACTGTTACATTGGAGTGACTGTTTCGCTGTTGTTGCTGTTCTGGAGATCTCCCCACCAACCTGTAAGGTAAGTATAGTGTGCCTAACGTAGGGTAGATGTTACATAATACATGATATATGTTGAAATATAATAATTGTGGGTATATTGTTATTACAAATATATGATGATTGTACCATAAGGATAAATTAATTATTTAAAGGTAAAGAAAACATTACATGTTGACTTTTAAACTTGTATAAAAAAATATATTTGTTTTAGAAACTCTGCCGATTTAGACACGGACATGTTGATTATTTAAGAGGTAAGTGAAAAAAACAAGAATTTTAATTAGCTCTTAGGAATCAAATATCTCTTATTCTTAAAATGGTTGATGGGAAATATTGTGCATTTATTACATTATTATTATTACATTGTGACTTCCGTAAGATCTCTTACACATTTGATATAAGAGCGGTTTCAGATGTGACTATACAGTGTGTAAAAAAGCCCTGTCCGATCCGAAAGGGGTATATAGGTAGGTCAATGACGTCATCAAAAAAGATTATAAAATAATTCTTTTTATTAAAATAAGAAAAATATCGTAGCTTAAAGGTTCTCATTTTACTAAAATTGGGCAGCTTTCCCTTAAATCAAGCAAATATTTCGAAAATGTATGTATCAATATACATAAAATAATGACACAACTATGTTTGTCTTAAGTTACCAAATAATGCCTTTGACGATCGGACAGGGTTTTCTTTACACACTGTATAGACTCTGCCAGCAGAACCATTATTAACTTGACATTCGTATGTCATGTTTTCTTTACCTAATATAACAAATATTTATTCTGTACTTTAATAGATTTTTATCAATTGAAACTATTTATGTAAGTGACAATAACGAATATGAAAAATTTCAAATAAATATTTATCAATCATTATAAAATTGTTATTCTCTTCGACATTGCGCAGCCAGTGTGATAACTGGTGGGTATTGTTGCGAAATCGCCAAATACAGATATAATTGTTGGTATGAAATACCAAAATTAATATTTTCGTAATTAGTAGTCCACTGTTAAAAGCTTTACGCATGTTATGTTGTATAATCATTGATATGTGGTTATTGGCATACCTAGACAATTTAACAGGAAAAAATCTGCCTTATATGATAGTCAGAATGTTCCTAACTAAGTAGGTCAAAGTTTACCTAGGTATTAGACTGTGTAACTCTTTAAATGTAAAAAAAATATATGTGGAAAAATTTAACTGACGATTTCTTTAGTCATTACAGATTGTTCGTAAAATACGCAGTAAAACACGGCACAAAGAATACAGGGAATGTGCATGCTGCATATTAACTTATAGGCGCTGTGCAGATGAATTGATTTGATTCAATTGTATAATCCATCCGTTAACAATATATACAATACAACTATGAGTTGATACACAAGACTAAGCGCGTGTGGCAGTGGTCTAAGCTTTTGGTAGCCTCTGAATGTATTTTATTGAATTTAGGAATTGAAAATGTAATTGAACTCTATGTAAATATATGTCTCGGAAATTAAATTCCACACATACTAAGAAACATATTAGTAAATTTTAACTAATATTGGTAAAGTTATATCGATTTTCTCGAATATTTAAAAAAAATATACTTGGGTAGACGTTTGGGAAACGAAATCAATGTCACAAACGGTCCATATCAAATATATTTATATTGAGTAAGTAAATAGTATATCATATACAGGTTGGAGTAAAAAGTATATTTATTTTTGTGTAAATTATTTTTTCAAGTCATAGGTAGATTAGATAGATATATAAAATTATAGTTATAATGTGAAAATTCAATTATTATTTAAGTAGTACTACTGATGAAGCTGTTCTATCTTGTTTTTATTTTTACTTGCCACTGAATTGCTAAAATGCAACTTATGATATATTTTAAACGATTTTTTAGCTACATATTAAATACGTTATATTTTTTTGTGTGAAACGTGCCGCTAATATATCAAGCATTATGATCTGACAACCAAAGAAAATGATTTAATCTGATTTTTCGTCTGTGTAATAAATTATCTAAAAACCTATTAATAATTTTTGTAAATAAAAAATAACTCAATTATTGTTGTGCCAAACTCGTGTCAGCAAAATAGTGAATTAAAATACGTCTGTTAAAATATGTAACCTACTGTACACATTCCAATATATATATATATATATTTATATATATATATATATATATATATATATATATATATATATATATATATATATATATATATATATATATATATATATATATATATATATATAATTTTCTGAAAAAAAAAAGTATTATCTTACAATATCATGTAATCATATTTCACATGAAAGTAACTGGAAGATTATATTTACTCACAATATATATCCTGCTAAGAAATCTTAAAAAATATTAATATTTATACTCCATAACTTGTTCTAAAACATAAATTTGGCCTACTTGTATAAATTTCTACTTAAATTTTAATTATTGGTGTATAAAGCCATTTCTAATGAAAAGGTTAAATTATATTATTATGAATGGATACAAAAAATATATGTAATCAGCTTTATATGGAGTTGTGAAAAAATAGATAGACTATATGTGTAAATAAAAATACATGTGAAGTATTTAAATATTTCCGGGGAATACCCTGGATCGTTGTTAAAATAAATAAATTTGACGTAAGTACGACTAGGTCATAAGCATATTATTGTTAAAATCTGTAAATATGTGTATAACTTAAAGAAAGTGGCCAGTTTATAGAAAATAAGTTATGGTTATAGTAGAATAGGTAGGGCGCGCGTGTTCTTTTGCGTTGCTGAGGGTAGACTTCAGCTAGTTAGAGTGCGCGCCAGATAAGACTGCGCACGGCTGAGGGCGTGCAAAATGTTGCCATATTAACAAAATCATAAGTTTCCACTTCAAGGGGTAATGTAATATTTTCGATTACATATTATAAAGTTAACTGAAAGAATATTGAAGCTAAACCTCACTTTTGTAGTTTGCTGACCACTTGAGTTTTAAAGACTTTCTCAAGGAAATAAAAGTTCAATACTGTGATCCAGTATGAAGGGAATGTTTATATAATAAATTGGTACCACGAAAAAACAGTTATATTTTGACCGCTTCCTATCTAATGTGGGTCAAATATTTATTCGCCATCCAACTACCTACTATAAAAAATGATAACGGTACCTAATAATTTATTCTGAAACAATAGCAATTATAACATTGAAACAATTTACATAGTTTATTACTTATTTATATAGCTATGGTCTTGTAATGGTAAATATAAAATATATTAGTTTAATGACATTCGGCATGATCTAATAGGTATTTAAGGGAAATACGAATTATCAACTCGGAGAACATTACACAATCTACACCAATAATATGGCGGACAACATTTAGTTCCGATTTCTGCCGCGCGCAGACTTATCTGGCGCGCACTCTACACTCGAGAAAGCTTTATTCGATCGACGCTCTCAGCTTTGGCACTGCACGCCTACCTACTAGAACGTCAGTACGATTGAGCTTGGGCTTCGATTATGTTAAGAAAATTTCTTAAAATTTTGGTGTATTTCATAAGCTTTTTACTAAAACTTGAAACTAATAAAAAAGTGTGTAGATTTTACCCAATTTTAAGGACTTTCACTTCCACTGTCTTTATAAAGAAATTCTTATTTTTCCTGTCTACAATATATTTATCAGTAGGCAAAATTTCTGTGCAATCATGGCCACTTTCTTTGTCTTATGTTGACATCTTTATAAATGTAGTAGGATATTATTGTTTATAATCATTTTAAGGCCGTTATCTAAGGCAAAATGCACAAGATGTAAGCTTTAACTATTCGGGTAATTGAGAAGTGCTGTCCATTAAATAATTTGAGTCCTCAAAAAGGGTAAAATATTATTTCAATATGATATTTTTGTCAATTTTAATTTCATGACAAAAATTAAACGGACTAAACACTACGGGTAATTGAATGTATTATGTGGTTTAATCATAGGTTTCAGCTAATCCCATTAAGTAAAAGTTTGTATGTTTAGATCTTTATTACTCAATCACTCCAAAACGGCTGGAACGATTTGAATTGAATTTGGCACACAGATAGACGATGATCTGGAATACTACATGGGTGATTCCGTTCTAACTGTGATATAATGTCAATACCGTGTCATGTCTATTTTTAGAATTTATTTATAAATTGTTAGTTTTTTTTTGTCGTAAACATTAGAATTTATGAGGTAATTAGTTTAAATCATTTATTACGACAAAAAAACTAACAATTTATAAATAAATTCTAGAAATGGACATGACACGGTATTGACATTTAAGTGATATATTGTAAGTTTTCTGTAAGTGGCAAGTTATATTATATGAAAATAATGTTGAAATATGTTTATTATTTTCCAATAAGTACAAAAATTTCATAAATTAATTATTAATTAACGACCTGTGAGAACAAACAATACAGGACATTGAATATCACAGTTAGAACGGAATCACCCACATAGGATACTGTTTATCCTGGAAAATTAAGTTGTTCCCGTAAGATAAACCAAAACCCTTTATAATGCAGTGGACTTCAGGGTGCAGCTAGTAGGGGGTAAATCGTGAAGTAGTAGACACAAGGAGCATTTTTTTAAGATATAGCCCAGCTTTGGTATGATGCGAACCAGTATTTTAAACTTTAGCAATGTATCCGTTACCTTTTGGGGCTATGCGTAGAACACGACGAATTCAATGGATTTGGTGTTATTTTTGATGTCAGTCTATTTACATATATCTTTCCGCTAGATCCCTTACCAGTTTTCAATGAAAACCGGATGCTATAACTCACGAAACAGACAGATTTGTCACTACCCTTGTGACTACTAGGAGGTAGAATTCCACAATTTCTCGCCCGGGCAATCTCGGCGCCGAGTTACCTATTTTCGCCGCAATAGCGTCAATGCTTGTTATTGTCGTGTTCCAATTTGGAGGGTAAAGGAACCGGTAAACTTATGCATGTGGCATCGCAATCCCGCCACTGGATAGCAACGCACCATTAACATATTTGATGTCGATGGTTTCTTTTTCCATCAAGAGATTCATCTGCTTATTTGCTATCTTATGATATAAAAAAATTAGCCGCCGTATGTGAAGCGCCTGGGCTAATTAACTAACAAAAAACGTGGACACATGTTGTGCCAAAATATTATGTAAATGGCATAATTGATCTCTATAATTCCTATTTCAATGTTCAACGTCACACTGTTACACACTAAACTACATTTACACCCAGTCAATCAAATAACTTTAATAAAAAATAAGTGTTAATAATAGAATAGGATTTTATTTTGTGTATATTTTTATAAGCGACTTATTTTGCGCTTGTAAATTAGGTTATTAAATTGCTCTAAAATTTATTGTACATATATTATTTTATGGGATAAAATTAAGTGAGTGGGTTTTTTATTGAAACTCCATACTCTTAGGTTTGTACGTACTTTAAAAACAAATTTCTATTGGAGAATATTCGACACTTGCTTGTAATGCCAAAAATTTAAAGAAAAAATGTAATCTCTCTTTTAAATCTTCATTATATAAATACGAATTAACAAAGAAATAATTGTAAATTACAGTATATATGTATTTTTTTTTTTTGCTTGGCCTAATTAGAAAAAATGGGTTAAGTTATTTGGTATATATAAAATATATATGAGAGTGGTAACTTTATAAAAATTGTAAAATTATAAATGGAAAATCTTTTTAGTTGACGAATGTATATTTAGATAAATATTTAACTAATTTATGCAATTATGCGCATCTAATAAAATACATTAGGCCTTCGACTCAGCGAGATAATAGGTACACTTTAATTGTTTGTGTATTCATATGTAATAGCTCGAAATAATTGTTGGTGCTAAGGTAAGTTTGTGTTTATACTTTTGAAACGTTTCGTCGGACGCAATAGCGTTAGACATATTGTGGTAGCAATGTATTTCGATATTATTTATGATTACGTTTGTAAATAATTATACAAAAAATGGCATATCTCATTGTTCTGTAGATAGATAAGGAATCCGACATAATAAATAAATAGATGGAGATGGATTTAATGTTTTATTTACAGTGCTACATGTTCACCCTGTAATCCCCAACCATAACAAATTTTATTTCGTCAATATTCTTTAGTCGAATAAAGTAAATTTATTGGTCTGTAATGTCGCGACCAAAACTACTAGGTAAAAACACGATATGAATTGTTATCCATTTATTCTTATGCTGCGGTGGCGGCCGCGTCTATCATCACAAAACTTCGCGCAATGACGCGACACATGCAGATGTGACTGGCTGTTGTCGGCTGTCGTCGCAAACATTCGGATTGCGTGTGCCTTATCGTGCGGTTGGCGGTACGTCAAAGTGTTTTAGCGCACTAATATCTTCGGGACGATACACGCAGGTGCGGCTGAAGGAAGGGTTATACTATAATATATACATAGTAAGGTTGATGCGGGCTCGCGTAGCGTAAACGGCATGGTGCCTCTACGTCAGGGATGCGCAGACTTATTGGGACCAGGGGCCACTCAGACATATTATGAGCTAAAGGTGGGCCGCAGAAAATAAAAACAACTAGATAAAGTAACAAATATCGCAATTCGCGGCGTATGCATTGAAATTTTGCTAGTTTTATTAAGTTGATGGCGGGCCGCACGTACATTGACAGAGGGCCGCATGCGACCCGCGGGCCGCGGTTTGTGTATGGTTGCTCTACGTCCTATCACAGAATACTTAGAGACAAACAGAAGTCAATGTTACATACAAGTAATATTCGAGCATAGCACACACAGACACCTCTCACCGACGCGATATCTCGGACTGGTGCGGAACAAACTGTCCCGAACAATTCCGAGATATCGCGTCCGTGAGAGGTGTCTATGTGTGCGTTGCTCGAATATCACATGTATGTAGACTGACTACTGTTAGTCTCTAGTATGCTGTGATCCTATGACCAGGAGTATATTGTTCTGTCATCTGTGCTATGAGCGTTCAAGACGTAAACCCCACTTTCGCGCTGCACGCATGCCACGTTTGCGCAGATTTGATGTTGAAAGAATTTAGAAACGCATCCACTAGGTAGAGTTTATTTGAGATGTACCTTATCTTTTGCAATATTAAACGTTGTCAGGTCAGCAAATGATCGTATTAAATACGACTTAATTTGTATAAACTGAGAGACACACTTGATATATGCACACTGTAAGATAAAAAAGGACAAAGTACCTTCCATATTCATTTTAATTTATATTTGAAAAACTAGAATATAATATGTAGGTACTTTAAAGTTCTTTATATTTTTGGCCAAAAACTAGCCTGTCATAATGTATTTATTTAAACGCCAATCATAAGATACTTTTTTCAAAAAAAAAAACGTTGTATATAAATCCCTTAATACGTATTTATCCCAAACATTATTCAGGATTTATTTTAAATCAGGAGTGCTGCTACCTAGATATGTTCTCAAATCTGAAACCGTCGACTTTATAAGCTTAGCGGGAATTGTGTTCCTGTGAAGTCGTTGATAAGCTGCAAAACGATGACATCCGCCGAAACTGTAATAGTAATTCCCGCCATCCGAGCCCTTTATCCACAGAATATCAATTGGAGGCACATTGCCTTTTTCTTCGTCTTTCTGAAAAACAAAAAATATCAACAATAAGAATATTTTTGTTTTAAGATATAATTTTTAAGCTTGATTATTACGTAACTTATCTAATCTAAATAAAATTCACATTCCTTAGTTCGATTGCACTGAAAGGTTATTAGCTTGGCCAATAAGAACTTGAATGATAAGGTGAGACTAAAGTCAAATGATCAAAACACTTTAATTTATTTACCTAAAACATTATTATGCGCATGTTAAACGAAAATAGTCGTCGATTTATGGTTAGTATTTTATTTCTGTAAATATAGTTTTAGGATTCGTCAATACTAGCTGCAATGCTAGCAATAGTCTGTGACAATTTGACGTGAAGTATTTTTTATTTTGTAAGCGTTGGCGCTTAACGCTGTGGTATTCTGACTTGAAGGATGGGAAGATAGCGGTTAATTATCTCTTTCAATCCTAAGAGCTAATCTCGATACGAAAAACCATCTGCATGTTAGTTATTCCATTATCTATAAAAAGGTTTAAAAAAAACTTAAAACTTTGGAAAGACTGTGTTATTTTTTGAATGTTTACTACACTTTCTATCCTACCGTCCTTCCCTACACTTCCACTACCCTATCATTTCAACGCCACCTAAAACTGCAGCAGGAAATTAATAAAATACAATAAACAACTAAAGTCATACTGTCGTGAGACGTTTGTGCCTTACGGCACGGTTCGCCGGTACGATAGTTCTTAGGAACGCGCGAACGGACTGTTGTGACAGTCAGTCGGCTGGACAAAATATGTGTGTTACGTTTTATCCAAACCAAAACGGTTTGAGCTTTCACTTCAAAATAACGCTATGTTTTTCTTCCTACAGCTTTTAGGCGACATATTGGGTATACTTCATACAATTCCCTTCTTTCCTCTAATTTATTTTATTTTATTGGTTTACCAACGTTTGAATACAATAAATAATTAATTTTAACACTAACTGTATCAAACATTTACAGGTAAACACCACATGCTTATAATATTATAAAATAACTTTTTTAACTTAACAAAAAGAAACTAAAAATTACAAATAAAAAAGTATATTTGTAGAAAGTAGTTGTAAACTGACTGTGACTTATGCTTAACCAGTGAAAGTGTTATCTGTGAAAAATATAGTGTTTTATTGTTAAAAAATACAATAATAATCTCAAACTTTCAAACAATTTTAATTACTCTTAAACTAATAAAAATTAAAATATTGTGATTTCATCGAGACCAGCAAGTGACCAACAGTACCAGGTACAAAAGATAATGTTAAATACCACTTAAATAGAAGAAATCATAAAAATCCAATATTTGTTGTCGTTACGATATTTAAATTTTAACATACAATTACCTACACAGTACAAGGTTGGACTTTGGAATTGGAAAATGGAACATGTAACGACATCTATTATAACATAAATAAATCACGTGCTATAACTCAATAGTTTTGGATCACGGTGCCTGAAGGGTATTATGATTTAAGGTCTAAACCACTAGATGGTGTATTTATAGTGTTCACAAGGCACTTCTGATTAAATATATAAAAATAAGGCCCTGTTTACACGAACGACTTATTATTTCTATTATCAAGATGAGTTTCAGCGAGTATGTTACCTTCAGAGCTACACAAACACAACCAAAAAAACACAATAACTCTGATCTTTGTTTAGGAGAAAATATGAATGATACTATCAGTGACGAATTTCATAGCAATTCGAGTTTACCAAACCTATCTACTCTCGAAAATACAATGTTATTGGAATTAAAAAAACATATACAGAATTTAAAGTTAGAGCTGGAAATTGCGCATAACGAAGTGGACAAATTAAATGAAGAAAATCATATTCTTAAAAAGAAATTAGATACTAGGGAAACGGAAATAAAAATTTTGAAATCCACGGGGCTTTCGGAGCTTTCACTTAGTAATAGTTCGACGCCTTCTTTAAAGAAAAAGAAACGTGTTATGACTCAACATACGCCGATCAAAAATTTAACTCCTATAAGCTCGTATAAACAGAATATCATTAACAGTAAAACCTTATTATTATTAGGTAAGAATACAACTATTGATAAACAAACATCAACATCAGACAGTACATCTCCTCGCAAAACAAGTGAAAGCAAACCCGAAGACTGTAGTCAGAATCCGAACAATGTAAAACAGACACTAGAGGGCGTGCAAATGACCAACAGAGCAAAAATACTTATAATCGGAGACGAAAAAGTTAGTGGTTTATCAACATATCTATTAAATAGCAGAAAAAATAAATGGAACAACATGTATGAAATATTTTCTATGATAAAACCAAACGCTACTTGTGGGGAAATTTTTTCTTATTTTGATTCAACGTTGAAAAATGATCTGTCGCAAAATGATAAAGTTATATTGTCTTTCGGCTCGTGTGATACAAATCCATATGAAATAATTAAACAACTTAGTGTGGTTCTGTATAAATTAAGAAAAGTCCAAGTTTTTATTATACCGGTGCTTTATAATTCTTTTATTAATGTGAATTTATTGAATGACTATATTTATTCTATTATTAAAACTTATAATAATTGTTATTTTATGTCAACACATACACAGAATAATATTTTTTCATCAATGTATAGACATAGATATTTAAAAACATTAGTTTATGCAATTAATATGTGGATAGATACAGACGACTATAATAAAAACTACATTAATAATATAATGTCTATAAGAAAAAAATATTTTGCCATGTCTAACGAAATAAATAGCAGTTCTTTACATAACACTAAATGTAGGAAGGGTACAATACCTTATTATTTTAGGTACCAAGCGAAATCATCTTCGACATCGAGACAAATTCCAGATATTAATAGTAATTTAAATTCAGCGCCTAAAAAAGGTACAATACCTTTCTATTTTAAAAATATCAGTGTAAGTAAAAAAACATTTTTTCGTTAATCCTCGTAAAAAAATTATTTGTTTATTACATCAAAACATTGCAGGACTTGTTAATAAAACCAATGCAATATATGTAGCTTTAGATCAATTAAAAAAAGCTCAAGTAGAGATAGACATATTATGTTTCACGGAGACTTTTGTCAGACAAGGTTCAGAATCAAATATTATTCTAAATGAGTACAATTTAGCTGCATGTTACTGTCGTAAAGGTCAAAAACGAGGGGGGACATGTATACTGGTAAAAAAATACATAAAATTCACAACTTTGTATACATACAAACTTGAAATAGATAATATATTTGAGATATGTGGCATTGATTTAATAGGTTTAAATATCTTAGTTTTATGCCTGTATAGAACACCAAATAGCAACCCTGTAATTTTCTTAGAAAAACTTCAATCATTATTAAATTTATTAGTCAAGAACAATAAAAAGATTATACTTACCGGAGATTGGAATATAGACATATTAAAGGAAAATAAAGTTTCTATAGAACTTCAAAGTATATTGAAAAATTTTAACATAGATATACATATTAAGACCCCAACCAGGAATAATTCTTGTATTGACCTAATAGCCAGTAACATACATAATGTACACTCTCAAGTCCACTATCTAGCACTTTCAGACCATGAAACGGGCCAAACAATTAAGTTTGAAATTAAGAAAAATCAAGACTATAGAGAACATTTTTTCGAATATAAAAGAGACTATAGCAAAGTAAACATGGAAAAATTTTATAACTCTATATCTGCACTTAGTTTTACTGATGTTTATTCAAAAAATAATGCAGAAGAATGCTTCAATGAATTTTATGAATTAATTTTATTATTTTATAACCTATGTTTTCCACTTTTAAAAGTCAGAATATCACATATTAAAAATCGTTCTAAATGGCTAACAAAGGGAATTAAATTATCAAGTGTAAATAAAAGACGACTTTATTTAATGTATAAGCACACTTCAACTAATAAAAAATATTCCAAATGTAAATATAAAACATATAATAAAATATTAAAAAAATGCATTAATTACTCTCATAGGATTCAAAATCAAAAATATATTGAACGAAGTAAAAATAAAGGTAAGGCTTCATGGGAAATAATAAAACAATTAACAAAGTCAGAATCTAACAAGGAATATATCGAAAAAATTAAATATAATAATAATGAATATGTAAAACCACAAGATATAGCTGAATTTTTTAATAATTATTATATAGAGTTGACCGATAAATCTCGATGTAATAACAACAATAACAACATTAAGATAGAAAGGAATCCTAGCACGATATTTCTTACCCCCACAGACCCATTAGAAGTTTTCAAGATTATTGTCTCCCTAAACAATACTAAAGCTGTAGGATATGACGGTATTAGCACACATGTTTTGAAGTTCTGTGCAAATAAGATATGTGTACCACTTAGTCATATCATAAATTTATCATTCGAGCAAGGTATATTTCCAAAGCAATTAAAAAAATCAATCGTTAAACCGTTATTTAAGAGAGGTGATCGAACAGACGTAAATAATTATAGACCGATAACGATTATACCCGTTATAGCTAAAATATTTGAGAAATCTATGTACACAAGAGTTTATAATTTCTTAACAGATCAACATATTCTTTCACCGAATCAGTTTGGGTTTAGGAAGAAATGCTCCACTACTTTAGCATGTTTTAATCTAGTCAAAGATGTAACAGAAAGTTTAGATAAATGTCTTAATACCTATGCTGTTTTTCTAGATATGAGTAAAGCATTTGATTACGTTAATCATGATCGACTTTTGTTCAAATTAGAAAAATATGGAGTTAGAGGACTGGCTAATTTATGGATGAAAAGTTATCTAGAAAATCGTCAACAATGTGTGCAAATCGATACAGTAAATAGTAACAAAATAAAAAGTGTTTTTGAGTCTAAGTATAGGGTTAATAATTGTGGAGTCCCACAGGGAAGTATAATGGGTCCATTAGCTTTTATAACTAGTATTAACGATCTACCGAAAAGTACTGAAGAAAAATGCTTTTTATTTGCCGATGATACAACTTTATTAATAACTGACAAAAAAGATTGTAAAAATTGTGACTTTGAAAAAAAAATTAATAATAATTTGAAAGCAGTGATTGAATGGATTCAGAATAATTGTTTACATATTAATATAAATAAAACAAAAAGTATACAATTTGTAACATACCATAAAAATCCATTAGCTTTAAGTATAAAATATAACACCAATATTGTCCAGGAAGTAGAATCAACGAAGTTTTTAGGAATAATTATAGATAAAAATTGTAACTGGAAAGCACACGTAGAGCATATTTGTAATAAATTAGATAGATTTGTATTCGCATTGAAAAAAATTAGAGTTCAGGTATCAGTTCAAACAGCGTTGTCAGCATACTTTGGATATGTCTTCTCGGTGCTTTCATACGGTGTAATAATTTGGGGAAATTCTGTAGACTCGCTAAAGGTTTTTAGAACACAAAAAAAATGCATTAGAGCAATTTGTAATATCACACAACTGGACAGTTGTAAGCCATATTTTAAGAGCCTTAAAATACTAACTCTTCCGTGTATATATATTAAAGCAGTTTGTACATTTGTTAAAGAACATTCAGAATATTTTCAAACTAATAAACAAGTTCTCAATACCAAAAATAGGCACGCGGAAAAACTTTATGTACCACCATGTCGGTTGGAAATGGTTAAGAAAAATGTATATCACATGTGTATACAAATATTTAATAAACTACCAAATGGTATAAAAACCTTACCTATACATAAATTTAAAAGTCGTCTTCATCAGTGGCTATTAGTAAAATGTTTTTACTCGGTAGAAGAATATTTTAATGATGAAGATTATAATATTATATAAACACAAAATAAAGGCATTTGTACAATAAAATATATTTAATGTAGACAGAATGTTTCCTAATTATTATTGATTGTTATTTATTTAGAATGAATTTAAAATTGAGTAATTATTTAGTACATAATATTTATTGACTTATTGATTGACATTTTTTTTTTAATTGTGATATAAAATTGAAAATAGACATTACTGATAACTGCTGGAATCACACTTTTTGTTTTGTTAATAATTAATATAATAATAGTTATAATTGTAGTTAGTGTAAAAATAAAATAATTAATGGAAATAAACATTGACATATTATTACATATTCTTATTATAATTGAAAATAGACATTATTGATAACTTCTGGAATCACCCTTTGTTTCGTTAATAATTAATATAATATTAGTTATAATTTTAATTAGTGTAAAATTAATGGAAATAAACGTTGACATATTAGTAATAATAAGTCAATGGAAATAAATCAAAAATGTTGTATTTGCACACTCACTGAGTAGAATAAGTTTGATTCTATTATAATTGTATCTGACCATCTGTATATCTGTACCTTATTCTTGCAAATAAATAATATCTTATCTTATCTTATCTTATCTTAACAAAATTTAAATCTTAACATATACAACTCAATTCATTTCAAAATTTAAAAATCATATTTTTGGAATATTTTATGGAATTTGTTAGACGAATCAGCATAAATGTCAATGTGGTCACTGAACTCATTGACTACTTTAGATATTCTAGCTAGAGGAGAGTTTGCACCTGCAACAGTTCTACGAAGTGGCGGGCAGATAGGCGTAATTTGACTTCGAGGACGTCCCCTGGGTACACGAAAATCTATTTTACTTAGCAAAAGGGGGCAGTCTATTTCATTTCTAATTATTCTAACCATGAATAAAAAATCTAAAAGCTTCCTACGGCATTCTAATGATGTCATTTCAAATTTAAGTAGCCTAGTTTTGTAGGAATTATATTTTCCTGCTATGCCGTTACTGTATGCCATGTTCCATAGGAAACGCTTTTGCACTCTTTCTAATCTTAAAGAATGAGTAGCATAATGAGATCTCCATACGACACTACAATGTTCTATTAAACTTCTTACCAGGCTATAATACAAACAAACTTTTGCTTTATTAGATTTAAATACTTTGACGGTTCTAATTAGGAACCCCAAAATCCTTGAGGATTTCCGAACAACTTGCTCAATATGGGGTATAAATGTGAGTTTTTGGTCAAAGGTAACTCCAAGATCTTTGATTTCCTCCAAACAACGTAGTTTGTACTGGCCAATATAATAGTTATAATGCTGTGGATTAAATTTCCGTGTAAACTTTATGTAAAAGCATTTGTCACAATTAAGAATCATTCCATTAATCTTACACCATTCACTCAGATTATTTAGATCTTTTTGGAGTAGTGAAGCGTCGGCTTCGGATCTAATTTCCTTAACAAACTTTAAGTCGTCCGCATACAAAAATGGTTCTGAGGATGAAAAGCAAGTATTAACATCGTTTATAAAATAGTTAAACCACACCGGACCCAAATGAGAACCCTGAGGTACACCTGAGGTAATAGGGTAATATCGAGATCTATAACCGTTAACAACAACAGAAAAAGAACGACCACTAAGGTAAGAATTAGCCCATTTAATTAGTGATCCCGACACTCCATAACATGATAATTTTTTTACTAACAAGTTGTGAGGAACTCTGTCAAATGCCTTACTGAAGTCCGTGTAGATAACACCTACCTCACTATTAGAGTCTGTAAACTGGAATAAAGTTTCAGTAAAACACACTAAATTTGCAGCCGTTGAACGACGCTTCACGAATCCAAATTGATTAGCACTCAAGTACAAATCCAAATGGCATTGAAAATATGGGCAAACTAGAGATTCCAGAACCTTGGCAAAGGTAGGTAAAATGGATATTGGTCTATAATTAGATATCATGTCATGTTTGTCAGATTTAGGTACAGGTACTACTTTAGCTATTTTCCAGGCACTAGGGAAAATTCCAGAACTCAATGACCTATTGTAAATTAAGCATAGAGGATATGCTAGACGTTCAGCGCATTCAATAATAAATATTGGTGGAATCCCATCTTCACCAGCACCTTTGTATCGATCGAGTGACTTTAATTTTTTAATAACGCATTCACTATAAATTTGAGGGGCATTCAGATTTTCACTATAATTACACAATTTGCTTAAGGAATTAAGACTTTCATCTGTAACTATAAATTACTGATCACAGAATGAAGAAGAGAATGATGATGCAAACATATCACAAATTTATTTTACATCGGTAGTATATTTTATTCCATTTATAATACATGATGGATAATTGCTAGTACCTCCGCGTTTTGCCTTAACAAAAGACCAAAAGAGTTTTGGATTTTCGGGAATTTTATTTTCTATCGTTTTAATATATGTTTTATAGCAATCCGCAGCCAATTTCTCACATCGCTTACTTAGTACATGTAATTGAATTTTATCCATCGGATTTTTGTACTTTTTAAATCTGACAAACATGTTATACTTTTCCTTTAGTGCTCTTTTTGGATTATGATTAAACCATACTGGATATTTTTTATTAGGTGGTTTGCGAGTAGGTACAAAATCTTTAATAGTTGTGCGAATTATATCGTAAAACACAGACACCATTTGATTAACGTCCTTTGTATTATGGAATTTATTGTTCCAATCCATTGACTTTAGATGGTTACGAATACTATCATAATTTGCCTTAAAAAAGTCTCTAACTTTGGTTCATGAATATTATATGGAAGTCTATCCTCAATTATTTTATTAATAGAGGGCTAATAAAGGAGGGTGCAGTTGATCAACTACTGACAGTGCTACATGTGCTTACTTCACACGAAGGAAGGTCTGTTATCACGAGGTCTAAAATATTACCCGATTTATTTACAATGCGATTATATTGAACTAATTTATTTGTATTAATGAAATCAACCAAACATTCTAATGTGAATGTGAGTGTGAGTCACTAATGTGAGTGGAGATTCAAATTTACCTAATACTTTCAAAACCAATTACTCAAATTGGCTTAGGGAACTTAGCAAAAGAAATATCTCATACTTTACTCTTCTATATGCCTACATTAACAAAACGATATTGAAATGTACTATGCGTACCAACTAAGAATAGGATCGCGCTTGCAACTTCATACCACAAGTGTGAAATTAGTAATGTCAGCAAAAAAACATTTGTTCATAAAATATTGCTGATATATTGAAAAATAAATAAGGTTTTAATAATATTATTTTCATCATTAAAAATTAGTAAAATGCATCAGTCTAGCTGTTCGTCTATATATTATGTAAAGATGTGTCATTTACAACATTTACAAGTCAAAAACGACGGGGCAAATTTTGTTTCGATTTTTGTGGGTCTGGGTTGTCTTTGTCCAGAATAGACTAAAAAGTATTAAAATATAATATTCATCAATAAAAAACAGTAAAATATATCAATCTAGCCGTTCATCTAAACATACGTATATATAAAAGTCGTGTTAGTTATTTTACACCTTACTTTAATACATGGTTACATAATCTAATGGGAATTTTTTGCACACCTTACTCATCACTTACGAAGTTTTTGCAAAATGCGGAGCAATATGTCATCCTGACAGTCCTATTCCTAGTTGGAACGCATAGTACGCGCCGAAGTTATAGCCTACTCTTTTTGGAAAACTGCAAATAAAAGTAGATTGATACTTCTAAATAAAATAATTATACACCGGGCCATGTAAATTATATGGATTAAGTAAAATAAAAATGATAACTGAAAATACGTACGATAAACTTAACCTTTAGATATTTAAGAACCTTGATCTGGAATAAGTTGATAAAAATTGCTTATCCATCAACGAAATAAACGGCGGTTATCACTTTGACATGTACTTATGTAATACCTATTGTTTTAATTAGAAAATATAGTATGTTTAATGATCTATTTAGGCGTTCAAACACGTGTATTACCTAACATTCATAAGTGTTAGTATGTTCATATGCTTGTCCACGAACTTTTCGGGAACTGACAGCCATATCGAGATAATTATTTTTGATTTATATTAGGAATATTCCAACTCAGGGAACAGTTTTCCAAAAAAACCTTCCTTAAAGGGCTAAAAGCGGGTTGTAAAATTTATACTGGGATAAGATATAATATATTATATTATATTATATTATATTATATTATATTATATTATATTATATTATATTATATTATATTATATTATATTATCTATATTAATCTATATCTATATTAATATTATAAATGCGAAACTTTGGATGTGTGGATGGATGTTTGTTACTCAATCACGCAAAAACTACTGAACGGATTTTAATGAAATTAGGCACACAGGTAACCGATAACCTGGAATAGCACATAGGCTACTTTTTATCCCGGAAAAATTAGGTGATCCCGCGGGATTCGCAAAAAACTTTTACAATGCAGCGGGCTGCACGCTGCAGCTAGTCATTACATAGTATAAAACAAAGTCGCTTTCTCTGTCTGTCCCTATGTCCTAATGTCCCTATGTATGCTTAAATCTTTAAAACTACGCAACGGATTATGATGCGGTTTTTTTTAATAGATAGAGTGTTTAAAGAGGAAGGTTTATATGTATAATAACATTCAATATATTGTAGAGAAATATTGCAGTTTTTGAGTTTTCTGATGTCATGTCGTAAATAATTATATTTTTTTCCGCTAACACTGCAAACGCAGGCTAAACCCTACGAGATTTATCAAAATAATGTACTTAGTATTTGTACACCTTAAAAAGGTCTACAGAAAAGTCCGCGATGGTATATGTCTATCTCTTATGGATAACCCACAATAGCATTTTTTTGTCATTTACTTTCTACGAGATTTAATGGCTTTTTTTCGAAGCAATTTTAAGCAATGCGGCACTAATCCTTATCCAATTAAATACCTTAAATATATTGTTGATTTAACATAGATCAATATGACTGTTTACAGTATGTAATTTAAACTAATATTTTCGAAGATATTACAGATTTAAAATGCAGGGGCATAGCAGTTCCGGATTTACAGGGCATGTGGCGGCGCGCGCAAGGTATGTTCAGTTAAACCGCCGCGCTGGGAAACGTGTTAATTTTCGGATAAATAAATATAGGACTCCAGCTGAAAACCAAAATTTAGTACATTCTTTTTTTAAACTAAATATCACCATATAAAAATCATGTCGAAGATTAGAAATAGTACTAACAAATTATTTGTTTTAGAGATTTTTTTAGCCTGTTTTCGGAATTTTATATGGTCAAGTAAAGTACATTCTATCATGTAATAAGTAAACACATTCCTTAGATAATATCTTCAGGTATATCGTATAGTTTTTGTAAAATTGTTATTTAACAATTAATGTAAAAAACTACGTATGTAGATAAGGAAGTTACTGATTTTACCCCGATTTTCGAAAATCGAATTTTCACCAGATGTCCATGTTTTGAGGTCCAAGGAATCTTTTCCGACTATTTTCACGATGACGTCAGTATGTCTGTATGTATGTATGTGTGTGTGTGTGTGTATGTGTTTATGTAAACATCTCATAACTTTTTAACGGCTAGACCGATCAAAACGCAGTTGATGGCATTTGATTGGATTCCGCTCAGCTTATATTTCCTGAAAATTTGAATCGATTCGGTCCAGTAGATTTTGAGAAATTTAAAAAAAACACCAAAAAAAATGTTGACGAACGAGTATTTTTCTAACATAACTTCCAGATTTATGTACCGATTGAGTACAAAAACTAATCAGCTCTATTCCTCAAAAAACTACGTCTAATACATAAATTGCAGGAAAATCTGTTTATCCGTTTGGGATTAATCGTTGACAAAAAATTTTGAAAAAAGTGTTTTTTCGACGTAGCTTCGAAATTTTTCATCCAATAATTTTTTGGTGTTCTACGATATTTTAATCCTAAAAAAACTACGTCAAATACCTACCGTTTCAAAAATCAAAATCGAATTTAATTCTCAAAATTTATAGCTTTTTAAATATTGAAATTACGTTGTTTTTAGCAAACTTACTTACTTTTTTATTGAATAATTTTCAAGTTAATTTACCGATTGACCTGAAAATATTATCAGCTTTTGTTCTTTAAAAACTGCGTCAAATACCGTTAATTTAATCAAAATCGGTCAATTTGTTTGGGATTTATAAAGGAAGCAAATTAAAAAAATGTTTTTTGACATAGCATCGAAATTTTTCAACCTGTCGATTATTTACCTAAAACAATATTTTAGATCTCAAAAATTGAGTTGAATGCCATCATCGTTTTCAATATATACAGCTTATCAAAAATTAATAATACTGCCATTTTTTACAAAATAGATGTTTGAACTGAAAAATCGATGCTTATATTTTTTACTCTTTTGAGCTTAAAATACCTTAATTTAGTGAGAAGTTTCAGGGATGGCCCGTAGGGTCAACCATTTTTCCCGTTTGCTCCGATGCCTCGTCTTAATAAATCGCAGGGTCAAACCTTTTACGTTGCATAGGCTTAGATAATAGATTTGAGCGTTGACTGTTTTTCACATGGCCAACTATATATCGCTCTTTCAAGAGTAACCTCTAAAAAAACATGTTCGTATTGTCTAATGGCAAGAAAGCTGTACACGTTGTGTATAAAGACATTCTGTAATATATTAATAGTAAAAATAAAAGAAATAGGTAAAAATGTAAAAACTAAAAATGTAGTATCTATATGAATTTAGATATTTCAAAGATAGCAGGAAATCTTCATAGTATAGAGAAAGGGGAATTGTTTTACTCCAAATTTAACGCGTGCGGGCCACGGGCAGTAATGAATAAATCAAAACTTCTGGATCGATTTTAATCATTTTTTCCCGTGAGAAGCCGGGGCGGGCCGCTAGTATTAAAATAAAAATTAGATGCCTGCCTATACAAATAAAGTCATAAATAAATTTCGCAGACATTTTGAACCATCATGGGTCACAGAAGTGATGTAGGTACCTGTTATGTCATTTGATTTTAAGGCCGTTACAGACGAGTAACGTAAAAATAGATTTTTTAAAACTAAAGTACCTACCACGTACCTACATACAACTCTACAATGTCAGATATCTAAACATATAAATAAATTTAAAATGTTCGTCTGTGGTTGCAAAATAACTAGGTTTTTTCAGTGCAATGTGTTATCTTTACGATATATCCTAATCGTTTTTACAATTTGTCTGTCATTTTGTTTCTACAGGATAATCTCTGGAACGGTTGGACCGATTTTGATGAAAATGAACTTTTACTGAAAGATAGAGGAGTATATAGGGCAGGACATAGGCTACATTTTACCCACGCGAGCAAAAAAAAAGAAGGATTTAAGATCACGCGAACGAAGTCGCGAAATAGCTAGTCACTAATAAAATCTTCAAACATGCTTATATCAAACTAGGTAGCCAAATTGCTTCATAGGTCATCTTATACTTCGTAGAGTATGTAAAGCCATCGGATCAGTAACAAACTTGTCACATTCAGACTGACATGAAAACAATAATTATTAAAAAAGGCAAATACCTGCTAATGCGGATCCAGGGGAGTAATGACGCCCCCTCCCGAGACAGGGCACTAGATATGGATTTTTTAGGATTAGATAAGAATTGAGCCTATCTTGACCGAATCCCCCCCCCCCCCCCCCCCGACCCGGAGCCTGGATCCGTCCTTGTGCGTGTCATCAAACCGAAGTACTTCACAAGATTCAGTACATTGTAATAAGGTACCCCACATGGGAATTGGGGTAATGGCATTAATTTTAAAAGAAAATGTTTACATACCTGTATCGTTTCCATAAGCGATTTAACTTTCTCCTCGTCCAACTCTGGAATAAACGGCCTTGTGATTACTGACATCGGCACATCGTGGACGTCATCTTTATATGCACTATGAATGCTCATCATTTTGGAAGAAACAGCTGTATTTGTTGCTATAAATATTAAAATCAAACTTGAATATTGTCTCATGTGGAAAAAAATAACAATATCTACGGCAATTACTTTACTGTAAATAAAAAAAAAAACTTTAACAATTTATCGACTTGTGTAAAAATACGCTACGTATGTAGGTATGTAGATTAGGAGCCAAATCAATATTTTTGCTGACTCATTGAATTTCCCGTAGAATAACAAATCGTAAATGTATAAATGCATATTTCGTAGCTATAAAAACAAAATATACTTACTAGGTAAATAAAAATAAATAAATATACGAAATAAAAAAATTAAAATTTTCAATATTATGTCATCTTTAACATCGTTAATGCAAAAGAAATCTTGTTTACTAACAAAAAACAATGTTTACCTACTTACAATTTATGGTCAAGGTTAGATAATTCGATAAAGGAGTGATCAACCTTAACATGCTAACCAAAAAGGCGGGCGTTTCTGCCAAACCTTCGAAGAATACTACAAGTGACTACAAGTTTCACAATATTACGTATTAGACTATGACAACAATATCAGCGGTTAGATGGTGACAATCAGTAGGTAAGGCAAGTTGTGTTGTACGCGAATGACGCGCAGTCGCTCTGTCAGAGTAATATCGTATGAGTCATAAACGCTTTTAACATAGCAAGGTTGTAACTTGTAATGTTACATATTAAACAAACTGTAAACGTGATAAGGTTTTAGCCTTTATACGTATTTAATACGAAAGTTATCAGATAAAGCTCATAGGCACTTGACCTTATATCTATTTTACTTTCTGTACTAGGCTTATACACTGAAGTTGGCCTTGTCTTTATTCAGCAAAGTAGGTCTTATTTAAATTAAGTTGTGGTTTCTAAGTCAACTACATGTTCTTAACTTACGAGTTGCAGCAAATACCCCACTTTGTTCATAGGTGTTTTTCGCTGGATATCCTTGTTTTATCAAATATTTGACGTTAGAAAAGAAATGACCCCGAAGAGTTACTACTAGTGGAGCCACGAACGCCTAACCAATGGTAACACCCGTTAGTTATATTGTTCTGTGGGTAACACGTACCATGGTCATAAGAATCCAATCTACTTGAGTCTTGGGCAATGTTTCAGAAGCCTTGTTATTCTTCTACTTAAACTACAATGCTGGTGCCGCTTAAGCTCGATTGGCGGATGAGAATACGAAAACTGATTCAACAACTAAAATTGTAGACCATTTTTGTTTCGTGTTGGGAGGCGGAACACTTTAAAATTTTACGTTTTGCTGACGCCTCAACGTTTATTGCTCATTGCTGTGTTCCAGTTTGAAGTATGAAGTAGCCAAAACGCCCATGCCAGTTAACGAGGAGTGACAAAACATTACTTACTTTTGTCTCGCCCGGGTCAGGTACCACCGCCTTGCCTATTCCTGCCGCAATAGCGTCAGTGCTAGTCGCTGTCGTGTTCCGGTTTGGAGGGTAAGGTAGCCGGTAAACTTATGCATGTGGCATTAGACCTCGCCACAAGATAGCAACGCACCATTAACATCTTTGGTGTCTATAGGCGATGGTTGACTCTTTCCATCAGGAGACCCATCTGCTTGTTATCTTATGATATAAAAAATAATAATAATAATAATAATAATGTTTTTCTTATCATCCGCGTCAGGAGAGCCGTCTGGCTTCGCTTATTTTCGTTTCCAGGAGCATACATCATTAGTATATATTATATACCTAGTATAGAACAATGAACTAGTAAGCATATCTGCCAATGTTGAAATAATTGCCGCCAAACATCATATATTTACATATATGTATTGCTTGCTACTCGCTCGGCTGATTTTATAGCCACATTTATCAAATACCTAATCCTCCAAGCATACGCTACTGCAGCAGAAATAGGAAGACTGGTATCAAACCCGAAAGACTGGTATCAAACGATTTGCCAACCATTGTGAGTAGTAGGTGGTAGCTCCACCCACTACTACTCACAATGGTTGGCAAATCGTTCGCCCTTTACAAAAAACCTGGCAAAAAGCAGGTGGTTTATTCTTCCCTTTATAAACCTCAAAACTTCCTTGATTTGAGCAGGTTTTATCTGTTTTTCATCCTTATAGCTTCTCTGCCTCTGTGGTCTAGTGGTCCGACGTTGGCGTTGATCACATGAGATCCCGGGTTTAATTCCCGGGTCAGGCAATTAAAAAAAAGTTTTTTCAGTTTTCTGATAAAAACAATCTTGACCGGGATTGGAAAGTGCCCGGTTGGCGATAGGCCACATTTGTGGAACAAAGTATCTTTGGCTAATCGTGGGTGCACTTGTTTTACCTCTGCCTACTCCTTCGGGGACGAGCGTGAAGATACTTTTTAGCTTTCTGTAATATCAGCCTTAAGTTTTTATATTTTGCAGTACTAGAGGGTTAATAAAAGTCTATATTAACTACACAAAAATTCATTTTATTTAATTAGATGGTCACAATAACATATTTCATCGTCGTATACATGTAATCACGCCGCGTTTAAAACCTATTATTAAAATTGTATAATTTCTAGTAATTATATTGCGATTGTTTAGACGGGTCGGCGTGATGTTAAAATTCAGAAATTACAGTAATCTTTAAAACATTTTTAATTATATTTCTCGTTATTTTTTTCGTATACCGTTCCAGATATTTTGAATAAGAACACCTCAGCCTAATCCTAACAGCATCCAATATCAAAATTTTAAAAATATTTGCTCGCTTATTAAAAAAAATGAAAAAAAAACAACATTAACTTATTCGCTACAATGCAAAAATAAAATATTGTGCTAGCAACACGTTAGCACCTCATAAAAATATATTCTCGAGATATTCACAACACCCGATCGTATAATTGAAAACATACACATGATTATGTAAACTGATAGAATGTAAATACAGACCAAATACACCGTGTGCGCCGAACACAACCGACTAATAAAATATTAAGATTGCACACAAGTCGCAGCGGCGCAGGCGACACGCGACCGGACACATACACACACACCGTTACAATTTTATACAAGTATATCAAATTATTCACATGTTTAGTATACTAAGGTAATTATGTATAATTATTTTATCCAATAGTATAAATTCATAATTTCAGAATATCCTCATGAATCGAAACGAACACTAATCATTAGACTAGGAGGACAAGAACCTCGAGCAATTTTGAAAGTCTGAATATTTTAAAGTGCCTTAAAAGGTATAACACGCGTGATTTAAAAACCATGTCAATATTTAGAAGAAATGCTTTTGTATTTTCTGTTTTCGTATTTTGAATGTATTATTAGTACTTAATCAGACCTTTTCGACTGTACTGAATGCAACTTGCTGGTTTTAATACCATTAAACGTGACATTCTGAAGATGAAATAAATAAATAAAAAACTAATTCCCGCCATTTTTATTTGTTTTTCAAGCAAGCAAAAAGCAAAGTATGTGACGAAGAAATTCGGTATATTTTAAAGTTTTATTACAAAAAAGGTAAAATGCGACGAACGCTGTAAATAAAATTTGTGCGGTTTACGGACCTAATGCGGTATCAATAAGAGTAGCACAAATGTGGTTTAAGCGTTTGAAACGCTTCTGGAAATTTTAGTGTGAAAGATGAGGTTCACTCTGGACGCCCTGTCACAGATAAAATCAGTGCCATCTTTGAGAAAGTGGAGCAAGATCGACTTATTAGTAGCTACGACATTGCTGAAGAACTGGATGTTGATCACAAAACAGTTTTAAGTCATTTACGAAAGTCTGGGTACAAGAAAAAACTTCCAGTACGCCAGTGTTTGTTTTTCTTAAAAATAACATTTGACTAATTTGCAATGCACTAAATGCCTTGTTAATTGCGTTTTTTATGCTAGACGATTGTTTACGATGTTTTCCATTGCCCATTATTTGTTATACCTCTGTAACAATTTGTAACCCTGATAATGCATTGAAACGAAAAACCGTTGATATAAGTAAATAAAACAGTACAAGACTAAACTTTGAACATTACATAAACACACAACATTTTTTACTAAAATTAACAGAATCATATATTAGACCGATTAATATGGAGTCGTATTTAATGTAATCCATCTACATATTATTAATTTATAAAAATGTTTTAATAAATAGTCCGTGTCGGTGCGCCTGCGAGCTCACACATTTACGCTAATCAGCACAAAATATCTGAATACTTACAACTAACATTAACGCTACTTCCTTATAAACTATCGTATATTTATATCCACCATAGAGTAAAGATTAGTGAACGTATAGAACGAGATCCCGCCACTTGATTTCCATAAAACTAATACTGCCGAATAATTACTTTTAGGCTGCCACAGTAATCCAAAATAAAATGCACTTAAGAAACCCTATATCATAAATTTTCAATATATATTTAGAATTCTAAAATTATTCAATGCGTAAAAATATAATAATACAATTGGATTTTTCATTTCTACATAATCTGTAGAATCCGATTTGCTGTGGCAACACCGAGCTTATATAGAGATTACCAAAACACTGGGGCCAAAAATAATACTTTTTCGAGGTTGTTACAGACGTTAGAATCAATGAAAATACATGAAAACCGTTATTTTACATGAAAATTTTAAAGTAGTGTGGTTAAAACTGCCGATGTGGTAATAATGTATGTGTAATCTATACATACTTTATACGTATACATGTTCCTTGAAGAATTCAGTACATGAAGTATTTTCGGTACTTTTTCACCCGAATTATGTTTCTAAATAATCATAAAATCTACTTATAATAAAATAAAAACAACTTCTATCATCAAATTTCATTACACAAAAATAACGACACTGTTTTAAGATAGGTGCAACTAAATGTTTAAGAATATTATAATTTATTACCAGCTTTTACCACATTCAAGAAACTTCAAACTCTTCCGTAACAACCTTACTTTTAAAATAGCTGCATTTTTAAAAACAAAATAAATACTGAGCATTAGTCATATAGATTTCAGATAATACATAATATTGAAACATTTGTTTTCGAAAAATAATTAATTATAGTATACAATGTCCTAACGGCTAGGGCAAGGCGCGCGGTCCACATGTGCGTCGCATGTTAACGTAATGGCAATTCTGTGGAAGCTGACATGCATTTCGGACCTAAAACATAAACAAAAATTAAATATAGTTAGGACACAGTGGCTTTATAGCAATAGACTAGATCATGGGCCGGCAACCTTTTGAGCCGGAAGAATCAAAATTATAATTTACGAAATTCTTAAAGGGCCACAATTTTTTATTGCTAACAATTGATACAGAACTAATCTATTTATTTATCTATATATAACTAGTGTTTTTTTTTCACAACAAATTAGATAATAATTAATTATAGTATTAGATAATCACTTATTAATTTAAATAAGTTTTGGGAATATTTAAAACAGTAAAAAATTTTAACAATTAGGTACACATTTACTTACAACACTAACTTGTACTTCAATAACAATCAATTGAAAAAACAAATTCAATGGGAACGATGGCTGTGCATGATTGATATATTATTTGCATGCAGAAAAAAAAATGTTTTTTTTTTTATAAAATAAATAATATTTACGTATGGAACAATAGAGCCTCAGCTTCATTCCAAAAAACCGCGTGTAGCTCGCAAGCCACAGGTTGCCGAGCACTGGGCTAGATGACTAAATTTGAAAAACTGTTTAAATTTATCGTGGTAAATTTTAATTTCAATTTTAAAACACGAAATTTTTATTATAATTGTACGTTTTTTAATAAAAATTATTAGTTGTTTAGTTAATATACATATTAAGGTATTATTACCCAGTTTCTCAAGTTTAGCCAACTAGCCTAAAATCGCCTGTAGATACCAGAGATAATAATGGTGCGTTGTAATCCACGAAATGGATAGAAAAGCCGTTAAGGTTACTGGCTACCTTATCCTCGAAACCGGAACGCGACAGTGACGAGCACTGACGCTATTGCGACAAAAACAGTCTACCAGTTCGCCGATGTAAAACTCGAGTGAGACATTATAAAACTCTAGCAGCGGACAGTTTTACGATGATTACTTTGTGTAAGTACGGTATTTTATTCTTGACAAAATGGTTTTTTTTTCACCTCAAACTTTTCAAATTTCCAATATATTTATTGATAACAACAAAGAATTTGTTTGTTTGTTTTCTCATGTGTTTATCTTCAGTGGTGTCTATGTACTTACATTTGTTTGAAGTAGGAGGGTGTGTGTGTGTTATGTGTGCTTATGCATTTAAGCCGTAAGCATTCGTACTAGATTGTAAATATCAATTTTACTAGATGTTGTAAAGAATAAATGAGGAAGGATATAATTTATGTTTTGTCCAAGGATGAGAATGATATATAGAGTTCCGCAAACGGTCGGTATCCATTTAGTTGATACAGTGTCTTGGGAATATTTTTTTATACCAAACACAAAAAATAGCATAAATAACTCAATGGCTTAGAGACAGGACAATTTTATCGATTTCACAATTTATATCCAACTGTATATTCTATTAACTAAACGTCGCCATTTCGTATAATTGACAACATTTCAAAAATATTAAGTCGCGGAAATAAAAATACCATTTCTTTATTTTTCAATCCTGATTAATAATATATATTTTTTAATTTTTTTCGTTACTGGAGAAAAGAAATTATAATGAAAAAACATGCTGTGACGTCACTTATACGGCGGAATAAGATAATACCTTTGCTTTGCTAAAACATATAGTTTAAAAAGTATAATAGGAATGTCTTCATACGATAATGTCAAATATGTCAATCTTTCACTTAACCACTCTCTGTAGTGTTTATTTGTGTTAGAAAATTGTCAAAGACCTGCTTCAGCGACTCCACTCTGCTCTATTTGTAATCAACACTTGGATTTATTTGATATTTCGCAATAACATTACTGCAAACTAGAACGCTTTATAGAAATATGATCAAATGTAAACAACGGTTTAATGATTTACAATGCACGATGTTTATTTGATAAATGTCATAGATGACAAGTGCTTTTTGGCGTTTCACAAGAAGCAAAGACGTAGCATCATTCAGCCGTATAAATGAAATCATTTGGCACTTACGTCTATTTAGAATGAGAACTTTAAGAATTAAAATAAATATCAAAATTTGAATTTTGATATTTATTATAAGGGTAAAAAAATGAAATGTGGCAATTAATTCAATAACAATCTAGTACTACGCCAGCCTAAACAATGTTATTATAAAAGATAAGGAATTGTGCATGACGATTTTGCTTTTAATTACTAATATTAACAAATATTACAAAGGATATTGTAAGTGTTGTATGATATATCAATAAATTAGTTTGTTTGAAATTATTCTTTTAAGTAAAAACAATGACATTTTTACGAATATTCTAGAAAAAGTAAAGAGTGAGAATACTGAAAAAATCCAGAAATAAAAGAAAGAGAACTCTTGTACCGGTAACCAATAAGTCCAATAAGTACTAGTGACACAAACAGCGATGCCATAATGGGTCTTCCTGCTTTATGGCATACGGTTTAAATTAGCTCGTACTATGACTTGTTTACATGTAAGTTGTTTACTAGTCATTTGTAGAATTTTTGAGAACATTTTCGAACCTTACCTTGTGTATATACAAGGATATGTCGACGGAAGCAAGTCAGTTATCGTAACGCGATTCGAATAGTTTGGATCAGTGTGAAGTGATTTAGTAAAGTGCGATTAAAACTGATAGAGCGATTAGTTTGAATACGGATAGTGTTTTGGTTTAGTCGGTTAGGTCTAGTGTGAATATAGTGACGGTGCTTTTAGTGTTAGTCAGTGCATATATGATACGTGTTGTATTGAGGTGTATCGTACATTTGTGCAGTAAATAAACACAGTTTTAATATAAGTGGTGTTTTGTTACACAATAACGAACTACAAGGTCGTAATAATATTATTACGCAGTATTTATATGGAAATGTGCAAGTCGTGTATAAAATTATATTGATGAGTGTCAGCATCAGTTTGTGTGTGTGTGTGTGTGTGTGTGTGTATGTGTGTGTGCTGTATATGTGCGTGTGGTACCTGCTTAGGGCGAGAGGTCCTGGTGCATGGGGTCGTAGCCCATGGCGGTGTCGTAGGGCGGCTGCGGCTGGTCGTAGGGCGGCGCGGGCAGCGAGTAGCCCATGGAGTCCTGCGCCGGCGCCGGCGACATCATCGGCGTGGCCGTGCCCGACGCCGCGCCCAGCGAGTACGGGGACGCGCCCGCTGCACACACACGTGACACCTCACACACCCACATACGTCACTGCTCTCCCGACACACCAAACTACTTTACTGACCTTGTATTTGAAAGCAAAATATTATGGGATTCTAATCCTTGTAGCATCACTTACTTAGACTCAAAGTGATTTATTTAGCCAAATTACTCAAAAAGTTTAGATAGGTCGTAACTAACGCACAAACATATTCATGAAAATATTTATTATATTTCATAGGCAGGTTATGGTTGTCTCTTTTCATTACGAAAGCCATCTACATGTTTGATATCCTAAACATAAATTTAATTTACCCACATTTATAACAATACTAGCTATGATGCCCGGCTTAGCTCGGGAGTTGATGAGATTACATGGTAGTTGAAATGTAACAAATGTAATTTAAGACTATTGAAATTGGAATTTAAATTTCGCGCCATTACTACACATGCTGCCATTGCTCGCGGCGCCTTTCGAAATGCAACCCAAATAATCGTTGTTCTGAATGAAGTTCAAATACTCGACAACAGATGGCACCACTACACTTAATTTCCAAGTGGAAGGGTACGAAAAGCCCTTATATCTTTAAAAACACGCCCTTTAGGTTGAAACGGGAACTTTCTTGTTCGAGGGCTATCACACTATATAAGTCCCTTTATCGTGCCGGGACTCCTTTTTAAGTTTTATTGGCACGCATATTTTATCAACTTAGTTTTATTACATATAATGATTTGTGGGTTTGGGAAAATAATTAGTTCGCCACTTTTGTAAATACATCAAATTGCATGAAAGACCAAAATCTAAAGTTTCAAAGAACACCATTCACAAAGCCTGTCCATCCGCCTGATTTATTGCTGAGTGCTGACAACAAATCATTCGCGATTCGAAATGTAGTTAGTTCATCGATAAGTTCCGTTTACTGCCTATCAAAATCAGTACCACCAACTGCGCCACAGTCAAGCGAACTGTGGCGTGATTCCGTACATTCCTTACACGAATGAGCGCAGACGGATTTACTCAATACTCAATCGCAATTTGTTTAGCGATGAGCAATTTACTAAACTAAATTATAATTATTCGAATATTAATCGACAGGCTACTAACAGTACGCACGAAGCACCAGGTGCGTGTATCGCCATAACTCATTTAAGTAAGTTTGTAACACAGAGCGTGCCCGCCGCACAACGATTTGTAATTATTTATTTAGTAGTACGCACGAGTATAGTAATATATGTAGGTGCGCAGGCTTCAAATTATTAGTTGAAGTTAACACGGTAAGCGTGTCAGACATCATCGCCCGCCGTGCGCTGTTATCGATCGATAAAACTCGAATTACATCTATTGTTACTGTCTTTAATCGAAATACCTGGACAATCGACTATTTCGATTAGTTTTGTTAATAATCGACATACTTTAGTTTGTGAACCATAAATCCGTGTTAAAAAAGCGTTGTATCTACAATAGCTTAATATTGAGTAAATATAATTCCACTGGAAATAAGTTCGCTCATCGAACTTGTTTTAGTATAAAACCGATCCATCCTAAGCATGTATACTAGTATAGCCTAGAGCAATCTAGTTTAGCCTGAATACTTTTTTTTTATACCATAAGATAGCAAACAAGTAGATGGCTCTCCTGATGGAAAGAGTCAACCATGGCCTATAGACACCAAAGATGTTAATGGTGCGTTGCTATCTTGTGACGAGGTCTAATGCCACATGTATAAGTTTACGGCTACCTTACCCTCCAAACCGGAACACGACAGTGACAAGCACTGACGCTATTGCGGCAGGAATAGGTAAGGCGGCGAAACCAGACCCGGGCGAGACAATGCAGAACTCTACCAACTAGTAGCCACGATGGTAGTGACTCGCATAGCCAATCGGTCGCCTTTTGCGACCTGCCTGGCAGAACGGCAGTTGGTCTATTCTTCAAAGGAGCCCGAAACCAACACGGGAAATAGGGTGCCACACTAGTTTAGCCTGAAGTATTTAGGCTAAACTAAATTGTCCTAGGCTATTCTAGTATATCCTGTCACGCTTAGGATGCACCGGTTTGTCCTTAGGGCAAACTTGTTTGGCCTGAAATCTGGTTTGGCCGGTAACATATATTATTAAATAATAATACAATTAAGGTACAAAAAAATGTAAAATAAATGCTCGTTAATAACACTAACTGCAGGGATTTAAGATACAGTGGAAAAACAATTGAACTTTTCATTATTCTCTCTTTTATGACAAATGTTCACACGCGGCCTTTTCGGCCGGTCACACCTATGCACATTATTTTCTACGTGGCTACTTGCCATGAAAATATAACAAGTAGTGATTTAATACTTTGAAAATAAAAAAACATATCACATATACATTCTTAATATTAAAATCTTAACTCTAAAATTTCTAGAAGCTTGATATTTAAATTGATATTGTATTTTTAAATTAATTTGATATTATTATAATAAGGGGATAAAATTTATGCAAAACTGAATAGTCTATATTGTCAAACGTTGAAGATATTTTAAAATACATATTACTAATTGTTTAAATTTTCAGTTTAAGAAAATAACAGATAAAATGGCTTGATTAGTTTGGATTATATATTCAAAGTTAAAAAGCAATAAAAATCGGTTCAGTTTAGAAATATCAAGCCAAAACAGAACTTGGGATGAAATCAAGTAAAGGTGGCGCGGGCAAAAGCTTTATGTGTACAGTTAGAGAGGATAAAAGAATCATTGTTTACTGGTGTAGGACGAGGCTCTGGCGGGCGGGGAGTGGTCGCGCCTGCCCGCGCCGACCCAGGCCAGGTCTGTGTACCAAAACAACTACACTCGATAACGTTACACACATGCCTCTACACAAGCGAACCGCTATCCCAACAGGCTTCAGCGTTTCCTATGCCTATATATTACACACTTATTATACCTCGTGTTGGTCCAAGGTCTTTTTTTAAGAATAGAACATCCATTTTCCTGCTAAACAATTCGTAAATAAGCACAATTGTCAGTACCAATGTGACTTCTTATGAGTGCTGCAACATCTCAATTGGATTTTCTATCACCACTCTACCTTTTCCAGACACAATAATCAGTAGTTTTTAGGCATGTTCTTGTTTTGGAGGGTTCAAGATAACCCGTAAACCCATATATGTGACATTGGATTTCTGCCACACCGACAATCCACCATAAACATTTTGGTCTATATTGGCAAACATTATCTCTTTCCATCGGGAAACCCAACCACGAGTACCACCACCACGGTAACTACTGATAAAATATCAGTCAAGTAACTGGACAATTCTGTTAGATCCAAAGGGAAGTACATATGTATAACCAATGTTTGTGCTGTTTTAAATAAAACCATATCAAAATGGTTACATGCTTATTACGATTTGAAAATTTAATTAAACCTTAGCATGGCAGGCTTTTCAGTATGTCAGTGAGACATTTTTTTAGTCATTGTGACAGGTGTTATAAATCCATTTAAAATACAATATTAAAAAATTACATAGTCAAAAATGTGATCTCTTAAAGTACAATTTTATAATCGATTTTAATGCTGAAAATAGTTTTGAAAAGAGCTAAATAACTCATTTAGCTCTTTTCAAAACTATACGAAGTTTTGAAAAGAGCTAAATGAGTTATAGTGTACTAAAATAACACGTTTAATACATTGCTATAGAAAACGCTTGAGTAAAATACCTGCATTTGATATTTTGTACGCAATTTTAATCTGAAGCATCAGACAGAGGGTTGCTTTATTACATCTATATTCCAACATTATGAAACTTTTGAGAGTTAAATAAAATCCAAATCAGGCAAGTTATGATTAGGGGAAATATTTTTTTTATATCATAAGATAGCAAACAAGCAATTGGTCTCCTGATGGAAAGAGTCAACCATCGCCCATAGACACCAAAGATGTTAATGGTGCGTTGCTATCTTGTGGCGAGTTCTAATGTCACATGCATAAGTTTACCGGCTACCTTACGCTTCAAACCGGAACAAGACAGTGACCAGCACGGACGCTATTGCGGCAGGAATAGGTAAGGCGGGGGTACCAGACCCGGTCGAGCCGATACAGAACTCTACCACCTAATAGACACGATGGTAGTGACGTGCATAGCCACTCAGGCGCCTTTTACGACTTGCCTGGCAGAACGGCAGTTGGCCTATTTTTCAAAGGAGCCCGGGACCAACACGGGGAAAAACAACTAATGCTCAAACTACGTGAATTTCAACTTAGTTTAAGATTTACATTAGGTACAAAATATTGCTGTCGTAATACTAAAATAAGGGATATTAGAGATGGGAAAATTGATAGTGTACAAATGAAAAAGGACATACTCTATTGAATTGGACAGGAAGAAAAATAGTGATGCACAATGCGAACTTGGAAGGAGTTCGGTACCAGGGGATATCAAGACTGTCATGTCATGAATATTTTGATTGCGTGTTTTCCCAAAAGTCTTCTTTTGTATGATAAGTTATGAATACAGAGGAAGCAAAGAAAGTCTACGTGACTCATGACACATAATACTGGAGACTAACAGAAGTCAATGTACATACAAACAATATTCGAGCAACTAACACATAGACACCTCTTACGGACGCGATATCTCGGTCTGATTCGGAACAAACTGTCCTGAATAGAGGTGGCGTTTTTTATATAAAACGTTACTGACCAACGATGTGAGTCATTGTTGGCGGCATGGGCATCCGATATCGAAATGTTCAACAACGGATAGAAGTAACACCCAAATTCAAAGTGATGACAGATATCGAATAACCGATATCAACAATAACACGAAACAAGTGAATGAAATATTAATACAACTGTGTTTATACAATTGTTGCGAGCCACGATACCAATGATACTGCGTGCTTGAATTAATTCCGTGGAATAGAGAATCATCTTTTTAAATGCGAATGCAAAGTTTTTGCTAGGTAACTAAATTATAATTTATAATTATATATATTTTTTCATAATTATCGGTGGGTAAATTACACGAATGGATCTAACCCCCAAAAGCAAATTAATTGTTTGTGTCATGAATGCTAGTCAACAATATTAATACATAGAAATAAATATATAAATACTGTAACATACATAATAAACACCCAAACCCAGAAATACGAATATTTATGCTCATCACACAATTGTTTGTCTCCGTCGGGAATCGAACCCGAGCCCTCTCGATTCGTAGTTAAGTTCGCTAACTACTCGACCAACGGGGCGGTGGAATAAAAAAATAAAAACCTATTATTTTAATGTTTTGCCTATTTGTAAATGTTTATATATTCAAGTACGATAGTATTACAATGTTTATGAAAACGCCAAACTATAAATATTAAACATGTTTTATGTTCCCTGGCCAGTACACAAGTTGGATGTCTAACACCGTTGTCGGAAACAACTATGTTGCCAATGGGTGACATTAGCGTAACAATGATGTGCATCAATGTTGAAAAATAACAAAAACGCCCATCGCTAGTCCCGAACGATTCCGAGATACCGCGGCCGTGATAGGTGTCTATGTGTGCGTTGCTTGAATATTACTTGTATGTACATTGACTTCTGTTAGTCTCCAGTATTCTGTGCTTGTGATATATTGCAATCAGTTCTCTCTAGCTAGCACGTAAGGAATTTGGCTTGAATATATCATCTATGTACTAGGTCAAATATAACCAGTACAGTAAAGTATTAGTTCTCATCCGTGTTACAAGGTTGTTAACAAAAGAATCTAAATATTTCTCAAGTTCAATATTATATGTGACTCTTACCAGCAGCTTTCTTCGCAGCGTAGAGGTTTGCTTCCTCTTGAGCTTTACCTATATTCTTCTTGTACCGAATTCTTTTGTTACCAAACCAATTGGACACCTGCAATAAATATATATTGTTCAGTAGAATATTACATTAAAATACACTATCCTGTTTACATAAAAACACTGTTCTTTGATCTACCAAGCATCATTGTAATGGAGACATTTATGTTTAAATTCCTAGGTCCGTTAATCCTACCTACAAGTTTTTAGAATGTTATTAAGGAGAAAAACGTTAATTCCTCCCTATTTTATATTTTTCCAAGTTATAGGACTAGCCGTTTCACATAGCTTTGTTCACTTCACCCAAAACAAAACTTTTGCTGAGTAAGGTAAAAGAGGAATAAATCCTTTGAATAATTATACACAAAAAGAATTGTGCATACTGCATATCTGTCTGGCCCGATGATTTTGATGGAGTCATCCATCGCATATAGGCGAAAAAGTTATGGCGGGTTGCCATCCATTGCCAGCGAAGATTTAATCCATTTGCTATTCCAGGCAGATCGTAAAAGGCGACCGATTGGCTATATGTGTTACTACATCGAGAGTAGTAGGTGGTAGCGATCTGCAACGTCTGGCCTGGGTTTTGGTACTACTGTCTTACCTATTCCTACCGAAATAATTCAGTGCTTGTCTCTGTCGCATCATTAAACTCTGTCGTCTACGGGCGATAGTTGTCTCTTTCCGTCAGGAGAGCCATCTGCTTGATTGCTATATTAAGATTTAAAAAACCATTCACAAACTGTCTGGCAGATCGAGAAATGATTTAATAGTAGGAATGACAGAATGTACAAAGCATCAGCCATCAAAGATAGCCCGAACGTTAAGTACACAAATGGCTTTTGTAATATTAGGTAGTATAATGTATTGCATGTTTGCATTTGCAAATAATTGAATGCCCGAATTTATTTTGCAGTTTTGTTTGAAAATTGTTGTTCTATTGAAAGTTTTATGCTTTAATTTAATTAAATTAGTTAAGGGCACCGAGTGAAATAGGCTTTAATTTATTTTAAAAAAATTGAGGGGCTCTTACAGTAAAATGGCATATTTTTGATATCATATTATTTTCTTTTACATTAACATTAAGGCATCTTTAACAAATAATTTCGCTAAATATAGGGCACTTTTTTGTTTATAATATTTTAAATTTTTCAAGACGACTTTTTTATTTATAACATTTAAAACTTGTGACGTCTCTAAGTAAGCTAAATATTTCAATCTATTTGCAAGGTACATTGGAAAGACCTACATTTTATTTGGGTAAAATTTGGTATAGTAAGTCTGGACTTTGGGAAAGTTATCCTTTGCATGGAATTTACAAAACGGAAGTTACAATTACTTAAAAACACGGGAAACACTAAACGACATCTTGCACTTCGCTCAAACAAATAACCTGTTAGAGATATATTTGCAATAGCGACCTGGCCCACAGTGATGCCGCAGAGAGCTGCCAGCTCCGCCTTCACCTCTTCGCTGGGGTACGGATTCGCGAGGTGAGAATAGAAGTACTCATTCAACAGGTCTAGCGCTCGCTTGCTGAAGTTACGCCGTTTGCGTCTCGCGTCCAGGAAGCTGTTGGTAGACAGTCAAACTCGCTACCCTCCATGATACGGATGTATCAGAAACTAATTTCCATGTTTTAGCTATAGTTATATGAAATTAGTGAGGGCAAATGTATTTTGCAACTTTAACTCAAAAAGATTAGATATAATTAAATGACATAGATAAGAACCCAGGAATGTAGTGTCCATTAAAACTTTTTTTTAAAATGGGGAAATTAAATATACTTTATAGACAGCAAAATCTTATTATTATCTTTATATATAAAAATCCAGTGTGTATGTAGTTTAAATTTTCACTTCTTTAACATCATTACCAATGTTGATAATTTTTTATACTTAATTGGTCATCAGATTAATTTACCGTCACCCAATATAGAAGGTTAAAAAAATAATTAAAATTTCCAGAACATCACATTTCGAAAATTGTGCTTGGATTAAAAATATATGTAAAATTTATTTATTAAAATCGTTCTCAATTTCAAAACTAGAAAAGTATTAAAAAGTGTAGATGCTACACTCACTACAATACGACGTCTTCTCTCTCATTTCGTTTTGGCATCACACAAGCGAACCCACACCACATCACGTCTTAATATATAAAAGTAATATATATAAATACTGTATAATTAATTTTATCTTAATCACTCGCTGTCTAAATTCTATATAGATATATGCGTTATTTATGTGTGTCTAAATGCTATAAACGTACGCGATTGTCTCTTTTTACTGAATTTTTTTTTTGTTTTTGTCCCAAAAAGCAAACTGACAGAACGGCATCAGCCTCGTCAGTTTTTTAGGATTGTTATATCAATTTAGTAGACCGAAAATGTGAAGACAACATAGTCAGTTATTAGGTGATGGTGTGTGACCTGTGAGACGGTGATGCCGCACTTGCGCGCCAGCTCCTCTTTGGCCTCCTCGCTGGGGTAAGGGTTGGACAGGTGCGAGTAGAAGTACTCGTTCAGGATCTCGGACGCCTGCTTGCTGAAGTTGCGCCGCTTGCGGCGAGCGTCCAGGAAACTGAAAGAGTTTGGTTTGTGTCAATTTCAATTTGTAAATTAACCCGGCAATACAAGCAAACGGAGGGATTATTTGCCAAGACAGTTTTGAACTTTGGTACCTACCATGATTTTTTATAACAATAATTAATACTACTTTTACATCCTTGGTGCAAGATGACTAAAATGACAAAGTGGCGCAGTAATAATATTGCTATAAGTTGTGAGTAGGATTTTCCTATAGTATTAATGGAACATTGAAGCAAATGTATATTAAAATTTAGATACACCCAGCTTTGAAGCCAAGACTGTGCTGGTCGCAAGATAATTGTAACAAAACTTTTATTAGGCATAATAAGAACTTTTTTCGTACCCTATTTCAATTTAAATATTTAGCAGTTTTGTATTTATTAATTTGTAAAATGAAAACACAATAAAGTAGCCATTGCCTCATCTTCTTACCTCATAAAGACACACAACAACCATCACAATTTAAAGTAATCTGTACAGCCCAATCTCTTAGCAAAGTAAATAAAAGACATACATTAATTAATGTTATAATCGACTACTAAATGTTTTACCAATTAAATATTATAAACAAAAACGTTTGTGCATTTGCTTGTAGAAACTAATCTCTCGAAATTCTGGACCAATTTAGAAAATTCTTGAGTGAAGTAGGTTACATTTTATTCCAATTTTCACCTAGAACCCACGCAGGTTATGCCGCAGCAAACGGCTTAAAAATTAATGTATTCATTATTTCTTTACTAGACAAAGAGACTAGGCTATTCAGATTAATTGATGAGTAAGAGTTTTCAAGAGACTATTGCCTATTTAAAAAGACTTATGATATAAGTTGTTTAAAAATAGATTTATATTTAGAATTTAATATAAAAAAGTTTAAAAAATGCATACCCAGCAAATTACATTTTTTTTAATTACCTTTTTTTTGTAATCTCATGATTATATGCGAATTGTCACATAATCAGTCACTAAATGCATGGAAAAAAGCAAGGAGTGATATTCCTTACTTTTACTCCTTAATATTTACCTTTTATGTTTTAATATGTAACTTGACACAAAATAGAAAATTGTAAGAAAAAAATTACGAGGAATGTAGCAAAATACATTTGCAAAATTAATGATATTTTATAGTAAAGTATATAGTTATCGTACGACATTATATGTACATTTGTACAATGTACCTATATGTATAATTGTAAAGAACAGCTTATTAAACATGGAATTTATTTCTGATCCTTTCTCCTCACTTTACTCACAAAAATGTAATACACTACATATGTTACATTTATTGGTAACTATATAGCTATTGTGTACTTAGCTTATAAAAAAAATTATAAGTAGATATTTAAATAGGATATAATAGGAGTATTATAATAGGAGTATTTGAGGAGTATAGGAGTATTTCATTGTGGAAATTAGCAACCCATTTAATGACAAGCTAAAATAACTTTAGTAGCAGATATTTTTATAAGCGTTCACCGTGTTGGTCCCGGCCTCCTTTGTAGAATAGGCCAACTGCCGTTCTGCCAGGCAGGTCGTAAAAGGCGACCGATTGGCTATCGAGTCACTACCATCGTGGCTACAAGGTGGTAGAGTTCTGCATTGTCTCGCCCGGGTCTGGTACCACCACCTTACCTATTCCTGCCGCAATAGCGTCAGTGCTTGTCGCTGTCGTGTTCCGGTTTGGAGGGTAAGGTAGTTGGTAAACTTATGCATGTGGCATTAGACCTCGCCACAAGATAGCAACGCACCATTAACATCTTTGGTGTCTATAGGCGATGGTTGACTCTTTCCATCAGGAGACCCATTTGCTTGTTTGCTATCTTATGATATAAAAAAAAAAAAAAAAAAAAAGTTAAAACAGAAATATTCAGGTCATAAACCACGCTATGATCTACGGGGAAGGAGCTGTGCGGAGTAAACGAAGTCCACGCGGACGAAGTTGTGGGCAACAGCTAGTACATTATACAACTCGAAGTTGTATGTCACTCACGGGAGGAGACGATTTCGATGTCGACTGGTATTTTATTTATTGTGGCTACTCGCACTCTACGAGGACAGTGCAGTAGAGGATTTTTTTTCTCTAAAATAGACAGAGCGACCAATATCGCCAAGTGTACACGTGTGCAACTAATGTATTAGTACGCAAATAGAGATAATGACTTTTGGTTATGTGATTAGGTTCACTTTTAGTTATTTGATTTTATTAGGAGTCACGTTAAACTGAAACACTGTGTTATCTTTACGGCGATTTAATTTGAACTGAACATACAAATAATAATTTCTTATAGTAGGCTGTTTAATGCGTACGTTTAGTTAGGTACATTTCAATATAACATACCGCCCACCAAAGGACTCCTAGGTCCTTTCTTAAACAAAGTAAGTACTCAATAGTTTTAATATCATAATACATGAATTTCAATTATATTTAGCAATTTAACAATATCAATTTGGCATTTATTACATATCAATATTTTAATGTTTTATGTAGCTTGGTGGACTGTAAAATGCATATTATTAACAATTAGTTATTACTTATTGCTTAAGTACATTATGCAAATTCTATATTTTATCACTTTTTACATTTGCAATTATATTGATATATGTTTTAATATTTTAAACAATATTCTAACAATTAGGTACTCAGTTAACATGTATTAATTTTAGTGAAGCTATTTTAGTTACTTTTATATGTTTTAGTAGTTTTAGCTCCTCGACCTCTCGACATTAACACTTGGTAGGGCTTAACAAAGTCGGCCTCGGTATGTAAAAACGGCCTTGTTGGTGTGACTCTTGCCTTTGGGAGATCACCCATAATTTAAGTTCGAGAGGAAGCGCTTTGTTATGCACAACTTAAACATGAATGTATTGTCTTTTTAACTATATTTTTTGCTTTCAGGATCCAGTATTTCGATCGAAGATAGCCCAGCATTAGTTGGAGTCCTCCGTGCAGCGTCTTCAGGTGTGCATCTCCAACAACTAATGCTGCAAAGTGGCATTTGCTATCAAGAATTATAGGGTGTTTATTACTTTCTTCCAGGTTTGCATGCCACAATCTGCCGCCCACCCTGAGGATACTGTCTCCGTCAAGGTAAGGATCTAGGGATTTTAATTTGCTATCCTTTCTTACAGGTTTATTTTCTTTCATACGTAGAATGTCTTCTTCAAAATTATGCTTTTGTGTCATTCTTATGCAGGATTTTAATGAATCGTCAACTTCCCCTGTCGTTATAGGTGTACGTTTATCTCGATTCTTTTTATTGTGTAAAAAACGTTTGCAGTATATAATTGTTTTCAATAATTCAATTAGATTATCGAAGTTTTTAAATTGATTTACTAAACTTGTTTCTTTTGTTTCTACGTTCAGGTTCATTTGTATTATTTCCCTTTTTTCTACATTTGTTGTTAAGTCACCTGGTCTGGTATAATTTATTTTAAGCTCATGGAGAAATTCTGGCCCTTCCCACCAAGTTTTGAAATGTTTTAGCTCAGGTAAAAGCATTCCTCGTGACGCTACATCCGCTGGATTCTTATCCGTGGTTACATGATACCAATTGGTATTACCCACAGCATCTATTATTTCTACTACGCGGTTTCGTACAAATGTTTGCCATCTAGCTGGATCACCAAACAACCAAGATAAAACAATTGTAGAATCTGTACAGGCAAATATTTGATTCTGCGGTAATCTTGTGGCCTCGCTTATTTGTTTCAGTAGTTTGGCTAGTAGCAACGCGCCGCATAATTCCAGTCTAGGAAGGGATACAGGTTTGACCGGTGCTACTCGTGTCTTCGCTGCAATAATTCCAGTTTTTACTTCTCCATTTTGTTTTGTTACTCTCATATAGACTACAGCGGCATAGGCCTTAGTTGATGCGTCGCAGAAACCATGTACAGTGACTTTATCTATTTCTTTTTCAGTGGACTGTAACCATATTTGAATTTCAATTTCATTCAGATGTTGAAAGCTTTGCTGTATAGCTAACCATTCTTCTCTAGATGCTGTATCAACATCTTCGTCCCAGGTAAGTCCTTGCAGCCATAACTTTTGTATTAATAATTTTGCAGGAATTAGTGCGGGAGCCAACCAACCCAATGGATCAAAGAGCCGTTGGATCTCCACCAGGATGCTTCGCTTCGTTATTTTAGAGTTAAGTGGATCATTCTCAGATAAAATAAATTTATATTTCAGCATATCATTACCCATATTCCAGCATAAACCCAAAGCTCGGGCGATGCCATCTATTTTGATATCTAGTTTAACATGAGAGCTTATTTTTGTTCTTTCAAATTGTTTTAAAAATTGTGCACTATTTGAACACCATTTTTGCAAAATGAAACCCCCCCTTTGGAGAATACTATCAATATCTTTGGCTGTTTCTATAGCTTCATTTAGCGTATCTTTGCCAGACATAAGGTCATCCATAAAAAAGTCTTCTTTTATTGCTTTCCTAGCATTAGGGCTATCTTTGCCTTCATCATCAGCTATTTGATTTAGGGTTTTAACTGCTAAGTATGAAGCACTTGCTGTCCCAAATGTTACTCTTAGGAGGCGATAATCTTTTACAGGTTGGTTTATGTCTTTTCGCCACAGTACTCTTTGGTAATCTTTGTCTTCTTTCGAAACTAAAATATTTCTATACATTTTCTGTACATCCGCAACAAAACAAATTTTTCTCATTCGCCATCTCATTATTATATTCCTCATGTCCTCCTGAAGCTGTGGTCCAACCATTAATTCATCATTTAGCGATATGTTATTTGTTCCTTTTGTTGAGGCATCAAATACTATTCTTACTTGGGTTGTTTCTTTTTCCTTTCTTATTACAGCTTGATGGGGTAAATATACTGCTGGCTTATTTATTTCGTCTACGGGAACTTCTTCCATATGATTCATTTCTAGGTATTCTTCCATTACCTTGGTGTATTCTTCTTTTAGCCAAGGGTTCTTTTCCAATCGTCTTTCCAAGTGATTTAATCTTTGAAGAGCAATTTTTCTTGTTTCGCCTTGTATTGATAGTAATTTTTTAGATTTTGTAGGTAATTTAACAATATATCGACCGTCTTCGTTTCTTAAATGTGTTTCCTGATATATTTCTTCACATTTCCTCTCTTCTTCTGTAAGTGCTCTTTTATCTGTGTTTTCTAACTCCCACATTAGTTTAAGCATGTTATCTAAATTAACTTCATGGTGCATAACAATTACCTCTTCATTTTTTCTTAATTCATTTACTGCCCCAAATAGGATCCAGCCCAGGCTGGTATTTTGAGCACTTGGTGTGCCCGGGGGACCCTTGATAATTTCACTTTTCATTATTTGGGCGCAAACTTCTACACCCAGCAACAGGTCAACTCGTCCTGGTTTATTAAAGCTTGGATCGGCAAGGACAAGATCTTTCAGGTGGGGCCAGGTGCATGCAGCGATTGTTTTGTTAGGTAATTTCGAGGTAAGTCGTGTTGGCATGATGTAAGCTTTTACTTTCAGGTTAAATGTTTCATCACAGCTTGATAAAATATTAAGCTGTGTTGCATACTTGACTGTGGTTACTGCTGATCCGACGCCCGTGATTTTTCCTTCCATAGAAATTCTTTTAAGTTTCAGTATCTGGGCGGCTCGCTCACTGATGAATGTTGCCTGTGAACCCGTGTCAATTAACGCGCGCAGTATGGTTGTACATCCATATTCTTTTTTGATTGGTACCAACGCTGTGGCCAGTAATGCTGTTGATGTACTGTTTGCAAAATGTGATGCATATGCGACGTTTGATGAGGCAACATTATCACTATCTTCTTCTGTTTGGGTGTGGAGCGCTTGAACATCGGTTTGATTAGGGACGGCGGCAGTGCTGTACCCCGGTTGGTGAAGTAAGGTATGGTGACGTTTATGACACACACGACAAAACATTTGTAAGCGACACTTCATTGCAGAGTGCCGTGGTGCCAGACAATTATAACATAGGCTCTTGCTTTTCACATAGTGACTCCTTTCTACTGGTTCCATTTTGATAAAGTCTTTACAATGGCTTAAGGTATGTATTTCTTTGCATAAAGAACAAGGTCGATTTTTATTTGTTGATTCCGTCGAAATATGTACAGTATATTCTTTAGGCTTAGGCATTTTTTCTTTTGACTGTACCGGTGATATTAATTCTAATGTTCTGAATTTTGATTGTAAAAAACTTACGAGGTCTTCCCACGTTGGTAGTTCTTGTGTATTATTATTTTTATATGCATATTCTTCCCAATCACGATGTGACTCCGGGTCCAACTTCTGCGTGACCAGAAATATGATTACTGGATCCCAGGAATCCGTAGAAATATTTTGATTTTTTAGATTATTTAAACATAGATTGGTGGTGTCTAATAAAGATTTTAAATGAATAGCAGTTTGATTAGGTATCTTTTTTTGTGAAAATAGCTTTTTTAAAAGGGAATTTACTATAAGTCTTTTGTTACCGTATCTATTTTTCAGAACATCCCATGCTTGCTCGTAATTGGCTTCAGTAACCTGGATATGTTGCAATAATAACGCGGCTTCTCCATTGGTACTACTTTTTAAATAATGAAGCTTTTGTACCTTACTTAGGGAGTTGTTGTTGTGCACTAAAGAAACAAACAAATCTTGAAACGTCGGCCAATCTTCATAAATACCAGTAAAAACGGGTAATTGTATTAGTGGTAGTTTCACTTGCGAGGACTCGCCGCAAACTCCTCCGGACCCACTGCTTGCTGCGTTCCCGCCTTGTATATTTTGCGTCATTGTAGATAAAAGGTCGGCTAGTTCGGCTTGAATACTTGTATATATATCTTCTATAATAAAATAATCTTCGTTTGCAAAATACGGCAATTCTAAACGTTTTTCTTTTGGCACACATCGAACCAACTCGCTGTGGGTGCTCTTAAATGTCTCCCAGTATTGTTCAACGGATTTTGATCGAGTTTCTAAGTAGCCCCTAGTTAGCCGTTGCTTAGGACATTTTTTTAGATTAATTTGTGCTTTCCGTATCAAAAGGGCTGTATCTTCAAGCACTGCTAGTATTTTTTCAAGTGTATTTGCCATATTTCACTAGTTAAATGTTCACAAATTAAATAAAAGTTCAAAAACTTCAAGTTAATATTAAAAGATTAAATATAATTCTTTACGCAAAAAACTGTTCAAATGTAGCACTTATTTGTATTACTATACGTAATCTTCAATGAAAGGAATGCAGTTCTTTTGTGTTCGGTTTGTCCGGCGAGCGAGTCTATTGTATTGCAGTAATGCACAAAGGTTCTAAACGTTATCTTGATCAGGCTCGATGATCGACCATATGATTTTGTGATTAGGTTCACTTTTAGTTATTTGATTTTATTAGGAGTCACGTTAAACTGAAACACTGTGTTATCTTTACGGCGATTTAATTTGAACTGAACATACAAATAATAATTTCTTATAGTAGGCTGTTTAATGCGTACGTTTAGTTAGGTACATTTCAATATAACAGCTTTAATATAAAGAAAAGGAAATCTCACACTGCATAACCTAAATGGGTAGGTAGCAATAACCGACGTTTTAAGACAAGATGTAAGCTAAGTTACACTCGCAAGTAGACTGGCTAAATACGAATAGTACCCGGGCAAGACGTCACCGAGCTCTACAGCCAAAGCTCTATCTTTTACAAACATAACAAATAACCTCAACATATCTAAACAAATATTTTATAAGTATGCGCCCAATGCCAATGAAAATTCTAGATTTTTTTATAAAATAAACATAATGCTAATGCAAATTAACTAAAACGAAATGGATCTTTTAGAAAAAGGACCCAAACATTTTCTAAAATTTTAACGAAAGTAAAAGATGGGGAAAATTTAGCAATATATTTAGACATAATAACAAGTAATGGCTCTGAACTCGCCCCGCCGATGTGCCGCCCCTTAAAGGCGAAAGAAATCAAATGCAGTCCGAACTCATAAAGTCAAGATACTCAAAATATACTACATTCGCCTTTTATATACTCCTCAACAGAATGCCCCCAAGGCCAGACAGACAGACAAGTAGAATCGGCGTGTCTATATGTATTTATTGTGTATTTCTACTCAAATACAACACACCAAATCAGCACCTATGTAAGATTGTGATCTGTATAAACAAATGAACAAAATACACTTACCGAGATCGAAGTATCATGACTGCTTCACAGGTGGACTGTTTCAGCTGCATTTGAATTGAGCTAAATTTCTTGTGTATGATCTGTACCATTCGTTCAATTTCCTGTTACAACAAAACATACATCATAATAATTTTCTAAAAATACATATTAAACATGTACCTACCCACTTAAAATATGCAATATGAGATAACTCATCTATTGTAACTGGCATGTCACCAAATATTTTCCAATGAAAACAGATACAAGATAAATTATACGATTTAACAAATATTGCAGATTCGAATTAAATACTTTGTAAAACACTATATTACAAGTTAATTAATTTTCATTAAATTTAATTTAGGTGTATAGCGACATCATATTATGTGCATTTCATTTATGTTTAAAACTATTGTACCAAATGAATACTAACAAGTAAAATGATGTATAAAATCAAATCATGCGTGTCGCACACATATCAGCTAATCAAGCAGAAAACAAATACATATAATGTCTTCAATAATAAAAAAAAACAAGTCGACAATATTTTCTTAAGCTGCATATCCTAAGAAGGATGAAAGTGTGTAAAAGAATATTTCGAAATGTTCAATTTAGAAAATAGGTTTACCTAACCTTTTTTTCTAAATTTTAAAAACTTTTTTCAAAAACTTTAATATTCAAGGATTATAAAATGCATTACTTTTTCCATAAAAAATTAAGAGCAAATTAAGCAAATGCTCTCTATTAGATTAGAAGTTCATGGTTCATCTGTAGTTTTAACTTAATTTTTTAAAGAATAAACTTCTTTAACCGCAATAACAACCCTAGATGATTTTTAATAGGGGAAAATTGTACGGGTTTGCATCAGCGTTATATTGTATCGTATATCTGTAGCTATACAAACAGTTACCTGTGTTCGTAAAATAGTGTATTATAAATGTATGTCACTGTAATGTCACTGTAATAAATTTTTACTACGTGTTGTACTATGCCCCCTTTGAAGAATAGACCATCTCCCATTCTGCCAGGCGTAAAATGCGAACGATTGGCCATACGTGTCACTACCATTATGACTACTATTTGGTAGAATTCTGAATTGTCTCACCTGAGTATTTGGTACCACCGCCTTATCTATTCCTGCTGAATAGCGTCAATGCTTGTAATTGTCGCGTCGCGGTTTGGAGAGTAAGGTAGCTGGTAAACTTATGCAAGTCGCATTAGCACCTCACCACATGGATAGCAACGCATCATTAAAATCTTTGGTATTTATTGGCGATTGGTTGTTTCATCAAAAGAGTCATCTGCCTGTTATGCTATTTATAATGTATAAAGAAACAGTAACTGTACCTTGGGAGTAATTGGCCTGGTCCGACTCTGTTCCCGAAGCAGATTCATGACGTGCGTAGTGAACTCGTTGCAAGCGTTTTCATATTTGTCCAGCTCCTGGTGGTAAATTTGACGGATCTGCGCCAGCTTCGCACGGTAGTCGGAATGCTCGATCGCGTTATCTGCTTGGGCCACAGTGCCTTAAGTAGCAGCACAAAAGGGGACAGAAAAATATCATGCAAACCCAGCCCGAAAGTAGTTCAAAGCCACTTATGCAATAGTTAATATAATCGCCATAGTGGACTTTGGCAATGTGATTTGGTTGCGGCTAAATTGTTAATGAGTTGTTGGGTTTATTTAATGCAATGACGTTTGAATGAGCAGCCTCTTACATATTTACTTTAAAAATGTAGGTAATGTTAAAATTGGGCCAGATGTAGATATAAAATAAGAAATGCTAACAGAGGCTTCTGCTGTAATAATTCTAGAACAATAATCACAAACTACTTTACTATACAAGCACCACTTCAAAATCCTAAGCATTTACTTATCTATATAAATTTTTAATGTAAATTAATCATAGAATAATGATTTTACGACCAAATTGAAAGGCTGGTTGTGTTCAATACATATAAAGAATTCATATAACAATATCAAACAACATAAATACATATAAAGATATAAAAAAACATTACTAACACTTGCTAAGTGAATTTGTTTAACTAATCCATAACTTAATTAATCTATATTATCTATTTTAATATTATAATCACCACCATCAATCACGCTTAAACTATTGAACAGATTTAGATAAAATCTGGCACACAGGTAGATGATGACCTGGTATAGAACATAGGCTCCTTTTTATCCCAGAAACATGAGTTGTTCCCGTGAGATTCACCAAAAAACATTAATAATGCAGCAGGTTGTACGCTGTATTATCTTATTATACTTGTACTGACAGTGTACACAAGACAGACAAACAAATATATTCGCCCAGACCACTTTTAATAACTGATCTGATCATCTACTTTCAAGTCACACAATTCATAAAACAGAAATGAAAACTCTTAAAGTGGAACATTCTTCAAACTAAAATGCATATCGGTTATTCTGTAGAACATTGGCGTAAGTTACTTTTATGATTTTACATGAGAGGGATTCAAAGAGAGATTTTATTTTAGAGATGATACTGTCTATATAAGACTAAAACAAGTTTTCTTATATTCTCAATATAAAGCAAGGATAAAATAATATATTTTTATGAAATCAGAAGGTTAAGTCTAAAAAAATATTGCTATAATATGAAAACAAAACATTGGGTACCTACAATTTCGTCATTGTATACCAAAAATTTGGTAAATACAAAGAGAGACGAATAACCATTTTTTGACAATTAAAGAAAATTTTGTTACAATAATAAAATAGACCTTTATTCATATATTTCTGTAAAAAAACAATAACTCGGTCTTCTTCTTCTTTAGACCTTAAGCTTCTTTATTGGCGTAATGTAATTAGCGCTCAAAGGATACCATTATTTCGACGATAAATCTTAATATTGATAATTTATAATGAATAATATAATATATAATATGTATGACGACAAATCTATCCTTATATAGAGTTTGCATATAACTTTTTAACTTATTTTATTTATTTCTTCAAATTTTTAATTTTGTTACTAGAATCAATAAATTAATTATTAAAGTCACTTATGAAATTGTAATGTTAACCTTTATTAATAATACTAGCTGTTGCCACCGACTTCGTTCACGCGGACTTCGTTTACTCTGCACTGCTCCTCCCCCGTAGGTGATAGCGTGGAAATATGAAGCCTATATGTTGACCCGACCTGTTAGTAATATTCATGCAAAATTTGAAGTAAATACATGCAGTACTTTTTGAGTTTACCCCGGACATACATACAGACAAATAAAATAGACAGAAATTCTAAAAACCGTATTTTTGGCTTCGATATCGATTGTAGATCACGCCCCAAGTATTCTTTTAAAAAAATATTCAATGTACAGTTTTGACTTTCCTACGATTTTATTATATGTATAGATATTTATGACATATTATATACTTTTTTTTAATTGAAATTGTTAATTCAACTCAAATTTATTTTGATTCTCTTTTGAGACATTCATTTTAATTTAATTTTAACTTATTTAATTTTTTATAAGTATTAAAACATAATTTTATAAAGTTATATATAGGTTTTTTCAACTACCTATGTGTTTTTTCAACTTACCTATTTTTTAAATTCATTTAAATTTTATTCTGAAAGGCTTAAAATATTATTTGTAATTTTGTAGAAAAATGTATAATGTGGATGTAGATAACGTGATGAAGATTTTGCACACTATTTATTAGTAAAGCAGGCTTAAAGGTACTACTGTATTTAAAAAGAACATCGTATGTAACCCTGATTTATGCAAAATAAATAAGTTTGAAGTTTGAAGGACTCAATATAAGAGACAAAAAAAATGAATTTATGCTAGCTGTGCCCGCGACTTCGTTCGCGTGTAAAAAATTCTAAAACAAAAACCCGCATAGTTCCCGTTCCCGAGGGATTTCCGGGATAAGAACTGTCCTATGTCCTTTCTTGGGTCTCAAACTATATTTGTACCAAATTTTATCCAAATCGGTTCAGTGGTTTGGCCGTGAAAGCATAACAGACAGACAGACAGACAGACAGAGTTACTTTCGCATTTATAATATTAGTATGGAAGTATGGATTATTGTAGCTCGAAAAATATACATAAGTTATGTCATAATTACATTAACGCCCATGTAGTACTCAAATAAATACACCTGCATTTAACAAAACCACCCCACTGTGACTCCTTTGAAGAATAGACCAACTGCCATTCTGCCAGGCAGGTCGTAAAAGGCGATCGATTGGCTATGCGAGTCACTACCATCGTGGCTACTAGGTGGTAAAGTTCTGCATTGTCTCGCTCGGGTCAGGTACCACCGCCTTACCTATTCCTACCGCAATAGCGTCAGTGCTTGTCGCTGTCGTGTTCCAGTTTGGAGGGTAAGGTAGCCGGTAAACTTACGCATGTGGCATTAGACCTCGCCACAAGATAGCAACGCACCATTAACATATTTGGTGTCTATAGGCGATGGTTGACTCTTTCCATCAGGAGACCCATCTGCTTGTTTGCTATCTTATGATACATAAAAAAAAAAAAACTCAATTAACTGTTATGTCGCCCTTTCCACAAAATCTTTATAAATTAGCATTAATTCAACAACAACACTAATAACACAATCTATCGATAATTACAGAAAATAAATTTTCGTCTTAGCTTTAGAAGAAGATATTCCTTTTAAGTACTTCGTGACATGTAACTCAATTTTTGTAAAAACTACATTTCTGCTTATGGTTCACTAAATTAAAATAAAAAAAAAAAAAGAAGTATTTCTCAAAGTCTATTTCGGATCATTCACAATAAAGTTTTTACACTAACTAACAGTATATTCTATAGCCAGATTGAAGTAAATATTTAACAAACAATACAATTTCAATTTTTGTTATGTACCAAAAAATGATTCTAGTTATTAAAAAGTAAATCAAAACAACAAATACATGATGTATTTCCTGCAATCTCAAAGAAAAGTACATTTTCCTAATTTGAAAAGTATGAAGAGAAAATGTATTAAAAGTCCAGACATAGTTTATATTTAGTTTAGGCATAAAACATATTTACGCAATTCCAATAAATGCATTATGAGTGAAGAAATAACAAACATAAATACATATGAACTTTAGCATTTACTAGCTGCAGAGTGCAGCCAGGCTGCATTATAAAAGTTTTGGGTGAATCCTGTGGGATCACCTTATTTTTCCAGGACAAAAAGTAGCCTATGTGCTTTTCCAAGTCATCATCTACCTATGTGCCGAATTTCATTCAACTCCATTCAGTAGTTTTCGTGTGATTGAGTATTTTATTATTTTTTTGTCTTTGAATTCTCTTAGGCATAAAAAAATTTAACTCAAGAAGTCATTACAGTTAGAACCTGTTATTTTGAATTTGTAAAATTCTGTAAAAGCATTAAAAACTTGTTTATTATTAGAGATGAGCAAAAAATAATTGAAATTAAATATTCCAAACTTTTTATTTATTATAACAAAATATTTCTTTTTTGGGTTTGCCAAAATATATTAACTGAACTAAATAACTTCTGAACAGCTAAATTAAATAATCAAATATTAAAACAATCACCCCATTCTCCAGCCGCAGCTGATGCAGATGCAGCAGCTCCTGCCCCACCACCTTTTTCTGGCCCGGCTACGCCTTCCGCAATCAACATGTTGTCAAGCCTCATAAGCTGGGGATCTGGGGGCTCCTCTTCTTGAGTATTACGAAGTGACAATACTGTAATATAAAAAAATAAACTAATATTAAAATGAGTACTATAAATGAGTAGTATACTGCCATCCTCAGATTAAAATTCTGTTCCCAATAACGCTACTGTATCCAACATCCTTCCAATCGATCAATATCTAACCAACATCCTACCAATTAAAATTTTTAAAAGCCTCCTTGATGAGGACACATCTATTGATCTGTCTTACCAGAATTTATAATTATAATAATAATAAATATTCACAGGACAAATTACACTTACTGATCTAACCCCAAAATAAGCAAATTATTTGCTTGTGTTATGGGTGTTAGTCAATGATACTAATACATAGAAATATATATATAAATACCAGAATATATTTAATAAACACCCAAACCCGGAAATACAAACATTTATGCTCATCACACAAATGCCTGTCCCCATCGCGGATTGAACCCGAGCCCTGTTGATTGTGTAGTTAAGGTCGCTAACCACTCGACCAAAGGGGCAATTAAATATCTATACATATATAGAAGATTATCTATAAATATAATAAAATCGTAGGAAAGTACACTGAATATTTTTTTAAAGAATACTTGGGGTGTGATCTACAATCGATATCAAAGCCAAAAATATAGTTTTTAGAATTTTTGTCTGTTTGTCTGTATGTATGTTCTACTTCAAATTTTTCATGAATATTACTAACAGGTCGGGTCAACATATAGGCTAAGTATTACCAAACTATCGCCTACGGGGAGCTGTGCGGAGTAAACGAGTCCGCGTGGACGAAGCCATGGGCAACAGTTAGTTTATATTATAAATGTGAAAGTTTAGATGTTTGGATGGATGTTTGTTACTCAATCACACAACAACTACTGAATAGATTTAAATGAAATATTGCACACAAGTAGATTTGACCAGGAATAGCACAAATGCTACTTTTTATCCCAGAAAAATTATGTGATACCGAGGGATTCACCAAAAACTTTTACAATGCAGCAGGTTGCATGCTGCAGCTAGTTAGAAGATATACTAGAATTGTAGTAAGCCAGATAAAGATTTATTTTCGTAATTACACTGGTTTTATACTGACATTTTATTTTGGAGAAAATAGATAATCGTTATTCGTTTGGAAAAATGCATCAATGGGGATCATCGCCCATCTCACCAACAGATGACTCGTGGTGAACTTGAAAGTCTATAAGACATTTGGTTTATTCTGCCTACCCTGCAAGGAGCCAGATGTGATGATACTTGTTAATATTATTCCAAGAAATATGGCATTTCATAAAAAAAAAAATATATTGTATACCATAAAAAATGTCAATCTTTAATTTCTTTTCTAACATGTTTTTTCAAAAACTTATAAACATTTTTTTAATACTACCTATTTCTGTAACAAGTTAGATAGGAGCATATTGACAAGAGTATTTCTGGGTGTGGGATCTAAAGAGAACCTAACTAACCTACTTCAACTGTGACATAAGGTAGATTTTTTTGTGGTGAGAGGCTTAGCTCCCTGTGGGTGGGAGGTATATTAGACCTTAGCCTAATCTAGCCTACACAGGTAGTTTACATACTAGTTAAGACAAAAATGCACAAAAGTAACTTGGCAATTCTGCAGGACGGGAGTAGTAAAGAGGAAGTCAACCCCTATTCAATCCTTCAAAAAAAATTGTGTAGCCTAAATTCGAATTTAAAAAAAAATTGTGCAGCTCATTTCTAATGCCAGTCACAAGTTTTTTTATTGCACTTAATTATTTAATGCTTTTCTTTTCTATGCATCATTTTGACATCTGTTTATGTACAATAGACTGTTATTATGATGTACCTATTCACATATTATGGTAATTATTAGGGATGGGCCGAAATTCGTTTTACATTCGGTTTAACCGAATTTCGGCAGCTTGAACCGAACTTCGACATTCGGCCGAAATTCGGTTTAAATGCCGAACATTCGGCACTAGAAAAAAGTATCTTCTTGCACTATTTTGCTTGAAATCTACGCTAATGAGCTATAAAGAGGAAAGATTTGTATTCTATATTTTTATATATTGTATCATCTAAACTCAAAAACTACTAAACCGATTTGAAAAAATCTTTCACCATTAGAAAGATATTAAAGTCATTCCCGAGTCACATAGGCTATACTATTTTTTCGAAAAAAATCCGTAAAACAGTTGACCTAGCAGGCCATCCCTGAAACATCCCGCTAAATAAAAAAACATAAAAACAAAAATGAAAAAACTTCAGCTTAGATTTTTGAGGTCGAAGAGTTCAAAAAAAAAAAGTAAAACGAGTGACCCGGCAGCTCATTCCTGAAACTTCCCGCTAGATCTTTATCTATATCTTAGCATATCACAGATTTTTTCGGATTTAAAAAATCTTAAATTTGTTACAAATATTTGTTAGTACATAGAAGTCGTAAATGACAGTAATTTCAAAATTTTTGAAATGCTATATATTTTAAAAACGATGATTGATTTTTGTCTTTCGAATGCCATTTAACGCAATTTTTGACCTATAAAATGTTTTCATAGCTACATAATCTACAAACTCAGAAATGTCGAAGCAATATAATTTTTTTTTTTAATTTTCGATATTACTAAATACCAGATAAATCGACCAATTATTTTGATGCAATTTGCTTATTTGACACAATTTATAGAAAACAAAGCTGATTAGACTTTTAAGTCAATCGGTATATTAGTCTGAAAGTCATTTTAAAAATGCTAAGTTTGCTGTAAACAACAAAATATTAATTTTTGAACAGCCGTAACTTTAGAAAAGTTGATTTAATTTTGATTTTTGAAACTGTATTTGAAAAAATTTCGAATTTATGTCGAAAAAACACTTTTCCAATTTTTTTCGTCAACAATAACTTCCGAACGGATTAACCGATCATGATAAAATTTATGAATTAGACGCAGTTTTTAAAAAAAAGAGCTGATAAAATGTTATAGTCAATCGATACATTGTTTGACAAATTACACAAATTGATCTAACCCCAAAGTAAGCAAGTTATTTGCTTGTGCTGATATAACTTAAGTTTGGCTAAATCTATATTAATATTATAAATGCGAAAGTTTGTTACTCAATCACGCAAAAGCTATTTAACGGATTTTAATGAAATTTGGCACACAGGTAGATGATAACCTGAAATAGCACATAGGCTACTTTTTATCTCGGAAAAATTAGGTAATTTGCCAAAAACTTTTGTGATGCAGCAAGCTGCACGCGGCAGCTAGTAATGATTAAATCTACAATATGAAAAAAAAGTATTTTATGTGTTATATGATAAAACAAAGCGTTATTAAATAATTTGTTTCATTTATATAGTAACTTAATGAATAATAACTGTTTTTGTTGTAGTAATAACCTCCTATGATCCTTCGAAGGCCAATTAAGACTGTAATTCCGTACACACATGATGTGAATCGCGCTTATAAGTGAATATACATTAATCTTGAAGTTATATTAAAAAAATAGGTTTCGTCAATTTTTTTTGCGATTTTTTCAAAATTTCTCAAAATATTCTAGTCCGAATTGGTTAAACTTGTTGGGAAGTCTAAGTTGAGCAGAATCTAATTCAATGCCATTAACTGCGTTTCGATCGGTCAAGCCGTTCAAAAGTTATAAAATTTTTACATACACACATACATACAACCACACACTCTCTCTCTCACACACATGCCTACATACAGACACACTGACGTCATCGCGAAAATAGTCAGAAAATTTTCCATACTTAGCGGGAAGATAAAAATCAAAAGTTTGATATAGATGAAGATGCATATATTCTAAAACATGATGATTTAGATCTTTTTAATCGCTTTCAACGTAATTTTTACCTTTAAGTGGTTTATTAGCTCCAAAATCGGTAGGTTAAAAAATGTCGAAGAAAAGGTAAAAAAATAAAGTAAGTCAGTTGACCCTGCAGGCTATCCTTGAAACTTCCTGCTAAATTGAGGTATTTTAGGCTCAAAGGAACAAAAACCATACCTAAGCATTTTGATTCAAGGTTCAAAATTCTGACTTTTGTTATAAATGACAGCAATTTCATTTTTTTGATGAAATTGCTGTCATTTATAACTATACGCTACTATAGTCATTTATAGCTATAAACGATGATCGATTTTCATCCTTCAAATGGCATGCAATAAAATTTTTGAGCTCTTAAATGTTTTTGAGCTATATAGGCTAAAATATGTTGAAGTAATATCAAAATTTGTCATCAAAAATTTTCATTATAATAAATCCTAATAAAACGATTTTCATCCAATTGACGGTATTTGACGCTATTTATAAAGAGAAAAGTTGATTAGATTTTTTAAGTGAATCGATGTATAAGCCTAAGAGTTATTTTAAAAATATTAAGTAAGTTGTATGTAATCAGCAAAATTTTATTATTCAAAAGTTATAACTTTTGAAAACTTGATTCGATTTTGATTCTTGAAACTACATTTGACGTAATTGTTTAGAGTACGACAATATTGTAGAAGGTTTGACCTTCAAACAAGTTTTGGTCAAAAAGTCTCTTATTTTATATAAATATATTTTATATAAATAAAACACTTTTTCCTAAATTTTCGTCAACGATAACTCCCAACCGATAAACCGGATAAACCGGTTTTAATATAATTTACAATATTTGACGCAGATTTTTAGAAAGAAATGCTGGTTAGATTTTTAAATCAAGCAGTGCATTAGCCGGAAAGTTATTTTAAAAATATTAAGAAGTTTTCTGTAAACAACAAAATATTAATATTAAAAAAGTTGTAACTTTTGAAAATTCGATTCGATTTCGTTTCTTGAAACTAAATTTGACGTAGTTTTTTAAGCACTTAACTATTGTGGAAGGTCAAAAACAATTAGTTAGACAAATTACCAAGTTATATCAAAAACAATTTTCTGAAGTTTTTCGTCAACGATAGCTCTTGAGCGGAAAAACCGATTTTGATGCAGTTAATGCATTGAACGCAGTTTTTGTAGGAATAGAGCTGATTAGATTCTGTACCTAATCTATACATTTATGTACTTAGATTATACAAAGTTATTTATTTATGTATGTTATTTATGTACAAAGTTATTTTTTTATGTATGTTATTTATGTACAAATTTATTTATTTATGTATGCATGTACACATAAATAACATGTACAAAGTTATGAGATGTTTACATATACACATACATATATATACAGGCATGCTGACCTCATTGTGAAAATAGTCGGAAAAGATTTCTAGAACCTCAATACGTGGAGATCTGGTGAAACTCGATTTTCAAAAAACGGGGCAAAATCAGTAACTTCTTTATCTATATACCTACGTAGCAGAAAGTTAAAAATAAAAATCCATGCCTAAATTGAAACAATGTAACTCAATGTATCAAAATTTTCCTGTTACGTCACTAATTCAAGTGCGTTGCGAAACCCATTAACGATATCCTATATATCCATACTAAAATTATAAATGGGAAAGTGTATCTGTTTGTTTGTCCGTCTTTCACGGCAAAACAGAGCGACGAATTGACGTGATTTTTTAAGTGGAGATAGTTGAAGGGATGGAGTGACATAGGTTACATTTTTCTCTTACTTTACGCGAGCGAAGCTGCGGACAATATAATAGCTAGTAGTAAATAGTAAACTAAATTTTAAGCAAATTCGTAAAAGTCACGACGTGCTTTTAAGAAAGCGCCCCAAAATTAAACCGAAGTTCGGCCGAAATTCGGCCGAATTTCTTATTTGCACCGAATGTTCGGCCGAAGTTCGAATTCGGTTCAAACCACATTCGGCCCATCACTAGTAATTATGTTTCTGCACTTATAATTATTTTCACAATAATTTTAAATATATGATGTGGAAAATTTAATGTTAAAATGTAACGTTTTACATCTCAGGTTAATGATTTTCTGTTTGTGTTGAAATTTTTTCAAATTAATAATAAACAGTTTGAAATATGTGGTTGTTGTTTTTTTACAATATCAATAAATTATCTATTGACACAATCATTAATCCAAGTAATAATCTTGTTGATTTGGTGCCGTTATAATAGACCTGGTACAAAATTAGTAGAATGTAGTACAAAAAAAACTGGAAACTTTATGAGCAGAAAAAAAGTTGAGATATTCATCTTCTGAATTACTACAAGTTCATGTCATACTAGATTGTTATGAAATTGAATTTAATATTACCTGTTTTTTCTTTAATTTCACACAGTACTGAAAAAAGAGCTGGCTTCATTCTATGACAATTTAATGTATGTTTTCTAGCCTGTGCCTCATCAAGGCTTTGATCTGTTATGTTCATAATTTGTTGTAAGATTTCCCCAATATCCTGCTTTCGTGCCTCTCCGTCACCCGTGGCAGGAGTACCTTCGCTGCCAGGAAGTCCATAGCCCTGAGGTCCCATGAGACCACCGCTGTGCGCCATCATTCTATTTGGATCGTCCATTTTTTATGCACAACACATAAATTCGTCGTACTCTTATTGCTAATTACGTATACTTGAAAGGATGCTTTTTTTTAAAAACAAAACTATATATAAAACTGCTTGAAGGAGCTTCAACTTCCCCTAGCTTTCATCACCAAGTAATAAAATGGCCGACTTCTTTGTGCTGTCAAAACTAAATTATTTTAGTTTTTACAAAAGGAAACAAATAGATACCTAATATATATCTATCACGCTTTTTCTTACAATAATTTAGGACCGTGATTTAAAGTGCGAAAGAGTAAGAGTACCAAGTCCCGAAGAGTTGCCACTTTCTTTCATGAGTTTCAATTATTTTAAAAAATTCTAATTTTATATACCTATGTGTTTACTTTAATATATAGTTTACCTAACCCGTAGATATAGAATTTTTCACTACATTTCACATCCCAAGTCCATGCTGTAACCACAAAAATAGTTGCTTTTAGCTTTACTTTATTACTAGTCTTGGGTAGTTCGCGAGCGACCTAGGTGGGAAGAGCGCTCCTTTAGGTGAACTATGCGAACTAGTTCATTGAAAATCCCGCTATTAGTTCTTTTTATATTTCTGTTAGCGTCCACTTTACTAGGCAGTGGAACTATGTGACCAACCGAGTTATTTACTTTTACTGTGCGCGCCTTGATATTTCGATAATCGATATCGATACTAAACAACTTCAAATCCCCATGGTTGAAATTTTATCAAATCATATGAAATCATAACAATCATCAACTGAAGTATTGCTGGCTAATTATCAAACAGAATACTAATACCATTTATGTCTTATTTTAGAGTAAGTTTAATTAAAATTAAAAAAAATCTCTTCTATTCCCATTTATTACTAGCCTAGCTGTTGACTAATCATTAATATAAATTATTTTATTTTTCATTATTTAAATAAAAAATCTCATATTACATAAATGGACGTGTAAAATTTTCATGTAATACTTTGTATTTTTTAAATAGCAATAAACAAAACTTACAACAATCATAACTATATTTTTCTTTATTTATTGTTCTTAATAAATTATTTCAAAAAAAAAAAAGAACTAATGAACTAATAGAACGAACTAGTTCATCCTTGGATTATGAACTAAATTGAGCGCTCTCTGTAGTGACCGGTTAGGCCCAAGCCTATTTATTACCTACCTACCAAGGAACTTATACACAATAACTGGAATTCTACGACGCAATATTTGAAAAATAAAAATGTACTTTATTTCGTTACTAATAAAGTTGACATTTGTTTCTTACTTAACAGTGGGGGGGGGGAAAAACGTTCTGAGCAAGATAACGACAAGAGTGGATGTTGTCCCTTTCTTGCAATTGCCAGTGTAAATAAAACTATCTAAATGGTAGATTTATATATATTCGGTAATCGGTAAATCCTTTTTTATTCACACACATCGATAAATAAATTAGCATTAAATGTATTGTAATTAACATAGTGAGTTCTAAAATGTGCTTATTTTAATTATTACGTAATTACTTATGCAATGTAAAAACTGTTTCTCAAATTAGTAGAATCACTTAGTAGTAATTTGCAAACTACGCATGGCCACACTTATATATGGCGATTGGCGCTTTATTTAATAGTAAGAGACACACTCCACCCTTGTCGTGGTACTCTCCGGAACGATTTTGAAGCGCGTGTGAACATTCCGGGTAGAATGTAACTTCCTTGCTCTAAACATACTCTAAATCATAGACTTTTTTTTGGCATGGGCGTCAAGCAACTGCCATGATCAAGTAAAACGAGAAAACATTTTTTAGATAATAAACTAGGATTTGGAATTTGGACTGACAGGAAAATAGAGGATCAGGAACCAATCAAAATAACGTAAATACTAAAATTATAAATTATTTAGAACAATAATACTTAAATATATATATTATTTACAGAGATAATACGTCTTAGTAATTTGTATAATATTTACAAGTGAGTTAATATTAATTTGGTATTAGATACTAAATATATCTAACTACGCTTAAAGATTAATATTATTTTCTTGAATTAATAATGAAAGAATTGTTAGAATGGATGTAGGTAAAGGAATGTCATTAGAATATATATTGTTATATAATGATGAATGACTGTATTTAGGACAAGCAAAAAATATATGATTGAGATCTCCAATATCAGTGCCACACTCACAAACATTGCTATCTTTGATGTGTAGCTTGAAGAGGTGTTCAGGAGTATTAGTGTGACCAAGCCTCATTCTGGTGATAACAGATGTTGACAACTTATTTAATTTCACTACAGAGAACCAAGGTTTAGAAGGTATTAGTCTGTGGAAGGTATCAATGGTTGTAATTGGGAATAGGTTTTGCCTTTCAGCAATGTACCACTGTGTAAGTGTCATGGCAAAGCGCCAATCGCCATATATAAGTGCGGCCATGCGTAGTTTGCAAGTTACTAATAAGTAATTCTACTAATTTTAAAAACAGTTTTTGCATTGCATAAGTAATTACGTAATAAATAAAATAAGCACGTTTTAGAACTCACTATGTTAATTACAATACATTTTATGCTAATGTATTTATCGACGTGTATGAATAAAAGGGATTTAACGATTGCCGAATATATAAAAATCTACCATCAGATAGTTTTATTTAAACCGGCAATTGCGAGAAAGAGACAACATCCACTCTTGTCGTGGTCTTGCTTAGAACGTTTTCCCCCTTTGTTAAGTGAAAAACAAATGTCAACTTTGAAAAAACGGCGGGAAACTTCGAATAAGCGCGGGTTTTCTCTCTTGGTCTAAAATTATTTTAATTAGTAAATATCATTCAAATTAGTTCATTTAGGTATAATTATAGTATTTTTCTTTTTCTTTTTTAATATAAATATTATTAATCATCTTTATATAGGGTAAGTCGTTTAATTTTTCATAAAATATGAATGAACCTCCTGATCCAGGGGGTACAGTCCCTCCTGCAACAAATTTCGTCACAATTGAATTAGACGAATCTGGTATGGAAACAGATAATTCTATAAAATCATCCAGAAAACGGTATCATTCACACAAAATTTGTAAGCAATGTAACAAAAAGAAACGTAAAAATCTTGGTAGCCAAAAGGACATTGGTTGTTTGTGTAGAGATGAGCCATGTTCAGTTAAAGATTCAAATAAAGACTCATTGACCACTTTAAATCCTTTGTCTATAGAATCAGCAACTAACTCTGCACACTCATCACCAACAGGTAGAAGAAATTATAACCATTTAGATGCTTCACCTTATACTATACATGTACAAAGATTACAGTCAACCGAGAATGATGGGACAACCCTTCATCCCATAACTCTTGGCAGAATACTAAAACAAAATAAAGTAAATAACATTAATAATGGCAGCATTAAGAGAATAGGCAGAAACAGAATCTCAATATCCTTTTCTAATTATATAGATGCAAATCAGTTCCTCGATAATAAGCTATTAACTGAAAATAAATTAAAAGCTTTTATTCCATCTTTTTCAATTACTCGAGTTGGAATTGTTAGAGGTATACCTGCTGAATGGTCTCCGGAAGAGATCATGGAAAACATTACAACTCCATTTGGCTGTGGTAATATCATTAAAGTTAGACGCATAAATTATAAAGTAATTGTTGAGGGCTCTCCTGTGTGGAAACCCACTCAGTCAGTTGTAATTTCTTTTGATGGTCAAGTTTTACCAAAGAGAATATTTATATGTTTCACTGCCTTACCTGTAGATTTATACATTTTTCCCACAATCCAATGTTATAGTTGCTGCCGCTTCGGACACACAAAGACACAATGTAGATCTAAACCTAGGTGCTACAGATGCGGAGGGGAACATAGTGGTGAATCATGTAGAGTAGACGATGACTGTGTACAGTGCTGTTTGTGTTCTGGTTCTCATGTTGCAAATAGCAAGATTTGCCCTGAACTTAAACGTCAAAAAGATATAAAACTCTATATGGCTCAAAACTGTGTTTCCTATGCTGAAGCATCGAGGTTACATCCAGCAGTTTCAAAATCATTTGCAGAGGCGCTTTCATCACCAAAAACTCTCACAGATAGCAATGACTTACCTGTAATTGCTAAGAACAACACTTCGTATAAAAAAACAGTTTTTCTAAAACCCCGATCCCCAATAAATTCAAGTAAGGGTTATGACAAGGAGAGCCATAAAAAAATACTTCGGGAATTTTCTATACCTACTCCAGCTGATGGGTGTGCTTTAGGTCAATTAAACACAATTAGTGAATCACAAGGTCCTTTAATATCAGAAATAATAAAATTACTACAAACATTAGCTCAATCCAGCCCTTATTTACCGTCCAACGCTGCTCATCTAGTTGAACTTATATCACAATCAATACCTTTTAATAATGGATACAAACATAATCCAATGGAATTGCCGGAGTGCAATAAGCAACAAAAGTGATTTAATATATTTAATAAATAAATACGATCCGTATTTAGTTAGCTTATCTGAAACTTGGTTAAAGCATAGTAATACACATATTTATCTATGGTTAAAGCCAAATTTTAGCTTTAAGCTAAAAGGTTATTCAACGGTCCGTCAAGATCGTTCTGACGGGTATGGCGGTGTTTCCATACTTATAAAGAGAAACATTCCTTTTTTACCAATACCCATCGCTGTAAATAATAATGATTTCTCAATTGTAGCTATAAGTGTAAATAGTATTTGTTACATCTCTGTATATATTCCCCACCCTTCATCATTCATTTTACATCAAATTAATAAAATAATTGAAACTATGCCTAAACCATTAGTAATACTGGGTGATTTCAATTGCCATCATGAGTCCTGGGGCAGCAGTCGAACTAATTGTTATGGTGAACAATTATTGGATATCCTAGATACAAATAATTTGTGCATATTAAATTCAGGATCTCCGACACGCCGGACTCAACCTACAGAGAGCTATAGTGTAGTAGATTTATCAATTTGTTCCCCAAATTTAGCTTCAATACTTTCATGGTCAACATTACCTTTTACCTACGGCAGTGATCACTATCCTATCATTATTAAATCTCCATCTTGTAATCACTCATTTACCTTAAATAATAATAGTCCTTATAAAAAATTCAAACTTAAATATGTAACAGATGATATGTGGCAGGATTTTAGCAAAACTATTGATGAAAAGATATCTATCTTATCATCCACACATGACGAAAAAATTAAGCCAGACACATATTTTACCGATATAATTGTTACTACGGCAAAGAGCATCTTTCCTACGGTAAACACATCTACTTACATTCCTTGTCCGCCATGGTGGGACAATGAATGTAAGAAAGCTATCGAGGAAAGGAAAACTGCAGAAAAAAATTACCGTAATAACATAACTGAAGAAAATTACGATCTTTTGATAAGTATCATGAAAAAAAATAAAAAGTTATTCAAGCAAAAGAAACTCGATAGTTGGAGAAAATTTTGTACTTCAATTACTCCAAGCACACATTCGTCTTTAGTTTGGCAAAATATTAAAAAATTCAGGTCTGCTTTTGATAATCTCTCAACTGTAACCCTTCATCCTTCAATTACTAATAATTTCCTAAATAATATAGCTCCACCAACAGTCAATGAGGAAATAATAATAAAAGATGATGATGAAGAAAGCTTTTTAGAATTGTGTAAACCATTTTCTATAGATGAGCTTAAAAATGTAATAAATTTTACTTAAGATACTGCTCCAGGATATGATGGCATAGTTTATTCATTTATAACTCACCTGGGAGATATTTCCCTTGAATATTATTTAAATATTATAAATTCAATGTTATCTTCTGGAAAAACACCTCCATCTTGGAAAATTCAAATCGTTTTACCTGTTCTAAAACCTAATAAAAATCCTTCCGAAGTGTCATCTTATCGACCAATTGCTTTATCATCTGTTTTAATTAAAATAATTGAGCATCTTATCAAAAACCGTCTTGAATGGTACTTGGAGCATAACAACATGTTAGCCAGAAGCCAATATGGTTTCAGAAAAGGGAAGAGCACTATGGATAACATAAGTTTATTAAGTACCGACATTAGAATTGCTTTTTCATTAAATAAATCTGTACTTTCGGCTTTTCTAGATCTCACTTCTGCATATGATAATGTATTAATTTCAATTTTAGCAGAAAAACTAAGAATATTAAAAGTCCCTCATAACCTTGTTAGACTAATTGTAAATATACTCACTGATAGATCAGTCAAGGTTACAGTTGATAATATTGTACATACTCGTATATTGTCTAAAGGTCTCCCTCAGGGATCGGTGTTAAGTCCACTTCTGTATAATGTCTATACATATGACTTGGAAACCTTTGTAGGTAATAATACAAAAATTCTACAATATGCGGATGATCTCCTACTTTACACTACAAACCAAAATATTGATACAGCTAATTCGGAAATCAACTTGTCCTTAAATAGATTAAGAATTTGGCTGGACAAAAATGGCCTCCAAATATCTCCTACTAAAAGCTCTTCCGTTTTATTTACAAGAATGCGATCTCCTCCTAACTACACAGTATTATTTGATAACAAAGTTATACCAAACAACAATAGTGCAAAATTTTTAGGAGTAATTTTTGACTCAAAACTTTCTGGGACACAATATTGTGATTATATATCTAACAAGTGCGAAAAATTAATTAATATAATAAGATGTTTAGCAGGCATATGGTGGGGTGCTCATCCGTTTTACCTAAAACTTATATACAATGCTGTTATAAGAAGTGTTTTAGATTATGGTACCTTTATTCTAGAACCTTGTAATAAATCGGGCTTAAAAAAACTGAACACAATACAATCTAAATGCTTACGGATTATATGCGGCGCTATGAAGTCCAGTCCCTTAAACGCTTTACAAGTCGAATGTTGCGATCCACCCCTACAATTACGTCGCCAGTTCCTCTCTGATCAATACTTTTTCCGGTGCTTACAATTTTCAGATCATCCACTCATACAAAAACTACAATTGCTTTCGCAGATAATTGAACACTCAACATATTGGTCGAACAAATCTATTCCGTGTCTCGTCGTTAGTTATAGAAAATATTTAACACTATCTGCTCCAATACATCATTCTTCAATTCTTTCTTTGTTTACTTGTGATTACGATTCCTTAATGAAAAAAGCTCTAATAAATTTTGATTTAGGTATCCAAAAATGCGACATGAATGCAAACGATGTATTTAATTCTATTATTGATGATAATTTTTCAGATTATCACCTTATTTTTAGTGATGCGTCTAAACATAATGTCAGTAGCCACACAGGAGTAGGAATTTATCATAAACAGTATAAAATTACGCAGAAAGTCAAACTCCCACCAGAATCTACGATTTTCTCTGGAGAGTGTATGGGCGTTTATAAAGCTATCGAATATGCTCTATTATGTAAACTTAAGAAAACAATTATATTTACCGATTCTTTAAGCACATTAAAAGCAATTGGCAATAATTCTTTAAAAAAAACGCATCATTCCTTAATATATGAAATTAAAAAGTTGCTTGGTATTTGTCGTCAAAACCAATGTGAAGTGATATTTTGTTGGATTCCGGGTCACGTTGGTATTCATGGCAACTGCAAAGCAGACGAACTTGCAAATGATGCTATTGTTAGTGGCGATATTTTCCCATACAATATATATTGTTCAGACTTAAAATCATTCGCAAAACATACACTTTATACCTCTTGGCAAGAGTTATGGGAAAAAAGTAGTAAGCAGAAAGGTTTCTACTACTTCAATTTGCAACCCACAATTCCTCAAAAACCTTGGTTTTACTCCATGAATCTTGATAGGAAAAGCTCTAGCATCCTATCAAGATTGAGACTAGGTCACACAAGTACGCCTTATCATCTGGCAAAATTAAAAATAATAGAAAGCCCTGCGTGTGACTGTGGAGCAGAAGAAGCTGATGTAAATCATATTTTCCTTTCATGTATAAATTTTGACCACTCCAGTTTGTTTGAATCTTTAACTTTATCCGGAATACCTTTTCCTACATTTGTACCATACCTTTTACTCAACAAAACTCAAGAAATATATAAAATGCTTGCAAATTTTACTGTAAATAATGATATTAAAATTTAATTTTGTTTTCTAATGTAAATATTTATGATATCTATTTTATTTCTTGTAATTATAATTATTATATTGTAATATATTATATTGCAATATAATATATTATATATATTACATATATTATATTGTAATATTATCTTTAACTTTACACTTCTTTTTTTTTTAAATAATTTTTGTTAAATTTGTAAATTTATTACCTATAAATCGTAAAGTGTACTCTTTTGAATGATACAAAATTTTTCTCGTCACGGTTTGATTATAAAATATTGTATAAGTTTCTCGGTCTGTTTGTTACTGGCAACATGTATTCATATACTTTGCCATCAAGAAAGGAAAAAAAAAAAATGTCAACTTTATTAGTAATGAAAATGAGGTACATTTTTATTTTTTAAATATTGCTTCGTAAAATTCCAGTTATCGTATATAAGTTCCTTGGTTTAGACTTTAGAGTAAATGACAAACGATTGAAGAATGACAATTGATAATTGACATTGACATTAACCAAACTGATGATGAGGATGGGTTTCGTGGTTTCGTCAGCTTCCACGCGATCACTTCTGTAGAATTTAAAGAAATATTAACATAACTCGACATATTGCTTAAATGAGACACAGTCTTTCTTTAGTTTTTAAGCTCAGCGTAGTTAGCAAACGTTTAAAGTTATTTGATTTTCGATTTTCTCACTATTCCATTCGATCAGATTGGGGTAGCAATAAACTTCACCGAAAGATAAAAATCCCTAACCCCTACCGTGAAATAATCATGGCAGATCCTAAAATTGAAGAAATTCTCGCGCCGCTGCGCGCTAGTGTTAAGGAACAAGGTGATTTAGTTAGAAAGCTAAAAGATGAAAAAGCTCCAGAAATTGATATAAAAAAAGCTGTGGCTGAGTTGAAAAATCGAAAAAAAGTCTTAGAAGACAAAGAACTGAGTTTAGCTCCGTCAGAAGAATTATTCGATCGGGCTAAAATGGAAGATCTTATCAAAAGAAGATTTTTCTATGACCAGTCATTCGCTATTTACGGTGGAATAACCGGCCAGTTCGATTTTGGCCCTATGGGCTGTGCTCTTAAAAGTAACATGATCCAGCTGTGGAGAAAATATTTCATACTTCAAGAGCAGATGTTAGAAGTGGACTGTTCTATTTTAACACCCGAACCTGTGTTGAAAGCATCTGGGCATGTTGAAAGGTTTGCAGATTTGATGACCAAAGATGTTAAAACTGGTGAGTGTTTCAGATTAGACCATTTAATAAAGGCACATTTGGAAAAAGTAAAAAGTGAAAAAAATACAAAAACTGAACTGAAAGCTGAAATAGAAGATATACTTGTGAAGCTTGATGGTATGAATGCAGATGAAATGTCAGCTTTAATGAAAAGATTTGATATGAAATCACCAGTGAGTGGAAATGAGCTCACACCACCAATAGAGTTCAACTTGATGTTTAATACTCAAATTGGGCCTTCAGGCTTAGTTAAAGGCTTTTTAAGACCAGAAACTGCCCAGGGTATTTTTGTTAATTTCAAAAGACTTCTTGAATTTAACCAAGGAAGGTTACCATTTGCTGCAGCTCAAATTGGCAACTCTTTTAGAAATGAGATATCACCTCGATCTGGTCTTTTGAGAGTCAGAGAATTCACTATGTGTGAGATTGAGCATTTTTGTGATACTAAAGATCATCCAAAATTTGAATCTGTCAAAGATATTCCAATGTTGTTGTACTCAGCGGACAATCAGGAACAAGGAAGACCAGCAGAAATAATAACTATTGGTAATGCAGTCTCTAAGGGTATAGTAAATAATGAAACTTTAGGCTACTTTATGGCTAGGATACATTTATATATGCTTGCTGTTGGTATAGATCCAAAGAAGCTAAGGTTCAGACAGCATATGGGTAATGAAATGGCCCATTATGCATGTGATTGTTGGGATGCCGAATGCCTATCAAGCTACGGTTGGATAGAATGCGTTGGCTGTGCAGACAGATCAGCATATGATTTAACTCAACACACAAAAGCAACTGGAATCAGGTTGGCTGCTGAGAAAAAACTACCAGCCCCTAAACAAATTGAGGTTGTAGAAGCGGTTGCGAACAAAGCATTAATTGGAAAAGAGTTTAAAAAAGATGCTAAAGTTATTAATGATTGTTTAGCGGCTATGGATTCTGACGCTTTAGCACAGCTGGAATCAAAATTAACAGGTGATGGTGAATACATCCTAACTACTACAAATGGAGAATTCAAATTAACACCAAATCTTGTTAGTGTAAAGAGAAGTCAAAAGACAGTTCATGTTGAAGAGATCATTCCTAGTGTAATAGAACCCTCTTTTGGTGTTGGAAGAATTTTATATTGCATTTTAGAGCATAATTTCAAGATGAGAGAAGGAGATGAGCAGAGAACCTATTTCTCACTACCTGCTACAGTTGCACCAATGAAATGTGCTGTATTGCCCCTAAGTAGTAATGCTGAATTCCAACCTTTCGTCAGAGAGCTCTCTCAAGCGTTAACATCTGTTGATGTGTCTCACAAAGTTGATGATTCATCAGGTTCTATTGGCAGAAGGTATGCTAGAACTGATGAACTTGGTGTACCATATGCTATTACTGTAGATTTTGATACTATGAAAGAGCCTCATACTGTCACTTTAAGAGAAAGAGATGGTATGAGCCAAGTGCGACTGCCTTTAACAGATGTACCAACAGTTGTAAGAGATCTTGCCAATAGTAAATTATTATGGGCTAATGTTGAATCGAAATATCCTAAATTTGAACAACAAGAAAGTGCTAGAGGTGCTGCCACGTAACTCATAATGCATTTAATGTTTGATCAGCTGCTTTTTAAGATCTTACATATGAATATTATTATTTATTATGTTTAGCTTAAGCTTTCTTCAAAAAATTTAAGTATATATTATACAATAGTATTAATAGATTTTTGTTGGCTTTATTTTGTTTACATTTATGAACCCCAACTAGGTCCTGAACCAATATACTCCTCTCAGTTTTTAACATATTATAAACAATGTTCATTACAAATCTTATTTAAAAACTTTATTTCTTTGGATAGTAAGCTAGCAGATTGTTCTCCTGATAGAATGTGATAACCATTGCCTATAAACACCAGAGGTGTGAATGGTGTATTGTGATCCATTGGTAGAATCAAACACCACACAAAAGTTTACCTGCTCCTTACCCTTGAAATTAAAGACAACAACAAGCACCTGTTGATGTGGTAAGTACTACCTAGTAGTAGTAGTAAACCTAGCTAGTAGTCATAATGGTAGTGTGTGTGTGAGCTATATTAGCCTTCAGCCTTTTAAGAGGTGCCTAAAATAAAGTAGTCGATCTATTCTTAAAAAAGGGGTCTGAATGAACTTCCTTAAAACTCGAGTGTGTCAAATCTTATGAATTTTTAATACTCAGTTAATTGTTTACTGAGCTAAAATTTGATGTGCTTATTTACTTAAAGATCTTCATACCACACAACGTCACCTATTGAAAATAATTATTTCTATTTATTTTCAACATGTGCCACTATGCTTCCGTAAAACATCATATGCAATGCAAATAAGTAATTTCATTACATAGCTATGTTACGTCTGGAAAAACCAACTGAAATTAAAAATTATTAAATCTCAGACTCCAAGACCTTAAGGGGAAGTAACAGACCCATTATTATGTATCATGTAACAGGTGTTTTTTATATTTTTTCAGTCAACAAAAATTTGTTGACTAAAGAAATATAAAAAAACCGGCTAAATGTGAGTCGAACTTGCGCACAAAGGCGTACCATCATAGCAAAAAAATACAAAAAAAAATCCCTTGATGTTTTTACTTTTTTTATTTTTAGTATTTGTTGTTATAGCGGCAATAGAAATACATAATTTGTGAATATTTCAGCTTTCTAGCTATCACAGTGACAGACAGCTAAGGCTTAGTAGTAATAGAGTTCCGTTTTACTATTTAGGTACGAAACCCTTAAAACACTGTCATTTCATTTTTTAACAATCACCTTTAGTTCATTCTGCCAGAGAATGTACCATGTTCTTCTGTAGGTTGTTTTGTCATTTGGCAAAGAAGTTAAATGCAAATGACTCATAAGGAATATAAGTTTCCACCCGCCTGCCTATTTTTTCATATAATATCTATTTACTATTTTTTTTTTATTATTTCCTTTAATTATTATTATACTAACTGCACCGTGCATTATGTTTTTGATAAGTCCCACGGGAACAACTCATTTTTCAAGGATAAAAAGTAGTCTATGTGCTGTACCAAGTTATCATCTACCTGTATGCCAAATTTCATCTGAATCTGTTCAGTAGGTTTGACGTGATTGAGTAACAAACATCCATCTAAACTTTCACCTTTATAATAATACTAGCTGCAGCGTGCAGCCCGCTGCATCATAAAAGTTTTTGGCAAATCCCATGGAATCACCTTATTTTTTTTGGGATAAAAAGTAGCCTGTGTGCTATTCCAAGCTATTACCTACGTATGTACCAAATTTCACCCAAATTCGTTCAATAGTTTGGTGTGATTGACAAACATACGTTCGTCCAAATATTCAAATTTTCGCATTTATAATATAAATTATATTTTCTTTAACTATGGGTAAAAATTGCAGGCCAATAGCCCGGGCAGGTTTCTGTTTTCGAACCATTTGACCACAAAAAACTATCCCTGTCCTGTTTTTTTTTATATATCATAAGATAGCAAACAAGCAGATGGGTCTCCTGATGGAAAGAGTCAAACATCGCCTATAGACACTAAAGATGTTAATAGTATATTGCTACCTTGTGGCGAGATCTATTGCCACATTCATAAGCTAAGTTTACTGGGTACCTTATCCTCCAAACCTGAACATGACAACAACAAGCACTGACGCTACTGCGGCAGGAACAGGTAAGGCGGTGGTACCTGACCCGGTCGAGACAATGCAGAACTCTTACCTCCTATTAGCCACAATGGTAATGATTCACATAGCCAATCGGTCGCCTTTTACAACCTGCCGAGCCTATTCTTCAAAGGAGCACAGGACTAACGTGGGGGAAATTAGGACAACTTTGAAGAAGTAATAATTTGAAGAAATAGTTTAGATCTACTGCTAAAAATTTTGTATGTATAGTAAAGCAGACATAAGGGATAACTGTCGTGCTCACCTACATATGACAGAGAGCAATAAAAAGATTTATAACATTAAGGGCTGCTTGCACCAAAATGCTTAAATGCATTTAGTCCCTTGTTGTTTTGACATTTGCTAAACATGTTTAGCAAATGTCAAAACGCCTTAAAAGCTGTCACTTTAAACGTATTTAGTGACTTAAAATGATTTCAGCATTTTGGTGCAAGGCGTCCTAAATTTTTTATTTCTAAATATTTTACACTTTTTGTCTTAACATCACTAATTAGTAAATTCCACTATATTTTTGAAAGTAGATTTACTTAACAAATAATTATAAATAGGTACACATAAAAACCTTACACATGCATGCATGCAACACCTACAGCTTAACCAACTTTGACATAAGAAAGCTTTAACATTTAGATTAGGTCTTACAATAAAGGCAACACATATACGTACTATACCTGTAATTTTGATCACAATTAGAATTAAATACTAATTAGGTATAACCAATAAATAACGGATTAGGAACATTATTCTTATTGTCTTATTAGTAATGTAATTTGAATGAAAATGGTCAATTTCAAATAAATACTCAAAATACTGATAGTCACCAACGGGATTTGAATAATTCATTTCGTTTAGCAATTAACTAGCTGTTGCCAGCGACTTTGTCCGCGCGGACTTCGTTTACTCCGCACAGCACCTGGCTGCTAGTTGATAGTGTGATAAAATGTATGTATGTATGTTGGCCCGACCTGTTAGTAATATTCATGCAAAATTTGAAGTAAATCCATGCAGTAATTTTTGAGTTTACCCTGGACATACATAGACAAACAGATAAACAGACAAAAATTCTAAAAACTATATTTTTGGCTTTGATATTGATTGCACATCACGCCCCAAGTATTCTTTTAAAAAATATTCAATGTACAGTTTTGACTTTCCTACGATTTTATTATATGTATATATAGATTATTATACCTTCACTAATGAGAAAGCCTCACTCTTCTCTTTTACTCTACTAAAGTAGGTAATGTTTTTATTTTGGGCTGGGCTGTGGAAGTAATGTCGCTGGTAATAGCTACTTCTTGTTGTTAAACAGGGAAATGAAGAAATGCATAATGTCTCCTGGTCTATCAAGGATAGATGGTATTCAGTATGAATTAACACATGTTAATAATATTACATTTTCATCATAAAATTTTACAGACTTCTTTTTAAACCACAATAAGTTGACAACTACACTTTGCACTAAAGTATTTTACATATATACATGCATATCTTTCACGGTGCAGGCAGAGAGAATAAGTGCCATAAGTCTTCGAACAGTACCCGATAAAATCATCTTACTACGTCAGATTTAGTCTTTCCCGGTATTTACGTCCTTTCACATTTGCGTTGTAAATCTGTTTTGTTAACCTTTTCATCTATAAATATTTCTACAATCCGACCCAACAGAGTAATACTATCATTATAATAACAAAATATTTTATTTATACAAAATACAAGCTTATCAAAAACAAACTGTTATTTAAACTATATTCCTATTTTAACAAAACTTCAATATGCCTCAGATGAGCATGTAAAGCTGATAGTCTGAAATACATAAGAAATAATAATAATAATTCTTTATTTGCATGAAATAGGGGTTACAAAAGATCTTAATTAGCTAAAGAATTACATTCCTTCCTACTCACCATTAATTGGCATGCAAATTTTCGTTTTTTGTTATTTAATGTGTACTTTTATTAAAACTATATTAACAAAAACATGCAAGTCTATAAAATACTATTTAGCAGTAGGCAATAAAAAGCAACTTCAAGAAGTTTTAAATTTTACATTTCCAAATATATAAAATATAATTATTAAATAAATTCATATTGAATAAAAATAACCATATTTAACTTACTCCTTTCAATTACTTATATAAAAAGCAAAAAGTAATACTATCAGGGCACCATCAATTTAACAATAGCAAACTGGTGGTTTTATGGAAAATGGTTTGGATTGTAAGCATTTCTTCATTGGAGTGCTATGACCTCATTGTTGTGAGCATTCCATGCTGCACATGGTTCATAAATGACTAGTTAACCATGGTAAACCAGAAAATTGACAGTAGATTTTATTTATTTTAACTGCCTATTGCTCTATTCACCACTGCCTAACAGAACTACATACAATAAAGTACCTATTATCTTTAGCATTGTTTTGGAATTATTATCTATTACACCATAGTGAAGATTTTTGGTGTATTTGTTATTAAAATATTTCGTATCAGTGTTTCTTGACCTGTGGACCGTGGTGGAATATGTGTATGGGGGTCCATCGTCTTATCTATGAATGTTTAAATGAATAAATAAATGCTTTTTTTTTTATTAAGGGGGTCCCTGAATTTGTGCTTGATTTTCAAAGGGGTCCGCAGATTGAAAAATGTTAGAAACACTGTTTCAGATACATATAAAAGATAAGAGAAATAAACATATGTAGTTTACTTAAAGGATACTTAAAATCAAAATTCATTTGTGGCTAACAGCTATGTTGTCCATATATTTTAATTCAACAGATATAAATCAAGACAATGACAATAGCAATTACTGTACAATAAAAAAATATATATGTAACATTGTAAATGCAAAATATGATTACCTTTTACAGTGAATGCTATGTTGCATAACCAAAAGAGTTCTTTATCAATTATTATTTATCTAAAGCAGAGAATAAAGTATATTTAATATTAGTATATTCTTCAGCACCATGCTTACTGCCTTCCCTGCCTATACCTGACTCTTTGACACCTCCAAATGGTGCTTCAGGCGTAGACATCATGCCATCATTTATTGCAACCATACCAAAATCTAATTGCTTGGACATTCTGAATGCTTGTCCAACATCCTTTGTAAAAACATATGCAGCTAGACCATATCTTGTGCTGTTGGAAATTTTTATAGCCTCCTCTTCAGTTTTGAATTTATAACATACAACAACAGGCCCAAATATTTCCTCTTCACATATATTCATTCCTGGCTTTACATTTACCAATAGTGTTGGTTCATAAAATTTAGTCCCAAACTGGGAAGCCAGCTTACCACCAATCAGTAAATTGGCACCCTTAGATATGGCATCTTCTACTAAACCTGACACTTTTTTTACTTGTGCCATATTAATCAAGGGTCCACAAGTAACTCCCTCCTTTGTACCAGGACCCATAACACAACTATTGGATATCTTATTTTGGAATGATTTTACAAATTCATCAAATATATCTTCATGTATCAAAAATCGGTTTGCACCAACACATGCTTGGCCATTGTTTCTGAACTTTGCCAGCATGGCCTGTTCTATAGTATGATTTATATCGGCACTTGGAAAAACTATAAATGGTGCATTTCCACCTAACTCAAGGGATACCCTTTTGATACCTTTAGCTGCCATTCCATACAAAATTTTACCAGTATGTGTTGAACCTGTGAATGATATACAACCTACATTTGGATCCTCACACAAAACTTTTCCAACGGCTGGTGCATTTTTTCTACTAGATGTTAGGACATTGATGACGCCTTTGGGTATTCCAGCTTCCTCTGCTAAAAGGACAGCAGCCAGAGCAGTGAGTGGTGTATCTTCTGATGGCTTTATTACACATGTACATCCAGCAGACAATAATGCACCTACTTTACGGGTGATCATGGCATATGGAAAATTCCATGGTGTTATTATTGATACAACACCAAGTGGTTGACGTGTCACAATAATTTGTTTATTTGGCCATGGACTCGGTATCACTTCTCCATTTAAATGTCGTGCTGTGTCAGAGAACCATTCTAAAAATGAATTTCCATATCCTACTTCTCCTTTGGATTCTGCTAAAGGTTTTCCAGATTCAGCTGTGATCATTTGAGCAAGATGATCACTATTTTTTACACACACCTCATACCATTTTCGAAGAAAATGTGACCTTTCCTTGGCTGTAGTATTTTTCCAAGAGTTAAATGTATTAACAGCTACATCAACTGCTGCTTTCGCGTCAACAGCATCCATATCCGGTACTTCGGTTATGACTTTGTCGTCCGCTGGATTCGTAACAGGAAACACAGCCTCGCTCTGAGCGTTTACCCATTTCCCATTAACATACGCCTGATTTTTCAATAAATGTAAATGCCGGGATCCAATTGATGATAAATTTTTAGTCCGCAACACATGTATCTTTGACGGTAACATTTTCGAAAATACTTTAACACTCTGTACTGGCAATAGTTGTGTTGATAACATACTGAGTACTGACACCCTTGACCCTGATATGATACCAGTGATATGCAAACGTAATCACGAAGTGTGTAAAGTCACTTCACATTATTTAATAGCATGACTAGTAGTTTCAACCGTTCAGTAATAGAATTTATTTTTTTCTGTTTTTAGGAGTGTTCTAAGTTCTGCTGCTTTGAACATTGCTAATTCACTGCAAAATTCACTGCACAGAACAATATTGATTCACTGTGTCGTTTTAAAATTAAAACCCGACGTAGGTACCAATTTACAATACTTTACCACAGAACACTTAATGATGTGTTGATGTTGACTGTTCTGACCACAAATTATAAAGTATTATGTACTAGTACAGATAGGACAGCTAGGGCTCAGTGAATTTGGCCCCACTTTTTTTGATTTTCAGATTTTTGATATTTTTAATTATTTGTTCGTCGTTCGTTCTTTAACGTTCGATTGTAAAAATTGTTTGTTCGTCTTTTATTTATTTAAAATTAATTAAACAAATGATCACCCTTAAGTTGGCCCCCCTTACTAGATATCTTTATTTTTATCACTTAGATTAATTAATTTTGATTAATTATCGTTTGTTCGACGACTATTGGTGATTGTTCGATCATAAAAACAATTAAATTCCCAATTATTATTTATTTTATATCTAATATGCAAGCCATTCCTCACGCCTACATTGCGCATGCGCCAGCAGTCTAATGGCGACTGAGCGATGCGTAGTGCATGTCATGTAAAAAAATGACATTATAAATAATGCTCCATTTCGAATGTTTAGTTGTAAAAGAATCATTATTAATAAATTATGTACTTATTAATAATCACCGAAAAACATCTAATGTCTATATAGTCCATTTACATGCATTACGTCCAATATATGTACTTAACTCGTAAAGCCACATAAAGCTGTTTGTTGAGTAAACAAAAAGAGTAATTACATACTCTAATTAAATATGAATTTCTTATATATGTACACATGTGTGTGGGTGTGTATATCATACAACTGTTTTTAATTTGTTTCTTTGCTAAAATGATAGGCCTATTTATAATTCTGTTAAAGATGTATTAGATGTACTATTAGTTAACCTCAAAAAATGTGCAGATTTTTTTTTATGTATCGTGTTAAATTTACCACTATCGGAACTACCTACAATATTTCCTAATAAGAATTAAATACCTTTATATTTAATCGAGGTACTCACACTGTTGAATAAATACTTCATTCAAATCGTATAATTTGATGATATTCGAAATGGAGCATTATTTATAATGTCATTTTTTTACATGACATGCACTACGCATCGCTCAGTCGCCATTAGACTGCTGGCGCATGCGCAATGTAGGCGTGAGGTAATGGTTTGCATATTAGATATAAAATAAATAATAATTGGGAATTTAATTGTTTTTATGATCGAACAATCACTAATAGTCGTCGAACAAACGATAATTAATCAAAATTAATTAATCTAAGTGATAAAAATAAAGATATCTAGTAAGGGGGGCCAACTTAAGGGTGATCATTTGTTTAATTAATTATAAATAAATAAAAGACGAACAAACAATTTTTACAATCGAACATTAAAGAACGAACGACGAACAAATAATTAAAAATATCAAAAATCTGAAAATCAAAAAAAGTGGGGCCAAATTCACTGAGCCGACAGCTAGTCGTCGTAGTGAGTTTGGAGGGCAAGCTTTTTTCCGCTTGTTGGCGCCTATGAGCCGACACGCTGTCAAATCGCGTTTGGGTTGATAAAATCAAGTTAAATGTTTTATGTATCAAATAATTTTTAAAATATGTAAATATAATTTATTTAGATTTTATTTATTTTGTTATGTATGAATAGTTCACAATCTATTTTAATTAAACGATAAAATATTTCACTTTCGTATGAATAACACTACTATAATTTTATTTAGAGGTGACAATAATTTAAAGCGGTTTTTGCCCCAAAGAAGATAAATCCTTCTTATTGTTTCTTCTTGATATAAAATATTCTTATTCCGAACTATTCTAGATTACTTCCGCTTAAAAATGATTTTTTTCCTAATGGTTTTGTCCTATACAAATCATATTGTGTAAATAAAAATGTATTATTTGTTAAGTTAACAGAAATCCTCCAGTAAATTTTTAATCATATACCAATTACATCACTGTCTTTCATATATTTTATGTGCCTTTATTGTATATACATTGAGATGTGCGTAAATGATGATATTTCATTTGTAGTATTATGTTTTGTATTTATTTGCGAATAACTTTGCTCAAATAAACACTGATGTGTATCAATATCTGCGGTGTGACACTCACGGATCGCGTTTGAAATACTGGGTTGAGAGAGAGAGAGGATGTGATTGGAAGACAGAATCAGTGTGATAATGAGAAAGACATGCTCTGTTGGTTCGGACATGGTGAAAGAATGACAGATGAACGATAAAAAAAACAGATATAAAATGTGAATGTGAATGAATATAAGCACCAGGGGAGACAAAGGCTGGAGTACCATGATCAAATTGGTGGGTTGCTATACAAAGGTGGTGTTAAGCATTTCTGAAACCGACGTGTTTACATGAAGAGAGTTATGAATGTGGAGGAAGCAGGGCATGTCTGTTTGGATCGTGATTCCATTCTCTTTGACTGCCACGTACAGTGTATTTGTGTGTTTACTGTTAAAGTCAAACTTAGACTTTAACAGTTTCCTCAGTTAGTATTTCAGGTGATGTATAAACTTTTAAACTATCTTCATAATTTTCTTTATGAAGTATAGTCTCAAACAAATACTGGGTGGTGGTTTGGTGTCCGAAACACTACCTTACCTGTTTCTGTCTTAATAGCGTAGAAGATTTTTACGTTAGCGTTATCTTATGCATGCGGAAGTACATCCTACAAGTCACATAATTAGGCTCCATTAACATATTTGTCTATAAGCAATGGTTGCTTCTTTCTATCAGATGAACTTTCTGCTTGTTTGCTATTAAATTTGGTATATAAGAATGGTTATCCGTATATCATATCGCAAGCATAAGCAATTCACACGTTTGCTAGAGAATCAGTTTTTTTTAATATATAAGAGTTTAATTTCACAGATAATTAACTACCTCCTATAGAACAATGTAGTGCAATAACGCAAGTTGCATTACTTTATGCCACAATGGTGACAACGCTACATAAATATTATGTTTTGAGAACCATCTGCTTCTTAGTTATATAAATCGATATAAAAAAGTCACTTTCGACTATGAACCATCGCAAATCGAGATAACAATCTTTGAAACTATTAGACAGAATTCATTGATTTGTATGTATTAAAAGTTACTTATTTAAACTGGATAGTTTTGCAATAAAATTTAGAACACAAGTCGATCTTCACGTGGATTACCATATAGATTACTAAGTACTTTACAATCAAAGCAAAATATGCGGTTTATTTCAAAATGGGGCTTAAGAATTACCGCTGTTTTGTAATTTTGGAATAACTTCTTAATTCAAAAATTGCAAAATAGACGACTTTTTACTTGGCACGCCTACTCAATGTGTACCTACTTTCTCAATGGCAAAAACTTACAAAACAAATTGTCAAATGACAATAGTGTGTTCAGTGAAACTAACTCAGAAATCTGAGCCAGTTAGAAACCTGAGCTAAGATTCTACGAGAACATTTTTTTAAAATTTAAAAACATTTCAATGCCGACATTTTACTTTATATGTCACGGTGGCACTGTATAATTCCTACATTGCTTCTCTAGGTCCAGCCTGAAACCGTCTGCGCTTGGATGCTTAAAATAAAATTTTGTTGATTCTTACCATTTAACTTAAAATTCTGACTTAGAAGTGCTACTGGCGCTACTGGGTGTGTCAAACGTGACCAAGAACGTGACACACCCAGTAGCGCCACCAAGCGGAAATTTGTGTGCCCTCCAAACTCTTAAAATTCTTAAAAATGTACGAGCTGTCAACCCCGTGGTTCTGACCACGGGGTTGACAGCAAGAACATTTTTAAGAATTTTAAGAGTTTGGAGGGCACACACAATTTCCGCTTGGTGGCGCTACTGGGTGTGTCAAACGTAACTTCTAAGTCAGAATTTTAAGTTAAATAATAAGAATCAACAGCATTTTATTTTAAGCATCCGAGCGTAGACAATTTCAGGCTGGACCTAGACAAGCAGTGATGGAATTATTCAATATCACCGTGACATATATAGTGAAATGGCAGCATTGAAATGTTTTTAAATTTCGAAAAAGTGTCCTGGTGGAATCTTAGCTCAGGTTTCTGATTAGCTTAGATTTCTGAGTTAAAGTTTCACTGAACACGCATATTGTCATTTGACAACAATTTGTTTTGTAAGCTTTTGGCATTGAGAAAGTATACATCGAGTGACGTGCCAAGCAAAGAGACGTCTATTTTGCAATTTTATATTATCTTAAGCCCCATTTTGAATTAAATCGCATATTTTGCTTTGCTCGTAAAGTACTTAGTAATCTACAAGGTAATCCAAGTAAAGATCGACTTGTTGTCGAATTGCAAAACTATCCAGATTAAATAACTAACTTTTCATTCATACAAACCAATGAATCCTAACTGTCTAATGACTTTAAAGATTGTTATCTAGATTTGCGATGGTTCATCAGACATCCCTCAGCGACGGTTAATAGTGACTTTTTTATATCTATTTATACAATTAAAAAGCAGATGGTTCTCAAAACATAATATTTATATGGCGTTGTCACCAACATGGCATAAAGTAATGCAACTTGCGTTAATTCACTGCATTGTTCTATCATCATTCAGGCCTTTACATCTTAAGTAGATGATCTAAACAGCGTCCGTATAGCAAGCTTTAGCATGACTGTACAGTCCGACATGAGAGTGACTGTGCTAAAGAAGGTAGTTAATTAGCTGTGAAATTAAACCCTTATATATTAAAAAATTATGACTCTGGCGACTGACTCTCTAGCAATCGTGTGGATTGCTTATGCTTGCGATATGATATACGGGTAACCATTTTTTATACCAAACTAGCAAACCCGGCGAACTCCGTTTCGCCACCAGATGGCTTTGCTTTGCTTTGCTTTTAAATTTTCTTTGCTATAAACCTCACAGAGCCTGAGACCTTTCCAACGAATAGAAAACCGTGGAAATCGATTCGTACGTTCTGAAGTTATAGCGTCAGGAAGGAAAACCCGACTTATTTTTATTATACCATACTAGCAAACCCGGCGAACTCCGTTTCGCCACCAGATGGCTTTGCTTTGCTTTGCTTTTAAATTTTCTTTGCTATAAACCTCACGGAGCTCGAGATCTTTCCAACGAATGCAAAATCGTGGAAATCGTTCATGCGTTCTGAAGTTATAGCGTCAGGAAAGAAAACCCGACTTATTTTTATATTATAGATTTGATAGCAAACAAGCAGAAAGTTCATGTGATAGAAGCAACCATTGCTTATAGACAAATATGTTAATGGAGCCTGATTATCCGACTTGTAGGATGTACTTCCGCATGCATGAGATAACGCTAATGTAAAAATCTCCCACATTTCGGATACTAAACCACCTCCTAGTAATTGTTTGAGATTATACTTCAGATGGATAAATTTTCTTTATGAAGATAGCTTTGAAGTTTGTACATCACCTGAAATACTAAATGAGGAAACTATTAAAGTCAAAGTTAGATGTTATACACACAAATACACAGTACGTGGTTATACAGTGAGATTGGAGTGTCCTATATTACGATCCAGACAGACTTGCCCTGCTTTCTCCACATTCATAACTCTCTTCATGTAAATACGTCGGTTTCAGAAACGCTTAACACCAGCTTTGGATAGCATCCCACCAATTGGATCATGGTGCTCCTGTCTTTGTCTTCCCCGATGCTTAAATTCATTCAAATTCGCATTTTATATCTGTTTTTTTTTTATCATTCATCTGTCATTCTTTCACCATGTCCGAGTCAATGAAGCATATCTTTTCTCATTATCACACCGATTCTGTCTTCCAATCACATCCTCTCTGTTCCTCTCAACTTAGTATTACAAACGTGATCCGTGAGTGTCACACCGCAGATAATGATATAATAAAATGTACATCAGTGTTTATTTAAGCATTGCTATTCGCAAAATATATTACCTACTACAAACATATCAACATTTACGCACATCTCAATGTGTATACAATATAGGTGCATAAAATATATGAAAGACAGTAATGTAATTCGTATACGATTAACAATTTACTGGAGGATTTCTGTAGACCTAACAAATAATACATTTTTAATAATACATGATTAGTAATAAAGGATAACACTATTAAGAAATAAAATTAGTTTTAAGCGTAAGTAATTTAGAATAGTTGGGAATAAGAATATTTTATATCAAGAAGAAACAATAAGAAAGCCTTATCTTCTTTGGGGCAAAAACCAATTTTTAATTATTGTTACCCCTAAATAAAACATTAGTAGTGTACCTATTTCACTCAAAAGTGAAATATTTTATCGTTTAATTAAAATAGATTGTGAACTATATACAAACAACAAAATAAATGAAATGTAAATTAATTTTAGTTTCATATTTTAAAAATTACTTGATAGAATAAAACATTTAACTTGATTTTATCAACCCAAACGCGATTTGACAGCGCGTCGGCTCATAGGCGCCACCAAGCGGAAAAAAGCTTGCCCTCCAAACTCACTACGACAACTAGCTGTCCTATCTGTACTGGTACATAATACTTTATAATTTGTGGTTCTGACTTTGACTCAATAGGCTTGTCCACTAAGAATAAATCATATATAAATCGAGATAATAAAAAACTAAAATATTTGTTATAAAAGGATTAATAATATTTTTAAGATTTAAATTCGCCAAAAATAGACATTACCTATTTGTCCTATTTATTAATCACATCAAGTCACGTCACAGTAAACGCAAATCAGGAAACGTTACGACACGCCGTGGTAATTGTCATCTTGATGTCATTTTCATAGAAACCACAGAGTATTTCATGTAGAGATACATAGAAATATGAATATCTATGCGTCTGTGTGTAGATCAGTAGTATGTGGTGTAGATATTAGTGTCCACCACAGACTAGTGTTCACTTAGTGTTGATGAGGAAGTGGCTATGAGGAGGAGGAGGAAGCGGAAGAGTAATTGTCAAGCACGAAGTTATGAGATGCGGATGAGGATGTATTTTTGAGAAAGAGGATATGGATGAGGAAAAGAAAGCGGTTGAGAATGATGAAGAATGAATTATAGCATATAGAGAAGAGAGTAAAAGTCTTAGATAAAGTAAACATCTTTCTCTTGTCAAAGGTAAAAATTCTATAAATATAATTTTAGGTGGAAATTCAAATAATACAAAATATGCAGTATTTTTTATTTAGCTAAAAAGCTTAAAAGGAAAATCTTGAACAGCTTTCATTTTACATGGTATCAGAGTATCCAATTCGCGATTTTTTCGTGATATGTATCCCAAGGAACAAACCAATGGCAGCATGGTGTCGCGCGCCACTAGTATGGTTACACGCACATGAGCAATGAAAATTCCTCAAAAATTGCTCTTCGCAGGTGCGAAGGTTTCGTGGCCAGGCCGTGACGACTGAGTTTTGACGGCAAATATGCTGATAATTTTGTTAAATAAATCTCTATATAATTAAGAATAAGACATTATTTATTAATGGACATTTAAAAATTACATACAAAAACAAAAAAGAAACAAATCGAAGCTAATGCTAAAAAAACTTACTTATATGTTAAAGAAAGAGCAAAAGGTGATAGTGAGTGGTAATTTGAGTCCATTAAAAGAGAATAACTCAGTATTGTTGAGGCCTGGTTAACCTCGGCCAAGAAAACTTATCAAGGACGTACTACGTGCGTCTTCCCGGTTGAAATTTGGATGTTTTTTGATTTCAATGGCTTCTTTCACTAGCCGTGGAATGTAATATGGCGTTCTGTCGAAAATACGCGTGGCCTATGAAATTCCATCCAGTGATTACGGCCCGACTACAGCTGTAGATGTTTAGCAATCGCCGACTTATTAACGTCGTTATTCTTGACTGCTTTGATATGCTACTAGGCCTCTGACACATGCTCTTAAGGACGAAAGATTGACTTTTTCTCTGGCAACACTGACTCAACCTGTCAAAAGCTAATTAGATCAGCTGTTTTAATTTTTACTTAATTTATAAATATATTTATGTAATAAAAGTACAATAAAATAAAAATTGGCAAATAACGTTGTGATATAATAGATTTTAATAATAATTATCAAAAATTGAAGAAACAAAGTTTATAATATTGATCGACAGTAACGGTAACCTTTTTTTAAACAAAGAAGAAAGTTTCAAATTCTTAAACGGAAAACCGGGGAAGTATTAGTTATATTTTTTTCCCCTTTATTACACTTTCGTAGTATTAATAACTTTTAATATATTTCTTTTAGTACCCATAAACGTTGCACGGCAGAAAGATTTATTAACACTGAATAACTCTTCTGGAAGAGTCCGAAATTTTGGAATTACTCCGAATTTTTATATCAAATTCAGAGTTTTTCCGACTTTGTAAGACTTTTTTCGACTTTTTAAATAAAAATAAACATTCATAAACTGTTACTTTCACTTTGTAAGTTATTTACCTACTTTTATCCGAGAAATTTTTCCACAAGGGGTGTATTGACCCTGTGCTGGGTTTAGCCTACTGGTTGATGTGGTTTACCGGGGTATGGCCTTTGTGCATATTGGAGTGACTTGGAGCCACCAGCAAAGATGTTCTAGTGGATTGCACAAAAGGTAGAGACTCATTTTCACTCAAATAATATGTGTCAACTGATAATTCTGCCAGAAAGATTTCTACAAAACGACCAAATATCCCCATAAAATTGTACGTCTGCGCACTACGTCCACAATTCCACACACGCCGTTTTTTAAATTGACGTTCATATTAATTGTCTGCTTCAACAAAGACTATCGACGTACGAGAGATGTGTAAGTTAGGAGTGATTGGTCAAAAAGATGTACCTACATCTTCCAAAAGTGAAAATCCTTAACTCACATGTTTACCAAATACATCATTTTTCAAAATACATCTTTATATCAATAACGCTATAATTCGTTTTTAGAGGCACGAGATTAAGGTTGAGACAACTGATAAAGAATTAGCCGAATCAAAAAGAGACAGAACTATTGGTTTTGCGAAATGCGTAGTTATAGTAGCTTTAGTCGGTTAAATTTGCAATAAATCCCGCATAGGAGAATTATATCTTCTATTGTTTGATACAAAGCGAAAAATCAATTGTATCAATGTCCATTTGTTGTTTTTTAAAGTAATACAAGTGTAGGATTCATTTAATTTGTGTTTATTTACGTTTTGAGTTGCTTATGTAGCTAATACCTAATTGATAATTTCACGAGTCAGAAATTATTAATTTAAAGTGAGTTTTTTAGTTTTACACAAGTTTGCAAACATTTCTTTTTGCGATTTAATATGTAAATATAAAAATTGTAGCGTTAGATTAACTGGAAATTTAAGACAAAAATCATAATTCACCTAGCACCAAGTATTTATTTGGAAAAACAAAGCGTTTATTAAGTATTTAAACTAATTATTTATTTGGAAAAACTTTGATTAACACATAAAAATATGATGTATCAATCCCACATCTTCAATCTGACATGCTAATAATAATTAATCAAGAGATATAAGATTTAAAATGATTAAATATATCTAATGATACTGCACTGCAATTCATCTCTATGTCTTACTGAGTTATTAGGGATTTAAAGATTTATAAAAGTGACTTAAATATTTTAAACTTAAAGATTTATAAATAACTTTTTCGCGTGCGTTATCCCAGCGGAAAAGTTTGGAAATAAATTATTTGAGTTTAATAGATTTTTAGTTTGTCACGGTGGGTATTTGTGTGTGATGTGTGTCCAGGCGTTTTGAAGCTATTCGAGAAAAACAGTTTCCGCTGGGATAACGTTTAAAACGTTATCCCTATCAGGTCTAATTCAAGTACTAGTCCCTAAAAACCCGATTTTATATAAACTTTTTTTCTCTAAACCAGAGGGCTAAGTGTGAGTTTTTCTTTTCGAATTCGATCGTGAGCGCGTTTCGAGTTTACTAGGAATTTGTATGTGATTTGTACAGCGCCACCTAGTGGTAAACGTGAGAAACCAATTTACCAATAGGTGTGAATACTTCCAAGTGTTTTCTGTTGATACTTCTATATAGGATATCAACCTATATCCAACATACATTGACAACCTACACTATACTAATAATGTTCAATTTGTTACCATATTAATTCTGTCAATAATCTGAGGCGTGGGGAAAGGAACAAGGTGTTCTATTGGCTAATTTAAAATCAGTTATTTTGTCGCTCTGTATTACTGTAGTTGGTACTACGTAGTAGGATGTAGTGGTAGTGTAGTTGGTAGTAAAATGTATTAATCTGTTGTGTTGATAAAATAATTGGTCTTTTATTAGGTCTCTAATTTGTTTACTCAATGCCAACATAACATTAAATAGGTAAAATAAAAATCAACATCAACATTATCATTAATTATAATTATTTGTCATAGACACATCCTCATGTTCTGTGGTTCTCGCTCGCCGCGTATTATCTGTAGCGGCGGTCTCTGGAGCGCGAGCGGTGTCGCGGCCGGTCTCGCGCTCGGTCGCCGTGACGATCTCTAGACCGCGACCGGTCGCGGTGGCGGTCACGGTCGCGGTCGCGGTCTCGACGCTCCCTGTCTCTGTCTCGATCACGGTCGCGTTCCCTTTCACGATCTCTGTCTCTGTCGTCACGTCTTACTGGTCTGTCTTTCTGGTATCTGAAATAGTATTAGTAGGTATTATGAATGAATCCTTACGAAATCATTACTCAGATTAATCTTGAAAAGAGAAATTTTGCTATTGTAAATGTAATGTTAATGACATTTTTACGGTTTTTACAACAAACTTAAAAATTAAAGTATTTCATTTTTCTATTCAAGTTTCATTAATTAGACTTTGCCTCATGAGTCGTAGACTTTACAATGATCTAGCAAGTACTGGGTTCTATATAGACGCACACAAATTCTTTATTAAATAAATAAATTATTTGTTCTATATTGTTTATATTTGGTTCAATTACATGAGTATTATTTCATTATCAGGCCAGTTATATTGTGCGCCTTGCGATCGTACCTTTAAGTCGAAATTTGGCTTTGCAAGTCACATTAGGACCCATTACCCTGACCAACTAAACATTTAGGAGTCGCCGTCACCGGATACGGTGCGGAACATCATCATTTCATTATAGAAAAGTATATTATCACTGAGTAGCAAAGGCTGAGTAACCACAATTCTTATCTGATTATGTAAAAAGAAATATGTGTTAGTCACGCGAACAAAGTCGAGGGTAACATCAGTTCTAAATTATTTTTTTTTAAATTTGCTGGTGACTTGATATGTTCCCAATTTGTCTACTGTTTGGTCACCTGTCACATCATGAACTTGGAACTTGATTCAGTTGGCTACTTGTAGGCACTAGTTGCACCTCCGCCTAGCTAAAGTTAGTATGGTTCTGAAATTTCACATGTTTGCAAGTTTAGCGGTGGTGTAGGAATCTTTTGTCATTTTTGTATATCATAGGGTAGCAATCAAGCAGATGGCACTCTCAACGAGAAGAAATAATCATCGCCTATGGACACCAAGACGTTAATAATATTGAATTGAGCAGATGGTTTTCCTGACGAGAAGAAATAATCATCGCCTATAGACACCAAGACCTTAATGGTGCAATGCTATTTGTGTGGCGGGATAGCAATGGCTATTTTCGCTATTGTGGCACCAACAAGGAGACAGTTAAGGTAACATACTATTAGGTTGTTACATGTTTTGGTTAAAGAATAAACATGTCACAATGGTAGTGACATGTTTAGTCAATCTTTTGCCTTTTACAAACTGCCTGGCAGAATGGCAGGTTGTCAATTCTTATGAAGAAGGTTATATTAATTAAACTAACATTATAAAGAGGAAATATTTGATTTTTTTGTTTGTTTGTTTGTTATGATTTAACTCTAAAACTACTCAACCAATTTAAAAATTCTTTCACATTTCATACTAAATTATCCTGGAGTGACTGACATAGGCTACATTTTTTCCCAGGCTGGACAAAAGGAAGCAAGGATTTTTGGTCACGCAAACGATGTCGCGAGTAACTGCTGGTCTCTTAATAAATTATATTACAAATAGACATTTTACAACTGAAATTAATATACATATGTCACCATCATCCCCTGGTCCGGGCTCCTTTGAAAAATTGACAAACTGCCATTTTGCCAGGCAGAAAGATTGACTATATGTGTCATTACTCTCGTGACTGTGTGGTGTTTGGGGGTTACAATTCTCCAATGCCTGACCCAGGTGTTTGGTGGCACCACCTTACCAATTCCTGCTGTAAACGCGCCAATGCTTGTCAATGTCGTGTTTTGATTAAAGGGTAAGGTAGCCGGTACACTTATGCATGTGGTATTGCCATCCCACCACTCAGATAGCAATACACCATTAATATAATTAGTGCCTAAAGGCGGTGGTTTCTCTTTCCATCAAGAGAGCCATCTGCTTGTTCGCTATCTCATGAAATAAAAACCAAAACTTCTTCAATATTTATTACTGAAGCAGAAATTGACCGACATAAAAATTCACAATGTGTTGTCAAAGTTATAAGTGCAATCATCACCTATTGACACTAAATATATTAATATTTGGTGTCCGTAGGTGATAATTTCTCTTTCCACTAGGAGAGCTGTCTGCTTGTTTGCTATCTATTGATATAAAATATATATACATATAGTTGAGTAACCTGTCGGTGTCCCCGTAGTCTCTGCGGTCGCGGTCGTCGTGCTCGCGGCGGTCGGGCTCGGTGCGCGGGTTGTAGTTGCTGGCCGCGGCCGCGCGTTGCACTGGCTTGGCCGCGTTGCTCTGCCTATTGTGCTCCGCTAGTCTATGTTCATGTATTGCCACAAATTTATTCATCTATTACAATTATTATACGAATCTGTAATGTCTGTACTAGGGAATATAATAACTGGCATCGAACAGGGCTTATTAATCAGTAAATTTTCAAACCTAAATCAGTACAAGTACATAAGGAACGTTTTGTTAAGGTTTGTCTCTACCTTAAGCTAAAACACCGGCTTTTTATGAAGGAAATTAAAATTAATAAATCAGTTTACAGAGGTTCTGCAAAAAATATTCTTTTCACAACATCGTAACATACTTTTCGCGCTTTTTCAGCCTAAATCGATTTGTTTAGGTTTATGAAGCACCCTCATCTCTGATATGTTCTGAGTGATAAAAACTGCTAAATATCTTTGTTAACCGGTATTTTTTAAGCCGGCTTTAAGCCCAGTTCCTGCATGCTGTGTGCGGGACTAATCCAGGTGGTAAATTGGGCGAGCTCTCGTTTTAGGTATTTCATTGCTGGCCGCATAATATGAAAACACAGAAACCATCTATTGAATGAAACAGTAAATATTTGAAGGTTTTTGAGAAATTACTTTCTAAATAATAACTTTTTACTTTATTTTCTTCTTTTTCACACCTAATAACATAATGTCTTACATCAACAATGCAAAAATTATTATGATTCTTAAAATATGTTTTATTTTAGTAAGTTCCTACAAAAGATCAACTTGTTCATAAATTATTTGCGAAATTTTACTGACCACATGAGAACCAGCAAATACCTAGATTCCGTGTTGAAAATGTCTAGTTCCACATACCTACCTGAATTGAATTTTTTTTACGGAATTGCATTCCCTAGTCCGTACCCTAATATTTTGAATCATATCATGATAAGCATTTATTTTCATATGTTTCTGTTCCATCTTGCTGATTTCTCCCATTAAACAGCTTTGCTGTGTTTCGAAGAGCAAGACACTCAGTGTAATTACTGGCACAGACACTTAACACCTAATGTCTCAGGATAGGAAAAACATAGTGGCAAAGGTACATCTGCCAGTTTGCCTATCCAAGTAATATAAAAAAATGTATTACTAGAAGGTCTAAAATCGAAAAAGTGAGAAAATAAAACAGTAAAAATCTCCCCATGTCGATCCAGGCCACCTTTTGAAGAATAAACTGCCTTACAGTCAGGTATCTCGTAAGAGGCGAGAGATGACTAAACCATATCACTAACACTGTGACCATTAACTGCTACAGTTATATGATTCGGTTGAGTCATAAGACTGTATCACCCAGTTCATTATAACATATTTAGCAAGCAGATGGTTCTTCTGACGGGATGAAATAATTATTGCATGTGGGCACCAAAGGCGATTATAATGCGTTGCTGTTCATATGGCAGGGTGGGTATACCACATGGACAAGTTTATTGGCTATTTGACCCTCCAAACTGGAAGGCAATGACAACCACCAAAACTATTAAGGTAGGAATAGGTAAGGCGGGGATACCTAGACTGGTGGTTGATTAAATTGGTTATAGTTTAATAATATAGTTTATAGAATTTTTATATATAGTTTTTAGAATTTTTGTCTGTTTGTCTGTATGTATGTCCGGGGTAAACTCAAAAAGTACTGCATGGATTTACTTCAAATTTTGCATGAATATTACTGACAGATCGGGTCAACATACACGCTAGGGGGCGTCCATAAATTACGTGAGGTGTTTTTTTATACGATATCAAAGCCAAAAATATAGTTTTTAGAATTTTCGTCTGTTTGTATGTATGTCCTGGGTAAACTGAAAAAGTACTGCATGGATTTACTTCAAATTTTGCATGAATATTACTTACAGGTCGGGTCAACATATAGGCTACATATTATCACACTATCACCTACAGGGGAGGGGCAGTGCGGACTAAACGAAGTCCGCGCGGACGAAGTTGCAGGAAACAGCTAGTAATTAATGAAGGAACTATACACAAACTGGTGACATATTTTTAGAACTATAAATATACAATTAAATGTAAATTTTAATTATTTCGTAAATACAATAAAGCGTTAAATTTAACATGCATCATGTGTCAACAAATTTAAGAAAAAATTGTGTATATATCAACTACTCTATATACTAATATACACTTTATTAAGTGTACTCTTAGGAAGTAAATACTTGAACTTCTAAACCAATTTAAAAAATTCCTTCACAAGTAAAAAGCTACTCTATTCTCAAATGAAACAAGATATTATTCTAAAACTTTTGGAGTAATTTTGCCGAAGCCCTTAGGCAAACTTCAGTTAAGCCTTATGATTTTCTGAAGTTTGGTTGGTATCAATCAGATCTTTTGGCAATTTTGTATCATATGACTATTAAAAAATGCAGCACTCATGCAAAGCCTGAGGTGGTTGCAATAAAAAAGAAAAGAACATTTTTTCCTAAGGCTGGCTTAGTCTATTTTACTGATAAAAATCAATATAGGTACTTCGTAAAATTACGAAATAACAGTGTTTAGTAACTTTATATATATATACCTACATATAATAAAATGGTAGGAAAGTCAATGTATGTCCGGGTTAAACTCAAAAATTACTGCATGGATTTACTTCAAATTTTGCATGAATAGGTCGGGTCAACATATAAGCTACATATTATCGCGCTATCACCTACGGGAGAGGAGCTGTGTGGAGTAACGATGTCCGCGCGGACGAAGTTGCGGACAACAGCTAGTTGAATTAATAAATTAAAAAAAAGTAATTAGCATTTCTATAGAAACTTTAGATTTTTGTAAACTTTGAAAGCAAACTTCATTCTGTTAATTATTGAGGCTTAACAACATGTAATGTCATTCATTCAAATTAAGTTCAAACAGCAATAAAATGAATTAAGACTGAATAAATAATTAGCTTGTATAGATTTTCACAAAACAAAAAAATATAAAGTAATAAATTGACATACTTCTGTTCAATTTGCTTTTGTATTGGAACCGGTATTCTTGGAAATAGTGTGCTGAACCAGTCTAGTTTGATTAGCATCTGTCGCACCAGAGCACCAATGGTTGTAGATCCACCTCCCCCAGCGCGTGGGTCTACTTCCTCTTCATCATCCAAATAATCTGCATACCAGTCAAACAGATCTGCTGGTGGCTGAGTGTAGCGAATGTACATAAAACCTGTGAAGTATAATATTTTAGTTACAATGGACCAATTTAAAAAAAAAATATGTGTAAACGGTTGACCCTATAGGCCGTGCCTGAAACTTTGCACTAAATTAAGGTATTTTAAGCTCAAAAGAGTAAAAAATATAAGCATAGATTTTTCAGTTCAAACATTTATTTTGTTAAAAATGGCAGTATATTAATTTTTGAAAAGCTGTATATTTGAAAACGATGATGGCATTCAAATTTGTTCCCCGTGTTGGTTCCGGGCTCCTTTGAAGAATAGGCCAACTGCCGTTCTGCCAGGCAGGTCGTAAAAGGCGACCGATTGGCTATGCGAGTCACTAACATCGTGGCTACTAGGTGGTAGAGTTCTGCATTGTCTCGCCCGGATCTGGTACCACCGCCTTACCTATTCCTGCCGCAATAGCGTCAGTGCTTGTCGCTGACGTATTCCGGTTTGGAGGGTAAGGTAGCCGGTAAACTTATGCATGTGGCATTAGACCTCGCCACAAGATAGCAACGCACCATTAACATCTTTGGTGTCTATAGGCGATGGTTGACTCTTTCCATCAGGAGACCCATCTGCTTGTTTGCTATCTTATGATATAAAAATAAAAAAAAAATAAAAAAAAAAAAACTCAATTTTTGAAATTTAAAATATTGCTTTAGCTAAATAATCAATAGGTTGAAAAATTTCGATGCTATGTCAAAAAACATGTTATTTTTAATTTTCTTCATTAATAAATCCCAAACAAATTGACCGATTTTGGTTAAATTAACGGTATTTCTCACATCTTTTAAAGCAAAAAAGCTGATAAGATTTTTAAGTCAATCGGTGAAATAACTTGAAAGTTAATTTTATATATAATTATTTTAATTATTATATTAAAGATAATTTTATATATAATTTCTTCCTTTCTTTCTTTCTTTCTAATTAAAAAGAATTAAGTAAGTTTGCTAAAAACAATGTAATTTTAATATTTGAAAACTATAAGTTTTGAGAATTAGATTCGATTTTAATTTTTGAAATGGCATTTGACATAGTTTTTTTAGTACTAAAATATCATAGAACACCAAAAAATGATTGGTTGAAAAATTTCGAAGCTATGTCGAAATTTTTTCGTCAACGATTACTCCCAAACGGAAAAACCGATTTTGATGCAACTTATGTATTAGATGTAGTTTTTTTAAGAACAGAGCTGATTAGTTTTTGTACTCAATCGGTACATAAATCTGGAAGTTATATTAAAAAAATACTGTTTCATCAAATTGTTTTTGGTGTTTTTTCAAAATTTCTCAAAATCTCCTGGACTGAATTGGTTCAGATTTTCATGAAATCTAAGTTGAGCAGAATCCAATTGAATGCCATTAACCATGTTTCGATCGGTCCAGCCGTTCAAAAGTTATGAGATGTTTACATACACACACACACACACACACACACTGATACATACATACAGAGATAATCGTGAAAATAGTCAGAAAAGATTCCTAGGACCTCAAAACGTAGACTTCTGGTGAAAACTCGATTTTTGAAAATTGGGGTTAAAATCAGTAACTTCCTTATCTACATAAGTAGTGGGTATTAAAAAATTTTAAGTAAATATGTGTAATTTTGAAGTTAGTATAAAATAAATTTGTTCTAATATCTAAAATGTTTCCTACCCTAAAATTATGAATGTACTTTGTGTAACAAGTAAATCCATGAATATGTCATACTGCAAGTTAAATGGAGTACCCCTCATTGATGCAGTTAAATACATAAGCTAGATCATTGAACTAAAATAGGGCATCAACTCCTTTATATGCAAAACATTAATAATATACATTTAAGAGTGGACCTTATAAAAGATCCAGAAATTAACACTAAATAGGAAGTTATATTGACATGAAATTTAAAATGAGAATGCAATTAATATTTTGAACATTGTGGTAGTTTGTTTGCCATGATTCCAAAGATAAAAAGTATTAAAAATGACACATCATACCTACCCAGCGCTCTTATGTACGGAGAATCAGTGTGCTGAAGTAGGCCATTAACTTGTTTACGGGTCAATCGTAAAGTATACAACTTGTAGAGGAGGCAGAAAGCTGTGGACACAATACCGCCTGCACCCACACCTCTCACCTGGAAATTAATTATAACCATAATAAATATTATTAACAGTTAACAATAACAATTTAGCAAATCACATAGGATTGATTCTTTGAAGCTTTCTATCATTTTGGAATTTGTTTTCTATAATCAATGATACACTTGTCCTTATGACTTGATGATAATAAATGAAATAAGTTTTGAAAATCATCTGAAAGAATCATAATAAAAAATCATAAATTATATACAAGTGATACTTATTATTTAAAGTTAAAAAACAAGAATAACATACTCACGCCACCACACATTCCAGTTTGGCCTGCAGTTTTTCTACTTCCACGCTCCCAGGGCTCTAGATGTTTGACCTGATAGTAGATCTCATCCACAACTTCATGGTAAGTCTTCAACTTGAACAGATGCACTGAAGACAATACATACTAATTAGAAAACAATGTCAACATAAAAAGGCTGTAAAATAATAAAGTTCAGATAATTTTTTTAAGTAAGAGTTTCAGCATATTTTGTGTGTACATAATGGTAGAAAAGACAATATATGTGATGTGATGCTTGAGTAGAACTGCTACAATACGAATTTGCTGCTCAGATATCAACAGAAATTATTGTACTTATTTCAATATTTAATGTTTTACACCTGTATTATTGTTTCAGTACCTCTAGTCAATTTGCTATACTATATCAGAGCGGCAAACTTGTTGTATAATGAATCACATATTGGATGAGATGACTTACAATTTTATTTTAACTATTCTTAAAATTATAAATACTAATCATGTCCAATCTTCTGCGTGTTGTTTTGTTTGCTTACCTACCTTTGAAGTAGCTAGAACCTTGAATATTTGCTAAAATTAAAGGGTTCAAATTCATTGTTTGTTCATTACCCCATATTGGTAATACGTTATGTTGCTTTCCCGTCTTTGCTGGCTTTTGTTGATTAAATTCTGTAAACCACAAGTTTTCATCATTTCCATGCCTTCGGCTAGAGAATACATTACAGGAAAACATACCTTCAACTTCAGCCATGTTTACCTACAACTACTACTTATCGTAGTATCCGTATCGTGTTACATTAATAATATAACAACTATATAAAGTATTTGTTTAAGTTTATAGAAATTAACTTTTAGCGCAACAAGCTCTCGAAACTTAATTTAAAATTGACATGACGTGACCATTTAGGTTTACTACAGCCATCTTATTTCCGTAGTGATGCAAAGTAAGCATGGGTTTGACATATCAAAACGTAACTTATATCGGATACGTGTCTATTATTATACCATATCGATATCTAAATATACATAACCGATTTCACAAAAACTTCATCAAGTTAATAGTTATGGTTTATCCAAAGAGCAACGCAATAACTCAACACGAGATCGATATACGAATATTGAATAACTAACAAAACGCAAACTTCACATCAGGAGCGACATGACATACCGATAGCTTTTATTCGCTTTATCTCTGTCTTACCATTTAATTTGTTACTGGTGTAAAAGTGATGTAACGAATATTACTCAACTTCAGCTAGTGATTAGTAATTTGGTTAATACAAGGAAGTTATATTCTACCCGGAATGTTCACACGCGCTTCAAAATCGTTCCGAAGAGTACCACGACACAGGTGGAGTTGGACACGACATGTGTCTCTTTCTACTAAATAAAGCGCCAATCGCCATAAGTGCGGCCATGCATAGTTCGCAAATTACTACTAAGTAGTTCTACTAATTTGAGAAACAGCTTTGCATTGCATAAGTAATTACAAATTAATTAAAATAAGCACATTTTAGAACTCAATATGTTAATTACAATACATTTTATGCTAATGTATTTATCGACGTGTATAAATAAAAGGGATTTAACGATTACCGAATATATACAAAAATCTACCATCAGTTAGTTTCATTTACACTGGCAATTGCAAGAAAGGGACAACATCCACTCTTGTCATCGTCTTGCTCAGAACGTTTTTCCCTTTGTTAAGTAAGAAACAAATGTCAACTTTATTCGTAACGAAATAAAGTACATTTTTATTTTTCAACTATTACTTCTTAACAATTCCAGTTTGCGTATATGAGTTCCTTGGGTTGATCATTATAGTGCGTGCGTAATATCTATATCTTAACGCGCTAACAATGAGGTCTAGTTTCTATTTATTTAGTTACAACAAGGAGTCCATAAGTTAGCAGCTTTCCGCCGGCTACTCGATATCAGGGAGAAATTCAATCTTTAAACTGGACTTACGTTGAATAGATTTAAGGTTGAATTTATGTTGTAGGAATAAAAATTGTATTGAATGAATTTTGATTTATATTTTTAGACAGTTTTGTTTTGAGTTGCACTTGACCTTGGTGACACGTGCTCTACTTAACGATAATTCTTTGCCTTTTTTAGTTCTAAAGTTTTTATTTAGGTACTTATTGTAAATAAATAAATAAATATAAAACTTTTAGTGAGTATTACATTAACTTTTAGAGTGTGTGTAAAAGTTTTAAATTAATATCAGTCTATAAACAATTTACATTTGTTTTAGTGTAAATAAATAAAAGATATCAGATAGGGTAGGGTAGAAAAGTACCTAACATTTCCTTAACTTAGGTATGTAGAAAATGACACTAATACTATTATAGGACATTTTACTACACAAAAACTAAAAAAAAATCTGTCCCATTAGTTGAGCTTCGAACGATCGTAATAAGTTTTCTGTTCCATTAGTTAAGCTTCGAGAGATCGTAATAATTTTCCCTCAAATTATTGACTGGCAATCCATATAATATCTAACTAAAGATAAGTAATCTATATACATATAATAAAATCGTAGGAAAGTGATGTATGTCCGGGGTAAACTCAAAAAGTACTGTATGGATTTACTTCAAATTTTGCATCAATATTACTAAAAGGTCAGGTCAACATATAGGCTACATATTATCACGCTGTCACCTACGGGGGTGAGGCTGTGCGGAGTAAACGAAGTTCGCGCGGACTAAGTCGCGGGCAACAGCTAGTCAGTTTATAAAAAACTAATTTTATTTTTAAAATAAAACTGGTTTCCCGAGAGGCCTAGCTTAGTTCGGGAACCTCTGGTAATTCTCATAAATAAGGACGATTTGTAAATGTTGCTATTAAGCATTAAACTGTTGGAAAAGCTGTTGTTGAAATAAATATTTTTGATTTTTTTTTAATTTTCTGGAAGATATTTAAATATTTTAATAAATCCTAAAAGTAACATTTTGAGTCCTGAAACATGAAATAACATGAGAGAGTCAAAAGTAACGCAAAATATTACAAAAGTAACATTCTGGTAACGCTGATTACCACTTCAATATCCACAGAACAATATACTCCTAACAGCCGAGTCACACTGTTGGAAACAAGTTTCCAACACGGGTAACCTTGGTGGGATATGGGAGGCTTGTGGAGTTAATGAATATTTGTTGCAAACAAGTGTTTACTCTGTTGTAAACACCGGTGGAGATCCGTGTGGAGGGTTTGTTTCCAACAGTGTGGCTCGGTTTTTAACGGAGCTATCATCCCCTATATAACACGTTTTCTGTGGTCATCCCTTTGTACATTGTCATATCACATACACTACCTACAATATTATACACAGACCAATTAGAGTATTAAGTTGCCGCATTCACGGAGTTGTTTATAAATAGTGCGGTATGAGGTACCTATCTTGTCAAGCGCCGCGAGACCAATCATTTATTTGTGATCATTATATTAATACGTGAAGAAAAAACTTTGGACCCCTTTTCAAGACAATTGCGCGAACGGTGGAGTATGAAGTTTGGCTCAGTTAAAGTTTACATTACATTGCCGAGGACTGCAGAAAATTCATATTTTTCAATAAAATGTATTAGAAGTCATTGATATAAAAAACCCTAGATGCACAGTCCCGAACAAAACTGACACTCAAAAGTGTCCCTAATTTCTTTTGAGTAGTTATAGATAATGGTGTGACTGATATATTAGTATTCGCTAAGATATTGGTAATATTGAAAGGATTCGTAGATTAGTAATCCGGCGAACTGTAATATGCTAATATTTCATATTCGCCTAATATCTGTAACGGATATCCAAAATGAATAGGATAATATCATTCGGTATTCGGAATAGTTCGGAGTCACTAGATTGACGCCCGTCGGATTCGTGAAAAAATATTTTCACGATACGCCGCGTCGTACGTACGAATGAGACGGACGTATTTCCTGCAGTATCAGATCTTATTAATATTGTTTTAAGGTCCAAATTACAGTGAAATATTAGTTAATACTGATATATTTTCCTGCCATATCAGTATAAGATCTTATTTCTGTTACTTTAAGGTCCAAATTACAGTGAAATATTAGTTAAGATATTTTCCTGTCGTATCAGTATCAAATCTTATTACTGTTGCTTTAAGGTCCAAATTACAGTGAAATATTAGTTAATACTGACATATTAGTTAAGACATTATAATATTTCAAAGTGAATATATTAGTATCACCTAATCTTGAGAAATATCGGTATTAACCCATCTCTAGTTATAGATATGGCAAAAACATATGTCTTTGCATATCCAACCTTAACTTATAGCTGTTTATAGTTTAGACTTATAGTTGTTTTTACAAAGCAATGTACGAAAAGAAATAAAATTGACAGTCACGCGGCCGACGCGATTCTATTTGAAATGAGTGCACAATTTAAAATTGTGCACTCATTTTTGGAGGACGTTTTTGACACACTGATTGTGTATCTTGGGTTTTTTATATCAATGTTAGAAGTACATTAAATTAAAAAAATAAACATTACACACACATACATGTGACGTACTTAACGTGCACATGATATTATACACACATGCATAGATACTATTTTTACGGACATTGACGTGTATAATGTGGTAATATTATACACGTCAATGTTTACGGATGTTAATTGAGAGATAAAACTTAAGAGATGAAGTATTGTATACTCTTTGATTTTACCGTTATAGCCCATGGTCGAATGTCGGCCACAGGCGAACGCTAGTTTTCATAAATAGGATTAGGCCTACTGGGAAAACCATAACAACAAATGTACAAACCGGCAGCATTATCACGTAACTCGCAATGCAAAATTATCGTAATTGCTTAGTTATCGCAAGACACATAGAATGCTTGTATGTTAGTGGCAGTCGTTGCCGCATGATTAGTTTTGATGCTGTGACATCGCAAAAAGTGCATCCAGTGACCAGCAAGCAATTGGCGACGTTTTTAATGAGTTTTTCGTTACGTTTAAATGTCATTGCTGATCGCTGGCGGATTGCAAACGTTAGGTGATACAGCTGCCGTTGACCCTGCAGGCTACCTCTGAAACTTCCCGCTTAATTGAGGTATTTTAAGCTCAACAAAGCAAAAACTATAATAATAACTTTTTTTCAGACTTAAATTGTCCATATACATTTTGATGTCAGTTATCTATACATCTATACAATATAATATAATAAAATCGTAGGAAAGTCAAAACTGTACATTAAATATTTTTTTTAAAAAATACTTGGGGCGTGATCTACAATCGATATCAAAGCCAAAAATATAGTTTTTAGAATTTTCGTCTGTTTGTATGTATGTCCTGGGTAAACTGAAAAAGTACTGCATGGATTTACTTCAAATTTTGCATGAATATTACTAACAAGTCGGGTCAACATATAGGCTACATATTATCACGCTACCACCTACGGGGGAGGAGCTGTGCGGAGTAAACGAAGTCCGCGCGGATGAAGTTGCGGGCAACAGCTAGTATAAAGTAATTCTTAAATCTAGTGTTAGTTAATAATACTAAAAATAATAATAATAATAAAATACAGATAATCAATCGCCTTTTGAATGCGACCAGTCATTGCTAGAGGCTATGTAGCCGTATCCAGTGGCGCAGCATTGGTAAGTCCCAGCGGTCCGCCAGCGCGTTCAGGATGCCGTTCGCACCTCTTACGCATAATAGCAAGAAATCCATCGACGCGCCTCCGAGGTCATGCCGGATGCACTGCAGTGGCGCGGCAAACCGAACAGCACTCTAAATGCGTTGTTATTTATTGGACTCTTAAGGCGTTATATGCGTGCCGTGTATACCTAACCCACAGGCAACAGGTGTAGAAGGATTGGCAATATGCCTTAAAAAAGTAACCTTCACGTTGTCAGTACACCGTGAAAACCTGCGGGCCAGCGCCCTGCGCTCTCGCTCCATATCAACGTTAGTCTGATCGTCTAACTAAATCGTCTGAAACCCAATGACCCAGTTAACACTTTAATAGCCCCTAATTTTGGATTTTTCAAAATGCAAATTCCCGTTACAAGTGTTACTAGCAAGACAGAGCTCATTGTTTGATAGTAATACAATCTCAATAATATGATTTGGAAAATCTAAAAGTGTACGCCTCATAACTCATAACGCTCGCTTATTTGAATGTATAAATGAAAAATACCTATATATTATATATTTTTTGTGTGGAATTCAATTTTTTTTTAAGCAAGTATCTGTCCTTATATATAGATATATACGAAAGTGTAGTATAAATGGAGATTTTTTTATCAATTAAGTATAATTAAATAATACCGAAATATACAGACATATGCAATAGGAAACTGCATGCTGTAATTCTGAAGCTAATAAAAAAAAACTTGATATGTTGAGTTTTACGGGCTTAATTGTGCCAGATCTGTATATAAATACATCCGGAATTCCGGACAGACTGATTTTTTTCAGTTTTTTTTTTGCACTTAAAAGCAGTTAAATGAGTGTGTTTTCTTGATATACCTACGTGTATTTATATTATTAGTGCAATATGATTATTATAAACAATTTTTCTTCAGAAAGATGTTTAATTTTGGTAAGCCAAGAGTAGAGCACTATCTCACCCTTCGCATTGTGGATATACATAGATAGATAAATTTTTCCTACCAAAAATAATAAATAATCTTCAATGAAAATTTAAATATTACCTTAGCAGCACAAAATCTATTATTCAACAGCCCTTAACCCAAATAGTGTTGTCAATTGTCATTTAAAATAATCGCAAAATTTTTGTGGAATTGAAATAATGCTCATATTTCTCCTCCAATAATCAAACATTTTAGGGTGATTGGGTAGTAAATATGAGCATTTTAAAATACCATATTAATAATATTTTTATAATTAGGATAATTTCATAATCATTATATAGGGTTATTCCATAATAGCAGAAAATATTTTAACACAGCATTTTGTACGTCTAACCAAAAATATCCAACTAAAAACAAATGTCATTCAAGGGTTTAAAACTTTTTGATTTGTATGAAATTTTATTAGTACACAAAATTTTATTCATACAAATCAAAAAGTTTTACACCCTTGAATGACATCTGTTTTTAGCTGGATATCTTTGATTAGAGGTACCGAATGCTGGGTTTAAAAAAACTTCACCTATTATGGAATGACCCTATATACATAATTGCCTTTTTCGGGTTGGTCAGGTTTTTTACTCACTGACCACTGTAAGTATATGGTGCTATACTATGGGAACATAAAAAAAAATAGGAAATTATCAAATATTATTGTTTATACCTTTATTACCTTAAAAAAATATATTTATTGCTACACTGACGAGTCTAAATGGATACAAATTTTTATATAATGATAAAATTTCGACATTTTTTTAATTATCAGTTATCATAGTTTGTTACTGAAAAATGTGACAGAACATTATAGAAGTGACATGCAGGTTTGCAAATAATGTTATCAATTATTAATTGATACTGTTTATGACTTAACTGCCACATTAGCTAAGGATTGTAGTATTTTATAAATTTTGATAAAATCCTTGTTGCTACTAGAAAGAAATTTAAAAGCAAATGATATATACACAATAAATTTTCAACTGTCAGTACAGTAATAAATATGTCCTTACATAATGCATTAAAAAATCAACTTAAAATATAATTTTAATTATTGATAGTAAAGTTCCAGGTTCATTCCATCATGTATTTCATCTGAAGGTTTTGTAGTAAGGAAATAAAATAATTATTACAAAATTAATTCACAAGATCAAGAACATCATAAGCTCACAGGCTAATCTGACAGAATACAGGGAAAGATTTCACATTACTTTTTGCTATTTGGTGAAATACAATAGTATTTTACCAGCTGAGCTACGACTTTATGTGTGTAATAAAATTGATAAACCTAAAGCATACGCTCTTTTGCGGTGTGATTAAAAAGTGACACTATTTTAGTATGTGTAAAGCACAATTTCGCCACTATGGTCTAGTGTTCTGGTGTCAGAGTTGACAACATGAGATCCTGGGTTCGATTTCCGGGTCGGGCAATGCAAAAATATGTTTTTTCAGTTTTCTGACAAGAACAAAGTTGCCCAGGATTGGAAAAAGTACCCGGTTGGTAATAGGCTTGCCACCTAACATATTGTGGGGCTTAGTATTTTCGGCAAATAGTGGGTGCACTTTTTGTATTTCTGCCTACCTCTTCGGGGATATGGGGGTGATGATCTAAAGCACAATATGATATTGACGAAAAGCTACTGAATTTAACTTATTAGCTATTATAAGTGTTAGCACATCCAGACTGCTAAAGCAAGCAACAATTAATTTAGTCCTCATTTAGTAGTCTTTGGCACAGCAAGTGTGTTTTGTTTTCACATGCTTGTACTCATATGGTTTATTACAAGCATTTTCTACAAAAAGTAAAAAGCTGTTCACTTAGAGTGCTTATAAAATAATTACAATGTTTAAGCATGTTGACAAAAATAACCTGTTTATTACACCTTTATTCCTGATAGAAAGAGAGATAACCATAGGCTATAGACATTAAAGATTAACATCGAGGATGGAACCCATGGTGGGTAGGTAAATGATTCGTTGCTATCCTTGTGGGCAAGATTTTAATGCCTCATGCCTTACTTATTATTAAGATGCTTTCTTTAATCGCTTAAGAAATTAATGTATTGAAATTGTGAATATCCAAAATGTCTGAAACTAAGAAGATAATATGTAGACTGCACAATATTGTTTTTTTTTATATCATAAGATTGCAAACAAGCAGATGGGTCTCCTGATGGAGAGTCAACCATCCCCTATAGGCACCAAAGATGTTAATGGTGCATTGCTATTTTGTGGCGAGGTCTAATGCCACATGCATAAGTTTACCGGCTACCTTACCTTCCAAACCAGAACACGACAGCGACAAGCACTAACGCTTATGCGGCAGGAATAGGTAAGTCCTGAGAAAAATGGCTAGGAATAGGTGGTACCTGACCTGACGAGACAATGCAGAACTCTACCACCTAGTAGCCACAATGGTAGTGACTCGTAAAGCCTATCGGTCGCCTTTTACGACCTGCCTGGCAGAACAGCAGTTGGCATATTCTTTAAAAGAGCCTGGGACTAATATGGGGAAAAAGTGTATTTGAAATATGGCTTTATGCAATCTCTGACAAACCAATTATTACCTATGTATTTAATTTGCAAAACAGCATTTTCAAATGAAGCCTTCAAGACTTCAAGAGCATTTGAATACAATATGTACTGATAATGTATTTAAACGAAATAAACTTTTTTGAATAAGTATCTTACTTATACTTATTCAAAAAAGATTACTATAGCTGCACAAACAACAATAAAACACAGCATTCAGTAGTTTGGACAAATTCTTCCAGTACACTCACAATAACTATTAAGTTTCTGTTTGGACTGATTTAGAAATATTGATTTATAAATAATTTCATTATATTTTACTAATATGTTTCCAGTATTTTTAACTTGCAAAATCATTGTTGTGCTATTAAATGGACTCACAGTTTGTAAATTTTTGGATACTAAAATTTGAAATTTGGCAAATAGATAAACCTATATACAAAAAAGTTCAACATCTAAATTGCAGGTCATTAAAATCTCACTCCACTCGCTAGATGAATCTCCTGTAAGAAAAAAAAGAAGGGAGGGGTTCGAGTCTACTTTTCTAATATATCTAAATGTATATACCTCAAAGTGTATGTACATACTTAAAAACACTCAAAATATTAATGTTAAAAATTATTTGTACCATTATTTATGAGATGTAGGAGCTTGGTTTGTAATAAGTGTATTTTTTGTAATATGAAATACTAATCATAATTTTAAATATTTTAAAATCAAAAAGTACTAAAATATCAAGTGTTGCACTTCATAAAGAAAGCTAGAAGTCTCCATGGGGTAGACGTGAGATCTATATAACATAGATAGTTGGGAAATTATTTTATTGTTTTCATAAACATACCTCATTTTCAACCAAAAATAAACTCTACTTTTGACAACGGCAACATATCAGACAACATATAGCATATGTGACGATCGTAATGTAACTGTATCGCAACAATCAGTTTTCAATAACGAGTGCTCTGTAAACATAAGTAACTTAGCAAAATTTCTTGCGTTAACACATTTACTCAAGCGCAGTGTATTGCGCCGGCTCTTTGCGCTAACTCAAAATTGCGCCATGGCGCAACAAATCTGACGCGGTCCGGGGGTGACGGGAAGTGAGCAGCGAACGAAATGTGCGCCGTGCTACAGATTCTTAAAACAAACAGCGCACAGCGCATGAATTGCGTTAGTGCATTGGTAACTCAACAAGTGAGTCGCAACACATGAGAGTCATGACACATGATAATTGTGCATATGAATGAGAGTTTACTACGTATAATCTCTAAGTAATCTGTAGTATAACTATGCTGCGCCGTGCGCTAACACATTTTGCATAAGTGAGTTGACACACCCGCTCAGTGAATTGAGTTAGCGCAATTGTGCGGCGCAGAGCAGTGTTACACATGTCTAGTGCTGTTGTAATGAGTAAAATGACCTACTTCACTTTGTTTCGGTTATGTTCAAAACGTAGGTACGGGATTTTGTTTTAGTGAGAATAAAATATTAATACAAACACTTGCATAGCACAATATAAAGTATAATTTTGTTTTATATATGATTCTTTTTTTGTGGGTGCTCAAGATGTTTTTACACAAATTAATTAGATTTTCATTTTGAACTCTTGACTTTCATACTTGTAAGTATTCCATTTCTATAATTTTTTGAAAAAAGAAAATTTGAAGTAAATCCATACAGTACTTTTTGAGTTTACCCCGGACATCCATACAAACAGACAAAAATTATATCGATTGTAGATCACACCCCAAGTATCCTTTTAAAAAAATATTTAATATACAGTTTTGACTTTTCTATGATTTTATTATATGTATAGATAGTTGATATTTTTTTGGTATTATAATTTTATAAAATACTCACAAATTTATTTCGTATACATAAATACCAAAACTCTTTACCAAATTAATACTTTGTTATACAGTCAGACTCAAAGTTGGTAAAGTATACAGAAAACTTAATTGAAAAGTAATTAAGTACATCATTAAAACTATAACTGACGTGGTTAAGTTGGGAAGTAACAGTTTTGGCTTTCGGTATAAATATTAAACTTTGTTCAAAACATAGATAGTTTTCACATTTTGCTATCTGGAATCACAAAATGTTATCGTTTTGTTATTTCAAAAACCCACAACGACACATGTAGCGAGAGTAATATCATTAGCTAACCCCTTTCTAATCCACTCACCTCACAATCCAAAAATATTTTGAATAAGCTTAACTTTGCACTGTAATGTGTTAACAATAACAATTATAAAAGGATACAATCTGATAATTTTATATGATCCTTAAAAACTGTGTACCATTTCTTCAAAACAATTTTTTCGTGTCGTGTTCCAGTTTGCGCTGCAATGAGTTTCTTCAAATCACCGACGGTATCATCAGGATTGCATTTAACTCTAACTTTTTTCCCCAGACGATCATTGCATGTAACTTCTAACATTTTCTTATTTCTAAAAAAGTATCATTTAAGCGTTTTTTTTTTTATTAAAATGAATACAATTTTTAATGAAATAAAACTAGGTAGTTTTATAAAATGATAAACATTTAAAAAAGCATTTTCTATAAAATAATTTAGTACAATAATAAATATTACCATATATAGTTATTCGAAGAATATATATTTATCACTACGTTTTATTATTTTTATTAAATAGTAAATACTGAATTTATTTTAATAAATAGAATTTTATTTTCTATAAAGTGACACTTGCTTGTTCGAGGCTCGAGCTACTTGCTTTGACACAGATCCAAGGAACTTATATATGGTAACTGGAATTAATACGAAGCAATATTTGAAAAATAAAAATTTACTTTATTTCGTTACTAATAAAGTTGATATTTGTTTCTTACTTAACAGAGGGGAAAAACGTTCTGAGCAAGACAACGACATGAGTGGATGTTGTCCCTTTCTTGCAATTGCCAGTGTTTAAACAAAACTATTGATTGTAGATTTTTATATATCCGGTAATCGTGAAATCCCTTTTATTCATACACGTCGATAAATACATTAGCATAAAATGTATTGTAATTAACAAAGTGAGATCTAAAATGTGCTTATTTTAATTATTACGTAATTCCTTATGCAATACAAAGCTGTTTCTCAAATTAGTAGAATTACTTAGTAATAATTTGCGAACTACGCATGGCCGCACTTATATATGGCGATTGGCGCTTTATTTAGTAGAAAGAGACAATCCACCCATGTCGTGGTACTCTTCGGAACGATTTTGAAGCGCGTGTGAATATTCCGTGTGAATATTCCGGGTAGAATGTAACTTCCTTGGTTGCTTTGACAATTGAATTCTTTTTTTTTCCTTCGCTGTGGCAACTACTCGAATAAGGAAACCTATGGAAATGTTACAATGTCATATAGATACTTAGGGATGTAATAGATTAGAATACCTAAATATCAAATAAACCAATATTTGAAAAATAAAAATGTACTTTATTTTGTTACTTATAAAGTTGACATTTGTTGTTTCTTACTTAACAGAGGGGAAAACGTTCTGAGCAAGACAACGACAAGAGTGGATGTTGTCCCTTTCTTGCAATTGCCAGTGTAAATAAAACTGTCTGATGGTAGATTTTTATATATTCGGTATGGAGGGTAGAAGTAAGGAGGGTCATCTGTGTATATGAAAATGTGTCCGTCAAAATGTATTAAATTAGAATGGCGCCACATTTGCATCAAGGTAACTCTTAAAAGAAGCGCCAAATATTGTTAGAGTAGGCTTCAAAAATAAACAAGGAAAAAGAAATTTCCGTTAAGTTATGGCGCGCTTTTAAAAATCCGCATAAAGTGGGAAACAATATATGATTATTTTTTTACGTATCATTTAACGATTTAACGCTTATTTGTGAATATCAAAAAATAAATTTTGTTTTGGGATTTACGTCCACTTGGACAACTTTTCACAGCACAAATTTTACCCATAACTGTTCTGTTATTCACTCACTTTTTCATAAAATTAAATGTTTATATATCAATAACCGTACTATTTACTGTTCACGAAATAAAATCACTCTAAACGCACGTTTGGTTATAATAATTCTGTAAGGTTATATTTACCACAATATTTTGTACAACGTAAGTTGTTGAAATTCTCAATAATTAACTACTTTAGTCGATAATGACATTAAATTTTTTAACTCGGCATACTTCAATATTCATCTACGATTGTTACATTCATACCATACCCTGTGCATCCACCAGCGCGATTGTGGAGGATTTTGGAACTGTTATTTAGCGCATACAACTGGACACTTTTTCAACTTTTCTCCCATATAAGATGACTCTCCTTACCTCTACCCTCCATAATATTCGGTAATCGTCAAATGCCTTTTATTCATACACGTAGATAAATACATTAGCATAAAATGAATTGTAATTAACACAGTGAGTTCTAAAATGTGCTTATTTTAATTATTACGTAATTACCTATGCAATGCAAAAACTGTTTCTCAATTTAGTAAAATTACTTACTAGTAATTTTCAAACTACGCATGGCCGCACTTATATATGGTGATTGGCGCTTTATTTAGTAGAAAAAGACACACTCCACCAATGTCGTGATACTCTTCGGAACGATTTTGAAGCGCGTGTGAACATTAAGGGTAGAATGTAAATTCCTTCACTAAACACTATATTATATGATTTTGTGACTAAACAGGCTTAAATATAATCGTTTATAATTTTAATATAATTCAGTAGTAGTTGTAGTCGTACGTTAGTATCGTGACAATTATCTATTGCTACTGAAACTGAGTCTTAGTAACAGAGTCCCATTTTATCTTTTGAGTATGGTGCTACAATATTCGAGTTTTGATCTTACTAAAGTTTTATAAATTATAATTTTTAATTAGGGATTTTAAACGCGTGCCAAGAGCGTATAACAAAACAAAGCATTAGTAGACTTTTCTGGCAAATTGTATTAATATGTACGTCGAATTTAAGCTTTGAGTGTAGTTATCCCAAAATCGCGCGAAAAGTTAACGTTTTTTAAGTCGTAGCCATTTATATTGTAAGTTCTTTTGAGTGATTTATTTCTTTCTTGAAAAGCGAAGTGTGAAACATTTTTTGGCATGCCATTAAGGTCACACCAACGTGATAGTCTGTTAATGTCAGCCTGTAGAAAATCAACATCGGCAATATCATCAACACGTCTGTAAATTTTTAGGTCATCAGCAAAGTTACGAATAGTCTAGAAACGTGCAGAGTTGGAGCACTGGAGAGATCTAAAAATAAAAGAAAGAGATAGCTACTTCTATTGTTAAGCAAATTGCCGACCTTTACCCAAACAGCTATGCATTAATGGGTCTTCTGTTATAGGGCATAAGGGAGAAAATAGCGTGTACTAGGACTTTTAACATTCAAAATAACTTGTTTACGATTAGCCTGGTTTATGCGTGCCCTTGCTCGTGCCTTCTACGGCGCGCTGTCGGTTGCACTCGGCCGGATGGCGATTCAAAAAGCCGATTGAGCCGTTGGAATATTACCTAAGCGACTGAGCTAATTAGGAGCTAGATTTAAATCAAAAGCTAGTTCATTTTTATCTCTCATTCAGGAGCTACCCAAGTCTATCGAATATCAAAAAGTCAGTCTTAACGATATTTTGCAAAGTCAAAAATAAGAAATCAGATCATTAAAATAACGATTACTATTCCAATATAAGCAATAGAGGTCATCTGGCGATTGGCGAGCGTTACCGCGGTACGCTCGTCACCTTCGTGGTGGTCTTGGGAAATTGGGAAAGAGACGTGTCACTGCACATATGAGCAAACGCTCCTATCACTGTCAAAATTGTCATACATTTGTAGATATATTATATTGTGAGAAAATAAAAATAAACCATGTTATGCTATTTTATCGTAACGAATGAGATGGCAAGGTTTAAAAATTACCCTTAGAGTGAATATATTTCATCGGTAAGTATTACAACCAATGACTAGTAGTGGTAATATTATACTCTGAATTTCTGTGTGTGATCTGTTGACAAACTAAGAAATTGTCTTGAAAGGCGTATCCATCCGTGGTTCTAACTAATCTAACCACTCTTTTTTCGTTATCGGAGGGGAATTAAATTTACGCACGACCAGGCACATGCATCAGTCCGAATGTGGGACTCACCGACTGGTCGGAGCCGGAATACCCACTAACACCGCTGCGGTGTCCCTCTTCGATGCTTTTGTAGGCGAGGTGATGGGTACGCTGTATTCTTCCACTACCCCGCGAGCATGTACATCCATCTAGGTCCGGAGTTAGCTAGAATCATGAAGCTGTATTATATCTGGAGGCAACACTTCTAATACATAATTGAAACACAACTTTGAATACTGCTGTCACCTTCTGAGGTCTTACCCTCTCTCTTTAACACAGCTGTATAAAAAGAGATGGCGAGACCTCATAGACAGAGATATGACGTAGGTTTATGTTTCGAGTAATTAATCCGAGTGCTTGCTCCACCTTTACATTATACTTCATGGCTAAAACCCCGGCGGACGACATTAATTGGTCATTTTTAAAGAGGTTGGCCTTTTTCACCCTTGTGCGTAGACAAGAGCAGAGCCCCTACCTTTAACACGATTAATGCAGATGTGACCGGCTATTGTCGCGTGCATTCCGGACTGCGTGTACCTCATATCTAAGCCGCAATTGCGCCTATCGTCACGAAGCTTCGAATAATGATACGATAAATACAGATGTGATCTCTACATGTATCGTGTCTAGAGATGGGTCGGAATAGGTAAATCAGAGACTAGGTGCATCTAGTCCTAGTCGGTAAAAATACGTGATCCAAATACCTGTTCCACCTAGTCCACCTAGTCCTAATGATACTATGATCTTATTTTGTGAAATTGATACTATTAACAAAAAGTATACGTATGTGCATTTAAACGTAATTGAATACTATAATATTTTCTAACACTTACACGAGACATTTACACAAACAAAACTAGGTTTTACGCTAATTATCGCGTTTTTTCTGATGTTTATACCCCGACGTTAGATGTTTTTTCGATAAACGTTTTCTATAATTCGATACCGAACTTAATTACACTTTACATATTTTACATTCTCCCCTTCTTCATTATTTTGTCTTTTATCTACAAAATGTTTCCAAGCGATATTGCTACGTTTGGGCAACATTATTATACCTAATTATAAAATAAAAAGTTAGAGTCACCGATTAAATACTAACAATAGCATTCTATGCTATTAACCAACACGTAATCTGAAAAAGCTATGATGGAATCACGTCCACGATACTAGGTTAGTCTGTGACACTAGATACTTCAAAGTATAAAGACTATGATACTTTGATCGATATCGGACGCGATCTGTTACCTGTTCTCAATGAAGTATTTGATCGAGTACCGCGTATTATGACGTATAAACCGGTATTCACCTGTTAGCTCGGTGGTCGGCCATACGTAGCGAGAGATCGGGACGGAGCATATATATTGTATAGCGGTATCTCACTCTTGTGAGAGCGGGAAAAAGTATACAAATCGTATTGCTTCATCTCGTTAGCATTTAGTCATGGGTGAGCAAGATAGCAAAACACGTTTTCACATAAGAGTACAGAAAACGGTACAACGAATGCGATAAACGTTTTATGCTATGATTATCTACAGAGTACAGGACTACACGGACTTAGTCTTGTGAAAAATGTAATAGTTGCCGCCTACTATCGTAAAATACCTAGTATTTGTACTTGTTCTAGTATTTACGACTCATCTCTAATCGTGTCATTAAATAATAATAAGAATAAATATCACTGGACAAATTACACGAATTGATCTAACCCTAAAGTAAGCAAATTATATCCTTGTAGTATGGGTGTCAGTCAACGATACTAATACATAGAAATACATATATAAATACTGTTACATAATAAACACCCAAACCCAGAAATACAAACATCTGTGCTCATCACACAAATCCTGTCCCTGCCGGAAATCTCGATCCCATTGATTGTGTAGTCAGGGTCACTAACCACTCGACCAACGGGGCGGTCATTAATAATAATAATAATAATAAACTTTATTTGCATTCGTACAGGGAAAATCAAAGCACAGGTTTAACCCTGTCTCCTGTGCTAGTGTAAACTGTGGTACAGGAGACAGTGCCTTCACCCAGTGTCACAATCTTGTAAATTAACACAAGCAACATATGTACAATTACGCGTGTGTATGTATGTATGTGTTTGTGTGTGTGTGTGTGAAGTTTTGCACGAAGTTTTGTGATGATAGACGCAAGTGCAGACCAGCATTAGCGCGTTAATATCTTCGGAAGTTTCGGGATGCTAGATGCAAGTGCGGTCAAGTCATAATATTAAGAACTTAGTTCGCTTGAAGTCCGGACATGCCAATTTGTCGTAGATTTCACTCTCGTTTGTCAAATTGGCATGTCCATAGAATATTTTGATTCTCATTGGTGGTTTAGTCGTCTAATTGCGGTTTTTAAATTTGAAAACTTATTTACCGAACGCACTAAGACAATTTTTGACATATTTCTTAAAAACATCCGGAGATAGTTTCTTCCTTATAAGTTTATACATACATACATACACATTGATATTAAATTTATTATATTAAAAAATTAAATATTATTATGTTTCTCCAAAATCACATTTACAGCAGTAATTACGCCATTTCACCTAACATCTATATAAATTAACATTGATTTGGACAGGAAGTTTATCCAACTGTCCACACGTCATTTGACAATCGCCGAGTCGACGTCTTCTTCATCAGCGGTCAGCGACAGTGAATTTTTAATTTTGGTGATAGTGCGAGTGAAATATTAGTGAAAAAAATGCAAATTCCAAATGAATATGTTTCTACAGCGGAAGATGTTGCCGATCAGGTAAAAATTTGTGGTTATTAGGTTGTAATAGAAGCAATATTTATGGTAAATTCGTTATAATTCAACAAACTTGATCAGTTTGTCACGTCACCGAATAATTTCTATTGGTGCTGTTTTATCACATATCATAAATATAGGAGTACCTACTATTAAGTATTTGTAAATTAAGTCCAGTAAGCGGAAGTTACAATTTTTAATATTTAGAAAAAAATGTATTCAAAAGATTTATAATATGGTCATTTTTATAGAAGATACATCCTGCATGTTAAATTTAGAGGATTAAAACTTCAAGATACACTTAATCTTTTTTAAGATACTCATATAAATCGCTAATAATATCTTCTCCAAAAAATGTGTCTACATATTATTATTACTTAGGTGTTTCTTAAACCTGTACTTAATCTCTCCAAAAATACTTATTTAGAAAAAAGCTCATGTTTTAGTTTTAAGCTCTTATAACTTGTTTTTTTTTTAAATAAACTAATTATAAAATATTATTGTATTTTAAATTCTCAGCTAATTTATCATTGATCTAATGACACTCTTCAATGAAAATCTCAACATATAAATTATTCAAGATTATAAGTTTTTTTTAAATTTTAAGTCAACATATTGAAACTTATGAGCTGACCTTTAACTAAAAACATGCACTAAAGATGGCTTATAAAATCAAATTTGGTTGGTTCAGTAATGTGGGCTTTTGCCCAATCTATGTAGTCCCTTATATATTTTCAAAATCAGGATATGATTAATGTATTATTAGTTGTTTGTATCAAAATACTAGTTACAATCAGTTGATCAGTCATGCCTCTGGCATACACATTGGATCACATGTGTCAAAACTAAGCCATAACTCTTAGGCTTTATGAGTTAGTGATATCTCTAAAAAGACATTAGTAGTATTTGTGTGAAAAACGTCTTACAGCTCTTAGTTACACAGAGTCCAATTTAGAGTAAGAAATGGTATAATTATAAATGTATTTAAATAAAAACAAGTATAAGGAAAGAGATTAATGATAGTATTTATTTATTACAACAGCAAAAATATTGGCACACATCACACATTTATGTTGTTAAACACTTGTATACATTTTGAACATTAAACTGTTACATGTGTATATGTGTATTTGTATATTGATAATATTGAACTATAATAAAACAAAGATAGTTTGCAATGTCACAATTAACACTTTAATTAGTTGAACCTGACTATGGCTCAAAAGGGCTCGGGTTTAATTCCTAACAGGGACAAACATTTGTGTGATAAGCATAATGTTTGTATATCTGGGTTCAGGTGTTGCCGTGTTGGTCCCGGCCTCCTTTGAAGAATAGGCCAATTGCCGTTCTGCCAGGCAGGTCGTAAAAGGCGACCGATTGGCTATCGAGTCACTACCATCGTGGCTACTAGGTGGTAGAGTTCTGCATTGTCTCGCCCGGGTCTGGTACCACCACCTTACCTATTCGTGCCGCAATAGCGTCAGTGCTTGTCGCTGTCGTGTTCCAGTTTGGAGGGTAAGGTAGCCGGTAAACTTATGCATGTGGCATTAGACCTCGCCACAAGATAGCAATGCATCATTAACATCTTTGGTGTCTATAGGCTCTTTCCATCAGGAGACCCATCTGCTTGTTTGCTATTTTATGATATAAAAAAAAAGGTGTTTATTCTATTTCTGGGTTGTAATCTATTTAAGTACTTATATATGTATCTCTATATATTATTGTCGATGACTGACACCTATACCACAAGTAAATAAATTGCTTATTTTGGGGTTAGTTCAATTGGTGTAATTTGTTGTGTTATTTATTTATTAAGAAAACATGCCATTTTCATCTAATACTCATGACAGTAATTCCTAAAGCATACATAGCCTGGGCTCGTCACACCCTCAGTACTCTCAAACCAGCCGTTTAAGTTATGTGGCACAATACATTGGAAATAACACTGTAGAGTATTAGAATAAATCAAATTATTCAAAGTTAAGAAAATTGTGAACATTCCACACAAATTTCCAACAGTTTCCGACTCAACAATGGTCCAAATCTATGGTTTCAGTTTTCAATAGACTGTGCCTTACACCCTATATATGATGCTTAACTCATATTTGCTCTAACAACAACTTTTGTATCATATTATACACCCTTTTCCATCACTCTTTCTTTAGTCTTTTATCAATTATTATTTACCAACAATCCAATTCAACTTTCGATCCAGTGATGGGGCAGACTATTGACTACATACATTTGTATACATGCAATGGCACAATAGCTAGTACTCAAGCTTGGAGCACATATAAATAATATATTTGATGGCATGGCATGTTCTGATCAAGCTAGAAAAAAATGTTTTTAATGGATTACCTGACCTAGGTTAACACTGTACGATTTGAGTATCTAGTACTTCCCTAGAAGGTACCTGTTCACTCTTCTCTTGAAGATCCCCAGGTTGTACTCATCGGGGAACACAGACTCAGGAAGCATGTTCCAGTCCTTTGCGGTTCGAATGAAGAATGTTGAGCGGAACCGCTTTGTAAGTGGAACATCCACCATATGGTGGTGCCTAGAATCTGTGCGCCTCGACGATGGGACTCATTATCCTATAGCCTCATTTAAGGCTATGGGATAATGTGACTTGACATAATGGGCGTTTTAGAAATTTTCTTAGTGATATTCATTACCTGGTTTAATGTGTAAATTTGAATGTGTTTAGATTTGTATCAAGAAAAACAATATTATTTTTATATGTACAACTCTGAGGTTGTTTCACTTTGGACGTGTTATGACAGACCATTACTTACTTAGTCTAATTTAGCAAACAAAGTTAAGACCAATGTTGACAGCAGAAAACAGCTAGACCTTCATAATTTACAAAATTTTAAATCCCGGCAGTAAAAAGCAGGCAAGTCTTTCATTGATGATATTAAACAGAAGTTATAACATTACACACATTACGTAATTATCAGTTAAAATGATATTACAAATTCTTATCATTGAAGTATTTAAGTAACACAACTTAGGAAATTATGTTTATCAATTGGTAGATATTGTTAGTAATGGTGATATTTCGTAATTACTAATTGTACATCATCTACAAAATGATTAAGATTTTTGCAACATAATGGGGATTCTTTTTGCCTAAATAAATGTTGTGAGAATGGAATTTAAATATTAATAAAATATATACAATTAGGATATGAAAAGGAGACTGAGAGTATTATGACCTAAGTAGTTTGGTCAGGTATTCTTGTGAAGATGATTTTATAAATCTCTAACACCCAGTATGAAGACGATTTTATTATTTTTACCTCCATTGCACTATTGTATCGTGACCCTTCAAAAACTCAATCATACGTTATCTTTATTGTAACATTATGCATTATTTTCTAAGACGTGAGTTGGGAGACTGCCCTGTGGCCTGTGGATAGCCTATTTGGCTTAGATCATGAGGTCCCGGGTTCGATCTCCAGATCAGACAAACGTGTTAAGTATTGAGGTTTTTTTAGAGTTTTTCCTAGGAAATCCAAAATCTCAATAGCAGCTCCAAATCTAGCAGGTGTTGTTACCATTCATGTGAGTCAAATGAGCACATAAAGTAGTCGGTCTCGGTTGTCGCTCGAAATAGTTGATAATCATTATCAGATCGGTGAAATGCGGAAATTGGATTACCACTCATTTTGCCAACTGATGAACCAGAAAGTCTATAGATGTTCAGTTTACTCGGCCTACCCCACAAAGGAACTGGGTGTGATGATCCTGTGAGCAGGGCTACTAATAGTAGACAGTAGTCCCAGGAACAAACTTCTTTTTGCCTGACTAAGGGAGGGTAGTTTTTCGAGTGTATGTATGTATTCATTTCTTTGGCACTCCATACAGCCCAAACGGCTGGATGGTTTTTGGCATATGTGGTGTCGTTGGATTTTTCTAAATTGTAGTTGTGAGATAGGACAAATTTTCAAAATGGCGCCCCGAAATAGTGGAATGGGAGGAGGGCAGGTGATTTTTTTCTTACCGTAGCAATATGGGTACCAAATGAAAGCTAGTAAGAAGACAAGTTCAAAAATATATATATCACATTGTTTATGCTGCTGTTTTAACACAAATATTCATGAAGCGTGCGTTTTATCGTCTAGGCGCCCGAATTATTAGTTGCTGTGCAAAACGAACAAAGCACCCAAATCACGTTTTCTACAGTGACAGACGCCGCTATGCAAGCCTTGTCCGGTTCTGGTGAAAAATTGAGAGGACGTAATGGACCCGGGTGCTTGAGCTCCATATCAGTTAGCGTGTCAAGATCCCGACTGGCGAAAGAGGCAAACCGCACCTCAAAAATCAACCTCAAAACTTTCGTCTCTATGGCTTTTTTTGTTGAGCGGGAACTCGGCCCTGGACTACCCATCAGTGCCTCAACATTGTGGAAGTTGCCAGTAGACAAAATATTAGCCTTTATTTTTGACGTCATATTATCAGGCGACTGCTTAGTAGGAACCTGCAGCATATATGTAGATTGAATATTATATTAAGCAATGGGAGTTATATATGACAATAGAGTGGCCAGCTCTTCGAAGGGACCAATTGAAACCTGGAAAATTGCAACAGCCTGTTTATTTAGAATTTGACAACAAAGCAACTAAAATCAATGTTCCCGGAGTGGGAGTCATAATCGAACCATCGAACACCACAAGCTCCAAGGAATTACTTTAGACGGAGCTGTGGTTGAGTTATATTCACAGATTTTTTATAAAGGTCAAGCATGCATTGCTTTGAGCTTAGGTAGGTCTCTAGAGGGACTAATAGTAAGAAGTTTAGACCACCACAAGTTACTTAATAATCCCTACAATAATCACTCTCTGAATGAAATGACAAGATTGCATGATTTACCATCATATAATCCTAATGTCGAAGTTAATGAATCCTTACTAAAAAGTATAAAATAATTTTTTTTTATTGAAAACAAAAACCCGACTGTATTTTGAAAAAAGATTCATTGCTTTAAATGAAAACTAAAAAGAAAGAAACGAGTCAAGTAGTTTAGAATCATGTTAAGTAATAATTAATAACTACACCACTAAAATAGTTCTATAATCGATGTACATATAAAATAATCCATGAATTTTAATTCAGCACAGAACTATTAACAGTCGGGGCCCTTTGTGAAAAGATAGCTAAAAATTGAATGGGCCCCGACTGTTAATTGTTCTGTGCTGAATTAAAAATCATGGATTGTTTTATATATACATCGATTATAGAACTAATTTAGTGGTGTGGTTATTCATTATTACTTAACATAATTCTAAACTACTTGACTTGTTTCTTTCTTTTTAGTTTTCATTTAAGGCAATGAATCTTTTTTCTCAAGATACAGTCTGCTTGTTTGTTTTCAATATTTTTTTCATTTATTAATAACAAACCGAATTTTTGTAAACACCTTTGTTTTGACAAGACATCCATCTTTTCTATCTTCGAAAAATCTCGAATCGGATAACTAATAAAGACAGGTAAAAAAATGTGTAAATGGTTGACCCTACGGGCAATCCCTGAAACTTCCCACTAAATTAAGGTATTTTAAGCTTAAAAAAATAAGAAATAGAAGCATAGATTTTTCAGTTCAAACATCTATTTTGTTAAAAATGGCAGTATATTAATTTTTGAAAAGCTGTATATTTTGAAAACGATGATGGTATTCAACTCAATTTTTGCGATTTAAAATATTGCCTTAGCTAAAATTTAGCTGCTAAAATCGATAGGTTGAAAAATTTCGATGCTATGTCAAAAAACATTTTATTTTTAACTAGCTGTTGCCAGCGACTTCGTCCGCGCGGACCTCGTTTACTCCGCACAGCACCTCTCCCGTAGGTGATAGCGTGATAATATGTAGCCTATATGTTGACCCGACCTATTAGTAATATTCATGCAAAATTTGGGGTAAATCCATGCAGTACTTTTTGAGTTTACCCCGGACATACATACAGACAAACAGACAAAAATTCTAAAAACTATATTTTTGGATTCGATATCGATTGTAGATTACGCCCCAAGTATTATTTAAAAAAATATTCAATGTACAGTTTTGACTTTCCTACGATTTTATTATATGTATAGATTTTCTTCATTGATAAATCCCAAACTAATGATCGATTTTGATAAAATTAACGGTATTTGAGTTTTTTAAGGAGAAAAGCTTATTTAAAAAAATTAAGTAAGTTTGGCCTCCAAAAAGCTTGGCGTACTCAGTAGAGCAAAGCAGTACTTCATGCCAGCCCATCGCCTTCAACTTTACAAGTCCCAAATTCGACCTCAAATGGAGTACTGTTCTCACCTCTGGGCCGGAGCTCCTCAGTACCAGCTTCTTCCTCTTGATCACATTCAACGTAGAGCGGTTCGAATCGTCGACGATCAGGCTATTTCTAATCGGCTTGACTCTTTGGCGTTACGCCGAGATGTAGGTTCGCTACGTATCTTTTACAGTATGTTACATGGGGAGTGTCCCGAAGAGTAATTCGGACTAATTTCTGCCTCTAAATTCCATCATCGGACATCGCGTCAAAATTTAAAGTTCCATCCTCACCACCTCGATGTCTGGAAATCCACAACCGTGCGCTTTTGTTGGCACTTTTTGCCTCGCACTACTCCTTTGTAGAATCAATTACCCTCGGGGGTGTTTCCGAACGGATACGACTTATGGACCTTCAAGAAACGAGCTTATTCATTCTTAAAAGGCCGGCAACGCAGCTGCAAGACTACCGGTGTTGCAATTGTCCATGGGCGGCGGTGATCACTTACCATCAGGTGCACCATCTATTCGTTTGCCCCTTCTGCTATAAAAAAAGTTTGCTAAAAACAATGTAATTTTAATATTTGAAAAGCTATAAGTTTTGAGAATTAGATTCGATTTTGATTTTTGAAACTGCATTTGACGTGGTTTTTTAGTTCTAAAACATCGTAGAATACCACAAAATGATCGGTTGAAAAATTTCGAAGCTATGTCGATAAAACACTTTCCAAAATTTTTCGTCAACGGTTACTCCAAAACGGATAAACCGATTTTGATGCTATTTATGTATTAGACGTAGTTTTTTGAGGAATAGAGCTGATTAGTTTTTGTAATCAATCGATACATAAATCTAGAAGTTATATTAAAAAAATACGGTTTTGCCAAATTTTTTTTTGTGTTGTTTCAAAATTTCTCAAAAGCTCCTGGACCGGATCGGTTCAAATTTTCAGGAAGTCTAAGTTGAGTGGAATCCAACCGCGTTTCGATCGGTCCAGCCGTGGACCTCTGGTGAAAACTCGATTTTCGAAAATCGGGGTAAAATCAGTAACTTCCTTATCTACATACGTAGTGGGAAGTTAAAAAAAAACTTTAGTGTTGGACTAAGAAAAGTTTCCACTTGTAGGACAAAGTGACCTTGAATTATAATAATAATAATTAACAAGCTGTTGTGTGAAAATTAGGTTGCTTTTAAATTAATTAATAATAATTTAAAAATCTCATAATTCTGTTATCTCATCTCATAATTTAAAACCATTGAATGTTTAGAACAAAAGTTTTTCATGTTTTTCATAAAATATTAAAATGTTTGAAGCCCCCTAACTTTATTAGTTACCCAATTCCAGATTTTCCGAAGATAGAAAAGATTTGTGTCTCGTCAAAACGAAGCTGTTCACAAAAATTCAGCTTGTTAATAATTTAAAAAAAAATTGTTCCTGAGACTAAGGTGTATAGCTAACATGAAGTGATTGTTCTTTACATCATAGTATATTATCATGACTAAAAGCATTGAAAAGGCAGTGAGAACAGTAAATTGGAATCTTGAAACAATACCCTAGCTTAGAAAAGAACCTTGATATGATAGTAATAGTATTGTTACGTACTTCGGGTTCGTAATTGTAAGAAAACACCACTTATATTAAATCCGTGTATTTACAAAACAAATACACAAAACAGGACAATATACTACTTAAATACACTGATTAACACTGATCACTCGCTGTACTATCACTGAACTTAGAACACGACACAATAAAACACTTCTCGCTTCGCACTGGTCACTTGATGTATCTCTCTCGATCGCTTGATAAAAACTGCCTTGTATTTGTCAGCATATCTCTATTTACAGCCAGGGTAAAGTTCTACCTGGATCCAGAAAAATCTAAATTATCGGGAAACAATGAATCACTTCTTATCGTAAACATGTTATGAGTCATAAAACCTAGTACACGCTACTTTCATACTTATGCCATATCTCACAAAGTCCATTATGGCATAGCCCAGGTCAACTATTTGTTTGTCAATAGAAGTAGCTATCTCTTTTTTTTTATTTCTAGATCTCTCCAGCGCTCCAACTCTACACGTTGCTAGATTATTCGTAACAGTATTAATGGCATTTAATAACATGTTCACTCAGGTTCACTCCACCACATTTGATTTGACTTAAAACATTTGAAATTCTAGAAATTCAGTTATTAATTTAGAGATTAATTATGTTACATACAAATATTATAAAGAAGTATCTCTTTTAGGTGATTACTTTTTAAACTGTTTTTTTTTTAAGCAGAAGCTCAGATGTTTGCCTGAAACATGTTTGTGTGTCTTCCTTTTTTTCACACAATATGCTTCTTACTGTTTAAAAATTTTGGTGCCTCCAGAAATGTCCTAGTTCGTATTTTCCACATTATGCTTGCTGCCCCAATAATTTATCAGCAAGTAGGATGCATGCAAATAATCTATAATATAAAAATAAGTCGGGTTTTTCTTCCTGACGCTATAACTCCAGAACGCACGAACCGATTTCCACGGTTTTGCATTCGTTGGAAACGTCTCGGGCTCCGTGAGGTTTATAGCAAAGAAAAGCCGTCTGGTGGCGAAATGGAGTTCGCCGGGTTTGCTAGTGTATCATAAATTTTGTTATTTTTGCATATTCTGCTGATGTTTTCACCCCGTTTTCTCAATATAAGGAATTTCAGTAAATACGTAAATATCTTAAAATCACATTATATTTAGCACATATTTACTTAAAGGAACTTGAAGCCATATACAATCAAAAGAGACACTTTACAAAAGCTCAATTGGGCTTGTCAATCATCACATAAAAGCGTGATTGATTTTAATCTATTGCAATGTCCTCAATCAAACCAATTCGAACCTTATCTATTACTGAATAAGGTTTAAATTTGTCTGAGGAAAATTTTTCCGCATTTATACCTACCATTGAGCCACATGCAAATGCCCTTTTGTGGGTGTCTTTGTTTATAGCCTATTATATTTTTTATAATTATAAATTATAATTTTATAATTTCTGTATTGCCCAATTTATTATAAGCATAAATGTTGTAATTTAATGCACATTGTTCAATTTCATGATTAGTATTTATAATTTTGTAAGTGCATATTTTTCTGATTCAATCCTCTGCATATCGCACTATTCTCGCGAACCTGTGTGCTGTCAGTACTAGGATTTTTAAATTGATTTTCAAGTGTATATTTGTATGTGTATTTGTTTAGCGCATTCTGTAGACTAAACAGCGTGATGGATTGAGATTGTTCATAAGTTTTGTTTAAATTGTGAGAGTGTAATGGCTATTTAATTTTTACCTGACTGCTCTAGGTTTTATTTTTTTATATATTACTAGGGACCCGTCACGTGCTTCGCTACGTACCGCCATTTAATGAATTCATTTGTTACAAAAAATGTGATAAATGAAGAACCGCTCTACCGATTTTGTGCAAACTTGACATAAACCTTCTACTAAATAGTCCGTATCAAGCCTAAACATTTGGTTTGGATAGGTGAGCCCGTTCTTGAGTTATAAAATTACAACGAAAAGTGGTATTGATTTTTATATAAATAGATAAGATGATATAAACAAGCAGATGGGTCTCCTGATGGAAAGAAAACCATCGGCTATAGACACGAAAGATGTTAATGGTGCGTTACTATCTTGTGGTAAGGTTTAATGCCTCATACATTACTATCTTACTCTCCAAACTGGTACACGACAGTGCCAAGCATACAATATTGCAGCAGGAATAAGTAAAGTGGTGGCACCAGACACGGGCGAGACAATGCAGAATTCTAGCACTTAGTAGTCATGATGGTGACTGGTGACTTACATAGAAAATCGGTCTCCTTTAAGACCTGCCTAGCAGAACAGCAGTTTCCCTTTTCTTCAATGGAGTCCGAACCAATACAGAGGAAAAAAATAGTAATGTTTTTTGGAATCACATTGCAGTCTGATATTTCATAGTAATCACTTGTTTTATATCCCATACTTATTTGATAAATTATTCTTATTTTAAATTTTGTTTTTTATTTATCAGGTTATCAGAAAAGGCAAGAATGTATTACCTACAGTTGCACGGTTATGTTTAATCTCTACATTCCTTGAAGATGGTTTACGAATGTGGTTTCAATGGTCAGAGCAGAGGGATTACATGGACATGTCTTGGGGATGTGGCAAATTCCTCGCAACTATGTTTGTTGTAAGTAAAATATGTTATAAGATACTATTATACAATAGTAGCTATATCTATTGCTATTTAAAGTAAGTCTTGAATGTGGAGGAAACAAAATAAATCTGCGGGGATTATTATAAATGATGGACACAAGAACAAGAAATATGTGAAAATTTGACACCCTGTGTCAGATAGACATACAGATTGTAGCTATATTGATATAATTCTTCCATTTTCACCCTATGGAATCCTAAAATTACAGTAAAGATGTTGATATAAATATATTACTGTATTTCTAATGTCTCAAGGGCACTTGCGCCTATCATTACAAAGCTTTGTGCAATGACATGATAAATGTGGATGTGACCTTTACATTTATCGTCTCATTTCATGAAGCTTTGTGACGATAGAAGCAAGTGCGGCCCCAGAATAAGAGCATGTAAACTCGTCTGTCAGTCCATTTTGATCTCAAAGAATTAATTATACCAGCCATGTGCCAACTTTTACACCAACAGCTTTTATCCTGTAAAAGAACTATGCAAAAAATAAAATTTGATGCTATCGAAGTTTCTGGTAAAATCAAGTCACTTCATAAATTACAGAGTTATGAGGTAGCAAACATTAAAATAAAATATATTCAAATTCAGAACCCCTGTCATTTTTAAAGTCCGTTTAAACATTTTAATAATACGAAAGCTTTTTAATCAAGACGTCCACCTTCCAGCTTCCTCCATGTTTGTCCAGGCCTCTTTCGAGGAACAGACCATTTGCTTTACTGCCAAGCAGTTCATAGAAGCCGAGCAATTGACAATACGTGTCACGACCATCTTGACTACTAGGTGTTAAAGTTCTACAATGACCCTTGGGCTTGGTACACACACAATAGCATTATATGTATAGCATTAGTTCTTGTTCCTGTCAGATACCGGTTTGGAGGGTAATATAGCCAGTAAACTTCATGTGGTAATACATCTACCATACAGAACGGTAACGTACCATTTATATCTTTGGTGTCTTTTTTAAAAATATCATACAATATGGCTCTCCTGATGGAAAGAGAAACTATCGCCTGTAGACACCAAGGATTTTAATAGTGCGTTGCTATCTGTATGGTGGGATGGCAATGGTACATGCATAAGTCTACTGGATACCTTACCCTACAAACCATAACGCGACAATGACGAGCATTAACGCTATTGCACCAGTAATAATAGGGAAAACTCTACTAACTAGTATTCACAATGACACTGACATACACCCATAACCAATCGGTCGATTTTTACAACCTGCCAGGCATTACGGCGGTTAGTCTATTCTTTAAAGGTGCTAGCCCCACACCGGGTAATATATCGATAAAGTTTACTTTTCCATCAGGAAGCCATGTTTGTTTACTGTAATATAAAGCAAATAAGTTATTGACAATAAAAGCATTGAACATTTATTTTCAGCGCTGAGTAAGTGTAAATATAGTAAGATTGATGCACAAGCACATTTGTTTGGCTTTGATTCACTGTTGACACGCATTTTAGGCTAACAGGTCGATCTTCTTTATAATAAAACAACATATGTGTATACGAATCGTATTTGTTGCTGCAAATGATTCCAGATCCTATTTGTCAGGGAATAAAGATCTGAATTTAACAATTATGTTAAAATGCACTTGTACAATGTTGAGTACACTTGTATGTATACATTTTTTTTACTGCTCCGTTGGTTGAGTGGTTATCGAACCTAATTATGAAACGTCTGAGCTCAGGTTCGATTTCCGATTGAGACAAACATTTGTGTGATGAGCATAGATGTTTTTTTGTTTATTATGTACTAGCTGTTGCCTACGACTTCGTCCGCGCGGACTTCGTTTACACCGCACAGCACCTCCCCCGTAAGTGATAGCGTGATAATATGTAGCCTATATGCTGAGTGCTGACCCGACCTATTAGTAATATTCATGCAAAATTTGAAGTAAATCCATGGAGTACTTTTTGAGTTTACCCCGGACATACATAAAACAAACAGACAAAAAGACAAAAGGTCTAAAAACTATATTTTTGGCTTTGATATCGATTGTAGATCACGCCCCAAGTATTCTTTAAAAAAATAATTCAATGTACAGTTTTGACTTTTCTACGATTTTATTATATGTATAGATGTAACAATATTTATGTATGTATTTCTTTGTATTAGTATCATTGACTAACGCCCACAACACAAGAAAGTAATTGCTTACTTTGGAGATAATGAATTCATGTAATTTGTCTACCGATATTAAATATGTGAGTATGATAACATAGCCCTGAAGACGCCGTAAAAAGCGAAACCGGTTGGCGATAATAATTGAATAAAAAGTGTTTTGTGAAAAAGTACAAGTGTGTGTATGAAGAGAGTGATGAACGTGGAGGAAGCGAGACAAGCCTGCAAGGATCCTGATACATGGCACTCGGTTCTCTCTGCCTACCCGGTACAAGTGAATGTTTCAAGGATTTGAAACGTTATAATTTCGTTACGTTTGCTGTTTCGTGATTGGGTCGCCGCGTTTCATGCTGTTTCGTGATTGGTTCGCTAACTAGCGCTAGAAGGCAACGTCATAATATAATACGTAGGTCACACTATAAGTTTTGCGTAACTTAAAAAAACAACAAGTCCAAACTAGGTTACAATCACTTGTACTTTAATTTCACTACAAATATAAACATATTATTTTAGATTAATCGACCGGTTTCGCTTTTTAAAGCATCTTCAGGACGTAATATTGATTGAATTGAAGTGATTGTAACCTAGTTTGGACTTGTAACAATGGAATTTCACCAAATGCCGACGATTAAAAGTGTAAAATCTATAAAAAAACATGTTATAACCAAAATATTATGTTTATTGCTTTTCAAAATGATCTCTTTACGTTTTAAACATTGTTTCATGCGATCGAACCATTTTTTAAAACAGGAGAACCACAGATCTGCGGCCCTACCATGAACTCTTATAGCAGGTCAATTTTAGCCGATAATTAAACTGTCCTGCTATTTCGTACCATAAAAGCGTTATCTAACAGGCCAGTCAGTGACCACGTGACCTATGCCGGCGAGCGATCATATTACTATTCAAACCTACTTCTGCCCTGCGTTAGCGTACCATGAAGTGTTTTTGACAGACCGGAATCGATATTTGAATTGCTAAAGTGTCATAATATTGCCGGTCACTTGCAGGTGGAAAAAAGTAACTTTTATTGGATTGCTTTGTCTTAAATATACTGTAAACGTAGGTATTTTTTATTATTACTGCTATTCTTAGCACTAGTCCTATTTGGAATTTATATTGCATATTTTTTTGACATTAACTGTGTTTTAGAAAAATATTGATATTAGTATAAAATATAGTTCCTAATTCATTACTTCTATTTAAAGTTATTTATTATTTAATATTTACTTACTTTTAAAGCATTTTTATTTATTTTTAATTTTAGATAAAAAATACTTTTTTTTCACTTCACGCCCAAAATTACTTCACGCCCATATCCCCAAAGAGATAGGCAGAGGTACAACAAGTGTACCCACGATTAGCCAAAGCCTGTCGCCACCCGGGCACTTTTTCCAATCCCGGGCAACATTGCCTTTGTCAGAAAACTGAAAAACACATTTGGTTGAATTGTCCGGCCCGGGACCTCATGTGATCAACTCCGACACCGGACCACTAGACCACAGAGGAGATACACATAAATTTAGATGTGTGATGAAAACTAACGTTTTGAGTGTGCACTTTTATTGAATCCCGTTGCAATATCTTTATGAGTATTCAAAATATCTCATAAAACTTCCAATTGTTCATTGAATATATTGATATCATACGATCGTTTTGCTTCCGACATCAATCACGTTCATTAAATCAATGTGTAATTTTTAGCTTTAAAATAGTCACAAACTATTCCAAAACTCTAATCTCAAAAAATCAAAACGTACTCAAGAAATTTAAAAACCGCGCTCATAACATAAATGTCTTTATTAAACAGTTCAAGGTCATGTGTAATATTCCCAGAGTTGCGTTCTTTAATGGATGCCGCTTAACAAATATTACGTGGTTTACTTTATGTTCCATATATATTACGTAGACTTTAAATAACTTAAAACTCGATCTCTTTTGCCAATTTGTATTCTTAAATTCAACATTTCTAATTAAAATGCATTAATAATAATAACTTTATACTAAAATTTAAAAATCGGCAAGTTATGTGTTTCTCAACGTTAATTTGATTTGTCCTGCCAGAGATAATGTGACCGGCCAGAAGATACCGCATTGCAGGTCAACAAAAATTAGTTCATGGTACGATCGTAAAACCTGTCAGGTTAATACTCGTAGTTGAACTGTCTGGAACTTGACAAGTATTATAAGAGTTCATGGTAGGCCCTCTGAAGGCATGTTTCCTACGTGCTGATTGAACGCACTGCCTCTTCGGAGTTGGTAAAAGTAAAACCTCTCATCAAATCTTTGGTTTTAGGGAAAATACAGAAATCACAGGTCGGGTCGGGTCTATGTGCAGGATGAGTGACGAGATGTACTTTTGCGGAAGATAAAAATGACTTTGATTTGTTAGCCGTGTGTGAAGAAGCGTTATCATGGTGTAGGAGAATGCGGCTTTTGGGTCGTCTTTCGCGAACTTTTTCTAACACCCTGGGTAAACAAATGGTAGAATATCACTCAGCATTAACACTCTTTTGATGTTCAAGTGGAATTGTACAGATGGGACCTGTAGCTGAGAAAAAAAAACGCGATCATTTTTTTACCAACGTTTCTCGCCTGTCTCACTTTTGTTGGCCTGTTCTCATTTTCAAACACCCATTCACATGATTGCTGTTTTTTTTCGGGTTCAAAACAATAAATCCACGTTTCGTGTCCTGTGACAATGTCATAAACAGCGTAAGAATGTCCGTGGTCGTACTTCAGTAGCATCTGTGAGCACCATTCCACGCGAGCCCGCTTTTGCTCCGCTGTCAGTTCATGAGGGATCCAACGACAAAGTTTTCGAACTTTCAATTCTTCGTGTAAAATTTTCTGAATTGGGCTCATACTAATCCCCAGTAGCCCTTGAATTGTCTCATAGGTAATCCGGGGGTTTCCGTTTGGGATTAGAATTGGGAGTTTGAAGAATATACCATCTGCCATCCAAAGGCGGATCCAGCCTTCGGGTCAAGGGGATGGGGGGTCGCATACTATAATCCTTATTTGTTTGCAATAAATCCATATCTACTTTCCTGCCTCGGTGGGGGGAGTCATGACCCCCATGAGCCCTCCCTGGATCCGCCCTTGCTGCCATTCTGCATATTATTCTACATGTCTGAACCAACGGAGCGCGCCTAAAGTTACAATGTCCATCTTTAATAAGTATGTAATGTATTTTGCAACAAGTGAAACCATTGCTCTCAAATAAGGCACGAACTTTCACTACTTTCAAATTTCAATGTTTCAGTTTCGATGACGTGGAACCACTCGAAACTCAGTATACACTACAGATTTCTTATTATACACGTCAACGTACAAGAGACTGTCTGTACTGTAAAACATACAGTTTTTATATATTCTGTACTTTCCATCGTCGGCACTTGGTGAAATTCCATTGTTATTAGACACTTTTACTATTCCACTTGTACATGAATTTCACTTTTACACAATTTTTAATATATTACTCGACCGGTTTCACTTTTTAAAGCATCTTCAGGATTCTTAGTTAAGTATATTATATCCTGAAGATGCTTTGAAAAGTGAAACCGGTCGAGTAATAAATATATTAAAAAATTGTGTAAACGTGACATAAATTTCACAAGTGGAATAGTAAAAGTGTCAAATACAATTTTTACGTTCTAAAATGAATTCCTTTTTTTCGTGGGAAATGCAAAATTTGCGATTTATAATTATTTTTTTCGCCACGCAATGTAAAGCGTAATTACGGTGACTCGATGCGTCCGCGGAACTCTCGAACAGGCCGTTTATTTTGCGCGGCATGTGGCGCTTAATACATTGTTTATTTTGTGCATGTCCTTAAATTTACTATTTAAAAAAACTGTAGAGTATTACAATAATAATTAAATTATACTAAACTAGCTGTTGCCCACGACTTCGCCCGCGCGGACTTCGTTTACTCCGCACAGCAACTCCCCCGTAGGTGATAGCATGATAATATGTAGCCTATATGTTGACCCGACTGTTAGTAATATTCATACAAAATTGGAAGTAAATTCATGCAGTACTTTTTGAGTTTACCCCGGACATACATACAGACAAACAGATAAACAAACTGATAAACAGACAAACAGACAAAAATTCTAAAAGCTATATTTTTGGCTTCGATATCGATTGTAGATCACACCCAAATATTCTTTTAAAAAAATATTCAATGTACAGTTTTGACTTTCCTACGATTTTATTATATGTATAGATTAGGTATTTTATTATTATTGTAATACTAATTTATACTAAATTAGGTTTAAAAAAAATTAAAAAAAAATCGCACACACATTTCCACCGGTTTTCATCTCAGAATTGTTGTCCAAAACTATGGTCTCGATTTTCAATAGACTCTCCTTCGCTCGCGCTCCTTACACCCTGTATATACACTAAAATTACTGATAGGGTAATCAGGGAATAATTACATACACTCCTAGCTCTATATTATGCCCGATTCTCCAATAAGTGGTTTAGAAATAGGTTTACCTTTACCATGCATAAGTGAAGAGATCCCTGTCCAAGATGCCTGAAAGGTCAAATTTTCAAAACAAAGTCTGTCTAAAATGTTATAAAAAACCGGCCAAGTGCGAGTCGTACTTGCGCACGTGGGTTTCCGTACCATCATCTATAAAAAACGGCAAAAAATCACGTTTGATGTATTTTAATTTAACTATTTATTTTTAAAGTGAATATATAACTTCATATTCTGTGAATATTTCAAGCGTCTACCAGTTGTATAAATCGAGAAATTTTTTTTGCATAAAATCACGTTTGTTGTATGATAGCTCCCCTTAAATATTTATTTTATTCTGTTTTTAATATTTGATGTTATAGCGGCAACAGAAATACATCATATGTGAAAATTTCAACTGTATTACAGTTCATGAGATGCCTGGTGACAGACGGACTGACAGGCAGATAGACGAACGGACAGCGTAGTCTTAGTACAGCTATTGTCCCGTTTTACCATTTGGGTACGGAAACCTAAAAAACTTTAACAAATCATATTTCTATTATTCTTATTGGCGAAAAAAAGATTAAGTAAAAAAAATTATGTCTGGCATAAATAAAAAATTAAACATAAAAAAAGGAAAGCCAATAAGAATGTTTCTAAATTAAATTTTTATGTTTAATTTTTTATTTATGCCAGACTTGCATTTTTATGTTTTATTGATCATACCATTATATTGATATACCATGATATTGATCATATATCATTGATATAATTATACATTTTTTTATCGATATTATCGATATATTTTATCCTCTTTTCTTTAATCGATAAAAACCGATTATCAGTGTGCATGCCCTAGTCTACTTATGCCGGTAATAACAAATGTGTAAAGTGTCTTGTAAATCTAAAGCACTGTTCTTTTCTAGATAGTGAACCTGGTTGGTCAGATCGGCGGGTGCGTCATGGTTCTGGGCAGATTAAAGGTGGACATCGCGTGCGGTATTCTATTCTTCATAGTCGTATTACAGGTAAGTGCTTATTGTATTACAGTATTACAATAAGGGTCATAGCTCACATATCAACTCGGAAAGTGGTCGGCAGTGCATCGACTCGTGCCATTCAGAGTGCTGTGAGTTTTTCTTTTCGCATACAATCGTGAGCGCGTTTCGAGTTTACTAGGAATTTGTATGTGATTTGTACAGCGCCACCTAGTGGTAAACTGGTTTCTCACGTTTAGCACTAGGTGGCGCTGTACAAATCACATACAAATTCCTAGTAAACTCGAAACGCGCTCACGATCGAATGCGAAAAGAAAAACTCACACTTAGCACTCAGTATTTTTTGTATTAAACTCTACTGTGAGTTATGACGCATACTAGTCGAATTCGTGACGTCATCGCTCCGTCTCGCGACGGACTCAAGAACCGAAGTGAAGTGTTGGTAATTTTGGTTGTTTGGTACCGAAGCTCTTAATACGCTTTGATTACGTGCTACGCTTGCTGCGCGTGCTACGCTTTGGTAAGCTAAGATGCGGCCTAAGCTGGAACGCGCTTCCCTAGAAGGTACCTGTACAATACAATACAATCATCAATACAATCTTTCATACAAGTTTCTATCTCATATTTTCATTCCTTATGTGTTAATTTTTGAACAAAAACGTCGCCTATGTTGGACCTCTGGTTTTCAACTATGTCCTTGCCAAATTACATCACTACGTACCGGTTTAACGGTTCAGCCGTGAAAGCGTAATAGACAGATAGACAGAAAGACTTCCATCTATATAACACCAGCTACAGCGTGCAGCCAGCTGCATTATAAAAGTTTTTGGTGAATCCCGCGGGAACAACTCATTTTTCAGGGAAAAAATAGCCCATGTGCTTTTCGAGTCGTTACCTACCTATGTGTCAAATTTTATTCAAATCCGTTCAGTAGTTTTTGCGTGATTGAGTAACAAACGTCCAATCATCTTAACATATTTTGCATTTGTAACTCCATACTAATATTATAAATGCGAAAATCTGTCTGTCTGTCTGTCTTTCTCTCTCTCTCTCTGTTACGCTTTCACGGCTAAATCGCTGAACCGATTTTCATGAAATTTAGCATGGAAGTAGTTGAAGATCCGGGGTCAAACATTGCCTAATTATTTTTTCAAAAATCAACCCCTAAGAAGCTGAAACATACCCTATGTAATTTGTATGAAAAACTATATCAACGACTTGTTAATCTACTCGCGGGCGAAGCTGCGGTCAGGTAGTATTAATATAGATATTTTAGAATTGATTACGCCAACAGACGCCATTATATTTTAGGCATTTAATTCAAATAAATGTCTTTATTACACATTCCACGTTTATTATAGCTTAAAATCTTTATATTGTTACTTCATAGTAATTTCATGGTGTTGAGTAAATCGTATTTTTATTACGTTTTGCGAATTATACCATGTTCGAACACTTTATCGCTTCAGAATAAGATTTAGAGCGCGAAAGAGAAACAATAATATCTGAGCTAAACATTTATAAAATACAACTTATATTGACTAACTTTAAGTGTAACATACAATGATCACGTCCATTTTGTTTTTGAGTCAGAGTAGGACACTTATAGTAAATGATCCCAAGTAAAAAATTCAATCAATTTCACCTATCCGCTTGCCGAACGAAATTATATTTTATCAAATAAAATGTGATTCTGAACATTCACCGAAAGGGTCGCTGTAAAAAAATTTTTGCTGATTTGTCTAGTGCAGGGGTCACCAATTATTGGCGGACCGCGGTCCGCATCCGGTCCACTCGCCAACGTTTTTTGTGCGCACCTTGTCTTAACAATACAAAATATTTTACTTGTCAACATAAGACCTTTGTGAAATAGTATTTTCTAAGATGAATTACATTAAAAATAAATTCCGGAGTTTATTTTCCGATGGTCTGTCTGTCTGTCGGTCTGTCTGTCTGTGGTGTGTCTAGTGACAACATGTCTACACTAATAGAATAAAGAAATAAAGAAAATTAGCGATCGCCCGCTGGCTGAAATTCGACCACAGAATATATACATATAATAAAATCGTAGGAAAGTCTAATGTATGTCCGGGGTAAGCTCAAAAAGTACTGCATGGATTTACTTCAAATTTTGCATGAATATTACTAACAGGTCGGGTCAACATATATTATCACGCTATCACCTATGGGGAAGGAGCTGTGCGGAGTAAACAATAAAATATCTTAAGCTTGATTTCAGACTGTCACCATAAACGAAATAGTATACACGTGTGTATATTACAGTGTGTGTCAAATGAATGGTTGTTTGTGTAATGTTTATTTTACTGAATTTAATTTGTTCCTAATGTATATTATATAAAAACGAGCTGTTGCCCGCGACTTAGTCCGCGCGGACTTCGTTTACTCCGCACCGCTTCTCCCCCGTAGGTGATTTTGATTTTTTTGATGTAGCCTATATGTTGACCCGACCTGTTAGTAATATTCATGCAAAATTTGAAGTAAATCCATGCAGTACTTTTTGAGTTTACCCCGGACATACATGACTTGCCTACGATTTTATTATATGTATACTAGCTGACCCGGCAAACGTTGTTTTGCCATATAAATTATTTAATTAAAAAATAAGGGTTGATGATAGAAGGATAAAAATTTAGGTTTGTATGTATTTTTCAATGCTGAATCATAAAAAAAAAAATTGTTCATAAAATAAAAAAATATTTTAGGGGTGGACAACCCTTATCACTTAGGGGTATTAAAAATAGATAGTAGCCGATTCTCAGACCTAATGAATATGCATACGAAATTTCATCAATATCGGTCAAGCCGTTTTGGAGGAGTGCGGGAACGAACATTGTGACACGAGAATTTTATATATAAGATAGATATAGATATTAGCTTCCTGCACTCACAATATAAACGGTAACTGTGCCTAATTTCATACTCCACCATTTGCATAAGTGTTGTAAAAAGGGGTACAAAGATTTTGCATCACGTATAATATAATATACAGAAAAATGTTTATTTTCAGACGATGGGTATTGTTTTCATCATTATGGATCTCAATTATTCATAATGATAAAAACAATACTCATCACTTATGAAGTAAACTTATTACACACAAATTAAAAATGACTATAATATACTTTGAGCATTAAAGTTTTTTTAATGCTCACATGTAATATAAAGATTGTCACGGAATTATTATAAAGTATTTTAGGTAATTGACTAATGACGCTGTCAAATTCCTAGTCTTCATCATGAAGTATTAGGTATAGGTGGAGTTAGCAGTCGTATTAATCACTTGAAACACGTATTTACGTTATATCTCTGTCTGTGAGGTCTCTCCGTTTCTTATTATACAGCTGTGTTAGAAAGAGAGGGTAAGACCTCAGAAGATGACAGCAGTATTTAAAATTGTTTTTCAAGTAGGCATTAGAAGTGCTGCCTTCAGATATAATACAGCTTCATGGTCTTAATAATTATATAAATTACTAGCTGTTGCCAGTGACTTCGTCCGCGCGGATTTCGTTTAATCCGCACAGCACCTCCCCCGTAGATGATAGCGTGATAATATGTAGCCTATATGCAATATTTGAAGTAAATCCATGCAGTACTTTTTGAGTTTACCTCGGACATCACACAGACAAACAGACAAAAATTCTAAAATTTATATTTTTGGCTTCGATATCGATTGTAGATAACGCCCCAAGTATTCTTTTAATAAAATATTCAATGTACAGTTTTGACTTTCCTACGATTTTATTATATGTATAGATGATGTGTTACATTGTTTAATTGATATTTTTGTAGATATCGATTGTTTGGTTTAACTTATGAGATAGATAGTTTTTATCCCAATTAATCCCCCTTCCCTCTCAAGTACTCCATCAAAATTATCAATACAAGTAATTTGTATGGCAAAACAACGTTTGCCGGGTCAGCCAGTTAATATAAAAATAAATAATTTTCTTTCATCAGACAAAATAGATGAACAACATTGTTTGCTCTTGGCATACACTTGTACGAGATGATGCAGATTATAGCCAAAATCCAAATGCGTACTTAAACAGCACGGGTATGAATTGTCTACGTAATAAGTCGACAATTATATTCAATTGTTACATTTATATGTGTTCATTTGTTGTATTTATTAGGGTTCCGTGACGTAAGGGTACAAACGATACCCTATAAGTAAGTCTCCGCTGTCCGTCCGTCTGTCTACACTACTATATACAAGTAGCTGTTGCCAGCGACTTCGTCCGCGCGGACTTCGTTTACTCCGCACAGCTTCAACCCCGTAGGTGATAACGTGATAATATGTAGGGGTTGCGTCCACAAATTACATGAGATATTTAGGGGGGAGAGGGGGTCGAGTCAAATCTCATCTAATCTTACGTTGGAGAGGGGGAGTTTCGGCAAATATCACGCAATTATTTTCTGATTGAAACAAAAAAAAATATATACTATTTTGGTCCATTATCCAGATTGTACATGCTTAAGATTTGATCTTAAGCGTAATACGATTAAAATCATTCCCTAATTCGTTCGAAAGAAAATAATTTCATTCATACTTCGACGTTATATATATATATATATATATATATATATATATATATATACAGTGTGGCGGTGACCATATAACAATAAGTGAGAATTAAGGTAGTACTAGTTAGTACTAGTATTTTTAGTCTATCAAATCAGTCCTGATATCGAAATTAAAAAAACAAAAATTTCGAACAAAATTAATGACACGAAAATATAATAAAGATAAAACATCCTTTGACTTACCTATCCACCAGGACGGCAACGCCGCACGCGCGGCTTGGCGGCTGGCGCCTCATGTTATTATTATTATTTTTACGTGTGACATAATATTTAGGCGCCTTTTTAAACCACACTCATCCTCAATAATTATTTTGATAAATTATTATTATTAATCACAATCATTTTGTACAATAAGTAATTACGTAGCTATAGAATTATTTTTGCGTATATTGTAAGAATAAAGACCGTATCAATCTAGGATTCGTGCCACATATTGGCTAAAAGTAAAGAAGAAAAAACAAAAATGTTGTTCACTTCACACTAATAATAATAGTTACCTAACGTGTCTTATCACAAAATAGCACTAATTAGCACAAACATCATGGCCATGGCCGGCCATCACAATAAAAATTAAGCGTCTACTTTCGCACAATTTAACTCGTATTTTACCACAATAAAAATTGAAATGAAGCGTCTACTTTCGCATAATTTATAAGTCTAGAATAATAAAAGAAAAAAATAAAAACTCAGTACATGACAAGTAATAACGTAATATCAATTACCACGGCAAAATCTTTGATCGTACTAAACAATAACATTAAACAATAATGACCGTGACCTACGTATCGTAGGTACGTGACACGTGTAATCAACGGCTTTCATCAAGAAGGCGCAAAATGCGCTTTTTTGTATCAGTACACACTGTGTATGCACTCAAGATAAAGCGACTTTTCGCTTTCTTTTCAAATTCTCCTAATGACAAGATTGGGTTGTTATTGGTCAGTTGTAAAGGATAAAAAATTAAAATAACCAATGAATGCAAGGATTTTCTGCTAGTATTGCGAGTTGGCAACTTACTTATAAGAGTTCTTTCAAACCATATAGGGTGAACGGGTCACGTACAGCCATTGACCTCTATATATTTCTATGCGTACAGCTGATAATCTACATCATGTTCGCAAAATTAGAAATGAAAACTAAAAAATTGTCCTGTGGCTAAACCAGTGGATGTATTTATCAGATTTTTTGTATTCAGGCTGAGAACATTATTACATATACTAAGTTTAATTAATTGGTGTATCGTCACCGCCACACTGTATATATATATATATATATATATATATATATATATATATATATATATATATATATATATATATATATATATATATATATATATATATATATATATATATATATATAGTCGTAAATAAAAGCATGAGGCACATTATTTTCTTTTTACAATTTACGCGTTTACATATGTAAGAAACCCATTTTGAAAAATCTCATTTGAGATTGGGGGATGGGGGAGGGGGTTGAATAAAATCTCACAACAACTCACAAGGGGGGGAGGGAGGGAGGGACAGAAAATTTTAAAAAAACACCTCACGTAATTTATGGACGCCCCCTAGCGTGTATGTTGACCCGATCTGTCAGTAATATGCAAAATTTGAAGTAAATCCATGCAGTACTTTTTGAGTTTACCCCGGACATATTTACATACAGACAAACAGACAAAAATTCTAAAAATTATGTTTTTGCTTTGATATTGATTGTAGATCATGTCCCAAGTATTCTTTTAAAAAAATATTCAGTGTACAGTTTTGACTTTCCTACGACTTTATTATATGTATAGATAACAACAAACACTATAAACAGTATAAAATAAATATTCAAAGGGGACCCATACAACATAATAATAGATAGACCAACTGCCGTTCTGCCAGACAGTTCGTAAGAGGCGACCGATTGTGTGGTGGTGGAGTTCCGCAATCTTGCCTTTGTATTTAGTACCACCGTCTTACCTATTCCTGCTGCAATAGCGTCAATGCTTGTCAATCGTGACAGATTACTTGTCGTGTATGTGTTGTAGTCGGTAGACTTATGCATGTGGCACTGTCATCCCGCGATACGAATAAAAACGCACCATTAACATCTTAGTTGGTGTCTATGGCAATTGTTTCTGTTTACGTCAGGAGAGCCTGCTTGTTTGCTATCTTTTGATATAAATAATCGTAAACTATAAAATAGTAACGTATTTATTACAACGAGATGGTCTATTACGCGACCCTAACGTCAACGCTTTAGTTAAATTACGTACGGATTTTTAAACAGCCTTCTGTTAGCAACCGCGCTTAACGACAAGTACTAGCCGGCCAGATGTGTGGCGTACCTGTGTTATGAACATGTTATTTTGAGATAATGACGTCACATCAACAATGGATTTTTTTTTTTTTTTTCGGAATGTCACAATTGCTGTTAGCCTTAAGGGCTGTTACAGCTTCACCGGTCGCGTGGGCGAGCAGAGTGCTCAGCCAGAATTTAAAGGTGTAGGGCTGTACGCCCTCCGCCCTAAGGGTGTCTCCTGTGAGACCGAACCTCGGCTTAGGGTGGGGTCGTGATTTGCGATGAGAGGGCTAGTGGCATTGTTTTGTCCATCCGCCGAACCTTGCCCTTGGGCTCGGTTCGCCGAAGGGCGAAACAGGGGTCCTCGTCGCTGCCGGCGGCGACGGTGTCGCGAATGTAGGTGTGTAGTGTCGTCGTGTAAACCGTTGGCCAGAGTTATCGGGTCATCGGGATCGGTAAGAACGTGGCGGGGCCTACGTAGTTTGGGATCGGGATTTGGGTCTGGGATGTAGTCAGCCGCGGCTACCACCAGTGGGTTCGGATGCGAGATGGCACGATCGAAGTATCTTTCGGAGATGTCTTTGAAATGCTTTGCTAAGCTCGGCAATTCAAGATCGTTATGGAGGTCTACGTTGCGCATATACCACGGTGCTCCCGTGGCAATACGCAGGAATTTATTTTGTACCACTTGCAACGGATGCAAGTCCGTACGGGGGAGGTGGGCAAACGCTACGCAAGCGTATGAAAGGATGGGGCGTACGCACGACTTGTAAAGTGTCACTTTGTGTCTAAGTGACATTTTACTGCGTTTATTGATAAGATGATATAACCGACCTACAACGAACTTAGCCTTAACTTTCATTCTTTGTATGTGCGGTTTGAATGACATTTTGCTGTCCAACGTTACCCCGAGGTACTTGACTGTCTTTTCCCACGGGATGACGTTTCCGAACAGGGTAATGTTGCCTAGTTTTCGCAGACCGCGCCTTTGTTGTCGCGGGTGTTTACCGCGGCGAAAGTACACGGCTGCACTTTTTGAGGGACAACAATGGACAAAACATATAACGAGGAATGGTATAAATAGGCGGGGATAACATGTTTTCGATTAATGCTAATTCTATCGCTTATTTAGGGCGTTACTCTGCCTAAAAATTATACTGTGCGTGTAAAAGTGCTTCAAGTGTTATAAGTGTGATAAAAGCGATTCGGCCAAACTGCTTCTCGGTTATACTTCTTATCCTTCTTATCTTTCTTGTGTTAGCAATGTTGTTGGTGCTGTTTCTAATGCTCCTCAAGACATGATGCCCTAAGCAATTGATTAATTTGCTTATGTATTAATCCGACACTGACTGCATTATTTCCTGCGGGAATTTAAAATCTATATTAATTTACATAATATTGTTACGTGTTTGACGTTCGTATTATGCAATAAAAGACCACTTATATTAAAACCGTGTATTTACAACAACAAATTTACAAAAACAACAACAAAGATATAATACACCACAATGCAATACGTAAATACACTAACGAACACTAATAACACTTACTATACTAACACTAGAATTAATCAACTTCACTGAATCACTAAACTAAAACACTACCCGTATTCACTATACTATATCGCTTACACGGGTCGTCCGAACTATCGCATCCAAAACGCTGTGTCAAACTGACTGCTATCCGTCGCCCTGTCCCAAGGTGAAGTTCGACCATGTTCCCGAATGTTCCGAATATATCGCATAAATATATAATTCTAAATGACCTAGTACATGCTATTTTTGCTCTTATGCCCTATGACAAAACATCCATTATGAGCCATAATGGATCCATTATATGCCATAATTTATGGCATAGCTGCTTGGGTAACGGTGGCTATTGTCTATCGATAAAAGCAGCCTATCTCTTTCTTTTATTTCTAGATTTTTTCAGGGTTCTAACTCTTCACTTTTCTAGATTATTCGAAACAATATTAATATTATAAGTGCTAAATAGTAATCCCCAAGGAGGGAATAGGGGGTGAAAGTTTTTATTAACAAATACCTGAACGACACGACAAGCTAATGTATTCGCGGGCATAGCTGCGCGCGGGGGTTAGCTAGTTTTTTCAATATATCAAGATTTTCGATACGTCTTAGTAATTGAAATTTTTGAATTCGATGTGTCTACAGTTTTTATGTGTCATGAAACCCAAATAAACAATATTCATACTCTCTTATTAGGTAGTAACTTTACCCGCGGCTACGCTCGCACATTGTTTTTTAAATAAAAATATCCTGTGTTACTTCTAATGCCTCCAAGAATATGTTTACAGTTTCATGATGATAGGTTAAGTAGTTTTATTTATTTATGGAGTACTGCCAATAAGACAAACACCAAAAACATGCGAAACATAAAATTACAAATATAATAAGTGTTGCCTCAATTAAAGGCAATGATTACATTCTCTTAATTTTAGCAATAAACAGAATACAGACAAATATTAACTTGTTTAAAAAGACATAACTATGTACTTTGCTAATTGCATTTATCTATACATATAATAAAATCGTAGGAAAGTCAAAACTGTACATCGAATATTTTTTTTAAAAGAATACTTGGGGCGTGATCTACAATCGATATCGAAGCAAAAAATATAGTTTTTAGAATCTTTTGTCTGTTTGTCTGTTTATCTGTTTGTCTGTATGTATGTCCGGGGTAAACTCAAAAAGTACTGCATGGATTTACTTCAAATTTTGCATGAATATTACTAACAGGTCGGGTCAACATATAGGCTACATATTATCACGCTATCACCTACGGGGGAGGGGCAGTGCGGAGTAAACGAACTCCGCGCGGACGAAGTCGCTGGCAACAGCTAGTATAAAATAAGACAAATAACGGAAATTTAAACTAACATTGGAAATACACTCAAAGCAATTTTTAAGAAACAATTTATAATTAGTTATAAACATTACATTATACTGTTTGTCTAAAATATTTAAAACATAAAAACAGAAGCCAATAAATAACAAACAATAATAAATAAAAAACAATAATAAGTTGAATAATAAAGTTCTTTCAGTTAATTTTTCATTCAAAGATTTCTATTTTGAAATCTTTTTTAAATTCTTAGAGGTTACCAGAAGAAGAAGAAATTACCAGTGTTTTAAACTCTTTTAAGTTGTTGCTAAACATATCAATGTTAAGGTTGGTAAAAACTTGGCATGTGTAACGGACACTCTATTCAATGGAGAGTGTTGACCGAGGTTAGACTTGGATAGGTTCAGATGAAAAAGATGAGATTTACCAACTCTTGGAAAACGTGAAGGGGCCCATAAATTCTCTGGTGATTCTGAGATCTGGTGCATCCATCCAGCCATTTATTAATTTGTAAATAAAGAAAGAGTCTTGAAATTCCTTCCTCACAGGTAATCCGGGGGTTTTCTTCAATTAACCGCTTAACAGTAGCCACATTATTTTCGTTGACGGCAGTTGAACGCCGCCCTTCATGAAATTCGTCATTTAAAGAAACTCGACCTCTCTCAAATTCAGCAAACCATCGCCTCACGGTGCTCAAACAAGGTGCTTCTCTCCCAAAAGCATTTTGAAGACGAGCGGCACAGTCTTGCGGTGAAAAAAAACTTTTAAAATCATAAAAAATCATCGCTCTAAAATCTTTTCGACTTGATTCCATTTTCGTTGCGTACGTACAACTTTGATGTGTGATAAAAAAACAATTGACAAATAATTTCCCGGCAATTGTTTTTTTTATAACTAAGAAGGTTGCAACGTTTTATAAATATAACATTCGAAATTCAAATAGTTCCGATTAGCTAGAATTGCAAAACTTTTAGTGTGCCCCATGTAGTTTTGTTACGTGGATAGGGGCCCAGTTACCTTACGGCCGGTCTCAATAATCGATCTATCCCTTACCAGAGTTTAAAATAGTAACAAACAGTATCTATCTGCGCATTTTACGTTTCAATAAACACAGATAGATAGCAATATGTATCCGCAATCTTTAACTGGAGTTAAAAGGACCCTTCGATTGCCAGAGATAAGTGCTTTTATAGAAAAAAAAGGGTCGAGTGTTTCAATAACACTGTAACAGGTTACTGGAGTTAGTTTAGCTTACCAGCTGTAACGGCATTGCCTATCGCCCGATTTTGACGGATAATTGAGAGATAGTTTTACTGCATTTCTCAATTTATGTATTTTTACATAAAAAAGCATAGAAAACATAACTATTTAGTTACGATACTGATAATGAAAAGTATGGAGATGGTGTATTTCATTACGAAGCGATTTTTGCAGCTTACGATTGGCAAATATATGCTCGTATAAACTATTTTACTAATTTTTTTGAAGCAGAATTCGTATATAAATTTAGACTTACCAAAATCTTAAAGTATACCCACGCCCCGTTCCCTTGCGAGGTAGGCAGAGTAAACCGTCACGTATATTGGCTTTCCGGTTCACCACGATTCACCGGTTTGTCGGTTGCCGAGATGAGTGGTGATCACTATCGCGAAATTTAATCGACCTGATTAGGATTATCGACTATTTCTAGCGATAACCGGGACTGATTTTTGTACCCTGCAGCCAGATCCATTATAAAAGTATTTGGTGTATTTCCACGGGAACAATTTATTTTTCCGTGTTAAGAAGTATTATGTAAAGTAACTTTATGGTATTTGAGATCATTATCTATTTGTGTGCTAAATTTTATCTAAATGGGACTAGCCGTTTCTTCGTGATTGAGTAATAAACATCCAATCATTCAAAGATACAAACTTTTACATTTATAATATGTATGAATTTATTATTACATGTGAATATATATAACCCGTAAAATAACGTTTATTTTATTCATGTTCGCTAGTATTATTTTCATTATGAACAAATAAAAATGTTAACTACCGAAAATAAGCTCACAAAAATTGACATATGGTTCATTTTGCAACAAAACAATGAAATTTATACCTGAAATAACCAAAAAAATACGAAGGTCCACGCTGACAAACGATATCTATCTTTGACTTTAGTTAGGCTGACCAAAAAATAATATTGAAACGGCAGCCACAGATAGTTTAAACTTAACTTGTTATCCGGGATAGCTATCTGTTCTTAACTGTCAGTAGCATATTGAGACCGGCCGTTAGTAAGTTACTGGGTCTGCAATCCAGATGCCAGTTACTCTCCCAATTATTTTCAAGATATTGTACTAAACCGAGATTCAGACTCACAGAAGACACCTTTAGCTCACCAACTTAAACTCTGCCTGAGCAGAGGCTTTCCCGAAAACTCGGTTACGCAATAATGATAATACAAACCATGCCGTGCTTAAAATTAATTTCGTGAAAAGATTGAATTTTTCTTTTATTAAAAATCCTAAAACAATTTTAAATATGAACTCAAAATTTTCTACAGTAAAATATTAATTCTCGTGATGAACTAAGATACAAATACGTCCCATCCGGTTATATTACACAACTCCACGGTCAAATGTATGTAAGTTAATTAGGAAGTGCTTATATTATAGATTTTACAAAATTCTGGTGTCTTATGTCAAGGTTTCATCGGCATGTTTTAGCAAATTTTAATACAAACAGGTTATCAGTTTTACGTGTATAAAGATTTTTATCCGATACGTTCTGTTTTTTTATATTATAGGATAACAAAGAAGCAGTTACCTGGAAAGAGTCAACCATCGCCTATAGACACCAAAGATGTTAACGGTGCGTTGCTATCTTGTGGCGAGGTATTAGACCTATGCACAAGCATAGGTTTACCGGCTATCTAACCGTCCAAATCGGAACACGACTGTGGATTGTTACAGTTCAAAAAAAGCCGCAAAAGCTTAAAAGTATATATTTTTATCTACAACACTATATAGTTAGTACAGAGGTAAACAAATTCGGGGAGGGGAAGGGGGCAGCTGCCTATGATCGTGTCCGTGAGAGGTGTCTATGTGTGCGTTGCTTGAGCGCCCTTTGTCTGTAGACTGATTTCTGTACCTATATGTTTTGTGTTGTCGGGAATCGAACTAGACCAACCATAATGCTTTTGACGATCGGATTTCTATTATTGTGGATTTTGTACAGCATCTTGTAATACTGCTATTGCAATTTTTTTCCAGACTTTCGCATACAGCATATTATGGGACATGCAGTTCTTGCTGCGTAACCTGGCGCTGATCGGTGCCCTCCTGCTGGTGTTGGCGGAAGCCCGCGCGGAAGGGCGGAGTCTTTTCGCTGGAGTGCCGAGTCTGGGCGAAAACAAACCCAAGACATACTTGCAGTTGGCCGGCCGCATCCTCTTGGCTTTCATGTTCATCACATTGTTAAGATTTGAAGTCTCATTCTTACAGGTAAGTGGGATATTTAAGAAAATTCTTCTTTTTTTAAGTGTTAACACCCACTAGTAGTATTTGTATTTTTTTTTATTTCATATGATGCTTGCTAAGAGATAACCATCTCGTATAGACACTGAAATGATATTGGTATCCGTGTGGCTATCCGTGTGGCTTAGGTATGGAAATGATTGCTACTTTTAATTCATTTTCCATGAAATGAAATGACACAAAAAAATAAACTATTTTACATATGAAATTTCAATTGCAATAATTTTCACTCATGAAATTATTCGAAATTTAAATTACCGTAAACTATGAAAAATTAAGTATTATAGTGCGCACGGAACTAGTTGGCCGCGCGTTAGGTATGTGAACGGTGGGGCGGAGAGGCAGGGGCGCTTGCTGTCATTACTCAGTGCGGCGCCGTACTTTGCGACGGCAACACGCGTTGAAAGTTCCGGCTAGTTTAGACAAAACGCACATAAGATTGCAATAGCGAGATGAGTCCGCCGATAAAAAGACAATCTAAGGAAATAATATTTAAAGTGCATACATTTTTTAATAAACGGAAAGCCGATGTCAATAGTTTAGAATATAAAACTGATGCGAATATACATAAACTAGTAGCAGAAGCAACAGGGATATCAGAACGAAGTGTTAGGAGAGTGATTGCTGAAAGTAAAAAATCGTTGCAAAATACAGGGGAAGCAAGATTTAGTTCTTCACGTAGACCAAAAGAAATAAAAAAGAAAATACAAGTTGATGACTTTGATTTAGCAGTGATAAGAAGAAAAATAAATCAGTTTTATACGGTAGAGAAAAAAATTCCAAGTCTACGAAAACTAAATGCTGTGTTAAAAGAGGATAATATTTTAGACTGCGGATTGACTTTTTTAAGAACATTTTTGCACAAACTGGGATATTCATTTAAAAAATGTAAATCGAAGAGATGCCTTTTAATAGAGAGACCAAGTATTGTTGAATGGCGAGTGAAATATATGAGGGCTATAAGAAAATTCTGAGAAGACAAACGAAATATATTCTTTTTGGACGAAACTTACGTTAACCAAAGTCACAATGTCCAAAAATGTTGGCAATCTTCGTCGGAGCCTGGAATTTATACAGATATAGGCAAAGGAAGGCGTTTGATAATAGTTCACGCTGGTAGCCGGAACGGGTTAGTTGACGATGCTTTGCTAATTTTTAAATCAGATTCAAAAACGGGGGATTATCATGGAGACATGAACTCTACAAATTTTTACAACTGGGTTGATCAAAAATTAATACCTAAACTTCCACCTAACTCAGTCATAGTTATGGATAATGCTGCCTATCATTGTGTGCAAGTTGAGAATAAACCGACTATGTCCAGTTTGAAAATTAATATGCAGAACTGGTTGCAAAATCATAATGTAAAATTTTCTCCCACGATGTTCAAAGCTGAACTCCTGAGGTTGATTAATGCGACCCAATCAGAAAAAATATTCAAGATTGACGAACTTCTGAAAGCTGCAGGTCATACTGTTCTCAGACTACCTCCATATCATCCAGATCTCAACCCGATCGAGCTTGTGTGGGCAAATATTAAAAATTGCCTGGCCAGAGATCACATTAATGCTACATTGGACGAGAAAATGACAATACTAACAAGGCTATTTTCCGAATTCTCTGCCGAACAATGGCAAAAATGCGATGACCACGTACAAAAAAATGAACAGGAATACTGGAATCATGATATGAAATTTGATACTATGATGGACCAAATCATTATAAGTTTACAAGATGATTCTGAATCAAGTTCAGAGAGATCAGAATCAAGTGATTCTGAGAATTGAGTTTGTTTGTTTGTTTGAACGTGGTAATCCCAAAAAACTACTAAACCGATTTGAATAATTCTGATTTTTATTATATAATACACATATTTAATACACATCCATAACTCATCATTATCTCGTTTCGTGGTCATTTGGAGGCAAAAGCAAAGCTTTCGTCCAAGAAACTTGTTCTGAACAGGGCAAATATTTATTCTTTTCAATAAATGAAAAAATATTGTTCACGATATCTTCAGATTGGTCATCACTGTCTAAGCTCATGTGCATTGCGAGCAGTTGACAACCCGCCCCCTTACCCCTGTCACCACATAAGGCGCGGCCAACTAGTTCCGCGCGCACTATAATTATAACCACTGCCGCTTTTATATGAATTGAATGATTTCATTAAGTGTGATATTTCACAGGCCAAATAAAGATTGGCCGGCATCGCAACTGCAAGACCTCTGGTATTGCCGATGTCCATGAGCGGTGGCGATCACTTACCATCAAATGCACCTCCTACTCGTTTGCCCCCTCTACTATAAAAAAAGATATGTAGCAAATGCGATGCACGAAAGTGCATTTCATATGAAATTTCACATGCTACGTATGAATTTTTCCATGTCTAGTGTAGTGGGTTGGAATGCCACGTGAATAAGTTTACCGTTACCTTACCCTCCAAACCGGAACTCGAGAGCGAAAAGGACAGACGCTATTGTGACAAGTTGGTGTGACAGCAATGTTAGGAGGTTTTGGTACCAAAACCAGTTCAAATAAATAAATGAAATAATTTTATAGTCGGTATGGCCATTAAAATTGTGTAACAGACTTTTTTTTTCTTACTAATTACGTTTGGACATTTTTTTTTTAATTCAAAACCTGTTAGCAAAGCACAACACCTAGTGAATGTGTCTCCTTAAATAACAAATCGGTGTTGATGTTCGGTCTAAGACATCGTTCAGTTTTGGGCGAGCCTTAAAAATTTGTATTTTACTTGATCTTATCAGACAATTTTATTGATCGTCATTTTTTAGTTGCTACAGGATCGGAAAATCGGCCAATACGCTGCCTAGAGGCATTTTTTATATTTTTGCTTATTTCATATATTTTTAGTAATAACTGGCCATTTTTTGCGACTTGGTTCGCATGATTCAAAATCATTACTTCATTTTGCTCACTCGAGTAAAAAGTAGCCTATGTCCTGTCCTATAAACTCATTCTAGAAATGAAAATTCCATCAAAATTGGTCCAGTCGTTCCGGGATTACCCTGCACAAATACAATGAAAGACATCAGATATTTTAAAAATGGTTTTTTAGGTATTACTATCGCAAAAATAACACACTGCTCTTAAAAAAACCTTTATTTTGAAATCGCAGACACTTTAATTTTTTTTTTAAATATTCATGGGACAAATTACACTTATTGATATAACCCGAAGGTAAGCAAATTATGTGCTTGTGTTATGGTCTTAGTCAACGATACTAATACATAGAAATACATATGAAAATGAATTTTTGAATGAAATGAATTTTAATAAATACTGGAATATATTTAATAAATACCTAAACCCGGAAATACGAACATTCATGCTCGTCACACAAATGTTTGTCCCCGTCGGGGATCGAACCCGAACCCCGTCGATTGCGTAGTCAGGGTCGCTAACCACTCGACCAACGGGCCGTCAAACAAATATATTTATGTATACTTTATTTTACGGTTTACAATGGCTCTTGCAATAAGTAAACGAATTTGACGAAATTCGAAACAGTATTGATAATTACAACGGTTTCGTCAACGTGTTTATCTCTTCAAACTAAACTATTATAAATATACTATACATAATATACAAAAAACTATAGTAATTTGTAATGTTTCACAATAAAAGTTGTTTGACAATTATTGATCAAATTATTGTACTGTTTCACAATACGTAATTATGTCTCCATATTATATGAGTTTAAAGAAATCTATATAGCTGTAAGATGTCACGGTAGACCTTGATACCAATGTCATAATGAAGATATTCGACAAGTCTTTTTAAGACACGTCAACACGGGCCGTCACATACGTATTAATTATGTAGATTATATACGACCTTTAACGCTTACATTCGCATGATATCAATGTTCATATTTCGATATGTTTACTGGTTATTAGTGATTCAGAAAATTCATAGACGAGGACGATGAGGGAATAGTCGTGAACCCAGGAATATTATAATGTTGGGGTTAGAACAAGAAATCTATTTATATTATTATCTTTTTATCTATTTTGTTTTAAGGGACTTTTATACCCTAGGAACATGTTAGTCCCATCGTATCCATGTATCTATATATAAATGAAATTGAAGTGTCTGTGATTTAAAAATAACTAGGTTTTTTCAAGTGAAAATTGTTATTTTTACGATACTAATACCTAAACGATTTTTAAATTTCTGTCTGCCTGTTTGTAAGGGGTAGGTAATCTATAAAACGGCTGGATCGATTTTGGTGAAACTTTCACTGAAAGATAGATAGATTTATAGGGCAGAGCATAGGTCATTTTTACCCGAGTGAACAAAAAGAAAGTGTTGATTTTGGATCGTGCGAACGAAATCGCGAGTAATAGTGTCAAATACAATTCTAGACTAGGTTGAGATTTTTTCTTTTTTTTATATGTTTGTCTCAAACATTGGAATACCAATTCCAACTATTTATTTTTATATCAGATGATTCTCCTGCGGAAAAAGGGATAATCATCGCCTATAGACACCAAATATAGTAAATGTGCATTACTATCTGTATTGCGGTATGGTTATGCTACAAACATATTTTACCGACTACCTTACTGTAAATGGGAGCAGGAAAGCGACAAGAATTACCGCTACAAGGCGGTGGTATCAAAAGCCGGGTGATAAGTGCGGAAATGTGCTGCCTAGAAGTCTTTTTTACATCACAAGCTCAAATAAGCAGATGGCTCTTCTGACGGAAAGTGATAGCCATTGCTTACAGACACCAAAGATGTTAATAGTGCGTTACTATCCATGCATAAGTTTACCTTATGCTGGTCACACTGTCGTGTTTCGGTTTGTAGAGTAACAGTAGGGGAGCCCAAGATGCTTAATGGGTAGTTACTCGAGCGTCGTAGGTTTTGGATAGGATTTTGTAAATTAAATTATAGGAAAAATATAAGGTTATATCATTGATATAAAAAACCCTAGATGCACAGTCCCGAACAAAACTGACACTCAAAAGTGTCCCTAATTTCTTTTAAGTAGTTATAGATATGGCAAAAACATATGTCTTTGCATATCCAACCTTAAGTACAAGACTTATAGTTGTTTTTACAAAGCAATGTAGGAAAATAAATAAAATTGACAGTGACGCGGCCGACGCGATTCTATTTGAAATGAGCGCACAATTTTAAATTGTGCGCGCATTTTTGGAGGACGTTTTTGACACACTGATTGTGTATCTTGGGTTTTTTATATCAATGGGTTATATAATGTTTTTAATTTCAATGGTGGAGAAAAAATCTACAGATAAAAAAAAATGTTAAAGGAAACTGTGACATGAAAACACTAAATCGCGTCAAATTAAGGTATGGTGGGTGGGAGGGTCACAAAGTTGCAAAGAAAACGTTGTTTTGACATTCTCGAGCGCGTCTGAATTTTCTTTTATTAATTTCCACAAGCCGAAGTTATGGGAATTTTGTTTTTTTTTTCTGCATTAGTTACCCGCCTCTATATAAAGGGCTTATATTTGGTATTGGTGTATCGCGTCATTACGCGAAGCTTTGTTACGAAAGGCGCATGTGTTCGTCCCCCGTGTTGGTCCCGGGCTCCTTTGAAGAATGGGCCAACTGTCGTTCTGCCAGGCAGGTCGTAAAGGGCGAACGATTGGTTATGCGAGTCACTAGCATCGTGGCTACTAGATCGTGGAGTCTCGCTCAGGTCTGGGACCCCCGCCTTACTTATTCCTGCCGCAATAGCATCAGTGCTAGTCACGAGATGTGTTCCGGTTTAAAGGGTAAGGTAGCCGGTAAACTTATGAATGTGGCGTTAGACCTCGGCACAAGATAGCAACGCACCATTAACATCTTTGGTATCTATAGGCGATGGTTAACTCTTTCCGTCAGGAGACCCACTAACTTTTTTGCTATCTTATGATAAAAAAAATATGTAAATGGTTAACCCTACAGGCCATCGACATAGTAATACCTCTAGACTTGTAACTTCAAACAAAATGTCTTTCATAAACGGCCTCACGACGTTTGTTTTCATTAAACATCTAGTTTGTTTTTATTACCATCAAGTAATAATGATTGGCGGTATGATCAATGCTCGTCCCTGATTGGGTAAACATCGCATTGTTATATTTAAATCAGTGGTGCGTGAAATTTAAAATAAGAACAACAATTTGACGGCCTGAAAAAGTAGTTAGGGAGGGTGCTATATGAAAGGAAGCAATGAAAGATTTGAACAGTTGTCACATCTGTGGTCTAGTAGTCCAGTGTCGATGTTGACCGCATTAGGTACTAGGTTTAATTCTTGTGTCGAGCAATTCGAAAAATGTGTTTTTTCAATTTTCTGATAAAAAGAACTTTGCCTGGGATTGAATAAGTGCTCGATTGGCAATAGGCTTGCCACCTGTCACATTATGGGGCTAAATATCTTCGGCAAATGGTGGGTGTACTTGTACCTCTACCTACCTCTTCCGGGATACGGGTGTGAAGGAAATTTTTCTTCTTTTTTTGAACCGTTGTGTATTTTCAAAACGATGATCGGTTTTGATCCTTTGAATGGCACTTAACACAATATTTGAGCTCTTAAATTTTGTCTTATAGTGCGCACGGAACTAGTTGGCCGCGCCTTACGTATTACGTATGGCGCGGCCAACTAGTTCCGCGCGCACTATAGTTCAAAATTGATTAGTTGAAAAGTAACAAAATAATGTCATAAAGATTTTAAAAAAAAATGAATGTCGTAAATAAATCCCGAACGAATCAAGCAAAGCAAAAGATTCAAGTAAATTAAATTTGTATTATTTGACCAGTTTCTTAAAATCAGATTTGAAAAAACGTGAAGTCTTAAAGTTATTTTAAAAATATGAAGAAGATTTATTAAGTTTTGGTCACGTAAGTCAGTTCGATCTTAATTAAAATGGTTGGACTTGCGTAACCGTCGGAATTATCATGTTGTTATATCGCTTTTTTAAATACTGCACGATCCTTTCTCCATCATATTTACGTGAACGGTTTCATTACTTTTATACCCAGGGTCGTCTTCAGCGCTCTTTATACACTAATGCCCTTTTGGTCCCAGTCAACAACACAGAAAGTTATTTGGAATCATTTACGCTTACAGCAATACGTCTCTAGAATTATCTCCCAAATTATATTCAAGAGGTTCCATCAATAAATATATTTCATTCTAGAATACATAATTATAACTTTAAGGTTAACTGGTAGAAAATGTCTTCAGACGTTAAGTTCACATTTTTTTATATTTTGTGTAATAAGTATTTTAAATAAATAAAATTTGTTGTAAATGGCAAATTTTTTATAATTGAACTGTATGTTACAAAACTTAATTCGATTTTAGCAGTTCTAAGTACATATTAAAAAAATGTATAAAATATTGAAAATCGACGGGTTAAAAAATTAAGTCGAATCTTTCATTGCTACCTTTCATATAGCACCCTCCCTAACTATTTTTTCAGGCCGTCAAATTGTTATTCTTATTTTAAATTTCACGCACCACTGATTTAAATATAACAATGCGATGTTTACCCAATTAGGGACGAGCATTGATCATACCGCCAATCATTATTACTTGATGGTAATAAAAAACAAACTAGCTGTTTAAAAGAAAACAAACGTCGTGGGGCCGTTTATGAAAGGCATTTTGTTTGAAGTTACAAGTCCAGAGGTATTATCTATGTCGATAGATTTAATTTTTACTGCTAACTTGAAAATTATTCGAGGCCTTTGATGGCGTATCAATTATCATATTAGGTATAATGCACAATTAAAATGAAACTAAAGAGGAAGATTAACTCAAAAAAATCATATATTGAATAGACAACTGGTCAAATAAACAAGTAAATTTCTATAAAAGCTACAAACAAATATATTAATAACGGATATAGCTACCATTAGCGTCAATGGCACATTGTAATCTATTTCTCATGGAACCTACGAGACGAGAGCATAGATCTGACGTTTGTTGTTATTTGTTGTTTGTTGTTTCTTCCTTGTTTCTTCCCAGACATTCAGACGACGTGTTATATCACTGATGTAGTAGCCAGCTTCATGTTCGCCAATTATGCTGCTCGTTCTTAAATTCTTAAAGGTCTCGGCATTATTATGACATTACGAAAATAAAGGATATTATATTTATGGAAAATATATTTTGCAATAAAATATTGAATAACACTGGAAATCTAGAAATAACAACGGTGACATTAACCATGACAATAGTTTTATCATAAATATTAATGGCAGGTCAAATCAATAAAAAGTTTTAATTAAAAAACCATTAGAATCTCTTTAGATAATAATAATTTACACAAGATAAAATAAGGAATTAGTGTTGGTGCAAGCAAGTATAACAATGTTATTGAACAGTTAAGCATAATTTTTTATGCAAAATATGATTTGATATATATAACAAATCATATTTTCCATAATATATAACAAAACATGATGAACACATATGATTTCAAAGGATCACAAGTGCTCGCAGCTTATTAAATCAATCAATTTAAAACTGACGAACTTATTCGTACCACTACTGTACATACATAGTTAATGTTTTATGAACACGAAGTTTAATAGAATATGTCGCAATTGCAGATCGTCCAGGACCTGCTGGGCAGCGTTCTCATGATCCTGGTGACAGTGGGATACCGCACCAAGCTATCTGCACTGATGCTTGTGCTGGTGCTCACTGTCCTCAACCTTTACCACAACGCGTGGTGGGCGGTGCCCACGTATAAACCGCTCAGGGATTTCCTCAAATACGACTTTTTCCAGGTAAAGTAATTGTATCAGTTGTCACATCACGGTCTTAACGTAAAAGGAAGCTACTATTTTGCTCCGGTTTTCTAAACGCGAACTAGGTCCACGATTACGTCTCTCTCTCCCTCCCCCTCCCCGTAAGCTGTTCTACCTGTTCCCTGCAACTTTGTTTGTGTGGCCTGAACATGTTACTTTTTTACTTAGTTGGGTAAAAAAGAAGCTTATGTTACCCATTGATAGCTGTATATCGGTAAAATAATTTTTAAAATATGTTTAATAGAGTTTGAATTTATAAATTACAAAAAACAAATCTTACCTTTTTTATAATAGACTATCTGTCTATATATATATAAAAGTTAATGCCACTTTTCGTTGTAATTTTATAATTCAAGAACGGGCTCACCTATTCAAACCCAATGGAGGCTTTGTTCGGACTATTTAGTAGATGGTTTATGTGAAGTTTGCACAAAAGCGGTAGAGGTTCTTCATTTATCACATTTTTTTGTGAATTTGATGTTTGAGTTAATTTTTTTAAATATTACACTTTATATATAGTGATGAAGCACATACCGGGCTGCTAGTTATAGGTATATGACAATATTTTTCAACCAATATTACATGATGTAACTTACAAATACCGAATACAGACACGTTATTATTCTTGATGGAGTAGGCAGAGGTAAAACTTGTATATCTTTTGCTAATTGTAGCAAAAGATATGAAAGATATATTATGGTTTTTGTATGTGACTGTATACTTAATCTATACAGATAAATAAAATTAGAGTGTCTGTTTGTAATATTAAAATAACCACTTTTTGCTAAGTGCATAATATGTGTGTATAATGGTACATATACCAGAATAACATTTTTTAAACTAACTAACTTAGGCTACTATTATTTTTGAAATTTTTCCAAGCGGATGTAGTTGTAAGCACAACTATTAATAATTAACCTACAATCTAAAAAGTACATATTTTTTCCAGACGTTGTCAGTGATCGGTGGTCTCTTGATGATTGTGTACCTCGGTCCCGGTGGGGTCAGCATGGACGAGCACAAAAAGAAATGGTAGAAGCGGCGCTCCGGACCAGGTCCATAGTGCACAGACTCTTGATATTATTGACATAAGTTGTGGTGCGATACAAACCTCATCATGGTGTATGTAAATAAAACAGATTATACTAATTTACTATCGGGCCAGAGTGTATTCGCTTACACTTAATAGTCTATTGAAAGGTTAAGAAAATACACTCAGACCTACCCAGAGAATCGTTTATTTTCTTATACAAATCATACTAAATATTATTGAGTAGAAATATTATTAGGTTTGAAAGTAAGATAATTATTTTCTTTGACAATTATCAATATTATTATCCACGCTGATTTATAATTTTTTTAAACCATTTTATTTCCACACTTAGCCATTTGATTTATAATTTATGATCAGTTCCTACAACAATGAAACAACTCGTTTTAGTTACGAGTAGTTATACTGTCTACGAAGTGTAAGCTTAAACTCTTCCTATAAATGTCAAATTACCTAATGGTCTTAGAAACTTGTGGAATAGCAAGATATGTCTTGTTATTTTTAAATTGGTTTTTAATGTTGGATCGTTGATTATAGGAACCCATCTTTAATTTCTTTTATTTTATGACAGGTATGTTATATCAATTAAAAAAGGTCCTAAAAAAATCCCTTGCAGAGATGGCAAATCTCGTCCAGCTATCCGTAAAACAACATTTTATTATTATCAAGGTAATATATCTTGATAATCATAAAATAATGTATGAAGATTATTATCACATTGAACCCTGTTGAGTGATAAAAAAAAATGTAAAAGAATTCTGTATTTTTTAAAGATACAATCGGATCGATGTGGCTAGAATGTATATATAAATACACTCTGCTCTCAGCCAGTTTTTTTTTAAATTGTATGATTCCATACCTAAATGGCAATCCTTATCGTTCCTTCTATTAGTGAATAACAAACTAATGTTCGGTCATTTATGTACCGTTTTTTATGTTTTCGTAGAACTATGTCTTGAATAAATTTTTACAAATGAAAATGAATCCACTAAATGTATTGGTAAGCATAAAACTCCAGAATCGCTGGACAAATTTAGCAAATTTTTATTACAAATATTCACTGAAGTCCGAGCAAAGTTTCTATGAAGGTCAAAATAGAAAAATTGGGAGAAAAATAATAAATTACTTTTGTTTTTCTGAAGGAACTGCTCCTAGTTGTCAAACATTTGACGATTTTGTGTTTCAGGACAATATAAAGTTTATCAGCTCCGCTAGTTGTATCATAAAATTAAAAAATAGAGTTTGGTTTGTCCTGTAAAACCAACATTGATTTTTTTTTATATTTAAGTCCTCTTGTAAGGCAACGCTGTAAAATATATTTTATTCACATATTCCACAAAATGTAAGCTTCTAAAGACACAATTTTACATCATTTGTTTTTTCCTTGGCCATTTGCAATTGTACTATAACACATGACTGTTTCGTTTATGTTGTAGGGTATTTTCGCATACTTATATTCCTAGAGGGTCGGTTAAAAATCTCATATATTAGTATCTAGCCAATTCAGACGTGGTCATGATAGTAGATTAATGTGAACAAATCCTCAGATCTCAAAGAAGCCATAGTGTGTGTTTCGACCAAATAGACGTGCTATCATCATAGACTAAATACAAAGGCTATAACACTGTATAAATCCTACACAAATTGTATTCAAAGTTGTAAGAATAATATTAAATACTACACTGTTAATTTTTTTTTATTTAATTAACTAGTAAACGTGTGAAGTTTTCTAATAAATCATTTATATAGTGTAGAATTTTTGTACAAATGCTCTTATTAATCAGATTTGATGGTGTATAAGGTAAACAAATGCACTCTGGTCCCAATGCACAATTTTACCTAATGTTACTGTTTTTACTAATTTGAGCTTGCAATGTGATTGATATATGAATTGTGGATAGATGTAGGTTTGGAAAGCCATTTGTAATAAGGAATAAATATGTGACTTGTTTTTAATTTGCGGTATCTAATAGGTCAAAGTTACTAGAATATTAAGAACTACCCTCATTTCTAAGAAAAACAAAATCCATTTTAAAGTGTCGACGATCTGTTCAATTTAGCAATATAATTTAAACCAACACACATTGTTCTAGTCAATAGAGCATTTCAAAGTACAATTTAATTAAATTTAAAATATGAAAACATTGTTACATGTTTTCATTTCAATTCTCTCGTCACTAGATATACTTGACATAACATTTATGTAAAATTTAGTTTCTATATTTTCTATTTTTTTTAACTTTACTATGTCCTTGTGACAAGGGGGAATTTTTGAGATATATATTTGTCAGATGAAATAATTATATCTATTTTTACTCACTAAAGTTACAGCCAGCTTTTTATATGGCTATGAGATTACTACTGCAACACATCAGTGCCCTTCCAACTATTTACAATGATATCTTCCGAAAATATATTAGTTAAGACACTAAATGGATGCCCGTGGCAAACAATAGCCATCGAAATTATTATATGTATCGGAATTTTTTTTCTTAGCTCACTTGTTAGTAATTAAACATAAGTTAGATACCACAAATTATATCCATGTTAAATATTGTGACCATGGTTCGTAAAACTGACTTTATTTTCATACTTTTACCTTGTATTTGTAAATGAGTTATATGACAATATAAGTGATATATTTCTTTGTTACATTTTAAACATTGCCTCGTACAATTATGCAACTTTTCCGAATTACCTGCAAATTTGAAATACATGTGCATAAGGTACACATTTTTATCATGTATTTGCTTAATTCTTGTAATTTAAAATTAAAATTGTTGGTATTTTAAATTTGTGTTTGATGATTATATGTAAATTTTATTAAAAAATCTTCTATTAAAAAACTGAAACAACAGCGAAAGGTAGACATTCGAAAACATTTTTTATAAGTTTTTTTTAATTGTTAGATATGTAATTAGATAAGAAAATTGTGTATTAGATACAATATAAGAAAAACAAATTTGAGACTGTACTGTACGTCTTCTAAAACTATACTTACAATAGCACTTTTCTCCACTTGTCTGATTGTAACACAAAAGAATTTTTTAAGATTTTACATATTTATCTATTTACATAGTTACAAAAGTTAGTTTTCTAGTTTTTTAAGATGAATCTTTAAATTTTTGTTCTCAATATTTATAAAACCTTTCTTCATTAAACAGTCTCTAATTTTTAGATATTCCCGTTTGACAATATTTTGCTCCGTAAGATAACAAACATCTATTGCATATCTTTAACAGTGGTAATTTAAAAAAAGGAGTACGATAAAAACAATTTTAAGTCATAGATTAAATGATGTACTTACTCTTAATTCCTGGAATTTTACCCATAGTTTTGTTGCCGTCCGAGAGTCGAGATACAATTTAATTTCCATTAACTATGTCCTATAGAGTGCATTGAAGAAAAAATGTAAAAGAAATTATGTATATTAAAATAATTTGTTATTGGTTGTATATTTTTATTTTATATATTTAAATTGCTTTTTTGGAGTCTTGACTAAGTATAGAAGTATAATATCTGTACAATTTATAATAAAAGACACAATTTTTATAGTTATTTTATTTTCTATTAGCTGATACCTGCGACTTTGCTTGTGTTGTTTATTATATTGGCACACACTGGTGAAATATAGTATTTATAAAAATCGTAGTATCTTAAGTTAGATAACCTTGTAAAAGTTGAAGATATTGTATCATGCCATTTGTTTATAAGAACTAAGTATCTAAAAATTGAGACAAAAAGCTGAAATAAATCCAGCAGTTTTCTGTGCAAGGCATGTACAACGGCACTCTTTTATAAGTTACTAGCTGTTGCCAGCGACTTCGTCCGCGCGGACTTCATTTACTCCGTACTGCTCCTCCCCCGTAGCCCGTAGGTGATAGCGTGATAATATGTAGGTATTATGTTGACACGACCTGTTAGTAATATTCATACAAAATTTGAATAAAATCCATGCAGTACTCTTTGAGTTTACCCCAGACATACATATAGACAAACAGACAAAAATTCTAAAAACTATATTTTTGGCTTCGATATCGATTGTAGATCACACCCCAAGTATTCTTTTAAAAAAATAATCAATGTACAGTTTTGACTTTTCTACGATTTTATTATATGTATAGATATACATTTTTCCAATTATAAATTGAAGAATTTGTACCAAAATCAATGTCGGTTATGAAATAATTGACATTAAAACCTTGAATAAAATATAAAATTTAATTTAAACTGTTATTTAGTAGAGTGAAAGAATTTAGGATAAACAATATTCTATAGCTACACATATAAATTGTAAAGCTATAAGAAATGTGAAGACATTTTCAGAAGACAATTAGCTCTCGTCCTAATGATACCCCAATAATTTAACATTTATAATAAGTTTGTCAATATGCACATCACGGAAATGCCCTTAAACAATATTAGTTTGATTTTAGCCAGCACTTAAGCTTAAAATCTTTCATTACATTTGGTGTAGAAGAGGAATACCATAATTAAAAACAAAAATAATGTTTTTGTGATAGTTGGACAACTAGGATGGTACATTACTATCTGTGTTCTTCAAACATGGCCATTTACCAACTACCTTACCCTCTAAACTGTTATAGAACAGTGGCAAGTATCAACCATAATGAAGCAGTGTAGTTTCATGGTATCTAAGGCGGAGGCTTCAACCCAGATGGGACGTTGGAGAACTCTATCAATTACTCATAGTTACTGTAACGGCCTGCGCAGGCGAGGGACTTTTGTCTACAGAAGACGAAAATCCCTGAATTGTGAAAAATGTCCATCGATAACTTGGCACGAACTCAACTCACATGGTGTCCACCCAATTTTAATATTCTTTATGAAACCAATATTCTACGATAACGTTGTGTTGTAATTTACATCAAGTTTAAGAAATTGGACCAGAAGGAAGACGCTCAGTAATTTTAAAATCACTCTTGAGCACTCAACTTAGACTAAAGGTTGCTGTGTGTGGTGCTGCTCCTTGTCTCCTATTTTTTTTTTGGGGCTTTTGTCCACTCCAGCTTCCTCGGTTATTCAGGGACTTTCTGTACAGCATAATTTTAATCCTCTGTGTCCGTTCTTTGATACAGTTTCTTATGGATCTATATTGTTGGACAAAAAAGTAACATGTGGATAGTCCCTTGTCTGTGCCTTAAAATAGTATGGACATGTTTGCCTTACACCTACTTTTTACTAGCTGCCTTGCAGTAATACCGCTGACCTAAAATTGCAAAAGGCCTCGACAAACAAGTAATATGTCAAACAAACTCTTTGGATGTAATTAACAAGGTGTTTAATATTTTTTATAAATATTGAATAAACGCAATAAATTGTAACTACCATCTTCCAAACTTCTGCATTTTTTAACTCTGAATAGATCTAAATTAATAAACCAAACGGGAAGTTTATTTTCCCGATTAAAAAACAAACATTTTCTACATTGGTCAACAAACGACACAGTTCTATAGCAACACAAGTAAAGCAAATTTAAAATCCTCTTCTGCTTTGGGAAATCGGTTGAAAACAGTCTAATATTTAAGGTTAATCTAAAACACATAGTTTAAAAACGAATTTATTAATATAATAAACGTGATATAAAATATTGACTACAAAAGGTGACTATTGTTTGGCTTCTGCCTTATTTTCTTTATCAGCTATATATTTAAACACTTTGTTAGCTAAGTGTCTATATTTCTCTGCGTGTATACTATCTGGAAGGGCGTATATTGCTGGTTTCCCACTATTTATGCATTCCGACATATTGGCATCAACTTCGAAGCTCTCTATGATATCAAGCCCCATTTGGTCAGCAGTCTGTTTGGTTTCGTTGCCGAATATGTAGTTTTTGGTGCCGCACTTTTGACATATTGCATGCGACATATTCTCTACCATTCCGATGATGGGGACTTTTAGTTTTTCAAACATATTTACTCCTCTCTTTGTCACTTGTAAAGCTGCTGATTGTGGCGTCGTAACTACGATGGCACCTATGAAATCAGATAATTAATCGAGAATTTATTTTACTGGTTTCTCTGTCATACATACAATCCATTATTCTGTTTCAATTCCATTCAACTATTGAAACATTTATATTGATTAAATTTATAATCAACTGCCATAAACAATTTTCCTTCAAAATCAGGAGACCTTTCATTTTAAATTAAAACAACCCAATTGAAAGTAAAACTCGTCAAAATAGAAAATAACAATAAGATAAGATATGCCCCGTTAAATTAAAATAAGTCAACATGTAAAAATAAAATTACATAAAATGTATTGGTTGATAAAATAATTGGGCTTGCCCTACCCTTTTCTGCCGCTCTTGACCGCCATTTGCTATAGCAAGACTGTGATAGCATGCAGGTGAAATCCTTGAGGCAATAGCATCCCTCCTACCTTTCTCGCTCTAGCAAATGGCAGTTCTGAGCGACTGAAAAGGATAGGGCGACGTAAAAAGGCGGTTTTGTTATCAGATATAGCTCAACCCTTAGGACAGGACCACATCTGTTGGCACCGAATCGCATTCAAGATGAAAAATTCAAGGAAATTAATATCCTAACTGTTATATCCCAATATATATTTGAGAACTTGATGTACATTCATAAAAATATTTGTTTGTTTAAAAAAAATGGTAATGTACACTCACTAAACACAAGGAACAAAAACAATCTTGTTGTGCATGCAGCTCGTCTCCACAGAACAAGTCACTTTTTTATGGGGCAATGTATATGCTTTTACAATAAACTTCCCGAAACTATAAGAGATCTATCAGTCAATATATTTCAAAAATATTTTAAAACAAATGTGTGTAAAAAAGGGTATTATACAATCTCAGATTATTTGAAAGACAAACAAGCATGGGATTAATTGTTCCTCATATCAATCTCATATATATGTTTTATAATAATTTTGTAATAGTGTGATATTGTAAAACAAAATTATATGAAAAAAAGACAAGCCCGCTGAGTTTCTTTCGCCGGTTCTTCTCAGTGTGTGGCCGCATTTCCATTCCAGTAGTAGTTTTAAAAAATGTTGACATGTCAAAATAACTCTTAAATTAAAAGTTTTATTGAATAAAATTCTTCTGATTACTGAGCAATTAGTCAAAGGTAGATTAATTGCACCTCTACCACCTCTAAATAGTCACCACCTAGGTGAGGTGTGAGACAAAACACCTATTAAAAGAAAATTTCTTTTTAACTACTGCAAAGATGTGACATATGGGACTAGGTTCTTCTGGCTACCCTGTATGCAATCTGGCATGAAGATATGTAAGAATTTTATAACTAAGAAGTTATACCATATATTTCAAACAAGTAATTATTTAATTTTATATATATATATATATATATATATATATATATATATATATATATATATATATATATATATATATATATATATATATAAAATTACTAACAACACATGTACAGTAATACCCCGACTTACGCGAATTCGGAGTTACGCGATTTAATTTTCTTCTACCACCAAACCTACCACCTAGGTGAGGTGTGAGACAAAACACCTATTAAAAGAAAATTTCTTATTAACTACTGCAAAGATGTGACATATGGGACTAGGTTCTTCTGGCTACCCTGTATGCAATCTGGCATGAAGATATGTAAGAATTTTATAACTAAGAAGTTATACCATATATTTCAAACAAGTAATTATTTAATTTTATATATATATATATATATATATATATATATATATATATATATAAAATTACTAACAACACATGTACAGTAATACCCCGACTTACGCTACCTCGACTTACGCGAATTCGGAGTTACGCGATTTAATTTTCTTCGCGATTTAACCTTCTACATCAAAATAACTTCAGATTGTGTTTATACATTTTATTAATATAGTTTGTCATATTATCTAGAATTAAATTAAAATTTATTTCCTAAATTATTGTTTTATATTTCCTAAATTATAGTCTCCGGTCCCAATTAAACATACTTTGTATGACTTTATAGGTATATGCAAAATTGTACCCCGACTTACGCGAATTCGACTTACGCGGATAGCGCTCGGTCCCACCTATCGCGTAAGTCCGGGGTATTACTGTATATGCAAAAATAGTCTTATGTAACTTATATATGTATTAGATATAAGAAAATAATATAAAAATTTAAAAAATAACAAAACATATAAAAAAGAAAAAAACATAAAAAAGAAAACAAAAATAAACAAACAACAATCATAATTATATTTACCTTAATTTATGTTAAGTATGCATATACATGTGTGCATTATTAAATAATCTGTAATGTTATACTAGTATAATTACAATATAATAATATGAATGGGTATGCAAAGATGAATATGCACATACATGATTTTTGTACATCTATGCATATGCATATTATATACAACATTAAAAAACACAATGTGAATAAATACAAACTTGCGTATACTACGCAATAAATTCAGAAAAAATCATTCAAATTAAAAATATAATTTGAAAAAAATAATAACAGATCTAGATTGATGCGGTGTATTCCATTTGCGCCCTTCTTTCTACAGCTTATACACTTCTACCAAAAAAAAAAAACAAGTAATTATTTATCAACAAGACTTTAAGTAATTATTCAATCCTGAATTCACATTATGTGCAGTTAAATCTGGCTTAAACCATACTGTTAAAAAAATTATGTCTTATATGTATAATTTAATATAGGCTTTATGTCAAATAATAGATACTGTTACCATCAATTGGAAGATTCTGTGCCAGTGATAAGTGTGTGTCCCCTGTCCCTGGAGGTGTGTCCACCACCAAACAATCCAGTGGTCCCCATGCAACATGCCTTGTGAGCCGGTCTAGAGCTTGCATTACCATCAACCCTCTCCACACAACAGCATTCTCTCCGGCTACTAATAAACCCATTGACATACTAAAACAAATACAAATAAATATTTTAAAATATTATAAAATCTCTTTTCTCTACATAAATTACAACCTCTAGAACACCACTTCATAAGAGCCCCTCTATTATATAAATATTATATCACTTATATCATTGGTGTTTAATTGTTATAGTTGTCTTTTAGGAGAATCATCAGAATCACAAAATAAATATACCCATATATCTGTAAATGCAGGCAGAGATGCAAAACATCCACTATTAGACAATGGTATTGTCCCATGGTGTGATGGGTAGACAAATCAAGCATATTACTTGTAAGAAGAAATTACCCGACTCGTGATTTAAACATATAAATAGAAAAAAAGTTGGAAATAAATAGATTTGATTTATAGTGTCAACATTCAATAGGGCCTCAGTAAAAGGATTACAGCTGTAATCCCAACGGGTGAAGAGGTCTGACAAGGGAAGTATTATGTATGAGTTGCTACTCGCCATGCAAGTATTCTATTTCAGACGAAGAAAACTAGTTATTTTGCAATTTTCCACAAACTTTTAAGTGTACCTTTGCAATGTTACTGAAAAGGAAAACATATAAATGTGGTGTAAGAAATAGAACAAACTTACCATAGGTCTGAAAATAATGAAGACCCCAGCGGCACAGATATCCACCCTTGTCCACTACACCTTACACCACATTTTATACCACAACAGCACCAAACACAAAAGCACACAATTTACACACTCAACGCATGTTTCACTTCGCAACCGAAGCATCTTCAGGCGACAAAAGCACTACTACACTCAACGAGAGCCATGGTAGTACTGACTTGCGCGCGGTTGCGACGCTCCTTTTATAGGCTGGGTTCTCATGACTAAGCGTGCAATACATTGTGTAATAAAGCCCATTTTGTAAAGTTTCTTTGTTCGCTCAACAGTACAATTGAATCGTTTTTATATTTTATGATGATTTCAAGTTGTTCCAATATATTTAATTTTAATCCCTTGTCACAGGTATGAATTATATCAAAAGAATGATTTGTGGATCAAGTATGTCCAGTTTCTATTAGGTGTTTTGCAAAGTGAGATTTGTTAGCATGTTTATTTTTAAAAGCGGATATGTGTTCTTTGTAATGGGACTCAAAACTTCGACCTCGACTTTGACCAATATATATGCTGCTACATTCTGAGCAATGTAATTTGTATATTCCAGATTTGTGTTTATTATTGGTTTTGTCTTTTTTTCATTACATAATATGTCTCATAAGGAACTGTGTGTTTTAAATGCTACATTGACATTATAACTCCGCAAACATCTCTCTATTTTTTCCAAATTTTGTCCAAAATATGTTAAACTGGATTTAAACCTGATTTCTTTTCAGTGTGGTACTGCATACAGTAATCGTGATAGTGTTTGTTTTTCTTTCTTTTTTATTAAACTTGTAACTAAAGCACAATTGTACCCATTTGACACTGCCAACTGAAAAATTATATTTAACTCTTCCATATAGCGTCCTTTACTCACTGGCAAAGATGTTAGTCTATGTATGTAACTGTTAAAAGCGGCTATTTTGTGTTGCCAAGGATGGCAAGATGACACGGGAATAGTCTGTGTGTGTATTGTATTTGCCTATCTTGATTGCAACGCCTTACTATATTGTACTTTGGCACTCTCTGTGTCCTAAGTATTAAAAATACAAAGATACAAGACTAAGAATCTGTTAAAAAATACAAACTCACCATTTAACTCCATAATTTAACAGTGGTTCAATAAGATTGTCATCATTAAGCATTGGCTCCCCACTGATATTCATCATCAATGGCACAGAAGGGCCGAACACATCTGCATCAAGAAGACCTATTTCTTTGTCTGGCTCTATTACCTTCATTGCACAAGCCAAATTAACTAAAACATTAAAGTTTTTAAAACTTCATTTCTTCATTTTTTTTGCAATGTGATTGAGCTTAATTAAAAAAAATAATATATATTGTGGTGGTATGAATTTGCAATGCAAGAAACTGATAACATTTAATAGCCTTTGTGATTGTTATTCTACCATCAATGAGATGCCATAGTCACTCAACATACATTGTGCATCACAACTTGGTTATTTTCATGTATCTCATAAGATATATAATTCATGCATGTTATTGTATGTTAATAATATACATTTATTATTATAAGTATTTCAAGTTACTACTTTGATGACACAAATAAAAAAGGGTATGTATATATACCAGCTGTAGTTGTTTTTCCTACGCCTCCTTTACCAGATGCAACAAGTATTATATTTTTGACACCTGGTAATGGTTTCTTCTCTGGTAGACCACGAGCCATAACCTTAGCTCTATGTTCATTGACTTCTTGTTTGTCATGTTGAAATCTGGCAGAGTAACACGGTGAGTACTGAAATAAATACTTATTAAATCAATGCCTGATTACATTTAGTGGATAGATTCTGTAACTATGCACATAAGATAAAAAATATTTTCCATTGAAATGCGACCAAATCCATAAATTTTCTAAACGAAATTTCATTCTAGATAACAGAAGTGATTTTGTACACAAGTTTCTAGTAACTTAATTAATGCTACAGTTATAATAAAATAAGTAAACAAGCACAAGGCAACATGTTCATGTATTAAATTATTGCGAAATTAATAAACAAAATAACTTACATCGTTAACGTTTGTAGCAAGCAACCCATATGCCCTGGGAAGAAACCTTTTTATAATCATTATTAAAAATTGATATTTAGGAAAAAATCCCTTTTATAATTCGGTCTTGGTCGTTATCGCAATTCGCAATTTTCGCAAATACCAATTGAAAATAAAATACAACTGTCACTCATGAAATAAATAGAACAGTCAAAATTATTAGTCAGTCCAATGAATGTCAATTTTGACAACAACGTTTCAATTTGTAGCGTAGTGTTTTTTATGATGAATTACATAATTTTTCTATTAGGGAATTTTACATTATTGCCTTTCGTATTTACTATCTTTTTTAAATACTTGTATTTCAAATGACAAATATATCTTCAAATCCACTTCAAATCGCTATGACTTTTATTAATTGAAAAAAAAATAAGAACATTAAATTTTGTACTCCACACGCCTTACGTAAATTGTAGCATAACTGTCATTTGCTGTCATGTGCTGATCACTGCTGTGAGATGGAAGTGTTTTTCTTTTACGAAAAAATATTTTTATGAATATTTGCTTGTAAATGTGATATCGTTTTCCTATGTGAAAATGTCTAGTTGCCTGCGTACATTTACTCATAAAATTTTACCTATAAATGGAATTGTTACGACAAAAAGCCATTCCAACCGTTTGTCCCGGAAAATTCCAATTCGAACGCAGTTTCTGGAAGATGTATGTATTTTGAATACCATTCCTTTATGTTATACGTATCTTGTAATTATATATTTTATTTAAGTATTAAACCAAAGTTTCTACATATTTATGTATGTATGTTTCTACATATTGCATTTGACCTCCAAATACCTACGATGTGCGAAATTTTTCTCATTTCAGTTCTTGAATAGAAGACGTATTTCAAGTTGCCGGCTTTTACCGCAATCTACTCTAGAAAATAATATTGATGATATATATGTACACGAGGTCGCTTTAGCAAATAAAGCTGAAAATGTGGACTATAAAACGAAACTAACCTATGTAAATACTTGCGAAAAAGATTCGAACTCCATAGACAGTTATTTTAGTTATGACAATGAAGAAATAGCCATTAAACAATTTAATTATACATCTGATGATTACATTGAAGAAAGGAATGTATTTAAATTTGCAAAAATACCATCAATTAGTATGAATGATGTTGATTTTTCTAACTGCAAGGAGGTAAATAATACTTTTTCTAATTATTTGATTATATATCTGCCCCCGTTATAACTAAACTACTAACTAAACTAAAAGGTGCATCTAACAAGAAGTTAAAATGGAAAAAAAAAATACCCAAGAGAATGAAACAAGAAATTGTGTACTGTTTAAACAGATAATATTTGTATACTTTGAACTAAAACTAGCAGCCGCAAATTTTCCTTTGATTTGGGCCATTAAGGTTCTAATATTTTTATATTATTTGTTGATAAATATTTTAAAATTAATAGTCTTAGGTGTCTGTATGTTCAACCATGTATAAAAAAGTGTAGAGAAGGGTCATTTTTTGTTGTAATATAATTGTAATGAAGATAGATATAAAACTAAAAATAAAATATTAGCAGATGCATCTTTTCTTCTTGATTTTGGCAATATATGTAATTCAATTTAAGAAAAATGTCAGATGCCTTTCAAACTACAGGGCAGATATGTGATTTGCTTTTTTTTTGAAGACCAGAGATCCCAACCAGGTTTTGTTTTCTTAAAACTTAGTGAATGTAACCAAAAATGTAAAATATTCAGGTGAGATCTATAAAGCTGCATTATTTTATAACAGGGGGAATAATAGCCTTCAAAAGATCTTTATTTTGTGAAGAAGAATTTAAAAAATCTTTAAATGTTAAACATTTGTATGATAGGATTCAATGTAAAATAGCTATGGAGAGTCAAAAGAAGACTCATGTTTGGCCATGGTTGCGGGCTAGCTATGAAAAATTTGAAAAAATATAGGAGCTTTATTTACCCCATATTTAATTTTCTAGATTTCAAAATTTTACCTGTAAAACCTGTAAAATATGGTTCATTTAGCCACCCTAACTCCACATGACCCTACAAGTTCATAAAAAAAACTGAAAAATTGTGCTGTATTTTTCATCAAGTTATGAACTGACAAATTCTTATATTTTTATTTATTTACATTGACAATAATAAAAATATTTTCCCTATATTATATCTGCCTTACTGCCAGTTAATTTTGCAAAATTATTTCCTTCACATTCTTCATATTGGTATGGACCCTTTTTAAGGATCTTCTGTCTACTGATCAGGCAGCTCATAAAGTGTGAATGATTGGCCTTATGTATTATTATCATTATAATTATTATGTGGTAGAGTTTTGTAAATTCTTATCCAATCAACAATGTATTAGATATTACCATATTGAAAATGGTAATTTTCTTCCATCATGCAAACCACATATTTGTTTGCTATTCTAGCTTCTATATTTTAAAAACATTGAGTAAATATATCATAACATTGCGTGAAATATACTGTCAATTTAAGCCCCATTGTGTAAAATTTACTGTAAAAGTTGTCTGGATTTAGTACCACTCTTTTACATTTTCCTATTGCAGTAGCATCGTAGTTTGTCACTGTGATGTTGTGGTTTAAAAGTAGAGGTAGCTAGTAAACCTGTGTACATGGTTTTACATCCCCACTAAATGCCGGGGATGGTAATAGTTGCCATCTTGTTTGCTGTCCTGTGATATGAAGACTTTACCTAAATTAACATTACAGAAGAAATCTTGACACAACAGATTTTGTTCAGGTGAAATTCTGAATTTCCATGTGACATTTTTTATTACTAAGATGACTGTAAATTTTAGGAAATAGAACCAACATGTTTGTCAGACTATGAAAGAAATGCCATAGCTTACTGTAGTGGACCAACAGTAGCTGCACAGTCAGCAGAACCAACAAATGAACCTGAGAATACTGGAAAGCCAAGTGAGGAACAACTAATGAAAGTATTTCACACACTATCAGACACTGTAAGTATAAAGAACTGTGATTGTTTAATACATAACAATATTGAAGGAGCATGCACTTTATGCAGCATATACTGCAACCATGGAGCCTCATGAGACTCCTGATTTCATGCAGATCTAGAGAAGCTTACTAGTCTAGCATCCCACAATCAATCTGAGGTACATTGGATTACAAGGCTTTTATGATACGGATATCAGTTCCAATTGCCTTGCATTCTGCTCGTTTGATCTGCCAAAAAGTGGTTACATTCAATGCTAAATCTGCTACCTTTGAGTACTGTTGAGGAAAAGATTGGGTTCGGTTATGTTTGGAAGATCACCAATTCCCAAAGTGGTACAGATGGACCCCCAGGGGTTCACGGGAGACTCGACGGAGGCACTACGTTTGGGACTTCTATGTTGGCATGACCAAAATGGGGATTTGCATTTCGTAAGTGAAAGGCCATGAAAATTTATCTGGTTTCGATAGCAAAGAACTGATATATTGGCTTGACTTCGTCTATAAATGTAGACAGATAATATTTTAATAATATGAAAAATTATCAATTAATTATTCATTCAATTCTCACTTTTTTTGAAAACTGTTAATTCACAATTGGAACTCAGCTGCAATGCAACTTTCCATTTTTAGATCTAATATTCATATTTTTTTAAAGTTTTGGGAGTATGGTAAAAATTTAGATTCACGGGGTCCACCAAAACCAGCAAAATTTTGAAAGTGGTCTACAAAAAAAAAGTTTGAGAACCTTTGCTCTAAATAAACTGTGGTACACTTTTCCCAAGCCAGAATAACAATTTAGTAGATTGACAGGGTTTGTGAAAAGCTTCTGGACAATGATCTGACATAATATATGTAGATGAATAATATGATTTTTTTTGTTTCAGATGCCCAATTTGTTTATAAAACCTCTTGACTACTCTATCTATCATCCCAACTTAGTTTTTGTTAATAATATTAGGGGAATAACCACTGTGTAAGTATTTTTTTTCATATCTTATTACTATTAAAGAAACAAAACTTTGTAGGGATAAATACTCTTACAAACAAATATTACAAAACAAATTTTAATAAACCTCTATTATAATATGGAAACTTTTTAATATTTTATTCATATACTAGCTGAGCCCGTGACTTCGTCCACATAGAAAATGTTAGAAAATTTTTGAAAATAAAAGTAGCCAAAGTTACTCTTGACTTTATTAGTTATATGTCAGCGAAAGTCCTGTCAAAATCGCTCCAGCTGATTAAGATATTAGCCGGAACAAACAGACAGACAAAAATTGTAAAAAATATTATTCTGGTGTATGTACTGTGTACTATAAGCATTTAGTAAAAAGCGATTATTTTAATACTAGAGATACTCAAATTTTATTTATTTGTATAGATCAAAAAGAGGTAATGTTTTCTGTCTAAACATATTGTCATAGTCGTAGAATAGTGATGGATCTGTCATATTGTAATGCGTGTATTTCACGTTCTCTATAATCGAATGGTCAATTCATGTAAACCTTTTTTGCTCCCGAAAATTACATCGCTAATTCATACATAAGCATTTTTTTTCGTAAATTACAATTTTTTTTCTTAACTTAGATTCTCGAAAATAACAAATAAATGGGAAACGGAGCACAGTTGGCTGAATGTACTTTTGTTTGCCTTATATTTATTGCCATAGGAAAAAAATATTGTGGTGTCCATGTATTAAATAATGTCTGTGTAACTTTGTTTATCTGTCGAGTCTGGTCTCTTGTCTGTGTCTTTTCGAGAATGGTCGCGTCACGTAAAGTGACGCTATCCATTTAAACCCAAAAAAAAGTTATAATCGTGTCATGATGGCTCAAGTGATGTGAAAACAAAATCGTCGCGAATCCATACTAATATTATAAATGCGAAAGTAACTCTGTCTGTCTGTCTGTCTGTCTATCTGTCTGTCTGTCTGTCTGTCTGTCTGTCTGTTACGCTTTCACGGCCAAACCACTGAAACGATTTGGATAAAATTTGGTACAAATATAGTTTGAGACCCAAGAAAGGACATAGGATAGTTCTTATCCTGGAAATCCCACGAGAACGGGTTTGAAATGAAATGAGGGTTTTTATTTTAGAATTTTTTCCACGCGAATGAAGTCGCGGGCACAGCTAGTACTTAATAAACATCTCACAATAGTGTTATGTGCTTACAGTGTATTTCAACATCAAACATAAATGCAAGTCGAATTACAAACTGAATTATATTACAAACTAATTACTAAAGTATTTGTGGTTCACATCTACATATTTTTTATCCTGATGGCGGATGGTTTTGTATTTGACTCACTTCATTGAGAAATTACTAATTGCGCATTAAAACAATCCATAAATGGTAGTGATATCAAGGAGGTGGATTTATCTATAATTTTTAATACATTGGATTTACATTTACAAGAAACAAATTGATAATCTCCGGACAAATCACTAAAAGGTTTATGTATTGCAAGATATTGCTTTTCGTTTCTCATAAACTTCTCTAACAGTCAACAGTACTTAGAGTGCACACTGAGGTATGTTGCATATACCTGTGAACTTATAAGTGGTGATTTAACAAATCTTTGTATCAATAGTGTTGTGACAGCGGAAGTGCAATCAACGCCATCATGTAAATTTCACATTAATGTCCAGAGGATGTAAGATAATGTTTGTTATTAAAATATTTAAATTAATATGAAGATTCACCTTTAATAAAATGTCTTATTTAAGAGTTTACAAAGCAAAGAAGAGAATATTCTTCTTATTTAAGTATTTAAGTATTAATTTGTGTGACCTCTGAAGTCAATGTGAATAGGTATCGATTACTAATCATTAAAGTTAGGTTCCTATTGCCGTTTTATAAGTTGCTATGTTTTCACTGAGGTTGTTAAAAGAAGAATATACCTATACCATCCTTCCGACCACCTATTTTTTTTCTCTCTTCTTATCTGGTAAGTGATACCTCGCTCTCCCTTGCGATTAATAGACCCAATACTAGTCATTGGCTATCCTGTGTGCAACCATAAGCTGATGTGAATATGGTAGGAGGCGCCCAATTACACCTTACGGCGCATCAGTTTTTTTTTTTGTAAGTATAACCTTACTATATTTAAATTAAACATATATTTCCCTATCTTAAGCAATAATACATACTTCGTCGCATAAATTAAATTACATGATTCTTTCCTATACCTTTTAATTTATATAAATCTTAATTTTACATAATACAACTTGTCTCTTCAGTACAAAATATGTATGGTCCATTTATATAATTAAGTCTCTATCTACCTTTAGTAAAAACATCCATATCATTATTAATCCATATTAAAATCTAAAATATATCTCTTTTAATATTACATTTGGGACATTCAGTTTAATTTTCCAAATACTACATTGGACGCTGTACTATTATTAATATTTTTTAATTTTTTTTTAATACTGCAATATATTAAATTTTACTGGTACTGTTATCTTGATATAATCAAGTTTCATAATAACAGATTTGAAATTAAAAAGTTATGTCAAAATTATTTGAAATAGCTGTCCAGTAAATTTTAATATATGTTAGATCCTATTACTATTCTATGACTATGACAATGCATATTATAGATAAGTTCAGTTAAGTGTGTTAGCAAATATGCAAATTTATTTGGTATCCGAGGCTATAAAAAAATAGGATTCACATGAATACTTGAGCGATGGCAGCAAAAATCTTCACTCAAAATGTAAAATAAACATAGAAATTAATTTTAAAATCTATCTTGATATGCACTAAATTCTGTCATTTCTTGATTGGTATTTAGAAATTGATACCATATGTGAAATCTACATTCTTTCAAGTAATTATTTACTGTTATGAAAATTAAAATTAATTGAAGGTATACTTTTTTTGATATGTATATATTATTATACAATTTTTACAATAGGTATGCACTGCAACGTGAAGGTAGTTGGTAAATTCCCCTTTGGTGTGGAGTGACATCTGTAATCTACATGTTTATTTCAGTTTTTCTATATACACATTTTCATTTTCCCCAGTGTTGGTTCTAGGCTCCTTTGAAAAATAGGCCAATTGCCGTTCTGCCAGGCAGGTCGTAAGAGGCGACCGATTGGCTATACATGTCACTACCATTGTGGCTACTAGGTGGTAGAGTTCTGTATTGGCTCGTCCGGATCTGGTGCCACTGCCTTACCTATTCCTGCCGCAATAACATCAGTGCTTGTCACTGTCGTGTTTCAGTTTGGAGCGTAAGGTAGCCAGTAAACTTATGCATGTGGCATTAGACTTCGCCACAAGATAGCAATGCACCATTAACATGTTTGGTGTCTATAGGCGATGGTTGACTCTTTCCATTAGGCGACCCATCTGCTTGTTTGCTATCTTATGATATTAAAAAAGAAATACACAAGTGTTTTGATAAAAATAAAAACAACTTGCTATTGTTTTACTAAAATAGTTTAACTTTTTTATGTGAGCACAACATGCATACATTTCTATAAATTTATATTTGTTTCAGAGGACTCTTTCACTATGTAAGACAAATAGCACTGTTGCGTACTGTAGGACATATTAAGTTTGCTTATGTGAACTTCGAGATTTTAAAAATAACGGCACACCCTGAAGATTCATCAGTTAAGTAAGTGAAAATTATAAGTTAAATCTGAATGATACTAGCTGATCAGGCAAAACTTCGTACTGCCTTAAATTTAATAAATGCAGTGTTAAGGGCGTGTATTGGCTTCGTAACGAAAATTTCATGTTTTTAAGTTTTTTCCAGAACAATATTGTAGTAATGTGATCAGATTATTCTCAGGGTATTACAGTTTTTGCAAGATTAAGTCTTGATTATTCAATTTACCGTAGGTTCAAAATTTGATCACCAAATAATTACACGCAAGGATTTTCATAGTGTTTTTAAAATAATTCTTCTAAATGAGTTCATATAACGGACTGAAAAAAAATCACTAAGTATATTGAGTATTACCTTAATTCAAAATGTAATAAATATTTTAGGTTTCTATTAAATATTTACTGAAAAAAAAAGTTAAAGTGAACTGATTTTGTAATTTATAATATTACTAGCCTGCGACTTCGTCCGCGCGGACTTCGTTTACTCCGCACTGCTCCTCCCCTGTAGGTGATAGCGCGATAATATGTAGCCTATATGTTGACCCGACCTGTTAGTAATATTCATGCAAAATTTGAAGTAAATCCATGCAGTATTTTTGAGTTTACCTCGGACATACATACAGACAAACAGATAAACAGACAAACAGACAAAAATTCTAAAAACTATATTTTTGGCTTCGGTTCGATTGTTGATCACGCCCCAATATTCTTTTAAAAAAATATTCGATGTACAGTTTTGACTTTCCTACGATTTTATTATATGTATAGATTTTTTAATATCTAACAACAATATTTTCGTCATTTTGGCTCTGTGTTGCACTTTAGAACCATATATCCTGTTGGAAAAATGCTTAAAATAAAATATGATGACATGTTACAATGATTGTATTCGTCTTTAAAGACAGCCCTGACACCTATTTTCGTAAAACACTATGCAGGGATTGTTTTCGTTTTAAAAACCGTTATCAAAAATTATATTCTTGCTCGGTAGTGCACTAAATTAAGACTTAATCTTGCAAAAACCATAATATCCTTCAAATAATCTGCTCACATTATTACGATATTGCTTTTGAAAAAACTTGAAAATATGAAGTTTTTGTTGCAAATTGAATACACGCTCTTAAGTTAGCAAATTAGTTGTATACATAGACAACTGTAATGAAAAACAAACTGAACGTCATCAGAGTTTTTATAAAACGTGCCTCATCAATTTAACTTTTCCATTTTTCTCTGTAATTTTTCAAATGTTTTTATAGTTATTCTTATACTCGGCGTAGATTAAGATAGATTTAACAAATCAAAATTAATAAAGGCTTGCCACCTATGTCACATTATGGGACTAAGGATTTTCGGCTAATTGTAAGTGCACTGGTTGTATCTCTGCCTACCACTTCGGGGATACGGGTGTAAAAATACTTTTTTAAATAATAATCCATTTATTTATAGATTGGACATTAAATTTTATAACAAAAACGAGTGGCACTACGTAATATTATATCGCTCAGAAGTTATAGCTTTGCAGACCTCGCGATTTTATAAGTTGCTTAGATAGGTTGTATGTTGTTACCTAAATGATTATTATTTCATTATGACCATTAGTCCAAATTTTGGTAACTAAGCGTGGAAAGTTGTAATTTATATTTATTGTTTCCCATTTGTTTCTTTCAGGATGCGATGGCGCATTAGGGGTATATCTGGACTCAAGGTGTTTTTCATGTTCTGGAAATACAAACTGTGGAATTTGAAGGAAGTTTTTCAGAATCAGGAAATGTAAATTCATTTTTATTACTGTTTGTTTATTACTATAAGATAAATATCATCAAGCCAGTTTCCTTGCAAGGTAGACAGAGTGAACCAAACATTAACATTCAGTAAATGTTTCGTTTATGACCAAGACACTGATAAATGTTATTTATCAGTGCCTTGGACAGAAATATAGGTGATTATCTCGTAGCTGCAATTCACCGACTTGTAAAGAACTTACCTATCTTCCTACCTACTTAGGTACCTACCTAATATCAACCAATGCCGCTCAGTCATACCAGTAATGGTTGGTACCAAAATTGGGCACAAAACTGTTAATTAACGAATTTAATGTTCCAAGTAATTATGGTTTGTTTGGATTAAATTTGAAGTGTCAAGTGTACAAATAGGACGCTCAGTGCTCTATGTGTTCAGTCAAATAACGTTTTAAGGACATTGTTAAGATTACCGCAGTACTGCAGTGTATTTGGTATGTTTGCCGAGACTCGCAATGACGCAAACGCGAAACATCGATGATGCAACAGTTGCGGAATAGCACCAACGGTTTCCTTAATCGCATATTGAGTAGAACATACAGCCCAGTAGTAAGGCACTAACTAGAATGTGTGTCACAAAATCCCAATGTGTGGATATTTAATAATAAATACCTTTAAGAATTTAGTGTATTTGTTACTAATACAGTTTTATAAAATTTTACTAACATATGGCCACATCGTCTGATATAAATAAAATTATTTTTATTATTACAAATTAACCCATTAACAACTTAAAAATGGTGAAGGGATTCAGATTTTCAGTTTAGACTCAAACTTCAGTTAACAAATCGCCTCTGTGATCTAGTGGTTCAATGTCGTTGTTGACCACACAAGGTCCCGGGTTAGATTCCTGGGTCGGGAATTTAAAAAATGTGTTTTTCAGATTTTTGATAAGAACAATGTTGCCCGGGATTCGATACAATATGTCCAGTTGGCGATAGGCCTGTCATCTATCACATTATGGGACTAAATATCTTCAGCTAGTCGTGGGTGCAATGGTTATACATTATTATGAACGGTTATATGTTATATATTATGCTTTTCAAAATATTTAAGTATAAGTCATTTCTGTAGACAAAAAATGCTCTTTAGCTAACTTTATTTTGCTGTATTTTACCTTAGTGTATTTTATAACTATAGTATAACTTGTCATGTATAAATTTGCTTATAAATGACGTCGATAAGTGTTCCTATGTGTACCTACTCTGAATAAAATATCATTTGATTTGATTTGATATACCTCTACCCACCTCTTTATAATAATAATAATAATAAATGTTTATTTCAAAAAATTACATAATCAGACTTAAATCTATAATTACAAGGTTTTCTTAGATATTTATGATAATACGTGTGCCTGAACTAGGAAAACCTGTGTTTCAGGCTGAAAGAGCAAGTATACTTTAAATAACTAATCATATTTTATCATTTATACTACAAATAAACATAACTCATGATACAAAAAAAAAATACATGTAAATAGGTAAAGTCTACTCTAACCTTTTTAACAAATTCTCTGTGTCTTCGTAGGACAAACTTTGTAGGGATGACTGGACACTTTTTTTGCATTTATGGAAAGATAATTGATAAATATCTAACAATGCATTTAGTCTATTGTAGAGATATGGGCCTAGAAATAAGTTTTTCTAGGCCCATATCTCTACAATAGACTAAATGAAGAATTTTGTTACAAAACTATGTTTTATGGCAATTTTATGGGAACAAACTATATCTTTTCTTCTTTTGTTAGTAATTTCTATACAGTAGGGAAGAGCTGCGTGCTGTTTTAGTACTATGTTTAGTATAAAAAGCTGTCGGACTGTTAGCACTTTACATGATTTATAAAGAAGGTTAGTGGGGAACAGGAAAGGGCGAAATGTAGCCATCTTCAGAATTGCGCTCTGCGCTCTCTCGACGGATAATAGTAGCGTTTTAGCTGCACTTTGGGATACGGGTGTGAAGATACTTTTTTGTTATCCATTAATAAATTAAAAATTGTTATGGGACTTATTAACTTCCGGTAACTTGTCATAAGTCCGTTAATTGTTAATTCATTGCTGCTACTTAAAGGACATCGTGGGGATCACAGTGCGCCGCGAGAAACAAGGTGTGACAATGACGTTTACGCCGGACGTCCCGCGCAGACGCGATCAGAGATGTGATCTTCAGGATATAATAATATCTTTAAAAGCAGCCCCCGTGGCCCAATTCACATAACAAAATATCGATCGAGTCAATGCGTTTACGGCTCGTACATATTTACTTTCTCATCATTGCATGTCGCGACGTTGAATCGTGTTTATATGTGTAAGAGTCCCAAGCCTCCCGACTCGATTGACGTTTTGTTACGTGAATTGGGGGTCAGGTCGGTAGCATAGTTAAAAATATAATTTATTTTGATTTCTAAATATACATCCTTGTTTTAAAATAATATTTTATGTTTTTTCCAAACTGTCTAGTCCATAATAATAATACTGTCTATAATTAACTGTTAACATTAACTTCGTAAAATATTCCAAAATTCAAAGCTTACACATTTAACGAAATTATTTTTTCGGTAACGGAATATTATACAAAATGTTCAATTCCAAAATTACTGTAATATGTTTTCTTTAATTCCAGGTGGTATGATGGGTTCAGCACGTTCTACGTTGGTGCCGATGGTTCAATTCACAAGCATGTTGCTGATAAGGTATTTTCTTGTAAATTTGTTACGTACTAAGTAATAATTAATAATTATTAATAAATATCACTGGACAACGTACCTACACTCTAAATATGCAGTAAGTAACATATAGATTCTAAATATGCACTAATTAGGACTTACATTTGAAATATGGGCGAGTGGTTAGCTACCCTGACTATGCTATCGACGGGGCTCGGGTTCGATTCCCGACGGGGCAAGCATTTGTGTGATGAGCATAATAAATTGCTTACTTTGAGGTTAGATCAGTAAGTGTAATTAGAAAATACAAATTTTGATTCTGCCAAGTTGTCTGAAAAAGCGAACAAATTCCCCAACATGTCACTACATCGTGACTACTAGGTGGTAGAGTTCCGCAACGTCTGGCCCGTGTTTTATACCACCACTTTACCTATTCTTGTTGCAATAACGTCAATGCTCGTCACTGTTGTGTTTCGGTTTCGAGATTTCTTTTTATGGATTACCATCCTGCCGCACAGACAGCAATGCATTATTAACCTCTTTTGTGTCTATGGCGATAACTGTCTCTTTTCATCAGGAAAGCTATCATCTCGTTTACTATCTTATGATAAAAAACCTCGCTTTGGATGACCTGTAACGAATCCAGCCAACGCTATTGTTGCGAATAATCTAGAAAAGTGAAAAGTTCGAACTCTGGGAAAATCTAGAAATAAAAGGAAGAGATAGCTGCTTCTATCGATAAACAGTAGCCGCCGTTACCAAAACAGCTATGCCATAATTGACCTTCTCGCATGTGGCATAAGGGTGAAAATAGCGTGTACTATGGCTTGTTTACATTTAGATTGTTTATACGTTATTGTCTGAACTTTCGGAGATAGGGTCAAATTTTACCTTGTGTATAAATAAAGATGTATTGGCGAATAGAAGTGAGTTTTATACAGTGATTCGGAAGCGATAATTCGGACGATCAGTGTGATACGGAAAGTGCGTTAGTTTAGTGATTCTGTCTGTTAATTCTAGTGTTTGTAAATATACGGTTTTAATTTATGTAAGTGGCATTTTATTGCATATACGAACTTTAAGCTCGTGACATTATTTCTGAAGATCAACATATTTGTAATTACGACACGGCAGAAAAGCTAGGGTTTGACCACAAATCAATTTTGTCTCGTACGGAAAAGTACATTAAATAGCTTTATGCTCGAGTGTACACGAGCTCACTGAAATAAACCTAATAAATAGTACTTTGCGATTATCCGTTGAAACATACTAAATTCGTACCGTGTTTTAATACTTTCACTAGTGATGAAAATTGGATTACCTATGACGAGAACACAGAGACTTCTATGTACTAACATATTAGACACAGCATGCGCCACGCCTGACGGCCTCTAAAGTGCAGTCCATGGACTGCACTTACCTGATTCCGTTCTCAGCCCCAGTGAGACGCGTTGCGTGTTCTAAAGTCCAAACAATCAAAACTTTAAAAAGAAACATGAATTGTTTTACAGCATACTTTTACATTTATAACTAAGTTTTTTACCAATATATTTCAAATTTAGTTTATGCAAATTGGTTTACATTGTTAGTAGTAACGCGACTTCTACTTTATAACTCTCTAGTACGTAGCACGTTAATCTCTATAAGAATGAGCGGAAAAAACATTAGCTAAAGAGCAAACAAGCTACATAGTTTAAAGCAAACCCGGATTAACTCGCAATAAGTTGATTGGTACAGTGTGTATAGTGGGATTGGAAGAGACCAACACGAAGAGAACAGTTGTCCCTTTTTTGTAATAAACCGACAAAATATGTAGAATTTTTCCATTTGATTTACTAATTTTTGACCGGTCGAGTGGTCAACGAACCTAACTACAGATCCACGTGGCTCGGATTTGAATCCCAACAGGGTTGAAAATTTGTGTCAGGAGCATAGGGGTTTGTATTTCTGGGTTCGGGCGTGCTTGCTTTGTTTTGCAAAGACTCCTATGTACTAATGTACTAAACAAGACATGCGCTGTGTCACTTGTATTCAACTAAAGTGCAGTTCATGGACCGCACATACTTTATTCCGTTGTGGGCCATGATGCGTTGCATATTCCAAACACTCAAAATTTAAAGAGACTAAAATATTACAAATTTAGTTCACGCAGATTGAATTCACACAGCAAAAGTTTGATATCTGTTTTTCGGGCACGCCATTTTGATCGGAGTTTATATTATTCAAAAACTAATGAATGCCGTTGAATGAAACGCGTAAGCGCCATAAAATTCACGGTGATAACGACCTTTTGGTCGCGAAAAAGTTACTGTTATACGCTGCAGTGCTGCTTAATTATGGCTTTGGTTGGATGATTTATTATTATTTCAGCACTGCAGTGCCCATTGGCTTACACTCTTAACGAAATGGAACACGACTTAGCGTAGCTTCTCTAGTATGTAGTACAATAATCTTTGTTGTTATGAATGTAACAGTATTTATATAATATGTATTTCTATGTATCAATCAGTGTCGTTGACTAACAACACCCATAACAAGCAAATATTTTACGTACATTTTTGGGGTTAGATCAGATTGTAATTAATTTGCCCAGCAATATTATTAGTGTTATTTTGGCGGACAGAAAACAATAGAAAATGGCGGGAAACTGTTTTTACTTTTTATTTTACTGTCATCTATTTATCGAGATAGTTACAAACAAAGAGATTTTACTGTAACATTTTTTATACAGTTCGAATTTTTCCCCCAACCGATAGTAATGACCTGATTGTCCTTAATTCTTTTTAACGAACTGCCTACTTGACAACTGAGTATACGACGGGCTAAATTTCCCTTGCATTTATGACAATACTGTCTTTGGATGGTCTTAGGTATTTAAAGGACTATTTTTTTGCAGGTAATGCCAGATCAAGATAGCATAGTAGACGATGAAGAAAAGGCTCCAATAGCAGCCAAGATTGCCATGCTTATTGGTCTCCTGCCACGGAACTATCTCTCCGACATCTCTCCATACTTCACCTCATCCTGTGATACCCCTAGCGCAGTGCCCTTTAAACATCTGGAATGAAGTGTATTCCTAAAGTTAACAAAGATTATGTGATATTGAATTATATAAACATATTCTCAAAACAGTATGTGAATAGTTAAGTTTATTTATTTTATTGTTTTACATTGTCACTTAATACTGGACTAGTGTTCAGGGTATCCAAATACTAGTGGTAAGAAGTGGTATGGAGATTGTTGAGTAGTCAGTATTACCATTGTGGCGGTTTTAATTGCATTAATTCATAATCATGCGATCCTTATGTACTTTATAATTCTTTGCTTCTCTAGAATCAATAAACTACATGACACATTTTTAAAGTAAGTTTTGAATAATTGTAATTGTTCTATTTACAGAAAAAACCATTAGACAATATTTTTCTGAGACGTTGGGTTAAGATCATGAGTATGGGGAATCCCCGTATCGGGTAAAAGTATTAGGGGTTTTTCTCGAAAACAAAAATGTCAATGGCAGCTCTGAATCATTTGATGCTGTGTTAACACCCCTTGTCTCTGATGAGCATATAAAGCTGTCGTTTATCGTTAGACACATATACTTTTTGCAGCTCTGCTTATACTGATGTATAAAAAGCTGCGAAATATATGGTATATTCGTAGATGCAACAAAGTTTTTATTTTGTTTTTATTATAAATCTACACATTATTACATAAATGAATAAAATTAGGATTTTTTTGAGTGAGTGGAGAAGTATCAATTGAGATTTGGGTTATTTAAAGTCTTTATGGAGAAATGCAGAAACTAAATTGTATTAGGCGAATAATCGCTAGTGCTAATCGAGTTTAGTTACAATCGAATTAAGACAACTAGAAGAACGAGTATGTAATAGTCAAATATATTTATAGAAAGTACTGTTAGTAATAATACACATCGGGTTTAAGTCGAGCAAAACGCAAATATCATAGTGTACGTGAATATCTAGTATAGACGACACTACATAGTTAAATTAACTTATGCACAATATTTTCCTCGAAGATCTTTGAAAAAACTGTTAATAGAGATTCAATTGATGGTATCGATGTAAATGGGATATTTAATTCAACATTTTTAAATTGTTATTTATTGTCTTGATTTTATCGTCTAAATATCGAGATTCGAATATGATTATGATAAAATATCATGAATCATTGTATTCAAATATGATAAAGTATCATTAATGCTTACATCATTGCATGTTATACTGATTTTTGGATGCCTTGTAGCTTAGTAAATAATTGCTATGCAATAAAAAATGTTATTATATTTTGTTTTATTAATGCAATTTTTATTGTAATTACGTCGTGAAATTTAAATGACAAATTTCTCAGGCTGTTCTATAGAGTATGAAGGTAAAGAAGTTTCCCGTGTTGTTTCAAGTCCCTCCTGAAGAATAGGCCAACTGCCCTTGTCCCAAGCGGTTTGTAAAGGGCGAACGATTTTCAAAATTGTCACTACTCACTACCATCGTGACTGCCAGAAGGTTCGGAACGTCTCCGCCGGGTTTGGTACCACTGCTTTATCTATTCTTGTCGTAATAACATCAATGCTTAACGCAGTCGTGTTCATGTAAAATTATCTCGTCACATGGATATCAGCACACCATTACACAAATATTGAGTGGATTACAGCATATTACGTTAGTGATTATATACTCTGGTGGTATAGAGCAGAGTATGTAGTGTATTTGGTGAAGAGTAAATAATTACTATTTTATAACTCTGGTCTATCATCTCTACAGATAAGCAGTGATTATATAAGAGTATAAAACCGTAATTATGTGATTATTATAAAACCAAAAACATGGAATTCAGATGTAAGGAGAATTAACTTATATTGGGAAACAGTAGGTAGTTAAAGTATTCAGCTGCATCCTGAAAATAAAGTTTCAGAATGGCGCTGGCGTAGAACCAACTACGGAGGAGTTACGGTAGTTGGACGGTCTCTCCAACACAAAAAGAATCAAGCAGTCGAATCGAATTTTTAGATAGAAAGCGGTAAAAGTAAACTATTAAAACAGCGCTACAAGTGCTTTAAATACTTCTGCTCAGCACAATTCACCCCGTCTTTAACACTTATGTCCATGTCATAGTTTATCCTGTGCCAGTGCCATTCTGGCAGGTACTTATAACTTTATTTTCTTTATACAGCTGGACACTTAAATATTCTACCTATCAGGCGCGGATCCAGCCTTGGAAAAATGGGCACAGCAATCCGAAAATCGGATAAGTACGAGCCGAACTATAATAATGATAATATTACTACAAAGTGCCTATTGTCTTATTACTTTGCTTCGTTCTGAATCGCGCACGATTCATTATTTTACCTCATTAGTTGATGATGATAGTTGATATCTCATGAGTAGATTCATTAGTTGACCTCTTGCGGTCAACACCGGCACCGGACCACTAGACCGAGGCGACAAAAATATAAATTTTGGAACAAAAGGCGAACTTTACTACATTTTGGTACTATCCACTAGTCTAACATGTATTAATTATTTATAATCTAAATCTCGGACACGGCTCGCAACGATTTTCATGATATTTAGTATACAGCGGGTTTTAGGGGCAGTAAATCGATCTAGTGTCACGGGATCCGTGGGATCTGAAAAAATAAAATGCTTACTCAGTTAACATTCAGGACTACATTCCGGTTTCTGCATTCTATATTTTAAATATTAATTTTAAATAATATTAAATAATTTTCTACTCGGAGTCCGAAATTAATAAAAAAGAAGGGGTTTCTGGAATGCCAACGGCGCGACGGGAATGGACTTGAACTTAGCTGGCTGGGGCTCCTTAGGCGGTACTCAGGAGGCCCGGGTTCATATCCGCCACGCGGATTAGGAAATTGAAACGCCACCAGCCACGAACAAGCCAGTCAAACCAGCGAGCGTCGGAGGCTCCGAGGTTAATATTGGTTAATATGTCGAAAAAAAAAAGCGTGGGCGACGCGGTTAGTTCACATAAACTCCTGCGGGGAACGGGAGGAATCCGCCGCCGTCGCATCTTACTAGGGATGTCCCATTGGGACTGAATAATCGAAACCAGCCATCAAATGTAACGTATAATCAAACACGTTACACTAGCTAGGTTTCATTTTTAAAAAACATCGTTTTTACCTAAAAACAAAATACCGATCAAAGCTCAGCCAGGTATCATTTAAACTATGAATCAATAAAAGCTCTCTTTTAAATTTTTTTAAATATTCACGGGACAAATTACACTTATGATCTAACCCCAAAGTAAGCAAATATTTGCTTGTGTTATGGGTGTTAGTCAACGATACTAATACATAGAAATACATATATAATTGGTACAAAATCACAGTGTGAAATAACAAAAAGCGTAGCCACCTGTTATGATAGCTGCTTTTTGTAAACAGCAATAGTAGTACATCACTTATCAATATGTGAGTGGTTACGCAAAAAGGGACCTCAAGGGAAAATAATTGATTTCGAGTAAATCACGTTTAAAATGTTGAGTCGAAATGAGAGAGGCGCGGGGTGTTTTATGTTAGTGTCGTTAGTGAGCGACTTCGTCAGTGAGAAATAGCACGTGTTTGCGATAGCTGTATTATTGGTGACTTATTTATTCGTCTTTTACTTTATGTGCGCGCTAGAAAAAGAAACTAGTGTGCGCTGTGTATAAGGTGTAATATTTTCAAAACTGCCTCGGCTTACATAAAAAATCATTAAAAAAAAACTACGGCACCTAAAATTATTTTGATTAGAACAAAACAAAGATGAAGGACCATAGAATCAGAATTTATCAAAAAAAAAACCGTTTCCAATCCCTTCAGGTCCCTTTTTGCGTAACCACTCACATATTATGTTTTCTAGTGAGTAACATTACAATAGATTATCAATGTATAAACTTTAATTATTATTAATGAAATGATATAAATAATGAATAATATTGAAAATTTTATGCTTTTTAAATAGGTATTGAATTTATATAAATTTTTGCATGTCACTTTTGACGAAATGTGAATGGAAACAATGTTTAAAAATGTAACATCTTATGTACCCACATTCTTGCAAATAAATTAATATTATTATATATTATTATTATTATTATATAAATACCAGAATATATATAATAAACACCCAAACCCGGAAGTACAAACATTTATGCTCATCACACAAATGCTTGTCCCCGTCGGGGATCGAACCCGAGCCCCGTTGATTGCGTAGTCAGGGTCGCTAACCACTCGAATGTATCTCTTATATAATGTATCTCTTATTAGTCTGCATTATTGTGATGTGATTGTGATGGACAACTTCGGAAACCTATATTGCGCGTGGCCCGACACGCATTTTACCAATTTTTTAGTTTCAAAAACGGGGTTTCTATATATATTTTTTTATTTTTACCTCAGAAAATTCTGGAACTCATAACTAATCTAAAACTATTTTTTTGGAAAATTAAAAAAATATCATCTCTTTGTTTTCAAAAATTCTAAAGATGGTATTTTTAAGATCTTGAAAATTTTCCTTAATTTATTAAAGATCCGGATTTTTTGATTTTATTAAAAAACTAGCTGACCCGCGCAGCTTCGCCTGCGAGTAGATTATCACGTCGTCCATATTGTTTTTCATACAATTTTCATCCGTTCAAATCAAACGTTGAGACCCATACTAGGTAAAGAATACCTGTATTACGGGTAGCAGCGCCATCCTCTTGGTGTATATTTATTTGCATTTATTTAAGTACCTACTAGCTGTTGCCCGCAACTTCGTCCGCGCGGACTTCGTTTACTCCGCACAGCTCCTCCCCCGTTGGTGATAGCGTGATAATATGTAGCCTATATATTGACCCGACCTGTTAGTAATATTCATGCAAAATTTGAAGTAAACCATCCAGTACTTTTTGAGTTTACCCCGGACATACATACAGACAATCAGACAAAAATTCTAAAAACTATATTTTTGGCTTCGATATCGACTGTAGATGGCGCCTCAAGTATTCTTTTAAAAAATATTCAATGTACAGTTTTGTACACCGACGTAAAGTAGCTCCGCTGCTGAGTTTCGTCTGGTTTGTGAGAGTCCCGGAGGCCTACCCCCCTCCATCCGCACACTATGAATGCGTTTTAAAAAAAAATCTACCCCAGGAGGTATCACTTGCACCAGCAGTGGAGAATTCCCCCTTAGCGTCCGTGCTCTGGATTCCAGCCAGATCATGGATGCTCAGGCTGCCCTGCGTGTTCTGGGAGGGGGGGGGGAGGGCAAAATTGCGCTCATACACAATTCTGTCCGGGGCAAACAGAGCAAGAAAATCATGGCACCCTCTACAACGCTTACTGTGGATTTCTGCAATATCAGGGGGCTTCATTCCAACCTGAACGCCGTCCACTACCATCTTGAGACGGCGAAGCCAGCTTTGCTCTTCTTGACCGAGACACAGATATCTTCTCCGACTGATACTTCCTACCTCTCCTACTCGGGGTACAAACTGGAACATTCCTTTGTACCGCGGGCTGGTGTGTGCGCATACGTCAGAGAAGATATCTGTTACCGGCGCCTCGGCAGACTTGAAGGACCTATCCATCCTCTGGTTACGCGTAGCTTGCGACGACCATCCACGCAGCTACGCGTGCCTATACAGGTCCCATAGCGGGAATACTGAAGTTGATCGGCTCGTTGAGCGCTTACAAATGACTGTGGATTCCGTGTTAGAGCAGACCCCCTCCGCAGAGATCGTGATCTTGGGCGATTTTAATGCCCACCACGCCGAATGGCTTTGTTCTCGCACTACCGATCATGCGGGAAGGTCTGTTCACTATTTTGCCTTGTTGTATGGTCTAACACAATTGGCCATACGCCTTCACTGTTGGATCTCTTGCTGACCTCTGACCCGGATCGTTATCAGGTATCGGTGGACGCTCCACTTGGCGAGTCGGATCACTGCCTGATCCGGAGCAAAGTGCCGGTCACGCGCCCATTACGGCCTCCCTTTGCAGGCTGTCGTCGCGTTTGGCACTATAGGTCAGCAGATTGGGACGGGATGCGGTCTTTCTTTGCATCCTACCCATGGAGGCGGTTGTGCTTCTCGCTGGGTGATCCGAATGCTGTCGCTGACTCTGTCGCTAATGTGGTGCTGCAGGGCATGGAACTTTTCATTCCGTCTTCTGCGGTGCCCATCGGTGGCAAGTCTCAGCCTTGGTTTGGTCGCCACTGCAAAGCGGCTTTACGCCGAAAGCAGGAATGCTACCGAGCTTGGGCTGCTGCGTCGACATCTCGTGATGTAAAAACTAGCGCATTACGAAAGGAGTACAACTCTTCCTCGAGGTTCTTCAAAAGTTATTACATTTTTAAATCCAATCAATTATTTTATTTATTTTTAATTATTACCGCCCTATTGGTCGAGTGATTAGAGAACCTGACTACACATCAATAGACTCGGGTGCGATTCCCGACAGGGACAAACATTAATGTGATGAGCACAAATGTTTGTATTTCTGGCCTAAAGTGTTTATTAAATATATTTAAGTATTTATACATGTTTCTCTATGTATTAGTATCGTTGATTGACACCCATAATACAAACAAATAATTTACATACTTTGGGGTCAGGTCAACTCGACGTATAATTGGTCCAGTGATATTTATATTTATATTACATTATATTTTGAATCAAATGCTATGAAAAGGCTTTGTTACGGTATTATAATGATTTGTTCCTGGTACTTGTTTACAATAAAATCATTTGAAAGTAATTTATGAACTCCAATTTCCTCTAAAAAGAATTTCATCTAAAGAACAATGTTCAAACCAGCTTTTTGATGCTACGACAGATCTGAAACTGCCCGGTGAAGCATCAATCCCTGCGTCTTTCAGCACCTTTTTCACCCAGCCTGCTATAACACAACGAGAGGCTGGCCGAGACTTTCCACACACAGTAATAAATAAATGGTCACATTCTGATTTATTTCTTTCTTTACATTGGCAGAATTGGTGAGAAATTAGTTCGCCTTCCTTCTGGCACTCGTGCGTTCTGGTCTCTCGCCAAGGCTGTCTTAGGGAATTTCTCCCAGCCTTCATTTCCATCCTTGCACAGAGACGATGACTCTCTGGCCCATACCGCAAAGGAGAAAGCCGATCTTCTGGGCTCGTTCTTTGCGGCCAACTCTGGATGACCGAGGGAAAACACCGCCTACCATCCCGCAGTGTGATAGTTCCATGCCAGAACCACAGTTTCGGCAGTCAGCTGTGCGTAAAGCACTTCTTTCTTTGGACATCCACAAGTCGAGTGGGCCTAATGGCATCCCTCCTATTGTGCTTAAAGTATGTGCTCCAGAGTTGGCGCCAGTATTGACGCACCTATTCCGGCTCTCCTATTCACAAGGCGTGGTACCGAATTCATGGAAAACAGCTTTAGTGCCTCCCATTCCTAAAAAGGAGATCGCTCTAATCCGTCAAACCATCGGCCAATAGCCATAACTTCCTTGTTCTCCAAAGTCATGGAGACACTTAACTGTCAGCTCCTGAAGTATTTAGAAGAGCACCAGCTGATTAGTGACCGTCAGTACGGTTTCCGTCGTGGCTGCTCAGCTGGTGATCTAGTATACCTGACACATCGTTAGGCGGAGGCAGTTAAGTCCAAGGGGGAGGCACTTAGTTTAGACATAGCGAAGGCCTTCGATCGGGTATGGCATAAAGCGCTTCACTCAAAGCTGCCTTCCTATGGGCTTCCCGAGAAACTATGCAAGTGGATCACCAGTTTTTTGGCTGATCGGAGCATTAAGGTCGTAGTCGACGGTGCATGCTCCGATCTTAAACCTGTCAATGCTGGTGTTCCCCAAGGCTGCGTGCTATCACCGACACTGTTTCTTCTGCATATCAATGATATGTTGCGAATTAGTAACATACATTGCTATGCGGACGACAGTACTGGTGATGCTACATACTCCGGCCGTAGCGGTATTTCTCGAGAACACGTCGAAGAGGGCCGGAACAAGCTCGTGTCTGAACTCGAGAATCAACTAACTGATGTCTCAGAATGGGGTCGTCAAAACCTTATTACATTTAACCCCAAAAAGACGCAGCTTTGTGCGTTCACCGCAAAAAAAGCACCCTTTGTCGTATCACCTCGGTTCGAAAACACTCTCCTGACAGCCTCAGCCAGTATTGGAATTCTGGGAGTCGACATATCGAACAACGTTTAGTTCCGCGGTCATCTGGAAGGGAAGGCTATACTAGCCTCCAAATAGCTTGGTGTACTCAGTAGAGCAAAGCAGTACTTTCTCTTGATTTTCATTTTCTTCCTCTTGATCGCATTCAACGTAGAGCGGTTCGAATCATCGACGACCAGACTATTTCTAATCGGCTTGACTCTTTGGCGTTACGCAGAGATGTAGGCTCGCTCTGCATCTTTTACCGTATTTATCATGGGGAGTATTCCGACGAGTTGTTCGGACTAATGCCTGCCGCTAAATTCCACCATCGGACGTCGCGTCAAAATTTAAAGTTCCATCCTCACCACCTCGATGTCTGGAAATCCACTACCGTGCGCTTTTGTCGACACTTTTTGCCTCGCACTACTCCTTTGTGGAATCAATTACCCTCAGGGGGGTTTCCGAATGGATACGACTTAGGGACCTTCAAGAAACGAGCTTATTCATTCCTAAAAGGCCGGCAACGCAGCTGCAATACCCCCTGTATTGCGGATGTCTATAGGCGGCGGTGATCACTCACACACCATCAGGTGCACCATCTGCTCGTTTGCCCCCTCTACTATAAAAAAAAAAGATTTTATTATATGTATAGATTAAGGAAGTTACATTCTACCCGGAATATTCACGCGCGCTTCAAAATCGTTCTGAAGAGTACCACGACATGGGTGGAGTGTGTCTCTTTCTACTAAATAACGCGCCAATCGCCATATATAAGTGCGGCCATGCGTAGTTCGCAAATTATTACTAAGTAATTCTACTAATTTGAGAAACAGCTTTGCATTGCGTAAGTAATTTTGTAATAAATAAAATAAGTACATTTTAGAACTCACTATGTTAATTACAATACATTTTATGCTAATATATTTATCGACGTGTATGAATAAAAGGAATTTAACGATTACCGAATATATAAAAATCTACCATCAGTAGTTTTATTTAAACACTGGCAATTGCAAGAAAGGGACAACATCCACTCATGTCGTTGTCTTGCTCAGAACGTTTTTAACCTCTGTTAAGTAAGAAAGAAATGTCAACTTTATCGGTAACAAAATAAAGTACATTTTTATTTTTCAAATATTGCTTTGTAATAATTCCAGTTGTCATATATAAGTTCCTTGGTATAGATTAATTAGTACACTATTAGAATAAAAATTAACTGATTATGTCTGGTGTGTATATATTGTGCGGTGTTGCCCCCTCTACTATAAAAAAAAAGATTTTATTATATGTATAGATCAAGGAAGTTACATTCTACCCGGAATATTCACGCGCACTTCAAAATCGTTCCGAAGAGTACCACGACATGGGTGGAGTGTGTCTCTTTCTACTAAATAAAGCGCCAATCGCCATATATAAGTACGGCCATGCATAGTTTGCAAATTACTACTAAGTCATTCTACTAATTTGAGAAACAGTTTTTTGCATTGCATAAGTGATTACGTAATAATTAAAGTAAGCACATTTTAGAATTCACTGCGTTAATTACAATACATTTTATGCTAATTATTTATCGACAAGTATGAATAAAAGGGATTTAACGATTACCGAATATATAAAAATCTACCATCAGATAGTTTTATTTACACTGGCAATTGCAAGAAAGGGACAACATCTACTATTGCCGTTGTCTCGCTCAGAACGTTTTTCCCCTCTGTTAGGTAAGAAACAATGTCAACTTTACATTAACGAAATAAAGTACATTTTTATTTTTCAAATATTGCTTCGCAGTAATTCCAGTTATCGTATATAAGTTCCTTGGGACAATTCTATCCAAAGATTAGATACCTATGCTTGCATTTCTAAGTAGTCTGTGAATTTGATCTATGTGCTGGTCTGTGGACAAGGAACTTATATATGATATCTGGAATTACTACGAAGCAATATTTGAAAAATAAAAATGTACTTTATTTCGTTAGCAATAAAGTTGACATTTGCTTCTTACTTAACAGAGGGGAAAAACGTTCTGAGCGAGACAACGACATGAGTGGATGTTATCCCTTTCTTGCAATTGCCAGTGTAAATAAAACTTTCGGATGGTAGATTTTTTATATATCCGGTAACCGTTAAATCCCTTTTATTCATACACGTTTATAGATACATTAGCATAAAATGTATTGTAATTAACATATTGAGTTCTTAAATGTGCTTATTTTAATTATTACGTAATTATTTATGCAATGTAAAAACTGTTTTCTCAAATCAGTAGAATTAGTAGTAATTTGTAAACTATGCACGGCCACACTCAGGTGGCCGTACGTTTTGGCGCACTTTATTTAAAAATATAGCTGATACTTTTAGCTTACTGCTATAAGTTTTTTCTGTTGTAAAATGGTGAAAAATTGTAGCGTTAAGTGCTGTAATAGTGAAGCGTATGCTGGTTGCGGAATTTCATTTTTTGAGTAAGTTTTTTATTGTATTTACAAGTTTCTTAAGTAGGGTAGCAATAATAACACAAAAATTCGGACATGTGAATACAAAGAAATTACAATTCAGTCTAACATTTCATAATACATTCCTAAGGAATGTCATCGTAATCAAATAAGAACCTAATTTACGTAATTTTGTTATTTAATACTAAAATCATTGTGTTGTAGTAACTAAATACATTACCTACATACTTTTTGGTAGTAACTGTTAACTAGTAGTAGATACCTAACCTCTTGTTCATTATTTTCTTGCAGGTTCCCAAGAAATGAGATTCTTCGACAACGGTGGATTGAAGTTGTTCCATTTAAGAAAAAAAAATCATATTACAGTTAAATTTGCAGCCGTCATTTTAAATCCGAGGATTTAATAATCCATAAGATAAGATCAACATTGAAACCAAATGCTATTCCATCTATATTCCCTGTTGTAAGCTTAATCATTTAGTGTTATTTAAGATATTTTTTAATTAAACATACAAACGTAATATAGGGTCATTGCGTCGGTAACGCGACCGCCTCTAGTATGCGACCACTTGAGGCCCTAGGTTTCTTAATTAAAGATAATAGCATTTTTTCATGAGAAAACAATGAACAGTAAGCATTGAATATTCAATGAATAATTATGTAACAAGAAAATCATAAATTTAAACCTATCTGCTAAAGCTGAAAATAGTGCCCGAGTTCGGGTGATGACTTAATGGTGTGTTTATGTGTCGCGTATTGCAATAAAAATACCACACCGGGTGGCGAACAAAGTTACCTTTTGTTACCTTATACTAATGTTACTCTCAAACAAGAAGCGTTATTATTTCAATTATAGAACATTGTTTGTTGGAAAGTTGTAGTGACATCATTTTTTAGCTTATATTTCTTTTTAAATCCAGTGGTCGCAAACTGAAGTATATAAATATCTAATACGCTCGAAAGCGGCCATGTGGTCACATTCGGACACTTAAAGCTATAAAATATTTTGCTTATTATGATCTCAGTGATGCTTTCATGATTGTATAATTTAGAATCTGATGTTGTAGAAGCATAAAGATGCATCTCATCAGTTTACGACCACACGTTTTCTTGATAGAATTTTGTTTAAATCACTTGCTAAAATAGGTGATCTCAAACCCACCCTGATCGAATATTATGATGTTAGTTTATAACCGCCCTGTTTTAATACGAAAGAAAGTAAACTAAAATAAGTAAATAAATAAAATATTGCTTTCTTTAGATGACAACAGGCGCGCAAGATAAAAGAAAACAAAATAAAAAATACTGGTTTTTTAGGATTACTTAAAGGAAATTTACTCGGGTGTACAGGGGTGTATATTAGCGCACAAGATAAAAAAACACAAAATGAAAAATACCAGTTTTTTAGGATTACTTTAAGGAAAATTTACTCCTTGTATAATGGAAAATTTACTCGGGTGTATAATAGAGAGGAAAATGACGTTATCAAATATTGCTTGACTATTATGTAGTTGTCAACCACAACAAATTTAGTAGAGTAATATTCAGAAAATACGGTCACTTTTATTTCTTCGAATCCCACGAATCCCGTGACAGCGAATGATAGCTCCGTTATCATCCGCGCGGTGACTAATAGCTAATGAGTCTAGTCACGAGTTCAGCAAATCACTGTTTGTAAATAATGAACTTCAATAGTGCCTATAAAGGATAATTTGAATAAAAATGATATCTATGCGTGGGCGTCCGTATGACTATAAACATGTTATAGGATAATTAGCTCAATATTTAAGTACCTAATTGTTTTACATATTTGGTATTAAAATCAACTACTGAACACTCTCCTTTAGTATGTACGGTTTTTATCAGCCAAATTCAATATAATTTACAGATGTGAAACGAAAAAACTACTTGTTATTAGTCTAGATGATTAGTGTTTAAAATGAATATTTGTTTTTTATATTATAAGATAGCAAACAAGTTGACGGCTCTCCTGATGGAAAGAGAAACCATCGCGTTGGGACATCAAAGATATAAATGGTGCGTTCCCATCCGTGTGGCGGGTTTGCAATACCACATGCACAAGTCTGCCAGCTACCTTACCCTCCAAACAGGAGCACGACAATGACAACTAGGTGGTAGATTTCTGCATTATCTCGCCCGGGTCTGGTACCACCGCCTTAATTAAACTGCTTGTCAAAAACTTTATTTAACTCTTGACAAGAAATAATTTCACTACCATCGTGACTACTAGGTGGTTCCGCAACATCTCGCACTGGTATTTGGCACCACCGCCTTACCTATTTGCGCCGCAATAGAGTCAATGCTTGTCATCGTCGTGATCCGGTTTGGATTGTAAGGTAGCCGGTAAACTTATGCATGTGGCCTTAGACCTCGTCAATACATAACAACGCACCATTAATATCTTTGGTGTTTATAGGTAATGGTTGTCTCTTTCCATCAGGAGACCCATCTGCTTGTTTGCTATCTTATGATATAAAATTGACATTATTGCTGCAGGAATAGCTTCTGCGATGGTAGCAAATACCCGGGCGAGACGTTGCGGAACTCTACCACCAAGTAGTCACGATGGTAGTGACACTTATAGCCAATAAGTCGCCTTTTACAACCTGCCTGGCAGAACGGCAGTTGGCCTATTCTTCAAAGGAGCATGAGACCAACATGGAGAAAAATGGACCATTTTAGGAAATAGACATTTTGAAAATGTTGTATAATTGGACATTTTGAACTTGAACGTTGGAACCGGAACCGAAGTGTTTTATCCAGGACCCTGTCAGTAGACTGGCATTAAGACTTTGCAATATTTCTCACCGTATCCTCTAGGTTTTATTGATTCTTCAGTATCACTGGACTGCTTCACTCGAACAAATTTTAAAGTAATGTAATGTAATTGTCATCTGTCCGTAATTAATGCATACATTTTCTAGAAGAGTATTTTGATCTTTTATCTGTATGTATAATGCTCAATTCGGCAGAAAGATCACACATGCAAAGATTTTTTTACCACACTTTTTACCCGCGAAACAGCTAAGTATGAAAACAAATTTAGCTATTTATTTCAGTTACATATCAAGTAAAATTATTCTAACTTTTATTATTTTTAATAATCCTATTTAACACATTAAGATGGGCCGCAGCTGGTCAGGGTGCTTTGCAAAAATTCGCCTAGATCACTTTGATACATTTTATAAAAACTCTTGTACACTATGCCGGGCCAAAGTGCGGCAGATTTGCAGAGCGGAATTGAGCGCACACAATTTTTTCCGTGTTTTAAGTTTGCATTTACAAAATCAGAAATTATGGGTTAAGAACGATTAAAGGCCACAAAGAACTAGCCTTAACATGCAGTTCGGCAGTTAACTGTACACAAAACTAGTCAATGTGTTGCGGCCCGGCACGTTACTAATATGCTAGCATTTATAGTTGCAATCCGGCCCCCTCCACCTCACTACAGCCTGTCGTAATAATACGATATCATTAGACAAATCACACGAATTGATCTAACCCTAAAGTTAGCAAATTATGGGTGTGAGTCAAAACAACATATTATGAATGTGCATTTTCCTTCGTCAATAAGAGCGATAAAAGACATTGTTAACCTACACGACTTTCAAAAATTGATAGCCGTGGGTGCTATCCAGGACTTGTCGTGTCCATATCAGTTCTATTCCGCTTTTTTAGAATGAAATTGTCCTGTTGCACAAATATGTATGGACACCCTAGTAGAAAGAGACACACTCCACTCATGTCGTGGTACTCTTCGGAACGATTTTGAGATACACGTGGACCTTCCAGGTAGAATATAACTTCCTTGTCTGTGGATTAGTCCTCCTTTCTTCTAGACTCCATTCTCTAGTATTTTTTTTATATTGTCGATGACTTTTTGTTCCATTTTCCACAATGATTGCTTTGATTTTTTAATCGTTTTTTGAGAGCGTTCGGGAGGGTTGTGTCGTTATGGCATATTATTTTCAAACATTAAATTAATGATTTTTAGTAATGCGCCTCTCCTGTAGATTATTTAAGTATTAACAACATTTGTTTATTTCAAGCTCTCATCAGTGGATAAAGAATATAGTTTTTATTATCCGAAAATTCAAGACAATGTTTATTGTGGTACTGGTTGTGATACTCATTCATAGTGCATAATTTATATAGTGGTAAAATGTGGCTTAAAATCTATTCAATTTGGACTAGCTCCTCATGACATCAGTAAGTATTTAAGTTATTCAAGATAATTAGTTTATTATTTTAGTATTTATTTCACATTATATCACCACAGTAACACTGATTAGAGTTTACATTTTGATTTGCTACTTTATGTTGTGAAACAAATAGAGTTTTTGAATGTTATCTGGAACTGTGCCAAGTGGGTCATATAGGTATGCAAATAGGGCTTGAAATATTATGTAAATTATTTACGAATTTGTTTGATTTTCGTGTAATACTATGATCTTATTTCATGTAAATGTGTACTTAATAATAGAACTATTTTTGACCAATAGATGTAAATTAATAATGTAATACCTAATAATTCTATTGATTTTATGTTCAGTGCTTACAGTTTGTCTAAGCTTGTAACAATAAAAATAATAATCACTTGATTGATAATTAAAAACAAAGCAATTTAAAGTATATGTTAAAAACTACAAAATCTTAAGTTTGCTTATCAAAAAAAATTATAAATGTTTTTTTTTAGTAACAATTACATTTAAAAACATTATTTCTAAACAATATAAATTAAATTTAGCAGTAAGTGTAACAACAAGCAAACATATTGAAATTAATGTCTAAAACATAGTCAATAAAACAAACTGTAAAAGAGTTTTCTTACGGATACCAAACACAAAAAAAGTTGAAATATAATTTTTCAAAAATGTAACATGTATTGTGATAATAATAGACGAGCCCACTGTGTTTTTCTCTTCAATCTTCTAAATGCGTGACTACATTTCCAATTCCCTTAAAATTGTTGAATTACAGTTAATAAATTACCTGCTGAGCCCTATGTGTTGGTCTGGTATGTAAAATCTATGTGAAGCCAACACAATTATGTTTAAAAATGTTGGGTTTAAAATGGAAGTTAAGATTAATTCTTTATTTTATTGACTAAAATTTACATGTCAACAATGTGGATTTGTACTTTCAATATTTGGTAATACGTAGGTCACACTATAAGTTTTGCGTAACTTAAAAAAACAACATGTTATAACCAAAATATTATGTTTATTGCTTTTCAAAATAATCTCCTTTACATTTTAAACATTTTTTCATGCGATAGAACCATTTTTTAAAACAGGAGGACCACAGATCTGAAGGCATGTTTTCTACATGCTAATTGAATGCTATCACTGCCTCTTCGGAGTTGACAAAAGTAAAACCTCTCATCAAATTTTTGATTTTGGGGAAAATACAGAAATCACAGGGTGCTAGGTCGGGGTTATGCGCAGGATGAGTGACGAGATGTACTTTTTCAGAAGCTAAAAATGACTTTGTTTTGTTGGGCGTGTGTGAAGAAGCGTTATCATGGTTTAGGAGAATGAGGATTTTGGGTCGTATTTCACGAACTTTTTCTAACACCCTGGGTAAACAAATGGTTTACCCAGCATTAACACTCTTTTGATCTTCAAGTGGAATTGTACAGATGGGACCCGTAGCTGAGAAAAAAACGCGATCATTTTTTTTACCAACATTTCTCGCCTGTCTCACTTTTGTTGGCCTGTTCTCATTTTCAAAGGCCCATTCACAAGATTTCTGTCTTTTTTTCGGGTTCAAAACAATAAATCCACGTTTCGTCTCCTGTGACAATGTCATAAACAGCATTAGAATGTCCGTGGTCGTACTTCAGTAGCATCTGTGAGCACTATTCCACACGAGCCCGCTTCTGCTCTGCTGTCAGTTCATGAGGGATCCAACGACAACATTTCCGAACTTTCAATTCTTCGTGTAAAATTTTCTGAATTTGGCTCATACCAATCCCCAGTAGTCCTCGAATTGTCTCATAGGTAATGCGGGGGTTTTCTTCAATTAACCGCTTAACAGTAGCCACATTATTTTCGTTGACGGCAGTTGAAGGCCGCCCTTCACGAAATTCGTCATGTAAAGAAACTCGACCTCTCTCAAATTCAGCAAACCATAGCCTCACTTTGCTCAAACAAGGTGCTTCTCTCCCAAAAGCATTTTGAAGACGAGCAGCACAGTCTTGCAGAGAAAGAGAACTTTTATAATCATTAAAAATCATCGCTCTTAAATCTTTTCGACTTAATTCCATTTTCATTGCGTACGTAGAACAATGTGTGATAAAAAACAATTGACAAATAATTTCCCGCCAATTTTTTTATATTACTAAGAAGGTTGCAACGTTTTAAAAATATAACATTCAAAATTCAAATAGTTCCGATTAGCTAGAAGTGCAAAACTTTTAGTGTGCCCCATGTACTCCATGTTAACATAAATTTGTATATTGTTAAAAGCATTTGTACCGTTTAACTATGTTTTTATTCATAAATACCAACCGGTTTCATCGGGATAAGAAACAGTGTTGATTTGTTACACTGATGTAAAACTGGTTAACATTCATAAATAAACACATAGTAAAATAGTACAATTGCTTTCAACATTATATACATACACCTTAATATGATTTTGATTAAACTATTTTTTTATTTCAATTATTTTTGCAAATAATGTTCGTGAGTTTTTTTGTAGTATATTTTTTTTAAATAAATTATCAAAACCTGAAGCTTTATTTCATATTTGTGTCTTCCTGCATTGTTGCACTTATTTATATTTTCAAACCAGCTGTCATTTGTGACTTTGTTCACGTGACCCAAACTCATTACATCCTTTTGCTCAGTCATGTATAAAGTAGTTTATGTCACTTTTGAATAGTATAGCTTTCGAATGGTAAAATAATTTTTAATTCATCCAGTTGTTTTTTGTATAAAAATACAAAACTTTTCTCTTTATAATATTAGTGTAGATAAGAATCCATTGTCTTTGTTGTCTGTAACATGTTTATTCACATATTTATCAATAGCATTGTTTTTCTTGAAATCTGTCCTAATGAGTTTAACATCTGCTCAGTGGCGAAGCGTGCCTTGGCGGGGCCCCGTGTAAAAATTTGTTTTGGACCCTTATGAAGGGTAGAAATTTCACACAAAAGAAAAAAATGTTTGTATAAAATTAAAAGAAATATTTATTCATCATAATTATTTATCTGTAACTTTTCCAAAATTTTTAAAAACGATTCAAACTATATATACACTCCAAGGAACTTATATGTGATAACTGGAATTGTTACCAAGCAATTGTTACGTACTCAGGTTCGCAATTGTAAGAAAACACCACTTATATTAAATCCGTGTATTTACACAACACAACACAACGTAATACTAAAATACACTTTACACCCTAGTCACTCGCTATACTATCACTGAATTTAGAACACTACACAATAAAACACTTCTCGCTTCGCATTTTACGACCTACCTGGCAGAACACCAGTTGGTATTGAAATGTTAAATAAATATAAAATAAAATTAATGGTGACTTTCGTTAAATGTGTTTGAAGGTGTCTGGCAGTACTTTAAAACCGTCAAAAATGTCTGGCAAATTATTTTTCGAATTCTAATTAAAAGATGAAATAAAAATCAAGTTGCTAAAAATACTTTTTTTTGGGATTTTTTTGCAAATGTTGTATACTGCACAGTAGTGAAATAACCGCAATCGCTTTACCAGACTCGCAGGCCCGGTTGGTTGGCGCCATTTGACGCAATGTATTTTCGCAATTCCAATCTGCTAAAAGGACCTTCCCAAAATTCGTCGCCAGCTCCCAATCTATTGTTTCCTGAACAAATTAAAAGTATAATGTAAACTTTGTTTCCATTAAATAAATAACCCTGGACAATTTTACACGAATTGATCTAACTCCAGTGTAAGCAAATTTGCTTGTGATATGTTAGTCATTTGTTAATCAACAATATTAATACATAGAAATACATTTATAAATACTCAAATATATTTAATAAATACCCAAACCCAGAAATACAAACATTTATGATCATTACATAATGCCTGTCCCTGTCGGGAAACGGAGCCCCAGCGATTGCGTAGTCAGGGTCGCTAACCACTTGACCAACGGAGCGGTCCATTGTGTATGAAATTCTACTGGCCTGGATTTACCCTTAATGCTGTCATGGGTCACTGTCAAAGTACTTTTTATATGTATTTACAATGGGATGGCCATCGTAAATATATTTAAAAACATTGATATATAAAAACCCAAGATACACAATCAGTGTCTCAAAAATGTCCTCTAAGAATGAGTGCACAATTTAAAATTGTGCACTCACTTCAAATAGAAGCCCGTCGCTCACGTCACTGCCCGCGCGTCAAAAATACAGAATTGTTCTCTGATAAATTGTAAAATATAACATCATGAACGTTAAAAAAAATATAAGATAGTGTATTTTCGGTAAGTATACGAGTTTATCGATTTATTTTTGTCGTTTGTATTACTAAATATAGGGTGTAATGTATGATTTTCATTTTATTTGTCTTAAAAATGTACTCGACGCTCCAAATATAATACGACAAAATTTCAATGGTCACTTTTTCAGTAAAAGGACAGTGTATTACAACCTCCTTTTAATTTAGTCGAATAATACAAATTGATCCTGTTATTATTAGTGGAGTCGATTTGTTTTCATTAATAAGTTAATTTTTTTTAACAAGATTAATTTTTTTCATTAATAATTTTGAATACCTTTTATAGTTGTTAACCAACTGCCAAAAGAGAAGAGGACATCAATTTGACGATTTTAAAATGTTTAATTATATTGGTTACTTATTTTGAGGACCAAGTTAGGTGATTCTTTTTATTCTATTTGTACGAATATAAAATAACAATATATAATTGCGATTCTTACGATGAACTTTGGAGATATATTACGAAACTTTTAATATAACAATAGGAAATCATAAGTAGCATCGAATTTTGTTCAGTTTACACGTGTTGTTGATAACGATTTCTTAAGTGGAAGGCACAGGTTGCATTAAGAATGTTTATTTTTTGATTTAATAATTTATTTTTAATAAAATGTTGTTTTTGATTGCGGATATCTTATACTATACATATTATAAATGTTAAAATTTGTATGTTTGGATGTTTGATAATCAATCACGTAAAAAATGGCTGTACCAATTTGGATTTGGACTCGGATATAAGATGACCTGGAATAGCACATAGATTACTTTTATCCTAATGCAGAGATCTGCAGCTAGTCTCGTATAAATTTTAAGTGACTGTTTATATGTACGAGTTGTTTTATTTGCATACTAGCTGTTACCCGCGGCTTTGCTCGCGCATATTTAGTTTAGAACTTATTTAACCTTTCTTTATTTTATTAAAAATCTCTACATTGCCGGGTGGGCCGCTAGTACGTTAAAAATAATATTTACATATTCATCTTTATTAACATACGACATTTTTGTTATTAAAATGTAAGTAAAAAACGTAGACTTGAACTTCCTATAACTTCTAAATTTTCTGTACCTAATATCATAACTAACTATACCTCAAACTAAAAATACCTATTAGTAACACACTTATCGAAAAAACTAACGTAATTATAAAAGAAATTTATAATTAACAGGAAATATCTAATCTAAACCATTTGCACATTTTCAGAAGCCGACATCGCATTAGTAACTAACCTATTGTGTTTCAAATGTCTATGGGCAGTATTCGCTCGTACGTCTGCAGATACTATAACTAAACAAATGTTCGTTTACATACATATAACGTAGTCATAATCACCATTGCAGTAAATTTCCTATTTCAGTATATTCTAAATCTATTAGACTATGCAAACTAAATGTATCAATATCAAGCGTCAAATACTACACGGCTATAAACCCACAGTTTGCCTATATGTGTAGGTTCAGTGTAATAGAACCAATAACCTATAATGTTTGAAATATAAATAAATTATTTTAATGCTCATTATTTGTTTTATTGATATATAAATGTTCTACGCAAAAACAGATTTTCGACAAGATTTTTTAAATGTAAATTTTACAAACCCTTAAAATGCTACCTCAATACATAAAAATATTTATATTCGACTCCACATATGCCTTGTCCTACCGGCTAAATTAAGTCAAAAATTTTATTGCTTTTTGTACATTGTTTTTTAAAAATCACCTTAAATCTTGCGTTTAAGGTTGAATATGCAAAAACACGTTTGTGCCATAACTATAAACTTTTTAGACAGAATTAGCGACAATTTTGAGTGTCAGTTTTGTTCGGAACTGTGTATCTTGGGTATTTTATATCAATGTTTAAAAAGTACTTTTTTAATAATAATAGGTAAAGTAGTTTAGCTACTCAGCTCAGCTGAGGTATTTATGGACGGTGGCAAGTGTTTGCCACCGTCTATGAATGCCCAAGTTATTTATTTCTTAAAAAATATATTTAAAAGCGTTCTCAATAACGCGGAGACATTTTTTCTCACCCTCCGAATTTTGCCGCCCCTGAAAATTTCCCGCCCAGGGCTGTTAGCAGGCTGACTGAATCGATCATAGATAGATTGATTATAAATGTTTATTAGTGTATTTTTATTTATGTAAGATAGTTAGATTATGTGTCTGTTATTTAATTTATAGTTATTATTTTGTTATTTTAATTTAATCCTATTTAGTTTAGTCTTAATAATAGGCTTATTGATCATTAATGAAATACAGTTTAAGTGTTATAATAACTTGGTATGCACTACGCAATCTTCTGTCTCAGCATCACCGAAGATAAAATGTGAGAAAATTCTTAATATCATTATGTCTTGGTACTTATTAGTGTGATAAACTATTTAAATAAATAAAAAATGTTCCAAATCACATATTATTTATTGGTTGAGGTTTATCACCATCGCCACATTTATGTCAACCTGTCGACTATTGTTTCTTAAGATATTTTTGGGGCCGATTGCTTTGTTGCCGATGTAAGGTCGATGAAAGTTTCCTTGAACCTTTCCTTTCCTCAAAAAAAGCAATTGACCCCAAATGTGTGGGCCTCTTTGGAAGAGCAGAGTGCTAAGTGTGAGTTTTTCTTTTCGCATTCGATCGTGAGTGCGTTTGGAGTTTACTAGGAATTTGTATGTGATTTGTACAGCGCCACCTAGTGGTAAACTGGTTTCTCACGTTTACCACTAGGTGGCGCTGTACAAATCACATACAAATTCCTAGTAAACTCCAAACGCACTCACGATCGAATGCGGAAAGAAAAACTCACACTTAGCACTCAGATCATTTGTAAATACGCCAGTCCGTTCGGAAAAGGCGAACGATTGGCTATACGTGGCGCTATCATCGTGATCACTAGGTGGTAGAGTTCTTTAACGTGGTACGAGGGTTTTTGCATTGTTCGCACCACCTTGCATTATTCGCCTCAAATCATAAGGTGCCTGGTTGTATTCCCGAGTCGGACTTAAGCTTTATTCGGTTTTATTTTGGTATATCCATGAAAATCGAAGCACCACGAACAGCTCAGAGTCTAGTGGTATTGTTTTTGTATACCATAAGAGAAAACAACCAGCTGGCTCTCCTGGTGGAAAGAGACGTCCATTGCCTATTTTTCATAATGTAATAAGAAAACTATGGAACGTGATACCTGAAATGATTAATTTATTATTTTATTTTATAGACACCAAAGACGTTAATGATATGTTGCTAATCGGCGGGATGATAAAGTCACATGCATAATTTACCGGCCAAACCGAACCTATCGGTAACCTTATGCTTCAAACCAAAACACTACTACAACGCTATTGCGGCGCAAATAGGTACCGGCTTAAAGTGCTCTGCCGAACGCAGGCGAGAAGTTGCAGAAATCTACACCACCGTCCACCTAGTAGTCACGATGGTAATGAGTAATGACATGTCAATCGTTCGCTTTTTACGAACTGGCTGGCATGAAAGCAAATGATATGAATATTTAACATACATAAAAAAATGTAGGTGATTGTGAAAAAGGTTTTGAGTTTTGACTTTTTGGCTTTAATGTTTATATTGAAATTGGGTAATTTTAAAAATCGTTTCAACAAATTATTATTTGCTAAATTTCGAAGTAAATTAGGAACCCTTATAGTTCGCTATGTTCGTCCGTCTGTCCCTCCGTTCGTCTATCTAGAAAAAAAATTTTTAAATTAGCTCTTCTACGTCTAAAGTGGGGATGTTAATTTTTTTCTCTAACTAACGCTTACGAGTCGCTATCACTAAAGCCCCGTTTTCACTTTGATTAGTACGAGTGTGAGTGTTTAATGCAGGTGCTTAGTATTAAGCTAAAAATACGTGAAGACAGACGTTGATCAGTGCGAGTGATAAGTAATCAGCATCTATTCACTTTTACTATGCTGATTACAAATCACTCGCACTGATCCACTGCGTCTTTTATTTTCACGTATTTTTTGCTTAATACTAAGCATCTGGATTAAACACTCACACTTCCACTAATCAAAGTGAAAACGGGGCTTAAGACTTCTCCGTCCATTCTGTATCTACTCTCTCGCTTGTCAGTCTGGTGAAACGCGGTAAACTGGAGTGTCGAACGACATTTGCTCTCTCTTCTAAAAAATACACGTTTATAAAAGTGCTTGCAACAATCAGTTCATAATTACATTTTGTAGCTTATTAGATTACATTATTCGCTTCATAGTCAGTTCTATGGAATTTTAATGTTTATAATGCACAATGGCAATTGTTTGAGCTACAGCCACTTACAGTGTAAAAACGTTAATTATGTATATTCTCGTGAAGATTCTACTAGATTCATTCTCACGGTTATTTTCAATTCGTACTTATATAATAGAAAAAAAATAGACCTCTAAGTCCGATTTTGAGATAAGATACGAATTGCTATATGCAACTTATTCAATTTTTTTTTAATTTTCCGTGAAAGATAAAAAAGTTAAACGACTTTTCAATTCTTAAGAAACATGGCCACAGCTCCACAGTAGAAGAAAATAGAAAAAATAAATAATAGAAATTAGTAGAGACCACCACCTATATTATATAGAATAGACCAACTGCCTTCCTGGCACCAAAGGCGATAGAAGGCTAAATTTTTCCCACGATCTCGCTCGTGTTTGATGTCTTCGAAATAGCGTCAGTGCTTGTCACTGTCATTTTTCAGCGGGAGACTAAGGTAGCAACTTTTATGTTTGTGGCATTACGTCCGTACCACACACTCTTAAAAACTCACCATTAACATTTTTGGTGTATATAGGTCAGCGGTGGCAAACCTTTATGTATCGACGTGCCATTTTTTTCTAAAGAAATGTTGAATAAGGCCATAGACGTGCCGTCAAATAATTAAGACTTCATGATTATTTGGAAAATAATAACTCTAAGTACTACTAACTCAAACTTTATCCACTGCACAAAAAATACATTTTGCAATGTATACTGAATTAACATTAGTGTCATTCTGTTGTTGTGGTCCCGGAATCTGGATCACTCACATTCATTCATAATACTTTATAGTAAACTTTAGTGATCCCAAAATACTCGTATTACATCGCGTGCCATTGGTTCGCCACCACTAATATCTCATTCTCTACCCTCGGTCTAAACCCGATCTAGTTGTGAATCTAAACCCAAACATAATACCTATTATACCAAAAATAAAATAAAAATCGGTCTAGCCGATCATTGACAAAGGCATGCACATAAGAGTGATATCTATAAAGATGAGTCATTGAGTTTTACCATCGCTCTTAGTTAGCGGATCCATGATTAACGGAGAAAGTTCCTATCGAGGCCAATTAGAGTAGGTGACTGAAGACATAATCATGTATACGAATAGGAATGTCAAAAGATAGGAAGTGTAGATAAAATCTTTATGGGCTAAGATTAGTAGTACCTGTAGCTGTAATAAATCTGAATGTCTTTGTTCAGGAAAACGCGCTCGCGGGACCTTTATTTTGGATGAAAGTTTCCAAGTCGTCCCAGATTCAGGCTGCTGTTAATGGATTCCCGACTCAGTAGCTTTGAATGCAATATTTCAGGTCAATAACCGTTCAACTGAAATAACTGTTTCCTTTGTTGCAGGTATCGTAGGTGCTAACTACACGTCGAGTAGAAGACTTAGAACAACGTACAAAGACTGATCCGCTTACATTATTATTACTCGCATATCAAACGATTACCCGTGTATTTGTTGTGACGCCAATTGCGATTGGCGCCAAGATATTCTGTGACGTAATTGACTGAATTCAAGTTTAAAGACTGATTTGAGTGCAATATTTGTTTTGTTTGATTGGTCTAATTTTTTTGACCTGAATACGAGTTGTTTTGCCATAATTGGTAGCCAAAAGTAGTGTACTGGTGAAAGTGTATAATGTGAGAAATGTCGAAGGTGCTCTCGGCATTAGGTGGTGCCCTGCCGGACGAGCGGCCTCTCCTATCTCTACAGATAGTGGAGAGTGTCGCGAAATGTCCGGCGGGGTACTGGCCAGTCAGCCGTACTTATGACGAAGATGCCGATGCGGGACTGCTGCGCCAAACTGGCCTTTTTGGAAAGAAGCCTAGTCACTATATTTGCTTGTCAAAGTCGGAAGGTGAGTGTTTGTTTTTAGTTTTAATTATCTTTTTATCGTATAGTATTTCAAAAAAGTTCTGTTGGCGTTGAGGATAGAGATTGAAAACTCTTACTTAAACAAGATTCTATTGAAGTGCCTATCAACATTGATAACATGAGTATAATTTGAATGAAGAATCTTGAATGGGAAGAGAAGACAACCCTCATCTTCTCTCCTTCAGGATTCCTAAAAATCATTGGACATCTAGCTCTAATAATGGTGATATGAGGTTTATTTTATAAAGATAAATATTTGAACGACAGATAATAAAATGATTCAAAACGTCCATAAATCAAGTCGTCATATTATTCGTAATAAACATGATAATGACTTCGTGTGTTACTAACTCGTTCCTTTTATCACTTATTCGAACCAACTGTGTGTTTATTCTAGAGGAGTTCTAAAAATACACTTAAGACTGTTGATAAAATAAAGAAATAATATATTAATAAACCAAATATATTCCAGGATCGTATTCAGTTGTTGCTGTTATTTGTGAGCAGTGGAATTGCTAGTGGCAAAATGTGCAAAAGCGTGCAATAATATTGAAACTCATGTAAAGTTTTCCAATACCTATCCAAAAAATAATAATTTCGTGATGGTGCCAGCGATTGGTTTTTTTTGGTGCAACCTAGGTTTTAAACCTATAAAACCGGTTTATTGACTCAAAACGCTTATAATTTTGCTCCATAAAGAATCCGGTTTTTTTGAGGTTAAGGTAGAGTCAAACCTTTACAAAACGTTCCCTTATGTACTTGCGCTGATTTATACTTGAAAATTAATCGGTTAAGACGCCTTTGATGTAGACCTTAGATTGTTGCCCTAAGCATATTATAAATAGGTATTAAAGTTTTGATATTAGTTGCTAAATCACACAAAAACGGCTGGACCGATTTGGAACTCAGGTAGATGATAATCTGGAATAGGGCATATGATTTGTCTAAAATAAAAAATCCACGAAGAAATGAAATTGCTGAATGTGAATATTAGACAAATGGTAGAAGCTTCTCTTTTCCATAGTTGGACTTATAGACGTATATCAGTTGGTCGTCTGTAATTCCGACCGCAAGTATCGATCGTGAGTTCTGGTTCATTAATTTCACCTTGCCTGCTTCCGTCACCCTATTCCCGAATAACGATTAGTGATGAACATTGATTTGACCTCTTGTAACGCACACACGTTAAAGTTTGACGCATCAATAGTACGACATAAACAAAAAATATAAGGGCCTAAACTGAACATAAACCTTAAATATTTTAAACAATTAATAAATAATTTCAATTTTCTCCCGGTTGGTCCGGTTCCTTTCAAGAATATCTGCTTTTTGTCAGGTTATTCGTAAAAGGCAAGCGATTGGCTAAATCTTTCACTACCATCGTGATTCATGACTATTAGATAGTAGAGTTCCGCAACATCTTTCTCGAGCTTGGTACCACGACTTTAATTATTCTTGCCCCAATAGCGTAATACTTGTTATATCGGTCAGTATGGAAGGTAATCCGTTAACTTAATCATGTGTTATCAACTCGTCACACAGACAGCAACGCACGTGTCTATAGGAAATGTATCTTTCCATCAAGCGAGCTGTAAATTTTCACATTGTTCGTCGTAGATTTCCACGATACGACGTTCTATCTTGAAACGATGCCGCGACGGTGTATCGTGTTTGTTAAAGCCCTATCAATTTGTTTGTTTGAAAAAGCTTTTAAAGAGATAGTGATGGTCAACTAATGTTCGCCATGAATCTAATCGTTCGTTTAAATCTGCAGCCACGCCGTCCCTCGTCTGTAGGGACTGAGGAAAAATGTTTTAATTAATGAATTAAGAGGTCGTTTAACTGTTTGTACGAGGGCGTATGAAGTGGCGCGTTGCTTTATATAGAGGTCAAAGGACTCGATTAGATTTGAGCTCACTTCGTGATGCACTTTTTACAGAAATTATTAAGGAAAAATTTTAACGTATTTATTTAAACAAGTGACTGCCCTATGGTTGAAATTTGACCATAATTGTATTAATTTTTTTTTATATCATAAGATAACAAACAAGCAGATGGGTCTCCTGATGGAAAGAGTCAACCATCACCTATGGACACCAAAGATGTTAATGGTGCGTTGCTATCTTGTGGCGAGGTCTAATGCCACATGCATAAGTTTACCTGCTACCTTACCCTCCAAACCGGAACACGATAGCGACAAGCACTGACGCTATTGCGGCAGAAATAGGTAAGGCGGTGATTACAGACCCGGGCGAGACAATGCAGAACTCTGCCACCTAGTAGCCACGATGTTAGTGACTCGCATAGCCAATCGGTCGCCTTTTACGACCTGCCTGGCAGAACGGCAGTTGGTCTATTCTTCAAAGAAGCCCGGAACCAACACTGGGAAATTCTATTTATTTTAATGTCCCGGAGTGGTTACCCGGACTACACAACTGATGGGACTGGAGTCCCAATTCGAAAGAGACAAACTTTTTTGTGATGAGCATAGATTTTTGTATTTTTGGGTTTAGATGTTTAATACATTATATATTTCATTACTAGCTGTTGCCAGCGACTTCGTCCGCGCGGACTTCGTTTACTTCGCACAGCTCCTCCAGCGTAGGTGATAGCGTGATAATATGTAGCCTATATGTTGACCTGACCTATTTTGAGTTTACCCCGGACATACATACAGGCAAACAGACAAACAGACAAAAATTCTAAAAACTATATTTTTGGCTTTGATATCGATTGTAGATAACGCCCCAAGTATTTTTAAAAAAAAATATTCAATGTACAGTTTTGACTTTCCTACAATTTTATTATATGTATAGATTTTTGCGGTGGGAGGGATCGGCTGCATGGGTACCACCATCTTGCTTGTTTCTCCCGTAATACAGCTTTGCTGTGTTTCGGAGAGAAGGGCAAGACAGGCAGTGAAATTACTGACACTGACTAATATTACTCCTATGTCTCAGGATAAGCAACACATAAACGAGTTAACTGGGCTACTTCCAGGTAAACTAGTTTATATTCATTACCGACGTCGACCACTTACTATCAGGTGGCACATCTGCTTTGAATGGGAGATGGCAAAAGTGCATCGAGCTTGATGGTGATTATATAGAAAAATAAAAATATAACTGATTTAGTATGTGTTTATTTTCTTGGTTAGGCCGAATACTTTTCAATCCACCCTCGTATTTTAGCCGTAAAGAAAATATGTATAACTAGCGGCCCGCCCCGTCTTCGCACGGGTATTAAATATATCGCCTAAAAATGATTAAAATTGATCCAGTAGTTTTGATTAATTCATTACTGCGCGTGGCCTGCACGCGTTAAATTTGGGGTTCTGCTATCTTTGGAATATATAAATTCATATAGGTACTACATTTTTTGGTTTTTACATTTTTTACCTATTTCTTTTATTTTTACAATTAGTATATTACAGAATGTCTTTATATACAACGTTCACAGCTTTCTTGCCATTAGACAATACAAACATGTTTTCTTTAGAGGTTACTCTTGAAAGAGCGATGTAGAAGCGATGTGGCCATGTGAAAAACAGTCAACGCTCAAATCTAAGCCTGCAACGTTGAAGGTTTGACCTTGCGATTTATTAAGGCAAGGCATCGGGACAAACGGGAAAATATGCGTAAATGGTTGACCCTACGGGCCATCCCTGAAACTTCTCACTAAGTTAAGGTATTTTAAGCTCAAAAGGGTAAAAAATATAAGCATAGATTTTTCAGTTCAAACGTCTATTTTGTTAAAAATGGCAGTGCCTATTATTAATTTTTGAAAAGCTGTATATTTGAAAACGATAATGGCATTCAACTCAATTTTTGAGATCTAAAATATTGTTTTAGCTAAATAATCGATAGGTTGAATATTTTTTTTTTTATATTATAAGATAACAAACAAGCAGATGGGTCTCCTGATGGAAAGAGTCAACCATCGCCTATAGACACCAAAGATGTTAATGGTGCGTTGCTATCTTGTGGCGAGGTCTAATGCCACATGCATAAGTTTACCGGCTACCTTACCCTCCAAACCGGAACACGACAGCGGCAAGCACTGACGCTATTGCGGCAGGAATAGGTAAGGCGGTGGTACCAGACCCGGGCGAGACAATGCAGAACTCTACCACCTAGTAGCCACGATGGTAGTGACTCGATAGCCAATCGGTCGCCTTTTACGACCTGCCTGGCAGAACGGCAGTTGGCCTATTCTACAAAGGAGGCCGGGACCAACACGGCGAAAATTTCGATGCTATGTCAAAAAACATTTTATTTTTAATTTTCTTCATTGATAAATCCCAAACAAATTGACCGATTTTAATTAAATTAACGGTATTTGACGCAGTTCTTTAAGAACAAAAGCTGATAATATTTTTAAATCAATCGGTAAATTAACTTGAAAGTTATTTTAAAAAAAAGTAAGTTTGCTAAAAGCAATGTAATTTTAATGTTTGAAAGCTGTAAGTTTTGAGAATTGGATTCGATTTTGATTTTTGAAACGGCGTTTGACGTAGTTATTTTAGTACTAAAATATTGTAGAACACCAAAAAATGATTGGTTGAAAAGTTTCGTAGCTATGTCGAAAACACACTTTTTTCAAAATTTTTAGTCAACGATTACTCCCAAACGGATTAACCGATTTTGATGCAATTTTGTATTAGACGTAGTTTTTTGAGGAATAGAGCTGATTAGTTTTTGTACTCAATTGGTACATAAGTCTGGAAGCTATATTAAAAAAATACTGTTTCTTAAAAAATTTTTTTGGTGCTTTTTCAAAATTTTTCAAAATCTCCTGGACGGAATCGGTTCAAATTTTCAGGAAATCTAAGTTGAGCGGAATTCAATCGAATGCCATCAACCGCGTTTCGATCGGTCTAGCCGTTCAAAAGTTAAGAGGTGTTTACATACACACATACACACACTCACGCATACATACATACAGACATACTGACTTCATCGTGAAAATAGTCGGTAAAGATTCCAAGGAACCTTAAAACGTGGACATCTAGTGAAAACTCGGTTTTCGAAAATCGGGGTAAAATCAGTAATAAGGAAGTTACTCTACATAGTTAGTCTACATACGTAGTGGGAAGTTAAAAACTGGTTTGCTAAATCACGCTTTTTTTACATTGACTGTTAAACAACAATTTTACAAAAATTATACGATATACCTGAAGATATTAACTAAGGAATGTGCTAACGTATTACATCATTAAATGTACTTTACTTGATCATATTAAATTCCGAACACAGGCTAAAAAAATCTCTAAAACAAATAATTTGTTATACTATTTCTAATCATCCACACGATTTTTATATGGTGATATTTAGTTAAAAAAAATAATGTACTAAATTTTGGTTTTCAGCTGAAGTCCTATATTTATTTATAAGTAAGTAAAATATTAATTTTATAATAGGTTTTAAATGTCGTTATTATTAATATCTATACCACTATTATAAATGCCAAAAGCTGTCTGACTGTCAGGTTTTTACGGGGTGAACCAATTTTAATTAAAAAATAGGCTAACTTTATTTCCAAAATCAACCCTAACATGCTGAAATATGCTATGAACATTGTTTGAAAAAGTATGTCACCGCCTCGTTGGTCGAGTGGTTAGTGAACTACGAATCGAATTGGGCTTAGGTTCGATTCCCGACAGGGAAAAACATATATGTGAACATAGATGTTTACATTTCTCTGTTTTGTTTTAGATCAACTCCCGGTGATATTTATTGTTTTTTTTTCTATACCGACATGTTAATTTACTCACGGGTGAAGCTGCACGGGTCACATAAAAGTATCTTCACACCCGTATCCGCGGGGAGGTAGGCAGAGGTACAACCGTGCACTCTAGATTAGCTGAAGATACTTAGTCCCACAATGTGATGGGTGGTAAGCCTATCGCCAACCGGGCAATTTTCAAACTTGGGCAACGTTATTTTTATCAGGAAACTGAAATAACATTTTTTTGAATTGTCCAGCCTGGGAATCTTACCCGGGACCTCATGTGGTCAACACCGACACCGGACCACTAGACTACAGAGACGACCACCTACGGGTCACCTAGTTTATATTTTATCCGAAATTATTTATCCGAAAATTAACACATTTCCGAGCGGTTTCAGAACATACCGCGCGCGCCGCCGACCAGCCGGTAACCCCGCAACCACTATGCCCCTGCATTTTAAATCTGTAATATCTTCGAAAACATTAATTTAAATTACATGCTGTAAACGGCCATATCGATCTTTTTTTTTTTTTTTAACCCCAAAGTAAGCAAATTATTTGCTTGTGTTATGGGTGTTAGTCAACGATACTAATACATAGAAATACATATATAAATACTAGAATATATATAATAAACACCCAAACCCGGAAATACAAACATTTATGCTCATCACACAAATGCTTGTCCCCGTCGGGGATCGAACCCGAGCCTCGTTGATTGCGTAGTCAGGGTCTCTAACCACTCAACCAACACTCTATATTAAATCAAAAATATATTTAAGGTATTTAATTGGATAAGAATTAGTGCTGTATTGCTTAAAATTGCTTCGAAAAAAAAACAATATTTCTCGTAAAAAAGTAAATGACAAAAAATGCTATTGTGGGTTATCCATCTAGACATATACCATCGCGGAGTTTTCTGTAGACCTTTTCAAGGCGTACAAATACTTAGTACATTATTTTGATAAATCTCGTAGGATTTAGCCTGCGTTTGCAATGTAAGCGGAAAAAAATATTATTATTTACGACATGACATCAGAAAACTCAAAAATTGCAGTATTTCTCTACAATATATTGAATGTTATTATACATATAAACCTTCCTCTTTAATCACTCTATCTATTAAAGAAAACCGCACCATAATCCATTGCGTAGTTTTAAAGATTTAAGCATACATAGGGACATAGGAACAGACAGAGAAAGCGACTTTGTTTTATACTATGTAATGAAGTATACATGTGTGTATATTATCATGTGCTAAATGTCACATGAATGTAGTGTGTGTAATTCTTAATTTTATTAATTTAATATATTTCTAATGCATTTTATTTAAAAAATATTAGATTTGTGCACTCCTCCTCAGTGTAAACTTTTACTGTGTCATATTTCATACTCCACCGTTCGCGTAATTGTCTTAAAAAGGGGCAAGAAGTTTTCACCCCACGTATTAATATTTGTATTATACCTATCTGGTGACTTGTAACACAGGTCTCGAACCTCTAACAGGCACCAGTCCCTCACAAAACAGGTGCGTACACCACTTATCACTAAAATCTTGTGTTTATATTATTATGACACCTATTGTGAGAGAAAATTAAGACATTTTTTAAATTTGATTAGTATTTAATGTTTTTCTAAATAGTGGACACTATCGCAAGCAAATAATTAGGTCGACCTTTAAATTTAAACGTAAGCAAAAACTATATACGCGAAGGGAGGAGTAGGTTTGGCAAAATTAAAGTCTACTTATATAAACTAGTGCCGCCGCAAAACTCAAAAATTTATCGTCCGCTATACCAGCCAAACCGAAACTCGATAATGGCAAGCACTGACGTAATTTCACAAAAACTTCTATGTACTAACATTAATAAAGAAATAAATATTCACGGGACAAATTACATTCACTGATCTAACCCCAAAGTAAGCAAATTATTTTCTTGTGTTAGGGGTCAACGATACTAATACATAGAAAAGAAATACATATTATATAAATATTGCAATATATTTAATGAACAACTAAACCCGGAAATACAAACATTTATGCTCATCATACAAAGTCTTGTCCTCATCGGGGATCGAACCCGAGCCCCGTCGATTGTGTAGTTAGGGGCGCTAACTACTCGACCAACGGGGCGGTCAAAGATTGTAGTCAAAACATGCGTTACGCCACTTGTGTTCCACTAATGCTGCGGTCGTACTTCCCTTTATCGTCCCTAAGACAAGTGCGCTAAAACACTTGTAGTCGCAATGTATGCGACCGCCGGTCACATCTGCGTTTATCGTGTCACTGCATGAAGCGTTGTGACGATAGACGCAAGTTCGGCCGAGTCATAAAGCGCAGTCCATGGACTGCACTGACGTCAGAGCTCATTGAATGAAACGCATAAGCGCCATGAGATTCACGGTGATTACGACCCTTTGGTCGCGAATATATATTATACTTTATCATACGCTGCAGCGCTGTTTAATTTTGAATTTGGTTGGACAATTTATTATTTTTTCAGCGCTGCAACGAGTGTGAACGTATTGGAACACGATTTCAATAGGTATAGCATAGCTTCTGTACGTAGTACATTAAACTCTTTGCTATTTTCTTCCTGTCACATAATTGCCATGATGATAATTACGCTTTTGCCTATTCGACCTAATCGTTCGCCATTTACGAACTGCCTGGCAGATGGTCTGTTCTTCAAAAAGGGCCTGTACCAACATTGAAAAAATTAAATGTAAACTTATGTATTTGTTCAAATGTATTTATGCAAAATTAATGTATGCACTCACGAATACATAATGTGTTGGAATTATAAAAACATTTCAAAAAATTGTTTATTTCGCCGTAAAATCTATTTTTGTTTCTTCACGGTTTATAACCTGAGAAGATAATGTAGCATCCTTGCTTATTTTGAAACAAGTAACATTTTCAACCGACTTCTGAAAAGGAGAAGGTTATGTTTTTTTATGTTTATTAACTCAGAACTCGGTGATTTATGAAGGAAATGAGAAGTTGGCTTCTGCAGTTTTTATACTACTGCGTAAAAAATATTATAAGTAGGGATGGACCGAAATTCGTTTTACATTCGGTTTAACCGAATTTCGGCAGCTTGAACCGAACTTCGACATTCGGCCGAAATTCGGTTTAAATGCCGAACATTCGGCACTAGAAAATAGTATCTTGCACTATTTTGATTGAAATCTACGCTTATGTTATAAAGAGGAAAGATTTGTATTCTATATTTTTATATATTGCATCATCAAAACTCAAAAACTACTAAACCGATTTGAAACGGTTGATCCCCCAAGGCCACCCCTGAAACATCCTGCTAAATAAAAAACATAAAAACAAAAATGAAAAAACTTCAGCATAGATTTTTGAGTTCGAAGAGTTCAAAAAATATGTAAAACGGTTGACCCGGCAGGTCATCCCTGAAACTTCCCGCTAGATTTTTATCTATATCTTAGCATATCACACATTTTTTCAGAGTTCGAAAATCTTAAATTTGTTACAAATATTCGTTAGTATATAGAAGTCGTTGTAAATGACAGTAATTTCAAAATTTTTGAAATGCTATATATTTTAAAAACAATTATTGATTTTAGTCTTTCGAATGGCATTCAACGCAATTTTTGACCTCTAAAATGTTTTTATAGCTACGTAATCTACAGACTCAGAAATGTCGAAGCAATATCAAAAAAAAAAATTTTTCGAATTTTCGATATTACTAAATCCCAAATAAATCGACCGATTTTGATGCAATTTGCTTATTTGACGCAATTTATAGAAAGAAAAGCTGATTAGACTTTTAAGTCAATCGGTATATTAGTCTGAAAGTCATTTTAAAAATGCTAAGTTTGCTGTAAACAACAAAATATTAATATTTGAAAAGCCGTAATTTTTGAAAACTTTATTTAATTTTGATTTTTGAAACTATTTGAAAAAAATTCGAATTTATGTCGAAAAAACACTTCCAAATTTTTTTGTCAACGATAACTTCCGAGCGGATTAACCGGTCATGATACAATTTATGAATTAGATGCAGTTTTTTAAGAAAAAGAGCTGCTAAAATTTTATACTCAATCAACGATAACTTCCGAGCGGATTAACCGATCATGATACAATTTATGAATTAGATGCAGTTTTTTAAGAAAAAGAGCTGCTAAAATTTTATACTCAATCGATACATTAATCTGGAAGTTATATTATAAAAATATGTGTCGTCAATTTTTTTGCGATTTTTTCAAAATTTCTCAAAATATTCTAGTCCGAATTGGATAAAATTTTTGGAAGTCTAAGTTGAGCAGAATCTAATTCAATGCCATTAACCGCGTTTCGATCGGTCAAGCCGTTCAAAAGTTATGAAATGTTTACATACACACATACATACAACCATACACTCTCTCTCACACACACACATACATACATACATACATACTGACGTCATCGCGAAAATAGTCAGAAAATGTTCCATACGTAGCGGGAAGTTAAAAATCTAAAGTTTGATATAGATGAAGATGCATATATTTTAAAACATGATGATTTAGATCTTTTTAATTGCATTCAACGTAATTTTTACCTTTAAATGGTTTTATTAGCTTCAAAATCAGTAGGTCAAAAAATGACGAAAAAAAGGTAAAAAAATAGCTGAATCAGTTGACCCTGCAGGCTATCCATGAAACTTCCCGCTAAATTGAGGTATTTTAGGCTCAAAGAAATAAAAACTATACCTAAGCATTTTTTTTTCAAAATTCTGACTTTTGACTTCTGACTTCTGAAAATGACAGCAATTTAATTTTTAAAAAGCTGTATATTTTGAAAACGATTATCGATTTTCATCCTTCAAATGGCATTCAACGAAATTTTTGAGCTCTAAAATGTTTTTGAGCTACATAGTCTATAGGCTAAAATATGTCGAAGTAATATCAAAATTTGTTTTCAAAATTTTCGTTTTAATAAATCCTAATAAACTGATTTTGACACAATTGACGGTATTTAACGCAATTTTTAAAGAGAAAAGTTGATTAGATTTTTTAAGTGAATCGGTGTATAATAAGCCTAAGAGTTATTTTAAAAATATTAAGTAAGTTTTCTGTAAACAGCAAAATTTTATTATTCAAAAGTTATATATAACTTTTGAAAATTTGATTCGATTTTGATTCTTGAAACTACATTTGACGTAATTGTTTTATGTACCACAATATTGTAGAAAGTTTGACATTCAAACAAGTTTTGGTCCAAAAGTCTCTTATTTTATATAAATAATACACTTTTTTCTAAATTTTCGTCAACGATAACTCCCAAACGGATAAACCGGTTTTGATACAATTTACGATATTTGACAAAGATTTTTAGAAAGAAATGCTGGTTAGATTTTTAAATCAAGCCGTGTATTAGCCGGAAAGTTATTTTAAAAATATTAAGAAGTTTTCTGTAAACTACAAAATATTAATATTAAAAAAGTTATAACTTTTGAAAACTCGATTTGAAATTAAATTTGACGTAGTTTTTTAAGCACTAAACTATTGTGGAAGGTCAAAAAAAATAGTTACAGAAATTACTAAGTTATGTCAAAAAAACACTTTTCTAAAGTTTTTCGTCAACGATAGCTCTTGAGTGGAAAAACCGATTTTGATGCAATTAATGCATTGAACGCAGTTTTTGTAGGAATAGAGCTGATTAGATTCTGTACCTAATCTATACATTTATGTACTTAGATTATACAAAGTTATTTATTTATGTATGTTATTTATGTACAAAGTTATGAGATGATGTGCTTCGCCGTGTTGGTCCCGGCCTCCTTTGTAGAATAGGCCAACTGCCGTTCTGCCAGGCAGGTCGTAAAAGGCGACCGATTGGCTATCGAGTCACTACCATCGTGGCTACTAGGTGGTAGAGTTCTGCATTGTCTCGCCCGGGTCTGGTACCACCGCCTTACCTATTCCTACCGCAATAGCGTCAGTGCTTGTCGCTGTCGTGTTCCGGTTTGGAGGGTAAGGTAGCCGGTAAATTCGCCACAAGATAGCAACGCACCATTAACATCTTTGGAGTCTATAGGCGATGGTTGATTCTTTCCATCAGGAGACCCATCTGCTTGTTTGCTATCTTATGACATAAAAAAAAATGTTTACATATACACATACACATATATATATACAGACATGCTGACCTCATAGTGAAAATAGACGGAAAAGTTTCTAGGACCTCAAAACGTGGAGATCTGGTGAAAACTCGATTTTCAAAAATCGGGGCAAAATCAGTAACTTCCTTATCTATATACCTACATAGCAGAAAGTTAAAAATAAAAATCCATGCCTAAATTGGAACAATATAACTCAATGTATCAAAATTTTGCTTTTACGTCATTAATTCACGTGCGTTGCGAAACCCATTAACGATATCCTATATATCTATACTAATATTATAAAATTGTAGTTTGTTTGTTTAAAAAAAGACGAAGTCGCGGGCAACAGCTAGTCCATACTAAAATTATAAATGGGAAAGTGTATCTGTTTGTTTGTCCGTCTTTCACGGCAAAACGGAGCGACGAATTGACGTGATTTTTTAAGTGGAAATAGTTGAAGGGATGGAGAGTGACATAGGTTACTTTTTTCTCTTACTTTACGCGAGCGAAGCCGCGGACAATATAATAGCTAGTAGTAAATAGTAAAATAGGCAAATAGCTAGTATAAAATAATTAAATTTTAAGCAAATTCGTAAAAAAGTCACGACATATCGCTTTTAAGAAAGCTCCCCAAAATTAAACCGAAGTTCGGCCGAAATTCGGCCGAATTTCCTATTTTCACCGAATGTTCGGCCGAAGTTCGAATTCGGTTCAAACCACATTCGGCCCATCACTAATTATAAGTGATTATTCAATATAAAAATACGTTTAAAATAAATATAAATAGTATAGTATATATAATATAGGATAGTCAAGTATAATAAAAATAAAAATTCTCGTGTTGGTCCCAGGCTCCTTTGTAGAATAGGCCAACTGCCGTTCTGCTAAGCAGCCCCCCAAGACAAGTGGCATCAACGCTAGGAGAATAGAAAACAAAATGTATGGATTTGACATAAGCTGTTGATACGAGCGTAAACGAATTTGTAATTGGTAGCCAAGTGTCATTCGTGAAACGAAACGTTATATTGTATCGATCATCTTTGATCAATTTCATACAAAACCTTAGCCAAGTGGCACTTTTGACAAGCAAAATTGGTGATCCAATGATTAGCGAACGCTAGAACCCTGTAAATTACGCTAAAAATGGCGGATAATCACTATTATTTAATCAGCTGTTCTAAATCGTGGATAATATCTGTTAGAATTTTTGATAATTTTAAAGTAAAATGAACGCAAATTGCCATAATTTAAGAGTCCTAACCTAACTAGGGGGGTTTCAATACATTTTCTTTTTTTAAGTCGCAGACGCCTTTGTAATGAATTTCGGTTTTCATCCCCTAACTCCACGGGGAATTAACTCAGAGCAAAGTGACCTTGACAAAAGTTGGTGTCCCTTACCCCCTCCACGTAATGGTGCAACAAAAAAGGGGTGTTATATAGGGTTGAAATTTTCCATCAAAATTTTTCTAAGTCCTGCGCACGCTCTGCCCGCCAACCGAGCTCTCTGTTCATTCTAATATAACGCATTGGCGTCATTTCGACCAAATTGGTAGCCAAGTGGATTATGGCTTGTTTAACGTTCGTTCCATACGAACTTTACGAATTATATCGAATATTGTCTCTGAATTGAATATAATAAAAATAAGAACAGAGTCGCTATATCTGATTCAATTTTGATTGTATGTACCGCGTGAGTGCGAATAAGATAAAATATACTATCTTTTCTTCTTAATTACTGTCATGCCGTAAGTTTCTATATAGCTAACATGTTAATTGAACTCTGTCAGTACTACGGACTACCAATTTAAAGAGTTATAAAATTAAATACTGTCACCAAGATTTATGTATTTATCTTCATTGTTATCAAATTTGATTGTTTTAACATATTTTAAGTAAATCCTCTTTACCTACCTTACAAGTGAACGTAGAATTGTGCAAAATGTTATCGATAGTCACATTTTAAAACTTATGTTTCAGATTTATGAAAGCTGATGATAAATTTATTATTAAAAATGAACAAAAATATGCAAAACTGAACATATAAAACTTCTTTTTTACGTATTTTTTGGCATACATATTTACAGAAATGTAAAATTGATCGAAATCTATTGCTACACTGAAAAATAAACTATCTTTCTTTGTTTCATTAAATTTACAAAATACAAGGGTTGTAACAAGAATATAGTGTTTATAACTTGAACTTATAGTGTCTGTAAAATATTTAAAGACGAAATATTATATTTATCATCATTAAGACATTGTCAGCATTTTGCAAACCTATCACTACTTACAATATGTCTAGGCAGTTCGTTAGAAGCGAACAATTGGGTAAACGAGTCACTAGTATTGTGGCTTCTAAGTGGTAGGGTTCTGCATTGTCTCGCCCGGGTCTAATACCACTGACCCACCTATTTCTGCAGCAATAGCAACAGTGCTTGTTACTGTCGTGTTCCGGTTTGGAGGGTAAGGTAGCCGGTAAATGTATGCATGTGACATTAATACCCCCCCCCCCCCCGCCACAAGGATATCAAAGCACCATTAATAATGTGCCACCAAAAGCCTTCTTAATTTGCGTAAATTTTACTTTAAAATTATCAAAAATTCTCACAGATGTTATCCACGTTTTAGAACAGCTGATTGAATAATAGTGATCAACCGCCATTTTAAGCGTAATCTGCAGGGTTCTAGCGTTCGCTGATTATCGAATAATTCGCTACTATTTTGCTTGTCAAAAGTGCCACTTGGCTACGGTCTTGTACGAAAATTGACAAAAATGATCGATGCAATATAACGTTTCGTTTCACGAATGACACTTGGCTACCAATTACAAATTCGTTTACGCTCGTGTCAACAGCTTATGACAAATCCATAAATTTCTCTTTCTATTGTACTAACGTTGATGCCACATCTTGGGGGGCAAGTCTTTTTTGCTTTTAATGCACTTTTCATATAAATAAAACTTATAACCTCGGTGAAAATAATACTTCAAAGTGACGTTTACCGTCAATTCAGAGACAATATTCGATATAATTCGTAAAGTTCGTATGGAACGAACGTTGAACAAGCCATGATCCACTTGGCTACCAATTTGGCCTAAATATCGCCAAAGCGTAATATTTGAATAGTTACTGAGCGTTTGCCACTTGTCTAGGGGGGCAGGTCGTAAAAGACGGTCGATTGGCTATACGAGTCACTACCATCGTGGCTAGTAGGTGGTAGAGTTCTGTATTGTCTCGCCCGGGTCTGGTACCGCCGCCTTATCTACTCCTGCCGCAATAGCGTCAGTGCTTGTCATTGTCGTGTTCCGGTTTGGAGGGTAAGGTAGCCGGTAAACTTATGCATGTGGTATTATACTTCGCCACAAGATAGCAACGCACCATTAACATATTTGGTGTCTATATGCGATGGTTGACTCTTTCCATCACGAGACCCATCTGCTTATTTGCTATCTTATAATATAAAAAAAGTATTTTTGTGAGAATTACATCTTTTAATGTATGGACTTTATCTAACCTAAAAAAAGCCAGCGTATTTTTACCCCAACTTTTTTTCGCATTATATTCGCATCAATGGCTTTGGTCTAGAGGGGCGCAGGAAAATAAAACCAAAATAAAAAAAAACATGTTTCTAAGACTAAATTTTTTAGTACTTATAAGAAAAATCTCTAAAATTTTCTTGATTTATTAAAGCACGATTTTTATTATTATCAATGTTATCTACACAGAACAAATATAAAGGTTATCTACTAAAATTTTACACCATATTTTCTGGTCTACCTATAATATAGTATGGTCTACCTATAATATGTAGCAACTCAAGATCCATCTCGCGCCACCACTTCGCTCTTACAGCCTAATATTGATAGAAATCAATTTTTATTTATGGTAGCTTTCTTGTAAAATAGTTTTCAAGGAAAATGGGTATTAAAAATGAAATTTGATGTTATAAAGAAAAACACATTTTAACATTTCGCTAAGATAAATTGTTTTTTTTTCTTATATAAATCTCGATTTAAAAAAAAAAACAATTTATCTTCCTTCGTGTGTGTATGTACACACACATGCATACATACAGACACACTGACACACTGACGTCATCGTGAAAATAGTTGAAAAAGGTTCCTAGGACCTCAAATTGTGGACGTTTGGTGAAAACTCGATTTTTGAAAATCGGAGCAAAATCAGTAACTTCCTTATCTACATACGTAGCGGGACGTTAAAAAGTGCAAGTGTATCAATAGATTAATATTGTATTAAAATGGAGTGAATGAAAATGAATTGAATCTACCAGGCGAAAGTAGCATTTTAACTCGTTAGCATTTTAACATTTTAACTAGTTTAATTTTAGCATTTAACTCGTGTCGTGTGTGGCCGCGTTTCCGATCCGGTAAAGTTTAAAAAAATGTTGACGCGTCAAAATAACTTGTAAAAAGTTTTATTGAATAAAGTACTTCTGATTTCGTTAGCATTTTAACTCATTCGTTTTATAATAGATGGCGTTTGTAGCAATTAAATTCTAATACAACATGTATGTTCTATTTTTTTTAATGTTTATAAAATGGCATTTTAATGGTAGATCATATCTAGACATGAATTTAAACTACCACATCAAAGCTCAAACCTCAATATGCGATACTTTTTCCATAAAGATACCACAAAAGTGCATAGAAAGTGGCCTAGTGTAGGGCTCGCTTCGCTCGCCCTAATTACGGACACATAATTTTATTTATTTGTATAGATAAAAAAACTAAAGTTCTATCCGTTCCGACCTTGCGATTGAAAGTATCCAATATTTAGGTTTTTTTTTGCGTCAAATCAAAGTCAAGTACCTACTTGTAACGTTCATTTGAAGCATAAAATCTCATAACAATAATATACACGTATTATGTATTGTAAAATTCCCTATTTCACCGTGTCACGTTGTATGGTAAGAAGGAACCGTCTTATCTATAAACAATTAACGATGACTTCAGTTCAGTCTGCTGATAACCTTCCAAAACAACGTACGAGGTTTGATTGATAAGTATCCGATACGACAAAGAAAACTTGAATAATGTAAAAGTATCTTCACGCCGCGCCCGTATCCCCGAAGGGGTAGGCAGAGGTACAACAAGTGCACCCACGATTAGCCGAAGATACTTAGTCCCACAAATGTGATAGGTGGCAAGCCTATCGCCAACCGGGCACTTTCCAATCCCGGGCAACTTTGTGTTTATCAGAAAACTGTAAAAAACACTTTTCTTATGTTTGAATAATGTATTTAAAATAAATTTATTTATTAATTATTATTGTAAATTTTGCACTTGTACTGTTTCACAATTTACAAATTATATGTAGTTTTTTAAGTTCCCGCTACGTGTGTAGATAACGATGTTACTGATTTTGCCACGTTTTAAGGTCCTAGGAACTTTTTCCGTTTGTTTTCATGATGCCGTCAGTATGTCTGTATGTATGATGGCATTCGATTGGATTCCGCTCAACTTAAATTTCCTGAAAATTTGAACCAAATCGGCCCAGGAAATTTTGAGAAATTTTGAAAAACCTCAAAAAAAATTTTAGCGAAACAGTATTTTTTTTTAATATACAGTCAAAATCTGTTATAACCACATCGAAAGGACTACTCATATTTCGTCGTAAAAACCGATAGTCGTATTAGCCGGTGATGTTTTAGGTATACAAAATTCTATTGTTTTTTATAAAGTTGTATTATTGAATTGGTCCATTTATTGGCACATTATTAGCCCTTTAATAATTAAATTTTAAAATTAAATTTCACAAGCCTTCTTTAATCATCATAGGCTTCATTGTTCTGGTTTGATTTTCAAAAACTTGTCATCATGCAATAATGAGTTCTTTCTCACTCTTTTCAAGCAGTTGAAATTGTTGATTGTGATAAAACATATTCCTTTGCTAAGTCTTGTTTGGAATTCCGTTTCTAGCTTTTATATATTATGTGATTTTTCTTCAATATTAATTAGTTTAGTTTTTCTTTGCAGCTTGTTAAATTTCACAAACTACTCCTCAACATGTTTTAGTGCATCTTGTGAACAAATAAGTAAAGAAGAAGCGAGGTTTAACTCTACTGCATGTACATGTTTTGTTCCTAAGAATTACAAAAGACCCTACACTCTACACTTATTTCTTTACTTTTGCGATTTAAATAGCCATTGACCATTATACTGTGCCAGATGTGGATACTTGAAATGACCAGTGTGAAGCGAGAAGTGTTTCAGTGGTTCAGCTTTGTCGGTTAAGTTTAGTGTTAGTAGTGTATTTACATATAAAATTGTGTTGTTTTGTATATTTGTGTTGTAAATACACACTTTTAATATAAGTGGTGTTTTCATTTTGGAAAAAAAATTTTTTTTGACATTGCTTCGACATTTTTTAACTTATCGATTACTAGCGGTCTGCAGTAATCGATAAGTTATCGGCTTATGTTGTTTTGCCGTAAAATGTTGTTATACATACTCGTAATATAAACCTTCCTCTTAAATCACTCTATCTATTAAAAAAAAACGCATCAAAATCCGTTGCAAAGTTTTAAAGATAATAATAATAAATAAATAATAAATAATAATAACATACAAGTGGACAGACAGAGGAAAACGACTTTATTTTATACTATGTAGTGATTTAGCTAAAGCAATATTTTAGATTTTAAAAATTCAGTTGAATGCCAATTAAAAGATAAAAATTGATTGATATAAGTGTGCTGCCATTTTTTACAAAATAGATGTTTGAACTTTAAAAAAAACTATGCTTATAGTTGTTACTCTTTTGTGCTTAAAATCCCTTAATTTAGCGGGAAGTTTCAGGAATGGCTTGTAGGCTTAACCGTCACAGATTTTTATTTTTATTTAAATAACCAACCTGTTTCACATTTTACTGCATAATCGGGGCTAAAAACTTAAATTGCTAATAACTTAAAGCTTAAATTTATTTCTCAACGTAATTTCTTTCTACCTCGTGATTCATTTAGTCAGTGAGAGTAACATATAATATCATTGCATTTAGTCCAGTGCTTCTCAAATGGCTTTACATCAGTTGGATAAAATGTTTTCTCTAAACCCTCGTAATACTCGTCTACAATGACAATGACTCCATTTATATTTATTTTTTTATATCATAAGATAGCAAACAAGCAGATGGGTCTCCTGATGGAAAGAGTCAACCATGGCCTATAAACACCAAAGATGTTAATGATGCTATGCTATGCATGCATAAGTTTACCGGCCACCTTCCCCTTTAAAAAGGAGCCCGGGACCAACACAGACTTCATTATTTGATAAATGTCTCCGCCTACCTAAACATTTTTTCAGATTTGGGAAAAAGCGGAAGTCGCACGGGGCCAGATCTGGTGAAAAGGGTAGAGGCGGTAACAATTCGATCCGCAGTTCATTGACTTTGGCAACTGCAACCATTAACGTGTCTAGAGGCGGGATGTCATGGTGGAACACCATTTCTACTTGCAAAATGTGGTCGTTTCTTTCGGATTTCTTCGCGCAATTTTTGCAGCAAGCTCGCGTAGTACTCATTACTCTTCATTTAATGTTTTACCTCTTAGCAGATAATCCACTATAATAACCCTTCGAGCATTCCAAAAAACAGTCGCTATCACGTTGCCTGATGATAAAACAGTTTTTTGCTATCTGCGGCGCAAGATTTTCAGTCCACTGCTTATTTGTTCTTTCGTTTCAGGAGTGCAGTTTCGTTTACTGTCACGTAACGCCGCCAAAACTCGTTAGGATCTCGCTTAAACAGCACCAAATACTCCGATAAATTGTCCAATCGACGTTGGTTTTCGTCAATAGTGAGCAAACACAGCACCCATCGCACGCAAAGATAATTTATTCCCAAACGTTTTAAACATTCTTCACCAACGTGTTGGTGTAAAATGTCAAAAACCCGTTCAAACGAAATGCTCGCCATCTCTGCTATCTCTCGCAACTTCAAGCGCCGATCGTTCAATACAATTTTTAATCATGTCCGGATTTTTTGACTTCTTTTAGACGGCCAGACATGTGGAAGTCTTAGCAGCTTTGTCTTCCATGTTTTAAAGCATTTACTCAGGCGTCAATTGTACTCAATGTAAGAACAGTATTACTTAAAAAGTATTTTACCACATTGCAGACAGTGTTCCGTGGGTCTAGCTTTATCTGGCTTGCTGTTTTTCTTTTTAAAGCTTAAAAATTATCACCGCACGAATTAAATTTATTTCCATTGATAAGAAAATTGAGGACAGAGAAAGCTTTAGGTGCTCTCGTAGTAGACCGTGGTCCCAGCAACATTTTTATTTTTCGTTAATAACAAGCTGAATTTTTGTGAACAGCTTTATTTTGACGAGACACTCATTTGAAAAATCTCGAATCGATTATCTAAAGTAAGGGGACTAAAAACGTTCATTTGCTAAAGAAAAAAAATGATTAATAACTTTTTTTAAGCGATTAAAGTCGCTTGATTATTTTATGAAAAACACGAAAAAACTTTTGTCATACACATTCAATGATTTTTCTGACGAGTTCTCCACTCTTAAAAATATCAGAATCGTGAAGTTTTTAAATTGATTAATAAAAACCTATTTTTTTCATAAGAGCTCGATAATTATTCAAATAATAATTATAGTTAGGGTTAATTTGTCTTACACGTAAAGTGGAAATATTTCTTAGTCCGACACTATAGTTGTAGTTTTTACGACGACAATTTTGTTTTAAATAACCCTTATCTTTATAACTATAAAAATCAACCCCTAAGAGGTTTATATAAGGGATGGAAGTTTGTATGAAAAACTAAAATTACGACCTGTAAATGTAAACACGGGTGTAGTTGCGTGAGTCAGCTAGTGTTTTAATAATTGAAACGGTTGTTAATAAAAGATAAGACTTGCGAAGACACCAGACGGTTATAAATGTTTTAACTAAAAGGTTAAAGTCCCGGCACTGACTCGAGACACAATCAATAAAGTACAAAGGAAATCTTCATCGTAGGGTTCACGTCCGTCCTTACAATAGCAAATACTAAATGGTTCGTGGACCTATCTGTGTGGGACTAGAATCTCGATAGACGTGTTGATTAGTATTCTTTTTTTATACCATTGGAGAGTAAACAATCACCGACTCCTGATAGGAAGAGACAACCATCCCCCATACACCAAAGATGTTAATAGTACGTTGCTATCCGTATGGCGTGGTGTTAATGCCATATGCATAAGTCTACCGGCTACATTACTCTCCAAACCGGAACACGACAATGACAAGCATCATGACGCAATTGCAGCAGGAATAGGTAAAGCGGTGGTACCAAATACGAGCGAGATCTTGCGAAACTAACACTTAGTAGTCACGATGGTAGTGACAGGTTTAACCAATCGGCCGCCTTTTACGACCTGCTTGGCAGAACGGCAGTTGATATATTCGTTAAAGGAGGCCTGATCAACTCGGGAGATTTTATGGCTAAAAATGATAGTGACTTGTTGCCTCCCGTATGGCGGTAATTAATTATTCCACATGCTGTGTTTATTGACTTCCTGGCCCTCGAAATTGGGTGGCGTAGTTACAGCTGAAGCTATTACGACAGGAATAAGTAAGGTGGTAGTACGAATCCGAGCTGAAACATTACCCTTATATGTATAAGGTTTCGTGCGCAAGTTCCCAGCTACGCCATCCTTCAATCCAGAAGAAAACTGCGATAACCACGGATTTAGCGGCAGCAGGGGCGGATCCAGTCTTCGGTTCAGGGGGGTCACATAATATTTGAGATTCAATCGTGATAGGCTCTATCCAAACCTCGACCCCTGCCCAGGGTTATGTCACCATGAACCCCCGGATCCGCCCTTGAGCGGCAGGGATAGGCAAGAGTGCTAAACAAGAAGTTAACGATTCACGGTAGAATTCTACTAATTAGTAGTCGAAAAGGTTGTATTATTCGCTTGAATTTTACGAGTATCGAGGAAGTAAGGTAGATAGATGGTCTACTTTTTAAGCAGAGTCCAGATTAACGGAAGGATTTGCTAATAGCTTTCAAACGACTGAAGCAATTTTAATGATTTTTTCACTTTATTACACACAATTTATTGCTTTATTTTTAAGTTTAAAATTTAATAAAGCAATAAAATTATTATTTGTGTGCCATTACGCTCATAATTATTATCTTAATGTATATAAATTACGTGTCACGTTGTTTGTCTGTAATGGATTCCGCAACTACTGAACCGATTTCAATGAAATTTTGTAGATTTCTTCTGTTTGATCCAACTTATAAGATAGGATAGTTTTTATTTCAATTAACCTTCCCCCCCCCCCCTTCTAAATTACCCCGTTAAATTTTCAATACAAGTAATTTGTACGGCAAAACAACGTGTGCCGGGTCAGCTAGTTGTTTAAAATTATACAGGTGGAAGGGAAAAAACTGAAGATACATACTGAAGGTAGGTAGGTATTCAGTACTCCATTCTGATGTTGGTTATGATTAAAAATAGGTATTTCAATTTTGACATAATCCAGTAGCGTAGCGTGCTTTCCCCGTAAAAAATTTGGGGGCCCTCATGAAGGATAGATTTTTCACAAAAGAAAAAAAAAATGTTTGCATAAAATTAAAAGAAATATTCATCATAATTAACTATCAGGCACTTTTTCCAAAATTTTTCAAACAATTCAAATGAAATATACACTTTCCTTGACTTTTTTTGAAAAAAAAAAGTAATTGTTTTTATTGACGTTTGCCATTTGGGAAGTTTTTCTTAATTTTTGCTCACGCACTTTTGAGGCCCCCGTTACCTGAGGGGCCCGTAAAATTGACACGCCAGATACGGTGGTAGCTACGCCCCTTTCCAAATCTAATATTACGTAAAATTCTCGTATCACGGTGTTTGTTACCAAACTCCCCCGAAACGACTCGAGCGATTCTAATGAAATTTTGTGTGCATATCGGGTAGGTCTGAGAATCGGTCAACATTTATTTTTCATGCCCCTAAATATTAAGAGTGATTTTTTTTGTTTTTATTTTTTATGATTCAACATTGAAAAATACATAAAACCCTGTTGTCAATATTTTACACACTCGTATTTAAAATGAGTATATGCGGCCATCAATTTCTAAACTGTTATGTCAAGATTAAGATAAAGTGTTAATTTTTACTTATTATTAAAATATCTAATGGAATATTAAGATTTGTTAGTTATTTAACATATTTAAAATTAATATGATTTTTGAGCTGAAATTAAGTCGACTATTTGTGTGCAGCACAGACATGTTTCGTTGTAAATATTGATGTAAATATAGATAGTAAGGCAGGATAGAATGTATGTTTCGTTTAGTTCGTAAGTTGTTTGTAATAAATAATATTCGTTTTCGCCTTTTATTCGCCCTAAGACCTACATACAGCTTTGTTGTATAGAAATAATAAGGCTTTATGTAGTATGATCTTTGCCTGTTAAGGCATATTACGAATAAAGCGAGTTCCACGCAGTCGACGACATTACGAGTCGACTCTTGCGAGATAGTATTTATATGCGGGAACTCGCTATTACGAAAATCCGAAAAGTGCAGAATTCTTTGTTAAAACAAATGTTTTATGATTGTAAATAGTATGTATAATGTAAGTATAAGCCTTAGGCATAGGTTTAGACACTTTTCGGTACTATAAAGATAGTTTACAGGATAGTACGACCTGAAAAAGGCGTACAACTCTGTGATTGTAAGAGTTTCCGAGGTCCTGTAAGAACGAATTATGTATATAACACTCTTGTTTGTTATTATATAAGTTTATTTGTGTTAGATCCTTGTATGTAAATAAGAAATAACACATTGTAATTAGATTTCGGTAGGTCTTAGGGCATTACGTACTTTGTTTTGTATATATTTGTAAAAAGGTAGTACCGTTGCACTCGCTAGAGGGCCACACTAGTTAATTAGAGGTAGGAAAAGCTACCTAAGGTAAAATTATTAAGATTAGATTGCAAAAAATAGGATTTTAACAAATCCAGACATTGTGGCGCCACACCCGGCGCCGATTGTCTTTGTAGATTTCCGCCGACCGTCTGGCCGCGCACTATAAATATCGGAGAGCGCGGCCATACATTTAGTTCCGTTCCGGTTCCGTTCCAGTAAAGTTACAATTTCGTTACGACTCAACAAGTTTCCCAGACAAGTTCCTGGGCTTTAGTATATATCTATAGGGTACCGGTTTTAGAGTAGGGCAGTGTTAGGGCAAGTAGTGGCTCTCCATACAATAGGTCAAATATTTGCAACGGTGCTAGCTTTATTGCTATTTCGTTACAATAAAGCACCTTTGCAAGGAAGTTGTGGTCTCAATTAATTTCCCGGTATCCGGCTTGCGGGCAAAGCACTACGGCTGGTGGGACGTCGAAGAAGAAGAACCAGATATACAGTCCGCTGGCTCCCCCGGCTGTAGTGCACATTTTCTGGTCGCATTCGAGCCTGATCACTGAGCCATGCCGATCGAGACGAGGAGTACGTCGAGTCGCCGAGAAGAAGAGGCCGCTAGTCGCGAGGAGGAAACGAGCGGTACCACCACGTCCGCTACGGAGACTAGCGTTACAACAGAGAACACCGAGACGACCGAGACCACAACGAGCACCGTTGCAAACAACGACAAGCCGGTACCATCCGCAGTCGAGTCGCCGCGTATCGTTTATCTACGCGCCAAGTTAGAAGAAGCGCGCTTACGAGCAGAAGAGGCGCGCCTACGGACGGAACTCGCGCGCGCTGTTTACGAACAAGGGCAAGCAACTGCCATTACGAGGGTCGAAGATTGGATGGACTCCGCTCGGCCAACCCATACGGATCGCCAGCCGGCACCAGAGCCACTGGCAATCACCAGTTCGGTGGCACTTATGCCACACCCACTACGAGAGGCGGCACCTAGGCCGCAATACGAAGAGGCGGCGCACGCGCCGCACCAAGAAGATTCGGCGGGCCATGAGTCGCCCGCACCACGAGAGGTGGCCCAGGCGCCACAAGCTACGTCGCCCGCGCAGTCGGCGGGCATTTCAGCGCGCGCTGTACGTCCGGCAGAAGATGATGTGTCCGTCGTAGAGAAGGCGAAGATTTCGACGCCTATTGAAAATACGGCACCAAAGCAAGAGTCTGGTGCATTGAAGGCCGCAGATATCACCGCGCTCGCGTCCGCCCTGGCAGAAGCATCACGAGGGGCGCCGCGCTACAGTATGGAGTTACCAAGTTTCGATGGCGCTGGTGAAGAATGGTTGCAGTTTAAAGCGGCATATCGAGATACGGAGAAATATTTTAGCAAGACGGAAAATCGGGCAAGAATTCGAAGATGTTTACGTGGAAACGCCAAAGAAGCCGTCGCCTGCATGTTTTATGGGGAAACCGACCCAAGTGAGATCGTCGACCATTTGGAAATACAGTTTGGTCGGCCCGACGCACTAGTGAACGCAGAATTAGAAAAAATCAAGTCATTGCCGCGAGTGAAAGAAAGTGCGCGGGAAACGTGTGTGTTCGCCAGTAAAGTGAACAATATCGTCGCTACGATTCGAGCTCTCAACAGAGAGAGTTATCTACACGATACGGTGGCAGTGAATAGTTTATTAGCGAAGTTTAATTATACGTTGCAGCACAGTTGGTTCCAGTACGCAAGACGGGAAGATAGAAAACCCGATCTACAAATGATTAGTGAATTTTTAATGAAAGAAGCCGAGATGTGTGCTGCGTTGGTGCCACATGAACCTACAAAAGAAAATCAGCAAGTTTTTAAGAAAACACAGCGAACACACACACAGAAATATGAACCGCAAGTGAAGAGAGACAAATGTGCGATATGTCAAGATGCACATACTAGCTCTATATGTGAACAGTTTACGAAAGCTAGTGTTGACGATAGGTGGGCTATGGCAAAACGTAATAATTTATGTTTCAGGTGTCTACAAAAAAGAAAGCCAAAACACGAGTGCAAGTTTCGGCAGTGCGGCATCGACGGGTGTAAGAGTTCGCACCATCGGCGGCTACACAATAGCCGCAACAGTTATACGAAGAAGACATCTGAAGATCAAGCAGAAGACAGCGACGCCGTGGTGACGTCAACGCAGTCAAGCGCGCCACGCGCCTACCTTAAAGTTATACCGATTGTCCTGACAGGTTCCAGGGGCAGCGTGAACACATACGCACTATTGGATGAAGGGTCCACAGTCACGCTGGTAGAAGAGAAGGTGGCTGCACGAATAGGAGCTCGCGGGCCGGTAGAGCCGTTCCGCATAGAAACAGTTGGCGGCACACGACTCAACGCAGAGAGGTCGCGCCGCATCGCAGTCACCATCAAGGGCCTTCATCACCATCAGCGACATCGGATAATAGGAAGAACTATAGGTAACCTTAACCTATCGCCACAGTCTGTCAGCAGATCCATCGTCAACAACTGCAGACATCTGGAAGATATAGAAGAAGATGTCATCATGGAGCGCGCCGTGCCAACCGTGCTCATCGGCCAGGACAACTGGCACCTGATTGTGACGAGGGCTGTGAAGAGCGGAAGACGTGGACAACCAGTAGCATCGCTCACGCACCTTGGCTGGGTGCTACATGGTGTGGACTACCGCCACAAGCAGCGAGTCCACCTAGTGCAGAGAGCTGCCTATGCCGAACAAGATGAAGATATAGAAAAGGTAATAAGAAATTATTTCGATTTGGACAGTGTCGGCATATCTCCGCGCCAGCCCATCAACCAGAACGAGCAGCGAGCCCTGCAGATTTTAGAAAATACTTGTAAGCGTTTACCTGACGGGCGCTACGAGGCAGGTCTATTATGGAAAGAAGATAGCCGCGAGTTTCCTGAAAGCCGCGGCCTGGCTATTAAAAGATTGTATAATACAGAGAAACGTCTGGACAAGGACCCCGCGCTAAAGGAGGCATACGAGAAACAGGTACAACATTTATTAGATAGTGGTTACGCCGAACCTGCCTACGAGTCACCTAGTCAATCCAGCTGGTACCTGCCTCACTTTGCAGTAGTGAATCCTGCAAAACCTAAGCCGCGAATAGTGTACGACGCAGCTGCGCGGGTCCATGGAGTAAGTCTCAACGACATGTTATTAGCTGGTCCAGACCTTCTGCAGAACCTACCCGGAGTGCTAATGAGATTTCGACAGCTGCCTATCGCCGTGACAGCAGACATAAAAGAAATGTTTCTGCAAATACGTGTACGACAACAAGACCGGGACGCATTACGTTTCCTATGGCGAGGAAGCGATAGAAAAGATTCGCCACGTGAGTATAGGATGACCAGCGTTGTATTTGGAGCTGCGTCATCACCAAGCACCGCTATCTTCGTTAAAAATAAGAACGCTCAAGAATACGCCCACATCTATCCTGACGCCGCCACGGCCGTGGTAAGAAACCATTACATGGACGATTACCTGCAGAGCTTCGATAGTGAGGAAGATGCCATCAGAATAGCCTCGCAGGTTAGCCTCATTCATCAACAGGCGCATTTCCAGCTGCGCGGATGGAAAACTAATAACTCGGCCGTAGCTAAAACGCTACTAGTAGCGCCATCTCTGGGCGGCGATTGGGAACTAAGCACAGAAAGCGAGAAGGTTTTGGGATTAAAATGGAAACCTCACAACGATAAGCTAGGTTTCAATGTTAAAGCGGTGTACGATGAAGATAAAACACCTACGAAGAGACACGCGTTACGGGTAGCTATGTCTATTTTCGATCCTTTAGGTTTAATTACACCTGTAACTATTCACGCGAAACATCTACTTCAAGAAACGTGGCGAATCGGACTACCATGGGACGAGCCTTTACCTGCGGACTTAGAGAAGACATGGAGAAGCTGGCTTCAAGACGTGAGAAGAATGGAACATCTGGAAATACCTCGCGCACATTCTAACCTGGCGCGAGCGCGAGATCGGCAGCTGCACATCTTTACGGACGCCAGTGAGTCTGCCTATGCAGCGGCGGTCTACTGGCGCATAGTCAACGAGGACGGCGAAGTCAGCGTCAGCCTAGCAGCAGCCAAAGGAAGAGTCAGCCCGCTCAAGTTTACCTCCATACCAAGGTTAGAAATTCAAGCAGCTTTACTAGGTGCCCGCCTAGCTCAGCACGTCATGAAGGAGTACGAGTATCAGCCAAGCCGTAGGGTGTACTGGACAGACAGCCGCACAGTTTTATCGTGGCTACGCACAGGCTCGCGAGCATTTAAGCCGTTTGTTGCCCATCGAGTAGCAGAGATTGAAGATATTACGAAGGTCGCAGAGTGGCGATGGGTGCCGTCTCGCGACAATGTAGCTGATGATGCTACTCGCCATATCCCGGAAGAATTTGGAGACCAACATAGATGGTTCGTTGGTCCGGCCTTCCTATACTTAGAAGAGGACAAGTGGCCGCAAGATGTCGCTACCAGTAGCGAAATAACAGGCGAAGAAAAACCGTCGGCAGCTGTAAATAGTGTAAATATTGTAAATAACATTAGAAAAATTATATGTATTACAGAAGCACTCCCGGATGTGACAAGATTTTCGTCGTGGCTTCGACTGGTGCGTGCAACAGCGCGCGTGCTGCAGTTCATCGAGCTCTGCAGACCAAATAAGAAATGTGTCGCCGGTGTGCGTAAGCGCACAGCTACGAAAGCCTCCAATGATGAAAATTGGGGAAAAAAGTATACGAAAAGCTCGAGGAAAACAGAGAAAATTAAGAAGCCACGAAGTTTGGAAGAAAAACGACAATACTTGCCGCTAGATGGCGCTGATATCATTAGCGCCGAGAAATTGTTAATAAAGTCGTCACAGCAAGAAAGCTTTGCTAGTGAAATAGAAGCTATCACGGGCGGGAGCGCGATAGCAAGAGACAGCCGGTTGAAGCAGTTATCATTGTTCATCGATCAAGAAGGCATTTTGAAAATAAAGTCACGAATAGCGGCGGCAGAAGAGATAAGTGAAGACTTACGAGAACCAGCCGTACTAGATGGCCGTCACCCATACACCCGCCTCTACATAGAACATGAACACCGGCGTCTTCACCATAGCGGGGTGGAAGCAACTACGAGTGAAATATTACAGAAATTTTGGGTTTTACGGCTTCGCCCCACCGTGCGCGGCATAGTAAAGAGCTGCGCGCTTTGCAGAAGAAGCGCTATCCCGCCACAGCCGCCTACAGGCGACCTGCCGAAGTCCCGGGTCGCGCACCATCAGCGAGCCTTCACCTACGTGGGCCTGGACTTTCTTGGGCCATACAGCGTGACTATCGGGCGGCGCCATGAGAAGAGATACGTGGCGCTTTTCACCTGCCTTACTTCAAGGGCGGTTCATCTGGAGATAGCCGCCAACCTGACTACGGACTCCGCAGTAATGGCACTGCGGCGCATGATGTCGCGCCGCGGGTGCCCCACCGAGGTTTGGAGCGACAACGGCACCAACCTGCGCGGCGCTGATGCAGAACTGAGGCGCGCCGCACTAGACGCCACTAAGGAAGCAGCAGCCAACTACGCAATCAAATGGAAGTTCATCCCGCCGAGCGCGCCATTCATGGGAGGCGCATGGGAGCGCATGGTGCGCTCTGTCAAGGCTGCACTGTTCGCCGTGCTGCAACAACGGCATCCACCAGAAGAAGTACTGCACACACTGCTGGTAGAGGTCGAGCACACGCTCAACAGCCGACCTCTCACTCACGTGTCGGTTTCACCAGAAGACCCGGCACCGCTGACGCCCAATCACTTCCTGCTGGGCGGACCATCACGCGTGCCTGTCCCGGGCGCGTTCTCCGAAGGCGATACCATCGGCCGCCGCCACTGGCGGCACTCACAACAGCTGGCCAACCACTTCTGGTCACGCTGGGTACGAGAAGCGCTTCCGCTACTCCAAAAGCGGCGGGAGCCTTACGGAAGAGGAGCAGAGCTGCGCGTCGGCGACATCGTGCTCATCGCTGACGGCGCGCTGCCAAGAAATACGTGGCCAACGGGGATCATCGAGGCAGTACACCCTGGAGGAGACGGCGTGGTACGAGTGGCTGACGTACGTACGGCTGCGGGAGTCATGCGAAGACCGGTTAAGAAATTAGTCTGGCTGCACCATATTTAGTATAACACTGCGTGTTATAGGCGGGAGAATGTGCAGCACAGACATGTTTCGTTGTAAATATTGATGTAAATATAGATAGTAAGGCAGGATAGAATGTATGTTTCGTTTAGTTCGTAAGTTGTTTGTAATAAATAATATTCGTTTTCGCCTTTTATTCGCCCTAAGACCTACATACAGCTTTGTTGTATAGAAATAATAAGGCTTTATGTAGTATGATCTTTGCCTGTTAAGGCATATTACGAATAAAGCGAGTTCCACGCAGTCGACGACATTACGAGTCGACTCTTGCGAGATAGTATTTATATGCGGGAACTCGCTATTACGAAAATCCGAAAAGTGCAGAATTCTTTGTTAAAACAAATGTTTTATGATTGTAAATAGTATGTATAATGTAAGTATAAGCCTTAGGCATAGGTTTAGACACTTTTCGGTACTATAAAGATAGTTTACAGGATAGTACGACCTGAAAAAGGCGTACAACTCTGTGATTGTAAGAGTTTCCGAGGTCCTGTAAGAACGAATTATGTATATAACACTCTTGTTTGTTATTATATAAGTTTATTTGTGTTAGATCCTTGTATGTAAATAAGAAATAACACATTGTAATTAGATTTCGGTAGGTCTTAGGGCATTACGTACTTTGTTTTGTATATATTTGTAAAAAGGTAGTACCGTTGCACTCGCTAGAGGGCCACACTAGTTAATTAGAGGTAGGAAAAGCTACCTAAGGTAAAATTATTAAGATTAGATTGCAAAAAATAGGATTTTAACAAATCCAGACATTGTGGCGCCACACCCGGCGCCGATTGTCTTTGTAGATTTCCGCCGACCGTCTGGCCGCGCACTATAAATATCGGAGAGCGCGGCCATACATTTAGTTCCGTTCCGGTTCCGTTCCAGTAAAGTTACAATTTCGTTACGACTCAACAAGTTTCCCAGACAAGTTCCTGGGCTTTAGTATATATCTATAGGGTACCGGTTTTAGAGTAGGGCAGTGTTAGGGCAAGTAGTGGCTCTCCATACAATAGGTCAAATATTTGCAACGGTGCTAGCTTTATTGCTATTTCGTTACAATAAAGCACCTTTGCAAGGAAGTTGTGGTCTCAATTAATTTCCCGGTATCCGGCTTGCGGGCAAAGCACTACGGCTGGTGGGACGTCGAAGAAGAAGAACCAGATATACAGTCCGCTGGCTCCCCCGGCTGTAGTGCACAATTTGATTAAGGTAATAATTAAGTAAATAAACTATTAGAATAAAATATTATAAAAGGCCTGACAGATATGTTTTCCAGGCATTCGTTTTGTAAAACTGAGAAGTGAAGTGTCGTAACATACAAAAAAGTGTCACCAGACTTGTATTTTGTATTTAATATTTAATAATTAATTAATATAATCCAATATTCCGTCAGTTGTTGTTTAAATTGATAAATCTTTTACCCTTTTACCAAGTGGAGCGAACAACCCTAACTGTTCATTCACCCTTCTACCGTCAACCACTATGTTTTAATTCAATAATTTATATGGCAAAGCAACGTTTTCCGGGTCAGCTATTTCTTCAACAAAAATGTTTGGTACGCCGTACGGATGGATATCCAAGTTCCTTGTTTGATACCGCACCACTACTGTTACAGGGGATGTGTTCTGTTTTTGAGGGTGAGAAATCCTATAAAATTATGCATATGGCAATTATCTGATAGTGATGAAAAATTATGAAGTGGCAGGAGTGTCCATGTTGAAGTAACATTTTTGGTGTCTCCAGGCGATGGTTATCTGTTTGTATCGGGAGAGTCGTCTGTTTGTTTGACCGAGAACAGAAATGATAAACGCTAGCATTATCGCTACCACTAAATATCTAACCAAATTATTATTTCTGATTAATTTTATTTTATTGTAGGTACACTATGAGGCTCCATTACCGAGACTATCATGTATCCACTCGTGACAACATGCCGTAGTGTGCGACAGTTCATATAAAATGTATGAAAGCGATTTAGGTGGATTTTTGCGATATGGCCCGTTCCAGTGTGCTCGACCCTTTATCCTAAATTCTATATTAGTCAAACCACAGATTATCTAACTCATTCAAATTTCGTGCGGTATAATGTATCTATTTTACGGATTTTACCGCACGGGCTCAATTTATATATTAACTAGCGACCTGCCCGCGGTTTCACTCGCGCAGCTTTTGTTCCCGTGGGAATATCGGAAAGCTTTATACACTTAAACCTTCCTCAAGAATCAATCTATCTATTAAAAAAACCGCATCAAAATCCGTTGCGTAGTTTAAAGATTTAAGCATACATAGGGACATAAGGACATAGGGACAGACAGAGAAAGCGACTTTGTTTTATACTATGTAATGATGACAACACTTGCTTTCTTGTAATTGATTACTTATGGTTTAATGTACCTAGGAAACAGACTCAAAATGCATGACAAAACCTAGTTTTATGTAATCGGTTCAACTGTCTCACGATATTATAATGACAATACACGTCTTTTCAATTTTACATGCTGTCATTTACCAGTTATTTTATATTAATTTGTTTTTTATAAATTTGTTTCTGTCTGTATTTTCGTTCTGTGAAATTGTAATTTAATAAAATATATACTAACACGATCATGGCTACATATGATAACTTTACATATTATACTCCGCCGTGTTGGTCCCGGCCTCCTTTGAGGATAGGCCAACTGCCGTTCTGCCAGGCAGGTCGTAAAAGGCGACCGATTGGCTATCGAGTCACTACCATCATGGCTACTAGGTGGTAGAGTTCTGCATTGTCTCGCCCGGGTCTGATACCACTGCCTTACCTATTCCTGCCGCAATAGCGTCAGTGCTTGTCGTTGTCGCGTTCCGGTTTGGAGGGTAAGGTAGCCGGTAAACTTATGCATGTGGCATTAGACCTCGCCACAAGATAGCAACGCACCATTACTTTTTTCATTCATTAACTTTACATATTATTACATAGTCGACTAGTATGAAGGTAATCTTGTATTACTTCTTGGTAGAATCGTCATAGACGAATTATTGCAGTGTGGACATTGAATGCCCATACTAATGATGACGTCACGTATCGTTAAATCACGGAGTCACGGTAAAAATGTATTCGTTTATTAAGTAAATGGTCTAAACTTTCATGGTCAATATAGACATTGCATTTCCTAATTCCGTATCGCGATGAAGGTTAAATTTGCGAAACGTGTTTATTGAGAATTGGGCGATTGACTTTTTCGGTGTTAAGAGTTCTGGAGCGTCTCGTCTTGGGTTTACTACCATCCGTGCATGAACACGATAGCGATAAGTAAGATATAAGTAGGTACATTTGCAATAAAAAGTAGTCTTATGTTTTATTCCAGTCCGGTTTGGATATGAAACGTAGGATATGTCCCGTGTGTAAAATATGTGTTTGTTGAACTAATATTTTTGTTGTGTATTAACAAACTTGATAATATTTTAACTGAAAAAAAAAATTCTTATCGTTTTTAGCTTAAAATATCTCAGATAAGTGGGAAATTTCAGGGATGGCCTGCAGGGTCAACCGGTTTACAGATTTTTTTCATATCATAAGATAGCAAACAAGCAGATGGCTCTTCTGATGGAAGAGAAACCATCGCCTATCAGCACTAAAGATGTAAATTGTGCGTTGTTATCTGTGTTTCGGGACGGCAATGCTAATTGCATAAGTCTATCGCCGACCTTACCATCTACCGGAACACCACAATGACAAGCATTGATGCTGTTGCGGCAAGAATAGGTAAGGCGGTACCAAATACCCTAACTAACTCGACCAACTAGTAGTCACGATGGTAGTGACACGTATTGCCAATCAGTCGCCTTTTACGACCTGCCTGGCAGAACGGCAGTTTCTCTTATTCAAAGAAGCCTGTACTAACACGGAGGATAATTTTATCATAAGTATCTACTATCGTAGACATATCTTCTTATATCATACTATAGCAAACTACCTCTCACCCTCTTAATAATGGAAAGAGACAATCATCGCCTATAGATACTAAAGATGTTAATGGTGCGTTGTTACCCATGTCACGAGATGGAAATGCCACGTAACATATATTTACCCTGCCCTCCTGTGCTATTGCGGCAGGAATAGGTAAGGCGGTGGTATAAAACCCGGGACTCTACCACCACTACTACACTTACAGAACTCTACCACCCAGTAGTCACGATGGTAGTGACTTGTGTAGTAATCGTTGGCCTTTTACAATCTGCCTGTAGAATACCAGATGTTCTATTTTTCAAAGGCGGCCCGGATCAACACAGGCAATCACCGTATTAGTCTATTACTTGAAATAAAATTTAACCTATGTGTTGAGACTAAGTTTTTTTATATCATAAGATAGTAAACAAGCAGATGGGTCTCCTGATGGAAAGAGTCAACCATCGCCTATAGACACCAAAGGTGTTAATGGTGCGTTGCTATCTTGTGGCGAGATCTAATGCCACATGCATAAGTTTACCGGCTACCTTACCCTCCAAACCGGAACAATACAGTGACAAGCACTGACGCTATTGCGGCAGGAATAGGTAAGTTGGTGGTAACAGGCCCGGGCGAGACAATGAAGAACTCTACCACCTAGTAGGCACGATGGTAGTGACTCGTATTGCCAATTGTTTGCCTTTTACGACCTGTCTGGTAGAACGGCAGTTGGCCTATTCTTCAAAGGAGTCCGGGGCCAATACAGGGAAATGTGTATGTATATATGTAGAATACCCGTATATATAAAAAATACGATTTTTTTTACTCCTTCATTTTTAATGAATTGGTATTTTTAGTGCCCGGTAGGCGACAGACTGGCCACCTATCACAATGTGGGACAAGTATCTCCGGCTAGTTGTGGGTGCACATGTTGTACCTCTACCTGCATACCTCTTCGGGGATGTAGGCGGGACGATACTTTTTTGGTATTTTTAAAAATACTAGCTGACCAGACAAACGTTGTTCGGTCATCTAAATAATTTATAGCGTATATTTTGGAGTTATGGTTACAGGAGGTGCGAAAAGGATGAAAATTTGGGGTTATAGTATTTTTTGATGCTACATCAAAAGAAATATATATATTAAAAAATTAAAAGTTCTGTATAGGGACAATCTAATCTAGTCACCCAGCCATATAAAAAAGCTTATTCTCGTACCTACGAAATATACACAAAAATTATAAAATTTATCATAAAAATCGGTCCAAAACGGCTTGACCGATTTTTATGCCTCAAACCCGTGACTTGAGATTTGCCTGTTTCATGAAAATATGATGTTGCAAAATCTTTGTCTTAGGTGCAATATAGACCGATCAGATCAATGACAATCTAAGAAATTATTGTCTTGAAAGACGTATCTACTTTATGCTTGGTGTGAATCGTACCTAATTTTTATGTAGGCATATCTATCATCTTTTCCAAGTCCGCAGGTGAATTGCAGGCCACTGATATAACATTTTTATAACTTGTGTATACTTATATGTGTGAGTCTGGTACCACCGCCTTACCTATTCCTGCCGCAATAGCGTCAGTGCTTGTCGTTGTCGTGTTCCGGTTTGGAGGATAAGGTAGCCGGTAAACTTATGCATGTGGCATTAGACCTCGTAACAAGATAGCAACGCACTATTAACATCTTTGGTGTCTATAGGCGATGGTCGACTCTTTCCATCAGGAGACCCATCTGCTTGTTTGCTATCTTATGACATAAAAAAAACTACTTTCTCTTACGTTGATATAATTGAACAAAGCATCTTACATAATATATTTGTTGCCAAGACTCTGCACCTGATTCAATATACCAGATGTTTGTTGTTAAAGCGCTTAACTATATTAACATCAGATATTTGTAGTTAATGCGGTTAAGCTTATTCAAAGTGGTCTCCATTGGCTGCAATACAGCCCTTTAAACGTTAAATAGAAGCACGCACCCTTTTTCATGGGAAAATTCTTTACTGCCGATTGTATGAATTGTTTTAGGGACTCCAAATTATCACGGCATTTAGAGCAAGCCATACTCTCTAAAACCGACCATAAATCATAATCCAGCGGGTTAAGATCGGGACTAGGAAACGGACAACGTTCGGAAATTCATCAACCCTGATGAAATACGGAACGTTGGTTTCTAACCAAGATTGGGTGGATCGAGTTTTATGACCCGGCGTCAAGTCTTAAGGACCATTACTGGTAATTGAACATGATGTTAAGGGGCTTAACTACATTTTCCAAAATGATATCTTGATATATTTTTGTCGATTTTTTGATACCTCTTTCACAAAAATATGGCTCGGTCACTCCTTCATAGCTAACACCCCACCAAACCATGACTGAAGTCGGATAATGCCCACGTTGTACTCTGTTAACTAATTGTCATTTTGTTTGTTACAATTATACTCAATTGTAAAAAAAAATCATCTGTAAACAAAATTTAGTGTGTCCTCTCTTTGTGTACCGCTTTAGTAGTTCTTTGATTTTACCATCCTATTCTTTTAATTAACAGTTAAGAAATGACCAATGCGTCTCCTATAGACAAGTCCTAAGTCATCTTTTAAAATACGCGACAGATTCTAGGTGTTATCTTCATCTCAAATATTTTGCTTTCGGACAAGATTTCTTAGAATTCTTTCTCTTACTGCTTTGATTGCATTTTTCCTACGAATATAACGTGGATTTCCAGATCTTTTTCTGTCACAAACAGAGGAGGTTTCATTGTACCTATCAATAGCCCGATACACAAGTTACAAACGTTTGACTAATACCAATTACCAAGCGAATGGAGAGTTTTAAAAATTGTATTTGTGTATTGTATTTATTTGTATATATATTTTAATACCTAGTTGTATTTATTTGTATATATTTAATACCTAGTTATATCTGTGTACTTTGTGTAATGCAATCACAGTGATTCGGTTCTCATATTTAACAATGTATTGGCGCGAAAATGAGAAAACACAGTGAACTATAAAATTGACAGATTCCAAATTCAAATGTCTATTTTTAATTGTAACAGTAATTTTGTTTATTTTTAATTGTAACAGTATTTATGGCCAAACTATGTATATCGTCATCCAACCTGTTCTTTAGTTTTAATTATGGAGCAATAGCTGACAACAGTTTTCCTTAGGGTAAGTAGGTTTCTTTGTGTTCATAATAACACTATGAAATCTAAAATAGAGTAAGCCACTTATTATTATGTAGCACATGCAGAAACCATGCGGAAACTTTCGGTACATCAATTATACCAGCTACCACATCTAACTTCTGATAGGTAAAAATAAAATCGTGTGTAGGACCATGTTTGTAGCTATAAAATTGTAGATATGATAGTTAAAAAATGTATGCTACGCTTCCTAAAACTGTAAAACCATAAATACTATACACAGTCAAATTCATACTGTCCCGAGACGTTTGTGTCACTAAGTCCCGTATCAATATGAGTTTGGCTTAATCTCCGTAACTTGACGCATCAGCGCCTTTTTTGCTTCTGGTTAAGGATATCCCTTCTCATACGAACTCCTCCGCGAAGCTCAACAACCCTTTGGTATGGGAGAAAGCCCCAGGAAGTGATCCGATGTACTTGCCTGGTAGTTACACCTTCGCACTCGACGATTACGATGACAGCCGTTTCTTCGGTTTTCATGCAAGCTCTGCATAGAGGACTGCCTATAATACCCATATTCAACATTGTTGAAGGTAGCGTGTCTTGTAATAGCACCGGTTGTACCCAGTTTAACGTAACGGTCACGCGAACCGATGCGTTTTGTTCCTACCAAAAGTCACTCAATGCAGGCCGCATTAACGTCAGTTATATATAATAAGTTTTAACGTCAGTTAGATAACTGGTTGAATTAATTGTGTAAATTAACATAACTTAGACCGGACGATGATAAGAATGGTATAAGTCTGCTTTTTCAAACCTCGTAATCACTCGCTACTGTTAAATAAGAACGCTTTATCAAGGTTAAATATGAGCCAATTCGAAAGACGAAGTTTGTAACAAATATTACACGGTATCTCAGAGAAACTGTTTATTACCACTCTGACGAAGGTCAGTAGGTCTCAACGACTGTGGGATCGTGTATTTATAAATTTAAATACATTTCAACATAGTAATATGAATTTGCGATATTTTTAAGCAATTGAAATTGTAGATTTACATTCTTGGGATCCAATTATGAAATACTCCCACAAAAACCGGGCAAGTGTGTGTAGGATTCGCACGCGTAGGTTTCTGTGCCACCGAGCGATATTTACTGAAGTCACTTGTTGTCGTGGGTTTTTTTAGATAATAAAAAATGAATATGCCCTAGTACAAAATTATATTTTATCATAAAAATAGGTTTAAATTAAAAAATAAAGTTTGTTAAAACATATATAAAAGGGCTCTTATGGCGCAGCGTACACGGCGCGGCGGCCGGGACGGACCGGTAAATTGCGCTGCAATCTATAGCACAAAGGGAATCCTATACTACTGATATGGACATACAGGGCAAAAAGACCACGCCGCATATTGTGTCCGGCGGGCACTGGCTGCGCAGCATATCCGTAGGCAAAGGCAATAAAGCTGCCCATGCCGCGGCTACTCTCAGAGTAGCCGCGGCATGGGCAGCTTTATTGCCTCGCGGTCGTAAGAATGCCCCGCCCCACCATTTGCAAAGCGCCTTAGTGGGTAAAAGCAAAGGACTGAAATGGTCAAATAAGATTCGGACTCACACAAGTAAAGTTACGTGCCACCGAGTGATATTAACTGAAGTAACCAGTATGGGGACCACCCTTGGGCCTTGGGATCTTACTTTCGACTTTTTTATTACTTGTTGTAATGGCGGCCACAGTAACGTATATTAATTTACGTACAAAATATAGAGCCTTAAACAGATGCACTGATATAGCGGAAGCGTGTTAATAGGAATGCCCTTTGCGCATGGAACCCTATAAACTCTATGTTGGTTCGGGTTTCCTTTAATGAAGAGACCATCTGCTATTCTGCCAGGTAGTTTTTAAGAGGCGACCGATTTGCTGGTATTTGGATTGGGTGGTAGAGTTTCGCAACGTTTTTTCCGAGTGTGGTACTTAGCGTCGCTGCTTTTTGCTTGTCATTGTCATGTGCCAACTTTGAGGGTAAGGTAGCGGGTTAACTTGTAAAATAGACAATACCATTCCTTTACACGGATAGCAAAACACTGTTACCATCTTTGGTGTCTATTTCTGTTAGGAGAGCCAACTGGTTCGCTATGTTATTATATGAGTCATGTATATGTTAATGTCGCAGGTGTCCCCGGTTACGTGATGGACGGCGTGATAGTGGTGGGCGAGCGCGAGGCGGCGCCGGCGGGGTTCAGCGTGGCGGGGCGCGCCGGCAAGCGGCGGCTGTGTACGCGCGTCTCGCGGCACACCGCCGCCCTCAACGGCGCGCCGCCCGTCACCGACGTCATCGTCTGCTCCAAAATGAGGAGCGCGCCGCAGGGGTTTGTGCTCGCTGGGTGAGTACACTAGGCTTGGGCCTAACCGGTCACTACAGAGAGCGCTCAATTTAGTTCAAAATCCAAGGATGAACTAGTTCGTTCTATTAGTTCATTAGTTCATTTTTTGAAATAATTTATTAAGAACAATAAATAAAGAAAAAAATATAATTATGATTATTGTAAGTTTTGTTTATTGTTATTTAAAAAATACAAAGTATTACACGAAAATTTTACACGTCCATTTATGTAACATGAGATTTTTTATTTAAATAATGAAAAATAAAATAATTTATATTAATGATTAGTCAACAGCTAGGCTAGTTCCTAGTATAATGTGTAATTATATTAGAATACTTAAAAAGTATGAATTTTTACAATTAAATTTGACTTTTTTGTTATGGCACATAAAATCTTTTATCGAAATAAAAACGAAGAAATAAAATGATTTATATTAATAATTAGTCATAATTAACGTGATATATAATAATAATCAATTATTTGTAACAATAAATGGGAATAGAAGAGAATTTTTTTAATTTTAATTAAACTTACCGTAAAATAAGACAAATGGTATTAGTATTCTGTTTGATAATTAGCCAGCAATACTTCAGTTGACGATTGTTATGATTTCATATGATTTGATAAAATTTTAACCATGGGGATTTGAAGTTGTTTAGTATCGATATCGATTATCGAAATATTAAGGCGCGCACAGCAAAAGTAAATAACTCGGTTGGTCACATAGTGGCTGCCACTGTCTAGTTAAGTAGACGCTAACAGAAATATAAAAAGAACTAAGAGCGGGATTTTCAATGAACTAGTTCGCATAGTTCACCTAAAGGAGCGCTCTTCCCACCTAGGTCGCTCGCGAACTACCCAAGACTAGAGTACACCGAAGATGCTGTAGCGTCCAAGCAATCTATAATGCTACAATACTTAAAAATACAAGTAAATACTTGATCGCGTTATGACAATTATTTATCTCGTAACACTAAAGTTTTAACACTTGTTAGATGGACTTCAGTCCCAGATGGTACACCTTGTTACACTGCCATCTTCCCTTTTTTTTCCTTTATTTGTTATCTTATTTGCTATTGTAAGATAGGAAACAAAGAGATGGCTCTCCTGACGGATAGTGACAACCATCGCCTATATGCACCAGAGTTGAAATGAAATGATGTATTGTTAATTGTTGTTAATGGTGCGTTGAATTTCGTTTGGCGGACAGTGATAAGCACCGATGCTAACTGTGGCAGGAATAGAAATGGCGGTGGTACCAGACCCGGGCGAGACGTTGCGAAACTCTACCGCCTTGTAGTCAAGATGGTAGTACCATGTGCCAATTGTTCGTGTTTTACGAATTGACTAAATAGCAGATAGTTTATTCTTAAAAGAGGCTTCCTTTCTCTAGACCAATTCGAGATATATGATTTCACAATATTGAAACCAAAATCTTTATCGAGTGTTTGTTGGATGGGAGCTACGTAAAACTCTCAACTGACAGTTTTGTTACAATAAGCTATGCATTAGTGTAGTGCACTTATACATAGATAAGATACAGAGAAACAAGAGAAAGAGGGAAAGAGAAAGAGTAAACAAAATGGCTTAGCAAGACACGTACGTGTTTTATTATTATAACCCTTATGACCCACATTATTCCTTTATTGACACAATTAACTATACCTAATTAATAAATATTAAATAAAAAAGGTAAGGAAGAAAGTGAATTGACTGTCTCCCTGCAGTCCTAAAACTCTGGAGTCTGGAATGAGCTGAATTGACCGAAACAGCTACCTATTATACATACCTTTTGCGCACAATGACCCGTAGTATCTATATCTATGCATATAATAAAATCGTAGGAAAGTCAATGTAAGTCCGGGGTAAACTCAAAACGTACTGCATGGATTTACTTCAAATTTTGCATGAATATTACTGACAGGTCGGGTCAACATATAGGCTACATATTATCACGCTATCACCTATGAGGGAGGAGCTGTGAGGAGCAAACGAAGTCCGCGCGAACGAAGTCGCGGGCAACAGCTAGTTACTAAATATGGTATAGTCCGCTTTCTATTATAGGAGCGAAATGAACTTCGTTATTACCGATTGATCCAAAACCCCTCTCGTTTTTTTACGATTCACTTTTATAACTGGAATGTAATTTTGTAGTGAGATCAACGGTAAAGTGGTGTGCTACAAAGTGAGTGGCGGCAGCGCGGACACGTCGCCCACGCATCAGCCCAACGACTACGAGAACGTCGTCACCCACGTCACACCGGAGGCCAACAGGAGGTAAGGGTGCTGCTGCGTTTATGGTGGGGGCTATATTGTCGTTCGAAGATTTGTAGTGCGTTATCGCGATAAAATTTTGGGGTTGTGCTGCAGCGAACTAGACCACATTGTCCACACAAATCGTGATAACGCGAATCTTCGTCGTAGTTGGATAATGTAGCTACGATTTATAGTAAGTCAATATAAATAGCGACCGTAAAGTGATTTTCCACCGTCTTTTCTTTAACAACGTTTTATCTCGTGTTGGTCTCGGGCTCCTTTAAAGAATAGGATAACTGCTGTTCTGCCAGGCAGGGCGAAAAAGCGACCGATTGGCTATGCGAGTCACTACCATTGTGGCTACTAGGAGGTAGAGTTCTGCATTGTCTAGCCTGGGTCTAGTACCACCGCCTTACCTATTCCTGTCACAATAGCGTCAGAGCTAGTCACTGTCGTGTTCTGGTTTCGAGGGTAAGATTGCCAGTAAACTTATGTATGTGGCATTAGACCTCGCCACAAGATAGCAACGCACCATTAACATCTTTGGTGTGTATAGGCGATGGGTGACTTTTTCCATCAGGAGACCCATCTGCTCGTTTGCTATCTTATGATATAAAAAAAACACGTTGCTCCGCGACGTCATCCAACTCTACAGTGGTGACGTCGCCCCGTTGTGATATCTCTGTAAGTTCTGTAACTATCAATGACTTCTTTAAATAATTGTATTTCTGTATCTTATCTCAGACTTCTAACAAATTTGACTGATGGCTTCACTAAGATTTTGTCAAGACAATTTACAGATAATAGAAAACAGTAATCCAATGCCGCTATTTAATGTTGTAAGTACAGATGCCTTTGCATAATTCTGTAGGTTTTTTTTTACTTTCCACTACGTTATACGTAAGTAGATAAAGAAGTTACTGATTTTACCCCAATTTTCGAATGAGGTAAAATCAGTAACTTCGTTTCGATCGAATTTTCACCAGATGTCCACGTTTTAAGGGCCTAGGGACCTTTTCCGACTTTACACGATGACGTCAGTATGTCTGTTTGTATGTATGTGTGTATGTAACCATCTCATAACTTTTGAACGGCTGCACTGGACAGATCGAAACGCGGTTGATGGCATTCGATTGGATTCCGTTTAACTTAGACTTCCTGGAAATTTGAACCGATTCGGTGTAGGAGATTTTGAGAAATTTTAAAAAAACACAAAAAAATTTTTGCGAAACATTCTTTTTTTAATATAACTTCCAGATTTATGTACCGATTAAGTATAAAAACTAATCAGAAGTACTAAACTCAAAAAACTACGTCTAATACATAAATTGCATTAAAAACGGTTTATCCGTTTGGGAGTAATCGTTTACGAAAAAATTTGAAAAAAGTGTTTTTTCGACATAGCTTCGAAATTTTTCAACCAATCACTTTTTAGTATTCTACGATATTTTAGTACTAAAAAAAACTACGTCAAATGCCGTTTCAAAATCAAAATCGAATCTAATTCTCAAAACTTAGGGCTTTTCAAATATTAAAATTACGTTGTTTTTAGCAAACTTACTTAATTTTTTTTAAATAATTTTCAGGTTAAATCACCGATTGACTTAAAAAATTTATCAGCTTTACTCCTTTAAAAATTGCGTTACATACCGTTAAAATATGTTTGAACTGAAAAATCTATGCTTATATTTTTTACTCTTTTGAGCTTAAAATACCTTAATTTAGTGGGAAGTTTCAGGGATGGCCCGTAGGGTCAACCGTTTACACATTTTTTATAGCTATTGACAGTTAAAGATAGAACATGTGTCCGAAAGAAACCGGCTGAACTTAAATAAATTTTGTTTGCCCTGACAGGTCTAGGTAAGTTTCGTAGACAGTCAGACAGGCTTAAGTCAGACAAATTAACAGGAATACACTTAATATTTTTGGTACAAACGGCAAATTTAATTAATGCTTTTTGTTATTGATAATGGAAATTTGACACGTTTATGCAGTATGTACCTAACTCTTAAGTGGCACAGCATATTGTATATAGGATACAAGGTTCTAATCATTACAGCGTTATATAATGTACTGCACTTTTCTCGATACAAAAAATGTTTTAAAAATCTTAGCCCCCTACTGATACACTTATAGCATCAAATATTGTCGTACTACCGCATGTTTGTTAGCATATTATGATATCAGGTTTTACTATAGTCTACATTTCTACTTATGTTTAAAAATAACATTTGAATTCATCATGCTTAATATTAGTCACAAAATTATGTCATCATTGTTTTCGAGATAAATCTTTAAAATTCTGGGAAAGCAAGTTAATAATACATTGGAGAATATACATTGGATTTTAAGGTTTTCTGTTGCTTCAACATGGGTTAATAGACGAAACAATCACTGACCCAATAGAATGAGATTATGTTTTTAATATATTTATTTACAAGCTGTTTCCCGCAACTTCGTCTGCGCGGACTTCGTTTACTCCGCACAGCTTCCCCCGTAGGTGATAGCGTGATAATATGTAGCATATATGTTGACCCGACCTGTTTGTAATATTCATGCAAAATTTGAAGTAAATCCATGCAGTACTTCTTGAGTTTACCCCGGATATACATATAAACAAACAGACAAAAATTCTAAAAACTATATTTTTGGCTTCGATATCGATTGTAGATCACTCCCCAAGTATTCTTTTAAAAAAATATTCAATGTACAGTTTTGACTTTCCTACGATTTTATTATATGTATAGATTATTTTTTTTTTTATATATGACATGTAACTTGAACTGCTGAAGAGTAGACACTAATAAAACAGCAGGAGTGTGATACCACTGCCTTACCTACTCCCGCTGCAAATTGCAATGACGTCATTGCTCGTTGACGACGTGTTTCAGTTTGAAGATATAGATAGTGTAATTATTCATACTAACCAGCATTTAATTCTCTCTCGCGTGTGAGACAACACATCATTAACATTTAATAATTATGGCGATTATAGGCGGTAGTCGTCCTTGTCCACCAGGAGAGCTATCTGCTTTTTGGTTATCCTATGATATTAATGGAAAATACAATTGATAAAAATTATCAATAAAATAGCAGGAAAATAGTGGAATTCATTTTATTTATATACAGTCTGACCTGGCAAGCTTCATTTCGCCTAAGTCAATGAATGAGCAGATTTTAAAGTTTCTTAGAAAATTAGTAAGTCCTATTTTTCATAAAAATACTAAATATAAATAAAATAAAATCAAATATTTTAATGACGTGCCAGCAATAAATATCATACTGTTACGAATAATCTAGAAGCGTGTAGAGTTAGAGCGCGCGCGCGCTAATTATCTAGAAATAAAAGAAAGAGATAGCTACTCCTATTGACAAACAAATAGTTGACCTGGGCTATGCCATAATGGACTTTGTGGGATATTGCATAAGGTTGAAAGTAGCGTGTACTAGGATTCATGACTCATAACATGTTTACGATAAAAAGTGATTCATTGACTCCCGATACATTTAGATTTTTCTGGATCCAGCTAGGACTTTCCCCTGCCTATAAATACAGAAAAGTTGACAAACACAGGGCAGTTTTTATCAAGCGATCGAGAGCGATACATCAAGTGACTATTCCGAAGCGAGAAGTGTTTTATTGTGTAGTGTTCTAAGTTCAGTGATAGTATAGCGAGTGACTGGGGTGTAAAGTGTATTTTAGTATTACGTGGTGTTGTGTTGTGTAAATACACGGATTTAATATAAGTGGTGTTTTATTACAAGTACGAACCCGAGTACGTAACAATACTTTAATATATTTTATTGATACAGGCGTTAATTTGCGGAAATCATTATTAATAAAAAGGTGAAATTAATTAAATACTTATTATCCGCGAACTGTTCTGTGTATCTTCCGAGATGGTACCATAAAGAAAGACGTCGGTTTAGTAAATGGATAAGGCTGACCGATGGTCCGGACAAAAAGAAGACCCCAGCGGCACAATTATCCACCCGCGTCCCACATCCACCACACTTTTACACCCTTTTTAATCATATTTTAATACTTATTATCCTAATCTGGAAGAAGACAAATCCAAAAATTATAAAAGTTAATCCAGCCATTCCGGAGTTATAAATGGTGTGACTATAGTGCGCGCGGAACTAGTTGGCCGCGCCATACGTAATACGTAATACGTAAGGCGCGGCCAACTAGTTCCGTGCGCACTATAACACGACTTTATTTTTATATATGTACACAGTTTGTAAAAAAATCCCTGTCTGATCGTCAAAGGCATTATTTGGTAGCTTAATATAAACATCTGTTTCATTGTTTTATGGAAATTAATGGGGAAAAAAAATCAAATTATTTGCTTGATTTAAGGGGAAGTTCCTATTTGGTACTAAATGGGGCACATTTAAGTACGATATTTTTTATTTTAATAAAAAAAAAAACTTTTTATATATCACAAGATAGCAGCAAACAAGGGTCTCTTGCTGAAAAGAGTCAACCATCGCCTATAGTGGTGGTGCGTTGCTATCTTGTGGCGAGGTCTAATGCCCCATGCATATCGACACGTCCCAAGAACAAAATCGTATGGAGAGATCAAACGAAATTGGTTTTATAATAAAATTCGCATTAAACACGCATAAAGCCAAAAGACAATATATTTTTTATAGTTATTGGTCTTTTGTTTTTGGAAATGCTCAAGTGAACATCATCTTATGTACAATGTACTCCCACAAACAAATAAATTGCAGTTTGGTGGTTTTGCAGATACGATTTTGTTCTTGGGACGTGTCGAATTATGTTTATACAGAACACGACTATGACAAGCACTGCCGCTATTGCGGCGGGAATAAGTAGGGAGGCGGTGGTACCAAATATCCGGGCGAGACGTTATGGAACTCTACCACCTAGTAGTTACGATAGTGACACGTATAGCCAATCGGTCGCCTCGTACGACCTGCCTGGCAGACCGGCGGGTAGTCTATTCCTCACAGGAGCCCAGATCAACACGGGAGAAATAAAATGATTAAGTTCTGAGGTAATAAACATTAAAAAAATACAGCGGAATTGAGAACTTCATCTTTTTGGGAAGTCGATTGAGTATATAATATACTGGAAGTTTACAAAAAATATTATTTTAGAAAATTTCCACCATTTGCTTGACATTCTGGATTCTCAAATATTTTATTTAAAACTTCCAGTGCGTTGGCGGTGAAATTCTGCAAACGATTCAAATTGAGTTGGGATGGATGCACCGGGTATTTTTAACTTTTTATGAATCGTGCATGAAGTTTTCTCTTGTGTTTTTTTTATCCTAAAAATTTGATTTCCGTATACTAGATATTCCGGCCACACATTTTTATTAATTCTTCTAAAAAGGCTGGACATTCTATTTTTTAAGCTTTTTACGTTTAGTTTTTTTGTGATTTTCAAAAAGATTGTTTATCTTTCTGAAAATCACAAAAAAAATCTTACATGCTCGTGACTAATGATGTGCTCGATATAATGGGACGAAATATTATCGGCTTCTTCATTTGCTCACTCTTTGGTGTTAGGAGCTGGGATATAAATAACATCAAAAATCTACGTATATGACATAGCAAAAGGCTTTTGTTAAAAAAAATTAAGTGACTGGTACCCATTTTATGTTATGTTACTAATTTGTATGCGGAAAAATGTAATAAAGCTGAAGATTAGATTAGATTAGAAAGTCTGTCTATCTGTCTGTTACGCTTTCACGGCTAAACCGCTGGACCGATTTTCATGAAATTTGGCATGGATATAGTTGAAGATCCGGGGTCAGACATAGGCTAATATTTTTTTCAAAAATCAGTCCCTGGAGGGCTGAAATAGGGGATGAAATTTTTATTAAAAGCTATTTGGACGACTTATTAATACACTCGCGGGCGAAGCTGCGCGGGTCTGCTAGTAATATTATAAAGGCAAAAGATTTGCATTATATATTCTCATATTTAATTAGAAGTGAGTTTTATTGTAGAAAGAAATCTATGGAGGTACTGTACCGACTTCTAAACGTAAATTCTTTCCACTTTCTGGATTTTAATCCTTATTATTTCGATTTCCTAGCGGGATTGGAATTTACGCGGGTTATAATCACTGAAAAAAGCTACTATGTAATATTATAAATAGAAAACAATCGTATTTTTGTATGTTGTAACGGAAGAACTCAAAAACTACTAGACTGATTTTAAATATTGTTTTACTATTAGAAAATTATATGCTTCAAGAAAAGGATATAATAATTTTAGGTTATGCCACAGATTAGTTATATAATAGTTTTGATTACACGAATGAAGTTGCGAGAAACAACTATTAATGTAGAAACTCAAACTAATAGGTACGTTAAACGGCGGTTTGTGTATTCCTCAAAGTAGCCCGGACCAACACGGTAAAAACTAAAATTAATCGGTAGTTATGCGAAAACTCTTCTAAAAGTGCCAGTAACTAACATAGATTACGTTTTCATTTGATGAACAACGAACAAATTTCGAGGAATACATACAAACACTTTAAGCTCATATTGATGGAATATGTTATGAATTTCAAAGATTTATTGTAATTCAATTGAGAGTAAGAGAAATTACAAGTATTTACTTTGAGCATCTCATTGATATAAAAAACCCAAGATACACAATCATTGTGTCAAAAACGTCCTCAAAAAATGAGTGTACAATTTTAAATTGTGCACTCATTTCAAATAGAATCGCGTCGGATGCGTCACTGTCAATTTTATTTATTTTCGTACATTTCTTTGTAAAAACAACTATAAGTCTTGCACTTAAGGTTTGATATACAAAGATATATATTTTTGCCATATCTATAACTACTTAAAAGAAATTAGGGACACTTTTGAGTGTCAGTTTTGTTCGGGACTGTGCATCTAGGGTTTTTTATATCAATGGAGCATCTCATAGAATTGTTTGTAAATATCTCAACAGGAATTACCATACCCAAAAAGTTAATAGCTCAATAAACTTTCATTTAGCAGAATCCTTAGGAATGTACGACCTGCTTAATGTTTGTCATTACGTTACGTGTCTTTCCGTCGGATGCTTTAGAAATTTTAAAGAAAGAACTTTAGTTTATTGAGGAGAATGTTTCTTTAATGAAGTAATGGTCGTGTAACTGATCCTTCAATTAATTCGCTATAGTGTGCGTTCGCTTGCACATGCACGAACGAGTGGGAGTGAGCATGTGTGTGGTTTTTTAAAATGTAATCATATTATTTAAGTATCGATATTAACATACACGCAAAATCTCTTGAGAAAAATCAAAAAGAAATGTGATATACATTACGACCCAGACACACGTGACTTGCTTCTTGCACATTCATAACGCTCTTCCATACAAATTTGCCGATTTTGGAGACTGAAGCCAACTTCGAACAGCATTCGATTATTTTAATTATGGTAGGGTCAGTCTTGGTCTCCCCGGTACCTACATCAATATCACCTCCGTGTTGGACCGGGCTCCTTTGAAGAATACACAATCTGCTGTTCTGCCAGGCAGGTCGTAAGGGGCGATCTACCGACTATACGTGTCACTACCATCATGACTTGGTGATAGAGTTGCGCAATGACTCGCCCCAATATTAGATTTTTTTCCACTGCTTTACCGATTTCTTGGCTGCTGCAAATCGCAATAGCGTCAAAGCTTATCATAGTCGTGTTCCGGTTTGGATCCATTCACTCCAGTCCTCGCACACACTTTTATTTGTCATAGTGCCAGCGTTCTTCCTTTCATCCCTGCTAAAAGCAACTTCGAGACAAACTTATCTACTTGATCCAATACCACAACTTCAACACAACCCTTACATACGTTCTGGTAACGTCCTTTTCAAAAACCTTGGTTTTCTTGGCATGCTATTATTAACTTTAAATAATTTCCGTGTGTTGTTTGGTTTAGAATAGACTTTATGTCATCTTAGGGAACGTACCCATACTACGTGACCCGTTCAGGGGGGGGGGGGTCTTTAAAATACTACGGTCAGTCACAGGAGCGGGGGGGTGGCTCAGATTTTTGTCACGTAGTCGATTTTAATGAGAGAAATTTAATGAATGAAAATAATTGTTGTGTTCGTAAATTAAGTTACTGTAAGTTCCATACTGTATAGCAATATGTTTTCACGAATGTTGTTCTTTTTCATAATACATAATTCACTAGTAATTTAAGTATGCATGCAGTCTTATGCAATAAAGACGAGTATGAGCCAAATTATTTTTTTTTTCAATTTTTGCCTGTGAAATGATTAAAAATCATAATTATGAATTACTACGTGAAAACTAAAGGAGGGGGGGGGGGGGGTCTTGGCATATACTACGAGTGGTCACCGAGGGGAGGGAGGGGTCGAAAAATCTTAAAAAATAGGTCACGTAGTATGGGTATGTTCCCTTATGTGTAGCTTGTCTCCTAAGCTGAACTAAACTAACCTCGTGTCACCAAGGTGGCAGAATAAAACGACGTCTGGCCTTGGTACAATAACATCGTCACAACATTTTGGCCGCCCCGTTGGTCGAGTAGTTAGCGACCCTGACTACGCAATCGACGGGGCCTGGGTTCAATCCCCGACGGGACAAGCATTTGTGTGATGAGCATAAATGTTTGTATTTTCGGGTTTGGGTGTTTATTAAATATATTCCAGTATTTATATATGTATTTCTATGTAATAGTATCGTTGACTTACACCCATAACACAAGCAAATAATTTGCTTACTTTGGAATTAGTAGAATGTATATTAGTAGAATAGTAAGTGTAATTTGTCCCGTGAATATTTAGAAAAAAGACGCCATGTTTCTGCCACCATAATGTTAGTGTTTGTCAGTGTCGTGTTTTGAATCGGAAGGCTTCCACTCGTAAACCCAGTGCATGTGACATAGTAATCCATCCACGCGGATATCTTGCTTCTGGGTTACTAAGGTTAAGGCTAAGGCTAGGCAAAAACACAAAGTATACCATATTCTTATCAATCCCGTATGAGAATTTGTAGATTTCTACCACCTTGTAATCATGATGGTTGTATTAGGTTATGCCAAATAAGTAAAGGGTTGCGGACCAACACGGGAGTATATTGATGGTTTCCAAAAATAATACGAATGTGTGTGAAAAATACATCATCTATACATCTATACAATACAAATAAATAAAATTGAAGTGTCTGTAAATTGAAATATGTACATATAAATATTATATAATTTGTAAATATTAAATTAATCGCTTTTTAACTAAATGTGAAAAATGCATATGGATATATGTATACACAGTACATAATATGCTAAATAACATTTTTACAATTATATTTGTCTGTCTGTCGGTTTGTTCCGGCTCTGGAACGGCTGGACCGATTTTGATCACTGACAGATAGCTGATGTGATTAAGAGTAGCTTAGGGTACTTTTATTTTAGACTAGCTGACCCGGCAAACGTTGTTCTACCTTTTTAACTACTCTTTTTTTTCTCACCTTTTAAACCTTCCCTGAACTTCAACAACTAATTCAAAACCAAAATTAGCCAAATCGGTTCAGCCGTTCTCGAGTTTTAGCGAGACTAACGAACAGCAATTGATTTTTATATATAAGATTTTTATCCACGCGGACGAAGACGCGGGCACAGGTACTTTAATGTTACTATTTTATTTTATTACTAGACTAGCTATTGCCAGCGACTTCGTCCGCGCGGACTTTTTACTCCGCACAGGTTCTCCCCCGTAGGTGATAGCGTGATTATATGTACCTAGCCTATATGTTGACCCGACCTGTTAATATTCATGCAAAATTTTAAGTAAATCCATGCAGTACTTTTTTACCCCGGACATACAGAACATACAGACAAACAGACAAAATTCTAAAAACTATATTTTTGGCTTCGATATCGATTGCAGGTATTCTTTTAAAAAAATATTCAATATACAGTTGATTTTCCTACGATTTTAATATATGTATAGATTATTAGCAACATTAATAGAAATACTAAAAAATACGTTACCAAGTTAAAAATATAAATAAATAATTAAAAATTTGGAAAGTTCAAAAGTCCGATCCGAACAGATCCGAATGAAGTGATTTTTAATAGAGATCTATTCTGAGTAGATTAGATAATATTGATAATAAAATAAATAAAATTCATAAAGCCAATCAACCTATTTCGTTTTTACAGACATAAAATAATCTGATGGCCATTTAATTTTTTTTTTCAATTAGATTTTTAGAGTAATTAACTCTCTTCAAAGGCTTAAAGTTATACAGAATTTGAAGAATTAGGTTTTTCTTTATAATCATATACTTTTTATATCAAATTAGCGTATGAAGGCTAGAGATTGAAGTTGGGTTTCCTTGAACCGATAAAATGCACTATTTTCACGCAGTTTTTAACATTTTTTTTCTGTTTTCAGGTTAAGGCCAGTACCAGACCGTCCGCCTAAACTATCGCCACTCGTATCCGAACTAAACAATCTAAATCTGAAATCGCCGTCTGCGTATCCCAAAATCGAGGATTTCACGACAGACCACGACTATGAAGCCCTGAGTCCGTCGTACAACCTGAAGCCGGCTCGGCCCGCGCCCCGGCCGCCGTCGGCGAAGTCCCCGGTCCCGCACGGCAGCCCCGGGCCCACCTCGCCCCCGGCTCACGCTAAGAAGAAAGGCCCAGCCCCCTTACCAAAGATGTCTAACTACCAGACGCTCGGTGGATATAACGGCATGGAGGGCGTGCCGTTCGTTTTGAACCCGAAACTGCGAGGTCTACCCGACGACACGCTGGTAAGTAGTAGTGATGCTGTACGCTATAACTTAGCATTTCAAAAAGATCATTATATGTAGTATGTTTGACCGCCCTGTTGGTCGAGTGGTTAGCGACCCTGACTACGCAATCGACGGGGGTCGGGTTCGATTCCCGACGGGGACAAGCATTTGTGTGATGAGCATAAATGTTTGTATTTCCGGGTTTAGGTGTTTATTAAATCTATTCCAGTAAGTGTATTAGTATCGTTGACTAACACCCATAACACAAGCAAATAAACATAAACACAAAATTAATGTGTTATTTATATGTTTCCAGACACAGTTCCCCAGCATCAAGCAACGGACGCGATTCGAACTAGACAGGGATTATTCATACAATTTCGCAGTGGAGAGGCAGACGTGATGCTGAACACAACGCACCAATCCAATGTAGACTGTATCACTGAATATTAAGAACCAAAATTATGTGTACGTAGGAATATATGTGTTTGGTGGAATCCCTTGAGATATCATTGAGTACTATAAAGTCTTGTTATATAAAAAATACTATCACGCCCATCTCTCAGAAATGATAAGCAAAGGTGCAATGCGCCCGCGATTCGTTAACGGTATTAAATCCTGTGGAACATTTAACCAACTTCTTTAAATTTAATCACAAATTGGGCACATAATATATAGTTTTGGGAAAATTTTGTTGCTTATAAAATTTACCAGTTTGAAACTATTCGCCTGACCCAGAATTCGAACTTGGAACTTCATGCGGCTTTATTAAACCTTGTATGCTAAACCTTCTTAATTAATTAATACTGTCGTTATTTCATCTTTTACTGAAGGGTATTATAAGTAAAGTCTATTTATTAATACGTATTGATGCATCATAATCGAAGCGGTAAAATTAGCGCCAATTTAAACACATGCTCAAATATGTTTTTTAATAGATCCAGTAGCGTTTTAAAATAATTAATATAGTATGTGCAACGTCTACATTTGGATTGAAGTTGGAGCCCCCTCCCTCCCCTTGTCGGACTTGCAAGCTCGATCATCTCTATTTATATTCAAACTAGCTAGCCCGCGTAGTTTCACCCGCGTGAAAGTCAATTCGAACAATAATCAGTGATTTCTAAAAGCTCAGAGTAAGAAAATTGCTTAAAAATTATATATATGTCGCAGTGAAATTGTCAATAGCCGTTAGATTATAATCTACCTAGGGATTTTATAATTTGGTTAGGTTAGGTTAGCAGTTAAATTATAATATCACTTAGGTAGATTATAATCTAACGGTATTGACAATTTCACTGCGATATATACATAAACAAAACAAAAAAACATATCGCAGACATATAGTTTAAGTAATAAACAACTTTATTTCTGTATGCTATGTTTTAGTTTTGATTATTACTCCACTTTTGCAACAAGAGCACGTAAAATGTTATTAGGCCCTTAGGAAATTTAACATTAAAAATACAAGTCGCATGCTACTCATAAGATATTTCGTGACGTGACGTATCCGTACGTTGGCTGTGATTGGATGAAATAAGACCACACGTTTATTCGTGTTCTTATTTCACTAGCCACTTTTAAGGCTGCGATCTTAAATCTGATTACCTTTGATCGAAGGTAGGTTACTCTACTATCAATATGAAAATCTTACAATCTTTTCCCCTTTAATCCCCTTGGGAGTTGAATTTTGAAACATAAGTAGCCTATGTTTGACCCCGGTACTTCATCTGTTACCTTAACAAATTTCATCAAAATCGGTTTAACAGTTTAGCCGAGAAAGCTTAACTGATACCCAGTCAGACAGACTTTCGAATATATATTAGTATGTATATTGTAGTTTTAAGCGATCCTTACATATCCAATGTAGGTGTTGTTTTGGTTCGTGGCGTGGATGCGGACAGCGGAAAAGACTGACCGATGGGAACAAATGTTGTGGATAACTGACTATGCGTCAGTAACAGCCTATTGTATTTTGTTAAATATTACGCGTCCCGTTACTCAGAACATTTTTTAACCAATTTAATTTAATTTAGAGTTTGTAATCAAATAATTATTTTCTCTTTTTTATTGCCGGATGAAAGACAGCAAAACAATAATTTTAACTGAACTTCCTGCCACTTAAAGATAGGTTGAGCGTGATAAAAGAAAGAGTTTAACCAATAAGAATAACTTATATTTTGTTTACTCAATGCGACGCAACGAGGAAATGTTTGTCGTAGCATGCAAGTTATTCTTGTTGGTCAAACCTCTCCTTATTGCGCGCGACATATCGCTGTTTATCCTAATCGGACTAGAAATGGCCTTTCCAGTTAAAATTTAAAAATATAGCACCAATTATTTTTACATTTTGACATAATATTAGGGTTTAATAAGGTTTGTGACTTATTCGGGATGCCATACAATGTGTTGACTAATTTAAGGAATAACCAAGTTAACTACAACTTATACATAATCTCATCGTACATATTTTATGCTTGTCTTATATGTGGTGTATAATTGTATATTTCAATACGTTATAAATGATTTGTGTTTAAGAATATAACTTAAAATAAATAAAAATCTTGGACAGGCAACAGTCCAAGGTGAAGTATCAAAACTTTTTTATAGAAAGAATGCATGAAATAATACTATGTGAAAGTTGATGAATTGAGTATCATCAAATAAATATGTATTGGAACGAAGTTCCTTACGGCAGGCTTGGAGGGGATAGGGATTTTGCTGCGCGACCGAACTGAAAAAAATGTTATAGTAAAACCGTAAGAAAAATGCGTGGAATAAAAGCGTTAAATGAGACGTGCGCAGGCGCGACAGTCGCGTACACAAGCGAGTAGTGCCGTTTAGCCGAAGGAAGTTCGTTCCTTCCTGGTGTCCCGCGACACCACATCATTATTTCTTTTTTAAATGGTTAGGTGGTAGAGTTCTGCATTGTCTCGCCCGGGTCTGGTACCACCGCCTTACCTATTCCTGCCGCAATAGCGTCAGTGCTTGTCGCTGTCGTGTTCCGGTTTGGAGGGTTAAGGTAGCCGGTAAACTTATGCATGTGGCATTAGATCTCGCCACAAGATAGCAACGCACCATTAACATCTTTGGTGTCTATAGGCGATGGTTGACTCTTTCCATCAGGAGACCCATCTGCTTGTTTGCTATCTTATGATATAAAAAAAAAGTGTATACAAGCGGTGCACGCGTCATGCTGTCTGGTGTCACGACATACGACATGATTTTACTATAACGACGCGCCCAGAGATGGTTCACACACAAAATTGTTAGAAAATCACACAAATGGAACTACACTCAGTCCGGACGCTCTTGGCACTCGAGGCTATAAAACGTTGGAGTGGAGTAGTGTATATTGCGCACTCCCTTGCACTTATAATTTATAAATTAATTTATTTTCTATCCAAATGGGATGACGAATGTTTAATTATAAAACTTGCCTAGCAACCTGTGACAGGCATGTATGAAAAACCTTTTTTAAAAAACCTTTTATTTTACAATAATGGAGATATATTAAGTGTACTAAATTTAGGCAATTTAAGTAATTGAATTACCTACGTGTGCCTTTGAATACATGAACATTCGAAATTTTCGTGATTTTTCTTATTTTCGTGTTAAGTCAATATCACAATATGTTTTTCTTTAAAGTGGATTAACATTCAATCATGATGCGACCGATTTCAAATGTATTTTGGTATAAGCAACACAAAAGAAAATGATTGACTACTCCTTTTGGAAGGTTAGCCGGAAAACGTGAAAATGTTTAGAAGATCTGAATTACAATACGGCTATCTGATCAAAATAATTAAACATGATTTTTGTTTTTCGGCATTTTTACAAAAATAGTACTTACACTGTTGTTAAAAATAACGTGCAGTAATCTGGTCAGAAAGATGAGTTCTTAAAAAACTATAAATTGAGTTCCATAAAAAAAATGAGTTGTGATGACCCTAAATTGGTTTGTATACATGTATTCGTCATTGAATTTGGCTGGAGTATAGTTCTGCATCATCTTTTTTTCCTCTCTTTTTTGTTTAAAATTTTCTCTCAATCAATCGTTTTCTTCCGACAAGAGCATTAAAGTTTAGCTAAATTACTATTTTTAATCTAATCCCGGCTACAATTTTGAGATTTACTCTGCAAATCATGGCTGCAAGGTCACATGGTTTATTAAAATCAATACATATCAATATCATGGGATCTTCTTTATTTGCATACAAAAAAATTAAGACATTTGATGCACTTCACTACCAATGCTTTTAACGCACCGATCACACAGCCTGTAAACGGCTAATGTTTGATTTTCCGTATTGAATGCATTCTGGCAACTAGCTGAGGTAAAACGAAGTGGGGTTGCAACGCTGTAATTGGCTAACTCAAGGTCACAGTGAAAGATAGCAATGTACAGACCATCTGATTGGTCGACACTGATTACCCAATCACTACTCATTAGCGCGTGGACATTTACATCGAAACTATGTCAGATGTGTTGACACAAGTCATTCGCCTATTATTAGGTGTCTATGGGCTGTGTGGTCGGTGTTTTAACGCCATTTTTTAAGAATGCGTCTATGTTGATAGTTGCAAACACAAATAATGTTTTTATAACAGTGTGGTTTTAAGTCGCCCGTAATTTGCGTAATTATCGATGATTCGTTTGAGAGGTATGCACAATTTATCGATGACAATGGTACGCACAGCACAGACGCAAACATGCTATATAATCCTCCGTGCCACGAGCGTTTGGCCAGGGTAGTAATCTAGCCAAAAAGTCTAGACTATTGTACATATTTTACCATCAGTAATTATCTAACAATATTAATTCAAGTACTTTGGAATTATACAAAGGATGCATTGTTGAGCATAGTTATTTTTTAATATTTAATAATTTATAAAACATATTAATCATATTTAGACGATTATCTGACATATTTTGCTGTCAATGTCATTATAATTATATATTCTTGCGTATTATACACAGAATTACTGTGCTAGTCATGGTCGAAGCCACATACCAACAAACAACAACATATAATACACTTGTAGGCATGTTGGTTTTTTTTTAATTTTAAACCTTTATACACGACAGTTGCTATGTTATTTACGTGCAAGGGTTTTTCCATGAAACATTGTTTTCAAATTAAATTCCACATGATCATTTTATATAAGACAATTTTCTTAATGGCCACACAATTAATTCCTAAAACCTGTGCCAATTTTAGTACAAAAAGGTAGCGAAGAATCGTAGTGATTTTTGTTTTACTAGTCGTTACATTTTTGCCAGTGGAAGACATTTTGATGATTTACAAACTTATTTAGTAGCCATTGCATACATTTTGTATAGTAACTGATGTTTACTGTAGTAACTGATGAAATCGCCAATCTACTACTACTGAGATTAGTTGTAATTGAAGCTGTATTTAAATTATTATAGGAAATACTCAAATATTCTTCTGTAACGCGTATATTTCGCGTTCCCTACAATCGAATGGTCTATTCATATAAACCTTTTTTTTTCCTCCCGAAAATTATTTCGATAATTCATACTTAAACACACTACTAGATACATAAGACATAATTCCACTTACTGTTGTACACTGTCCTAAACTGTCCTTTAATAATGTAACCCTTAGCTATTCTCAGAAGTATCATCTTTTTATATTATTATTATTAACATACTTCCCTCGTAACTTATAAACGACGGCCATATATGGCATATGTTATGCCGTAAATATTACTTGTGTATATTTCATTTTTTTATTAATGTATGTATTTGAGAATTAGTAATCGTAATGCTAATTAAATTTACTGCTAATGTTAATAACAAAAAGGAGCTTGTTGATTTTATTAATAATTGTGTCAATTTTGTACATATCTTATTGTTTTAGACGTTAGTTCGTAGATAATTATATGTTATTTATTAACTTATGTATTAATGTTATAACTATATTCATTTAAATTTCTCTTCTTGAATATATTGCGTTATCGTACCTCTCATGGTTAACCAATCCTCGAAGTTAATTTCAAGGTTTGATCGAAAGGAAAGGAAATGAAATGTTTGTTTCATGAATATGCGAGTAAATCGATTTGTTTCTGGCATCCGAGTCTTGATATTGTGTTTGTCCAAGAGTTCTCTGGCGTGCTAAGTGTGAGTTTTCTTTTCGCATTCGATCGTGAGCGCGTTTGGAGTTTACTAGGAATTTGTATGTGATTTGTACAACGCCACCTAGTGGTAAACGTGAGAAACCAGTTTACCACTAGGTGGCGCTGTATAAATCACATACAAATTCCTAGTAAACTCGACACGCGCTCACGATCGAATGCGAAAAGAAATACACTTAGCACTCAGATCATTGACAATATATGACAGAGATTCCTATACATTATATTCTGTGCCTCATCTATTGATCTGATACGTACTTACATATAACTAGCGCACTGCCAAATTAAAGTTTTTGTGATACTTTAAAAATAGTCATGTAATTTCCTAACAACCTAAAATATCGCATCAATTAAGTGCGTTGTATTTACTGGAGAGGGGCCGAGAATAGGTATGACTGAGTTATAATAATAGTAAAATCAAGCACTTGGTCAAGTTACTCAGTTTAGCGCAAAGGCAGTTTTAGGCGCGAAACTTGCTCAAAATGTAGCGCAGCTTAGCGGTCAGTACTTCATGGCCCATGGTCTTCTATTGCGCAAAGCGAAAATTTAGTATTTATCTTTTATTAAACTTACGTCCTAAGGTGTACTTCAAAAGAATCTGTATACTAAAACTACTATCCGCTAACTGATTGGTACACATTAGTGTGAAGTTATTCTTGTTTTTTTTTTTTTTTTTGAAAATTATCAATATTTTAGACAAATATTAATATTTATTAATGAGGATCTACGCATACAAGTCTATACTACTGATACTTATTTTACTGACGGATATCGTCTTAATATCCATCTGTATACGTAGCGATTTAGAATTATATGATTGTAATATCTACAATATGACTATTATACTTAAATAAATATAATATATACCTATGAATGACTGATCTTTTGACTGAAATACTGAAAGGTGCGTACATTTAATTATAAATGGAAATATTGCGTGCCGCATTGCCAAATTATACTTGTAATGTGTGGAATATGAATCGGATTTTATTCAGTTAAAACAAAGATTATGTGCACTATACCGGACACTATTGTAAATTACTTTCCAATCTTGCGTATCTCAAGTTATATTATTACTGAATAGTAACTCCTTTTCCATTTAAAATGTTACCAGGGAGTGAAAAAAAAATCGATTGATTTATCAAAATAAATATCTAACATAATAAATAAATACTCATAATATATTTTATTCTTAAATACTTAATAAACACCCAAACTCAAAAATATAAACATCTACATTTGTCTCTCTCATCACATTTACATTTGTCCCTGTCGTATAAATCGATATTGTTGGTATTAAAATTAACACGAAGACTATTAATTTGTGCTTTTTAAACATTTTGTATTTTTTTTTAGATTTTTTATATTTGAAAAATTCATTTGTTTACTCTCATATTGTTTTTTTATATTCGTATTAAGAAATCGATTTTATTTCTAAATCCCAAATAATGTTTCAGGTAAAATAATATTTATATCTATGTAATAACTCGACTTATACGATCTACTTTCATGATAGCTCGCACGTACAGCATCAAACTCAGTATATACACATTACATAAGATGTACATATAGTATGTGCACAATGCAAAAAAACGGACAATTAACACGGACATTGTATCTATTGTATAAAATAAAATATTGTCATAAAATATGTCTAATTTTCGTGTTTGTGTAAACATGGAAATTACAATTATTCGTTACATTACCTATTGTTTGAGCAAATGTTATGACAAAGTATATTACCAGACTTTTTCGTTTTAGATAAAACATTTATTACCTAATGCATGTTAAAAATGAGTATTTTGTTGCCATCTAATTATAGAACATATGTTACAATATTGTCACAATAATTCTTCGAACTAATAGTATAAATTCTAAAAAATAACCATTCTATAGAAATGTTAGGTATCTAATAATAATGTAAATATTTATTTCATCTGAATTAGGTTAATTTTAAATACGCTTTTATATTAGAAAATGTATTTCAATTCTATGTTTAGATTGTAATCAAATACAGTTTAAATTATTCACGTTATGGTTTCATTTTTATTAATCCCTTTCTCAGAATAATATTGTATAAAAAACAAATGCCCTGATTATCTCTCAAATGTGGGAAAAAATCCGCCGAGAACTTTCTAAGAAGTTCATTTTCAGTGCGAGCAAACATTTCTTTTGGCAGACCTAATTAAGTGGACGTGCAAATTGTAAAAAGAGTTGATGACTATTACTCAGAAACTTGTAAAGCCTTCTAAGCCATGATAGGTTTCCTTTTAATTTCATTATAATTTACTACAACCGTTAATTGACTCTATTAGCACTTTAAAGCTTAATATTTCACAAACGAGTCCTTTAATCGAAAAATTGTTTCCCATCCCACACTAACAGCCTGCGCAGTCGACGGACTTTTCTCCGTGGCGGAGAAAAAAGTACGCTCCGCGAATTTACTACGAACTCAACGCACACGGTGTGCGATCATTTGTTGCCCGTAGTCTTGGGTAGTTCGCGAGCGACCTAGGTGGGAAGAGCGCTCCTTTAGGTGAACTATGCGAACTAGTTCATTGAAAATCCCGCTCTTAGTTCTTTTTATATTTCTGTTAGCGTTCACTTTACTAGACAGTGGCACTATGTGACCAACCGAGTTATTTACTTTTACTGTGCGCGCCTTGATATTTCGATAATCGATATCGATACTAAACAACTTCAAATCCCCATGGTTGAAATTTTATCAAATTATATGAAATCATAACAATCGTCAACTGAAGTATTGCTGGCTAATTATCAAACAGAATACTAATACCATTTATGTCTTATTTTACGGTAAGTTTAATTAAAATTTTCTCTTCTATTCCCATTTATTGTTACAAATAATTGATTATTATTATATATCACGTTAATTATGACTAATTATTAATATAAATCATTTTATTTTTTCGTTTTTATTTCGATAAAAGATTTTATGTGCCATAACAAAAAAGTCAACTTTAATTGTAAAATTCATACTTTTTAAGTATTCTAATATAATTACACATTATACTAGGAACTAGCCTAGCTGTTGACTAATCATTAATATAAATTATTTTATTTTTCATTATTTAAATAAAAAAATCTCATATTACATAAATGGACGTGTAAAATTTTCATGTAATACTTTGTATTTTTTAAATAATAATAAACAAAACTTACAATAATCATAACTATATTTTTTTTCTTTATTTATTGTTCTTAATAAATTATTTCAAAAAAAAGAACTAATGAACTAATAAAACGAACTAGTTCATCCTTCGATTATGAACTAAATTGAGCGCTCTCTGTAGTGACCGGTTAGGCCCAAGCCTAGTTGCCCGCAAAACGCGGCCTAAAGTCCGCCGTATGCGTTGCTTCGCCTAGTCAGACGTGTTCTATTCTTTTCGGGGACTCCCCCGTATTTTTGTTCGGTCCGCTCTCTGCATGTCCAACCGAGGACACGGGGGACTTTTTGTACTCGGTACTTTTAATCCCTCATTTGCGTTACTCGATACCGTTGTAAGTGATCTATTTCAGCGGACAAAAAAGTCCGCGGATAAAAATCCGTCGCATGCGCAGGCTATATGGGTTACACAAGAAAAAAAATTCATCTCCACTTTACATGTAGAGAAACTTACACCAAAAAAAATTTATAAGATTTTATAGTATCACTTTGTTGCGGTGACTAACATGTGCTAACATGTATATTCCTCCCAAATTACAGCGTTCTAGTAGGTAGTAAGGATCTCTGAGCTAGTCTGCGGACAGACGGATGGACATAGCGAAATTAATAGTAAGTGTTCCTAGTTTACTTGGGAACCCTAATAATATCAAATTACTTTTTGATTCAAAATTGAAGACAGTTGCTGTCCAAATTTATTCATGTGATTCATAACATGGAACTATTACTACAAACCTTCATGGAACTATTACTACAAACCTTCATGGAACTATTACTACAAACATTCATGGAACTATTACTACAAACCTTCATGGAACTATTACTACATAACCTTTGCTTACGAAATGGCACCATTTTCGTGCTCCGTTTTAGATGAAACCATCATCGTTTCTAATGGTGTTCTGCAATATCTTGCTTACCTTCCCTTACGCAATGGCACCATTTTCGTGCTCCGTTTTAGATGAAACTTTCATCTAAAACTGAGAACAAAAATGGTGCCATTGCGTAAGCGAAGGTTAGACAAGCAAGGTAAGATATTGCAGAACACTATTAGTAACGATGGTAGTGCTACGCTTGGTCAATCATTCGCATTTTACCAACTGCCTGGCAATAAGGCAGATACCTTCTCCAAATGCTGTCTGTTTGATGAGCACTAATAGTAAGTAAAGCGAATGAACTTCAAACTCATCCACCCACCCACTCAAAACTCATTTTTGAGTGCGCATAGATGTGGCTTTCGAATTCGAAAGAAAATACGACCCTAATTATTACCAGTTAAAATTCAAATTACTCGAATTAGCAGGACGAGGCTTTGAATAAGTTTATGGGTGCGTTTGGTACCCACTATTAAATTAAATGAAAGTCACACTCACCCACAAATTATTATTATTTATTATTTTTCCCCTATTCCACTGTGGAACCAATTACCGGCAGGGGTTTTTTCAAGTGGATACAACTTCCTTTTCCTTCAAGACCTTTAAGAAAAGAGCCTCCTCTTTCTTAAAAGCTCGGCAACGCATCTGCAAATCTTCTGATAATGCGGTTGTCCATGGGCGGCGGAGATCACTTACCATCAGGTGAGCCTCCTGTCCGTTTGCCCCTTTTTCTATAAAAAAAATTAAAGTTTCTCTTTATGTCCTTTATAGAATAGTAAACTATGCATTTTACTCCCAAGCACTTCCCTTGTGGAAAAATTTCTCGGATAAAAGTAGGTAAATAACTTACAAAGTGAAAGTAACAGTTTATGAATGTTTATTTTTATTTAAAAAGTCGAAAAAGTCTTACAAAGTTGGAAAAACTCTGAATTTGATATAAAAATTCGGAGTAATTCCAAAATTTCGGACTCTTCCAGAAGAGTTATTCAGTGTTAATAAATCTTTCTGCCGTGCAACGTTTATGGGTACTAAAAGAAATATATTAAAAGTTATTAATACTACGAAAGTGTAATAAAGGGGAAAAAAATATAACTAATACTTCCCCGGTTTTCCGTTTAAGAATTTGAAACTTTCTTCTTTGTTTAAAAAAAGGTTACCGTTACTGTCGATCAATATTATAAACTTTGTTTCTTCAATTTTTGATAATTATTATTAAAATCTATTATATCACAACGTTATTTGCCAATTTTTATTTTATTGTACTTTTATTACATAAACATATTTATAAATTAAGTAAAAATTAAAACAGCTGATCTAATTAGCTTTTGACAGGTTGAGTCAGTGTTGCCAGAGAAAAAGTCAATCTTCGTCCTTAAGAGCATGTGTCAGAGGCCTAGTAGCATATCAAAGCAGTCAAGAATAACGACGTTAATAAGTCGGCGATTGCTAAACATCTACAGCTGTAGTCGGGCCGTAATCACTGGATGGAATTTCATAGGCCACGCGTATTTTCGACAGAACGCCATTAGTGAGCCATAGTGAAAGAAGCCATTGAAATCAAAAAACATCCAAATTTCAACCGGGAAGACGCACGTAGTACGTCCTTGATAAGTTTTCTTGGCACGTATTGATCCCAAACAAATTTAACATATAGGCTACATATTATCAAGCTGTCACCTACGGGGAGGTGCTGTGCGGAGTAAACGAAGTCCGCGCGGACGAAGTCTTGGGCAACAGCCAGTATAATTATGGCGAGCGAAGCGAGCCCTACACTAGGCGACTTTCTATGCACTTTTGTGGTACATTTTCCTGAAAAAGTATCCCACTTTAAGGTTTGGGCTTTGACGTGGTGGTTTAAATTCATGTCTAGATATATTATCTACCATTAAAATGCTATTTCATAAACATTAAAAAAATAGAAAATACATTTTGTATTAGAATTTTATTACTGCTAACGCCATCTATTATAAAAATAAATAAATAATAATAATAAATAAATATTCACGGGACAAACTACACTTACTGATCTAACCCCAAAGTAAGCAAATATATGCTTGTGTTATGGGTGTTAGTCAACGATACTAATATATAGAAATACATAATATATAAATACCAGAATATATATAATAAACACCTAAACCCAGAAATACAAACATTTACGCTCATCACACAAATGCTTGTCCCCGTCGGGGATCGAACCCGAGCCCCGTTGATTGCGTAGTCAGGGTCGCTAACCACTCGACCAACGGGAGGGTCAAATAACGAGTAAAAATGCTACAAAGCTACACTAGGCGACGATCTGTGCCCTTTAGTGGTACATTTTACAAAAAAAATATCGCACTTTTAGGTTTAAGCTTTGGCGTGGTAGTTTTATTTTGTTTAATTCATTTTCATTCACTCCAGTTTAATACAATATTAATCTATTAAAACACTTGTACTTTTTAACTTCCCACTACGTATGTAGATAGGAAGGTTACTGATTTTGCTCCGATTTTCAAAAATGGAGTTTTCACCATATGTCCGCGTTTTGTGGGCTTAGGAACCATTTTCGACTATTTTCGCGATGACGTCAGTATGTCTGTATGTATGTGTGTGTGTGTGAGTGTGTGTGTGTGTGAGTGTGTGTGTGTGTGTCAACAACTCATAAGTTTTGAACGCCTGGACCGATTGAAACGCGGTTGGTGGCATTCGATTGGATTCCGCTCAACTTATACTTCCTGAAATTTTGTACCAAATGGGCCTAAGAGATTTTGAGAAATTTTGAAAATACCCTAAACAAATTGTGACGAAACAATTTTTTTTTAATAACTTCCAGATTAATGTACCGATTGAGTACAAAAACTATTCCTCAAAAAAATACATCTAATGCATAAATTGCCTCAAAATCAGTTTATTCGTTTGGAAGTAATCGTTGACGAAAATTTTGAAAAAAGTGTTTTTTCGACATAACTTCGAAATATTTCAACCAATTATTTTTTGGTATTCTACGATATTTTAATACTATAAAAATTACGTCGAATGCCCTTTTAAAAATCAAAACCGAACCTTATTTTCAAAGGTTACAACTTTTCAAATATTAAAATTACGTTTTCTTTAGCAAAGTTACTTAATATTTTGGAAATAACTTTCAGGCTAATATACCGATTGACTTCAAAATCTTATCATCGTTTCTCCTTTAAAAACTGCGCCAAGTACCGTTAATTGGATAAAAATCGGTAAATTTGTTTGGGATCTATCATAGACGAAAATGTTTTTTTGACATTGCTTCGAAATTTTTGAACCTACTGATTTTTTAGCTAAAGCAATATTTAAATTGAGTTGAATGCCATTTGAAAGATCAAATCGATCATCGTTTCCAAAATATACAGCTTTTCAAAAATCAATACGTGCCAAGAAAACTTATCAAGGACGTACTACGTGCGTCTTCCCGGTTGAAATTTGGATGTTTTTTGATTTCAATGGCTTCTTTCACTATGGCTCACTAATGGCGTTCTGTCGAAAATACGCGTGGCCTATGAAATTCCATCCAGTGATTACGGCCCGACTACAGCTGTAGATGTTTAGCAATCGCCGACTTATTAACGTCGTTATTCTTGACTGCTTTGATATGCTATTAGGCCTCTGACACATGCTCTTAAGGACGAAAGATTGACTTTTTCTCTGGCAACACTGACTCAACCTGTCAAAAGCTAATTAGATCAGCTGTTTTAATTTTTACTTAATTTATAAATATATTTATGTAATAAAAGTACAATAAAATAAAAATTGGCAAATAACGTTGTGATATAATAGATTTTAATAATAATTATCAAAAATTGAAGAAACAAAGTTTATAATATTGATCGACAGTAACGGTAACCTTTTTTTAAACAAAGAAGAAAGTTTCAAATTCTTAAACGGAAAACCGGGGAAGTATTAGTTATATTTTTTTCCCCTTTATTACACTTTCGTAGTATTAATAACTTTTAATATATTTCTTTTAGTACCCATAAACGTTGCACGGCAGAAAGATTTATTAACACTGAATAACTCTTCTGGAAGAGTCCGAAATTTTGGAATTACTCCGAATTTTTATATCAAATTCAGAGTTTTTCCGACTTTGTAAGACTTTTTTCGACTTTTTAAATAAAAATAAACATTCATAAACTGTTACTTTCACTTTGTAAGTTATTTACCTACTTTTATCCGAGAAATTTTTCCACAAGGGTTGACGCAAACTAAAGTTCCCTGTGTGCGGTCAGTGCTCCTTGTAACGTTAGTTCTATTATTTCGAATTTGGAGACTCCCCTTTATTATTGTCCAGTCTGGTCTCTCTGCGTCCTCGGATATTTGGGGGACATTTTGTACGGGGTACTTTTAGTCCTCTATGTGTGTATTATTCATGTTTGTCCTTTTAAGACGGATACAAAATACGACTCGGTTCGGGGAAAGCGACTGATCACCATCATCACTTTAGTTGGTGTCGAATGCTCACGGAATGCATGTGAAGCCTGCTTATAATTCATTTAGGTATGTATATTAACTACTGTATTAAGTAGTTATCAACCAGTACTGTGACTCGGGCCTGTCCTTGAAATAAATACCTACAGCCGTACCGTGCCACGCTCTCCGTGCGATACATACATACGCGATAGGGCTGCCCATCTTCAATATTTTAACTACATCTGCCTGTGTTATCACAGCGGCCATTCGTCACTGCGGCGCAATCGCGACTGTTGTGTTGTGCCTTGTGTTCAGAGTGTGTACCGAACTCCGAGCGCGTAGGTATAACTTGCGTCCCGCCCGTTTGTATGAAGATAGAATATCCACTGGTAGATAACATTACCGTGCTATTACCAAGGATGTTTTATTTCAAGTTGATATATGCGGCATCAATTAAATTTCTATTTCTACTTGTATATACTTCGACCAGGGCGTAGCTACCACCGTATCAATTATACGGGGCCCCTGAGCCACGCCCCCAACATGCGTAAGCAAAAATTTATAAAAACTTCCCAAATGGCAAGTCAAAAAAAACTTTTTTTAAAAAAAAAGGAGAGTGGATATTTATATTTAATTTGAATTGTTGTTTAAAACTTTTGTAAAAAGTGACAGACAGATAATTATAATGAATAAATATTTCTTTTAATTTTATGCAAACATTTTTTTTCTTCTGTAAAAAAATTCTACCCTTTATAAGGCCCTCCAAACAAATTTTTATACGGGACCCCGCTAAAGCCCGCTACGCCACTGACTTCGACCGTAACAATATGCATAATACTGCTTAATTATTATGACACGTGTGCAAGGGAAACGTTATCACTCGTATCCATGTTGATTTTTCACTATCTGCTAATTTGCGAAATATTCATAAAGATGCCCGATCATTCTTTACAGCGGGTACTATCAGAGAAAAATGCTTCATTAACACCTAACGTTGGATTTAATAAAACCAGTATTTATAACAGAAATATTTTATTACAAAATATACACACATTTCATTTAATTTGTTACTTTTATCAATTACACTTAACAATAACAAATTTTCACAAGCACATTTTTAATGGCTTACAATTCACTTGCAACTTTTGAATTATTCTTATTCAAATATAGGAATACAATGGGAGATGTATAAGTCCCGGACTAGGAATGACAATGTTAAAACATTAGTGTTATTATCTTGGGACATTTTATATAACTGGCAATAAAATATTTTGTCGACGGTGATAAAGAAGTTGATTAATCCATATTTCGACTTAGAATTCAACAATACCATAGTCTTAGGTACATTTTAGAACGTAGACAAACAGAAGTCAAAAACTTGGTTTCCTGGGTTAAATATAATACGATTTTCTTTTTCAGCTTATTAGACAATAATATATCGACAAGCTAGTGGTATACATTGAAGACACGCTGTTAACTGACGATAAAATCTGTAACTAGCGAGACCACAATAAAAAAACGCTCTGTCGGTTGATGCCCTAAAAGCACCATTTTCATTTGAAAAATTTGAAAACTAAGTTTTACAAGACATCGTTATTCATGGTAGGTATTGAATTTGCTGAAGTATTTACGTAAATATTATATAACTCATAATAACAATTGATAAGTTACCTAAATACAATGGTAGATTATACATAAAAATAGAACCAGCTGGTGTAAAAAATATTAGGTATCCAAGATGCTGTATGTGACTAAAATACACGTTGTCATGCAAATGACAGAATTAGACGATTAAACAAGAAACAGAAGACAAACTCGGACTATATATTATTATTACGATTAATTTTTGATAAAATGGTTTGTAAAATGCAGTCTGATTTTTTTAAGTCACCTTTAGTCAAGATTATAACATAATATTTGAATAAAATTATTTTTATATAAATGGATTGGTTTGAGCTGTTTAAATTTGAATTACATCTGTTTCTTTTAAAAACGCTTTTGTAAGATTAGACCACGATTGATAAAAATATTCGTAAAATTACATAACATAAAAAAATTATAAGTAGAAACGAACATCCAACATTAAATTTTTTGAAGACCATTAAGTTGTACACGAGATGTCTTATGCTTTTATAACAAAAATAGATACGTAATAATAAGATTCATCGTTTTAATTTTCAATAACTTTATATTTTCTTCATTCATAAGTATTTGATGGAAAACATAACTTAAACTTTTGTTATCGATGAATTTGAACGTCAAATAACTTTGATGAATATTGTTCAACGGCGAATTGAAATCGAATGTTTACAAAATTTCACAATATTTTGTCAAAATACACATGTACTTAAGTGACATTTTGCACAAGTTTGTAAAAATTTTACATTATGCACAAGTTTGTAAAAATTTTACATTATGCACTAATTTTAAGAGCACTTCTGTATAAGGGTCAGATCCAAGCAACGCATTTCCACTGCGAAATGCATCTGCGAAGCGAGCCGTGCCTTACAATACCATACGATTGTACCTTCGTAGCTTATTGCTTTATAGACGCTTGGGGCGCCGTTCTGGCTAGAGACCTAAATTAATATGTCATGTTTTTCCAATCTTTGAGTCAGCCACGTTGTCAATTTTGTGCAGTGATCAGAGAGTTTAATGTGTTACGTACTAGAAAAGCCATGCTAAGTAGAAGCCGTGTTCCTTTTCGTTAACAGTTTTTTTTTATATCACAAGATAGCAAACAAGCAGATGGGTCTCCTGATGGAAAGAGTCAACCATCGCCTATAGACACCAAAGGTGTTAATGGTGCGTTGCTATCTTGTTACGAGGTCTTATGCCACATGCATAAGTTTACCGGCTACGGCGGCGGCGGAATAGGTAAGGCGGTGGTACCAGACCCGGGCGAGACAATGCAAAACTCTACCACCTTGTAGTCACGATGGTAGTGACTCGCATTGCCAATCGGTCGCCTTTTACGACCTGCCTGGCAGAACGGCAGTTGGTCTATTCTTCAAAGGAGCCCGGAATCAACACGGTCTAAAACCTGTATACCAATTTGAGTAAACTAAATTTGTAATACATAGGAAAAAATTTAGTTATAAATGTAAAGCTATGCTGTAAAACAATTCATGTCTCTTTTTGAATTTTTGAGTGTTTAGAACACGCAGCGTGTCTCATCGCGGCCCGCAACGTAATGAAGTAGGTGCAGTCCATGGGCTGCAATTTAGTGGAACACAAGTGTCGTGGCGCATGCTTTGTCTTCTCATGTTTGTCTTTTCATGTTTAAATTTAAATTATAGTATTTTGAGGATTTTTCTTGAAAGGGTTTCGTTTACGCATCTTTCAAGTCATTCCTTCGGGCTTCTATTTAAGGCAAATTCTAATTGGCGTAATTTACAACTTTCTGATTGAAAACTACTCATTTTGTATATGTTTCTATTGTGAATTTGTGTATAATATAATCACAATTTACGCTGATCGACATGAATTATATCTGAAAATATAGAATACTCATCTGGATAGGACAGGCGTTGAACAGAAAAATGAGATGTGCGAGCAAGGCCAACATTAAAAATGTGTTTGTGAATACGGTGTTCAGTCGTCTTTGAAATATATTTGTAAATATATTTTTTAATGTTTTTACAGTATAATTATACATCGTTATTTTACAGAATTCGGACACATTGTACAACTTTGACAAAGACGTACAAGTCCAATTTGCTCACCATTGCGACGCTGATAATTTAGCTGTGGCTACATTCGGGACGCTTCAAAATTTGAAAAATGGGATGTATGATTAAAACAAGTCAAAAATAAAATTAGGCCGTTATGGTCTTTGAGTCGGTGCGGGTGTGACCTGGGATGGTGGTATCGCTGCGTCATTGCGGCGGCTTCATCTGTTTCTGCTGTTCTAGCAGTCGTTCAAGAGGCGAAGGGCCAGGCCCGGACCACAAAGACTGCAATAGCCAAATATATTTAAATAATTAAATATCACTGGACAAATTACACGAACTGCAGGCCTACTCTTGAAAACAATATAAATCTTAAACCAATATTGATAAAAACAATAAGTTTCGAATATCGTCAAAAAAAACGGAGCTCTCGAAACCAATATTGTCCACATTGATTCAGTATGGCAACGACCTAAATATTGAAAATAGATGTCATCGTTACACGTCAAGCTAGTGTTATAAGTGGAAATTTTAAGTACCGTTTTAAACAAAATAACGAATAAAAGCAGTAATGAGTAGTTCCAAAAAGTTTCGAAATCCGTGTGGCGCTGTCGCCGAATCCAATAATTGAATATAGTTATCCAGAGTACGAAATACTTCAAAATTCAATAAATATTCATTTAAAATTGAAATCGGTTTTCAAGAGTAGCCCTACTGATCTTAACTTACTTAATAAACACCCAAACCCAAAAATATCATCATATACATGTTTGTCCCTGTCGGGAATCTAACCCAAACCCCATCGATGCGTTTGTATGAAAGCCGGAAGAGGCGTTAAAACTGGTTTCAACTCGGGAGCACAAATTTTAAGCACGATTGGAGAGATGCCATCAGGCCTACTCGACTTATTAATGTCCAAGGAAATAAGTGCATAGTGGAAGGAGGGCAGACAGAAATTCCCTTGGATAGCTTTGGCGAGAGGCAGAACGCAAGGTTTTCTTTGCGGTCGCTCAGCTACTGATCTTTTAGTTTACCTAATGCACCGATGGGCGGAGGCTGTGGAGAACAAAAGAGAGGTTTTGGCAATTAGTTTGGACATAGCAAACGCCTATGATCGGGTATAGCACAAAGTACTTCTCTCCAAGCCCCTTTTTTACGGGCTTCCCGTGAAATTCTGCAATTGGATCACCATTTTTTTGGCAGATCTGAGCATCAAGGTCCTTGTTGATGGTACATGCTCTGAACTTAAACTCGTCAATGCTGGTGTTCCTCAGGGCTGTGTGCTATCACCTACACTATATCTTCTGCATATTAATGACATGTTGCAATCCAGCAACATTTATTCTTACGCGGATGACAGTACGGATGATGCTTTGTACTCCTGCAGCGGGGTTTCTCGAGAACATTTGAACGAGTGCCGGTACAAGCTTGTGTCAGAAATCGAAGAACAACATTCCACAGCTTCAAAGTGGGGTCGATTTAATTTAGTCCACTTTAAACCCAAGAAAACACAAATTTGCGCGTTCCGTTTTCCACAAAAAGCTCCCTTTGTCGTATCTCATCGCTTCGAAAATACTTCCCTAACAGCCTCAGCCAGTCTTGAAATCTTTGGAGTCGACATATCGAGCGACATTCAGTTCCTTGGTCACCAGGAAAGCAAGGCCAAATAAGCCTCATAAAAGCGTGGTGGTACATGCGTGCGTGTGTGTATGTGTGTGTACCTGCGTGGCGGGCGGCGGCCTGTGCGGCCAGCAGTCGGCGTTGCCGCTGAACAGCGAGTACGTGTGCACCGTCTCCGCGCCGCCGCCGCTACTCGACGCCGCCGTCTGCACAACACACAACCATATCTTACCATACTCTCAATTATTAACTTAATAAACCTACTTTATATTTACACATGTAACAAATCTGTTCAAATATTTTAATTTTATCATACACTTACCCCAATTTCTTCTAATGATTTGCGTGGACCATCTTGACTGTAAGGCTCATTAAAGTTCATAGTCCGTTGTTGCATCTCCAGAATATTGGAGCTAAAATTAAGGCCGACATCTAAATCTTTATGGCCTTGGAAGCCCTGTTTGTCCATCATCTTCATTTGCATTGGCTGATAGCCTAATTTATTGAATTGTGGGTACATTGCAGCATCGTAACTAACAGGAGAGGCATAGGGATTAAAGTTCAACGAGGAATTAAAATTGGGTGATGTAACTAAATTTTGGAGTGTTTGGAGTTGTGGTTGACCAATCGATGGCTGAAGATAGTTAACGCTTAAGCCTTCTTGTTTATTTTGACCGATGTTCTGCATGCTGGGACCGGGACCAACATTTGGCATATTGGGACTAACATTTGGTAGATTAGGACCAACGTTTTGCATATTTTGATTTTGAATTTGATTGTAAGATATATTTTGGTATGGGTTGGGAATATTAGTAGGCAGTGGCGCGTAAAAGTTTGGTAAATTCATTGTTCCCGGGTAATTCTGCGAGTTGAAAGTTGTTGGATTTGAGGAGTTATTGGGTTTCCACCATGGCATCGATTGCTGGAAGTTTTCATTCTGTGGTGTCGGCCAGTTTTGCGGTGCTTGCTGGGCGTTAAAACCAAGATTATTTTTAGCAGTGTCGTCTCTAAACTTGTTATCGTGTTGAGACTCTTGAGCATTCTGCCAATATCTATACTGATTAGCAAATCTTGGAGGTAGGTCATTAAGGAAATTTTGTTTATCGCCAGACATTTGATATCCATGGTTGCCGAACTTGGAATCTTGGAAGTCGTGTCGAGAGCTCTGCTTTTGTAACGCTGCTGTCCTCACGTCGATTTCTTTCGGATTTACCACCGGTAACCTTATCCCCTGGTTATTTGAACTAGCATGTTGGTAGTTAGGATTGTAACTGATTCCCGAGTTTTGGATTCCATAATTTTTCTGAAAGTTCATTCTTGGTCCATCATTAAAGTTTTGCATGGGCATGTTGGGCCAGTTACCTTGATCCTGTCGCTTCTGTTGGTATCCTTGCGAATTCTGACTGTTACTTTGACTTAGTTTGGTGTCTTTCTTTTCTTCTTTGTCAGCTTTCTTTGGTTCTGGGTCTGCATTGACTAGATGAGGATACCCTGCGGATTTATCTTTAAGTGAAAGAATTCCTCCTGTTTTTCTACCGAGAGGTAAGTTTGCAAGGGATTTTATAGCCTTAGGTTGTATGACTTTAGGTTTTTCCTCGGTTGGCCCAGTAGTGTCGGTGGTTTCAGCAACAGTGTCTGGCGTAGGTGGTGGTGTGACGAATTTAACCTGCAAATAAAAATAAAATATATATTTATCAAATTACATAATAACCTATTATGTATTGTAATTTGAAGTGTAAAATTTAGAATATTCAGCCTTCACATTGCCATATGTGTTATTACATTAGTAATAAAAATATATTATTATTCATGGTTTTACGACTGCGACTCGATCTCAAGAAAACATAACTATGGGCATAGTTATGCCTAATATTATGATACTCTTACAATTAAGACGAATCAAATGACACATCTCAAACACAAATACATCAAGCTGTTTAGGCTAAAGTGTACCAAAATAAATCTACGGAAGCATATAGTTTTATTTAATGGATGGGAGATTTTATATTGGACCGCCGGTAAACAGCTTGGTAGTCAAGTAGTCTGCCCGAATTCACCGCGCTGCTTATAACACATTTGTATCCTGGTCTATTATAAAAAAAATACACACCTGAGGGGAGTGTACACGAATTTATTGACAAAGCCCTTCGAATAATCACCTTTCATAATTAAAAGTGGCATGTGAATACCACGTCCAAAGCGTTACGAATATCTAAGTGGACTAGAAGTAACAGAGACAAATATGATACTGAAGAGAAAAAGGTCTAAAACTAGTATGAGTGTGGTTTATGCATAAAACTGTATTAATATCGGTGTTGGTGAAGCATAATTGGTTACAGAATAATGCGTTATATATGAGAGTCTCTCCGAACAACGTGATAATTGGACGTAGTTACACGAAAAAGATCCAATCCATACAAAATCAGTTTAGAAACATTGAAGTTTGAAGTTGGACATATTTTAATTTTTTAACGTGCCATACATGGGGACTAGTTCTGACGTTAAATAAAGTAATAGAGAGCTATTTTTGCTTAGATGTTTTTTACTGGCCAATAATATTGATGTTTAGCATCAGTTTGGTGCACTTAACTCATTTTTGACCATATTGTGGATTGGATTCTTTTCGTTTAACTACGTCCAATTGTGAAAAATATAACATAGGAAATATATTAGGACAAGACTTCTTATGTAAATATAACGCAACCATAAACTTTAGTAGAAGTTCGACATATTTAAAAAATACTTACCTGTTTGTTAGTCTCCTCCTGTTTTCGCATGATGGCGGCCATGGCGATATTGACGCGTGGTTTGCGAATCTCTTTTTTATCTTCACATTTACTTAGATCCTCGCTTTCTGGTTCCTGAACAGATACAATGGTATTTAAGTAGCACCCAAAATCAAAATAAAAAAAAATCTTTTTGGAAAGTCTTGTTTGTTCAACTCGTAATGAAATTTATGAATGAAACTTGAGCGGCTGCAATGTGTTACGAAGATATTTAATACTTAATACTCAATAATTGATTGATACATATAAATGTGACAATTATTACATTTGGTGTTACAATAATTAGATGTACACCCTACAGAAAAAGTACACCCTATAAGGGTATCGCAATGTAGGACTGAACTGATCCATTTTATAATAGATTTATGTGATTGCCATTAAAGAAATCGTTTTTGTGGTACCTAGTAACATGTTTCTACCAATAGACTTTTACAAGTTTAAAAATGTACATCATTTCTTTGCGATTTAATTTAATTAGGTAGCTTATTATATATTTTACAAACATTATATTTGGTCGCGAGCTGTGCATTTTCAATATTGATATTAGCAATTCCAAATTATATTTAAATCTACTTGCGAAGTGTCGTGGAGTATCGGTTTAATTTTTAAAAAAATTAGAATATTTTCTTACAAATTAAATGGCTTCCAATATGCATATTGATGTCAAAATTATTATTTTGAGGCTTTTAAAATATGGCTTGCAGCTTTAAGTTTTTTAATATTTTTGGGGATGCGTAATTTTTTTTGAGAAATAAATATCTTGTACATTTTGTATGTTTACACCATTATCCCATAGCAAAATACCATATGTAAGCCATGTATTTACATATTATGTGTGATATGGTACCAAAACGGTGTTAAGATCAATTACGTAGTTCTCCTAAAGCGTATGTAAATCTTGACATTTTTGTTTTTATTTTATTTATATGATTTTATTTATGATTTTTAAATGATGTCTTAATATTTTTATAAATTTTCATGAAAGAAATATTATAATATTCAATATAACTTATTAGTGTTTATTTTCCCTGTTAAATTACTTCTTCAAGGCAAACAATTTTTTACTTATAAAGCAACGCACATTAAAAGTTATGAGTAAAATTAAAATTATTTATCAGTATCATTCGTAGGTTTTGGAGTTGATTGCTACTTTGTAATGTGTAATTTAATTTTGCATACTATGTATTTAGATGTACGTTAATAAATAACAAAGACAAGATGTATCTCGAGTAGGAAAAAAACATCGTTTATAAAGAACGATGTGTCTTCAATATTAATAAATGATATACCGATGTTGTAAAACATCGTGATAAGGAACTTTGTTTTAATAATATAAGAGATGAAAAAGCGTAATTAATATTAACACGAAATTAAGTAAATTAAATTTGCACTTTTGCTACTGATTTACAATATATACTTAAGTATCAGTTAAACAATAATGACTACGCAGCAAATAGAAATAATATCATTTTGAACATCAGTGTCAAATTTGCAAATTAAATTACTTTATAAGCAGAAATGTAATTCGATATCAAAAATGCGAACATGTCAATGGTAGATTTGGTGGCAAATGGAATCGACATAATTTCATTTGCCGCCAAATCGACCATTCAGGTATACTCAACATTTTTAGGCAGTCTCATGATAAATAGTTGCATGTTTTAATTTATAGTTAAAATAAAAATTGACTGCTTAAAACATTATATAAATTGGGGCCAAGAAAATACAACAAACATGTTAAACACAAGAAATAAAACATGAACAAGAAATGAAAACGCTAAAATTATAACGGAAAAGCAAATTCAATCATGAAAAACGTCAAAAATAGAATGAGCAAACAAAATGGCGACTAGTCATACACTTCCTCTACAGACGTCCATCGAATTATAATTCCATTAACAATTTTCTGTAATATTATTTATATGTATTTTTAAAAGGCCTAAAAATTGCACAATTAATTTTTATAACTGTTAAGTTTTATCATTAGTTCATATTTTTAGGTACATTATATAAAAAATCCATTTACAATATTTAGTTTTATGAATGTATATACATATAATTTTTCACGATATTTTAGTACTTTTGGTCAAAACCACAAAAAACACGACTGTGATATTTAATTAGTTACACAATTATTTACATTTTTGATCTTGAATTACATTTCTGATTATAATTTCAGCAATCCTCGTTGTCTTACTTTCTTTTCATGCTTTTCATGAACGAAACAAGCATTCAGTAAAAAGTAGATGAAAATAACTCACGACAGGCGGTTCGTCTTGAGTATTTGCGAGCGCACGTTCCTCGCGAGCTCGTTCTAAAGATCCTTGGGGTTTCAGGATGCCCACGCGCTTTTCACGAACTGAAATAAAAACAAAATTTTCTGAAAAAATTCTATTTACTAAGCTAACAATTCTCCTTAAATGTATATATATAAGTGTATAGTATATACTTATGTACATGTATAGAAGAATTATGTGCATGTAAGCATATATATATGTAATATGTATGTATATTTTTGTAATATATTTGTATGTTTTTTCATCCCTGAAATAGATCAAATGGCAGGAACGTGCACAATATAGAGGCACAAAAGCTCTGCTTTACCTATATTTTAATAAAACGTTCATACGTTTTAGATGACTTTAATTAATTATAAATAAATGAATAAACAAAATATAATAACTTAAAAACGCCTAATATTTTTAAATAGCACTTATTTGCAAGCACAGCACTCAAACATGTTTGCCAGGCGTTTATTAAACGATAAATAATATTGAACTAATGCCGCTAGCAATCTGCCTCACATTGTAAATGTGTGCGAAACATAATTACCTATCCGCACGTAATTGGCTCACTCACACAATCATGCTATTCTGTAGGGCAAGTTATGCGAGCTTGTTCTATAATCCGGGTAAAGATAATAGACGAAATATTATTGGCAAACAATATGATCACATTATGCATTTTTGTTTAGTAAGGTTTTATTTGTTTAAATAGCAGAAATGTTTTGTGTTTCGCGGGGGCCATTTGCTTTTTCGTGTGATAACTGTTAAGCATTGTTTATTATTTTGTTTGTGCCAGTATATTATATAAAGTTTTCATTTTAATATTTGAAAGTGTGTAGGTACATTTAATAGGTTATTACTGAGTTTCTATAATAATTGTAGTGATTTGCTTTTACTAGTGCATTTGTTAATTTTTTTAAATGTTATTTGATTGTGAAGTTTGTGTTAAAAATGTGTGTTTATTAAAAATTAAAAATAACAAGTTTTTTCTATTTTGTCATTCAGTGAAAAGATTCAAATCGTGTCTAAATGTAGGTGTGTACCCAAGTTACAATACACAGAAACACACAAAATCAACGACTCACAAAGCTTTCCAATGATTTCTATAGAAACGACATTAAAACGCAATCCAACTTTCTATGACGATATCCTAAAATCATATTTTAAAAAGGATAGGCGCATAGATTTCACTACATAGTATAAAACAAAGTAGCTTTCTCTGTCTGTCCCTATGTCCATATGCATGCTTAAATCTTTAAAACTACGCAACTGATTTTGATACGGTTTTTTAATAGATAGATTGATTCTTGAGGAAGGTTTCAGTATATAAACCTTTCAGAAATTCCTACGAGAACAAAAGCTACGCGGGTGAAACCGCGGGCAGGTCGCTAGTAATCTATAAATGAATGAGTAGTTTGTTTTTTTACTAACCCGTAATTTTATTATTAAGTTTATATTATATAAGGCCATATCGGATATCTCGCAAGGGATGTGTTCTGTAACTATCACTCACTTGGATAATATATTTGAGGTGGTCAAAATCTTGCGTTTATTTATACCGGTGTATAGTAATCTCAAGTAATCAGAACCTTCAGTGAAAATTGATGCTGACTAGGTGAGTAGTTAGATATTAATTTAGCTTATTATTTTACTTATTTTATTACAATTTCATTCGCCGCGACGATCGATTGCTGTTTTGTTTACGTTGCTGTAGAAGATGTACATGAATAGTAGTACATCTAAGACTTATTCTGTTGGCATGATTTCCGACTTAGAGATCCGTCGCGTGGCTGTAGCTATGCTACAAATCTATAAGTAAAAGTTTTTGTGATCGAGTACACAGCTGCATACCCGGTGTCATAATTCTGTGCACGCCGCTGTCAAATGGTGGTACTAAACCTAGTAGGGATATACAGAACTATGCCACTTAGTAGTACTAAGTTAGTAGTCACGATGTAAGCACAAAATACTGGAGACGAAGTCAATATACCTGCAAGTAATATTCGAGCAACGCACACATAGACACCTCTCACGCGATATCTCGGATTGGTTCGGGACAATTTGTTCCGGACCAGTCCGAGATATTTCCTTTACTAAAAGATTTTTGTTTTTACATTTAATGAGGGTAGTCATCTGCAAATAAGAATGATTCATGTTTGATAGTTTCTGGGAGATTATTAATATAAATTAAAAAGAGCAAGGGCCTTAAAACACTTCCCTGTGGTATTCTGCAGTCACTACAGCAATAACTTGAGGTAAATATTTTCTTATGATTTCCACCGTATTTGTATGTTATATCTGTACACACATATATTTGTGAAACATTATAATGGCTACAGAACTAATGTCGAAAATAAAGCAAGATGTTCTCTAACGTGGTATAGTCGGTTAATGTCTTACAGCAAAGGACACTAAGGGACCATCTATTTAGAATTGAATCTGAATAAATAGTTTGGATATGTTTGAGAATAAGTGATTAATTTTGGTATGTCTACGAATAAATGCACCAAACATAGTGGGCAAGGGAGAGATGTAGTATCAAATGCTTCGGTAGCGGTATTAGTATGGATGATGCGCTAGTAGTGCAGAAGATAGAGATAGTTTGAGACTTAAATGTGTCTGTGTAAAAATAAAAAATGGCATACTCCACCGCTTCAGACATGTAAAGGATGACAGATGAAAGGCTAACCAAACAGATGTACAACGCGAATGTGACAGGATTATCAGATTTATTGGGTGCCGTTTGAAAATATCAAGTTTCGTAATTGGTGTTTTTGTATCAAGAGAATCGTGACGTGGTGCATGTCCAGGTAAATCAGGCATCGTTAGGTCTGATATTCGCTCGGGTTATCGGCGTCGAGCCTGCGCCGTATTGGTGGTTACCTTTCTCCCGGAAGTCGGCCTCGGAGATGACGAGCGGCGGCGGCGGCGGCGGCGGCGGCGGCGGGGGCGGGGCGCGCGGCGGGGGCGGGCCGGCGGCGCGCCGCAGCGGCTCCAGCGCCGCCTGCAGCTGCTCGCCGCCGCCGCCCACCGCGCTGAACTCCATCGACCCGTCTTCTTTGCTGTTCACGATACACACAGTTTTACTCGCAATAACCAGAAACAAATAGAACATTATTGCAATGACTGGCTATTATTACACAAATATAATTAAATTATAAAAATAGGAAATTGCAGATTACGATTTTGAAGACCGAGCCGTAGGCGAGGGCTTCATTGATACGAGACAGGCAATTGCCATTTCCGCCAAGGCAAATATGATGCTTTTCTCGAAAAATGCAAGGAAATAAGAAAGTAATAAATTTAATTATAATAAATATAGCCATGTGAACGCAACTTGTACCAAGACAAAGGAGTTCTTAATTCAAATTGCAACCTAACACGGCTTTTGATACAATTGAATTTGAAACAAGAGACGCACCAGCAATGACTTTCATTTTTCAGTATACGTAAATATGATATTTCGCATACTCTTGATTCAAACGTCATAACACCATTTCCGCGCATATTTGCGAATCAACTTAAATATATATATATATAGCACCTATACATATAATAAAATCGTAGGAAAGTCAAAATTGTACATTGAATATTTTTTAAAAAAATACTTGGGGCGTGATCTACAATTGATATCGAAGCCAAAAATATAGTTTTTAGAAATTTTGTCTGTTTGTCTGTATGTATGTCCGGGGGGGTAAACTGAAAAAATACTGCATGGATTTACTTCAAATTTTGCATGAATATTACTAACAGGTCGGGTCAACATATAGGTTACATATTATCACACTATCACCTACGGGGGAGGAGCAGTGCGGAGTAAACTAAGTCCGCACGGACGAAGTCGCTGGCAACAGCTACTATATAAATATATTAGCTGGTTTGCGCAGCTTCACCCGCAAGTAGACTAACATGTCATTAATATGATCTTTCATCCCCCTCTTAGTCGATTTTTAAAAAAGAATGTGTGAGCCCCTACGTCTGACTCCGAATTTCCAACTATCTCCTATTCAAATTTCATAAAAGTCCGTTCTGAGGTTCAGCCGTAAAAGCGTAACATACGGACAGATTTTCGCATTTATAATATTAACATGAATATACAAGGTTACTAGGAAAACGTCAGTACTCTCTTAAATAATATTAATAATGTTACGAATAATCTAGAAGCGTGTGGAGTTGGAACGCTGGAGAAATATAGAAGTGGAGGAAAGAGATTTCTATTGACAAACAAATAGTTTATCTTAGCTATGCCATAATGAACTTTGTGGTGTGGGGCATAGGGTTGAAAATAACGTGTACTAGGGCTTGTTTGTTTATGATAAGTTAATTATTGTAAACAACTTATTATTGTTATTGTTTATGAGATGATTGACGAACATTCGCGATTTTGTGAAATTTACCTCGGGTATAAGTGGAGATGTGGAGATGTGTTGACGGATACAGGGAGTTTTTATAGAGCGATCGAGAGCGATACTTGAAGCGACCCGTGCGAAGCGAGAAGTGTTTTATTGTGTAGTAGGTTAAGTTCAGTGATAGTGCAGTGACTAGTGTTATTCAGAGTATTTAAGTATTACATTGTGTTGTGTTGTGTGTATTTGTATCGTAAATATACGGTTTAATATAAGTAGCGTTTTCTTACAATTACGAACCCGAAGCACGTAACAATAATATCGTTAACAAGAACTTTTGTTCTTTATACTTTCAATAATTCATCATCTTATAAAAATATTCTTATATATTTAAATGTAACACTCAAATTTACACGTAGCAAAAGAAGAAATGGCGGGGTTCGAGTGACGTTACCCTGACCCATTTACTGCAACCGGAGCCCGAGCCGTGGCCACCAGTCGGTCGTTTTGTTACTGCGTCGATCATACGCGTCCTTGTAGCGATATTCGGCAGTGCGAACGTAATTACAATACTTGTTGTTAGTAATACCAAACATCTTACAAATACAAAAAATAATACAAATATCTTACATTTGACAGGCCAGTTGTTCAGGATGTTGCTCGGCAAGCCGCTGGCCAAGCTTCAGCAGCCGGCGCGCTCGCACGCGAGCTTCCAGCTCAGGCTCCCCCACCAGCGACAGCGGGGATACAGATGTAGGTCTAGGGTAAAAGTTACGAAAGAAATGTTTACAAAAGCGATGAAAAGAAATGTTTTTTGAAATAAAATAAATAATATTTGCGTATGTGGCTAAGAGCCGCATGTGGCTCGCGAGCCGCAGGTTGCCGACCCCTTTCTTAGGTTAAAAAGTGTCATGTTTATACATGACACTTTTTAAGCTAGGACAGAGGTCCAAAGAGCCGCATGTGGCTCGCGAGCCGCAGGTTGCCGACCACTGTCCTAGGTTAAAAAGTGTCATGTATACTTAACGACTTTATAATTATTTTTAAAGCAACTGTTTCTATTCTGTCCACATCTACCCAATTCAATTTGTAATTTTTTGCCGGTATTTCTTTTTATATTTTAATCTTGAACATAAATTATTTTACTTACTTTACGTTTATATTCTCTTAATTGTGTTATTTTTGGTGTACAACAAAATATTAAACAAATAGATATTTTAAACAACAAATTTCAATAGTTTTACTAAGAAGAAAAGATTTGTTTTTTTCTTCATAATTTTTTTGCTATTTCTCCAGACCCAAACATTATTAAAAATTTTGTGGTCGTATCTGAAAACTATACATTTGGAGCTACAATTTGCTTTTTACTTTTGGTGTACGATCATTTTCCGCGGAGTTACAGCTTGTTAACAATCATCAAAAATTTAGAATATTTTTATATCCTTTAATTTTTGTGACTAGTTTATTAAAACAGTTTGCTTTTTGTTTAAAATGAGAATATAAAAAAAAGTATCAAAAATACTTTGCATATCGAATTATGTCATATTACACAAATATTTTTGAAGTTATACTTTTTTTGGCGAGTTAGGGGAAAATGGTGAGGGTAATTTTTTACGATGCGCGCGCACACCGTCACGAGAAACCGAGAGCATGAAACTAGCTACTCAACATTTCAGTTTTTCAAAGAATGTTCGTCCATTTTTTTAATTATTTATATTATTTAATTTATTTAAATAGATAATGCGTTATAATAAAACTTTCTTTCAATGTATTAAATACTTTTTCATCTATTATTAGTGTCGTTTTCTCTACAAACATAGGAAAACGCGAAGGATAAAATTTTTAGAAAGATTTTTATCTTGTTAACCAAAGAAGTATATTGTCTTACGTGCGTATATAAGAACACACACATTTTTTAATGAGAGAAATTAAAATTGTATCTTACACCAAGAATAAAAATTTTGTTGCGTAGTTGGTTGGGTTATGAGAAAAAAACTAAAGTTATAAGAAACCATTGAAGATGGAGAACAAGCGGAATTGGCAAGTACAAACATTTGTATCAGGACCGTGATCGCCATACTCACACATAAGATAAGCATTATTGCATATAAACTACTAATGCAAACTTTGTTTCATTGGTCGTTTTCATTTTAAACAACAATAATCCGAAACACACAAACAGAACATTATAAAAATATACCAAACTGCGTTACAATAAATTTTATTTTGCTACAAAAAAAAAAAAGAGTATTTATGTCCTTTTGTAGTCTATTCAAAATAGACTCATCTATTTGTACAATAGTGAAACTTAAGATCGTAATAGTTTCGCTATTCTACAATAGATGGCAGCATTGATTTTTCCATAGTTTTCAGTTGATCATATTTGAGTAGAGAAATTTCTAGAACGATAACGTAATGACTGTCATTACGTATATCTTTCTAGAAAAATTAGGTCAACCTAAAATGAACTTTATATGTAAGGTGTACGGCTGATTTTAGCTTGACTTTCTATTATATCATTAGAGATTATATTAAATCAGGAATTTAATTAAAATAAAATGAAAATTGTACTTTCGGATGATATGAAATATCTCCATTCTTAATCATCTGTATTCTACTATCATTTCTGCATTCAAGGATGGCACAATACGGCATAATTCAGTGTATAATAGATTTTCGCACGACGACTATCTCCTAATGATATGGTAAGTATCACTAAGGCAATTTAGAGTAAAAGCGCATAATAGTGACGCACGCGGCACGCCCACTCTTCACTTCCCCTTGTTCTCTATCTTCCATGTAAGAAACATAAAAGAAAGTACAAACCCATCTCCATCACTAGCATCCACTTCAGGCACTTCACAGGAGTCCCACGTTGACTGGGTAGGGAACTTCAGATCTTGAAACGCTTCCTCCAAAGGTAGGAACCCATGTAACTCTTCGTCTTCAGGCAGTGGCACTGCGTCATCTAAATTATAATCAGATTGATTTAGGTCAAGATTTTAAATAAAACAATTTACTAAATGAAACGGATTTTCCTATTATAACTGAGACTACCGTTCATAAATGCTCACATAATTAGCACCCCTAAGTAAAAGAGTACTTAAGTCAAAAAAAAATTATGCAATAGCAATAAAAATCGATCAGATTGAGGTCCAATGCGACTACAGTATTAAACTCAATGTATATTTTTATACATAATAAATTAATACAAATAGCATAAAAGCGATAATTGGATGTGTCAGAAAGGGTTATAATGTTAAGGTTAACGCGATTTAGACGAGTTCACTGAGAAAAAAATTATGGGGTAACGCTCTGGGATAGTATTCGTAATAACAAACGAAAGGAAAAATTAGAATTGAAAGAAAAAGCCGGTGTAAAAATAAGAAAGAGCATGCACCATGTTTCTGTAGAAAAGAGGCTGATAAATGATGACGACAGTACCGTGGCACTATTTTACAATAGACAAATGTAAGTGCTTACGTGCGTGTGCGTGTACGTGTTTGTGCGTGTGCGTAGCGTGGGTGTGCGTGTATATTTGTAAGTAGGAAAGGGAAGATACATGTATTGATATCAAAAGAGTCATACATTCGCAGTGGTGGTGGTGGTGTTGCGGCAGTTTGTTGAGCAGGTGCGCGAGCGCGGGCCACAGCTGCGGCCGCGCCGCCCACGCCGCGCCCAGCGCCACCGCGCGCGCCGCGCCCCACTGCACCCACACCTTCACTGTTACACACACTCACCGTCAATTCTACCTAGGTCACACTATAAGTTTTGCGTAACTTAAAAAAACAACATTTTATAACCAAAATATTACGTTTATTGCTTTTCAAAATAATCTCCTTTACATTTAAATATTTTTTCATGCGATCGAACCATTTTTTAAAACAGGAGGACCACAGATCTGAAGGCATGTTCTCTACGTGCTGATTGAACGCTATCACTGCCTCTTCGGAGTTGGTAAAAGTAAAACCCCTGATCAAATCTTTGATTTTGGAGAAAATACAGAAATCACAGGGTGCTAGGTCGGGGCTATGCGCAGGATAAGTGACGAGATGTACTTTTTCGGAAGCTAAAAGTGACTTTGTTTTGTTGGCCGTGTGTGAAGAAGCGTTATCATGGTGTAGGAGAATGCGGCTTTTGGATCATCTTTCGCGAACTTTTTCTAACACCCCGGGTAAACAAATGATAGAATACCACTCGGCGTAAACACTCTTTTGATCTTCAAGTGGAATTGTAGAGATGGGACCCGTAGCTGAGAAAAACAACGCGATCATTTTTTTACCAACGTTTCTTGCCTATCTCACTTTAGTTGGCCTGTTCTCATTTTCAAACACCCATTCACAAGATTGCTGTTTTTTTTCGGGTTCAAAACAATAAATCCACGTTTCGTCTCCTGTGACAATGAATGACCGTGGTCGTACTTCAGTAGCATCTGTGAGCACCATTCCACGCGAGCCCGCTTCTGCTCCGCTGTCAATTCATGAGGGATCCAACGACAACAAAGTTTCCGAACTTTCAATTCTTCGTGTAAAATTTTCTGAATTTGTCTCATACCAATCCCCAATAGTCCTCGAATTGTCTCATAGGTAATCCGGGGGTTTTCTTCAATTAACCGCTTAACAATAGCCACATTATTTTCGTTGACTACAGTTGAAGGCCACCCTTCACGAAATTCGTCATGTAAAGAAACTCGACCTCTCTCAAATTCAGCAAACCATCGCCTCACGGTGCTCAAACAAGGTGCTTCTCTCTCAAAATCATTTTGAAGACGAGCGGCTGCGGCACAGTTTTGCGGAGAAAGAGAACTTTTAAAATCATGAAAGTCATCGCTCTAAAATCTTTTCTACTTAATTCCATTTTCGTTGCGTACGTCAAACTTTGATGTGTGATAAAAAAACAATTGACAAATAATTTCCCGCCAATTGTGTTTTTTATTACTAAGAAGGTTGCAACGTTTTAAAAATATAACATTCGAAATTCAAATAGTTCCGATTAGCTAGAAGTGCAACACTTTTAGTGTACCCCATGTACTACCAATTACAATACTTTTGGGTCAGGCCACCTTTTGTTTATTTTAAAACAATAGTGTCACTAGAATAATCCAGGTAAAAAGAAGGAGAAAGCTGCTTTTATCAGTAAATAGTTGGTACTTGCCACAAACAGCAATGCCATAATGGACCTTCTGGCATAAGGAATTAAGTTGAAATTAGCGTGCGCTACACCGACCACACAGACTATAGACGCCTAATAACAAGCGAATGGCTCCTTACAACGAATCTGACTTAAAGTTCCGATCTGAATGTCCACGTGGAAATAATCAGTGTCGACCAATCAGATGCTCTGATCATCACTATCATTCACTGTAGACTTGAGTTAGCCAATCACAGCGTAGCAACCCCGCTTCGTCTTACCTCAGTTAGGCACCAGAATGCATTCAATACGAAAAATCAAATATTAGAAGTCTATGGGTTGTGTGGTCGATGGTGTGCTATGACTTATTTACGTTTAAATTGTTAATCTCGACTATTTCAGAACTTTCGAGAACATCAAGCGAACGAAGCGAACAGCAAGAGACTGGAATATGCTACCTGAGTCTGTGTTCCCCGACGGGTACAACCTGGGACCTTCAAGAGAAGAGTGAACAGGTACCTTTTAGGGAAGCGCGTTCCATCTTAGGCCGCACCTAAGCTTACCATCAGGCGAGATCGTGGTTAAGCACTTCCCTATCGACAGTAAAATAAGAACATTTCCGAAGCTATATAGATAGCTAGTGAATATTTTTATATTAATAAGAACATGTCATATTATATTATTAGTGTTCTAATGAAGAACATCAGGTTAGGATACATGCCTATGCATAACGTAATGATTATGTGTCCCAAATCGTCAAATACAGAAAAATAATTCAACAGTTGTGATTATTGTAAAATGTTGTTAATAATTAATCAAGTTCGATCATTGTGAAAATGATGTTTCCATTTATATCAGAAATGTTTTAAGGTAAATATTAGTTATGAACACACTTGATACATTTCTTGTAATTTAGTGCCTAGATATTTATTAAACGTAGAAAGGATATAAAATTTATAAAATTCCCTTAAGAAAAACTGCTTTCTGTCAACTTTAACTAAAATCTTATCTTGGACCCTTAGTGTATAATAAATTATCCGTGGATATGGATCTAAAACACTTAAAATTATATTCACTAAAAAACACTACTTACAAATATCTAAAATCCCTAAAGTATGATCAAACTGAAACATTAATAAAGCCTTGTTGACCGCATCAACTTTTATTGTTTACAACTGACGTTATAATACTTATTTGTATTACACAAAATATTTGTTCTGTGTTTTATTACAAATTATAAGTGTTTTGTGTACCTAATTTGTAATAATTATTTTATAAATAGGTACGAAACATATAGTATTGTAAACTATTTTACCTAAAAGTTAGTTATTTATGTATGATAGACTAAGTTTCAATAGAATAAATTTGATTGATAGATTGATTGTTTGTGCCTGTCCTTCCTAATGTAACTAAACCAGGTACAAAGTGCGAAGGGAAAATAAGGTACATTATTTTCCTACCTACTACTGATATTGTAATGATGATTTGTGAATCGTGAAGAAAGTATAGCGTTACGACTACGACGACTAGGGTAACTGTGACTTACAAGACATGACAATATTTCAATTACTGTTTTCTTGGTTATTTAACATTTAATTTTTTAATGTCTTTATTCGATATGTATAAGCGTGAACTTTCACGGGTTTGTTTCCGTCCCACGGTTAAAAAACATCATGTATAAATGGCATTTTGTGTAATAGGTTTGAACGCTTCGACTCAATCGACGTTTTGTTACTTGACTCAGGCCCTGGTAGAGGGCGATATGGTGATGATCCCTCTGCCAGTTGATAGATGTGCTATGGAGCGTAATAGATGACATACGCGCAGGCAGCGCCTTCTGCGGCGGCTCGTCGGCGGTGTAGGCGGGCAGCAGCAGCGCCAGCGCCGAGCCGGCCGCCAGCGAGCGCGCCAGCCGCGCCGCCTCCGCCTCCGACTCGCTCAGTGCGCTCAGCTCCACGGAGAAATCCTCGCACGTCGAGTGCACTATCCAGATCGTGACGCAGGCCATCTGGATACAAACATTTCTAGCATCATTCTGAGGTTTATGCAGACGAGTTAAGTTGGTTAAATTGGCTTAAGACGGTTTTTTTATATCATAAGGTAGCAAACAAGCAGATGGTTGTTCTGATGGAGAGTCAATAATCGCCTATAGACACCAAAGATGTAAATAGTGCGTTGCTATCTTGTGGCGAGGTCTAATGCCACATGCATCAGTTTACTACTTTACCCTCCAAACCGGAACACGACAGTGACAAGCATTGACGCTATTGCGACAGGAATAGGTAAGGCGGTACCAAAACCCGGCGAGACAATGCAGAACTCTACTACCGAGTAAAAATGTCTGTACATAACAATAGTTTTCTGATATACGAGTCACGTCTTAAGCTAGGCCTACCCTCTATAGTATGTATTGCAGGCCTAAACGATGAGATAGTGCTTTATTCTGGCTTTAAAAAAATTAAGCAACTTTCTGAAGTAAGGATGTCTCTATAATATTTATATTGCACTTACAGAGTAATATAAATACACGTATGTCAAGAAAAACACTCGTTTTAACGTATTTAACATTTTTAAATGTCAACTGGTCACAGTTATGAATGAGGATTGTAAGAGTATGGGCTTACATTCGAATGCGAAGAAAACTAAAGTTTTAGTATTTGAAAGAGAAGCAACCAGAACGGATGTAAGAGTTGTGGTCGATGATGTAGTGCTGGAACAGGTGGATGAGTTTGTATATCTTGGATGTGCTTTTAGCATGGATGGAAGGTACACCGCTGATGTTGAAAGAAGAGTGTGTGCAGGGAACAGAGTGAATGGAGCATTAGGGGGATTACTTAATAGCACAATTTTAAGTCAGGGTGCCCGTCTAGCCCTGCATAATCATGTGCTTATCCCAACGCTATTGTATGGAAGTGAGAGTTGGGTATGTCAGAAAGGGCATGAAAGTAGAATCAACGCGGTCGAGATGAGGTCGCTAAGAAAAATATGTGGTGTGACACTCGCGGACCGGGTTCGTAATATCGAAGTGAGAGAGAGGTTAGGTTTGAAAGAAAGTGTCGGTGTAAAGATGAGAAAGGGCATGCTCCGTTGGTTCGGGCATGTAGAAAGAATGGTAGATGAAAGGTTAACAAAACAGATATACAACGCGAATGTGGAAGGATGTAGGTACCGGGAAGACCAAGACTGACATACCACGATCAGATTGATCGAGTACTGTCCGAAGGTGGTGTCAAGAGTCTTCGCAACCGGCGTGTGTGTATGAATAGAGTGATGAATGTGGAAGAAGCGAGACAAGTCTGCAAGGATCGTGATGTATGGCACTCGGTTCTCTCTGCCTACCCCGTAAGGGATCTGGCGTGAAGTTATGTATAAATGTCAATTTTTTAGTGTAAAAAAACTAGTTGAAGCATGTACAATTAAATCCAAGCCTCTCCGAATGTCTGTATACGGTGATCTGGCACGATTACGTCCGCAAAACGTAACACATCGAGATAATTTATTTATAATTAGCTTCAAAATTACAACACACAGTTTCCGATTACAAAATATAGCTTTATAATTCGGTGCTGTTTAATTACATTTTTTTCCAAAAAAAGTCTTAGCTGTAGGTACTTGTAAAAAGGTGGGGGTATGGTTTTGGGCTGTGGTTACCCTCTTTTTTGGTGATTGGTTATGAATGGTCACGGAGACTAAATAAAGAGACCGGAATTTGTGGCTATTACTATTGTTACGTACTCGGGTTCGCAATTGTAGGAAAACACCACTTATATTGAATCCGTGTATTTACACAACTCAACACAACGTAATACTAAAATACCCTTTACACAATATTCACTTGCTGTACTATCACTGAACTTAGAACACTACACAATAAAACACTTCTCACTTCGTACTGTTCACTTGATGTATCGCTCTTGATCGCTTAATAAAAACTGCCTCGTGTTTGTCAACATCTCTGTATTTATAGGCAGGGGAAAGCCCTAGCTGGATCCAGAAAAATCTAAACGTATCGGGAAACAATGAATCACTCCTTATCGTAAACATGTTATGAGTCATAAATCCTAGTACACGCTACTTTCAACCTTATGCTATATCCTACAAAGTCCATTATGGCATAGCCCAGGTGAACTATTTGTTTGTCAATAGGAGTAGCTATCTCTTTCCTTTATTTCTAGAATGTTAGCGCGCGCGCTCCAATTCTACACGCTTCTAGATTATTCGTAACACTACCCCCCTCTTAGTTATGTTCGTCCCGAACATCATTACTTCCATTATAGATGGCTAATCGATCAACATGAACAATCTTCATGGTCCCTCTTGGTTGCTTCTGCACTCGGTAGGTTACGTCATTGATCCGTGTGATTACTTTGTATGGCCCATCCCAACGTCGCTGTAACTTAGGTGACTTTCCTTTTCGTCGAACCGGATTATGTAGCCAAACAAGAGATCCTTCCTGAAAACCTCGATGATTGGCGTTTCGGTCGTATCTGGTCTTCATCCGCTGACTTGATTCCAATGCGTTTTCACTTATTAACGAGTGTATATCGCGTAACCTCTCACGAATGTCTTCAACATGTTCCGGTATACTTAATTGGGTCTCTGCATTCGGTGGCGGGCCTCCAGTCATTAAGTCTGCTGGTATACGTAACTGTCTGCCGAAGTTGGCATAGGCTGGCGTCACTTTTATGCTTTCGTGTTCCGCTGTTCGGTAAGCCAGTAAGAACAGAGGTATGTATTTATCCCAGTCCTTTTGGTGATCTTCTACCAACTTGGCTAAGTGTCTTTCCAAAGTTTGGTTAAATCGTTCGACCATTCCATCAGATTGCGGGTGATACGGCGTAGTTCTTGTTTTGTACACTCCTAATAATTTACACATTTCCTGGAATACATTAGATTCAAAGTTTCTGCCTTGATCGGAATGAATCTCCAGCGGAACGCCAAATCTGCATATCACCTCATTGACTAATTTCTCAGCAACCGTCGTGGCTTCCTGATTAGGGATTGCGAACACCTCCGGCCATTTTGTGAAGTAATCCATCACGACCATAAAATACTTGTTTCCGTTATCTGTCTTAGGAAATGGCCCAGCCACGTCAATCGCTATCCTTTCCCAGGGGGCTCCCACGTTGTATAGTCTAAGGTTGCCTCGGCTTCTGACCTGCGGACCTTTCACTGCTGAGCATGACGTACATTTTCGGCACCAATTCTCGACATCTTCTCGGCAATTCAACCAGTAAAAACGCTCTCGTACCTTTACCAATGTTCGTCGTACTCCAAGATGTCCTCCAGAAACCCCATCATGCAACTCACGTAGTACGTCCTTGATGAGTTTTCTTGGCACGACCAACTGTAGATGATGTTCTCTTCCTGAAGGTTTTTCCCATTTGCGGTACAGTAAGCCGTTTTGCAACACAAGGCTTTCCCACTGCGCGCAATAACTTTTCGTAATGGCGCTGAAGGGAGCCAGCTCCTGCCATTCGGGCTTTTCCGTGTCTTGCTTCTTCCAATCTATTAGAGGCCGCAAATCTCTATCTTCGTACTGGGCCTCACGCATCTCATCAGTTTCCCACCTGTCATCCGTAGGCTTAGCTCGCAGTACTTGAACCCTTTCCTTCATCTCCATCCTTACACAATGTTTACAATCTTCCGCACAAGGTCGTCGTGATAACGCATCCGCATTCGAGTGAGACCTTCCACTGCGGTGTTCTATGTTAAAGTCAAACTCTTGCAATTGCTCAATCCAGCGAGCCACTTGGCCTTCCGGGTCCTTGAATTGTAACAACCACTTCAAAGCAGCATGGTCGGTACGCAGCTTGAAGGGTCGCCCAATCAGATACTTCTTGAAGTGTCGAAGAGTCTTCACTACTGCCAATAGTTCTCTTCTTGTAACACAATAGTTTCGTTCCGGCCGCGATAATGATTTGCTGAAGTAAGCTATCACAACTTCTTGATCGCCTTGCTTCTGTGATAAGATACCACCAATGGCAGTGTTACTTGCATCTGTGTCTACGATGAACTGCCCTTTCCGATCAGGATAGCCCAAAATTGGTGACTCACACAACCGCTTCTTAAGTTCATCGAAAGCTTGTTGACACATGTCATTCCAATCGAAACTCTTCTTTTCTTCAGTGAGCCTATGCAGTGGTTTTACTATTTCAGCAAATCCCTTCACAAAACGTCTATAGTAAGAGCATAGTCCTAGAAATGCGCGAACTTCGGTCTTGTCTCTGGGTGTTGGCCACTTCTGTACTGCACTAACCTTTTCAGGATCTGTCTGTACGCCGTTTTGTGATATCACGTGACCCAGATAGTTGACTTTGACACTTCTTTGGGTTCAACTTTAGCCCTGCAGCTTGTATTTTATTAAAAATCTTTTCCAGTTGGTACAGATGATGCTGAAAATCTTTTCCTATGACTATTACGTCATCTAAATACACTAAGCAGGCTGGCCTACAAGTCCTGCTAGAACACATTCCATTAATCTTTCAAAAGTCGCCGGCGCATTGCATAATCCAAACGGCATCACTTTAAATTGCCATAATCCTTGTCCTGTGGAGAATGCTGTCTTCTCTTTATCATTAGGGCTAAGTTCAACCTGCCAGTACCCAGATTTTAAATCTAACGTTGAGAACCAAGACATGCCTGCCAGAGTGTCCAAAGTGTCATCTATTCGTGGCAATGGGTAGCTGTCTTTTTTGGTGACTTCATTGAGCCGACGATAGTCGATGCAGAAACGTGTAGATCCGTCTTTCTTCTTGACCAACACTACAGGAGAGCACCATGGACTAGAAGATTGCTCTATAACTCCGTTCCTTCTCATTTCATCTATCATCTCCTGTACCTCCTTTTCTTTGGCTATTGGGACACGTCTAGCTTTCTGCTTTATAGGCTGCGCGTTTCCAGTGTCAATCTTATGTTTGACTATAGATGTTCTGCCTATATCTCTATCAGTCTTAGAGAAAATGTTGGCATAACGTGAAAGTAGATCCTTAGCCTGCTGCCGTTGTGACGCGGTAAGGCAGCTGCACTTGTTCACCAAATCCTTAAGTTCCTGTGGTACGTCTCTTGATGCTGTACTTCCTGTCGATGTCAGTTTCCTTAACGTCATAACTTCATCACTTTGTCCTACAACATCACCTGCTTTAAGCACCACATCACTGTCACTCAAGTTGACTACCTGCACCGCTGCCACGCCCTTGTCACAAACCAAACTCCGGCCTGTAATACAGTGTGGAATTGCTCCATTGTCTTCAATTAACACACTCCTATTACCCCGGCCCTTGTAACTGGCTGGTAAGTTCACGCGTACCAATGTCTTCGATCTTGAAGGTAAGATGGTTCTTCTAGCCACTGTTACCTTTCCTTTTGATCCCCCATCCATGAAAATTTCTACTAGCCCACATATGAAAACTCCTGTTTTGCAATCAATCTTGCAGGCATTCTTCTTCATGAAGTCTAAACCAAGTACACAGTCATCCATAATATCGGCCACTACGACGTCGTGAGTGTAATACTCGTCGCCTATTTGCATCACTACAGATGCTTCACCGAAGACGGGTATTGGCTGACCTGTGACAGACAGAAGCTTGCTTTTCCCAAAATTCCTCAATATCAGGTTGCCATTGTCAGCTACTTCTGGTCGCACCACAGTTCGTGTAGCTCTAGTGTCCAGCGTTAAGCTACAGTTCTTGCCATTAATCAGTCCCTTAATGGATAAACTGTTGCCGTCGCACACCTGGGATATGACAACATTTGGGGTTGTTTGTCGATCAGCCATCACCTGCTGTTTGACCTTGGCTGTTACTCGTTTCCTTGCTGGTTCAACAGGCTGTTTAACCTGCCTGCTCTCTTCAGCTGCTGGGTCTCCTGCCGCTCGCTGTCGCCAATTTACTGAAACAGTAGGTTTAGGTTTGGCTGGGCAGTTAACCCTAATGTGCCCATGTTCACCGCAGGAGTAGCACATGGGGCCCAGTCTCCTAGGTTCCACTGCCTTTACTCGAGCCACAACTTCTGTAACCTCGCGTCCTTTATTTGCTCGAGGTTCGTGGCGAACAGCTTCTACCTCCAGCGCATGAGCCAAAGCCTCCTTCATTGTCACGTGGTGCTGAAGGCGAACAGCAGCACGCACTTCCAGGTCTCTAATTCCATCAATAAACGCCTGGACGATGGTGTTATTAACTGTGTTAGCGTCGGCTGAAGGATACGCCTTCCTTACAAGCTTCTCAATTTCGATGGCCCATTGTTGAAGTCCCTCGCCGCTCCTCTGTACACGGTCCTTTAATTGGGCACGGAAAACATGCTCCAAGTGACGCTCACCGTAGCGAGCTTCCAATGCCTCCATCAAATCAGTGAACTGATACTCTTTAGGCATTGCATCCAACACAGAGAGCGCCTGTCCCCGTAACGCCGTGCTCAGAGCTGTTAGGCAATGTTCATCTGTCCAAGCACTGGCCTTCGCTGCTATTTCAAACTGAGTGCGGTACGCACTCCATGACGTAAGACCGTCATAAGTGGGTACCTTTACCCGAGGACCCACCTGGTGAGAGCAGCTTGTAATGGCAGCACCCGACTTAACTCCCGTGATCTTCATTTTCATGACCTCCCTCTCCAGTTGGTCCACGTTTTCACTTATTTTGTCGCAGCTGGCCTCTAAGTGATCAACCCTCTTCTCAACACCCTTTATGTCACGCTTGACGAGGCCCACATCGCTTTTAAGCTGATCTTGCTGTGCCAAGATAACAGTCAATTTATCATCAAAACCAGATAAATGTTCCTTGATCTGTTCCCGTAGCCTTTCTTGTTGTTGTTCCTGTACCTGCTGTTGTTGCTGAAGTTGTTCCCGTAGCTTTTCTTGTTGTTGTTCCTGTAGCTTTAGTTGTTGTTGTTCCTGAAGGTGTTGATGCTGCTGCAGTTGTTGAATAGCTGCCAGGATGACAGAAAGATCGGTAGGGGCTGTGCTTGATGACAATGACGTGCTGGCAACACTAGCGGGTTCCTCACCTGCACGCGTCTCGGTGTCCTCTGACGCCCTCTGTGTCTCAGCTTGAGACCTGGTGGTAACACCTTCTTTCGGAATAAGTGGCATTTTTTAACACAATTTCACTTCCGACACCAGTTATTACGTACTCGGGTTCGCAATTGTAGGAAAACACCACTTATATTGAATCCGTGTATTTACACAACTCAACACAACGTAATACTAAAATACCCTTTACACAATATTCACTTGCTGTACTATCACTGAACTTAGAACACTACACAATAAAACACTTCTCACTTCGTACTGTTCACTTGATGTATCGCTCTTGATCGCTTGATAAAAACTGCCTCGTGTTTGTCAACATCTCTGTATTTATAGGCAGGGGAAAGCCCTAGCTGGATCCAGAAAAATCTAAACGTATCGGGAATAAATGAATCACTCCTTATCGTAAACATGTTATGAGTCATAAATCCTAGTACACGCTACTTTCAACCTTATGCTATATCCTACAAAGTCCATTATGGCATAGCCCAGGTGAACTATTTTTTTGTCAATAGGAGTAGCTATCTCTTTCCTTTATTTCTAGAATGTTAGCGCGCGCGCGCTCCAATTCTACACGCTTCTAGATTATTCGTAACACTATGTATTCTGACTGGTTTACACTATCTTTACAACAATCGGTTAAGCAATGATAAATTTGGTAATGGTAAAGATGGTAAAATACTAGTAAATGGTGTGAGCACGAGGTGTCACAATGGTATTTCGCGACGGACTCCACAACTTATTCAATTGAACATAAAATATAATGAAATATAAAAACGCTGAGCTGTTCGATTGCGTAGCGCTCGAACAGTACTGATTTAAATCAAAGACCGTTTCTCACTACAAAAAAAAAACTTTGAATCTCACATATAAAGATAATTACGAAACCTAATATCTTGAGACGAGCACTTATCCATAAGTGCACATCTCCAAATTATAGTATTCAAATTATAGTATTCCAAATTATAGTATTGTTGCGAATAAAAGTGAAGAGTGAGAACACTGGAAAAATCTAGAAATAAATGAAAGAGATAGCTACTTCTATCGATAAACAATAGCCGTCGTTACCCAAACATCTATGCCACAATTAACCTTCTCGCATACGGCATAAGCCTGAAAATAGCGTGTACTATGTCTTGTTTACATATAGATTGTTTATTCGTTATTTTCGGAACTTTCGGGAATGTGTTCGAACTTTACCGTGCATATAAATAAGGATGTATTGGTAGATAGCAAGTCAGTTTTATATAGCGATTTGGAACCGATCGATCGGACGTCGGATCGTTCGGACGATCAGTGTGAAGCGATATAGTACAGTGGAAAGTGATACAGAAAGTATTTAGTTTAGTGATTCAGTGTAATCAGTTAGTTCTAGTGTAATTCTAGTAGAATATATTGACGGTGTATTAGTGTTCTTCCAGTGTGTATTGTACATTTGTGTTGTAAATACACGTTTTTAATATTAGTGGTATTTTATTGCACAAAACGAACTCTAAGCTCGTAACAATATTCATATAACTGTGGCCGTTTCCATAGACGTGAGCACAGCTAAAGAGAAGTGGCCTTTTTGAAGTGAAACTTGTAAATTGAAACTCGGTGGTAAAATAGACAATTATATTAGATTTATCCTGCGACAGAATGAGATAAAGTAAATTACACAGTGTTTCATATTACTCGGTGTTCAACTTGTGAAATATTTTGTAGTCGTACCAATTTTGTCTATTAAAATCTAAAATTGAAATACTGTTATTAATCATACAAAATATTCAAAAGAATTACTTACCTTGATAAGTGTCATTGAATCAAAGCTATCTGTAGCGATGAGTGGTGAAAGTGATGAACTGAGAGTTTTTACCAGTTCAGCGGCTCTGTCTAATCTGTAAAAAATATGGAAAAAAGCGTCCGAATGTTTTGCTACGCATAGGTGTAGTTCTCTTTTGTATTAGAAAAAGACAGAAAGTCTAAAGGGTGAGTAACGATGTGTTTAGCGCACTTGTCACAAGCAAATAATTTGCTTACTGTGGGGTTAGATCAATTCGTATAAAATCGTCCAAAGTAAAGTTATCAAATCAAAGTCAAAGTTAATGACGATTTAACTATATTCATTTAATTCAAAAAGCATTTCAATAAGTAAAAAAATTGAATATATTTATTTTTTAATATGTTAATATAAATATAATTTTACAAATTAAAACTTAGTAGTTCAGTCTAAGTACAGTCAAGTTCAATACTCAGGATGAGCAAAAATGTTATCGAAGTGTTCCTTAGAAAATAGAAATGTCAGTAGCAGCTTATTCTGCTAGTAGCGTCTTGGTATCCGCATACCCGTAAACTGACTATCCCGGTTATACGAGTAGCAAGAAAGAAATGATGAACGTTTTTAGGTCAGTAAAATGCAGTGATGGGTAACTAATCGACAAAACATTCAATCAAATTAGAAGCATGTATGTATTATCCTATAATCCCAGAACAAAATACTAAAAATACTCACTGTTCAACACTATGCAAATAGTGGAGAGCACGGACCAGTTCATTGACGTATGTGTGAGAGTCCAGTCTCTCGGGTACCACCTCAACTGTTGAGGCCTTTGTCGTTAGACCGGGCAGCACTGGCATAGCTGGAGTTTCTTTAAGATCACGACTGCAAGAAATTATCGACCTTTAGTAAACCTTACAAAGTGGTTCCAGGACTACAGCTTCCGAAAACTAAATCTTCAATTTCGCTAAATCTGGCAAGTTTGGAAGAAACTAAACTGTCAGTCTTCCAGTAAAGCAGCTCAAATAATGTTATTTTTTGTTTGGAAGACAAACAGTTCACGCTGACGGGCACGGGCAGGCAGGTGAAATAGGCACACTGAGGCAGGCACGAAGAACAAGCACGAGAATAAGGCACGCGCACAGTAGTCAAGTGCGATAAGCATGCGCAGAGACCGGCTTGAAAGCACCGGCCCGCACTAAACAAAGACTGGTCCAGTCCAATCCGGAGGAGTCTCCGGACTTATCTTCCATACTTCTTCTTTGATTGACACTTTTTGCTGTGAATTCCCGGCGATGACAGAACTTTTTTAATCGTGAATTCCCAACAATGACTGAACTCACGATGATGACTGGTTTGGGTATTTAAAGGCCCAAGGATGGAACAATGTGTTATAACCATGTTTGACATAATTCTTATAAAAGTTGTATTTTTATATACATACAGTATGTTTTCATACATGTATTGACTGTAAACCGTCATTATATTTATTTTTTAAATACAGAATGTCAACAATACATCATTGTACTGCTAGTACATCTTCGTGACTACAAGGGGTAGAGTTCCACAATGTCTCGTTCGGGTATCTGGCACCGCCTAACCTATTCTTGCAGCTGTAGCGTTAATGCCCATCAGTAGTCTTATGCATGTGGCACTGTCATTCCGTCACACGGACAGCAACGCACCAATAACATGTTTGGTGTCTATAGGCGATAGTGTCTCTTTCCATCCGGAGACTCAACTGCTTGTTTGTTATCTAATCCGTACTAATATTAGAAATACGAAAGTAACTCTGTCTATCTACCATCTGTTTCTTCTTCACGCCTTAACTACTAAACCGATTTGGATGAAATTTGGTACAAACATAGTTTGAGACTCGAGAAAGAAAGTAGGATAGTTTTTATCCCGGAAATCCTACGGGAACGGAAATTATGCGGGTAAAACCCCGGGTCTATCTATCTTTTAAACCACGGTAATATGGAGTAATTTAGGCTATTTTATTTTAGAAATGTTTCGACGCGGTCGCTGTGGCGGGCTGAGCTAGTGACAGTACCTGGCGGCGGCGGCCAGCGTGCGCGCGAGGTTGGCGGGCGCGGGCGGGAAGGGCGCGCGCACCAGCAGCGAGCGCACGTGCCAGTACACCGCCGCCAGCCGCCGCCCGCGCCGCCACGCCACCAGCGCCAGCTGCCCATAACACGCACATCGACATCCTTATCAATTTCTTATATATATGACGGCACGCTAATTATTGATTAGTTTCAATTACAAATTACGAAATTATTAAATATGATTTACCATAACTCGATTTGTCAACGTCGATTTAGATTCATTCGATTTTGTAATCGATAACATTAAATACTTCTACAATGAGAGCGGGTAACCCTGAATAGAGTAGTGTGTGTCATCACGAGTAATGGCGGCCGTCAATCTGTTGAGAGCTGCCATACAAAGTTAACGCGTGCTAACCTTTTGGCTCTTAATCCAGTTTAATCTTATCGGTGAGTTATTTAGTATAAAACTGTGACATAATAACGGCCTAAGTTAGCCGCACCCACTACGTTAATCCACAAACGCGAGTGTGGATCAGGGTTACCAACTTTTCTCGACGAAATATAGATTTTTTTCTAATATTAAGTGCAAAAAATGTTGTGCCTACACTTAAAAAATATGTGAAAAAAGCAAAAAGTACAAAAAAACATATTTGTTTTATAAAAACTATATTTGTAACAGAATTCAATGTGGGTTCATGCACTTTCAAAATGAATTTTCGTAATAGATTTGGATATTCAAAATGAATAAAATATGTTTGTATTCATTTTTCTCAAATTAAAGAAATACTATATTTTTTGAATATTAGTTGCACAACATTTAATGCCTACACTTAAAAATATAATATGTTTTGGAGAAAGTAATAATATATTTGTATTTATAAAAATTGCCAACAAATTATCTGTGTTGGATATTTTGGTAGGGTACTCGATAGGGAAGGGAGTTAATTGAGATATAGGGAGGAGAGTCAATTGTGAAAAAAAAACCATCCTGTCTTTTAAGTTGGACCAAATAGTAGATATCCACGAATTTTTATAGAAATCGCTTTAGTAGTTTCGAGTCCATCGCGGACAAACAATGTGACTTGGCTTAATGCACTTGATTACGTGATAGTAACTCATGCCATAAAAGATGCTCAGGCTAGCTATCTCTTTCACTCACTCTCACTAACACGTTGAAGTGGCGTCTCTATCCGTTTCACACTAACTTGTGCTGTTGATGATCTTGCTATCTCTTTCACTCTCACACGTTGAAGTGGCGTCCCTATGTGTTTCACCCAAACTTGTGCTGTCTTACTTTAATTTATGTAAGATTTAAAAAAACCTACAGGCCATTAGAAGCATTTTTAAGAAAATTAAAAAAGCTTAAATCCGAGTTGTTTTAGAAAATAAAAAAAATACCATTATTAGGATAAAATGTAGTTGGTGTTATAGCATTTTAGAAAGCCCACTAAATGCGCCAATTTTTTCAGCACAGCCAGTTAAAGTTGAATGATGTAATAATTTGAGTACATATTTAGGCAAATTAGGGATATTTCCTCTGAAACCAAGATAGTTATTTTTTCAGCACAGCCAGTTAAAGTTGAATGATGTAATAATTTGAGTACATATTTAGGCAAATGAGGGATATTTCCTCTGAAACCAAGATAGTTGTGTTGAAATTTTAAATTGTTATTTATACTAGCATTATTCAGTAACCCACCAAAATAATTAAGCTAAGTAAACATTTTGTGGTCATAGTACTTGAAAAATCATAACAAAGTGTTTCATGCTTTTCACTTTTTTTTAATGGCTATATTTTTAGAGTGCAGGTAAAAGGTGCAGAGGTGCAAAGATGTAGATGTAAAAGAGTGCAGGTAAGACAATGAATCTCTTTTTTTCATTTTTAACATGAACATTTTTTTAATACATTCCCTCCGAGTTCAAAAAGTAGTATTATTGGGTTCTTCAATTGTATACAGTACACAAACTCGAATTATAATACATTACTATATTGTCGCATGACATGAAAATCTCATTAAGTAACATGATTTGAGACATTTTCAACCAACTTCCCAAAAGGAGAAGGTTATTAATTCGGCTTTATGTTTTTTTTTATGTTTGTTACTTCAGAACTTAGTCATTTTCTTTGACTGCCCCGTTGGTCGAGTGGTTAGCGACCCTGACTACGCAAGCAACAAGCCTCGGGCTCGATCCCCGACGGGGACAAGCATTTGTGTGATGAGCATAAATGTTTGGATAGCACCCATAACACAAGCAAATAGTTTGCTTACTTTGGGGTTAGATCAGTCATTGTAATTTGTCCTGTGAATATTTATTTATTTATGAACCGATTTTGATTTTTTTGTTTGAGAGGTTATACTCCCCAATTGCAGCCTCTCCCCCTGATTCGATTCGATGCGGATTCGTGCCTGTATCGCCTGTACGCGAAACATTCGCGCCCAAGAAACATAATAGCCATCCACAATCACGATAACGCGCAGTGCGGTTCGACAATTTAAATTAAGATGCAAAAAATTCATCTCACGTAACTACAATATTGACATTGCCATTTGAACAAACTGCCACTGCAACAAGTTTCTTCGTCCGTCTCGGACAAAGGCATAAAAACAACTAAACAGATTGCATGTAAAGTATAAAGTGTATTCTTTTCCTGCTTAATTTCGCGACGTGAATTCTCGCTGCATTTTTTCAGGGTGAGTATACAGCATGCTAATTATTTAGACATATTTTTAATATTTCACAGAATATTAGTTTAACATATGTCAATGCACATGCAAAAACACTCATCATTACGCTCACAAAAAATAGGGAAAAAATAAGTCTGCTAAGTTTCTTCCGCCGGATCTTCTCAGTGTGTGCGCGCGTTCTGATGTGGTAGTAGTTCTAAGAATGTCGAGAGGTCAAAAATGCCTATACAGGTTTATTTAAATTAAAGAGCTTTTGACGTAAATTTATGTATATGCGCGCAATTTCTTATATTTTATACTTTCCAACAGTAAATAATGCACATCGATATCGCATTAATCTCGACAGGAAAACGCCACATTGTAAAAATAAACGAGTGTTTGTTAAAAGTTCTAAAAAAACTAAAGCTAAACTCAAGTACTTTCTTCAATTACACTTTCCTTTACTGTATTAAACTTCTAGTAGACTACATATGTACTCTAAGGAAATTATTTCTAGTGGATGTGTTTACAAACAAATAAGACTAAGGTGCCTTCAAGAAAAGAGCTTACGCATTCATCAAAAGTCGATATCGCACCTGCACCTGCATCGAAAAATCAGTGGTGTTGAAGATGTATACATATAGGCGGCGACAATCACTTGCCATCAGGAGTGCCTTTTTCCCGTTTGCCTATTCTATATCTATTAAATATTTTTTGACGTGATAACATCTTATAAATCGACTAACGCCGGCTGCACGCACGAAAAAGTAAGACTCATTGTCACGTTCCGCCTAAGCCGAGCGTGCATGCGAGAGCGCGGAACGTCATCGCGTAAAATTATTGTCCGTAAACCAACTTTAGAGACAACCAATTTTTCTATACAATTCACTAACTAGCACGTTACCTGGTTGTAAGGTTGTCCTGAGTGCACAGAAACTGCTAGTGCATGCCTGTAGAAAGTGTGCGCGACTCTGAGCTGCTGCCGGTACCGGGCCAGGTCGCCGAGGTGCACGAGGCAATGCTGGCACGCGTACCGAGCGGCCGCCGCACCCGCCGCGCCCTTCACACCCACGCCCTCCCCTACCACACCAGCCGGACTAGCCTCCCATCCTTCTATGGAACCCAAAAGCGATGCACGACGTCTACAAGAGAGAACAATAATTATATCATTAAGAACCACTTTACATTATAGAAGAATTTATCCCCTTTTGAAGAATACACTTATCCGTCCTTCTGTCAAGCAATTTATATAAAGCAAATGACGCATGTCATGTGATTTGAATTTGAATTTGAATTCGTGATCACTAGGTGGTAGAGTACTGCAATGTGTAAACCGGGTTTGTTACTTATTATCACATAAACATCAGTATTTTACTGCTATGTTTCGCTTTGGAGAGGAGACGGTAAACTTTTATATGTGGCATTTATATCGCACCAAATACAAGAGACAATGCAGCTTTTACATCTTTGGCGCACTTAAGCAATGGCTAACAGTTTTCATCATAACAGCCATCGGCTTTTTTGCTATTTTATGATATAAAAAAGAATATGTTAGTATCTATGAATCATTTGTTATAAGAAATAGATAAAATTTAATTTGTGACTTTTTGCAGACTCTGATTAAATGTGATATTTTTATTTACTAAATTTTTCTGCTTGTTTTCTATTTCTTACATTACTTTCTCACTTCAATGGTACTAGGTGGTAGAGTTCTGCATTGTCTCGCCCACTCTGGTACCACCGCCTTACCTATTCCTACTGCAATAGTGTCAGTGCTTGTCACTGCCATATTCCGGTTTGAAGGGTAAGGTAGCCGGTAAACTTATGCATGTGGCATAAGATCTCGCTACAAGATAACAACGCACCATTAACACCTTTGGTGTCTATAGGCGATGGTTGACTCTTTCCATCAGGAGACCCATCTGCTTGTTTGCTATCTTATACTATAAAAAAATTGAATTGCCTAAATTTCTTCTTCAGTTATGGTTTTCTGCAAATTAACACCCGAGTCTTGTCATAACTTATAACACCCATAACCTTACAAATTAAATAAAATCCTTAGAAATTGGAATATGTTTCACACTTATAGAATGTTGGTCAAAATTATGCTATTTAAAAATTATCTTAGTTTTCAGTGTAAAAATTTATTGTTCCCATGTATCTTATTGTCGTTTTTTTTTTTTTATTAAAAATCAAATTTACACTTAAGGTATCAATTATGCAACTATCTATGCAAACTATGCAACTTAACAAAACCAAGTTTTACTCTTTAATTTACTATTAATAAAGAGTAATTGTTTTACTAATATACAATTATTAAAGTTGACCAGTTTTATTGTATGCATAATGAAAATCAATTACTAATAAAATTTACATAATTCCATATTTCAAGAAAGTAGATTCATTATAATCTTTTAGAAATCTCTAACCTGAATGGTAAATCCAACTTAAAAGATGAGCATATCTGATGTAACAAACATAAATAAAACCCTGCAGCTGCTTGCAACACCCAAGATAGCATTGCTTGGGCTTCACTTTTCATTGGACTCTGTAATAGTAATGTATTTTATTGAGTTTTAAAAATATATGGTCCTTCCAAAATAGGTGATCATATTTCAACACAGCATTCAGTATGTCTAACCAAAGAATCCCACGCAATGAAGAATGTGATACATATACTTGACTAAAACTGTCTGATTTTTATGAATAAAATATTTTTGTCTCATAAAGTTTTATTCCTCTCTGCATAAAAGGATCCACCTCTAAAGTAAGATTGAGTAGTAAGGTAAATAGCGTCGCGTCACTGTCATATTTATATGACGTAAGTATCTACACACTGACTCTGATGCACATCCACAGGTATGGTGCGAGGTTATTTACTTTACTACCCACTCTTATTTTAAAAGTGGATTATTTTACGCAGAAATGCGCAAATTTTTAAAAATCAAATAGTTTCAGTTCCTCGAATAAGTTTTTTGATTACCATTGATAAGATGTACTGAATGCTGTGTTGTAATATGGTCATCTATTATGGAAGGACCTTATATATATTTTGTATGTACATAATCAAACTTTTTAGAAGTAATAAGTATGGTGGTTTTTGTACAATTTGGTAGGCATTTTTTCCAATATAGTATACTTGAGTAGTTGCCAACAGATGATTTTGGTCATTTCATTAAGTTTTTACCATTACCATGGTAGACAAGCCACTTCCTAAATTTTTAAACATTTTGGACCTAACTTCCTTTTAATATTTACCTACCCACTTTCTTGTAAGGCAGTTCGTAAAAGGTAAATAATTGTCAAAACACGTCACTACCGTTGTGACAACTAGATGGGAGAGTTCTACAAAGTCAGTAGTAGTCAGTTCTTGTGACCTGTGTTCCAATTGCATGATAAAGTTGCCAATAAATGTCAAATTTTTAATATTTTAGGCAGGAGTTATTTTTTCCATCAAATTTCTTTTTTTTTTAATGTACACAGAAGTGTTTTATCATTACAAGCATAAGTTGAGTCCGCTTTATAGATACAACTTAGCGTGAGAGTTACAGCCAAATCTCTATTTGTAAACCATAAAAATAGGAAAATTCTATACTTATTTTTGCATTATCTACAAATAATTAAATATCTCAGCATTCAGACAGAAATTTTACTGTCCTGACTAAATTATTAAGACTTATAGTATTATTTCATGCATTAGTCATATCAATTGTCAAGCATACAGTTACTAATGTACCAAATGTTTAGTCACATAATAGCACTTTTTGTGGAGATTCTAATGTTCTTACAGTGCCACAATTTAAGACGGATTTGTTTGGATCTCGACGAAATAAGAGCAAAGATAAATTCTTTTTAAAAGTGAAAAAACAATTCGAGAAACAAAATATTTTTACCCTTTTGTGACGAGTTTTCGTAGGTTAGTTTCATTATCGATATCTGTAAAACTAAGCTAGATATTGAAAAATTTGATTCTTATTTTTCATCTGTAAAACAAAGCTACATATTGAATAATTAGATTTTTATTTTTCGTCTTATTTTGTGGAGATGTATACAAATTCTCTTTCGAATCGTGGCACCGTATGAATGTTACTAGGTGGTAGAGTTCTGCATTGTCTCCCCCGGGTCTAGTACCACCACCTTACCTATTCCTGCCGCAATAGTGCCAGTGCTTGTCACTGTCGTGTTCTGGTTTGAAGGGTAAGGTAGCCGGTAAACTTAGGCACGGGCATTCGATCTTGCCACAAGATAGCAACGCACCAGTAACATCTTTGGTGTCTATATGCGATGATTGATTCTTTCCATCAGGATACCCATCTGCTTATTTGCTATCTTATGGTATAAAAAAAAACCATAGATATGCCTTTTTTATAGTAATATGAGTATATAATTTTTAAAAAGGCTATGTGCGTCCACATGAAAAAAGCATAAATCTCCTGGGGTTTTTCCGTGGGCGGGTCTCCGCAACATGACGACTAGCGCCTTTTTTGCATGTTTATCCTGGGGTTTTATCCAAGTAGTTAAAAATTATCATTTGTCTTTTTCACGGGTCTCAATCAATCTTTGTACCAAATTTCATACAAATCAGTTCAGTAGTTCAGGCGTGAAGAAGAGACAGATAGACAGAGTTACTTTCACAATTATAATATTAGTATGGATATTAATAATTAAACATATCACCTTTCTATCTTTAGATATAGCCTGCAATGCTTCTATTTGTTGTTTGAACCCTACATTCCAAAGGTCTTGTTCAACCTTCTTCTCCAATGCATAATCCAAGTCTAAAACTAACACTTTCTGATATACCTAAAAAATAATGGATACTTGTATTTTTATGTTTTTTTCTTTTTCATTACAATTCTATAACTATAGATTTGTATTGACAAACATCTCCAAACAAAATAATAATACTAAGGTAAAATTAAAATGTTATATATCCTTACTTGTGGAATTTTAAATATTTCTTTGGATGTTGGTGCAATGTGGTGATAATGATCACCACATGATTTAAATTTTGCTACCCACCAATCGGAAGATTGTGGTGAGCCGCAACTGACATTTTGTTTACTGTTCCTATGACAATATCTGTCTTGTTTTCAGACTATATTTTGTTAACAAGAACTCACTATAATATTGTTATTAAAATTTAAAATAGATATGTGCTTATCCCAACATTATTATAAGGAATTGAGAGTTGGGAATGTCTGAAAGGACGTGAAAGTAGAATCAATGCGGTCGAGATGAGATTGCTACGAAAAATATGTGATGTCACATTTGCAGACCGGGTTCTAATGTTGAAGTGAGAATGAGAGGTTAGGCTTGAAAGAAAGTGTCGGTGTAAATATGAGAAAGGGCATGGTTCGAACATGTAGAAAAAATTGTAGATGAAAGGTTAACAAAACAGATATACAATGCAAATGTGGAAGAATGTAAGTACTGGGAAGACCAAGACTGACATATCGTGATCAGATTGACTGAGTACTGTTGAGTTTGTATGAAAAGAGTAAGAAATGTGGTCTCTCTGCCTACTCCTAAAGGGATATATTATGTATATATTATGTTGTTGTTGTATTTTAATATGTATATTTCATATTTGAAATTGAGACTGATGAGGAATGATGACAACATAGAATACATTTTAATGTTTCACTTGTATATAAAATATTCATGCAATCAAAAGCACTCTCTAACCTCACTGTTTAATGACAGTGCATATCAAGCTTAATGAAGGTATCCCACACATTATTCTATTTTTTTAAATCAGCAATACAACAACAAAACATTGTTTACATTTTTAAATCATCTATTTAATCTTTATTAATATATAAACAGGTTTCAGTTTACTGCAAAACTTTTGTGAAAACTCATAATGGATAACATGATGAAATATATGATGTATTAAACAAATCACAATTTATGGTGATTAGATAATCAGTTGGATAGATATCAGTAAGATCAAGCTGTGGTTATTTTATTACAAATGAAAATGATTTAAAAAACACTCAGGCGGCTGCCAGTGTAGTATTGAACACTTAAAAGGGACATGGTGACCTCCTATAACCTCTATTATATACGTGTTTGTAATTGCACATAATTAAAATACATATAATTATATGACATTATCTGTCTATTCTGATTTTTTACTGTAAAATAGCTTTCTAGTCTTGTAATATATTCCGTATGTAAAGTTTGATAAAATGTTTTATCAGACTGCTATTAATTTAAATAAATTAAACTGCCTCTATAAATCATTAATAATAGTACTGTTTATTACCTTTTGTAGTTGTTGTTGTACGGACCATAGTGTTTTGTCTTGTAGCATTGAAATACCACTATTAAATTTTAATATTTTTTGCTTTAACTCGTCTGCCTCTCTATAAAAAATGAATACAATTGTTACAAAAATCATACATTCTCTCAAGCCTTAAAACTGTACAAAAAACATAATTTTGAACACGACAATAGTACTACAGCAGTAGTGTTATTTTGTCTATCATTTAAACTAACCTCAACATTTGCACAGCAGCGTTTAAGACCATTTTTATAGAGGCTTAAAGCCTCAATATCTGTCACAGCATCAGAGCAAATAAACTGAAAAAATATTGATAAACTTAAAACAGGATATACATATGTAAAAAATTATAATTCGAAATCCATGTTAGAACGAGCAAATAAATTTCCATTTCCAGTGACAGTTGACATTACCACAGATTACTTATGTATAAAGCATTGACCTCTAAATATATGGACATGAAATAGCTACAGAAAAAACGTGTCATTTATAGACACAATATGGCTGCCGTGTTAACATTATTAAGGATGTCCAGAAAGTAACATTTATGTTTTATCGATAAACGTTGTTTCCTGATTTACGTATTTTCAACCAAAAAATATGTTATTGTATTAGAGGTGATCTTTGACGTGTAAGAACAAAATCTAAACATAATTTACTAGTACCTATATTGATAACGCTTAAAACGTTCCCAAAAATATTGAAACGCAAAGTAGGTCCGTACTAAAACGTTTATAGTAAATAAAATTTTATATTAATCAAGCTAGACAATAAAATAAATTAAAGTATTTTCACTAATAAGCCTAATGGCTTTAGATTTACTTCTTTTAGTCTCCAGTATTCTGTGCTTTAGTTGACTAATTCTGAGGTTCTAGGACACATCCGACAATTTCATACGTCAGTATATATGACGTCTTTGTTGTGTGATTATATTCGTATTAGCACCTGCAAAACGATCCCTGGACTCACTCAAATAAATAGTAAATTGATAAAGAGAGATCTAGTTGACAAATCAAAATGTCAACGTAAATTCGTTATTTTGTGACATTCGATCACAAATAAACAGATTCAAGATTACGACTTTAAAAGTGGCTAATAAGATAAGAATAGAAATGAATATGTGGTCTTATTTTGTCCAATCACAGTCAACGTACGCATGCGTCGTGTTACGAAAACGTCTTAACTTATAGGGGATATTTCTAAGGGCCTAACATAATTTTACGAGTTGTCGTCGATAAAGCGGAACAATAGTAGCAATAGAATTAAATCATAGCGTACAAAAATAAGGTTGATTATTGTAACGATATTTTCATGACGTTGCAATATTTTTTGTGTTTCTGTTTATATAATTATCATTCTTATGCGTTACCATATATTTTCTTGAGCCACCTTTGTAGGCAACGCTGAATCTCATTATTTTTTATCGACGTAAGCAAAGCTAAAATGTGTAATAACACAAAGTTACATTTTAGTTACAAATTAGTTCTAATTTTAGTTTTTAATGACCGCTCACACCACCAGCCATTTTCGCATTTTTTTCTAAAAAAACACGGACCGTTACGCGCACACGTTCCGAGTTCGTTCCGGTGGACCGTGGTCACAAAAATGATTTATGAGTTGCTTGGATTGAATCAGATACTGTAAAGCGTATATTTTTTAAGAGGCCTTGAGCACTGCAATAAACTGGTATGAGAATTGTTTAATTTAAATGGCTTAAGCTACGAAATAATTCAGGTGTAACACGACACTTTGAGAAAAATATGTATTTGTTAGTCGAGGATTTTTAATTCAAAAATTATATAAAAAAAATATAAAAAGCATAGGTCATCGCTTATGCTTTTTATATTTTTTATATAATTGGTAAACATATACATACGGAAAAAAATAAACAACATATATTATAGTACAAAAATATTTATTTACATAAATATTAATATATTTTTTTTCATAAGTAATACGTAGTTTTTTTCGAAATTTTTAAATAATTTATTTCTTTATCAAATTTACAGCTATGTTAATTTTTTTTTAAATATTGTTTAGGATATTTCACATTCACATCATATGATTTATTTTGAGATCATAGATATCAACACTAAAATTTACGAAAATAAATAAAAATGATACCAGCGCTTTGGGTATGCCCAAAGCGCTGGTATCATGAGTTGGTCGTTAACGAAAAATATGTTTTATTAATTGATTATTATCTAAACTGTTAGATCTTGAACTAATCTTGATTACAAATAAAGTTTATTTGTTGATTAATACGCCAAAACACTTTTAAATTAACCTGTAGAGATGGGTTAATACCGATATTTCTCAAGATTAGGTGATACTAATATATTCACTTTCAAATATTATAATGTCTTAACTAATATGTCATTATTAACTAATATTTCACTGTAATTTGGACCTTAAAGTAACAGTAATAAGATCTGACACTGATACGGCAGGAAAATATCTTAACTAATATATCAGTATTAACTAATATTTCACTGTAATTTGAACCTTAAAACAACAGCATACTGCAGGAAATACGTCTGTCTCATTCGTACGTACGACGCGGCGTATCGTGAAAATATTTTAATATTTTCACGAATCTGAAAGAGCGCCAATCTAGTGAATCCGAACTATTCCGAAGATCGAATGATATTATCCGATTCATTTTGGATACCCGTTACAGATATTAGGCGAATATGAAATATTAGCATATTACAGTTCGCCGGATTACTAATCCACGAATCCTTTCAATATTACTAATATCTTAGCGAATACTAATATATCAGTCACACCATTATTAAACAGTATCATAAACTGCAACCAACACATAACACACACAGCACGAATCAAAATGGCGGACTAAGTTCTTTTATTTTTCCCTAAGAGCGTATTTGAAAAAAGAATGCCAATTTGATATTATTCTGTACAATGTTTCGTTCGAAAACGATAAAATACCATAGAGTATTGTAGTAAAACTGGTAAATAGTGAAAATATTGTTTTTTTGGATGAAATTAGCGTTGGTTTATATCCAGTAGAGCTTGTATCTTTATTTTGGTCGAAGTTTTTGTTATTGTGATAGCGTCTTTCGATGGATAGCATTCTTGTTTCGCATGTTGAACTTGATAATAGGTTGGAAATATAATTGCATTATTTTTCTTAACACTTTCCCTTAATGTATTGTATTGCCATTTGTTTAGCTTAAGTGATAAAAATATCCCCAAAGCCTCATCCGGAGAAAAAGCAGGTTTAGTTTCTTTAACAGATACGCACCTTTTTACTTTTTTCACACCATGTGGATTCTTAATTAAATGTTCTAATATTTCAGCAATTTCCTCATTCCTATCTACTTTTAACTGCGCAAAATATGCATATTATATTTCGTTCGATGACAAATGAAAGTTTTCTGCTCGTATTTTTTTCTGTTTAGGACCTATTTCACAAAAAGGTAGTCTAGGGCTTTGTTCGGTGGAGACACTTGCACTGATAGAAACTTTTAATGGTGACACAAAATTGATAAAATACAAATGATATTTTTTTTCAAATCATAAGATAGCAAACAAGCAGATGGGTCTCCTGATGGAAAGAGTCAACCATCGCCTATGGACACCAAAGATATTGATGGTGCGTTGCTATCTTGTGGCGAGGTCTAATGCCACATGCATAAGTTTACCGGCTATCTTACCCTCCAAACCGGAACACGACAGTGACAAACACTGACGCTATTGCGGCAGGAATAGGCGGTGGTACCAGAGCCGGGCGAGATAATACAGAACTCTACCACCTAGTAGTCACGATGGCAGTGACTTGCATAGCCAATCGGTCGCCCTTTACGATCTGCCTGGCAGAACGGCAATTGGTCTATTCTTCAAAGGAGCCCGGAAACAACACGAGGATAAACAAACAAATAGAACAAACATTTACTTGTTTACAAAAAGTTAAGGCACCTCTGCTAGACCTGCACAAACTATGAATGACTGGTATTCTTTAGAAATGAATAAAATATATCTTACTAAACTAGCAAAAAGCAGAGCTTTGTAAGGGCTCGTAAAGTTATATTATCTAGTAATATTGTTAGGAAAGTATTTTTATGAGAATTACATATTTTAATGTATGGACTTTATCTAACCTAAAAAATCCAGCGTGTTTCGCCCAAACATTATATTCGCATCAAAGGCGTCGTCAGGTTGCCAAGCTGATCAAACTGATGCTCTATAGCTATTGCAGTCTATACGTCGTGAACCCTTGCCTTTATACAAGAATACGATGCACGTGCGCCGCCAGTCAAATATAAACATTTTGTGAAATAATCTCTTAATAAGTTCAAAAATTCTAATAAAAAATGTATCTTCTATAGATTTTAACTCGTTAGTTTTTTAATAGATGGCGTTAGTAGTAATAAGATTCTCATAAAAATTGTATTTTCTATTTTTTTAATGTTTATAAAATGGTATTTTTATGGTAGATAACATATCTAGACATGAATTCAAAGTACCACGTCGAAGCTCAAACCTAAAAGTGCGACACTTTTTCAGTAAAATGTTCCACAAAAGTGCATAGTTCGTCGCCTAGTGTATAATAATAAAATCTATTTCATTCATTTCTAAACAATACCAGTTTATTAAAATATTTACTGTGTGACACCTTATCATTAACTCGACGTCCATGATATCTATATCTTAAATCAATAAAAACTTTGATTACACTTTTAATAAGTAATAGTTTATGTGTAGAATTATGATCAGGCTGAGAAGCTAACCAAAATATTTTTCCACATCATAAAAATCACACATAAATTTAAATATATGTAGATAATAATGTAGTAAAATATTTAGGAATCATGCTAGACCAAAGATTATCGTGGCATCCTCAAATTGAATTGATATCTGGGAGGATCAGAAAACTTATTTGGATTTTTCTGAAATTAAGAGACGTTGCATCCAATACACTTCTAAATAGAATCTATTTTGCGCTAGCTCAATCAATTATTTGCTATTGTATACCTGTATGGGGTGGTGCCACTAAAATTAAAATGTTGCAAGTAGAACGAGCCCAAAGAGCATTATTAAAAGTAATGCATTTCAAAACCAGTAGATTTTCCACAACTGAACTATACTCACTGTGCGAGTTACTATCAGTTAGAAAACTATATATACTTTATGCCATACAAAAAAGACATAGGTTGATTACATATGATAATAACCAAAAAGTTAAAACAAGGAAGGATGCTATTTTACAAAACTCAACGGTAAAAACACCTTTTGCCAATAGACAGTTCTTAAATCAGTCTACTATAATATATAACAAGAAGACTTAATAAGAAGTTAAATATTTATCCACTAACCATCTACAACCTTAAAGAGGTTTTAGTGGGCTGGCTTAAGTCACTGTCTTATGACGATGTTGAATCAATTATTTTTAGCAAGATAATATAAGAAAACTCTATTAACTGATGTATCTGTCTGTTAGAAACTGCTAGTCCTAAGATTAATGTAACACATGTACTTACAATTACCCATGCTGACATAACATACTCGTACACGCATACACACTCATATACACGTACAGACTCATACACATACATAAATACACACACGCAATAGGCACGTATATTACTTAATTTACACAAATGCTAATGATGTTCTGGAAGAGCGGTGTATCCTGACACAAGCATTTCTGCTTAAAAGGATGCGCCGGACAATGTAATATTATATAATCAGTGTAAAATAAGTTGAGAAATAAACATTTAAACATTTGTAAAAATATATTATCTAAGTCTTGCAAACACTTACCTGTATTGAAATCACCTAAATATTACTGCCATAAGTCATAACATCTACTATATGGTTAAAGAATTTATTGAATTTTATTAGAATTAATATAATAATTTACACATTTCAATATTAATTTACATTCCAAATTTTAGGTATGAACATATTTAAAAAAAACGTAGTATTTAAACTATTCATTTACAACGTTGCGGCCAACAAAGTCCGCATGCATCATAACACCTATACATAAAATGAATCATCATTGATGTTGCAATTAGTTGTATGACGTAACCACTACTTATTCATTAATTTGCAAATATTATACAACAATCAGATGTAATTTAACATGTTGAACTTATTTTTACATACATTTTCCTTTATCACGGGAACATGAATGGATGCTAGTACTGATGATGTTAAAGTCCGAGTTGATTCATGTATATTCTGCCTTTCACACAAACATTAATTTTCTGCTTATTAACGGGCTAAAAATATTTAGGTCGGCATTATTGTCTAAAAACTGAAAGTGTAATTAGGACTACTAAAAATGTTTAATTAACTTATGATCAATTTGAATAATTCTTAAATCTTTTAATTAAGGCTCTTAGCAATAAAAATAAACAAAAAACCGAAGCCATCAGCAGAACTTAAAGGTACAATTATGCATGGAAATTATTGTTAAATTTGATAACTTGTATGTTGTTAAATCAAATTTATATTTAATAGTTATTTATTTTTGATATATTATATCAGTAGCTTAGGCAGAAGATGTGAAGCTATCAAGGTAGCGACCAAAAAAAACATCGACAACAACAAACACAAAATAACACTTACACAAACAGATAAACAGATGTCACTATTCTTAATGACGATTCCATTTTTTATTAACATTTAATACCTATTTAATTATATTATTACTGAAACTTATTAAAAATATACAAAAGGAATAAATACTGAAATTATTCATTATACAAATACTAGTCCCTATTATACTCTTTAGTGGCAATAAAAACAACTTTTAACAGTATTTGATAATATAAATAACAATTGTTAATTGTTAAAAAATTTAATACGAATTTTAATATGTTAATTATTGTCAAATGATCCATACCTAGGTACAATCAGTGTTGTGTGTTAGGGTTATACAGGTGACAGACATCATATCATATTTTATGTGGTAGAAGGAAATCGAGCTTTCTGATGACTGCAGATAGGTAAAAGACACAGGATATCATACTATGAAAACGTAAGAAATTACCATTACCTACTTACCAGAGAAAATGAAGGAATGACATTGTCACGCAATCTGACTACATCCAGTGTTTTATTAAAATTACTTTCCTTGAAATGAAGTGAGCAGACCAACCAGTTCTTATGTCGGGGATTGATATTTTCAATGCCAATGGCATCTAGTCATTTTCTGTGTAAATCTTCATTTCTGGGGAACCTAAAATTTAATGAAATTAAATATCGACAAATCTAATACCCCAACACTAGTCGTATTTTGTAGGAATCAAAAAAATTATGTTTACAAAGTAATCGTAAAATACACGAACATCTTTTATAAGTCAATATAAAAATACAACAATTTAGAATGGATATTATTTAAAATCAGCACGCTTTATCATAGGAGTTTGCGACATACCTGTGAAGCGTTATTAAAGGTGCATTTTTGTCCTTTTTTGCTCCACATTGCAAAATACAACACGAAGGCATGTTGACTAATAGTCTATTAACTTCCACGGAGAATATGGCACTTAATAAACTGATATCTACTTGGTAAATCGTATTTATCCGAAACTAAATTAATATTTTGACAAATCATGTACCTCTTATTTACGTACATAATATGGCGTCGATGACACGTTTATAGAATTGCCAATTACTTAACTTTTAATTTATACGAAAGTGAGCAAGACACAATATCGTTGTCTCTTTTTGCATATGCAAATTACCATTTGTTAAAAAGAGATAAAGAAATGTCGCTTAGTTCAATGTCGATTCTACCGATATTTGTATAACTAAAGTAGCTATAGAATGTTATTGCGCTTCTATATATTATTCATATTTCTATGTATAAAAGACATTTCCCACTTTCGAGTCAAATGTCCACAAATGTCATTTGTCTTAAGCCGTCAATATCAAAATCACAGATTAATACAGGTATAAGTACGAGTCAAGGAAGTTACATTCTACCCGGAATGTTCACACGCGCTTCAAATTGTTTAGAAGAGTACTACGACATGGGTGGAGTGTGTCTCTTTCTCTATTAAATAAAGCACCAACCGCCATATATATATATATATATATATATATATATATATATATATATATATAAGTGCGGCCATGCGTAGTTTGCAAATTACTACTAAGTAATTCTACTAGTTTGAGAAACAGTTTTTGCATTGCATAAGTAACAACGTAATAATTAAAATAAGCACATTTTAGAACTCACTGTGCTAATTACATTTTATGCTAATGTATTTTTCGACGTGTATGAATAAAAGGGATTTAACGATTACCTAATATATAAAAATCTACATCAGATAGTTTTATTTACACTAGCAATTGCAAGAAAGGGACAACAGTCAACATCCACTCTTGTCGTTGTCTTGCTCAGAACGTTTTTCCCCTCTGTTAAGTAAGAATGTAAACTTTATTTGTAACGAAATAAAGTACATTTTTATTTTTCAAATATTGCTTTGTAAAATTCCAGTTATCGCATATAAGTTCCTTGGTACGAGTACAGATAGGACAGTCAACTAGCTGTAGAGTGCGCGCCAGATAAGTCTGCGCGCGGCAGAAATCGGAACTAAATTTTGCTGCCATATTGTTGGTGTAGATTGTGTAGTGCTCTCCGTGTTGAATTCGTATTTCCCTTAAATACCTATTCACATCATGCCGAATGTCATTAAACTAATATATTTTCCATTTATCATTACAAGACCAAAGCTATATATATAAATAATAAACTACGTAAATTGTTTCAATGTTATTACTGCTATGGTTTCAGATTAAATTATAACCATTATTATTTTTTCATAGTAGGTAGTTGGATGGCGAATATTTGACTAATTTACTAGTTCAACTTAATTGAAACAAAATTTTTTTCTGAACATGTGGTTTGAGCCTAGACAAATCTTCTATCTTTAACCACCAAAAAAGTGTCAGAATTATACAATAAATAAGGGCTTCTAAATATGTCTTAGTATCTATAGTTTCTCGAAAAAATCTAAGTTATGATTTCTAGCAATATTAGTTACACAGCTAAGTTTTGCTGTTGTCAGGAACATACCCATTGCAGAGTAGAATATATTCACAGACCACTTAAGAGATGCAAGTATAACATATTATTACAAGTTCTAAGTACAGTTTCATTTCAAATCATAAAATAAGACAAAAGAAAAACGATGCATGGATTCGTATATCAACGTAAGGGATTTTTTGAGATTTTCTTTTTTACGCAGCATATTTAAATAGTTGTATTAACTTAACAGATGTAGCGCGCATGCTACCATTATTTTCATGTCCTCCATGTTCGTGTGCGAATGTCAAAATGTAACAAAAGTAAGTTCACGACGGCACTCATATATGAATGTTCGTCGAGTAACGAGCCGAATAGCGAACACGAATGTGTAAATGCGGTATCAGAATTATATTTTTCTGTGTAGGTGGTAATGACCAAGGAAGTTACATTCTACCCGGAATGTTCACACGCGCTTCAAAATCTTTCCGAAGAGTACCACGACATGAGTGGAGTGTGTCTCTTTTTACTAAATAAAGCGCCAATCGCCATATATAAGTGTGGCCATGCCTTGTTTGCAAATTACCATTAAATAATTCTACTAATTTTAAAAACAGTTTTTGCATTGCATATGTAATTACTAGGGATGGGCCGAAATTCGTTTCACATTCGGTTTAACCGAATTTCGGCAGCTTGAACCGAACTTCGACATTCGGCCGAAATTCGGTTTAAATGCCGAACATTCGGCACTAGAAGAAAGTATCTTCTTGCACTAATTTGCTTGAAATCTATGCTAATGTTATAAAGAGGAAAAATTTGTATTCTATATTTTTATATATTGTATCATCTAAACTCAAAAACTACTAAACCGATTTGAAAAAATCTTTCACCATTAGAAAGATATTAAATCATCCCCGAGTAACATAGGCTATACTATACTTTCGAAAAAAAACCGTAAAACAGTTGACCTAGCAGGCCATCCCTGAAACATTCCGCTAAATAAAAAAACATAAAAACAAAAGTAAAAAAACTTCAGCATAGATTTTTGAGTTCGAAGAGTTCAAAAAATATGTAAAATGGTTGACCCGGCAGGTCATCCCTGAAACTTTCTGCTAGATCTTTATCTATATCTTAGCACATTACAGATTTTTTTCAGAGTTCAAAAATCATAAATTTGTTACAAATATTCGTTAGCACGTAGAAGTCGTTGTAAATGACAGTAATTTCAAAACGTTTGAAATGCTATATATTTTAAAAACGATGATTGATTTTGGTCTTTCGAATGGCATTCAACGCAATTTTTGATCTCTAAAATGTTTTCATAGCTACGTAGTTTACAGACTCAGAAATGTCGAAGCAATATCAAAAATATTAAAATATTTTTTTTTGAATTTTCGATATTACTAAATCCCAAATAAATCAACCGTTTTTGATGCAATTTGCTTATTTGACGCAGTTTATAGAAAGAAAAGCTGAGTAGATTGTTAAGTCAATCAGTATATTAGTCTGAAAGTCATTTTAAACATGCTAAGTTTGCTGTAAACAACAAAATATTAATATTTGAAACGCCGTAACTTTTGAAAACTTGATTTAATGTTGATCTTTGAAACTGTATTTGAAAAAATTTCGAATTTATGTCGAAAAAACACTTTCCAGATTTTTTCGCCAACGATAACTTCCGAATGGATTAACGATTATGATACAATTTATGAATTAGACGCAGTTTTTTAACAAAAAGAGCTGATAAAATACATTAATCTGGAAGTTATATTAAAAAAATATGTTTCGTCAATTTTTTTCAAAATATTCTAGTCCGAATTGGTTAAAATTGTTGGAAGCCAAGTTGAGCAGAATCTAATTCAATGCCATTAACCGCGATTCGATCGGTCAAGCCGTTCAAAAGTTATAAAATGTTTACATACACACATACATACAACCATACACTCTCTCTCACTCACACACATACATACATACAGACATACTGACGTCATCGCGAAAATAGTCAGAAAATGTTCCGTACGTAGCGGGAAGTTGAAAATCAAAAGTTTGATATAGATGAAAATGCATATATTTTAAAACATGATGATTTAGATCTTTTTAATTGCATTCAACGTAATTTTTACTTTTAAATGGTTTTATTAGCTCCAAAATCGGTAGTTTAAAAAATGACGAAGAAAAGGTAAAAAAATAGGTAAGTCAGTTGACCCTTGAAACTTCCCGCTAAATTGAGGTATTTTAGGCTCAAAGGAACAAAAGCTATAGTTTTTGTTAGAATTTTTTTTCAAAGTTCAAAATTCTGACCTTTGTTATAAATGACAGCAATTTCATTTTTAAAAAGCTGTATATTTTGAAAACGATGATCGATTTTCATCCTTCAAATGGCATTCAACGAAATTTTTGAGGTCTAAAATGTTTTTGAACTACATTCTCGATGAAAACTCTATTTTCAAAAATCGGGGCAAAATCAGTAACTTCCTTATCTATATACCTACGTAGCAGAAAGTTAAAAATAAAAATCCATTCCTAAATTGGAACAATGTAACTCAATGTATCAAAATTTTGCTGTTACGTCATTAATTCACGCGCGTTGCGAAACCCATTAACGATATTCTATATATCCATACTAAAATTATAAATGGGAAAATGTATCTGTTTGTTTGTCCGTCTTTCACGGCAAAACGGAGCGACGAATTGACGTGATTTTTTAAGTGGAGATAGTTGAAGGGATGGAGTGACATAGGATACTTTCTTCTCTTACTTTACACGAGCTAGCCGCGGACAATATAATAGCTAGTAGTAAATAGTAAAATAGGTAAATAGCTAGTATAAAATAATTAAATTTTAAGCAAATTCGTAAAAAAGTCACGACGTGTCACTTTTAAGAAAGCGCCCCAAAATTAAACCGAAGTTCGGCCGAAATTCGGCCGAATTTTTGTATTTTCACCGAATGTTCGGCCGAAGTTCGAATTCGGTTCAAACCACATTCGGCCCATCGCTAGTAATTACATAATCATTAAAATAAGCACATTTTAAAACTCACTATGTTAATTATAATACATTTTATGCTAATATATCTATCGACGTGTATGAATAATGATGATTTAACGATTACCGAATATATAAAAATTTACCATCCGAAAGTTTTATTTACACTGGCAATTGCAAGAAAGGGACAACATCCACTCTTGTCGTTGTCTTGCTCGGAACGTTTTTCCCCTGTTATGTATGAAACATGTCAACTTTATTGAGAACGAAATAAAGTACATTTTTATTTTTCAAATATTGCTTCGTAGTAATTCCAGTTATCGTATATAAGTTCCTTGGTAATGATTAATTCTGACATGACTTCATAATTTAATATCTGTCATAAATTTCAATTTTCATCTTTGATCGTGTTTATATTTGATGAGTGAAATAATTCTAGTACTTAAGTTAAAAATCACGATTTTGTTGCGTGTATTATAAGGCTGTTATTTAAACAGTCAATATATTAAGAAAGCAGCGTAAATCATGGAAATGGATAGGCAAATACCGGTATTGATTATTAATTTTATTCAACTTTATGTTAATTTTATTTTGCTATGTTTTTAATAAAATATTAACGATTAACACATTTTAGTCAACAGGTGTAATAAAAGGACACCAGGAATGTCAAACAAAAGATGCAAAATGGTTATGCATAGAAAACCTGTACCATAAACTTCATCGGCCTAATTTACATGATATTGGTGGGACCCATGTAAATGGAGTTGCAGATTTTTGGTTTTTAAGCAAGACTGAACGCGCAGGACAACTTTACCTCTTGCATATTCTGATTACATCCCGCCAAGAAAGTACATTTGATATTTCTATTAGTAGTGACAGTGAAATTCTAATTAACGACAAGCTTAATGTTGCATTTTTAAACCAGAAGCTGAAAAATTTTGAGATGAATGTGGAATTGAAAATGGAAGGAATGTCAATAAATCATGTCACAACTTTTAGTTTCACAGAATTTGAAATTTCATTTTTTCAGACAAGAAATCTATATATTCCAATTCGTTTCTATTACAAGAATAATAAAGATAAATGGGATTCTCAAATTACTCATAATTTCGAATCACTTTTGAGGGATCCAGTTGGTGCAGATTTTACAATTGAATCTTTGGACGGATTTAAGTACCCAGTCCATAAGGCTTTACTGAGTGCTGTTAGTGAAGTATTTAAGGCTATGTTGAAAGAAGATACAGCCGAAAGCCAGAACAGTTATTTAAAACTTGTCGATGTAAACAAGGAGGATTTACTATGTATTTTGGAATTCATTTACTCTGGAACTGTTAATAACATAGAGAATATTAATTTTTTCAATATCTTGATGTTAGCAGATAGATATGATTTAAAAGATTTGAAAGAACTCTCAGAGATAGCCCTTAGTTCCCAGTTATCTCTTGACAATGCTATTGAATCTCTTGCTGTAGCAGATATGTATAATTCTCAGCGATTGAAAAGGGCCGCCTTTCATTATATAAAAGCTAATCCAATAGCAATACACAGCACAACATTCAAGGAGTTAAAGAATGCTGAAATCTTGCAGGAATTGTGTAAATTTATTGCACCTACTAGTTAAACATTAAGTGGATGATGTTAATGATGTAAATAAAAAATATTTTATATTGAAAACATAAAAATAAACTTTATTGAATAAAACATAACCATATTTAATATTAAAGCAACTGTTAAATAAATATTTAGTTTTAGCTTGATATCAAGCACCACCTTTCATCAGATCAGTCCCCAAACACTAGCCTCTGGCATATCCTCGGACATAATCATTTTGGAATGATACTTGAGGTCTTCGTCTCTGTAGGAAACAAATATTATTTCCTGTTAATTTAATTTAGTAATCATAGGATGTATTATTGATTATATTTGTTAAAATTTTAGAACTTCAATATTTTTTGAAAAATTTCATTTTTTATCTTTATTGTTTAACTTAATTATTATTCTCAAATTTATTAATTTCTTTTCTGAATCTATTTTATTTATTAATAGACTGTAGGTCATTGTTTTTCATTCACAGAACTAAAATGTAGTAACAAAATGCTCCATTATTATAAAACCTACACAATAATCTTTGTAAGTACACAAAAATTACACAATTTATGTTTCAAGTAGGATATGCAAAACAATATCAATAATAATGTGGTTGACATGCAGGATAAGCAAGAAAAAAGGCCCAAATTTGTTATAATATTTATTATTAATTATTGAAACCAATACAATGACCACAGAGTTATCTTTAAAGAAAAGGTTTAATCAACTAAGTCGTAACTCCTAACATTATTCAGATATAAAAATAAAAACTTATATGATGCTATGTGTAATGTGGTACTTTATATTTGCACAAATATTCTGTTCTTTAAGAATCACAAATATAGGTATCTTAGGAATAGTATAGTTAACAAATAAATATTCTTGACTAAATGATTGCTGATGATTGAAAGAAACTACATTGTACAAAAAAAATTAATTAGCCACTTAATAATGATTGGTGTTTAGTTATCTACAAGTTAGCATGGAATATGATAATTTAACGGAATGAACTATATCACTATGAATTGCGGTTTCTTCAGACTGTCTTAAATATTATATAACTTGAACACCAAAATTGTTTAGTACATTACTACTACAAAAGTGTTCTAATTATTCCTAATAAAATTTATTTTGATACAGATTATAATTCAGTTAACACTATTGAAAAGTTCTAGCTTACTCTCACTTCAAACATTCATGGCAGTGTCTGTTTGTTTAAAAGAAGTGATGAGTCACAATTTGTAAAAGGAGTAACAGAATTAATATTAGAAAATCCTATTAATATACTTTTGTTTCTTTAATGCTAATTCCATACCATGCAATAGGCACAACATAGGATATATTCTAACATAACTTTGCCTACTTAATGCAAATAGTATAATTAAATATTAACAGCATGGAAAATATTGGTTCCTTCTCATATTCCTAACATTTTTACAACTATATTTTAAATTCATGTAATTTTTTTTTTCTTTTATAGTGACACCATTTGATTAAACACAAACGTGTTTTAAGTATAATTTAAAATACATTTAGTGTTATAGAATCTGTATCAAAATAAGATGTACAGTGTAACAACGCAATCCTAGCGTTTACCATTATTGTACGGGAGAGTCCGGATTGGTGCTTTAAAATTAGTGGCTGCCTGCTGTTGAATCTGGTAAGCAAGTGGATGAATCTTGAATCCATATAGCCTAAAAAAATAATTTTATCAGAATTAAATGTAACAACATATTATTCAAAACAACAGTATTTTAAGAGCGAATATTTGATTCTCAACGATAACTTCAAGTTTTTGGTTTTTTCCAGAGCAATATTGTTGTGAGCAGATCATTTGAAGGATATTACAGTTTTTGCAAGATTAAATCTTGATTTAGTGCACTAAAGGGCAAGAATATTGGTAATTTTTGATACTTAACAGTTTTTTAAAACAAAGACAATCCCTACATAGCATTTTACGTAAAAAGGCATCAGAGTTAGCTTTCAGGACAAATACAACCATTGTAATGTACCAAAATATATTATTTTATGTATTTTTATGATCCTAAAATGCAATACAGAGCCAAAATGACGAAAGTATTGTTGCTAGATATTAAAAAATTACAAAATCAATTCACTTTAACATTTTTTTTTCATCAATAGAAACCTAAAATATTTATTATATGTGAATTAAGGTAATGCTTAATATATTGTTTTTTTTCAGTCCATTATGTGAACTCATTTATTTAGAAAATTATTTTAAAATCACTATAAATCCTCGCACGCAATCTTTTGCCGATTTTGAAACTGCGGTAAATATACTTTGAATAAGCTGCTTACATTATTACAATATTGTTCTGGAAAAAACTTGAAAACATGAAGTTTTTGTTGCAAATTCAATACACACTCTTAACCAATAGAGTGAATCATATTTATTTGGAACTAGCTGACCCGGCAAACGTCGTTCTGCCTTTTTAACTACTTATTTTTTTCTCTATTTTCTCACCTTCCCTTCCCTTCCCTGGACTTCAACACAATTCAAAACCAAAATTAGGCAAATCGATTCAGCCGTTGTCGAGTTTTTGCGAGACTATCGAACAGCAATTGATTTTTATACAGTGTGTAAAGAAAACCCTGTCCGATCCGAAAGAGGCATATAGGTTAGTTAAAGGCATTACTGAAAAAAACAATAAAATGACTATATTTCAGAAAATAAAAAAGATATCGTTTTTCTAATATTCTTATTTACCTAGAGTTAAGCAAATATTTTAAAAATGACAACACCTTGTCGCTGTTTGTTTCATTGTTTCGCTTTGGCGGCTTTCGCACAAACACCACTCGAAGGTACCGCTATTTGTTTTTCGGCTTTTTACAAAGGAATTTTAAACGCGCCTCACACGCGCCGCTTGTTCTTCGGTAGCATCCGACTTGCGCGGCATTCTTTGATAATAGAATTTACTTATTTGTAGGTGTTATCATACTTCATGTATGAAAATACCATTTAAGATTATTTTTTTTATTGGCAAAACTAATTTATTAATATCCATAAAATAATTACACATATGTAACCGTATTACGGTACCAAATAACACTTTTAATTATCTGACAGGGTTTTCTTTACACACCATATATATATATAGATGATTATTTCAATTGTTTAGTGATACAGGCTTTGATATAGACATGAGTTCATGGATTTAAATCTAGGTTCAGGGAATAGTTTTCAAATAAATTTTAATTTTTCTGTAACACAACTAACCTGAACCTGAACTCCCTCTGAAACTCCAATTTGTCAAAAGATTGACCACTTTACACACAAACTAGAGCAATGTTCAGCAATTCAGGGATATGGTTGCTAGGTATGTATTTATGTAATTGTATGATGTAGCTTGATTTTAACTTAGTAGCAGTGTGATGTGAGAATATGCATGTGATAAACGAACCATAGACATACATATTTCCTCACTACCTTCCTTATCTATCTATATTTTATAGTAATACTAGCTGACCCGGCAAATATTGTCGGCACTTTTGCCACGCACTACTCCTTTGTGGAATAAATTGCGGGGGTGTTTCCGAACGGATACGACTTGGGAGTCGTCAAGAAGTGTTTACTCATTTTAAAAGACCAGGAGCGCAACTGCCAGACCTCTGGTATCACAGATGTTCATGAGCGGTCGTGATCATTTACCATCAGGTTCAGCTCAAGCTCGTTTGCTATTACAAAAAACAATAAAGTTTCTCTATTCAATCACCACGAAATATGCTTCATTATACCACTTAAATTAATGGAATCTAGGTACACCAGGAGAAATCTGAAGAGAACAAATATACAAAAACAACCGAACCTTGACAAATGACCTCTCTACAGTATCACTAGAAGATATAAAAAAAACTGCAATATCAAAAAATTAAGAAAAATAATGAAAGTAGCTGACATACATATCAGTTTGCTTATGACCGCCTCGTTGGTCGAGTGGTTAGCGACCCTGACTACGCGATCGACGGGGCTCGGGTTCGATCCCCGACGGGGACAAGCATTTGTGTGATGAACATAAATGTTTGTATTTCCGGGTTTGGGTGTTTATTAAATATATTCTTGTATTTTTATATATGTATTAGTATCGTTGACTAACACCCATAACACGAGCAAATAATTTGCTTACTTTGGGGTTAGATCAGTAAGTGTAATTTGTCCCGTGAATATTTATTATTATTATTATGAGTAAATTATCATATTTTATTGATTCAAGTGTTATTTTGCGTAAAACTGTAATAAAATTTGCTGTTTTCCATGAATTGTTCTATGTCACCTCTGTAATGCCACTGAAAGACTGCGGTTAAATAATTGAATGAAACTCACATAAGGTCTAGACAAAAAAAAAGACCCCCAATGACATTACCCACCCACAACTACTATACTTTCACCCACATTAGTAAATTTATAAACTTTTATTTTTTTAATTCCATCCCCTTAAGTGTTGATTTATTTAAACAAAAGAAAAAGACAGTCGCAAAAAAGAAGACAAGAGTAAAAGGTTTTGAACACATCCAATTTTAGACAAATGGAATGGAATGGTAACACACCTCTCTGCAGATTCCGAGCTGCTACTGAGAAAAACCTCGAAAAAAAACCAGTAACACTTGTCTGAGACCCGGGGATCAAACCTGAGATCTCATGATCTGAGTCCCTAGACCATGAGGCAGGCAATACCTTAATTAGCATGATTCATATCGCATCCATACTAAGTAACAGTAACATAATACGCAATCGCGGCAAATTGCACTACCTACTTCGACCTATGATAAAGGTAAAGAATAGAAAGTAAATATCTTGCCTAGGCACAAACTGTGATGCTGGACGTTTCGGCCTGTATTCAGGATGCACCATAAAAACCATATGAGGGAATCCTGTGCCAAAAAAGGCACCATCAGTGTGATGATGTCTTGAGGACTTGGGTGTGTAAACTTCCATACAACGTGGACAGTAAAGTTTTACCATAGCTTCTCCAGGAACATCGGACAAACCTGAAAATTTATGAAAATTTAATGATGATACAAAATAGTTTTAAAAAAATTATAATACAAAAAAGTTGAAAATTGCTTTCAAAATATTATAATGATATAAGAGAATACAAAATAATTCTTAATTTTTTCATATTATCGAGTAAGCAAAAATTTATTGTTTTTTTAATGTCATTGGATAGCAAACAAGGTCTCCAAGAGAAACCACGGCCTATTGACACAAAATATATTAATGATGCATTGCTATCCAAGTGACAGGATGACAATACCACATGCATGTCTACCGGCAAATTTATTCTCCAAACTAGAACATGACAATGACAAGCATTGATGCTTATGCGAGTGTGTGGCCGCGTTTCTGATCCGGTAGTAGTTGAAAAAAATGTTGACGCGTCAAAATAACGTAATAAATTTTATTGCATAAAGTACTTCTGATTTCTGACAGGAATGGGTAAGGCGGTGGTACCCCAAATACCCGGGCGAGACTTTCCTACCTAGTGAAATAAACTATTGTTTTGTTAACATTAATATAAGACTATAAAAATTTAACACATTAATGTCAGACTAAACATTTAGTACTAATTTATTATATTAGTATCCAAAACTCACCAATGGGTAGCATTGGCTGAGCTTCACAATAAACACGAGGACAGTGTCCAAAATCACCTGCTTGAAATTTTTCTAACATTTGTCCAATTCCTCTGAAATAATACAAGCAGTTTGTGATATGTGTGACGATGTATGATAAGGGAACGTACCCATACTACGTGACCCGTTTAGGGGGGGGAGCGGGGTCTTTAAAATACTACGGTCAGTCACAGGAGCGGGGGGGGTGGCTCAGGTTTTTGTCACGTAGTCGATTTTAATGAGAGAAATTTAATGAATGAAAATAATTGTTGTGTTCGTAAATTAAGTTACTGTAAGTTACAAACTGTATAGCAATATGTTTTCACGAATGTTGTTCTTTTTCATAATACATAATTCACTAGTAATTTAAGTATGCATGCAGTCTTATGCAATAAAGACGAGTATGAGCCAAATTATTTTTTTTTTCAATTTTGCCTGTGAAATGATTAAAAATTATAACTATGAATTACTACGTGAAAACTAAAGGGGGAGGGGGGGGGGGGGTCTTGCATATACTACGAGTGGTTACCGAGGGGAGGGAGGGGTCGAAAAATCTTAAAAAATAGGTCACGTAGTATGGGTATGTTCCCTAATGTAGAATAAATTGTGTGACATAAAACAGATTCAATATACATAATATGCCAAATGTTATAATTATTGATACAGTATCAAGATCACTGGCAACTACTGACATTTCCAGTAATCTCTTGATATTTTAAGATAGATAAGATTTATTATTATTATTACTTAGTTTAAAAGTACAGTACAAAAGTTTATATTTCTATTGGACTCCACACTAGGCAAAGCCTGTGGTGTAGATAACATGCAGTGATTTCCATATATACAATTAACAAAAATTTCACAGGAGGTAATAAAGTTATACAATAAAACAAGAAGAAAAATTGAAAAGAAAATTTGAAAAAAAAATTAACAATAACAGGCACAGTAAGTTAAATTTAGATTGCCGAGACTTACATGACTTTTGCGTTTGACGTTGAGCTTTGCGTGACTTAGATATGAATAAGTGAATGTTTTGTTTGTGCGTGGGTTTTTTTGTGTTTATATGTATACGAGGGAGTGTGTGGGTGTGTGTGTGTTTGAGTATGAGTGACTAAGATTTAGCAAGAATATATTTCGGTTTCTGAGGAGTAAAGGGAAGAAAGCCATCTAATTATTTCCTTTGAAGCAATTCGGAGAGAAAGCTCTTTAATATTGCAGCGTTGACACACTTGATTGTAGATGTGTGGGAAAAGAAAACTTGGTAATCGCCTATCAAATGCACATGTAGTTCTCGCAATTTAAACCCTGTAAACCCTTTTTTGAATAAGGATGGGGTAATCTGGCGAATTTAAAATTGTACTATGGTGTAAAATTACAACTTTCCAGATAAAGAGTTGTCGAATACGTAGTACATTTGTTTCCTTGTAAAGTAAGTCAATAGAGTATCTAGATGGTTTTTTGTGCATTACTTTTAAAACAGCGCGCTGAGATTTTTCTAAGGCTATATATATTTTCGCTATTCCACACCAAATTAATATTCCATATATATAATTGCGTAGTATACCATTTTTTTAAGGAGTTTTATTTAGGAAAACTAATTTTGGTTTGGTTAGGAAAATTGAAAAAAAATAGACAAAAATGATACTTAAGGGAAAAAAATTTTAAATTTCCAATTTGTAAACATTATGTTGCCAATTGTTATTTATACAGGTGATTGGTTAAGTTGACCTAATAGACCGGGAGATGATGACACAAAATATTAAATCATTTGTACCAGTGTGGCAATTCTTCAGGGGTCTAACTACGTAATGACAAAAAGGAAAATAATAGTCATAGCGCTGGTATCGGCGGCCCAATCGCGTGGCCGTTAATCGAACGTGTCGGATTAATAACGAGTGTCGAACGATTTGTTACATCAAAATTCTTGTATTTTCCGATAGTGGATAAAAAAAGCAGTAGGCGGTTAGGTAATTTGTTCATGTGTGGCGGGCTGTAAGTCACGCCGGAAAAGTAAAGCATTATGCTACCACCTATTTCTATCGACTATCGGAAAATACAAGAATTTTTGTGAAACAATTCTTTTGACACTCGTAATTTATCCGACACGTTCGATTACGGCCACGCGATTTGTCCGCCGGTACTAGCGCTATGACCATTATTTTCCTTTTAGTTGTTACGTAATTAAATTCCTGAAGAACCGCCATACTGGTAAAAATGATCTAATATTTTGTGTCATCATCTCCCGGTCCATAAATTCTAGGGGTTATTGTATAAATAATTACTAACTAATTCGACTATGAACCCTATCCAAAATCTAACCGTTTTCAAGTTTTAGGACTCTTAAATTTTTTTACAAAAATTGCCAATGTTATTTTTAAGTATACTTTTTTAAAATTGACGTGTTTTATTTAACTTTTTGTTAGTTTTACGTAGTAGGTATATTTTATAATTATCATCACCAAAAATCTGTTACTGAACGAAATGGATTAGAGGATTTCTCTCTTAAAACAAAATATTTATTATAATTTTTTTTTTTGCATATTTAAAAATATCTATGGTAGATATTTTGCAGATATACTTAAAAATATCTACATTTTGTCAGCTACAGCTAAAAGGTAAAATAGTAATTGGTATTATAATGAATTTATAGGACCATACCATATAGAAACGTAAAGACCACAGCAGAAGTGAAAAACAAAATAATACCGATAAAAATTTTCGTTCATTTATTATTCTTTTAAAAAAGGTGGCATTACCTACAATTTGTGTTCTACATGCCCTCTCCATTTCATATACAAATTCTCATTCTTTTCATTAATCCACTTTTTACTACACCTGCAGTTAATCACCTTCTCATCTCATGTACCGCACCAATTATGTTATGTCTCTGTTGAGTCAAAATATAATTGGTCAAATAATAATAATAAAACGTCAATGGAGGTTATCATGTTGGGTTCAGCGTATAAGATACTTTTTATATATCCCACACATAAAAATCCATAGATGTTAGATCTGGCGGCTACAAGCTGGCCATTGTATGGGTCCGTGATAGTACTCATTACTATTTTACCTCTTTGAATAACTGAGAAAAAGTAGATATTTTTAAGTACATACAATAGACAATTTTTTAAATATTTGTTAAAGAAAAAATATTTTCAATAAATGAATTTCTATTTTAAACAAGAAATCCTTTACTTCAATCCATTTTGTTCATAAATACAGGTTTTTGTAATTATAAATTATAAAATAAGTTACCTACTATATAAACCAACAAAGAGAAATAATTAAAACTCATAAATTAGAAAAAAGTATAATTACGAATAATTAAAACTCATAAATTAGAAAAAAGTAAAATGGACACTTTTAATAAAAAATTTAAAACTTCTAAAATTTGAAAATTGCTAGGTTTTGATAGAGTATTTCATAGTCAAATTAGTAATGATGTATACTGCAACCCCCTAAAGCAGTGTTTGTTAATCTCTAGTTTGAGACCCCTGGGGGTCTATGAGTGTGTGTATGGGGGTCTGCAGTCTTATTGAATTAATTCTTGAAATTGTGCTTGATTTTCTAGGAGCCCGTTATATCATAAAGGTTAACAAACTGTAGGGCAGGATCAAGATCAACTAAACAAGTCACCTGTATATATTATTTAAAAAAATTATGAAACAAAGAAAAATTTTGATAACTGAACTTAAACCAGCAAATATCTTGTCTTAAAAGCCAGGAAATACTCTTACAGCTGAACTATGTGTCGGTGGTATAATATGATGAAATTCTCCTACACTTTTTGTTTGATTCTACCAATTGTTCTGATCGCTAGGTATACATCTGTATAAACTAACTAAATGCATTCATTGTTACAGATGAAATTCAATATTTGTATATATTTTCAAATTTAGTGTTCTATTCTGCAAGGGACCTGTACCAACACCAGCTTTTCCCATTAATCTGGGCTCCTTAAAATAATAGATCAACTGCTTTACTGCTACGCATCTCATAAAAGGAGAGATTATGGAGAGAGGCTTATACTTGTCAGTAATATCTTGACTACTAACTGTGTGGTATAGTTCTGGAATACTTTATTTAGGTTTTGGTACCACCGCCTTACCTATTCCAGCGACAATACCATCAGTGCTTATCACTATTGTGTTGTGGGTTATAGACAGCTGGTAAATTTATTTATTCAGTATTCTCTCCCGTCACACAAACTACACATCATTTAGATTTCTGGTGTCTATACAGCAGGAAAACATCAGCTTGTTTGTTATCTTATAAAAAACAAGAATCAGCATAACAGTTATTAGTTCTTTTGAATTAAATTTGGTCTAGAACTTTATAGAAACGCTATCAATGCTGTTTAAAAGAGTGTAGCTTATTCACCAGGTCGACCAAGTACATTATTTTACTCACCTGTTAGTTAATATGTAACGAGCATGTATCAGTCCATATAATATTTCTGATGCCTGTTCCACAAGATCAGATTGATTTGGATTGTCATCTAAATCATCATCTAGAACATAAGTAAGACTTAGATTTTTACTGTGATTATATACATACAGTGCGTCACAAAAACCTGTCCAATTGCCAAAGGCATTATTTATTTGATAGCTTAATATGATCATATCAGTGTCATTATTTTTTTTTTATATTGATAGGCATACTTTTCAGATCAAAATAATAATAATAATTATTAAATAATATTTTTAAATATTATTATTTTACCAATGGCAACACAAAATGTGACATATGTAAATTTCAGTAACAAGTGGCCTTTAGAGTCCTAGCCACCTCCATATGGAGATGGCTATGATATTAAAAGTGTGCTGCCACTGGGTGATGCAATGTTGCCTTAAAATATTTGCTAAATTTTAGAGAGATTGACAGATTAAATATGAACATTTAGAATTCCACAACATTCAATACACACCGTAAATTTAAATCTAATATAGAATCTTTATTATCATATAAATATCAGGGATGTTACGAATATTCGCATCCGCATCCGCAAATGCGGAAGATTCGCATTAATTCAGACATCTGCATCCGCGTTCACATCTACATCAATCAATGCGAAGATTTTGCGGATGCAGATTCAAATTAACAAGTAACTACATGTAAAGAAAGTGGGCGGAGGTAGAGTGGCACGTACTTGCGTTTGTTTTGGCAATTGATATTATTGCATTCATCCGGTAACTGACGAATAGGAAGGCGCACATTGGTAACAAGATCCTATAGGTACTTTTGGTTGTTGTGTTTTTTCTTATTGTCAATAAATATATACTATATAGTAACTAAAAACTTGTGTTATTTTGTTTTAGAAATAGGATAAAATAAATAAAACATTAAGTTCAAATTGATTTTCAGTTATTTGTGCACTTAACATTTTAGTAATTATCCCTTTAAAATCCGCATCCGCATCGGCATCAAAACCGCATCTGCAGATGTGAACTTTTAATAATCCGCATCCGTATCTGCATCCACGGATGTCAAAATTCTTGCCTCCGTAACAACCCTGATATGTATATAGTAATGCATCAACCCAACTTTATACATTTTCAGGCTGGAAAGCATTTTGTTACTCTTGGTATATTACACTGCATGTAAAATTCACCCAAATACCCAACACTAAACAACAGAAATTTCATTACAATTGTAAAATTGTTTGTGAAAATAGAACAATATCCTATATTTGTTTGTGTGAGAAAGAATACGGGCAAGACTTCATACATCGTTTTTTAGTCATTACCTTAAAGTTTAATATATTCCTTGAGATTCTATATCAACTCCTTAACTTATCCGCATTTAATACATATTTTTTTAACTTGGGGAATAGTAGCTAAATAAAGTTGGAATTTAGGTAAGGTTAACACAAACAATCAGTTCTCTCCTTAGTAGTCTGTGGTTAGGTATTTATCTTGTCATTGGGTGTCTTTAGTACAGCTGCTAATATCACAAATCTAAGATAGATTGACATAATTCTGGGCTAAGATTTTGCAAAAAACACTTTAACGGTACTTAAAAGAACAAAAATAAATTAGCATTAACTATTCTTTAATACAAAAACAGGGAGAATTTTTATTTGATACTTATAATGAAAATTATGATATATAAACTCCGCCTCGTTGATCAAGTGGTTAGCGACCCTGACTACGTGATCGACAGAGCTCGGGCTCGATCCCCGACGGGGACAAGCATTTGTGTGATGAACATAAATGTTTGTATTTCCGGGTTTGGGTGTTTATTAAATATATTCTTGTATTTATATATGTATTTCTATGTATTAGTATCATTGACTAACACCCATAACAAGAAAATAATTTGCTTATTTTGGGGTTAGATCAGTAAGTGTAATTTGTCCCGTGAATATTTATTTATTTATTTATAAACTTATTACTGTTTTAATGAAAATGTAATTAAAGTTTTATAAAATTGTAACACTTAAATATGATGATAGAATTCAATCAATTTGTAGTCTCAATTATTTTTAAATGATTGTTCCTAGCGATATATTTTATTTAATTGATTTAAAAATCGTAGAAAATTATTCTAGTTTATCTAATATTCGTCACTCCAAAAGACACGCAAGGGTTGTACAAAATTAAAATGGCCTGTGTTCTTTAGTAATTATTTGATGTCTATCTAGGCTTGGCTGATATTATTCACTATCAGGAGAACCTTCCATTTTTCTCATACTATTAAAAGATTAAAGTATCATACTATTAAGAGATTAATGCACCTCAAAGAAGGTAATAGATAAACGGTGTGTTTACCAGTTAATTTTCAACCTGAATCAGTGCAAGTATAAAGTATATAAAAAGTATTTTATTAAGGTTTAGTTCTACCTTTACTTCAAAAATACTGGTTTCCTGGTGTAATATAGCAAAAATGTAAGGGTTTTGAATCAGTAAACTAATTTATTGAGGTGTTTTTATTTGATGTTCATTTATCTCTACTTTTTCCCAAACTGTGCCTGACTTACCAATTACGCTTTTGACTTAGACAGATTAATTTTCTGAAGAGCTCTTATCTTAGATACACTCTGAGTTAAAAACTTTTTATAAAAACCACTGAAAGAGTCTAATAAACAGTCTTGAATCTGGTTTCAAACCCTGATGTTCATTCAGGAGGGACCCTTGAAACATTATCCTTAATATTTAACATATAAATTGCAATATACAATGCTTAAGAAACCCATCCACAAGAGGATTATCAAAATAAAATAATTCTTTTTCTTGAAATAAAAAAATAACTTATTTTAAAGTGTCTCAGTATAGTCAAAACTGTTTATGATGACATTGTTTAAAGGTCCCAACTAAATGGTATATGACCGCCTAATCAAAAATATTGCTTTTTATGACATTGCTTATTACGACAACACTCATTAAAAAACTACTTTTAACTAATATTTTTGGTGAATTAGATCTGTTAGAACGACCAGCTAAGCTGTATTCAAAACAATTTGAATAAGTATCCACATCTAGCAAAGTATAATGGTCAATGGCTATTAAAATTGCAAAAGTATACAAATATATAAGTGTCAAATATAGGGCCACAAAAGAAAGTATTTTTTCTTTTGTGGTGGGGTCTTTTGTAATTATTAGAAATTATTAATGTGCATGCAGCAGAATCAAAACCCACTTCTCCATATCCCTTCAGACAGATTGTTACTTATCTGTACACAGACACACCAAACATGTTTTGCAGTTATATTAGAATGTTGTGAACCTTTTAACTTAAAAAATAGGACTTAATATCTCATAAACAGCACCAGCTGTTAAGAGTATTGATTTTTACAACTAAATATGATTAGTCTCTTCAATGTTATAACAGATTTTGACTTTCCTAAAGTTAAGTTAAATTTTGAAAATGTCTGATGATTGGATAGTTTTTTACATACTGTTTATAATGACTTCCAAATTAACATACCGATTGGTTACAAAATCTAATTAGCTCTAATGCCACAAATTGTATCAAAATCAGTTTATCCGTCTGGGAGTTATCGTGTACGAAAATTTAAAAATAAGTGTTTCTTGACATACTTCAAGATTTTTCAACTCATCAATTTTTGATTTTTTACAAATTTCTGTACTGACTGTATTAAGCTAACAAATAATGCTTTTGACGGTTGGACTGGGTTTTTTTACATACTGTATAACAATGTGAAGAAATAAAAAAGGCTTGTATTATTCAACCAATAAAATAGTCATATTTAAATGTCAAATATAACAATTATAACAGTATTATCCTAATGCTGCGGCCACACTTGTGTCTGTTGTCACAAAGCTTTGCACAATGATGGGATACATGCAGATGTGACCTGCTATTATCAACTATCATCATGAACATTTAGACTGCATGTGCCTTAACACGTGGTTGGCAATATGTCAAAGTTTTAGCGCACTAATATCTTCAGGACGATACATGCAGGTGCAGGTGAAGGGTAAGATTATCATCTCGATACACTATTTTTAAGTGTATTCCTAAAATGCAATGTTAGCTCAACTTTCTTAATTAAATCTTTTAGAGATATAATGTTAATAAGGATCATCTAAAATACATTTATAATATCTAATACCATAAACACATACCTGCTTCCAAGTCCAAAATCATATCTAGGGCCTGTCTGTAATGTGGTACTTGTTCATTAAGTCCAGTTAAATTAAATTTGTCATTTATATAATCTTCATCGACCTAAAAGCAATTATTTTCAATCAATACAACTTGCAATCGCTGGATTGTAACTAAAAGTTGCAGAACTTACTTCACAGAAATATTCGTTCCCTCGCAATCCACAAAACCATGAAATCCATGATACCTCCTCCGAGCTGCTCATTTTTCTAAAAAAAAGGAGGAAATTGACACAATTCTTTTCACGTCGAACATAAAGCGCTACTCGCCTGATGAGTTGGTAATTAAAAGAAATTCTCAAACTATTTCAATATAATTTCACTTTTAAAATCTAAAATACCTTATAATTGATCACAATTTCTAAGATTTTTACAATTTAAGCACCAATTCTAATAAAATAACTGCACTTTCACGATTATCAACCTCACCTTTTCGTGCCTTGATTAGCCACGCTTGACGGGACGATACTTCGGGATGAGGGAGTAAATTTCAATTCGTTGCGCGTGTGTTAATTTTGTCTATGGTTGTTGACCATTGATGACAAAACCCAAACAGCTCAACATTCCGTTTACCCTGTGGTTTTACCTATATCGTATTTTGTCAAAATTAAAGTTACCTACGAATTTTTAACTATAAGCTAAAATATCTAAAACAATTGTCATTTTCTGTGGTTAGTTTAAATCTCTGATTAAGGAAACTATGGATATGTTACAATGTCAAGGAAGTTACATTCTACCGGAATGTTCACAGTTCACACGCGCTTCATAATCGTTCCGAAGAGTACCACGACATGGGTAGAGTGTGTCTCTTTCTACTAAATAAAGCGCCAATCGCCATATATAAGTGCAGCCATGCGTAGTTTATAAATTACTACTAAGTAATTGTACTAATTTGAGAAACAGTTTTTGCATTGCATAAGTAATTACGTCATTATTAAAATAAGCATATTTTAGAACTCACTGTGTTAATTACAATACGTTTTATGCTAATGTATTTATCGACGTGTATGAATAAAAGAGATTTAACGATTACCGAATATATAAAAATCTACCATTAGATAGTTTTATTTACACTGGCAATTGCAAGAAAGGGACAACATCCACTCTTGTCGTTGTCTTGCTCAGAACGTTTTTCCCCTCTGTTAAGTAAGAAACAAATGTCAACTTTATGAGTAACGCAATAAAGTACATTTTTATTTTTCAAATATTGCTTCGTAAAATTCCAGTTATGGTATATAAGTTCCTTGGTGAACACTACTAAACAGATTAAAATATAATCGTTTATAACTTTAATATAATTCAGTACCTAGTAGTTGTAGTAGTACGTCAGTATCGTCACAATTATCTACTGCTACTGAAACTAAGTTTTAGTAACTGAGTCCCATTTTACCTTTTGAGTTTGGAAGCCTAAAAACCCATTTTAACTAAGATAATGTCAAAATGGACTTTATTACGAAATCAATAAGCTTCAAGGGTAGTTTTAAGACGGCTGTACACATTGGGCCAAGGTATTGGAGCAGCATATTGGGCCAACGTGTTGAAATCCACTTGGCGCTATGCTGGTAGTTAGCGCCAACATAGCCGGCCAAACGAATGTTATCGGTTTTTCAGGCGCATATCAAAGGCTCTTCGCGCGCTCCGCAAACGGCGTTCACACATTGGCATCTTATTCAATATTCAGTTCATTCCGGTAGTTATATTGTTCTGTGGTTCATTTTCATTCGTCAGTAAAGACGGTTCTGTCGCGCGTGAGTCAAAGTTAAATGATGAATGAATGAACGCTGATCATAAATGTCCTTTATGAATTGAATCTTTCTCGTTATTACACCACAATTATTAAATATGATCTTTGTCGAGCAATTCTGTAAGATATTGAAAATAATACTTATCCATATATATTTACGAGATTTGGAATGATTTTAAAGTACAAAGTAATTATTATTTTTTGGTATCTTATACAGAATCATTATATGGAATCTAACCGAATTCCGAATACATGTTGTACATATTGAATTCAAGTCAATACTAGTTATTTTTTAAACCTTTCTCGTCTTGTCTGGTTTCGCCTTGTTTGCCTCATTGGTGAAAAAGGCGGTTCAGAGCAGTGCACTGGTTTAGATAACATTAGGTATTTGGTTAGGTTGTTAAAAAATACTTAAATTTTAATACTTTTATTTCAGGTTAATGATGCTTAGAAGCGTGTAGCAGATAATAATTCCTGTTATTGAACTAAAAAAGAAAAATAATCTTTAATGACAACTCTTATGGCTGTGACCATCTTTATTAAAGAGCCAATGCAGAATGGTGAGTCAATACACCAAGGTATAACAGAATTCGGCTGTACACATTGGGCCAAGGTATTGGGCCCGCATGTTGGGCTAACGTGTAGAGAACTACTTGGCGATATGTTGGTAGTTGGCGCCAACATTGGCCGGCCAAGCGAATGTTGTAGGTTTTTCGTGCGCACATCAAAGAATATTGGCGCGCTCCGCAAATGACGTTCACACGTTGGCATCTTATTTAGTTCGTTGTCATTCGTCATTAAAGATGGTTCTGTTACGCATGAGCGATATTGTTGTTCCCGAGTTACAATGGCGTGGATAAACACTGAGATTTTACAATTTATAGAAATGTATCGAAATTAACCAATAATATGGAACTCAAAGCATGGACAACATAAAAACAAAAACAAAGAAAGTTATTTACGTACCTAGTTAAATAATGAATGAACGAATGATGATGATGAATGTACTTTATGAATTAAAACTTTCTCGTTATTGCACCACAATTATTAAATATAATCATCTTTGTTGAGAAATTCTGTAAGATATTGAAAATAAAAATTACTTATCGATATATATTTACGAGATTTGGAATATATTTTCCTCGTGTTGGTCCCGGGCTCCTTTGAAGAATAGGCCAACTGTCGTTCTGCCAGGCAGGTCGTAAAAGGCAACCGATCCCTTGTGGAAAAATTTCTCGGATAAAAGTAGGTAAATAACTTACAAAGTGAAAGTAACAGTTTATGAATGTTTATTTTTATTTAAAAAGTCGAAAAAAGTCTTACAAAGTCGGAAAAACTCTGAATTTGATATAAAAATTCGGAGTAATTCCAAAATTTCGGACTCTTCCAGAAGAGTTATTCAGTGTTAATAAATCTTTCTGCCGTGCAACGTTTATGGGTACTAAAAGAAATATATTAAAAGTTATTAATACTACGAAAGTGTAATAAAGGGGAAAAAAATATAACTAATACTTCCCCGGTTTTCCGTTTAAGAATTTGAAACTTTCTTCTTTGTTTAAAAAAAGGTTACCGTTACTGTCGATCAATATTATAAACTTTGTTTCTTCAATTTTTGATAATTATTATTAAAATCTATTATATCACAACGTTATTTGCCAATTTTTATTTTATTGTACTTTTATTACATAAATATATTTATAAATTAAGTAAAAATTAAAACAGCTGATCTAATTAGCTTTTGACAGGTTGAGTCAGTGTTGCCAGAGAAAAAGTCAATCTTTCGTCCTTAAGAGCATGTGTCAGAGGCCTAGTAGCATATCAAAGCAGTCAAGAATAACGACGTTAATAAGTCGGCGATTGCTAAACATCTACAGCTGTAGTCGGGCCGTAATCACTGGATGGAATTTCATAGGCCACGCGTATTTTCGACAGAACGCCATATTACATTCCACGGCTAGTGAAAGAAGCCATTGAAATCAAAAAACATCCAAATTTCAACCGAGAAGACGCACGTAGTACGTCCTTGATAAGTTTTCTTGGCACGTATTGATTTTTGAAAAGCTGTATATTTTGGAAACGATGATCGATTTGATCTTTCAAATGGCATTCAACTCAATTTAAATATTGCTTTAGCTAAAAAATCGGTAGGTTCAAAAATTTCGAAGCAATGTCAAAAAAACATTTTCGTCTATGATAGATCCCAAACAAATTTACCGATTTTTATCCAATTAACGGTACTTGGCGCAGTTTTTAAAGGAGAAACGATGATAAGATTTTGAAGTCAATCGGTATATTAGCCTGAAAGTTATTTCCAAAATATTAAGTAACTTTGCTAAAGAAAACGTAATTTTAATATTTGAAAAGTTGTAACCTTTGAAAATAAGGTTCGGTTTTGATTTTTAAAAGGGCATTCGACGTAATTTTTATAGTATTAAAATATCGTAGAATACCAAAAAATAATTGGTTGAAATATTTCGAAGTTATGTCGAAAAAACACTTTTTTCAAAATTTTCGTCAACGATTACTTCCAAACGAATAAACTGATTTTGAGGCAATTTATGCATTAGATGTATTTTTTTGAGGAATAGTTTTTGTACTCAATCGGTACATTAATCTGGAAGTTATTAAAAAAAAATTGTTTCGTCACAATTTGTTTAGGGTATTTTCAAAATTTCTCAAAATCTCTTAGGCCCATTTGGTACAAAATTTCAGGAAGTATAAGTTGAGCGGAATCCAATCGAATGCCACCAACCGCGTTTCAATCGGTCCAGGCGTTCAAAACTTATGAGTTGTTGACACACACACACACACACACACATACATACAGACATACTGACGTCATCGCGAAAATAGTCGAAAATGGTTCCTAAGCCCACAAAACGCGGACATATGGTGAAAACTCCATTTCCATCCAAACGAGTAATTCATGTATTATTGAATTGTTTCTCCAAAACAGCTCTATTGGTTTTAATGAAATGTTGTAATTAGATAGTCTTTTACTAAGGTAATTGACCGTACTATGAAAAATTATCTATACATAAAATAAAATCGTAGGAAAGTCAAAACTGTACTGAATTTTTTTTAAAAGAATACTTGGGGGTGACCTACAATCGATATCGAAGCCAAAAATATAGTTTTTAGAATTTATGTCTGTCTGTTTGTCTGTATGTATGTCCGGGGTAAACTCAAAAAGTACTACATGGATTTATTTCAAATTTTGCATGACTATTACTAACAGGTCGGGTCAACATGTAGGCTACATATTATCAAGCTGTCACCTACGGGGGAGGTGCTGTGCGGAGTAAACGAAGTCCGCGCGGACGAAGTCTTGGGCAACAGCCAGTATAATTATGGCGAGCGAAGCGAGCCCTACACTAGGCGACTTTCTATGCACTTTTGTGGTACATTTTCCTGAAAAAGTATCCCACTTTAAGGTTTGGGCTTTGACGTGGTGGTTTAAATTCATGTCTAGATATATTATCTACCATTAAAATGCTATTTCATAAACATTAAAAAAATAGAAAATACATTTTGTATTAGAATTTTATTACTGCTAACGCCATCTATTATAAAAATAAATAAATAATAATAATAAATAAATATTCACGGGACAAACTACACTTACTGATCTAACCCCAAAGTAAGCAAATATTTGCTTGTGTTATGGGTGTTAGTCAACGATACTAATACATAGAAATACATAATATATAAATACCAGAATATATATAATAAACACCTAAACCCAGAAATACAAACATTTACGCTCATCACACAAATGCTTGTCCCCGTCGGGGATCGAACCCGAGCCCCGTTGATTGCGTAGTCAGGGTCGCTAACCACTCGACCAACGGGAGGCTCAAATAACGAGTAAAAATGCTACAAAGCTACACTAGGCGACGATCTGTGCCCTTTAGTGGTACATTTTACTAAAAAAATATCGCACTTTTAGGTTTAAGCTTTGGCGTGGTAGTTTTATTTTGTTTAATTCATTTTCATTCACTCCAGTTTAATACAATATTAATCTATTAAAACACTTGTACTTTTTAACTTCCCACTACGTATGTAGATAGGAAGGTTACTGATTTTGCTCCGATTTTCAAAAATGGAGTTTTCACCATATGTCCGCGTTTTGTGGGCTTAGGAACCATTTTCGACTATTTTCGCGATGACGTCAGTATGTCTGTATGTATGTGTGTGTGTGTGTGCAGCACAGACATGTTTCGTTGTAAATATTGATGTAAATATAGATAGTAAGGCAGGATAGAATGTATGTTTCGTTTAGTTCGTAAGTTGTTTGTAATAAATAATATTCGTTTTCGCCTTTTATTCGCCCTAAGACCTACATACAGCTTTGTTGTATAGAAATAATAAGGCTTTATGTAGTTATGATCTTTGCCTATTAGGCATATTACGAATAAAGCGAGTTCCACGCAGTCGACAACATTACGAGTCGACTCTTGCGAGATAGTATTTATATGCGGGAACTCGCAATTACGAAAATCCGAAAAGTGCAAAAATTCTGTATGTAAACAAATGTTTTATGATTGTAAATAGTATGTATAATGTAAGTATAAGCCTTAGGCATATGTTTAGACACTTTTCGGTACCATAAAGATAGTTTACAGGATAGTACGACCTGAAAAGGCGTACAACTCTGTGATTGTAAGAGTTTCCGAGGTCCTGTAAGAGCATACAATGTATATAACACTCTTGTTTGTTATTGTATAAGTGTATTTGTGTTAGATCCTTGTATGTAAATAAGAAATAATACATTGTAATTTGTTTTCGGTAGGTCTTAGGGCATTACGTACTTTGTTTTGTATATATTTGTAAAAAGGTAGTACCGTTGCACTCGCTAGAGGGCCACACTAGTTGATTAGAGGTAGGAAAAGCTACCTAAGGTAAAATTATTAAGATTAGATTGCAAAAAGTAGGATTTTAACAAATCCAGACATTGTGGCGCCACACCCGGCGCCGATTGTCTTTGTAGATTTCCGCCGACCGTCTGGCCGCGCACTATAAATATCGGAGAGCGCGGCCATACATTTAGTTCCGTTCCGTTCCGTTCCAGTAAAGTAATAGTTTCGTTACGACTCAATAAGTTTCCCAGACAAGTTCCTGGGCTTTAGTATATATCCATAAGGTACCGGCTTTAGAGTAGGGCAGTGCTAGGGCAAGTACTGGCTCTCCATACAATAGGTCAAATATTTGCAACGGTGCTAGCTTTATTGCTATTTCGTTACAATAAAGCACCTTTGCAACGAATCGTTGTGGTCTCAATTATTTCCCTGGCAGACCCGGCTCACGACCAAAGCACTACGGCTGGTGGGGCATCGAAGAGAGAAGAACCAGATATACAGTCCGCTGGCTCCCCCGGCTGTAGTGCACATTTTCTGGTCGCATTCGAGCCGGATCACTGAACCATGCCGATCGAGACAAGGAGTACGTCGAGTCGCCGAGAGGAAGAGGTCGCTAGTCGCGAGGAGGAAACGAGCGGTACCACCACGTCCGCTACGGAGACTAGCGTAACAACAGAGAACACCGAGGCGACCGAGACCACAACAAGCACCGTTGCAAATAGCGAAAAGCCGGTACCATCCGCAGTCGAGTCGCCGCGTATAGTTTACTTACGCGCCAAATTAGAAGAAGCGCGCTTACGAACAGAAGAGGCGCGCTTACGGACGGAACTCGCGCGCGCTGTTTACGAACAAGGGCAAGCAACTGCCATTACGAGGGTCGAAGATTGGATGGACTCCGCTCGGCCAACCCATACGGATCGCCAGCCGGCACCAGAGCCGCTGGCAATCACCAGTTCGGTGGCACTTATGCCACACCCACTACGAGAGGCGGCACCTAGGCCGCAATACGAAGAGGCGACGCACGCGCCGCACCAAGAAGATTCGGCGGGCCATGAGTCGCCCGCACCACGAGAGGTGGCCCAGGCGCCACAAGCTACGTCGCCCGCGCAGTCGGCGGGCATTTCAGCGCGCGCTGTACGTCCGGCGGAAGATGATGTGTCCGTCGTAGAGAAGGCGAAGATTTCGACGCCTACTGAAAATACGGCACCAAAACAAGAGTCTGGTGCACTGAAGGCCGCAGATATCACCGCGCTCGCGTCCGCCCTGGCAGAAGCATCACGAGGGGCGCCGCGCTATAGTATGGAGTTACCAAGTTTCGATGGCGCTGGTGAAGAATGGTTGCAGTTTAAAGCGGCATATCGAGATACGGAGAAATATTTTAGCAAGGCAGAAAATCGGGCAAGAATTCGAAGATGTTTACGTGGAAACGCCAAAGAAGCCGTCGCTTGCATGTTTTACGGGGAAACCGACCCAAGTGAGATCGTCGACCATTTGGAAATACAGTTTGGTCGGCCCGACGCACTAGTGAACGCCGAATTAGAAAAAATCAAGTCATTGCCGCGAGTGAAAGAAAGTGCGCGGGAAACGTGTGTGTTCGCCAGTAAAGTGAACAATATCGTCGCTACGATTCGAGCTCTCAACAGAGAGAGCTATCTACACGATACGGTGGCAGTAAATAGTTTATTAGCAAAATTTAATTATACGTTGCAGCACAGTTGGTTCCAGTACGCAAGACGGGAAGATAGAAAACCCGATCTACAAATGATTAGTGAATTTTTAATGAAAGAAGCCGAGATGTGTGCTGCGTTGGTGCCACATGAACCTACGAAAGAAAATCAGCAAGTTTTTAAGAAAACACAGCGAACACACACACAGAAATATGAACAACAAGTGAAGAGAGACAAATGTGCGATATGTCAAGATGCACATACTAGCTCTATATGTGAACAGTTTACGAAAGCTAGTGTTGACGATAGGTGGGCTATGGCAAAACGTAATAATTTATGTTTCAGGTGTCTACAAAAAAGAAAGCCAAAACACGAGTGCAAGTTTCGGCAGTGCGGCATCGACGGGTGTAAGAGTTCGCACCATCGGCGGCTACACAATAGCCGCAACAGTTATACGAAGAAGACATCTGAAGATCAAGCAGAAGACAGCGACGCCGTGGTGACGTCAACGCAGTCAAGCGCGCCACGCGCCTACCTTAAAGTTGTACCGATTGTCCTGACAGGTTCCAGGGGCAGCGCGAACACATACGCGCTATTAGATGAAGGGTCCACAGTCACGCTGATAGAAGAGAAGGTGGCTGCACGAATAGGAGCTCGCGGGCCGGTAGAGCCGTTCCGCATAGAAACAGTTGGCGGCACGCGACTCAACGCAGAGAGGTCGCGCCGCATCGCAGTCACCATCAAGGGCCTTCATCACCATCAGCGACATCGGATAATAGGAAGAACTATAGGTAACCTTAACCTATCGCCACAGTCTGTTAATAGATCCATCGTCAACAACTGCAGACATCTAGAAGATATAGAAGAAGATGTCATCATGGAGCGCGCCGTGCCAACCGTGCTCATCGGCCAGGACAACTGGCACCTGATCGTGACGAGGGCTGTGAAGAGCGGAAGACGTGGACAACCAGTAGCATCGCTCACGCACCTTGGCTGGGTGCTACATGGTGTGGACTACCGCCACAAGCAGCGAGTCCACCTAGTGCAGAGAGCTGCCTATGCCGAACAAGATGAAGATATAGAAAAGGTAATAAGAAATTATTTCGATTTGGACAGTGTCGGCATCACTCCGCGCCAGCCCATCAACCAGAACGAGCAGCGAGCCCTGCAGATTTTAGAAAATACGTGTAAGCGCTTACCTGACGGGCGCTACGAGGCAGGTCTACTATGGAAAGAAGATAGCCGCGAGTTTCCTGATAGCCGCGGCCTGGCTATGAAAAGATTGTATAATACAGAGAAACGTCTGGACAAGGACCCCGCGCTAAAGGAGGCATACGAGAAACAGGTACAACATTTATTAGATAGTGGTTACGCCGAACCTGCCTACGAGTCACCTAGCCAAAGCAGCTGGTACCTGCCTCACTTTGCAGTAGTGAATCCTGCAAAACCTAAGCCGCGAATAGTTTACGACGCAGCTGCGCGGGTCAATGGAGTAAGTCTCAACGACATGTTATTAGCTGGTCCAGACCTTCTGCAGAACCTACCCGGAGTGCTAATGAGATTTCGACAGCTGCCTATCGCCGTGACAGCAGACATAAAAGAAATGTTTCTGCAAATACGTGTACGACAAGAAGACCGGGACGCATTACGTTTCCTATGGCGAGGAAGCGACAGAAAAGGTTCGCCACGTGAGTATAGGATGACCAGCGTCGTATTTGGAGCTGCGTCATCACCAAGCACCGCTATTTTCGTAAAAAATAAGAACGCACAAGAATACGCCAACCTCTATCCCGACGCCGCTACAGCCGTGGTAAGAAACCATTACATGGACGATTACCTGCAGAGCTTCGATAGTGAGGAAGATGCCATCAGAATAGCCTCGCAGGTTAGCCTCATTCATCAACAGGCGCATTTCCAGCTGCGCGGATGGAAAACGAACAACTCGGCCGTAGCTAAAACGCTACTAGTAGCGCCATCTCTGGGCGGCGATTGGGAACTAAGCACAGAAAGCGAGAAGGTTTTGGGATTAAAATGGAAACCTCACAACGATAAGCTGGGTTTCAATGTTAAAGCGGTGTACGATGAAGATAAAACACCTACGAAGAGACACGCGTTACGGGTAGCTATGTCTATTTTCGATCCTTTAGGTTTAATTACACCTGTAACTATTCACGCGAAACATTTACTTCAAGAAACGTGGCGAATCGGACTACCATGGGACGAGCCTTTACCTGCGAACTTGGAGAAGACATGGAGAAGCTGGCTTCAAGATGTGAGAAGAATGGAACACCTGGAAATACCTCGCGCACATCCTAACCTGGCGCGAGCGCGAGATCGGCAGCTGCACATCTTTACGGATGCCAGTGAGTCTGCCTATGCAGCGGCGGTCTACTGGCGCATAGTCAACGAGGATGGCGAAGTCAGCGTCAGCCTAGCAGCAGCCAAAGGAAGAGTCAGCCCGCTCAAGTTTACCTCCATACCAAGGTTAGAAATTCAAGCAGCTTTACTAGGTGCCCGCCTAGCTCAGCACGTCATGGAGGAGTACGAGTATCAGCCAAGCCGCAGGGTGTACTGGACAGACAGCCGCACAGTTCTATCGTGGCTACGCACAGGCTCGCGAGCATTCAAGCCGTTTGTTGCCCATCGAGTAGCAGAAATTGAAGATATTACGAAGGTCGCAGAGTGGCGATGGGTGCCGTCTCGCGACAATGTAGCTGATGATGCTACTCGCCATATCCCGGAAGAATTTGGAGACCGACATAGATGGTTCGTTGGTCCGGCCTTCCTTTATTTAGAAGAGGACAAGTGGCCGCAAGATGTCGCTACCAGTAGCGAATTAACAGGCGAAGAAAAACCGTCGGCAGCTGTAAATAGTGTAAATATTGTAAATAACATTAGAAAAATTATATGTATTACAGAAGCACTTCCGGATGTAACAAGATTTTCGTCGTGGCTTCGACTGGTGCGTGCAACAGCGCGCGTGCTGCAGTTCATCGAGCTCTGCAGACCAAATAAGAAATGTGTCGCCGGTGTGCGTAAGCGCACAGCTCCGAAAGCCTCCAATGATGAAAATTGGGGAAAAAAGTATACGAAAAGCTCGAAGAAAATAGAGAAAATTAAAAGGCCACGAAGTTCTGAAGAAAAACGACAATACTTGCCGCTAGATGGCGCTGATATCATTAGCGCCGAGAAATTGTTAATAAAGTCGTCACAGCAAGAAAGTTTTGCTAGCGAAATAGAAGCTATTACGGGCGGGAGCGCGATAGCAAGAGACAGTCGGTTGAAGCAGTTATCATTATTCATCGATCGAGAAGGCATTTTAAAAATAAAGTCACGAATAGCGGCGGCGGAAGATATTAGTGAAGATTTACTAGAACCGGCCGTGCTAGATGGCCGTCACCCATACACCCGCCTCTATATAGAACATGAACACCGGCGTCTTCACCATAGCGGGGTGGAAGCAACTACGAGTGAAATATTACAGAGAATTTGGGTTTTACGGCTTCGCCCCACCGTGCGCGGCATAGTAAAGAGCTGCGCGCTTTGCAGAAGAAGAAGCGCTATCCCGCCACAGCCGCCTACAGGCGACCTACCGAAGTCCCGGGTCGCGCACCATCAGCGAGCCTTCACCTACGTGGGCCTGGACTTTCTTGGGCCATACAGCGTGACCATCGGGCGGCGCCACGAGAAGAGATACGTGGCGCTTTTCACCTGCCTTACTTCAAGGGCGGTTCATCTGGAGATAGCCGCCAACCTGACTACGGACTCCGCAGTAATGGCACTGCGGCGCATGATGTCGCGCCGCGGGTGCCCCACCGAGGTTTGGAGCGACAACGGCACCAACCTGGGCGGCGCTGATGCAGAGCTGAGGCGCGCCGCACTAGACGCCACTAAGGAAGCAGCAGCCAACTACGCAATCAAATGGAAGTTCATCCCGCCGAGCGCGCCATTCATGGGAGGCGCATGGGAGCGCATGGTGCGCTCTGTCAAGGCTGCACTGTTCGCCGTGCTGCAACAGCGGCATCCACCAGAAGAGGTACTGCACACACTGCTGGTAGAGGTCGAGCACACGCTCAACAGCCGACCTCTCACTCACGTGTCGGTGTCACCTGAAGACCCGGCACCACTGACGCCCAATCACTTCCTGCTGGGCGGACCATCACGCGTGCCTGTCCCGGGCGCGTTCTCCGAAGGCGATACTATCGGCCGCCGCCACTGGCGGCACTCACAACAGCTGGCCAACCACTTCTGGTCACGCTGGGTACGAGAAGCGCTTCCGCTACTCCAAAAGCGGCGGGAGCCTCACGGAAGAGGAGCAGAGCTGCGCGTCGGCGACATCGTGCTCATCGCTGACGGCGCGCTGCCAAGAAATACGTGGCCAACGGGGATCATCGAGGCAGTACACCCTGGAGCAGACGGCGTGGTACGAGTGGCTGACGTACGTACGGCTGCGGGAGTCATGCGAAGACCGGTCAAGAAGTTGGTCTGGCTGCACCATATTTAGTATAACACTGCGTGTTATAGGCGGGAGAATGTGCAGCACAGACATGTTTCGTTGTAAATATTGATGTAAATATAGATAGTAAGGCAGGATAGAATGTATGTTTCGTTTAGTTCGTAAGTTGTTTGTAATAAATAATATTCGTTTTCGCCTTTTATTCGCCCTAAGACCTACATACAGCTTTGTTGTATAGAAATAATAAGGCTTTATGTAGTTATGATCTTTGCCTATTAGGCATATTACGAATAAAGCGAGTTCCACGCAGTCGACAACATTACGAGTCGACTCTTGCGAGATAGTATTTATATGCGGGAACTCGCAATTACGAAAATCCGAAAAGTGCAAAAATTCTGTATGTAAACAAATGTTTTATGATTGTAAATAGTATGTATAATGTAAGTATAAGCCTTAGGCATATGTTTAGACACTTTTCGGTACCATAAAGATAGTTTACAGGATAGTACGACCTGAAAAGGCGTACAACTCTGTGATTGTAAGAGTTTCCGAGGTCCTGTAAGAGCATACAATGTATATAACACTCTTGTTTGTTATTGTATAAGTGTATTTGTGTTAGATCCTTGTATGTAAATAAGAAATAATACATTGTAATTTGTTTTCGGTAGGTCTTAGGGCATTACGTACTTTGTTTTGTATATATTTGTAAAAAGGTAGTACCGTTGCACTCGCTAGAGGGCCACACTAGTTGATTAGAGGTAGGAAAAGCTACCTAAGGTAAAATTATTAAGATTAGATTGCAAAAAGTAGGATTTTAACAAATCCAGACATTGTGGCGCCACACCCGGCGCCGATTGTCTTTGTAGATTTCCGCCGACCGTCTGGCCGCGCACTATAAATATCGGAGAGCGCGGCCATACATTTAGTTCCGTTCCGTTCCGTTCCAGTAAAGTAATAGTTTCGTTACGACTCAATAAGTTTCCCAGACAAGTTCCTGGGCTTTAGTATATATCCATAAGGTACCGGCTTTAGAGTAGGGCAGTGCTAGGGCAAGTACTGGCTCTCCTAAAATAGGATAAATATTTGCAACGGTGCTAGCTTTATTGCTATTTCGTTACAATAAAGCGCCTTTGCAAAGAAAAAGTTGTGGTCTCGTTTATTTCTCCGACACATCCGGCTCAACAGAAAAGCACTACGGCTGGTGGGGCATCGAAGAGAGAAGAACCAGATATACAGTCCGCTGGCTCCCCCGGCTGTAGTGCACAGTGTGTGAGTGTGTGTGTGTGAGTGTGTGTGTGTGTGTGTCAACAACTCATAAGTTTTGAACGCCTGGACCGATTGAAACGCGGTTGGTGGCATTCGATTGGATTCCGCTCAACTTATACTTCCTGAAATTTTGTACCAAATGGGCCTAAGAGATTTTGAGAAATTTTGAAAATACCCTAAACAAATTGTGACGAAACAATTTTTTTTTTAATAACTTCCAGATTAATGTACCGATTGAGTACAAAAACTATTCCTCAAAAAAATACATCTAATGCATAAATTGCCTCAAAATCAGTTTATTCGTTTGGAAGTAATCGTTGACGAAAATTTTGAAAAAAGTGTTTTTTCGACATAACTTCGAAATATTTCAACCAATTATTTTTTGGTATTCTACGATATTTTAATACTATAAAAATTACGTCGAATGCCCTTTTAAAAATCAAAACCGAACCTTATTTTCAAAGGTTACAACTTTTCAAATATTAAAATTACGTTTTCTTTAGCAAAGTTACTTAATATTTTGGAAATAACTTTCAGGCTAATATACCGATTGACTTCAAAATCTTATCATCGTTTCTCCTTTAAAAACTGCGCCAAGTACCGTTAATTGGATAAAAATCGGTAAATTTGTTTGGGATCTATCATAGACGAAAATGTTTTTTTGACATTGCTTCGAAATTTTTGAACCTACCGATTTTTTAGCTAAAGCAATATTTAAATTGAGTTGAATGCCATTTGAAAGATCAAATCGATCATCGTTTCCAAAATATACAGCTTTTCAAAAATCAATACGTGCCAAGAAAACTTATCAAGGACGTACTACGTGCGTCTTCCCGGTTGAAATTTGGATGTTTTTTGATTTCAATGGCTTCTTTCACTAGCCGTGGAATGTAATATGGCGTTCTGTCGAAAATACGCGTGGCCTATGAAATTCCATCCAGTGATTACGGCCTGACTACAGCTGTAGATGTTTAGCAATCGCCGACTTATTAACGTCGTTATTCTTGACTGCTTTGATATGCTACTAGGCCTCTGACACATGCTCTTAAGGACGAAAGATTGACTTTTTCTCTGGCAACACTGACTCAACCTGTCAAAAGCTAATTAGATCAGCTGTTTTAATTTTTACTTAATTTATAAATATATTTATGTAATAAAAGTACAATAAAATAAAAATTGGCAAATAACGTTGTGATATAATAGATTTTAATAATAATTATCAAAAATTGAAGAAACAAAGTTTATAATATTGATCGACAGTAACGGTAACCTTTTTTTAAACAAAGAAGAAAGTTTCAAATTCTTAAACGGAAAACCGGGGAAGTATTAGTTAAATTTTTTTCCCCTTTATTACACTTTCGTAGTATTAATAACTTTTAATATATTTCTTTTAGTACACATAAACGTTGCACGGCAGAAAGATTTATTAACACTGAATAACTCTTCTGGAAGAGTCCGAAATTTTGGAATTACTCCGAATTTTTATATCAAATTCAGAGTTTTTCCGACTTTGTAAGACTTTTTTCGACTTTTTAAATAAAAATAAACATTCATAAACTGTTACTTTCACTTTGTAAGTTATTTACCTACTTTTGTCCGAGAAATTTTTCCACAAGGGATTGGCTATACGAGTCACTAACATCGTGGCTACTATTAGTGGGTGGTAGAGTTCTGCATTGTCTCACCCGGATCTGGTACCACCGCTGTAACTATTCCTGCCGCAATAGCGTCAGTGCTTGTCACTGTCGTGTTCCGGTTTGGAGGGTAAGGTAGCCGGTAAACTTATGCACGTGGCATAAGATCTCGCCACAAGATAGCAACGCACCATTAACACCTTTCGTGTCTATAGGCGATGCATGATTGACTCTTTCCATCAGGAGACACATCTGGTTGTTTGCTATCTTATACTATAAAAAAATTGGAATAATTTTAAAGTATAAAGTAATTATCATTTTCAGTATATTATACGGAATCATTATATGGAATCTATCCAAATTCTGAACACATGTTGTACGTATTGAATTCAAGTCAATACTAGTTATTTTTTAAACCTTTATCGTCTTGTTTCGTTTCGCCTTGTTTTGCCTCATTGGTGAAAGAGGAGGTTTAGAGCAGTGCACTGGTTTAGATGACATTAGGTATTTGGTTAGGTTATTAAAAAATACTTATTTTTTAATACTTTTATTTCAGGTTAATGATGCTTAGAAGCGTATAGCAGATAAGTATTCCTATAATTGAACTAAAAAAAGGAATCTTTAATGACAACTCTTACTGCTGTAAGAGATTCTACGTCCATCTTTATTAAAGAGCCAATGCAGAATGGTCAATACACCAAAAGAGACATTTACAATTCACTATTTTGGCCTAACATGCTGACTCAATACCTTGGCCCAATGTGTACAGCAGCCTCAATGTATAAATAGAGACATTTACAATTTACTACGTTGGCCCAACATGCTGGCCCAATACCTCGGCCCAATGTGTACAGCCGCCTTTATAGATAAGTATATATATTGTGTGTGGTAAACAAGGAAGTTACGTTCTACCCGGAATGCTTACACGCGCTTCAAAATCGTTCCGAAGAGTACCACGACATGAGTGGAGTGTGTCTCTTTCTACTAAATAAAGCGCCAATCGCCATATATAAGTGTGGCCATGCCTAGTTTGCAAATTACTACTAAGTAATAATTCTACTAATTTGAGAAACAGTTTTTGCATTGCATAAGTAATTACGTAATAATTAAAATAAGCACATTTTAGAACTCACTGTGTCAATTACAATACATTTTATGCTAATGTATCTATCGACGTGTATTAATAAAAGGGATTTAACGATTACCGAATATATAAAAATCTACCACCCGAAAGTTTTATTTACACTGGCAGTGACAACATCCACTCATGTCGTAGTCTTTCTCAGAACGTTTTTCCCCTCTGTTATGTAAGAAACAAATGTCAACTTTATTAGGAACGAAATAAAGTACTTTTTTATTTTTCAAATATTGCTTCGTAGTAATTCCAGTTATCGTATATTTCCTTGGTGGTAAAATACCCTTGTAAAATACAAAAGCATAGAACAATAATATTCTCCTTATGAAGTACCACACGGAGAATGTAATCCGCCATGTTTCGTTGCGTAGGTATGCACGTTTTTTCGTAGTTATGGCATCTTCGTAGGTTTCCTTACTCAAGGGTTTAAATAAATAATTTGGCAGCAACATAGCTATGTAGCGGGCGGCTTGTTATAATAACTGTATTGCTCATTGATATGTACGTCCACCGCACTTTTCGACACATCAGTGGCAAAAACCCGTGATAAAAGATTCCTGTGGGTTAAAGAATTCAACGAAGAGCGGCTCGAATCGTCAATAACAGGACTATTTCTGACCGGCTTGATTCTTTGGAATTACGTAGAGATGAGGCTTCGCTATGCATCTAGTATTGGATTTATCATGGGGAGTGCAAGGGGAGTGTTTCATGGAACTGTTTGGATTAATTCCTGGCAAAATTTTACCATCGCACATTGCGACAAAATTCAAAATTTCATCCTTACCATCTCGATGTCTGGAAATCTACAACGTATCCGTTCTGTTCCGATCCGTTGTTCCAAGCGTATACGACATAACGACCTTCAAGAAAAGAGCCTACTCTTTCTTAAAAGTATATGACCCCCCCTCCCACCTGAACTCTGGATCCTCCCTTGCTTGCTAAATTGTAGGTACTGGATAAACGATTTAAAGGAATTAGATCCGTTAACATTTTTTATGTTACTTATCTTAAAAGTTTATTCGGTATGTTGTAATGTTGATTAACGATTAACAGATTACCGCGTTAATGGCATTAACTTATTGCCCAGTTATGTCTATATCCACAAAATAATAACGTATAGGTGATTGATTGTATTGTTACCGAACAATGCCTTTGACGATCGGACAGGGCTTTTGTCACTCAATATTTTTGGAATATTTTCAACAATAATAGTTGGGTGTAGGGGGTCTTAGTAATAAACCGACAAAGTGCGTGTTAGGCCACGCGCAATGTAAGGTTCCGTAGTTGCCCATCACAATAATGCAGACTAAGACAGCTTTTCTCTTGTTTCATACTATGAATATTAAACTATAGTCTGTAGTGTGGCCTAGTGCGGTAAAGCCCCCTTTGATAAAAAACGTCAATGACGCATATATTATCAGCATTCTTTATGAATGAGAAAAGTACCTATAGGTATGAATTGTAGGTAAAGTCGACAGCACATGAAGCTTTTCACTTATACTACGAGCCTTACTTCTAGCATTACATTTGATGAACTTTTTTAGAATATCTAGGGGGAGGGGTGGGGGGGGGTGGGGGGCAACTGCCCCTCCCTGCCTCCCCTTGGCGACGCCGTTGTCTACGGGCCATCCCTGAAACTTCCCACTAAATTAAGGTATTTTAAGCCTCAGATAAAGAATAGGTATTCTTTATCTGAGTTTTAAGCTCAAAAGAATAAAAAATATAAGCATAGATTTTTCAGATATTCAGTAACTTTTAACATGTAACTTTCGAGTTACATTCCCTTTTTCCTGGTTTAATAAATTTCGATGCTATATCAAAAAACATTTAATTTTTAATTTTCTTTCATTGATAAATCCCAAAAATGACCGATTTTGATTAAATTAACGGTATTTGAAGCAGTTTTTAAAGAAGAAAAGCTGATAAGATTTTAAAGTCAATCGGTGAATTACATTAAAAGTTATTTAAAAAAAAAATAAGTATATTTGCTAAAAACAACGTACCGAAACGGCATTTGACGGTGTTTTTTAGTACTTAAATATCGTCTTTGAGTATGTAGTATATCTATGAATATCGTAAAACACCAAAAAATTATTGGTTGAAAAATTTTGAAGCTATGTCGAAAAAACACTCTTTTCAAAATTTTTCAACGATTACTCCCAAACGGATAAACCAATTTCATGCAATTTATATTAGACGTAGTTTTATGAGGAATAGAGCTGATTAGTTTTGGTACACAATCGGTACATAAATCTGGAAGTTATGTTAAAAAAATACTGTTTCGCCAAAAATTTTTTTTATGTTTTTTCAAAATTTCTAAAAATCTCCTGGACCGAATCGGTTAAAATTTTCAGGAAATCTAAGTTGAGCAGAATCCAATCGAATGCCATCAACCACGTTTCGATCGGTCCAGCCGTTCAAAAGTTATGAGATTTTTACATACACACACATACATACATACTGACGTCATCGTGAAAATCACATTTCTGTGGTGAAAATAGCCGAAAGATTCCTAGGACGTCAAAACGTGGACATCTGGTGAAAACTCGATTTTCGAAAATCGGGGAAAAATCAGTAACTTCCTTATCTACATACGTAGTGCGAAGTTAATTTTGTTGCCCTGACTAAAATGTATTTTCATGCCAAATTACAGCTTTCTAGTACTATGGATTTATAAACTAGGCTGCGGACGAATTGACAGACGGACATGGCGAAACTATATGGGTTTCTCGTTTATATTGGAACCCTAAAAATGCTTAGGCAGACCCATGGAAGCTTCAACCGTATTGTGCAGATCAATATACACAAGATGTAAAGGTTGTATCTACATCGAAAACATTTTAAAAATCATTCTAAAGTGGTTCACTCTGAGTCATGGATGAGGCATTTTTTTCAAGAGAACCTGTGTATGAGGTCATCATGGGCGTAGCTTCAACTTTGTTATAGGGGGATTCCAGTATTCCAAAATGTACAAAGCTTAATAATCGACTTTCTGCATAAAACGTTTGATTTTATATTATGTATTCCATGTCGGATACAAATGGTAAATACATATTTTTTCGTTATTACATCAGTACAAAACAGACGGAATATTTTTTTAGAAATGTGGAGATCTGCCTGATTTATGTTCATTAAGTTGTCCAATGCCATCTGTAACAATGGCTTTGCGGCTGCAAGTTGCTGGCTGTGATAAAACATTTTACCAGTCCCCAAGCTGCTTACTACCAATAACATTAGAAAAAAACTATTTACGATTTTAATTTAGCTTTTACTTGCGACTTCTAATCGTATGAAACACATTTATAATATGCGGTAATATTAGGCCCTGGCGAGATAATGCAAAATTCTACCATCTCGTATGCACAATGATAGTGATTCGTATAGCCAATTGTTCTCTTACAAACGGCCTGGCAGATCAACAGATAGTCTATTCTTCAAAAGGGGCCTAAGCCAACACGGGGAACATGGACGACATTAGTTAGCATAAAGAAAATACATGTATTTTGATAAAAAGATTTATTTAATTTTGTGTAAATAACTGTATAACGTATCACTTATATTTCTTAAGATTAGAGAACAATTGTATTACTGATTAATTAGTGAAATAATAACCATTAAAAAAATTAAAACAGTTTCAAAGAGATTTCCGACATTAATGATTGGCCCGAAAAAGATGCTAATTATTTTATTAGCTGCTGATGGCAGGAAATAGAATGTGCATACTGAACGACAGAAGATATAAACTAACTGCAAAATAAAATATACAAGGATTAACCAGGCACAATTAATTTGCAGCACATTATTTTTTTTTATATCAGGAACAGTGTCATCTACGTATGACACTCTTGATTGAAAATGATAAACTGCCACCAAGGAAGTTACATTCTACCCGGAATGTTCACACGCGCTTCAAAATCGTTCCGAAGAGTACCACGACATGGGTGTTCCGGTGCAGCCCGGCCACAGTCAATTTTGTTATTTATAGACATAAAATTTAAATGTTCTTGCAGTACCAATGAATAAATTAAATGTACCTCAAGTATATCTCCGTAAAAGAGCACTTTTTGGTGGCCGGGAAGTAACGTATACGCTGCAGCCCGGCCACGGTTATATTTTCCAGTAGGATGCTCAGAATGTTCTTAAATATAAGCCAAATAAATTTTCCATTTGCGTTCTTTGGTTTTTTGAATGTAATATACGAACAAAAACGACTATATAAACAAAAAATGATTTCAAATTAAAATGTGCACTTAGTGCCTGTAGAATTAAAATAGCAAATCTGCTTATTTGTGAAAAGCTGCTATCGCAATTTTTTTAGGAGCAATTCTCTAGAAAACCAGACGTAAAGAAAAACAGTAAAACAGTTTTGATTGTAAAACGATGGTGCATTTTCCTATATGATATATTATTATTATTATAAACAAAGTAATTATAAATAAATACGTAATTGCATTAGTAATTTTGTAGTGAATGGGTACTTATTCTGTTATATCTAATTAAAATATTTATAAAATTAATCGCCCCGTTGGTCGAGTGGTTAGCGACCCTGACTACGCAATCGACGGGGCTCCGGTTCGATCTCCGACGGGGCCAAGCATATGTGTGATGAGTATAAATGTTTGTATTTCCGGGTTTGGGTGTTTATTAAATATGTTCTAGTTTTTATATATGTATTTTTATGTATTAGTATCGTTGACTAACACCCATAACACAAGCAAATAGTTTGCTTACTTTGGGGTTAGATCTGTAAGTGTAATTTGTCCCGTGAATATTTATTATTATTATATCTATGATTTGTCTTCTACCCTCGCATTTTTTTTATATATCATAAGATGCAGCAGCAGCAAGCAGATGGGTCTCCTGATGGAAAGAGTCAACCATCACTTATAGACACCAAAGATGTTAATGGTGCGTTGCTATTTTGGGGTGAGGTCTAATGCCACATGTATAATTTTACCGGCTTAAGGTTTATGCACTGACGCTATTACGGCAGGAATAGGTAAGGCGGTGGTACCAGACCCGGGCGAGACAATGCAGAACTCTACCACCTAGTAGCCACGAAGGTAGTGACTTACGTAGCCAATCGGTCGCCTTTTACGACCTGCCTGACAAAACGGCAGTTTGTTTATTCTTCAAAAAAGCCCGGGTCCAACACGGGGAAAAATCATGCCAGACTCTGTCAAAAGCCTTCGAGATATCAAGCAAGATAGCTAGTGCTTCACCATGATTCTCGATGACCGCGCTCAAGATGTAGGTGGCATACGCTAGAAGATCCTACCGATAGAGATAGTACACAATTATCAATATAAATAAAAATATGTGAGTGTAGAAAACAAATCGTAGATATAATGCAATTCCAATTCCCTACAACATTTAAATTTTTTTTATTATTTTAACGTTCTATGCAATTACGTACATCTAGATACATATAATATATTTGTAATTACTCCTTGTTTATAATAATAATATATCATATAGGAAAATGCACCATCGTTTTACAATCAAAACTGTTTTTCTAAAAAAATTGCGATAGCAGCTTTTTACAAATAAGATTTGCTATTTTAATTCTACAGGCGCTAAGTGCATATTTTAATTTGAAATCATTTTTTGTTTATATAGTCGTTTTTGTTCGTATATTACATTCAAAAAACCAAAGAACGCAAATGGAACATTTATTTGGCTTATATTTAAGAACATTCTGAGCATCCTACTGGAAAATATAATCGTGGCCGGGCTGCGGCGTATACGTTACTTCCCGGCCACCAAAGTGCTCTTTTAAGGAGATATACTTGAGGTACATTTAATTTATTCATTGGTACTGCAAGAACATTAAAAGAACATTTAAATTTTATGTCTATAAATTACAAAATTGACTGTGGCCGGGCTGCACCGGAACACCCCCACGACATGGGTGGAGTGTGTCTCTTTCTACTAAATAAAGTGCCAATCGCCATATATAAGGGTGGCCATGCCTTGTTTGCAAATTACCATTAAGTAATTCTACTAATTTGAAAAACAGTTTTTGCATTGCATAAGTAATTACATAATAATTAAAATAAGCACATTTTAGAACTCACTATGCTAATTACAATACATTTTATGCTAATGTATTTATTGAAGTGTATGTATAAAAAGAATTTAACGATTACCATCAGATAGTTTTATTTACACTGGCAATTGCAAGAAAGGGACAACATCCACTCTTGTCGTTGTCTTGCTCAGAACGTTTTTCTCCTCTGTATATTCTCTCTCTCTTCAAATATTGCTTCGTAATAATTCCAGTGATCGTATATAAGTTCCTTTCTTGCCAACTTGTAACAGATAAAATGCTACATGCATAAGTTTACTACTACTTTATGCTCTAAACTGGAGTATGACAGCCGCAAGCAATGAGGCTATTGTGGCTGAAATAATAAATGTTACCAAACGCAGACTTGATGTTGTAGAAGTTATCTCCTAGTCATGTTGTAGTGACATATTTATTCAAATTCTCTATTATTTCTTTTCTTTTAAAGAACTACTTGGCAAAGGCAGTTGGTCTTTTCTTCAAAAAGAGTCTGGACTACTACAGAAAAATGTGTTTTTACAATTATTGTATCATATTTTTTGACAAGTATGCCACTTTATTTTTAAACATTCCAAGGGTAGCTTTGTCAACCAAAAGAAAGAAACAACACAAAATTTACAAGCAATATTTTTAAAAAAATTGTATAAAGCAAGCATGATTATTATTAGCAGACTTAAATAGGTACAAAAATAGATTTTAAAATATTTAACATCTTTACTTACAACATTTTTTCCTTATCATAGAAACTATGGCAACATAAGACAACCACCTGGCTCAAACATTTGTGTAAACTTTTTGTATAATATAGGTCGGGGCAAAAGTATTTTCGTATTTTGAAAATATTATTAGTAATGAAACTTTTTTGGCTGTACTGAATGTAACTGGCTGGATTTTAAAATCATTTTAAATGTGACATTTTGAAGATGCAATAATAAACAAATACTAGTTCCCGCCATTTTTCAATTGTTTTTCAAGCAAGCAAAATGAACGTATGTGACTAAGAAATTAGGTATATTTTAAAGTTTTATTACAAAAAAGGTGAAAATGCCACAAACGACGCGAATAAAATTTGTGCGGTTTACGGACCTAATGGGGTATCAATAAGAGTGTACAAATGTAGTTCAAGCATTTCAAGTCTGGAATTTTAGTGTGAAAGATGAGGTCCGCTCTGGACGCCCTGTCACAGATAAAAACGCTGCCATCTTTGAGAGACATATTAGTAGCTACGACATTGCTGAAGAACTGGACGTTGATCATAAAACAGTTTTACGTCGTTTACGAAAGTCTGGGTACAAGAAAAAACTTGACATTTGGGTACTCTCACTGAGAGAAACCTAATGCAATGTGTTTCCATTTACAATTCTTTGTTGAAACGTAACATTCTGAATCATGTCTTAAACAGTTGATTACAGGTTATAAAAATGGGTGACTTACAATAAAAATGTGCAAAAAAAAGGTCATGGTTAAAGCATGGACAAGCCCCACAGACTGTGGCAAAGCCCGGCCTGACTCGGAACAAAGTGATTCTATGTGCATGGTGGGATTGGAAAGGAATCGTCCACTGAGTCCGTGAGTCCGTGAGCTTTTGCCACCGGGTAAAACTATCGATTCTGACCTCTACTGTCAGCAACTGATGAGGTTAAAAAAGCTATTGAGAAAAACCGGCCGGAGCTGGTGAATAGGAAAGGTGTGGTGTTCCACCATGACAACACCAGATCGCATTCATTTATAGCCACACAGCAAAAATTGAGAGAGCTTGGCTGGGATGTGTTGATGCATTCTCCGTTTAACCCTGACCTTGCTCCATCAGATTTCCACCTGTTTTGATAATTGCAGAACTCTTTAGGAAGCATAAAGCTAACCTCAAAAGAACACTGGGAAGGAATGGGATTAAGACCCACAAGATAGCAACAAGTCATCAATCAAAACGGCACATACATATTATAAATAAATAAAAAATTATACCTAAAAAAATATTTTCCTTTGTATGAACAATACGAAAATACTTTTGGCCTGACCTTATAGATCATGTAGTATTTCTACAATATTAATCTATTATATTTTCAAATTAGAATCAGATGAATAATTTTCTACGGACTGGAGATCGGAATGAGTTTTAACATGAATTTTTATTAGTACAGTAAAAAACTTAACATTTTTTTCGTTAATGCAGCATCATTTAAATTATGCCACCCTTCAGTTTTCATAATCTCAGCACTATTTTCAGATATAAATTTAAAAATGGTTTCCTGTAGAGCTTCTAGATTGTACCTCTCACTTAAGATAGCCAGTTCAATTGCATTTTCTACTGTTACTTTTTCACAAAGTGTTTTAGAAATAATAAGTAATAGTTTGTCAATTTTAAAGTCAACTGCTACCTTTTGAAGTTCTACAATATTTTTCTTTTCAATGTCATGTATTTTACCAGTGTACAGAAATTCTTGCAAGAGTTCCATCTGCTCATCCTCAATATTAATTGTAGCTTCATTAATGTTCATATTTTCTCTACACTTATCTCTAAAAACTGGACTATGTGCAATCAAAAATATTTTGTGTATTGCATACTCTTTATTGGATGCAGATTTTAAAACAAAATCAGTTTTAGTTTGCCTAATTACAGAATTAATAATTTCATGATTTTTCTTGATAGACTGTATTGTTGATTTGTCTAAATCTTTAGGGTTTATTTTAACTGCAATCGGTATACACAGAATTTTATCTTTTAATTGTTTGATGTGTGTTTCCTTTAAGCTGTATGTTATGATGTGATGACTTACATTATCTTTTGGTGATGTAAATGTTTTCCACTGCATTGAATTTATAAGAAAGGAGTATAGAGGACATTCTGGATAGTCAGTGTTTCCTGCCTTACTTTCATCCTTTAATCTAATTATATTTGAAGTTATATCACTTATCCCAATAGAGAATGTCCCACTTTTCCTATGATTAACAAATATATTCAATAAATAATTACCATCAGGAAATTGAGATGTAGTGTAGTAAAACCAGAGATCAGGGCCATCATCTGTATAAGTTCCACCTATATCATACAGATCATTGTTTTGAAGTCTATAGGCTATATCTATTAAGCATAATTTTCGTGCTTTTATAGACTGACATTGATTAACACCTGACACTGCATCATCATGAAACTGAAAAGATTTTTTAAAGTATTATAACAAACATATTGTAGGGGAGGATGTATTATAAACAAAATTTTCGTTAGTTTCAATTGGAATATTTTTTTAATGGTTATTAAGACACTGAAGGGCTAAATATTTGCCTTAATAAATTAACATTGAAGGGCTAAAAAATTAACATTGAGTTAATTAAAATTGGTAACAATCATATATTACAAATATTTTTTAAAACATATATGTATATGTATATCTTCATGATTTAGTTACCTACTAGGCTCAAATTACTATGTCAAAAGTTTGGCACAAAAAAGTTAGAGGAAAAAGGCCCAGTAGGTGCAGCTCTCGAGTCTAATGGAGTGGTGTGATGATAGACATCACACTGTGCCTAGAGTTGCCAAATTTTTGTATTAAAAACAAAGTATATTGTAGTCAAAACTGAAAGCAAATAGGATTCTGAAAAATTCATATTACAGAGATGGTGAGTGTTTTTAAACACTTTAAAAAACTTGTGCTTTACTTTAAAAAAATAGAACTTGTGGGGTGTGATATACCCCTAGTACAGTTCATATCGCTATATCATTTTAATTTGCGATGTTACATTAAAGCAGCTTTGTGTAGCTGGAGGGGAGAGGTTGCAGGAGTATACTCTGTATACTCTTATTCTAGTCAAAACAATAAAGTGGTAATTGCAATGTCCACTCTTCACCATAATGGTACAAAATGATGAGAGCACTGGAGATAAGAGAAAACTGGAAATGATTATGTTATATAACTCCACGAAAGCTGGAACTGATGTTGTTGATGAAACATGTCCTTGCAATAGCAAGTGCTGGCCAATGATGATCTATTATGGACATCTAAATATGGCAGCTATTATATATAGAAGACCAACACAATATTTCATGAAAATGACAAAAAAGTAATAAACGTACAAAATTTCTCCGCCATTTGGTATTGACTTTGGTGTATACGCATTTGCAATTAGAAGGAGATCAACAAAATATTCCTGTGTTCATTCGCCAGAAAATTTCCTCACAATTCAATATTCCGCTGCCTCCAGTGGCCGCAAATGAACCTGAATGTTATACTCGATGTAGAGATTGCTCACGCAAGAGAGATCTCACAAAAAACGGATTTTGAGGATGTGGGAAAGTCATATGCTTAGATCATGATATTTTTCCTTACAAAATTTATACTGATTTTGAATAAAATTTCTAAAGTGTTGCTTAACTTTTTTTTTTATATCATACTAGCGGCCCGCCCCGGCTTCGCACGGGTATAAAATTTATAGCCTATGTCACTCAGGGGAAAAAATGTGTATGTGTAGCGGTTGACCCTACGGGCCATCCCTGAAACTTCCCACTAAATTGAGGTATTAAAGCTCAAAAGAGTAAAAAAATAAGCACAGATTTTTTCATTTCAAACACCTATTTTTTAAAAATGTCAGTATATAATTTTTTTAAAAGCTGTATATTTTGAAAACGATGATGGCATTCAACTCAATTTTTGAGATTGAAAATATTGCTTTTTCTAAATAATCGATAGGTTGAAAATTTTCGATGTAATATCAAAAAATGTTTTATTTTTAATTTTCTTCATCGATAAATCCCAAACAAATTGACCGATTTTGATTAAATTAACGGTATTTGACGCAGTTTTTAAAGGAGAAAACCTAATAAGATTTTTAAGTCAATTGGTGAATTAACTTGAAATTTATTAAAAAAAAAATAAGTAAGTTTGCTAAAAACAACGTAATTTTAATATTTGAAAACCAAAATCGATTCGATTTTTATTTTTGAAACGGCATTTGACGTCGTTTTTTTAGTACTAAAATATCGTAGAATACCAAAAAATGATTAGTTGAAAAATTTCGAAACTATTTCGAAAAAACACTTTTTCAAAATTTTCGTCAACGATTACTCCCAAACGGATAAATCGATTTTGATGCAATTTATGTATTAGACGTAGCTTTTTGAAGAATAGAACTGATTATTTTTTGTACTCAATCGGTAGATAAATTTGGTAGTTATATTAAAAAAATACTGTTTCGCTAAAATTTTTTTTTGAGGTTTTTTGGAAATTTTCCAAAATCTCTTGGACTAAATCGGTTCAAATATTCAGGAAGTTGAGCGGAATCCAATCGAATGCCATCAACCGCGTTTCGATCGGTCCAGTCGTTCAAAAGTTATGAGATGTTTACATACACACATACACACACACACTCGCGCACACACACACACACACACACACACACACACACACACACATTCATACAGACATACAGATGTCATCTTGAAAATAGCCGGAAAAGGACTTCAGAACGTGGACATCAGAGTGCTAAGTGTGAGTTTTTCTTTTCGCATTGGATCGTGAGCGCGTTTGGAGTTTACTAGGAATTTGTATGTGATTTTTACAGCGCCACCTATTGGTAAACTGGTTTCTCACGTTTACCACTAGGTGGCTCTGTACAAATCACATACAAATTCCTAGTAAACTCCAAACGCGCTCACGATTGAATGCGAAAAGAAAAACTCACACTTAGCACACTGGTGAAAACTCGATTTTCGAAAATCGGGGTGAAATCAGTAACTTCCTTATGGTACGTGTGGGAAGTTAAAAATGATTAAAATCGATTTATTCATTACTGCCCGTGGCCCGCACGCGTTAAATTTAGAGTAAAACAATTCCCCTTTCCCTATACCATGAAGATTTCCTTCTGTCTTTGGAATATCTAAATTCATATAGGTACTACAATTTTTGGTTTTTTACATTTTTACCTATTTCTTTTATTTTTACAATGGTTGACCCTACGGGCTATCCATCAAACTTCTCACTAAATTAAATTCCAAAGACAGCAGGAAATCTTCATGGTATAGGGAAAGGGGAATTGTTTCACTCCAAATTAAACGCGTGCGGGCCACGGGCAGTAATGGATAAATCAAAACTACTGGATCGATTTTAATCTTTTTTTTTTCACTGAGTGACATAGGCTACATATTTTATACCCGTGCGATGCCGGGGTGGGCCGCTAGTTACATGATAGAATGTACTTTACTTGATCATATATAATATTCCGAAAACAGGCTAAAAAAATCTCTAAAACAAATAATTTGTTAATACTATTTCTAATCATCCGCATGATTTTTATATGGTGATATTTAGTTTAAAAAATGTACTAAATTTTGGTTTCCAGCTGAAATCCTATATTTATTTATCCGAAAATTAACACGTTTCCCAGCAGTTTCAGAGCATATTGCGCGCGCGCCTACAATCGGCCGGTAACCCCGCAACCGCTATGCCCCTGCATTTTTTTTTTTATAGCAGAGGGGGCAAACGAGCAGGTGGTACACCTGATGGTAAGTAATCACCGCCGCCCTTGGACAACTGCAATACCGGGGGTCGTGCAGCTGCGTTGCCGGCCTTTTAAAAATAAATAAGCTCGTTTCTTAAAGGTCCCTAAGTCGTATCCGTTCGGAAACACCCCCGAGGGTATTGATTCCACAATGGAATAGTGCGAGGCAAAAAGTGCCGACAAAAGCGCACGGTTGTGGATTTCCAGACATCGAGGTGGTGAAGATGGAATTATAATTTTGACGCGATGTCCGATGATGGAATTTAGCTGCAGGAATTAGTCCGAATAACTCTTCGGAACACTTCATGATACATACGGTAAAAAATGCAGAGCGAACCTACATCTAGAGCGAAATAGTCTGATCGTCGACGATTCGAACTGCTCTACGTTGAATGCGATCAAGAGGAAGAAAATATTGATTTAAATTACATGCTGTAAATGGCTATAATAATCTATATTAAATCAACAATATATTTAAGGCATTTAATTGGATAAGGATTAGTGCTGCGGCCCTACCATGAACTCCTATAGCAGGTCAATTTTAGTTGATAATTAAACTGTCCTGCTATTTCGTACCATGAAAGCGTTATCTAACAGGCCAGTCAGGGACCACGTGACCTATGCCGGCGAGCGATCGTTTTACTATTCAAACCAACTTCTGCCCTGCATTAGCGTACCATGAAGTGTTTTTGACAGACCGAAATCGATATTTGAACTGCTAAAATGTCATAATATTGCCGGTCACTTGCAGGTGGAAAAAAGTAACTTTTATTGGATTGCTTTGTCTTAAATGTATGTAATGTAGGTACCTAAGTATTTTTTATTATTACTGCTATTCCTAGCCCTAGTCCTATTTGGAATTTATACAGTATATTTTTTGACATTAACTGTGTTTTAGAAAAATATTGATATTGGTATAAAATATAGTACCTAATTCATTACTTCTATTTAAAGTTATTTATTTATTATTTAATATTTACTTACTTTTAAAGCATTCTTCTTTATTTATTTTTAATTTTAGATAAAAAAAGTATCTTCACGCCCGTATCCCCAAAGAGGTAGGCAGAGGTACAACAAGTGTACCCACGATTAGCCAAAGCCTATCGCCACCCGGGCACTTTTTCCGATCCCGGGCAACATTGCTTTTGTCAGAAAACTGTCAAAAAACACATTTTGTTGAATTGTCCGACCCGGGACCTCATGTGATCAACTCCGACACCGGTCCACTAGACCACAGAGGAGATACACATAAATTTAGATGTGTGATAAAAATTAACGTTTTGAGTGAGCACTTTTATTGAATCCCGTTGCAATATCTTCATGAGTATTTAAAAAATCTCATAAAACTTCCAATTGTTCATTGAATATATTGATATCATACGATCGTTTTGCTTCCGACATCAATCACGTTCGTTAAATCAATGTATCTTAAGCTTTAAAATAGTCACAAACTATTCCAAAACTCTAATCTCAAAAAATCAAGACGTACTCAAGAAATTTAAAAACCGCGCTCATAACATAAATATCTTTATTAAACAGTTCAAGGTCATGTGTAATATTCCCAGAGTTGCGTTCTTTATTGGATGCCGCTTAACAAATATTACGTGGTTTACTTTATGTTCCATATATTTCACGTAGACTTTAAATAACTTAAAACTGGATCTGTTTTGCCAATTTGTATTCTTAAATTCAAGATTTCTAATTAAAATGCATTAATAATAATAACTTTATACTAAAATTTAAAAATTGGCAAGTTATGTGTTTCTCAATGTTAATTTGATATGTTCTGCCAGAGATAATGTAACCGGCCAGAAGACGACGCATTGCAGGTCAACAAAAATTAGTTCATGGTACGATCGTAAAACCTGACAGGTTATTACTCATAGTTGAACTGCCTGGAACTTGACAAGTATTATAAGAGTTCATGGTAGTCCCTCTGTATTGCTTAAAATTGCTTCGAAAAAAAGCCATTATTTCTCGTAAAAAGTAATCGACAAAAAATGCTATTGTGGGTTATCCATAAGAGATAGACATATACCATCGTGGAGTTTTCTGTAGACCTTTTCAAGGTGTACAAATGCTTAGTACATTATTTTGATGAATCTCGTAGGGTTTAGCCTGCGTTTGCAATGTAAGCGAAAAAAATATAATTATTTACGACATGACATCAGAAAACTCAAAAATTGCAGTATTTCTCTACAATATATTGAATGTTATTTATATACAAACCTTCCTCTTTAATCACTCTATCTATTAAAAAAAACCGCATCATAATCCGTTGCGTAGTTTTAAAGATTTAAGCATACATAGAGACATAGGGACAGACAGAGAAAGTGACTTTGTTTTATACTATGTAGTGAAGATAGCAAACAAGCAGATGGGTCTCCTGATGGAAAGAGTCAACCATCGCCTATAGACACCAAAGATGTTAATGGTGTGTTGCTATCTTGTGGCGAGGTCTAATGCCACATGAATAAGTTTACCGGCTACCTTACCCTCCAAACCGGAACACGACAGTGACAAGCACTAACGCTATTGCGGCAGGAATAGGTAAGGCGGAGGTACCAGACCCGGGCGAGACAATGCAGAACTAACTATTTTCTAAGGTCTTATATTTTTATTTTGTCTAAGATCTCATGGTCTTTTAAGTTTCAAGAGTTTATTTTGTTTCAATAAAACTTGTAATTTTTGTGATTTTTAAAAAAGTGTACCTAATATTTTTGTTACCAAAAATATTAGGTAGAGTGCCTTAGATTTCATTATGTGAATTAATAAAAATATAAAGAATTTGCAGTTTTTTTCATTTTTCTTACACGTAAATAAATACCAAATATAATACATGCCACTCATTTCATGCTATTTCATTGAAAAACTTATTTTAAATGCCGATTTGTATTGGGGTATGTCACACCCTACCACGTAGTACATGTAACTTTTCGTCGCCACACTCCCGCCGAGTTATACAGTATGGTTGGCAGCCCTACCTATGCCTCGTTGGCAAATAATACTGTCAGTTTTGATTATGGTTTGGCATTAGAAACGGCCTGCACGATTTTTGGATTTCTGAGAGGTCTCGGATCCAACCCGGATAGGGTTTAGCTTCCTCTCTCAAATAATACTACTCCCGCCACACAGAAATGCCTAGTTTTCTTTTTATACCTATCTTTCTGACCTGTATGTAAACTACCTGTGTAAGTTTGGTCAGGTTAAAAATAAAAATATAGATAAAAACATGTTAAAGGTAACCGGGGTAGGGGGAGGGGGAGATTCTGGGGGGTCGGGGACAACTGTGGCATTGTGATTTTTTTTTCTAAGTGTTCGGCCACTTAGAAAAAAATCACTCAATGCCACAGTTGAAGTAGGTTAGTTAGGTTCTCTTTAGATCACACACCCAGAAAGAGGAGCCCCGCTGCCCATCAACATGCTCCTTACCCGACTTGTTACAGAAATAGATAGTATTTTATTGCAATTATCAAAATAAAAAATGTATTAATTTACGAAAAAACATGTTGTTATGAAAGAATTTTTATGATTTTCTACAATATTTTATATCATCCCCGTAGTTGGAAAATTAAATAACTCTGATTTTGTAGTTCTGAGATAAACACGACTTAGTATTATTTTTTTTCAGTTAATGTACATTTGTCAAAAAATTTTATTTTTTGTGGACCTGATTATCTTTAACAAACTGAATTCTATCTTTTACTATAACAAAATAACATGTTAAAAGTCAAGTCAATATCGCCAAAATCGGACTTACTTAATTTTCCCATTAAGGAGAAGATATATTCATGAAGTGCCATATTTCTTGAAAATAATTTTGATGATAATGATTTTAAGTTAGACAAAATGACTTATTACAATTGTCGCATGAAATATAGTGCAAAATAATTTAAGATTAATATTTGAAGTGTATTAAATATTTGCATAGATTTTGAGGTTAGGCTAGGCTAGTTTTTGACCTATAACTTTTTTCGTTTCATTTCCGTAGGAGGGGGGGGGGAGGGGGGAAAGAGACCGACCCCTCCCTCGTCAACCTCAATTTCGTTTGGGCCATTTCTAATGCAATTTCTTGATTATCCTTAGGTACAAGATTTTTGGATTTCTGAGTAGTGGGTTGGATAGGGGTTGGCTTCCCCTTTCTAATGATGCTACTCCCGCCACACGGAAATGTCTAGTTTTTTTTTTATACCTTTCTTTTCTGAACTCATAAGTGAACTACCAGTGTAGGTTAGGTTAGGTTAGAACTATAAAAATATATATAAAAGCTTATAAAAGTAACCTGGACGGGGGGAAGGGGGGCGAAGCCCCCCACCACTTAAAAAAAAATAACTCAATGCCACAGTTGAAGTAGGTTAGTTAGGTTCTCTTTAATTCCTACATACACCCAGGGCACCCGTTGACATACTCCTACCCGAATTGTTACAAAAATAGGTAGTATTTTATTGCAATAATTATGAAGGCTTTTTTTAATGAATTTATGTAAAAATTTGTTGTTATAAAAGAATTTTTATGATTTTCTACAATATGTTACATATTTATGAAGTGCCATATTTCTTGGGAATAATTTAATTAATATGTAAAATATGACAATTAATGATTATGATTTTAAGTTAAACAAAATAGGTTTATTAAAATAAAAAATAAAGCAAAATAATTTAAGATTGATATTTGAAGTGTTTTATGTATTTGCATACATTATGAGGTTAGGTTTGGCTAGTTTTTAGCCTATATTTTATAAACATTTCCGAAGGGGGGTTTTACTTGAGCAGAGTAGACCCCACCCCTTCTCCCCCTTAACCCTAAATTTGTGCGGCCCGTTTCTATTGCAACCCCCAAGTGGTACAAGCTTTTTTTTCTCTTTGCAAGTGGTATACGTTGCAGGTCCGCAATATGCAGCGATAAGCTTAATGTTTGTAATTTTCGTACTTAACCCAATGCTTATTACGAAAATTACAAAAGGCACATTTAAACATATGTAAATGTTATAATGAAGCATTATTTTTTAACATGCAATATATGTTGTCATTTTTGTTTACCTCCAATGAACAAGATTCATTTTGCTCGCAGTCCTTTATTACATTATTGGAACTAGATTCCATCGTTTATTAAATGATCAGCTAATAAATATTTAGCTTATAATTGTAGCAAAATTAGTAGAAAAGAAAATGAATCATAGGTTCAATTTAAGGTTCAATTGACAATTGTCCACAGAACATCAAAATCAAAACAACAGTCAACACCAAGGAACTTATATATGATAACTGGAATTTAACGAAACAATATTTGAAAAATAAAAATGTACTTTATTTCGTTATTCTTAAAGTTGACATTTGTTTCTTACTTCACAGAGGGGAATAACGTTCTGAGCAAGACAACGACAAGAGTGGTTGTTGTCCCTTTCTTGCAATTGCCAGTGTTTAAATAAAACTACTGATGGTAGATTTTTATGTATTCGGTAGTCGTTAAATCCCTTTTATTCATACACTTCGATAAACACATTAGCATAAAATATATTGTAATTAACATAGTGAGTTCTAAAATGTTAATTGCTTCTTATTATATTTGCTGCTTATTATACTATTGCTTCTTAACTATTCCAGTTATAGTATTTAAATTTCTTGGTCGCGACCGACGCGATTCTATTTGAAATGAGCGCACAATTTAAAATTGTGCGCCCATTTTTGAGGACTTTTGAGACATTAATTGTGTATCTTGGGTTTTTATATCAATGATTCAAACCATATTTATGGTTATTACTACACTAATTTTGTAGTGATGTGCCATGTAGATAACCAATATTTTTTTTAATTATATTTCTATTGGTTATATACGTCGCTGCCCCCGATAAGTTCCTGTTATTTGTTATTAAGTTAAGAAATATACTATTTGTTAATTTATTATTTGTTATTAATAACAACTAGACTATTTGTTAATATTTAATAACACGTTTTTTGCTGTTTCCCAAAACCTTCCAAATATCACTTATAGAATTTGTCAGGCGCAGTGACGATATGACTGACCATTTACTATCATATCCTTTAATATGTTCAGTATGTCAGTCTACTATTTAAGTTAGTATATATGATTGCGTATTATGAGACTTCCGAGCGAAGCCGGGTTTCATCTAGTATATGTGTATATATACATATACATATATATTCTATTATATTATATATTATATAGAGTTTTCATAATAGACAAAGCTACAAAAATTTTGTCAGTGCTCTAATTTCATATAATTTAAGAAAATAACGTCATCTTAAACAACTTGTGGCAAATACGCCATTACTCAAATACGCTGTTAATGTAGGTCCGTAAATCGTACACCTAGATAAAGAGTAGCACAAGTCGAAATATATCATTCTTCAGGATGAGGAAAAAACGATTTATTCTATTTCTGTTTCATATATTAAAACTATTCTTATATGGCCTTGTGTCACTGACTTCTCATCAAATAGCAGTAACATGAAGTAATTTTAATTTTTCGTGTTAATTTAGTATTCATAATAAAATCCTGGTCATATAATTTTATCAACTCAAATCGTGATCACATTTCTGAAAATTTTTGAATGAATACTTTCGTAATCTATTTGTTTTCATCTAATTTTCACTATAATGCTACACTAACAGTAGTGTATTTCAATTTTAATTTATTTATTTTTTGATGGAAAATGAAAGTAAGTAAAATTCTTTGAAAAATATATGATTAAACGACGGTAAGAAAAACATTTTTTCTATTTAAAACGTATTAACGTTGGAACAAATCGATAAAAAATAAAATTTTATATAAAACTTCTTTTTATAAAAAAACACAGCTCTTCTGTAACAAAATATGCATGGGATGTCTTAATCACTAATTCAGGAAGTATTATCTCTACACTTTGCGTTTTTTTTTAAATTAATTAACCAAGTATAACTGTTTTTAACCTCTTAAAATACAATAGTTTAAAATGACACGTACCAAAATGTATACATATACAATAACAAAAAATCTAAAACCTTCAACTACATATAAACTACATTCAAACTTTGTTTTCTAAGACCAAACCGATTTATTTAAAACTGATTATCTGTAATCAGACCTTAACTTTGCACTTCATCTGTCGGTAATATACCTAATGCTATTTTTTTTAAATAAAAAAACCTAATGCTAATACTTCATAACACATAATCGACTGTCATTCTGCCAGGCAGGTCACAAAGGTGATTGATTGGCTGTACGTGTGACTATTATTGTGACTTCTAGGTGGTCCGTAACGTTTCGCCCGCGTATTTGGTAACACTATCTTACCTGTTCCTGCCGCAATAGCATCAATGCTTTTCATTCGACGACGTGGTCTTCTCGTGTCCCCTGGATGAGGAGGCGGGGAAACGCTTTCGGGGCTAAGCCCTCTGACCGTAGTTGCAATCGCCCTATGTTAAGACATAGGGGTCTTTGGCTTCTGAAATTTCTTTCAATATTTTATGCTTCTGTGCTGCTGGTTTTCTTTTATATATGTCTTGTAGATTCCCAGCTTCTGATCCATGGGTAGCTTAGAAGTGAGCACTGGCTTCAAGATGGATGTGGCTACGCGGGTCTTCCTGATGATATCCCTACTGTGGGACTTTATATTAAGTTTGGCGTCTATGGAGACACCTAAGTAGGTGCAGATGTTATTCCACGGGATTGGCAGGTCGTATAGGAGGAGGTCCGGTGTTCTGTTAGATGTTGGCCCCATCTTCATCGCCTGGGTTTTCCTGACGTTCACCGACAATCTCCATCTTGCTAGCCAATCTTGCAGTTGGTTCAGGGCTCCTTGGGTCTTCTTCGCTGCATGCATGGTGTTTAACGAGGTGCTAATGTATGCGGCGTCATCTGCATACAGTGCCAGTGTTATGTTATCTGGCACCGGGATTTCGTTTGTGTAACTGCTGTATAGTGTTGGTGAAAGGCAACTGCCTTGCGGTACTGCCGCCCTCATCAGATATTCAGCGGACAGCTTGCCCTCCACCTTCACCTGGAACCTTCTTCTTCGTAGAAAAGAGGAGATGACGCGCACAATTCTATCTGGCATCTTCTGTTCGGTGAGTTTAAGTAGTAGTCCAGCATGCCAGACCCGGTCGAATGCCTTCTTCATATCAATGAAGATGGCCACGACACTCTCCCGTTTATTCTTGGCAGTTGTGATTGCATGCAGCACTCTAGCTATCTGTAGCGTTGTGCTGTGTTCCGCCGAAACCAAACTGTTCTTCCCTTGGCGTGAAGTACAAGTTTATATGTTGCAGGAGAAGCTTTTCGAAGATTTTGGAGATCGTCGGTAAAAGAGTGATAGGTCTGTAGCTCTCGGGCCGTAGTATATTTTTTCCCGCCTTCGGCAGCATCATTATGTGGCCTAACTTCCAGGTTTCCGGAAAATGGCCGGTGCGCATGATACCGTTAAAAACTCTGGTCCAGGCCGCTATTGCCTTCTTTGGTATTTGACGCAGCGCTCTATTGGTGATGCCGTCTGCACCTGGAGCTTTCTTCAGTTTGGCCTTGTTAATCTCTCTTAACACTTGTTGTGGAGTGAAGACCACTGGGTTTTGGTCAGCCTGAATGGGTATTTGAAGGTATTCCTCCAAGAAGTGCTCGACGTGTTGGACATTGTTGCTCCAGATGCCTTGCGAAGATTTCGGCGCGATCTTCAGCCTTATATCTGACCTTGCCATCCGGGTGTTTAAGAGGTCTTATGGGTTTTTTTGTATTGGAGAAGCGTCGGCAGAGCTTGTGAAGTGAAGACAAATTCGCTTGCGTCGGATATTTGCTCCTCCCACAGCTGAGTGCTGTGTGATTTCTGCCTTCACACTCTCAGCGAGATGGTTCAGGCGGCGCTTCTGATCCGGGCATCTGGAGCGTTGTCATGATTTCCTCAGTTCCTTTTTCTCCCTCAGAAGCTAAGATATTCTATTCGGTAATGGGGGGAGTGCACTTCTTGTTACTTTCTCTTTTGATGCTGCCTTCAGGGCTTTAGACGTCTTCGCCTGTAGGTCTTCTGCTAGATAATCCAGGTCTCCTGCCGTAATGACGGGCTGTGAGACGATGGACTTCTCCAGCTCCCGGTGGAAGACCTCCCAGTCTACCACTATGCGTGGTGCATAAGCTCTGGTTCTTGAAAGAAAGAAAGAAAGAAAGAAAATATTTATTTGCAAGAATATGGGTGTTACAAGTTGTTAAAAATAAATTAAGTTACCGACATATTCTACCAATATATGGTGTGCAAATATTTAAAAAAATATCATTATATAATATTACATGTAAAACTATAAATTGTATCGATTTTTCAGAATTACTACCGGATCGGAACGCGGCCACACACTGAGAAGATCCGGCGGAAGAAACTCAGCGGGCTGGTCTTTTTTTCTCTAATTTATGTTCTTGTTATAAATATACAAGGATGATTCCATATTACAAAGTTATTTTTATAATTACAAGTTTCATATTTTGAGTAATTTTTTTTTTTTTATAATTTACATAATGTTCACCATTTACAAAATTTTTACTACATTGAAATTTTTTTTAAGGACAATTCAACAAACTTATATTTCTATCCATTAACATTTTATTTTATCGGCTAAAAATTCTTTAATATCATAATAAGTTTTATCTAACAGCAAATCAAACAACTTTTTGCGAAATTTATTTATAGGCAATGATTTAAGACTATCAGGAATATGATTGTATATAATAATAGACATACAATACACATTTTTTGTAAAAATATTTAATTTTTGGTTAGGCACATATAATTTCTTACTATTCCTAAAATATGAGTTACCAGTGACTTCAGCATTTGTTTTAAATAACTTTTGGTGCTTTTTTACAAATACGCATACCTCTAAAATATACAAACATGGTAAGGGAAGTACCTTAATGGACTTGAAAAGTGGTTAACAGGAATGTAACTGATTAACACCACATATTGCTCGAATACATTTCTTTTGGACTCTAAAAATTCGTACCAATTCAACAGAATTTCCCCAAATAGGAATTCCATATTGTAAATTAGAAGAGGCATATCCATGATATGCTAATAGGGAGGCTTTTGCGTCTCCTACTTCCCTTAGTCTTCTCAAGACATAGACAAATCTATCAATCTTATTACATAGAGATTCAATGTGTGCTTTCCAATTACAATTTTTGTCAATAATTATTCCTAAAAAGTTTGTATAATCTACATCATCTATATTTACTTTATTTAAAAATATATTTGTGTTTTTGGTAATATTACTGTGGTAGTTCTGAAATTCAATTAATTTGTTTTAGTTACATTAACTTTTAAATTATTATTAATTAACCAGTCTGAAACTTGGAATAAGGTTTCGGTTGTTTCATTTACCAAGTCTTTTTTATTTTTACATTTAATAAGTAGGGTAGTGTCATCAGCAAATAAAAAGCAATCATGTTTTATACTATCAGGAAGATCATTGATATAAATTAAAAATAGCAAGGGTCCTAAAACACTGCCCTGTGGTACACCATAGTTGTTAACGAGGTAGTTTGAAGTATATATATTTTTACGGTTTCCGCATATTTTCGATATTTCAACACATTGTTTCCTATTCTCTAAATAACTCTTTATCCAATCTAAAGACTTCCCTCTAATACCATATTTTTCAAGTTTTGATAATAAAATATTGTGTGAAACAAAATCAAATGCCTTACTCATATCCAAAAATACACAAAGTGGATACATTTTCTTATTCAGACATTCAGTTATGCTCTTTACTAAATCAAAACATGCTAATGTAGTAGACCTACCTTTCCTAAATCCATATTGATTATTTTTTAGTAGGTCAAAATCAAGTAAATAATTATAGAGCTTTTCATACATAATTTTTTCAAAGATTTTTGAAATGACTGGAATTAAAGTAATAGGTCTATAATTGTTCATATCGCACATATCTCCTTTTTTAAACAACGGTTTGACAATACACTTTTTTAATCGTTCTGGATATTTACCTTCCAAAAATGACAAATTAATTATATGGCTAAGAGGTTTTGATATTACACTAACAACATTTTTCAATAATTCTGTGCTAATATTATCATAGCCAGTAGCATAAGTATTTCTCAATGAATGAATAAATTTTTTCACATCATGCTCATCTACTGGTGTCAAATACATGGTTTTACTACAATTTGGTAAAAGATATGATTTTGAAGTATTTGTAGATTTAACTTTTACACTACTTGATTTTGTCTGGTTTATAAAAAAATTATTAAATAGATTACAGATTGTTTGAGTATTTGTGTACTTTAAGTTGTTTACTTTGATTTTTCCTATTTCTCTAATATTTATTTTGTTCTGAAATGTACTTTTAATCAGATTCCATGAAGCTTTACATTTATTAGAGGAATTTTCAATATATTTCAAAGCAGACTGTTTTTGTGATTCTCATATACATTTAGACAAAATTTTCCTATAATGTAAATATTTACATTTATTTTCTTTTTTATGAGATTGAGCATGACGATAATTAAGGTACAACTGGCGTTTTACTTTGCAACATTTTAGAAGACCTTTAGTTAACCATTTATTTTTTATTGGTTTATTTGAAACTTTTACACGGATCTTAGGAAAACATAACTCAAAAAACAACAGTAAAATATCATGAAATTCATTAAATGCTTCTTCACAGTTTGACTTTGTAAAAACTTCATTAAAACTTAAACTTGATAAACATTCATGAAACTTTTTAATATTTTCCTGCCCATATATCCGCTTTGTTTCAAACCAAAAAGCTCTTTTTTGTTTAAATTCTAAGACTGACTCTATATTGGCTTGTATACTCTGAGCAGTTTCATGATCAGACAAAGCAAGTGTATGAGTGTTAGACTGAACATTATTTATGTTACTTGCTATTACATCCAGACATGCATGCTTCCTAGTAGGTTTTAAAATATGTTGATTTATGTTGTTATTTGAAAGAATGCTTGTTAAATTTTTATGTGTACAGTTATCCTGCATCAGGTCTATATTCCAATCTCCACATAAAATAATTTTCTTTTTTTGAATTTATCATAATATTTTCTAATAATAATTCTATTATTATTCTTGTCGGCACTTGGTTATACACCGCTAGTAATGGTTGGTGGTCGGAGTGAGTATGGTAATCTAATACTTCTATCGTGAGTTGGCTGGGTGTTATTCCTTTAAACAGGGCGAAGTCTATGATGTCCGGTCTATGACTTTCCACATCTGGGTAATGGGTTGGGACTTCCGGTCCCATTACATGGTAATTCTGGGATTCTGCATGTCTTAGCAGTTTCCTGCCATGTCTGCAGGAATAATTGGAGTTCCAGCAAGTGTTCCTACAATTCCAATCTCCTGCAGCTATGGCTGCGATTTCTGGTCCCATGAGTAATTGGATGTCATCTGTGTTCATGTTTCCACCAGGTAGGGAGATTGCATGTAGTCTCAAGTCCTTCCCGTTTGTGTGGATATCGATCCCTATTGCGGACATCGAGGCAAGTTGTATCTCTGGCGCTTGCTGGTGCACTATTCTTCTCCTGACCAGGATCGCCAGCCCACGATAGTATCGAGTTTCACAGTGTTCTTCTTTCCTGTACGATGTATAACCTGGCAATCTGAGACTATCTGCCGGGTTTAGCATAGTCTCATTTATCAGAGCCACATCTATATTTTGCTCCGCGAGCATGTAATTCAGGGTCGTGATCTTACCCTTAAGACCACGGGCATTCCATACGAGTATCCTCAGAGGCTTACTTTCCATAAATCTGGAGTAGTTCGGTCATGCCTCTGAGGATAGCGGTGACCGGATCCTGCCCCTCCCGAAGTGCCCCCAGCACATCTTGGAAAATCTGGATTGCCTTTTCCAAGACAACCAGTTTTACTTCGTCCCGGGACATAAGGGGGGCCGCGTTCCGCGTGGTATCTGTGGTTTGTGTGGTAGTAGCTGGCGCAGCCGTCTGAGCCACATCCACTGTGGTTGTTTCTGTGCCCTCTTACCTTTTCTTTTTAGATTTTTTCGGCTTTCTAGTTTTCTTTGTTTTGGCCGTTGTGGCTCTAGGCTTGGGATCGTTCGCGGTGGCCATCTATGAGGTTACTGCGCTTTCCTCTTGCCTATTCTCTGTGGTTAGCACCGGCCTGGTTTCGTCTACGCTCCTTTGTTTCGGAATCTTAGGGGGTTGGGTGACAGTGATTGCCACTGTCCCGGCTCTCTTATTCCTTGCCTCCTTTCTGAAAATGGGGCAGCTCACATTGTTAGCCGTGTGCGGGCCGTCACAGTTAGCGCATGTGGGTGGTTTCTCTCTTGGGCGCTCGCAGTCTTTAGCCCTGTGTTCACCCCCGCAGCGGACACATCGTTGGGGCCGGTGGCAGTTATGCGACGAATGTCGAAACTGCTGGCAGCGGTGGCACTGGGCTGGGCCTTTCTTTCCTCTTCAGGCCTCTATCTTAACACCAGGCATGTATAATAACTCATCTATTTATTTATTTATTTAACACTTTATTGCACACAAAAACAGTTACAGTAAACATTAAAATTAAATATTAAGACAAAAGGTGAGCTTATCTCATATTGAGATTTCTTCCAGCTAACCTATTGAGTATATTTCGGGTAATGTGTTAGGCTTTCGTTTTATTATGGCCATAAATATACAGCCGGGCCTGCCAGCCCTAGCCTTTATCGGGCGCACGTATTCTGCCTCGTGCCCGTATTCTACTAGAGCCTGAGTAATCTCTTCTGTTGCCGTCTCCGCTGGTAGTCCGCGGATGGCTACTTTCACGCTGCGTTCGGAGGGCAAGGAATAACAGAACCAAGATATAGGTTCGTTCTTTTCTAATTCCGTAAGGTATTTTTGGATGAGCCGATATTCGTTCTTATCCTTTGGGGTGAAGCGCACTCCTCTTCCGAAGGGTCGTGCGTTTGGGGCATGTCCAAGCTTTGTCTTAATCTCCTTGAAGTGGTAGGTCCAGTTAGGGAGACTCTCTACAACTAATGGGGGGTACCTTCCCTTGGCTGGACCGGTCGGATTTCCTGTCGTGTTCTCTGCTTGTGCTTGCGCAGGTGGTAATCTTACACTAGCAGTTGTTGCAGCGATTGATGCAAAGGATGGTTGCGGTGGGGATGGTTCGGCAGGCACACACTGCCTTGGCTCTTTCTCCATTTCCGAATCCTCTTCTTGGTTCCTCTTCCTCCGTGCAGGAGTACGCTATCTCGTAGTCTCGGTCATGCTATCGCGGCGCGGGGTTTTCGCGTTGTCGCGGCGCACTTACGTTGCGCTTACGCGGCGCGGCAAGGTCTCGCTATAGCGGTGTGGAGTGATCGCGCTGTCGTGGCACATTTCGGCTTCGCTTTCACGGCGCGGGGCGGTCGCGCTTTCCATGCGCGGGGCAGTCGCGCGTTCGCGGCGCGGGTCGGTCGCGCAAGTGCCACGCGCGGTGGTTGCGTCTTCTCGGCGCGGGCGACTATTAATAGCGGTGTGACTACTATTGTGATTTCTATGTGGTCCGTAACGTTTCGCCCGCGTATTTGGTACCACTATCTTACCTCTCCCTGCCGCAATAGCACCAATGCTTGTCATTGCTATATTCCGGACATATTTGAAGGGTAAGGTGCAATTTACGCATGTGGTATTGCCATTTTGTCACACAAATAGCAACGCTCCATTAACATATCTGGTATCTATAGGCGATGGCTTTTCTTTCCATTGCGATTATGGAGTTTGCAACCATCAATAATTATGTACTGGTTATTATGTACCTATACTTTTGCTGAAAAAGTATTGTGTGAAGTTATTATACTTTTAAAATAAGAATATTTGTAAATAAACATGTTTCAAATTCTAAGAAAATTTGTGATTTTGTAGTTAGTAGTCGTTACTGCATGATTATTTATTATTATTTTATTTTATATCATAAGATAGCAAACAAGCAGATGGGTCTCCTGATGGAGAGTCAACCATCGCCTATAGACACCAAAGATGTTAATGGTGCATTGCTATCTTCTGGCGAGGTCTAAAGCCACATGCATAAGTTTACCGGCTACCTTATCCTCCAAACCGGAACACGACAGTGACTAGCACTGACACTATTGCGGCAGGAATAGGTAGGGCGGTGGTACCTGACCCGGTCGAGCTGATGCAGAACTCTACCACCTAGTTATTATATTAAAAAAAAAATACTTTCTGGTGCTCTTGAACGCGAAATTGCTTAATATAGTGTCATTTTGTTAGGGCGAGCGAAGCGAGCCCTACACTAGGCCACTTTCTATGCACTTTTGTGGTACATTTTACGGAAAAATTATCGGACTTTTAGGTTTGTCCTTCGACGTAGTAGTTTAAATTCATGTCTAGATATGTTATCTACCATAATAATACCATTTTACAGATCTTAAAAAAATAGAAGATACAATTTGTATTAAAATCTTATTACTACTAACGATATCTATTATAAAACTAATGAGTTAAAATCGATAGAAGATACGTTTTGTAGTAGAATCTTATTTCTAGTAACGCCATCTATTATAAAATTAACGAGTTAAAATCGATTGAGGGTAGGCGCCTTCAAATTTTGAGTCATCACTTTTTCCAGATTAGTGATACAAAAAATAAGTAAGCTAATTGTAACTAATAATACAGATTATGTTAAAATTTAAATCTTGCCATCATGATGTTTTGTGAGTTGTGATTTATAATTATGCAATTCTGGAGACAATTTTTACCTTGCTACTGCTCTTCTGTAGCACCAAATCCACTCTTGACCGCCCGGTTGATCGAGTGATTAGCAACCCTGACTACGCAATCGACGGGGCTCCGATTCGATATTCTTGTATTTATATATGTACTTCTATGTATTAGTATAGTTGACTAACGCCCATAGCACAAGCAAATAATTTGCTTACTTTGGGGTTAGATCAGTAAGTGTAATTTGTCCCGTGAAAAAAATAAATAAAAAAACTCGGTTTCAATTTTTCCACCAATTAGGTACCTAAGCATTTTTTGCTACTCACTATTTTCAGCCGACTACCCAAAAAGGAGGAGGTTCCTATTTGGTCGGAATCTTTTTTTAAGTATGTTCACCGATTATTCGGAGACGCCTGAACCGATAAGGATATTTTTTTGTTTCAGTGAGTACCTAGATACTTCTCAGGTTATTTAATTTTAATTTGACGAAAATCTGATACAGAGTACGGGAGATACTGGAAGTGGGAAATCAACTGTTTGCAAGATTTCTGCGTTTAAATTATCTCATGTTTGTATAGTATTATTAGAGCAATTTTAAATAACATGTTTAAAAATATTTTTAAAAGATTTTAAAACTTTACGCAGGAAATTATAATTATTAACCGCGATTTTCAAAAATCGAGCTTTCATCAGATCTCCATGGTTTGAGATTCTTAAAACGTGATTATATTTTTTCAATGTCGTCAGTATATATCTGTATGTGCGCATGTGATTAAATCTCTCACAGATTTTAAACGGCCTGGCTGATCGAAAAACGGTTTGCGGTGAAAGATCAAAATCAATAATCAAATTCGAAAGTTTTAAAAATTAAAACAGTATCCTTTTAAACAAGGCCTCAACGATGGCTTGCAGGATCACCCGGTTTAAAGATTTTTTATTAATGATTTTTGAACTTATTAAGAGACTACTTCACAAAATACTTTTCTTTATATTTGACTGGTGCGCGCGGTCATCGGGCCCTTCGGGACTGAAATAGCTATAGGGCCTTCAGTTTGATCATCTTAGCATCGAAGGTGTATAGTAAAACATGGAAAGGAGTATGCAAGGGAAGTTCGAAGGAATGTTGTATTAGGCACAAGGGAGTTTCAGGTCTAGAGCAGGGATGTGTGCGGGGAACAGAGTGAATAGAGCGTTAGAGAGATTACTTAAAAGCCCAGTTTTAAGTCAGGGTGCCCGTCTTGACCTGCATAATCATGTGCCTATCCCAACGATATTGTATGAAAGTGAGAGTTGGGTATGTTAGAAGGGCATGAAAGTATAATCAACGTAGTCAATGAAACAAATAGCTATGAAAAAAATGTCACGTAACTCTCGCGGACCGGGTTCGTAATGTTGAAGCGAGAGAGAAGTTATGCTTGAAAGAAAGTGTTGATGTAAAGATTAGAAAGAGCATGCTCCGTTGGTTCGGACGTGTAGAAAGAATGGTAGGTGAAAGATTAACAAAACAGATATACAATGCGAGAGATGCAATACATTGTTATTTTTCTATACATTAAAAGATTATAGACTTTATTATTATAAATAAAGTATATTCATTAAAAAATGTAATTCTCATAAAAATAATTTTCTAACAATATTACTAGATAGTAGATAGTATAACTTTGCGAGCCCTTACAAAGCTCTGCTTTTTGCTAGTTTATTCTCTCTCTGCATTGACTAAGTTAAATTGTAATCCCATTTTTCTTGCAGGATTTTCAGATCATAAGATCTTGACATGTATCGGTTCTTCCACGTGATACAATTTTCCAGTCTTTTTACCTGATGTAAGATCAGGTAAAAAGACTGGAAAATCGTAATGTAGCGTATTGTTTTGGTCAATATATTGGGCCTGACATTGCTCTTAGATTCATTAAAGTTAGACATCAATGACTATTTGAGTATTAAAAGGCCATCTTATGTAGAAAAAAAAATACGAAATCGAATCAGTTCACAAATATCATACTAACTCAAAAAACATCTGAATCCAAGTCAACGTCAATAAAATCTTGACTTTTTACAATCGTTGGAAAAATATAAAATCAACATGAACGTGCATAAATTCATATCAACAATAGCATTTATGATTCGGGTATAAGAGCGAATTTATATTTAACTACTAATACACGACCAAATCGAACATTGAAAAATAATTTCGACTAAAGTAAATAATTTTCAATTAGGAAATAAAATATTACTTACATTTGTCCTTAATACTAAAGTAAGAATAGATAATCAGAAGAACACCCAAAAAACAACAAAGGGATAGCCATGAAGACTATATAAACTAAAAATAAGTTGCGATATGTGAGCATTGTTAATCATAAAAACTAAATTAAGTCTAAATAGTTCAATCTTTGTGCGTGTCAATAGGACTCATATCCCCATCTGACACGTCTCAACTGGTAATGTGTTAATATTATTGGTTAATATATAAATAATGAATTGCTTCGAGTACACCACCCGTACTCGAAGCATTTCATTTTTAATACCACAAAACAATATACTCCTACGGAGATTAATACTGACCTACACGGTCATCTACATTTTATTAATAGGATTTTTTATACTGGTGTCTTTTCAGTTCATGTAGTTTTTAACGCAGATTCCTGAAATAGTAATATCTCGATTTTGGATTATTTCGAGTTGTGTTGTTCTTTATCTAGGTGTGCGAAATGTCAAATAATTCTTTGTTTACAAAATATTAAATTGGTTTGAGCGTTTATTTTTATTTTTCTATAATTTTATTGTGTACTTTAAATCTAAAATAAAAACTAATTGTTAAAACAACATGCCTAATTGCAATATAATTTATCAATTATTCTGTAGACAGTAAACATCTGTTCATAAGTCCACCATTGTTAGGGACAAAATTACACGGTTTTTCCATGGTTAGGTATTTATTAACTTGTACTACCTAGTAGTACCTAGTTTTCTTTATCTAAGGGCAAAACTGACAGCAAAACCTTTCGTCTATTGGCATCCTATAATAGAGTTGGCAGCACTGGATATAGATTTTGGTAGGTATTCTGTGGATTTCTGTGTCAAACAGCTAGGCATTGGCATGAAATGATTGCTACTTTTAAATAATTATCATTTGATGAAATTAAGAAAAAAAATCGCAATGATTTTTCATGCGAAATGTCGCTAACGATGATTTTTAGGTTCTAAAATACCTTAATAACATTTGTGCACCACCCGGGTATCGAACCCGGGACCTCATGATCTGAGTCGAATAGGCTACGCCTATACCGCAAGGCAGGCAGGTTTAGAAGTTAGTATTTACCTATATCTCAAAAGTTACCATGATATGAGTTTAGTATTCAATTTAGGCCAAAAAAGGTACTTCAAAATTTTCCCTGTTTAAATTGGAATTTAAAAAACTTTGGTAGGCACTTAAATGTTTGAAACTCAAATGTCTTTTTAGATGCGTACTGGAAGTTTTATACTTATGCTCTTTTACATAATATACATTTAGCCATAGTTTTTCCTGGGATTTTTCATAATGATTCCACATAAGTATTTATTTTGGTCTTATTTATACTAACGCTATATATGTACCTACTCACTAAACAACAATCTAAATACTTACTAAAAATATTAGGATAAATAATTACTTTCTATATAAATCGCAACAAATCGCAAAGTACACAAATCACAATACGTCGCAGTTCGAACGCCATGCTTGAATCACTGACCTACCACTTGACGTAAAAAAACATTATAATGAAACAATGAAATTTGACTTAATTCATGTACGTAAAAAACAAATGATTTTTAGATCTGCGGCAAATCATTTCGAGGAAATTAATACTTTAACGCACTAACATTAAAGTCTATTTTTAAAATACTCCCTATTGAGTGAGTGTGGAGCGCTTCGCTCTTCTTAATCATAACACGGTCACTGTAATCATAACACCAATATGGTCCAAGGCATTTTACTTCCCTCTAATTCTCTGTGTGGCCCAATCATTAAAGCCAGACGCATCTGCCGAAAGGTTATTAGCCAAGACAAAACAGAATGGGTTTCCACCAAAACGGTTGTTATCACTTTCAAAGGTCAAATCCTTCCAGATAGGATCTTTTGTTTTAACTCTTCCCTACCAGTAACAACTTATCTTCTCCCTACAATCCAATGCAAAAAATGCTGCCGATTTGGTCATATTGCCTCACAGTGCAGGTCAAAGCCTCGCTGCTTCGCTTGCGCTCAGCAGCATTGTGGTGAATTGCGCGTCATCCCAGATAATGAAATATCATGTCTGTTTTGTTCTAGCAAGCATAAAGCCATTGATAGCAAATGCCCAGAACACTCCCGGCAAAAATCAATTAAACTGGCAATGTCGGAAGAAAACATTAGTTAACAGGAAGCAGCATCACGTTTCCGCCCCACCCGCCTCTCTTATGCAAACGCCTCTCAATCTAATACAAACTTTAATAGACCCCCTCTATTTCTTCTCCCCCTCTGCCCTCTCAACTGCCTCCCGTTTCCTCACCAACATCTACCTTATATAGGAAAACTATTACACTATCTCCTAGAACTCACACCCCTTTAAACAAATCATTCGACAAGCAAGCTCACGCTGAGATTACTCAAACCCCTAGCACATCTCAACCTAATGGATGTGCCCTTTCAATAGTCCAATTACTCAATGCAGCTGGTGAAGACAACTTCATTGAGTTAATACTAAAAACCCTGATTAATATTGTTCTAAAATTTAATGACTCACTACCGAACAATGTCCGCACATTACTACAAACTCTTAATTCCATTGTTAATAATAATGGCAGTGAATCTCCTTCAGTGGAATACTAAAAACATTAGACACAAAAAACATGAAATCACACACCTAATCAACAAATACAACCCTGTCATTTTTGCCATTGCGGAGACTTGGTTGAGGCCGGACCACTCATTTCAGGTGCTTGGCTATGCCTGTTTCCGCGATGACAGAAATGATGGATATGCAGACTGTGCACTTCTCGTAGACACCTGTGTTCTCTATAGTTATATCCCCATCCCACAGCATGACCCTGGGATTAATATTGTTGCTATATATGTCCTAAATATCACTTTTGTTTCAGTATACATTCCTCACCCTTCGATAGCTTTAATCTCTGAACTAAATAGTATTTTATCTAACCTATCTCCCCCATTAATAATTCTAGGCGATTTCAATTGTAAACACACCATGTGGGGCTCACATACATGCGATGTGCCCTCTACTGCCCTTCCCTTATAGATGATATAAATATTTGTGTATTAAATGATGGATCTCCAACTCGAAGAGTATCTCCTAACCAAAATGTTAGTGCGGTTGACCTTACACTAGCCTCCCCTAATATTATGACAACAGCTTCATGGTTACCACTATCACTAGGTAGCGACCATTTCCCTATTCTTACCTCTATCCCTAAACAATACTCCCCTCCACCTACAACACCTCCTATTTTAAAGTTCAGATTATCAGATGCAGACTGGAACCTTTTCAGTAATACTCTTGATGAAAAGATAAGTCTCCTACCTGAAACTGACTCATCCAATGTGTTAGAGACATATTCAACCTCTGTAGACTGCATGCTATCTGCAGCGGATGAGTGCATCCCCCTCAAAAATGCTGCAACTAGTAAGCGGCCTTCTCCGCCTTAGTGGGACCTGAGTCCCTCAACACATCTAGTGCACTCTGAAGTGCACTAGATGTGTTCGTGATCGAAACCTATTAGAAAATACCTTCTCCCTTAATCGTACCCTGTATAACTACTTAAATTTTAAGAAGTCTTCAGCATACTGCAAACGGATTTTAGCAAAGAAAAAAGTTTTGGGATGGCATAAATTCTGTGAGTCCCTGTCACCTCGCTCTCCTTCTCGTCTAGTCTGGAAAAAAATCAAAATCTTTAGGCGCAGTTGTAATAATACCTCTCCTCTTTCAAACGATCCCAATGCATGGCTGTCACAATTTATAGATAAACTTGCTCCCCCCTTTGTTCCATCCGTAGCTTGTCTTCCAACACCTATAACACCTTCTCTTCTTAATTCCAATGATAGGTTTAATGCTCCCTTCTCCTTTGCCGAGTTAGGATGCGTCCTGAGCCACCTTCATGATTCAACTCCTGGTATTGATGGTATTCCATACTCCTTCATAACAAAGTCCTCAAATCTAACAAAATCTCGTCTTCTGGAAATATTTAACAAAATCTTCTTGACTGGGGAGGTTCTTCCTTCATGGAAAACACAAATTATTTTCCCTGTACTAAAAACTGTCAAGGACCCAGAAGAATGTATTTCTTATAGACCTATTGCTCTATCATCTGTTATGTGTAAAATAACTGAGCACCTACTTAAAAATAGACTTGAGTGGATTTTAGAGAACCGTAACATCTTCTCCAGCTCTCAATTCGGTTTCCGTAAAGGAATGGAAACTAATGATAACTTAAGTATTTTTACAACAGATGTTCGTACTGGTCTTGCCAAAAATGAATATAAAATAGGCGCCTTCCTTGACATAAACTCTGCATACGACAATGTAGACCTCTCCCTACTCAGGCAGAAAATGCACAATCTGAGTATCCCAGAGAGAATAATTAGTATGGTTTGCAATATGTTTATGGACCGCCTAATACATATTCGTTTCAACGGCTTCCTCTCCCCTTCTAGAATGGTATGGAAAGGATTACCTCAAGGCTCAGTACTCAGTCCTCTCCTTTATAACTTGTACACTTTTGATATGGATCGCTCTGTTCACTGCTTTTGTAATATCCTGCAATATGCTGATGACATTGTTTTGTATGCCCCATCCCCCTCGCTCCCAGATGCAACAAACAGGCTTAATTCTGCTCTCAGCTACCTGTCAGACTGGCTAGATGGGCACAATCTCTCTCTTTCCATTGCAAAATCCAATGCTGTTATATTCACTCGCAAGACATCTACCCCTAATGTAAATTTATTTATAAATGGCCAAAGACTTGCTATCTTGAATGTAGTTAAATTCTTAGGTGTCCTCCTGGACTCAAAAATGTCAGACATCCTCCATCTCAACTATATAGCGGCCAAGTGTGAAAAAAATATAAATATCCTTCGATCAGTATCTGGAGTCAGATGGGGTTCCCACCCATACAGCCAAAAGCTACTTTATAACTCCATAATCCGCAGTCATTTTGATTATGGCTGTTTCATCTTAGAGCCATGCAGCACTCTAGCCCTCAAAAAGATAGATAGAATCCAGCACAAATGTCTTCGCATTATAACCGGGGCTATGAGATCCTCTCCAGTAAATGCCTTACAGGTGGAGTGCTTAGAGCCCCCTTTATGTTTACGAAGACAGTTCCTAGCTGATCGGTATTACCTTAACATAGTCCAATATTCATATCACCCTTTAAATAAAAAACTTGAACTCCTATCAGGAACAATGACATCAAATTACTGGAACCATAAAAAATATCCTCCCCTCCTAACATCTTACAACAAATTTTCCTCTTTAAATATCTATAAGTATCATAGAAACCCTTTATTTAATACAGATTTTGAAACCCTCTTATTCCGTCCTTCGGTCATTCTTAACCTTGGCATTCAAAAGCAGGGCCCTGAGGCTAACTCTCTATTTAATCAATTACTTCAAGAAAATTAGAAAGATTGGTTGACTATATACACAGATGCTTCTTAATTAAATCCAGATGGGGACGTCGGGGCAGCTGTCTGGATTCCCAAATACAAGGTCATTTTAAGCTTCAAATGCCCTCAGCAATGCTCGGTCTTTACTGGGGAGGCCATAGCCTTGTTGGAAGCTGTAAGTTATGTACACTCTCACCAACTAAACAAATCCCTAATCTTAACTGACTCCCTCAGCGTCTTGCAAGACCTACTCAAACATCCTCTTCGCTCCAAAAATAATTTCCCTTTAACCTTAAAAATTAAAGACAAACTCTATGAATGCCATAAATCAGGTATTAACGTCACTCTAGCTTGGATCCCAAGCCACAGTGGGATCTCTGGTAATGAGGCTGTGAACTCATGCGCCAGACAGGCTGTCTTTAATGGTTGCCTGACATATAACAAGTGTTTTTCCCGAGACCTTCACTCTTTAACTAAACCCCAGCTAATTAACTCATGGAACCAACAATGGCAACAGTCTAGAAAAGTTAAAGGAATTCATTATGGTAATCTACAACCCTATATTCCTTCATCTCCATGGTTTTTCAAGCACCGAAATCTCTCTAAAATAAATACATCTACAATAATTTGGATGCGACTGGGACATGTTTGTACCCCTGTATTTTTAGCTAAATTGAGAATCAGAGATAACTCAATTTGCGAATGTGGCCTGGGAGAGGGTTCTATGGATCATATTTTCTTTGATTGCCCCAAAATACTAATCCCCCTATACGACATTCTACCAAAAGAAATAAGCCGTCCAATTAACATTAATTTCTTGCTCACTTTAGTCCATTCCCCCTTTGTTGTAATTCTTGATAAATTTATAACCATTAATAACATCCACTTATGAATTCACTATGTTTGTCCTACAATATAATAAAAACTTAACAGTTCATACAGATAAATCTCAACCATTACTAATGTTGTAGCATTATTAACTGTTGCATGTCTTTCTTATTCAATGTGAGAATATATATACTTATATAAATATTTAACTAATATTTTGTGTTGTGAATTGTCCCCTAACCCTGTACTTGTCCTTTATTTCAGAATCTGCAAAAGTCTCACTGCATCACCTCTATATTACTGGAACCTATAAGCCGTGTCAAAGCCATTTAATTCACTAGTCATTGGCAAAATCGTCACCATTCTGATGGAGCCTTACAACAAAAAAGATTGATTGATTGACGTAGGTCCCGGTATTCACCTATTAGCTCGGCGGTCGGCCATACGTAGCGAGAGACCGGGACGGAGCATATATTATATTGCATAACGGTATCTCACTCTTGTGAGAGCGGGAAAAAGTATACAAATCGTATTGCTTCATCTCGTTAGCATTTTGAGTGAGGGGTGAGCAAGATAGCAAAACACGTTTTCACAAAAGAGTAAAGGAAACAGTGCAGCGAATGCGATGAGTGAGTGCTATAATATTATAATACTATTAGACTACAGCACTATACGGACTTAGTCTTGTGAAAAATGGAATAGGTGCCGCCTAGTATCGTAAAATACTTAGTATTCGTACCTGTTCTAGTATTTACGACTCATCTCTAAGAATTTGTTTAATATGTTATGTCACTTTACTTATCATTTATAAATAGTAATCACTCCGCGGCGATATAATTTATGGAATAAAATGCACCCACTGTGGCAATAATCCTCTCTAATGAAATATAACGTTCGTCATTTATCACCCGTGATATAACAGTGACAAAAATAAATAACTTAACGACGTGATAGTGAAATAAAAATAGCTATTATTCCCATCACTAATCTATAGTCAAATTGTGTTTACTAAAATTACGAAGGAGGAAATACTTTTCATCGTCACGAAATCATTATTTGATTCTTTGTTTTTGGTAATATGATATTGCTTGAAAGCTTGTAAATTAAATTTAAATATTTGAAAGGTATTAGGTAATATTGGACGAACTTCGAATAGTTCGACTTGAATATTATATTAATTGCCTTGTAGAAAGTGTTTCCAAAATAATAGTTGCCCATACAAAACTATAACATTATGTTAAGCTAGCTGAAATGAAATGAAAATAAGTGTAGAACGTAATCAGTAACTCTAAAATGCATTGATTATAAATTATAATAAGTAAACTTAAAACAAAATGATGCAGCCATCGACTGAAGGCTGTATGAATATCGCAGAATTAGCGAATCAACTTCGACGAGAGAAGATTTTTATAAACTCAGAAAGAGAGCTTTTGCAAAATCTTAATGAAGAAGTGGAGAAAAGTGTTTTAGATTTGCTCAAGGCGGCATGGATATGTTCACAACAACGTCAGAACCTTACGAATTTGTTAACTTCGAGATGTGAAGCTGAGTCAATAACAGCTTGCCAAAGAGTTAGTTTACTGGAAAGAGCGACGTTTATAGATGCTCATAAAGTGTTAAGTTACAAGGTACGTCCCGTGAAATTTAATTGTTGTATTTAAATTTTAATATCCAATGTTAAACAAGTACAAGTGATCCGCCCACTTTTATGATTAACTTACTAAATAGCCAACTTTGTCGATTTCCTTCTTTTTCACGAGTATGCAGAATACTAGATCATACACAATTACAAAGAGGAAGTTTTAAGTATGAATATATATCAATGTAGCTACATTGAAATATATGTACATTATAATTCTGCTTATAAAAATAAACGTATTGTAGTATTTTAAATTTCTTGTGTTTACCCTTTAATTTCCTTAATATTCAACAAATACTTTATACTAGATAAAATCACACCACTTAGGAGGTGGCATGCCTTTAATATCATGACTGCTTCGACAATCAACATGGTGGCAGATAAGACTTCTAAGAAATTACTTTACTAAGACTCAAGCATGCAACATTTTTGGTTTGCATAAGTTTTTTTAAAAAAATAGTATGTAAGATTAATTATTTAGATTGGGATAACCTTCACAAGTCTCGTATGGGCTGCCTGGCAGGAAGGAAATTCCATTATTCAAAAAAAGCCTGATAAATACACAGATAAACAATATACCGACATCAGTACTTTTGCACCCCATAAAACGTTTTACTTATTATTAAAAGGTTCGCTTCTATCATCTCCTAGTGTAAAAATAAATAATAGCACAATAATAGAATAGAATCCGTAACATATTTAGGTTTGGTCTTAGAGAAAAATTACACTTTTATAAATCATATTAATTACATCAGTGAAAAAGCTAAACGGAATTTCTTATCCTTTGCCGGCATATCTGCCTCGACATGTGGTTTAACTTTTAACACTTTAAAGATAATTTACAATGCAACGTACTTAGGTTGTATTTGTTATGCTTGTTCAGCGTGGGCTGATAAAGTTACGAGTGGTGCGATCCGACGCAAACTACTTCAAAATCAACGCCTTGCATTAATACTTCTATGCAAAGCATATTGCACTGTAAGCTCTGAAGCTTTACCCGTTTTATCAGGTGTCTTACCATTAAATTTAGAAATTCAGCGTCGGGCTTCAATGTACTACAATTCTAGGAATTTTACCAATCCAAAATTTATCAACCCACAAGCTCAAACAAAAATACGTCGTCTCTTTAATCCTGTAATCAACGTTACTAATGAATTAATTGATGAGTGGCAGTTGCGTTGGTGTTGTTCAACTAAAGGACGGCATTTATATAACTTTTTCCCAGGCGTCCGGGATCGTTTAAGTAAAACGTGGATAGAAATAGACCATTGTGTTGTGCATTTTCTCACTAGCCACGGTAATTTTAAAGCTAAATTATTCTTGTTTAAATTAGTTCCTTCTCCTTTTTACGAATGCTCTTCATTAAATTGTAAATATGAACAATCTGCACACCACATTCTTTGAGAGTGTAATCTTTGGCAAAACGAATGTAGTCAAATGCTTGATAGTATTCAATGTATATCCGGTGTAATTTATTACTCCGACCTTGTGGGAACACGTGGAAAGTTTCGTGCCTCCAAGCGATTTTGTCATACTTACTACTGGAAGCAAAATTAAGTAGGCCATTTTGGTAGGTCCCTAATTTCCAAACTTCCGTGGTGCAATAGCAATCAGGCTTAACCTGATTGTAAATGTCTCATTTCGTAGCATTTTTATGCTTTTAATATTTTGCTGTCTCCTGCTTAAAAGGGAGGGAAACAGTATGTATTTTCCTACTCCTCCTATATACTTCTGATTAATTTCGTTGCGGGTCCCAAAACAGCTAAGCTTTTCCCCAGGGCACCCTGAGCTCGCAACTCAGAGGTTATCAGGTCGGATGCCGCTGTTGATTCTGGTTTACAGAATTTACAGTGGTGGGAACGAGAGGTGGGCCAATTGCCCTTATTAAAAATATACCTACATATGTACATTTTCATTTAAATTTTTATTTATTATTATTTTTATAGGTATGTAATAATTTATTGTATTTCATCTAGAAGAAGTAAAAAAACTAAAAAGATCATATATTTTCTGTTTGATAGGCTAAGCAGGTCTTATAGGCCACAAAAATTTCAGGTTTTGACAGATTATAAAAAACCATAGCTGCTATTTATTTAGTATTATTTCCATTACTTAAAACACACAAGTGTTATGAATGTAACCAACCGAACCAACCAAAAAGTAATAGAGAATTAATTGTTTATGCAACAAAATTTTTAATTGTATCGACTACCTAGCACTGTATCAATGTTTGCTCGGCATATCTACAAAAAAAGTGATATATATATATATATTAATATTAGTATTTATTTTATATCTTAATTATGGTGAAAACTCGATTAACCAGACTAATTAATGTCATAAGTATTCAGATAATCAAAAATCTGGGTAACTGAATATATGAAGAAAAATGTATGTAATGTATGTAAAATATATATGTAGATATTCTTAACTCTAGAAAGATTCTTACCTCCTTTGTGTTCTCAACATCACATTTTTATCTAATACCTTTAAACAACCAATTCTTGTATATATATAATTGGAATCTCGGAATCAGCTCCAACGATTTTCATGAAATTTAGTATATAGGCAGTTTCGGGGGCGATAAATCGATCTAGCTAGAAATCATTTTTAGAAAATGTCTTTTATTCGTGTTTTAACGATAATAAAAGTCCCAATTAAGACTGAAAAATATTACTCTTCCTGACATCTATTGGCGAATAATAATACTATTTTTTGTATTGTAAGTTACTCCAGCAGATGGCGTTGTTAAGTAACACGAAGTCAATGAGTGTTTGCTTTGAGGTTAGACTAAGAAAATCAATTGTTTATCTAATGTGAAAAACCGAGCAAAGCTCAGTCAACCAGATATTGTTATTTTATATATAAAGGTACGACATTCATTCATAAGTATATTTGCGTAATCACAGACCAGCTCATTGACCGGCTCAGTGATTGAGCTAACCTAACTAGGAATCAATGAAGCTTGGGTTTGATTCCCAACTGGGATAAACATTTCTGTGATGAGCATAGATGTTTGTGTTTCTCGGTCTGGGTGTGTATTATGTATGTAACAGTATTTACATATGTATTTTATGTATCAGTATTGTTGACTGACACCCATAACACAAGCAAATAAATTGCTTACTTTGAGGTTAGAACAATTTGTGTAATTTGACCCGGTTTATTACAATTATTATCTCTTTATTTACATTTGATTACGTTTATAATAATTATAACATTATAAAAAAATACAATATTATGAAAAGAATATAACAAAATAGGTTTTCCGCCAGGGGGAATGTTATAGTTCAGCCACCGGTGGTCAAGGTGACAGAGAGGGGAACCTCCTCAAAATACGTGCCATTCCATAACTGCTGCCTTTTGTATCCAGCCAGGAAAATTGTAGCCAAAGCCTCTTAAGATGTGTTATTATTATTATAACACACTATTGTCATCCTTGGTATCTGTGGGCGATAGTTATTTCTTTCCATTAAGAACCATCTGCTTGTTAGCTGTTCTATCATGTAAAAAAGATATTGCACAATACGAACCCTAAGCTCGTAAAGCTTAGAGTTCGTATTGAGCAATAAAATAACAGTTATATTAGAACTGTGTATTTACAACACAAGTATACAATGAACTACAATGCAATACGTAAATACACTGACAAGCACTAATAACATTCACTATATTTCGTTAAAATTAACTGATTAAACTGAATCGCTAAACTAACACACTTTCAGTGTCACTTTTCGCAGTACTATATCTCTTCTCACTGATCGTGCCTTATGAACTATGCGATAAGGACATAGCTGTTTGGGTTGCGGCAGCTATTGTTTATTGATAGAAGCAGCTATCTCTTTCTTTTATTTCTAGATTTTTCTAGTCTTATCAGTTTTCACTTTTCTAGATTATTTGCAACAATACAATTGTTTAATTTGACGTAAAACATTTGGTACCTAATTGTTCCAACAGTTTAAAGTCACAAATGGGTTGTTAGGGGAAAACAATTTGCAGCATTAAATTAGTTATATATCTTATTTAAGTGAATTGTACAAGACCCATGGTATTAAATTCTGTTTTTGATACCATTTGAAAACCGTTTTCTAGGCTAAAAGTGCATTCGCATGAGGTGAGCTTACAAAGACAGTTAATGAGCCCTGGAAGTGCCAGCGCTAATTTATTACTTTTCACGGATATGGTTAATTGAGAACCCGTATAACTGAGGTCCTATCCTGACCTCAGGTATCAGGTTTCTGCTGTACATGTAAAGGTGCGTCCACACTTGTAAAATGACGATGGACCGGACTGCGTGGCATATGTCAGAAATCAGAAAAACTTTATTTTATAAAACTTTTTACAAGTAATTTTGACACATCAACTTATTTTTTTAAAACTACTACCGGATCGGAAATGCGGCCACACGCTGAGAAGATCCAGTGGAAGAAACTCAGCTGGCTTGTCTTTTTTTTTCATATTATCTACTTTTTTACTACAAAAAATATATATGAGATCGGTATGAGGAGCAATAAATCCCAGGCTTTTTTGTCTTCTAAATAATCTGAGATTTTATAATATCCTGTTTTACACAGTTTTGTATTAACACATTTTTAAATTTATTGTCTGATCTCTTATAGTTTCGGGAAGTTTATTGTTAAAGCATATACATTGCCCAATAAAAGAGTTACTTATCCTGTGGAGACGAGATGCATGCACAAGATTGTTTTTGTTCCTTGTATTAAGTGAGTGTACATCACCATTTTTTTAAAAAAGCAAATACTTTTACGAACGTACATCAAGTTCTCAAATATATATTGGGATATAACAGTTAGAATATTGATTTCTTTGAATTTTTCTCTCAGGGAAACCCTCGGACTAAGATTGTTAATTGCCCTAATAGCTCTTTTCTGCAATACAAATATAGTATTTATTTCAGCAGAATTCCCCAGAGAAGAATTCCACATGACATAATGCTGTGGAAGTAACTGAAGTATACAATTCTTGCTGTGTCGACATCAGTTAACTGTCTCATTTTTTAACTGCATAAGTTGCTGAACTAAGTCTATTTCCTAAATTATTAATGTGCGGTCCTCATTGTAATTTCTTATCTAAAATAATACCTAAAAACACAATGGAATTCACCAGATCCAGGTTGTTTCCACCCAGTTGTACGCTGGTATCTACATGCCTTATATTAGGCAATGAAAATTTAACACACATAGTTTTGTTACCATTTAATAAAAGATTGTTCGTACCGAACCAGTGTACAACTTTTGAAATCGCATTATTTACTTCGTCATACTTACCAATTCGACTTTTCACTTTGAATAAAAGTGAAATGTCATCTACAAACAGTACGATTTCATGCTTATCCCCTACGTAGCATGTTACGCTAAATGTGGAGGATACAGGTTGTACTGACACGTTTACAAGCAATTTACGATGCAATGTTACAGGTGTAGACGCATGGTGTCGAACTAGGTCGCTTGGCATCGCATCGCTACATCATCCACTCTATGCCTAAATAATCAATTGTCTAATACAAAACTAAACAACGTATACAACAATGTTTATAGTGTGCGCTGCGTGAATGAGCAGCGGCGAGGTGCGAGCGGGGGACGTACCGACCGGGACACGTCACGACTTTTTCCACTCCTACCCCGTGTCTATGTCCGTGTCATCTGGCGTACTTCGAAGCGTGTCATAAATTCAAGTGTGGACGTCTCCTAGTCCATGGACAGTAGCGAAAATACTTTGAAAAAACCGACTTTCGATGGATCGGCTCGTAACACGTGGCTTAGATGCGTGACAGTACAAAGACCAGAGTCCACACTGGGCCCGGCTAGTAGATCATAACTCCGTACAATGTTCTGCCGTTTATTTTGTGTTCGGCAGTTTCTCTCAGTGCTGGAAATGGATTGAACCATACTGCAGGTCATGGCAATTGTACGTATAACAAAATACGTCCACATTAATTGGTACTGACACATGCGACAGATACGCTCACGGGATACTGTTCGGAAAATTGTTACAAGTTTGGATGCGCCATAAACCGTGAAATTATAGTCTTTTGAAAAATTAAACCGACACCAAATATACTTATATGTTAAAAACTACTGAACCATTTTTGATGAAAATAGGACTATTCCCCAAGTTGGACTGTACCTTAATTAAATCAAAAAGAATTATCTCGATATGGCTTTTAGTTCCCAAAAATTTCGTTGATGAATATACAAACACATAAACATACATACATTCATATGCTTATGTAATTTAATATGTATGTATGCTTGGACGCCTATAAGATTATACTCAAGATTATTCTCAAATATCCAATTCCAACAATTTTACATACATACATGTCAATATAACCTTAATTTTTTTGTTGGTTGAAAAGAAGATGTGCCAATATATTGCTAGGTGTGTGATGTATCTTTTTATCCATTTATGAAAATAATGTTACAAGCTTATAGTTCGATATTGTGTAACAAAGTACTACTTATATTAAAACCTTGTTTATTTACTGCACACCCAAATACAACTCGTATATACACACTGACTAACACTGGTAATGAAAACTGTCACTATATCTACACTTATGTTTGATAAACTCAACCGATTAAACCAATTCATTAAACCAAAACACTAACTATCCATATTCAGACTAAATCGATCTATCACTTTTCTATATTGTCCGAATTATTGCTTTCGATTGCTTTACCATAACTGACTTGCTTCGTGCCAACACGCTTATATATATGTTATATCCCGGGTAAGCATTCAAAAATGTTCTCGAAAGTGTGGCAATAGTCGTAAAATAATAAACAAGTCATAGTACACATTAACTTCAACCTTATGCCTTATGCAAGAAGGTCCACTATGGCATAACTTTTATAAATATTATTCTGCAACAATACTTATTGTTGCAGAATAATCTCGATAAAAGTGATGTGCTGCAGCATGGTTTATCAATTTTACTACTATTATACATTATCACTCATTAGTGAATATTGTATTTACCTTGTACTTAAAAATGTTTTGTTTTTATAGGATGTGACAGTACTGGGTGAACTTTTGGGATGGCTTAAAGAAACTCCACATCTTGTTGCACTGTGCCTGATGTTAGGTGAGGACATTATGCCGGCGTCGCTACCATCATCTCTTGTTGCTGGGCTATATGGAAGTTGCCGTTTACTTGAAGATAGGACACAATTTTTGGCAGTTATCCGGTCTTTAATCAAACACCAGTTAGTACCATCAAGTGATCCAAGAAAGTAAGTTTACAATTTTTTTACTTTGCTTACTTATTGTTATTTGTATATAAAATAATGACACAAACGTGTTTGTATTAAGCTACCAAATAATGCATTTGACGATCGGACAGGGTTGTCTTTACACTCTTTATATATATATATATATATATATATATATATATATATATATATATATATATATATATGGGCATTTCTCTGTAAGCTCGTACGGGTCCCATACAAATCCTGTCCTGGCAATTATTTTTAACATTTGCCAAAATACCGTATCCTGTTTTGAAGAAAATTAACTTTTATTTTAGTTAGATAAGGAGACTCGCTGAATTTATGCGTATTTTCCGAGTTTTTAGCCATTTTCCAAAAAATCGTGACAGGGAACTGTTTTAGGCATCAGGGGACTTTTTTGAATGTGACAAGGGGCTGTTCAGTGAGACAGAGGATTGTTGTACTTAAAATAAAGTCATTTTGCATTAATCAATCATTTATTATTTCTATGACAATTTTCATGTCGATAATCAGCAAAGTTTTTTTTATAAAAAATGAACAGAAAATATAACTTTCTTTAAACAATCATATAAAAATTAATCTTAGGTGCTAGAAACATTTTAAACTTTCTGAGATCATCATAGTCTGTCTTATTATTAAGCCTTTTCTCTCAAATATATATATATATATATATATATATATATATATATATATATATATATATATATATATATATATATATATATATATATATATATATATATCTCTCTCAAATAATATGATATTTCAACTGAGATCTCTGAATCAAATAAGTTTAAGTTTAATCACAATGTGTTAGCGCTCGAAAACGTCTACTTGATTAGGAAACTGATAAAATATTCTCTTTCCCTTTAAAATCAAGTCAGGGTTATCCAACTTTTGAACAACTTGATAAAAATGACACATCTGAAATGTCATTGTCATCTATTCTAAAGATCTGCACTTTTTGATCACAAATCTTGAGGAAAGTAACGCGTAAGTCGTTTTCATCGTCATCAATCTTATTAATTACGGCAGCATAACGATATTCTATATTTTTAGCTGGATATTTTATAAGAATGTAATCTCCAGTATTGTAACATAAATTCCGAATGCCACTCGTTCCTGCTATATCATCATTCAATCTTTGAGGGGACTTTTTTGATGTCAATTCAGGCTTATCAGATTCAATATCTTCCGGTTCGGACTCTGTAAACACTTCTTCTACTGCCCATCTAGGTTTCAAAACAAAGTTTATACTGCCGATCTTATAATGCTCACAAGATCCGCCGTTGCAAAAGCAGCTGAGACTTTTCATTGTAAGTGTTTTACATTTAGTTGGTAATCCGAGGATGCCGGAATAAATACCTGCGACCTGATGCACATTTAAAGTGTCAGTATCAGCTGTTCTTTTGTACGTTGCCCCGATACCATCCGGGGCACCTTTTCCGTGCCCACTTTCAGTATAGTTCCATGTAAAGTTTTCAATATCTGGAATTTCTTTAGAGAGTTTAGTTGCCATTATAAAAACATAGTTTTATTGCGATACTGCGTTACAGGGCCATCGCTCAAGAAATGCACTCGTTTGATGCCACGTGGAAGAGTCTTGAAACTCTGCTTCCCTCTTTTTCTGTAGTAATTCCTCTCGGGATAACTTTTTCTTTTTAGAAGCCATACCACGGTGTCCGATCGGCCTGTGTAAAATCAATATAAGTTTATAAAGGAAAATATTGCAAAGTAATGATACTTTGATGACTCTTGCATTAATAAAACAGACTAGCGGATAAATTTACATAAACAATGTGTAAAAACAATAAGCAATACGCAAAATACACAGTCCCCTGTTGTGCAAAACAGTCCCCTGCTGCATTTTCAGACAGGGGACTGTTGCCAGGGGACTGTATATTTCGGTTAGATTTCACAATATTTACAAAACTGATGTAAAATAGTTTTTTTATAACCTACTGATCAATTAAGTCTTATATTATGAAACAATAAACTATATACAGAGATAATTAAAGCAACTAACATAAATATTATTACATACCAGAGGACTGTGTATGGTAGCAGACCAAACGCGTGTTCACCTCACAAATTATGCTCTGACACTAAACAAAATGGCGTCTTGTCATCGCATTCGGCGAGATTGCCAACTTCACAACAAATACGTTTCGTATAACGAAAGAAAACGTTTCTAAATATTACAGTTTTTTTTTTATTATGGATTTAAATTTTTGGCAGGGGACTGTATGGAAATTCTGGGGACAAAGTTTACAGATGTTTACTAAACTAATAAAATTCGTAACGAAACCTTGTTTACCGAAAATAATATAATTTTACTATTTTTCAATATGATTTTAACTACCAAATGTACGTACTTTCAATATTTTTTTCGTAAATTTGATTTTTAGGCGAGAATAGAGTGTTGGGGACAGCCAGGGGACTGTATTTTTAGAGCTTCTATAACGTCTAGAAAAAAAATTAAAATATTTGAGATTTTAAAAACAATGGGCCCGTATAACCTTGGGGTTAATATTTTAGTAGGAATGATTTTTTCTTAAATAATTTAATTACTTTTCGAGAAAATCGGTCGGGACAGCTGATTACGAGGTTACAGAGAATCGCCCATATATATATATATATATATATATATATATATATATATATATATATATATATATATTCTTTCATTTACTATGTTGTTTTATATAATATTAATCCAGTTATGTTCCATATATTTCATTTTATTACTTGTACTTTTATTTCCTATTGTATCAGCCTTTTGCATATTTATGGGCAATGGGCCCACCTCTCGTTCCCACCACTGTAACTTCTGTAAACCAGAATCAACAGCGGCAACCTTCCTGATAACCTCTGAGTTGCGAGCTCAGGGTGCCCTGGGGGAAAAGCTAAGCTGTCTTGGAACCCGCATCGAATTTAATCAGAAGAGTATAGGAGGAGTAGGAAAATACATCCAGTTTCCCTCCCTTTACAGCAGGAGACAGCGTAAGATAAAGCAAAAACTGCTAAGAAATGAGACGTTTACAATCAGGTTAAGCCTGATTGCTATTGCACCACGGTAGTTTAGGTATTTGAGGACCTACGAAAATGGCCTGCTTAATTCTGCTTCCAGTAGTATGTATGACAAAATCGCTTGAAGGCACGGAAATTCCCACGTGTTGCTACAAGGTCGGAATAGTAGATTACCCCGGATATACATCGTATACTATCAAGCATTTGGCTACGTTCATTTTGCCAGAGATTACACTCCCAAAGAATATGATGTGCAGTTTGTTCATATTTACAGTTTATGGTGGAACATTCGCAAAATGGAGAAGGAACTAATTTGAACGAGAATAATTTAGCTTTAAAATTACCATGACTAGTAAGGAACTGTGCAACACAATGATCTATTTCTATCCACGTTTTACTTAATCGTTCCCGGACGCAGGGGAAAAAGTTATATAAATGCCGTCCCTTAGGTGAGCAGCACCAACGCGACTGCCATTCATTTATTAATTCATTAGTAACATCCATCACGGGATTAAAGAGGCGACGTATTTTTGTTTGAGCTTGCGGATTAATAAATTCTGGGCTAGTAAAGTTTTTAGAATTATAGTACATTGAGGACCGACGCTGAATTTCTAAATCTAATGGAAATACACCTGATAAAACGGGTAAAGCTTCAGAGCTTACAGTGCGATATGCTTTACACAGAAATATTAAAGCCAAACGCTGATTTTGAAGTAATTTACGCCGGGTCGCGCCGCTTGTAACTTTATCAGCCCATGCTGAACATGCATAAGTAATACAACCTAAATAAGTTGCGTTATAAATTATCTTTAAAGTGTTAAAGGTTAAACCCCACGTTGAGGTAGATATGCCGGCAAAGGACAAGTAATTCCGTTTAGCTTTTTCACTGATATAGTTAATATGATTTATAAAAGTATAATTTTTCTCTAAAACTAAACCTAAATATGTTACGGACTCCTTTCTCTTTACTGTGCTATTATTTAATTTTATACTAGGAGACGATAGAAGCGAACCTTTTAGTATTAAGTAGAACGTTTTATGAGGCGCAAATTTTAAATGATTTCTGAATCCCCAGTTGGATATTAAATTAAGACTAGTATAAGCCAGTGACTCTATCTGTGCTCGTGTATTTGCTTGTATTATTAAAGCAACGTCGTCCGCATAACCTATAAGTGAGCATCCTTCAGGCAAGGCTAGTGAAAATAAATCATCAAATCCTAAGTTCCATAGATATGGCGAAAGTACTGATCCCTGTGGGCAGCCCAGAGTAAGGCGTTTAGATGCAGCGTAATGCCCTAGCTGTAATTTCAAGTGACCGTTTTCTAAATACGATTTAATTAGTTGATATATATTAGAATAGCATCCCCTTATTTTTAGTTTTAATAATAACATCGGCCACCACGCGTTATCAAAAGCACCTGAAATATCCAAAAAGATACCCACAACATAATTATTTCGTGATAGTTCTACCGTTTTTCTCATGGTTAGCACTGCATCTACAGTGGATTTTCCGGCGGTAAATCCAAATTGTTGTTTATTGAATGTGGGCCCTTGCGGTAAGAGTCGAGGAACTACTAATCTTTCTAGCAGTTTACCAAGAGAAGGTAGAAGTGTAATTGGGCGATATGATTTAGGGTCATCCGGAGGCTTGTCACCAGATTTTGGAATAATTTTGAGATATCCTTGGCGCCATATTTTAGGGAAAACACCTTCCGCAATGCAACGATTTATTACTTTTAGAATAGAGTCTGGGGCTGCTATACACGCTTGTTTTATCATATAATTTGAGATTTCATCCTCTCCGGGCGCTTTTTTCAATGGTAAATTGTTAACGGTATTTAACAATTCATCTAAGGATACCAGACTCGATATGGGGGACACAGGTGTCACGTCAACTTGTGATCTAATTTCACGATGATATTCGTCATCCCGCTCTAGATTATCGTCTGGAATTAGCGTCTCCAAAAGAGCGTTTGTTGTTTCTTCTAAACTAAGCGTATACGTATCGTTAAGTTTTATGTTATTATAAAAAGAAAAGTTATTTCTCGTACGATTTTTAATTTCGTGATACAGAGAAGACCAAGGGCCTTCTTTCTCTAATCTATCCGTTATTTTTTGCAGAAATTTTCTCTTTGCTAACGTAGTAGCGGCTCGATAGTGTGACCGGATCCTTCTTAAATCAGCAAGAGCTTTAACGTATTCGTCACCTTCTGAACGACGGCGCTTAATTTTATTAAGATGGCGCCTAGCTTTCCTGAAGTCTCGTCGTTTTTTGACTAAACTATCATTCCACCACTCACATTTTTGAAATTTTATTTTTGAATGTCGACCTATAGCAATATCTGCGCAGTATGTAAAAGCATCAGACATCATTTCTGACTGTTCTGACACTGTTAAAGAATGGCGAGTGAAATCTTTGGCATGTACAGCAAATAAGTATCGGAAAAGATTCCAGTTAGCGAATTTAGCGTCATATATATAATCAGTAGTACTAGATTCCGATCTCCCAGGCAACAACGAGTCATACTCGAACATATTCGAGCCTTTTGCATATCTGTTCAAGTGACAAACAAAGGTAGCCCAGAAAATCAGCTGTAAGGTTGATAATGCTTGTCACCCTATGTGTTTGCTGAGTGGCTTACCATTTTACCATCATGCTGCTATACATAAACATTATTAAATTTTAATTTCTTTTTTTTCTTTACATGTAAATATGTTGTATAAATTGTAACTATGTCTTTTAAAAATGTAATATGTTTTATTTTCTTTGTTTATTGTATTTGTTGACTTGTTTTTCTCTTATCTGTATACGTTATATTGTTATTTACTTGTGGTAAATAAAATAATTCTTAATCTTATTTATTTTATTCTAAACTAGCTGTTGCCCATGACTTCATCCGTGCGGACTTTGTTTATTCTGCACAGCACCTCCCCCGTAGGTGATAGCATGATAATATGTAGTCTATATGTTGACCTGACATATTAGTAATATTCATGCAAATTTTAAAGTACAGTTTAGACTTTCCTACGATCTTATTATATGTATAGATTATTGTGTATGTTTTCAACTACCGTATTTTTTAAAAGGTTATCATTTCGGCTGTGTTTTTTTTAATTTTTGTTACCTCAGAACTAGGTCACTTATGAACATATTTTAAAAATTATTTTTTGTTTGTGAGGATATACTTTTCGTGTAGTCCCATTTTAATTTGGTGAAGATATGATGTAGTGTACCGGAGATCCCTTTAAATTATTTCAGAAACACCAAATAAACATCACCTAGCAAATCTCGTAATTTAAAGTTTTGTGTTGTGTTTAAAAGTGCATTGTTTACAATGGGAATTCATACGTTCTCATGCAATTGTTACTTATAACAATATTTAATTAACCAAGAAAGAAAATTTTGTATTGAAAATTAGCTGCTGTCTACTTTTCTTTCATGACTTCCTCCATGCTTTGTTTTTAGTGCTATAAAAATATCATTAAGCCGATTCCCTTGCGAGGTGGATTGAGTAAGATGAATTTCAATATTATACCCGTGTTAATCCAACTCTCTTTGAAGTACAGATTTGGATATACGTGTCACTACCATCGTGATTATTAGGCGGTAGAGTTTTGCAACGTTTCGCCCTGGTATTTGGTACCACCGTTTTACCTGTTCTTGCTGTAATAACGTCAATGCTTAACGACAAAAATAGGTAAGGCGGTGATTCCAAAACTCGAACGAGTCGTTACAGAATTCTTTCACCTAGAGTCACGATGTGAATGACAAGTTTCAGCCTACTCTTGCCTTGAACAAGATGCTTAACAGTAAGGTCGTTATAAAAGGGCCTAGCTCGAAATAGGGAATAGTTTTCATAATGTTAGACATACATTTGACCGATCGTTCTCCTTTTAGGAACTACTTGGCATGAAGGCAGATGGTATGTTCTTCAAAAGGGATTCGACCATTATGAGGCAGGGAGATGGGCTTTATACAAAGCGACTGCAATCTAAATGCTCTAATCTTTATTTACAGGCTCCTAAGGTCAAACAAATGCGCGTTATCTTCTCTATTCGCGGTATTTCGCGACGGTCATGCGGCGGCGAGGCAATTTCTAGTAGCAACGCTTCAGGCACCCGTTATGACAGTTCTTCAAGAGGATGAGTTCTTTCTGGATATAGATCCTGATAAAGCTATGGAGAGGTATGATCAATATGGAATTCATTATAATTTCTCGTGGTTGTCTAAGTTTCTTGTAGAGATTAGACTATGTTGCTGCATGCAATCATATTTTTTGTAAATGTGAAGCTTTTTAAAATGTAAAATTTTTGAAATAGGCTGAACAGTTTAGTCTTTTTGCATGACACTGCAGTAAAAAGTAATGTATTAAATGAACCATAACGAAATACCTTATTAGTTATAAAATTAATGTATTTTTTTTTCTATATCATAAGATAACAAACAAGCAGATGGGTCTCCTGGTGGAAAGAGTCAACCATCGCCTATAGACACCAAAGATGTTAATGATGCGTTGCTATCTTTTGGCGAGGTCTAATACCACATGCATAAGTTTACCGGCTACTTTACCCTCCAAACCGCAATACGACAGCGACAAGCACTGACGCTATTGCGGCAGGAATAGGTAAGGCGGTGGTACCAGACCTGGGCGAGACAATGCAGAACTCTACCACCTAGTAGCCACGATGGTAGCGACTCGATAGCCAATCGGTCGCCTTTTACAATCTGCCTGGCAGAACGGCAGTTGGCCTATTCTTCAAATGAGGCCGGGACCAACACGGCGAAATTCTGCTGAAATAAATACTATACTTATATTTATTTGTGGACTCTACTGTCTTTTTAGGGATTACGATAGATAAAAAACTACAGTGGGGACCACATATCGACAAATTAACGTACTCGTTGCCGCAAATGCCGCTGAACTCAGTCTACTGACTGAGTTCAGCGGCATTTGCAGTTAAAAAAATGAGACAGATTAGTGACGTAGACACTGCGAAAATTGTGTATTTTAGTTATTTTCATAGTATTATGTCTTATGGGATTCTACTATGGGGAAATTCCACTGATATAAATACAATCTTTGTTTTACAAAAAAGAGCTGTAAGAGCTATTTACAATCTCAGTCCACGAGTTTCCCTAAAAGAAAAATTTAAAGAAATTAATATTTTAACCGTACCATCACAGTTTATATTTAAACACTTGATGTATATTCGTAAAAATATTTCTTCCTTTAAGAAAAATAGTGATGTACATAATGTAAACACAAGGAACAAAAACAATCTTGCTCTGCATGTATCACGTCTCCACAGAATAAGTAACTCTTTTATGGGACAATCTATACGCTTTTACAATAAACTTCCAAATGCTATTAAAGATCTACCAATACACAAATTTAAAAAATGTATCAAATCGAAACTTTGTAAAAAAGGTTACTATAAAATATCTGAATATTTGGATGATAATAAGGCATGGGATTAATTGCTTCTCATAGCAGTCTCATAATAATTATAATATATTATTCATAAATACATTGTAATTGTAATTGTAAAAACATTGTTTAAAAAAATGTATATGCACAAAAAAAGACAAGCCCGCTGAGTTTCTTCCGCCGGATCTTCTCAGTGTGTGGCCGCGTTTCCGATCCGGTAGTAACTCAAAAAATGTTGACTCGTCAAAAGTGCCTGTAAAGGATAATTTGAATAAAAATGTTTTGACTTTGACTTTACTTGTATTGCAGAAAAGAGCTATTAGGGCAATTTGCAATATTAGCCCAAGGGTTTCCCTGAGAGAAAAATTCAAAGAAATCAATATTCTAACTGTTATAGCCCAATATATATTTGAGAACTTGATGTACGTTCGTAAAAATATTTGCTATTTTAAAAAAAATGGTGACATACACTCACTTAATACAAGGAACAAAAACAATCTTGTTGTGCATGCATCTCGTCTCCACAGAATAAGTAACTCTTTTATGGGGCAATGTATACGCTTTTACAATAAACTTCCCGAAACTATAAGAGATTTACCAGTCAATAAATTTAAAAAATGTGTTAAAACAAAACTGTGTAAAAAAGGATATTATAAAATCTCAGATTATTTAAAAGACAAAAAAGCCTGGGATTAATTGCTCCTCATACCGATCTCATATATATTTTTTGTAATATTGTGATATTGTAAAAAAATCAATGATATGAAAAAAAAGACAAGCCCGCTGAGTTTCTTCCGCCGGATCTTCTCAGTGTGTGGCCGCGTTTCCGATCCGGTAGTAGTTTTTTAAAAAAATATGTTGACATGTCAAAATAACTTGTAAAAAGTTTTATTGAATAAAGTATTTCTGATTTCTGATTGGGGTTAAAAGTATAATGTATGAACGTATGTATCTAAATATATAAAAGAGGATGTTTGTATATAGGGTGTTCCAGACTACCCGTCGAGGCAGATTACTGGGGAGTTTCAAAACAATGAAAACAAAAAAAACTCGTGTTCAATATTTTTGAAACTCTATTCAACAATGCCAAAGACAACCCATGACCTCAACCCCCTGTTAGGGGTAGGAGGTGCAACATTAAAAAATCAAATGACAAACATTTTGTCTAAAAAATATTATTTATTTTTAGTATGTAGATGGAGAAATATTCAACTCACAAATCGAAATCTGCAATAAAAAACAGGGTTTTTTTGTGTTATTAAGATAGGCAAACTGGTAGACGTGCCACCTGATGCTAAGTAGTCGACGTCGCCAATGAACAAAACTGGGATACCTGGGATGGAACTAGCCCAGGTATTCCATTCATGTGTTGTCTGTCCTGAAACATAAGGCGTTAAGTCTTGGTGCCAGTAATTACACTGCCTGTCTTGCCCTTTTCTCCAAAACACAGCAAAGCTGTTTCACGGGAGAAACAAGCAAGATGGTGGTACCCATGCAGCCGGGAGCGCGGCACAGCGCATCCCTCCCACCAGTGATTCCATTTGATTTTTTAAAGTTGCACCCCCTACCCCTAACAGGGGGTTAGGGTTGGGAGTTGTTTTAAGCATGGTTGGATAGAGTTTCAAAAAATATTGAACACGTGTTTTTTGTTTTCATTTTTTTTAAACTTTCCACAGTAATCAGCCTGGACGGGGTGGTTTGGAACACCCGGTATGTACAAATATCCTCTCTTTCATCTCATCTCAACTCTTTTCACTCATAAATTAATTCGATTGATCATTACGGAACTTATAATGTATACGTAGTTTTTTATTTCATATGTTAAGATTCATTTTGCAGCATGTTGCTGCTATAATATATACTGACAGGACAACATTCAGCTAGTAATGTATATATTAAAAATGCAAACGAATCCGTTACTAATTAGGGGTTTCTCAGTTGTGTTTATTTTGAGTGTTTCTATTTTCACTGTTACGTTAAAAAAATTGTTTTAGGTTCACACCAGCCGATCGGTTAAAGAAGTTTGGTCAACCTAACAGCGCAGAGTACACCACTAAAGTAGGCAGATACCGCAAGTGGACAGTGCAGTCTCTGTACAATCTCACTAGCAAGTTCATAGCTTCTTTCAAGGAGCACTGGGCAAACTTTCCATCATTAATCGCGTGGATTGTACAGCAGATTGTACATTTGTTGAAGCAACATTCCAGGTAATTATTTCTCTATATGTGTCTTAGCCCACATTTATAGCTCCATCAGCTTTGCAAGGTTTTGAATACATCTTAGTAACACCCAAGCCCCGTTGCTTAAAGAACACATATTTACACAGGTAGCCCAGTTCCTAGACATTCATTCTTCAATTTTAATACGATTTGTTAATTTTTAGTTAAATAAACCTAGGTTTTAAAGTAATTAAATATCTGGCAAGTTCTTTTGTTACCAAATTTGTTATTTCATGTATTTTTGATGTAGAATGTAGAGCAAAATATGTGCAGGAGACCTAGCTTGAAATCCATGATTATGATTAACAAAAAACAAACTGTTGAAAATATCAAGGGTAGTAATAGGGATACAAACATTTTTTCTGATGTTCTGGCCAAATTTACAATTATTAGATTTCTTGCGGCTTTTTTCTATAAAAAGTTGTGTGCGTGTGTGTTCATTCATATTGTTTGCCTTGCATAAAAGTCACTTCTTATCTTTGTTGTTATACGAGCAACATAGATAGATAAAAAGTAGATAGAGCAACATAGATAGATAGAAGCAATTAAAGGTTAATGACCTAGATTTTCTCTTTATCACATAACTAACGGTGACCCGTTAAGCAAATAATTAACATCGTTAATCGTTAATCCGTTACTTTAAAAGTTAAAGCATTACATTTTGGATGATTTAACGCAAGTTAACATTAATCATTAATCTGTTAGCACGTGAGAAAAATTGCATTTTTTATATATTTGCGTTAATGATGTACTTATAAAAAATGAATACAAAAACAAAACACTCGTCACTCTAAGTGCCGTGCTGATGTTAAGACAGAAATGATCAAACGCTTCACACCTAGCCTCAACCTACATATGAATCAAATTTCTTCGCAATTTCTTTTTCTTATCTACACACGCCGGCAAAAGTAGTTTCGTTTCACTTACACGCGATTCGCCGCACTTGACGACCGGCTCCATTAGAACGCGTTTTTGCGGTGCAGGGAGATGGTGGTAAACAGTAGGTACTGGACCAAAGATTTAACGGACTTGTGGAAATTTAACGGAAGTTATCGAGTCCGTTAACATTTTTAACGGTAACTTAAAAGTTAATTAGTTAATCAAAATGTTAACTTCGTTAATTAACGGTTAACGGATTAACGAGTTAATGGCCAGCTATGCGTAAACGCTACTAAACTTTTACAACTTAAACTTTTTTCAGGATTACAGATCGAGAATTGCACGCAATATGTACGGATATCGTTTTGAACTGTTTTATATGTCCGGCGATTGTTAACCCAGAGGCGCACGGGGTTGTAGAGATCCCCGTATCGTATATTGCAAGATTTAACCTCATACAAATAGCGCAAATTATACAGATGCTCTGCTTGTCGAAGTATCAAGAGGTAAGTTTTTTTTTTTTTTTTATATCATGAGATAGCAAACAAGCAGATTCCTGATGGAAAGAGTCAACCATCGCCTATAGACACCAAAGATGTTAATGATGCGTTGCTATCTTGTGGCGAGGTCTAATGCCACATGCATACATGTGTACATTTTCTTTAGTTTTCAAGACTTTTTTCTCATAATTCTACATTATATTTTTAAGCATGATGCATGAAGTCTTTCTGCTACGTTAGTAAAAAGACAGGTGGAACATATGACCATTTGTAAAATTACGTCAAAGGCCAAATACCAAATTGCCACCGCTTTGCAATTGCTAGAGTAAACCAGGTCGTAGAGTATTGCAATGTTTCGCCCAGTTTTGATATCACCGTTTTACTTTTTCTTGTGTTGATCCCGGCCTCCTTTGAAGAATAGGCCAACTGCCGTTCTGCCAGGCAGGTCGTAAAAGGCGACCGATTGGCTATCGAGTCACTACCATCGTGGCTACTAGGTGGTAGAGTTCTTGCATTGTCTCGCCCGGGTCTGGTACCACCGCCTTACCTATTCCTGCCGCAATAGCGTCAGTGCTTGTCGCTGTCGTGTTCTTGTTTGGAGTGTAAGGTAGCCGGTAAACTTATGCATGTGGCATTAGACCTCGCCACAAGACAGCAACGCACCATTAACATCTTTGACTCTTTCCATCAGGAGACCCATCTGCTTGTTTGCTATCTTATGATATAAAAAAAAAAATAGCATTTCATCCCTGCACTTTATTAGGTAGCTGGAAAATTAATGTCTCGTATTTGAAGTAGTATGGATTTTTTATTCTATTCTTCATTATGTATTGGTTTTAGGGTTGATATCACAGATAATTATCTACTTGACATGATACAAGAATATGTTGGCCGTTTTTCAGTGTTTTCTATTCACCTTTAATTGAATAGATTGAGGACAGGGCGTTTAATGCCCTGTGTTCTATAAAGAACGATTTTGATGAACTTGTTTACTTGTTTCCAATGTTACCGTCAGAGATTTTATAGATATTACCTTGTTACATATTGTTTTTTATTTCACAGCTTAGATTGATTTTTTAACCTAATTTATTATATAATATAACCTAATTTATTATATAACCCAATGTATTATATAATTATGGAACAAATTTCACGGGTATTTTTAGAAAATTTGCATTGGATTATCTAGAAAATCAACAGCGCATCAGTGTTACATATGTCCATAGTTAATTCCTGTTTTTCGTCCAACTGTCTTGCTGGGTAATGAAGTTAACCACCGTTCTCTCTCTTATCGTTTTATTATGTTCTTTTGTTTCCATTTATATTAGTCTATTTAGTCTGTAGTGAATGGGTTACCTTACTTGTCTGTTGTGTACAGCCGGAGGCGAAGGTCCGCGACGTGTACGCCAAGTTCGAGCGGTCGTGCGTGTGGTCGCTGGTGGAGTGCGTGCTGAGCGAGGCGTACGCGCCGGCGGCGGCGGCGGCGGCGGGTGCGGGAGCGGGCGCGGGCGCGGACGCGGCGCTGCGCACCGACGGCCGCCCGCGTAGCGCCGCCGCGCTTTACACCGCGCAAGACGCCGCACTGCTGGTCAGCCGCACTCACAAATCCAAGCCATAAATTCACATAAACAACATTAAATATCCATGCCAATTCCAACCTAATGCTACAACTTACTAAATTTTGAATTTGAATTTTGAACCAATAACTTTATTTATTATAACTTGCCTTGATTAAGTAAGAGTAAGAATCACTTATGTTTCACTCGAAAATGTTTAAAATTTTCCTTCTTCGCTGAAACTTCCAACTAAAAAGTATATCAAAACACTCATCTATTCAAGCTATTCAAACCAAATCAATCCGTCGGCTATTTTTTGAGTTTTGTAGATACGAGCATACAAAAATATTCTACATTAAAATTTTTCTTTACGTAAAAACATTCTCTAAGAATATTACCAAAATAAAAAAATATATTTATGTTATCACTCTTAAGCGACCTCTATTTATCACTTAAATTTATTTATTAAATAAAAATTAATTCGTACTAATATTATAAATACAAAAGTAACTCTGTCTGTCTCTTCTTCATGCCTAAACCACTGAACCGATTTGGATGAAATTTGGTACAAAGATAGTTTGAGACCCGAGAAAGGACATAAGGTAATTTTTATCCTGGAAGTCCCACGGGAACGGGAACAGCTATTGTAAAATAAACATAACAGATTTCTGTATGATAAAATATTTATTTAAACGTTTATATTTATTTAAAGTAGGTAAATAACTTTTTACAGATAACCTTCCTGCGACAAATATCATCAAAATTAAATAATAACACACAGAACGGCGAACAAGAGCATCTGAACGGTACTCTACAGAACGGCGAAGAAGTTAACTACAGGTTATTATCGTTTTAAACTTAATTGTCAAAATTTTAGCTAGATTCACTGCCACTTACATTCATTCACCTAAAACTGTGATGAGGAAAAAAAAATTGGTCAAGCAGTAATCTTTTGCCTTCATAATATTCGTGTAGATGTGTTATTGCTATTCAAATGCCAGGGATATAAGGCGACATAGTTTCAAGTTTACCGTTTGCTTAAACCTCCAAGGAACAAGTCACTGACTAGCACTTGCAACGGTGGGTGTTAATGGTTGTATAATAACTATAGATATCTCACCAAACCAGCCGTCGTAGTTACTCCAACGCGGTCTGGTTTCACACAATAATATTAAGGTAGCAGAAGTAGGCAAGGTATACCGTATCCGTGTTAGTGACATGTTTAGATTTTTCTTGCTTTTCATAAGCTACTTGCAGAAGAGTATATGATCTGAATTTTATAAAGTGCTCGAACGAATATGCAACACGCAGTCAAGGACTAAAACATTATTAGGAGCAGGGTACATCACAAGCAGGTAAAAATGGCAGAATTCAGCAAAGATATTTCATTAATGAATAAAAACTGAAACTTTCCAACTATTAAAACCTTTGGTGTTTATAGGCGTTGGTTGTCCAGAGTCATTTTGCTTGCAATGAAACAGAAAAATGTGTAAATAATAAGTGGCACACTTAGTCGTATGCCTTCAGATGCAATAAATAAAAAGAAAGTTGACATAGAGGTGGGTCCGCAGTGAGAGTGGGGCGGCGCAGTTGGCGGCGCGGCTGGCGGCGCGCGAGCACTCGTACCGCGCCCGACTGCACGACCTGCTGCGAAAGGCACCCGACCTCACTGCGCTCAAGTAACTACACACTATAAACTGCACATTATACAGGGTGTCCCAGAACTCAACGTCAAGCCGAAACGGGGTGACAGGATAGATCATAACCATCATGAGAAAAATCAGAAAAAAAATCTATCCCATGCAGTTTGAAAATTATGGGCATTTTAAGAAAAACCTAGAAATTTGGTCTAATTTCTAGGTTTCCATTTTTCGGTTATTGTGGTTAATTTTTATTATTTTTGTTCATTTAAACTTTGGAACCGTAACCCTAAATAACATCTCGAGAATCACAGTCTAAAATAATGACACAATTACCCCAAGTTTCCTAGAATTTAGACTATTTGTTAAACTATGAATTTAAAATTTTCAAACTTTGTCGACTTTGAAACACCCTCCTTTAAAAAAAAATGTACTAGAGTGCCTTGGCAAGTGCCATTAAGAGTTGGCGCATTTAATCAGGATTGTAAAATGGTACAATACTTGTTAGTTTCATACTAAAAAAAACGAGTAAAAAATAAAAACCTCAAGTAACTCGATTTTTGCTAACCCATTTTACTCAGTTAAAATGTTTTTTATTCGCACAAGCAATTCTATTGGTAGGTTTTTATTTTACGGTAAAATGATGAGAGATATGGATAGTGGACATGTTTGCCATGAGCGAGCGAGACAGATAGTGACGCCACTTTTACCAAAGCAACAAAATACTAATAAAATAATGAAAAATGTTGACCTTGTTTTGTTTAGGTTTATTGGAATAAAAGTCAGATTTGAAAATAACATTTTTTATTATAACAAATGTTCAAATTGTTTACCATCAGCTTCAACACACGCCCTACATCTTCTTAAAAAAGATCTTCTTATTAGCCGGGCATATCCTCGAGAGTTGATGTCCTCAGCAGCTTGAGAAATTCGTTCACGCAGCTCGGCTACGCTCTCAATGGGCTTAGAATAAACTTTTTCTTTGAGAACGCCCCAATAAAAAAAATCCAGGGGATTTAAATCTGGGGAACGGGCTGGCCACGAGATAGTGCCTGAACGTCCAATCCACCTTACCGGATAAACTTGGTCAAGGAAATCTCTTACTTGCACTGCGTAATGCGCTGGGCAGCCATCTTGTTGATACCACATGTGGCGACGATCTGTTAGTGGTACGTCCTCTAACAAACTTGGTAAATTTTCTCGTAAAAAATTTAGATAATTCGTGTCATTCAAATTCTCAGGCAGCTCAAAAGGCCCAACAATTTTGCCGTTTAAAATTCCTGTCCACAGGTTAACTTTAAAGCGATATTGGGATCGGTCTTCTCGCATTAAATGTGGATTCTCCACATGCCACTCATGAAAATTGTGTAAGTTTATGTAGCCATCTTTTTTAAATGTAGATTCATCTGACCAGAGAATTTTTTGGATGAATTGGGGATTTTCATTATGCCTCTGTAGCATTGTTCTACAAAATGAAATCCTTTCAGGATAATCTCGAGGGAGAAGACTTTGAACTCGTTGTACGTGAAACGGATGCATTTCAGCTCTTTGTAAAATACGATGTGCTGTGCTTTTGGGTATTCCCGTTCTTTCTTCAATTCCACGAACGGAAATACTTGGGTCATCTGCGACCTCTTCCAACACTTCTTCTTCGTAAGGAAAGCGAGGTCTACCTCCAGCCCGTATTTGATTCGGAAAATGGCCGCCCTCTGTGAGTGAACGGTGCACATTAACAAACACGCGGTGATCCGGATAGCGCTCTAAATTTGGATATCTTTCGATAAAGTCTAGCGGCGGCACTTGCATTGCATCTGCATTCCCCATAAATGAGATGCATGTTCGCATATTCTTGTGAAGTGTAGCGCGTAGGCATAGTGATGACAAGGATGTCAACACAAAAGTCCAATTCCAAAAGAGAGAAGCCAAAGTTGCCGGTATGTAATCAACAAGTCCAATTCACAAAAATCCAAGTCCAAAAAGAAAAGCCAAAGTTGTCAGTACTAAATTAACACAAGCGAATACGGAAAGGTGCGCAGTAGACGAATGAGCGAAATGTACTAACTGGTGTCAGACTGGCAGCGTAGCTATTTGCTTGGTATGGCGTCTGTATCTGTTTCATTCGCACTCGTTTAAACGACGCATCTCCGTCTCACTGCGTGGCGTCACTATCTGTCTCGCTCGCTCATGGCAAACATGTCCACTATCCATCTCTCTCATCATTTTGCCGTAAAATAAAGAATCTACTAAAGGCTTGTGCGAATAAAAAACATTTTAACTGAGTAAAATGGGTTAGCAAAAATCGGGTTACTTGAGGTTTTTATTTTTTACTCGTTTTTTTTTAGTATGAAACTAACAAGTATTGTACCATTTTACAATCCTGATTAAATGCGCCAACTCTTAATGGCACTTGCCAAGGCACTCTAGTACATTTTTTTTAAAGGAGGGTGTTTCAAATTCGACAAAGTTTGAAAATTTTAAATTCATAGTTTAACAAATAGTCTAAATTCTAGGAAACTTGGGGTAATTGTGTCATTATTTTAGACTGTGATTCTCGAGATGTTATTTAGGGTTACGGTTCCAAAGTTTAAATGAACAAAAATAATAAAAATTAACCACAATAACCGAAAAATGGAAACCTAGAAATTAGACCAAATTTCTAGGTTTTTCTTAAAATGCCCATAATTTTCAAACTGCATGGGATAGATTTTTTTTCTGATTTTTCTCGTGATGGTTATGATCTATCCTGTCACCCCGTTTCGGCTTGACGTTGAGTTCTGGGACACCCTGTATAGACCAGGACCACAATCTCATATAACATCATTAGTAACATTGGCTTATGTTTGATGTAAAATAATTAAAAAATGCTGTGGATTAATTGATAATAAACAAAAATAAGTAACAAATTCGCTGAAAAAGATTTTTATAAAAATGGTGCTACAGCACCTGACGACCTTTTTTGAAACAGCCGGCTCTGTCTAGCTATAAATGAATTATAGCTGAATTGAAACAGCCATTTAGCAAAATTCAATTCTCTTAAAACAGCTCGCTGCAGATAATAAATATCCTCCGCGTACGAACACCATTCTGGCGTCCGCATGTAATGCTATTTCGTAGTCACTTTTTCAATTAGAAAACCGTATAAAATTGTGTTCCTGGTCCTCTACACACTTATATGTTATTTTGAAATGTACTAATGTCAGGAAAGTATTATTGGTATAGAAACTTGTGTGTGCGAAAATACTCAATACACAAATACAAAAGTACAAAATAATCACACATCACACATTGTTTAAGTTTACACTGTATAGCTTGCTTAATCTTTTTTTATTTATATGTGAAAATTCATAAGCATACCGCTTTGACAAAAAAATAAAATGGTCACGTTAATAATATACACTTTCAATAAAATTATATTTGTATTATTAAATATTTTAATCAAGGTATAAAAACAAAATGTGACGATAACAATTGCAATACGAATAAAAATTTAATTAGTTAAATTTGCAATTAAATAGCAATTAGTCTTCCTTATAAAATAGGATAGCAAACAAGCAGCTCTCTTATTTGAAAAAAAAAATTAAGTTTATCATAGGTGTTGCCAGGATGTAATGTGTAAGTTTACCAGTGGACTTACTCTCTAAAACTATAAAATAAAAACAGGCAGTCATATCGACTGCAGACAGACCTAAAAATGTAAAATGATGAAATATCCGTCTATATGGACATGGGCCTTGTGTGTGGTCTACGACACAGGCCGTCGCGATTATGATTATGACGCAACACGTTACGACCATGTCATGTGTTTCGGTGACGCGAACTCCTAATTTAGGCCTGGCCTCGTTTTGAAGAATACATTACCTGTCTTATTGCTAACCATTTCGTAAAAAAACGAGAAAAGGCTAACGTGTCACTTACATCGTGACTACTAGCTATGTGGTAGAGTTCTGCAATGTCTCGACCTAGTCTGATAACAGCCTTTCTTGTCGTTATAGGGTCGATGCTTGTCGCTGTCGTGCTATGGTTTGGAGGTAGGGTAACCGATAATCTTATGCATGCATGCCACGTGTGGTATTAAAAACGCACCACATGGATACCAACGCATTATTACCATCTGTGGTGTCTATAGGCTACGTTTATCTCTTTCCAACAGAACCGTTTTGATGTTTTTTATTCTATGAAATAAAATAACAATTGAACGCCAAGAAAAATTGACACGACAAAATATAAGATTTTTCTTGCTTAATACGAATGCTGAAACCTGTTAGTTCAGAATCAGCAGTAGAATCGTTTGCAATAGTTTTTGAACTGTTATATTTTATCCCAAAAATCTCTAAAATTTTGTTTATGTAGACACTAATAAACATGAACGGCACTTGCACAAATCGGCGTATACACATCCATAGTTATGTGCCTACAAGCTGCCAGTTTCACTGGCGTGTAGGGTGTCAATAATTGAGAGAGGTCATTGATCAACGCTAGTGATAACTGTTGAATTTCTGTTGAATTTCATATGACCCGGCAAACGTTGTTTTTACCATACATTTTAGGAATCCATGGCGGACAAACAACGTGACACGTAATTTATATAAGTATACGGTATTGTCCCTGTAGGCAGCCGAAAGGGCATTAAATTTTATACGGTGGTTAAGTATTCTTAAATTTTCTAATTTTTTGGGCAATTTTCTTAATATTTTCTTTTATTAGAATTTTCTCCTGACAATTACAAACACAACTAAAAAGAATTAGCGAAATAGGCCCAGCCATTCTCACGTGATGTCGTGATCACGGAAAATAGGGACTGATTTATATATATATATATATAGATTGTTTTTGTAGTACTATCTTTGGTGTATTTCGGCTTTATATGTATAATGTAAGAAGCACATTTTATAGATTGTTGTAAAGAAAAGAAATCATCTTGGGTAGAAATGATTAGATCATGAAAATAGTGCAAAAACCTAATATGTAATTTGCCTTTAGGGGAAAATTGGTTAAAATGTAATTTTCCTATTACAGCTTAGTTTGTTCAATGTCAGTTTTATTTAATATAATTAGGAAAGAGAGACTCTTAACGTCTCTCATAACAGATTTAGTTGTTACAGTACATTTACAGTATTTAATGTGCTGATTGTCAAGGAAAATAAAATATTTTGACTATTTAAACATTTGCCAACCTAGGACTTCCGCTTCCGACATCAAGGATACTGTATCAGAAAATGGTCACAGTAAACGTGGAATCCTTGGGAAGGTTGGCAAGCCACGTCTGCCGCGGTCCGGTGGGTCTGAAGAAAAGCTGACGAACAGCGAACGGGAACTGGAACGTCTCGAGGTTTTGGTGATCAAGCTGATCACCGTGGAAGAGCAGGAATACCTTGGTGAGTTACATCATATAATACGAATCTAACAAATCGTTAGTTTTGTTGTTATTTTTTTAGATAACAAATGAGCAGATGAAAAGTGATAACAATCACCTATAGATACCAAAGATGTTAATATAATCCATACTAGTCCATACTAATATTATAAATGCGAAAGTAACTCTGTCTGTCTGTCTGTCTGTTACGCTTTCACGGCCAAACCACCGAACCGATTTGGATAAAATTTGGTACAAATATAGTTTGAGACCCAAGAAAGGACATAGGATAGTTCTTATCCCGAAAATCCCACGGGAACGGGAACTATGCAGGTTTTTATTTTAGATTTTTTTTCATGCGAACGAAGTCGCGGGCACAGCTAGTATATAATAATGCTTTGCTATGCGTGTGGCGGGGTGGCTTTCCCTCCATACTGAAACACGACAGTAACACGCGCTGATGCTGTTGTGACAAGAATAAGTAAGGCGGTGGTACCAGACGCAAGCGAGACAATGCAGAACTCTACTACCTCGTTCTCATGATGTTAGTGACTCAAATAGCCATTCGTTCGCCTTTTACAATTTGCCTGCCAGAATGCTAGATGGTCTTTTCTTAAAAGTGGGCTACAACTCCAACCAACAATTTGTTAAGATGAATGCTTTTCTTTCAACAGTAGTAAGGTAGAAGTAACACTTCTACCTTACTACTGTTGAAAGAAAAGCATTTATCTTTTTTGGAATAGCAAACGGGTCATATTAAGTATAATAACTTATAATAATAGCCGAAGGGTCATTAAGTGTGTCAAATTATAATACAATAATAGCAAAAGGGTCATATTAAGTATTATCCATACTATCCATACTAATATTATAAATGCGAAAGTAACTCTGTCTGTCTGTTACGCTTTCACGCTTGAACCACTGGACCGATTTTCATAAAATTTGGCATAAACATAGATAAGACGTTGAGAAAGGACATAGGCTACTTTTTATTGCGGGAAAATATTTAATTCCCACGGAAAATAAAATTAATCGTAAGAAAGCGTTACGTAAAGCGTAATGTAGTGCACAATTACTAGATGTCGCTGTACGAAAATACATCGCGTTAACGTATTGAAACACCTATACATGTAATGAACCTAATCTTGATATTTCTTGTTTGTTTGTGTGTTTGTTTATTGATTAAACGCGCTAATTTCTGGAACAATAAGTTGGTTTGAAAAAAATTTCTTTGTGTGTGATAGCATAGCTACATTCATTAGGATTTAGGAAGGTTATAGGCTATCAAGCTACGTTATTACATTACAATTATTCTTGGGTTAGTTAAAATATCGATATTCGTAAACTAAGTCGGAAGAAAATCGCTATCGAAATGCTGTATCCGCGTACGCTGGCTGTAAGTACAATGTACTACAAATATATTGATTTTAAGTAGATCTACAAGAAGTCGAAAAATTGTTGAAAATTAATAGATGAATTTTGAGCAGTAGGATTATTATGCGCAGGTGTACACAGGCATATTAATCCTTACTTACGAAAAGTACATACTTCATCAACACGAAAATCTTAGGAAGATAAACTGTGGCTCTTATACCAAGTTATTTGGATGCATAGTTTAAGAAAAATTGTAAAATGGAAATAATTCAACAATGGTAGGTATTTACCGAAAGGTTGTGCGAAACGCGGCACGCTACTCACCGCCGAACGAGAACCGAACATTGCCGAGAAGAGCCGAACTGTGAATGCGTTGGCTTTACTATACTTTTTAAGGTTCCATATTCAAAGTTTAAAACGGGACCCTATTACTAAGACACCACTGTCTGTCCCTGCGTTTGTCTGTCTATCTGTCCATCACCAGGCTGTATCTTATGAACCATGATAGACAGTTCAAATTTTCACAAATGATGTATTTATGTTGCCGCTATAATAACTAAAACAGAATAAAATAAATATTTAAGGGTGACCCCCATACAACAAACGTGTTTTTTTTTTTGCTTTTTTTTTTCGATCTTAATAATGACAACTGGTAAACGTTTGAAATATCCACAGAATATTTAATTAAATAATCACTTAAAAATAAATAATTAAAATGAAATAAATATTTAAGGAGGCTCCCATACAACAAACGTGATTGTTTGCCATTTTTTATAGATGATGGTACGGAACGGAACCCTCCGTGCGCGAGTTCGACTCGCACCTAGCCGGTTTTTTTAAGGTACATGAGTGAAAGTACATAGGTACCTCTAACTAGAGGTCTCATTTCCGTGCCCTTTTTGAGCCCTTCCTATCGACGGATTGAGTTGAAATTTTGTGATGAAATTATTTTACGTTAAATATTACGTATTTCTTATGTATTGTATTTATAAATACCTATGTATTGTAGTTATAAATCGTACACATAATATATTTACACTATCTATACAAATAAATAAAATTGCAGTCTGTTTGTAACATTAAAATAACCGGTTTTAACTAAATGCATATGGATGTATACACGGTACACATACCAAAATAATACTTTTTACGATTTTTGTCTGTCTGCCTGTCTGTCTGTCTGTTTATTCCGGCTAATCTCTGGAACGGCTGGACCGATTTTGACGGGTCTTTCACTGGTAGATAGCTGACGTAATAAAGAGTACTTAGGCTACTAAAAATCCCACGCGGACGAAGTCGCGGGCACAGCTAGTAATTTATAATGATAGCCAAAGGTTAATTGTGTCAAATTATAAAACAATAATAGCAAAAGGGTCATATTAGGTATTATAACTTATAGTAATAGCCAAAGGGTCATTAAGTGTGTCAAATTATAATATAATGATAGCAAAAGGGTCATATTATGTTTGTCAACTTACATAATTATAGCAAACGGGTCATATTAAGGGTGCATCTTACAACATAATAATAGTAAACGGGTCTTTTTAAGTGTGTTAACTTATACAATAATAGCAAACAGGTCATATTATGTGTGTCAACTTACAATAGGATAATAGCAAACGGGTCGTATTAAGTGTGCCAACTTATAATACAATATTTGTGAATGTACATAGTTTAAAACGTAAAATACATTACTTGATATTGATTCTGTTTGTTAGTTCGGTTTTTTTGTAGAATACAAGTAGATTATAGCCTTCTTGGCAAGCAGTTTGTAGAATGCGAACAACTGCTCAAACTTGTTTTTACCATCGTGATTATTAGGTGGTTGTGTACTCTAACGTCTTGCCCGCATTTGATACCACCCCAATATCTTTGGTATTACGTCCTACCATAGATATAGTAATACACTAATAACGCTGTCACATGTCTTTTCATGATTGTAATTAAACTTATTGTGTCGACGACGACGACTCTGATGTCCGGTAAAACTCGCAAGAGTTTATGTGGTATCTTTAATATTATTGATAATGTATTAAATTGTATTAAAATAAATAAATAAATAAATAAAAAAATTAAAAAAAAAATATTGACGCCCTTGTGATGGTCGTCTCTTTACATTATTTGTAGAGACAACCATCAGTCGTCTAGAGAGTCGTTTGGTAGTTAATTATTTTAGTATATATAATGAAAGTTACTTGTTAACATTTTGGAACATTAAAATAATAAAATTAAACTGTAGCCAATAAGAAATCCATTTGTATTTTTTGTTTTTAAAACTAAAAACAGAATACAAACAAATAAATATAGAATACAAGCAGGGGACTCCTTTGATCGAAGAAGAATCATCCGCTCGAGATATGGAAGAAGCTGTCGCGGATTATATTACAGTCAAAAACCTAACTACAGATAATTGTAAATAAACTAATACGACTACGGGGTTGGACGTCAACTCTATGTGAAACGCTGGAGTCTGGACTTAGTGTTGTCCCCACCCTATCGATACACATATAATAAATAAATAAATAAGCCTTTTATTATTTCTCAATTTATTACAATATACATATTTTAACTTCCCGCCGCGTAGTACGTAGTGTACGTAGGTAGGAAGTAACTGAATTTGCCCCGATTTTCGAAAATCGAGTTTTCACCGGATCTCCACGTTTTGAGATCCTAGGAATCTTTTCCGACTATTTTCGCGATGACGTCAGTATGTTTGTATGTATATGTGTGTGTGTGTGTGTGTGTGTGTGTGTGTGTGTGTGTGTGTGCGCGTGCGTGCGTGCGTGCGTGCGTGCGTGCGTGCGTGTAAGTGCGTGTGTGGGTGTGTGTGCGTGGATGTGGGTGTGGGTGTGTGTATGTAAATATCTCATAACGGTTTGAACGGCTGGACCGATCGAAACGCGGTTGATGGCATTCGATTGAATCCTGCTCAACTTAGACTTCCTGAAAATTTGAACCAAGGCGGCCTAGGAGTTTTTGAGAAATTTTGAAAAAACCCCAAAAAAATTTTGGCGAAACATTATTTTTTTAATATTACTTCCAAATTAATGTTCCGATTGGGTACAAAAACTCATCAGCACTATATCTCAAAAAACTACATCTAATGTATAAATTGCATCAAAATTGGTTTATCCGTTTGGGAAAAATCATTGACGAAAAATTTACAAAAAAGTGTTTTTTCGACATAACTTCGAAGTTTTTCAACCAATCTTTTTTTGGTATTCTACAATATTTTAGTACTAAAAAAATACGTCAGATGGCATTTCAAGGATCAAAATCGAATCTAATTTTCAAAAGTTACAGCTTTTCAAATATTAAAATTGTCATTTTTAGCATATTTATTTTATATTTTTAAAATAATTTTCAGGCTAATACGCCGATGGACTTAAAAATCTTATCAGCTTTTTTCCTTTAAAAACTGTGTTAAACACCGTTAATTGGATCAAAATCAGTCGATTTGTTTAGGATTTATTAATGATGAAAATATTTGAAAAAAATGTTTTTTGATATTGCTACAAAATTTGCAACCTATCGATTATTTAGCTAAAGCAATATTTTAGATCTCAAAAATTGAGTTGAATGTCATTCGAGAGATCAAATTCAATCAGCGTTTCCAAAATATACAATTTTTAAAAAATCAATATACTGCCATTTTAACAAAATAGATGTTTGAACTAAAAATCTATATTTATAGTTTTTACTCTTTTGAGCTTGAATACTTTATTTTGAGTTTTTGAGCTTAAATATCTTAATTTAGCGGGAAGTTTCAGGGAAGGCCTGTAGGGTCAACCGCCTACACATTCTTTTTTCAACAAATGATTTTAAAAATATATTGAGATATGACATCAGTTTTTATTTTACTATTGCATTATATAATAATTTTGCAGTTTCATTTCCAACCCCACATGCGAGCTTTCCACCTTCAGATCTTATATCATCTGCTCTAGTTTTGAACTTGATTGTAAGAATAGGGTTAAATCATTGATACACATATAAAGAAATATATTATGTATATTTATGTACTAGCGATCGTTCTGTGATCGGGTTCTATAATAGGCTAAATAATAAAATCTTTCTTAAGTTTGAAATGCTCATCACACAAATGCGATTGATTCACAATAAGAAGAAGAATAACAATATATCGATGACTCGGCCATGGATGTGGTATAAGATGTGAGGTGTAGCTGGGTATCCACTTGAGCAGCATCGTGACAAGCTGGCTTATCCTGAGCGTGCCGCAGGTTGCGGAAAGTTGCGCAAGTGGGATACCCAGATACAAAATAATTTTTGCCGCGCACCGAGCAAACACCGTCTCCACTCATCGCGCGTTTCACACGGAAGCGTCTTTGAGCATGGCCATTTACTCCCGCTCGCGCTATGGCTCGTTACGCGGGCGCCTCGTTTGGTTCAAGTCGCGGCACGGTCTCCACTAAAGCTGCGTCAGATGGACAGGCAGGTAATGGTGTGTGTGGTGCGGCAGGGCTGGTGCCGGAGTGGAAGGTGCTGGAGTGCTATTACGGCGGCTCCGAGGCCGGCGACGCCGACGACACCTCCGCGCTCGCCGCGCCCGCGCCGCCGCAGAAGCGGACCAGGTGACACACACGCACGCACGCACACAGACACACACACACACACACACACACACAAACACAAAGACTTGATAAGTTGAAAACCTCCATTACTCGAAAACCCAACCCTTTATTAATCGAAATATCAGTGAGTCCCTCTGCGCCGTTTGGTCCATATTTTCCCTGCATAATTCGGAAAAGTAATGTTACCTCTGTATCTCGAACATAGCAATGTTTTATTGTACAACCTTTTCAACTCGATTATTTGACATTTATTACTTCTATAGTTTAAAGAAAAATAATTTATTCTTACCTAAGTCAAAATTTATAAATATGAATCTCAATCCCTTTATGTCGAATCAAAATCAGCCCAAATCGAAAACTTTAACTCGAATTTTTTGACGTCTATGCATGTGGGATTTCACCTATGCTAGGAGGATGGTAATTGGTAACTCACTATTAACATCTTTGGCGTATATGCGCTATTGTTATCTATTCACATCAGAAGATTCACTTGCTTGTTTCATCAAGTGTGCCCTATCTTAATTTTTTCTCAAATATCTTTCACCCACGGACAAAGATCACTAACAGTTTTTTTAAGTATAGACGTAATTCTTTTGTTGAATCCTATGTAAAAACGGGACAATAATTGCGAGCTAACGAAAACCAGGAAGACTTATAAAACTCTTTCTGGTTTTCGTTATAAAATAAATAATTGTCATAACGCGATTAAGGTTTGTCTTGAATTTAACGTTGAATTGAAAAATGTTTTGGTTGATGGTTTATATATGCATATGCAATTATTTTATGGTTATTGTATAAACATATCTTTACGTATTGTATGTATTGATCAGGTTCTCCGTGTCACATGACGAAGTATCTCTAGGCAACACGTCAGACAATCTGGAGGCGGTCTCGGAGGCCGCTTCTAACCACAGCGTTACCTCCAGCCTCGAGCTTGAGACTGAGGATCAAAACGACAATCTGTCGGATATGGTATGTCGGCATTTTCCTTGCCTTCTTATATTATCTTCAATTAATTAACTTATTTACGATACATTAAATCATTTCAACAGTGCTTAGGTCTTAAATATTTGCAGTAATAAATGTACATGGGAAATTTAACTTTACAGGTGTCGGCTAATGTCAGTGGTCGTGGAAGCCCCAACATCTCAGGGCGAGAAACTCCTTCATCTCAAGTGACGGATGGCGATGCAGCAGGAGATGCTATTCCTAGACGGTATGGCAAATATATTGTGGGAGTTAGATCACTACAATTCAATAATATTTTGGCACCTTACTTTAGTTATGTCGTGAGATAACTTATGATTTTATCGAGCTAGTTTTACTGCCCTATTTGTACTACATTTTTCTTTATAATTTTAATGTGCATCAATGATTTTTTTAATATTGTTACGCCGGTTTCCTTTGCGGGGTAAGCAGAGTGAATCTAACGTCTATAGACTCTCCGGTCCACCTCGATTTACCGATTTGTCGATAGGCGAGATGAGTGGTGATCCATTTTACCGACATAATAACGATTTATTATAACTACTAAAATACACCTTTGCCCTTTTGGCATGCAATAATATTAAATAATAAATAGGATTTTGCATGAATTAACTTAAAATACATTTATCATATCTACAATCAAAGTTAATTATAATTTAATTATATGCATTTTAATCAATTATCATTTCAATAAGTAAAAGTAATAAATTATTATACATCGTACATTTAGTGACATTTTAAAATACAAAAAAATCTCATAATTATCTAACCTAAATGCGTATTCAACACATGATTATCACTATTTTTAAAAGATAAATAATTACTTATATAATAGTTTAACAATTTTATCATTCAGATATTCGGCACAAATACGCAAAAAGTTTACAATAAACTTTTTAAGTAAAAAAGTCTTAGTGGTATTCCGCGTTTTTAAATTATTTATTTTAAACACTTAGTTTTTCGAATACAAGGCAGAACTCATTGGGACTTGTAGCCTGGTTCTTTTGGATAGTTTTGTCTCTATCATAAGCTATTTTAGATAACCTGTTTTCATATTTTTGCCAATGACATGTTTCGATTTTGTATATATTTGACATATGATTGCAATAACATTTTAGATAATAAAAGAATTAAATTGAGTATGTATAGTATATACTCATTACTTTTATTTTGTACTTTTGTAATAAAAAAAGATAATATTACAATAATATAATTAATATTGTTACGTACTCGGGTTCGTAATTGTAAGAAAACACCACTTATATTAAATCCGTGTATTTACACAACACAACACAATAGTAAAATACACTTTACACCCTAGTCACTCGCTGTACTATCACTGAACTTAGAACACTACACAATAAAACAATTCTCGCTTCGCACTAGTCACTTGATGTATCGCTCTCGATCGCTTGATAAAAACTGCCTTGTGTTTGTCAACACCTCTGTATTTATAGGCAGGATAAAGTCCTAGCTGGATCCAGAAAAATCTAAATGTATCGGGAAACAATGAATCACTTCTTATCGTAAACATGTTATGAGTCATAAATCCTAGTACACGCTACTTTCAACCTTATGCTATATTCCACAAAATCCATTATGGCATAGCCCAGGTCAACTATTTGTTTGTCAATAGGAGTAGCTCTCTCTTTCTTTTATTTCTAGATATTTAGCGCGCGCGCGCTCCAACTCTACACGCTTCTAGATTATTCATAACAATATATATAAATTATTTTTGTGCTCTACAAGTGGTAAAGCAGGATGATTTGATAATGAAATTATGTATTAGAAGACTAGACACATTTTAACTTTTAGGGTTCATGAAAATGGTGAAAGGATTAGATATGAGTAAGGTTGATGCTCATTAGTAGGTTTTATGTGACTAATGTGATACTTATTTATTTCGAACTTATGAAGAGATCAGAAAGTGTTTCATCGTTGTTTTCCGTAGGAAGTTATAACAAAATCTAAAGGAGAATATTTGTTAAACAGGATACCCCAGCACGTCCCTGTAAATCAAACGAGCGCCCAGGCGAAACTTCTCAAGCAGACCCGCAACGAGATAGAAGACAAATTTTGCAAATTTGAAATAAAGGTATTATGCCTTATCTACTTACCTACAACTTAGATGTTAAGCTTATTGTATATTATTGTTATTCGTTTTATTCATCTATCTCTCTTTTTCTTTCACTCTCTTTCTCAGAAGTGTACTAAAAGCAAAATATGTATGTAATAATTATTATTTTACGTTTTGAATGCTGCTTTTTTTGGAAATTTCCTTTTTTTGTTATGAAAGATTTAAAGCCCTCAAATACTTACTACTACTTACTTTTTGGATATGAAAAAGGTTGGGATAGTATATAGGTTATAAAATAAAGAAAATAATTTGACAGTCTGAACTTGTTGAAGGCCAGACGACCATATCGCAAGGTTGTATGTGGGTTTGAGGGGAGAGGTACTAAGATTGATATATTTGTTGGATGTGAGAGCAATCTAAGGAGTTTCTGACATCAGCACACTTGTACGACGAATTCTTGACATTTGAAACAGAATTTGCTTACCTCGTACACATTCGTGCAAGAAGAATTTTTTTTATCGCTAGATAGCAAACAAGCATATGGTTTTCTGATGGAAAATAACCATCATCTATAAATACACCTGAAATATTTCAATTGTGCGTTGGCATTGGCTTGGCATCCGTGTCACTAGAATAAACTTACCAGCTATTATCCTCCAAAGCAGAACACGACAGTGACAAGTACAGACAAGTACAACGAAAAGGCGTGGGTATTAATAGTAAATTCAAGCGGGACGTTGTAAAAGTCAGAACGCCTAGTATAGAGTCACGTAGTTACGCTACGCTACGAACATCTGGTATTCATACGCTTTGTACGAAGTGCTTGGCAGAATGGTAGAATAGTGTATTTTGCAAGAGATGTCTAGACTAACACGAGGAAAATGTATGTATGTTTGAGTTAAAACAGTTGGTGTTATTAGTCCATTATAATAGCTTTTCGTTCGTCCGTATAATTAAGTAACGTGTTGTCCCAGAAATTGTTGGAGGGCGACGAGACCATCAGCATAATGTCGGACACGTGGAGCACGGACGTGCTGGCCTCGGACTCCGAGACCATCGGCGACTGCTGCGACAACAACCCGCCCGCGCACACTCCCGGTACTCACACACTTTGTAACGCGACTGGAAATTTATTATAGTACGGAACACAAGATGCTAAATGGGTAGTTACTCGAGCGTCGTAGGGAGCTATTGGATTTTGTAGATTAAAATATAAGAAAGATAAAAGGTTATATTATAATGTTTTTCATTTTAATGGTGGAAAAAAAAATCTACAGATAAAAAAATGTTTAAAAAAAACTGTGTCATGGAAACACTAAATCGCGTCAAATTAAGGTATGGTGAGTTAATTGCCAGGTAAAATTTAAAAAATCTACCGATTCGAAAGTGTAGCATAAAAAAGTGGGAGGGTCACAAATTTGCAAAGAAAACGTTATTTTGACATTCTCGAGCGCGTCTGAATTTTATTTTTAATTATAGAGGAAATTATGTAAGAATAACAAAAAATATTATGTGACTTTTTCCACAAGCCGAAGTTATTGGTATTTTGTTTTTTTTTTCTACTCTAGCCACCCGCCTCCTATATAAAGGTCTTATATTTAGTGGTAGGCTCTCCACTAAATATAAGACCTTTATATAGGAAGAAAACTACAACGTCGCATTGGCAACTACAATGTAGTTGCCAATGCGACGTTGAGTTATGAATAAAAATTATGCTAGATGTCTAATTATAGCTGCGTATCTCCATCGTCATTTTGTTAAATGATACACTAAAGACATTTATTTCGATTTATATCATACTACCTGTACCCTACGCGCGTTGCTACGTCATAAACTAAAATAAATTTTAAGGAAAGACATTATATTACCAACTCAGAAACCTTCGTGGGCTCATGCACAATAAGATAGTGGTTCCAAAACATTGCTAAAGATCATCATCAAATGCGGAGTTTACGATTCTATAAAGTAAATACAAACTTTCATTTTTGTATGTATAGAAGATAGCAAACAAGCAGTTGGACCAAAATGTGAGTGGTGTTTTGCCACTATTGTGGCGAATGTACTGTCACATGCATTGGGTTTCAGACTATCTTACTCTCCAAACCGTAAACAAGTTATGAAGCTGTGGCGCCAGGAAAAAGAAAGATGGTGGTACCAAAACCCGAAACTTTGCAGAAAATTACACCACCTAGTAGTCATTATATACGTTATAGTTTAACAAATTGTTCATACCTTGTGAGCTTCCTAGCAAGGAGACTAATGCTCTTCTATTTAATGAGGGACCTGAACCAACACGGGGAAAAGAGAAAAAAATAACACACTAATAGATCCCGTTGAACATTTAAAATATGCAAATTATTAAGTAAAATTTAACAGGTTCAAACGCACACAACACGAACGCACCAGATGTGTCGGAGACCGCCAGTGAGTCCGCTTGGAGCATGGACGTGCTAGCCTCCGATAGTGACCGGAATACGGAGGTAAGTTTTATTGAGTAAACGTTATGAATAAAGCTAGAAAATGCCGCTTCATTGTTAGGAGTCTTTATATTTTAACCATGAAAGTGTTATACAAGCATATTATATGTTATTAAAGACATTTCTGGACATTAATAAATATGAAATATATTGCTTGACAAATTACACAAACTGATCAACGATGCCAATACTTTGATGACATATAAACGTTAAAAACCTATTTTTTACATCGAAACCCAGAAACGCAAAACTGCGCTTGTCACATAAATATTATCCTTGTCCGGAATTAAATTCATTAACTACATAGTCAGCGTCAATAATCAACAACTGGATCAGGAAGAGGAGTACATACGTCAAGTAATTATGTACAACAAATGTGTTTTTTATGTTATAGGATAACAAACAAGCATATGGCTTTCCTGGAGGTAAAATATATAGGTATTTTTACTACGTGCATATACACTAAAGATGTTAGTGGTACATTGCCATCTGGGTGGTGGATATGTAAATCAACATGTAAATATTTAGAGGTGACCTTACATTTCTCTCCGAGGAATTCTAAACTGGAACATGGTACAGAACTCCGTCGAGTCATTTTTTATCATTTGTTTGTTTGCCTGTTAAGAACTTTCAGCAGGAAGGAACATTCTTCAAAAACGTCCCGGGCCAACACGAAAAAGAAAGTTATGTATTGGACAAAGCGTCGTTTATTCATTCTGTATTACAAATAATGTGTAACTCTACATATGGTCCTTCAAGCCGGATTTATACCAGTCTGTTCATTAATCTGTGACAGTGAGCTCGGTGTTTTCATTTGATGGGGCACAGCAGCAGGTCGTCGATAGGTATCAGTACCTACGCTCAGAAGCTCAAGAGTTGTTGGAGGCTAACTATCGCTAGATTATAGATATCGATGAGATTACAGAATATGTTTACAAGTGTGTTTAATATAATTATGTTGTACTTCTCATATTGTATTAGAAATCGGTTAATAAATGTGATGATGGCCACGCAGGTGGACACGGACGACTGCGTGTCGGTGGCGGCGCGGTCGGACAGCTCGTGGCCGCGCCGACCCTCCGCCAACGACGACTCCGTGCCCAGCACCGTGCAGGTGCGCGCGCTCACACACACACACACACACACACACACACACACACACACACAGAGGGAGAGAGAGAGAGAGAGTACACACGTACAACATACATATAAAAACACACACGCACATATCACACACACAAGCTTTCATTAAAAGTTCTAGTTTTTGTGTTAGTTTTTAATTTATTTATTAGTAGGTATAACTCAATTAAATTTATAGGGTTTCGAAATTAACATTTTGTATATTTTCGTAACTCACGTCCCAGTTGTAAAAAGTCATAGACGAACATTTTAAAAATAAATAGTTATAAATGTAATATTAGTACATTATTGCAAAGGCCGGTACGGCTCAGTCTTCAATGATACGAGACAGGCAATTATCATTTCCGCCGAAGAATATATAGACTGACTGATGAGTTACCTTCAATATTTAAGGACGTGATAGTCTGCGATGATATATGATGAGAAAAAATAACATTAAAAATAAATATTAAAATACTTAGTAAAATTTGTAAACAGTACACCGAGAATCCTATATTTACCTGCGCCATTCTTGGACACCGCGCGGACATACGTGTCGCGCAGCGCGCTATCAACACAGAATACATAGGTAGGTATGTACATACACTGTACAAATCACTGGGGAACATCTTCCTGTACAAATCGATGGCACCTTGCAAACTATCATTAGCACGCGAATACGCACGAACCATGTCCATGTTTGTGTATTGATAAGCCATACTTAACTACCTAGACTAGATACTTATCAAAAGTCACAGGTCACACAGACACACACGGCGGATTACGCGAGTAAGTACCTATGACTGCGGGGCGCGGGGCAGGAAGCGGGAACATGGACATACGGACCTGTCGGCGTTTGCGCTTACCGACTCATTACGGTGATACAACAGGTAGTGAGGTTGAGGGCGGGGGGTGCCGGCGGCGTGTCCTTGATGTCGACTAGCGCGTACCACCGCACATGACTAGATCAACGTTAACAAAACAAACAGCGCGGCGTGCTTAGAGAGTATAATATCCACGTTTCACTTATTTTTGGAGAAATATTGGTCAAAAATTAAGCCCTTAATTTTATTATTTCATTTTAATGAGAATCGAGTACTGAGTGCTCTCTAGAAGTATTGAAGGTAACTCACCGGTCAGTCTGTTTAGTACTGTTCTCCAAAAAAATGCAAGGAAAAAAATATTTTTTATGTAATACATTTAATTTACCTATTTTTGTTTTGACTTCACTGAAAGCAGGTTGCCCATTGTTAATTTGGCTTCCAATCTTAAATCTGGGATCGGAATTAATTATGTTTATTATTAAAATAAGATTATCAGACGAACTCCTTCCTTTACCGCCAAATTAGTTTTTTCTCTGATTGTGCCGAAAGGTAAACGCATTTGTGACTATACAGCCAAGTGAATGCAACTTGTACCATGATTCCTATCATGGTACAAGTTGCATTCACTTGGCTTGGTTCTTAATTCAAATTTCAACCCAGTACGCCTTTTCGTACAACATTGCAAGTGCGTTACTTGATCCAAATTTTAAAAAAATGACGTTCCTTTTCTGTGTACCTAAATAGATACTTCGCTTGCTCTTTATTCAAATGTAATGACACTCTTTCCACGCATGTTTGAGAAAAAAAATATATTTGTTGCTTACTATTACTGGTTATTAATTGACATTGTACTGAAAATATTGTTTATTTTGTCTAGAACGCAAAACGGGCGGATGTTGGTAGTCCTCGCCACACTTCGCGCACTAATTTCCCGAACAGGTAATTTTCAATATTTTTGATTTACATAATACGTATTTTATTTTTGGTACTTTTTATATTTTTATATATATATTTAAAATTTAAATAATTGTTCGCCTAAGTAGTCTTATAATTTTAGTGTACATAGGTCTTTAGGGTATAAATTTCACATCGGCAATACGTTTTAAATAAGCATTTCCTGAAAAATATAACTCTTTCAAAATCGGAGACCACCTGTCACATCATACGGTTTAATACCGTTAGACAGTCTTTGGTGCACATCATATCTTCGAAGATATGTGTGTGACGATATTTAAGTATTTATTTAAATAATTGAAGTAATTCTCCGACTCAAAGATCGAATGAATTCTAAACAAAACTATCGTCATGTAGCAATTATCCATTTCACTTGATGTCCTCGTTTCCAACTAGCTTATGGTGAATTTATAATATGCCCTTTCTTTATCGTGCCTTATTTGTGTATAAATTCACACTTATAAATGCGAAAGTCTCTTTATCTGTCCGTCTGTTACGATGACGGCCAGACCTCTAAACCGATTTTGATGAAGTTTGGCAAGGAGATAGTTGATGATCCGCGTTCCAACATAGACTACTTTTTTCCACAAAATCATCCCCTAAGAGCTGAAATAAAGGACTGACAATATTAAATGGATGAGCATTTAATATTGTCAGTGTCAATTGTTGGAAGTACTGAGCAATAGAGGCCATTCAAGTATTACTTAAACACTAAATGGGGGGAGGGGGATGATTTGCTTATTTTTGAGCGGGGTTTGAGGGGAGAGGTCTGCATGGTGATTAGGTTAGCAAATTTTTTTTTACTTTTTCGGCTTTTCTACCAGCTTTTATAGACGAATTGTCTTTAAATGGACATGGCAACCTTGCTTGTCTATAAAGCTCGAAAGTGCATCGCATCTTCAGAGATTGCCCAACTATGCTTACTGAGCAAACAGGGTTACTCAATACAGCAAACATCCAACGTTATCGAAGACTTAAGAGTCATAGAATTATCCATCATGGGCTGAAGAATGCTTAATCCAGTCGCAGTGACCATGATGCTATTCTAAGACACAAGCGCCTAGCCAATTTTTTAAGATAGTATGGACCCCACGAATAGGCTTTAAATTCGGCTTTGACAGAACTAATGTTTTGTAACCAGAAAATTTTAGAAAAACGTTTTTTGAATATTTCTTTTCTTGGAATCAGTTTTTTTTATATCATAAAATAGCAAACAAGCAGATGGCTCTCCTGATGGAACGAGACATTCGCCGCCTAGACAACAAAGATGTAATGGTGGGTTGCGATCCTTGCGGAGTGGTCTTAATGCCACATGCATAAGTTTACCGGCAACTTCTTCAAACCGGAACACGACAGTGACAAGCACTGACGCTATTGCGGCTAGAAAAGTTAAGACAGTGGTGCCAGATCCGGGCATCCGGATCCAGATCTGAGACAATACAGAACTATACCACTTAGTAGCTTCTTTGAAAGGGACTCGTGAAACAACCAACTCGTCTCCTACGAATTGTTTGGCAAAACGGCAGATGGTCCATTCTTTAATGTCCGAAATATCAAAAGATGCTCCGTATAAAAATTGAGCGCTAACCTGGTTTTCACAAAATTAGTTCTATGGAAAAATCTGCTTTCCCCGTGTTGGATCCGGGCTCCTTTGAAGAATAGACCAATTGCCGTTCTGCCAGGCAAATCGTAAAAGGCGCACGATTGGTTAAGTGAGTCACTACCATCGTGGCTACTAGGTGGTAGAGTTCTGCATTGTCTCGCCCGGGTCTGGTACCACCACCATACATATTCCTGCCGCAACAGCGTCAGCGCTTGTCGCTGTCGTGTTCCGGTTTGGAGGGTAAGGTAGCCGGTAAACTTATGCATGTGGCATTAGACCTTGCCACAATATAGCAACGCACCATTAACATCTTGGTCCGTCATCCGGTCATCAGCAGACCCATCTGCTTGTTTGCTATCTTTAATATAAAAAAAAATCAAGTGAGATTATTATTTTTTCACACAGAAAATTCCTTTATTATCTGTATTCCTGTCTATTGTCTGTATTCCTGTCTGATGTGTGTTGTGTTGTGTTGTGTGTAGGGCAGGGGCGGGGTGCCGCAGCGCGGAGGCGGCGCTGCGCGGCGGCGGCGAGCTGGGGCTGGCGGCGCTGCCCTACCCCAGCGAGCACCGCAAGAGCATCCTCGTCAACGGCTACCCGGTCAGAGCACGACACAACCGTTAACCCTACACCTTGCTAATGTTTTATACAATACGTGGCAAGAAGACTCTACACTCACCTGATGGTAAGCCCAAAATCAGCCGCAACCTAAGGAGTCTGCAGACGCATTGCCAGCCTCTGAGCCTCTTATCTTGAAGGCACAATATAATTTCTTCCACATCGTAAATATATGGTAAAAATTCATTGAAACTAGGTCTGTTTTGGAAGTCAATAAAAAAACCCGTGAAGTTGCATTAGTGATGATGTCCAAAGATGGAAATAAACCAAACCACTCTCCGGTACACTCTCCACAATAAATTCATTGAAAGATGCAGAGGGAACTAACATTTATTCACAATGCCATAGGATCAAGCAAATTAAAAAGAGCCCAGTATGCTTTCAAAAGAAAAAAAATTATATTGTGGAATCCTTGTTTTAAGATTTGAGTCTTAATTTGCGGTGAACACCGGACCTTGAAATTTTTAGCAACCTCTGCTTAATTTTATATTTAACTTTAGCGATTGGTAACCCCGAGGAAGCGGTGATACGCAAAATCGGTTACTGATATTTAAGAAATTATTTTTATTTATATTAAAACAGTACAAGCGTAGTAGTTAAATATATATTCAAATAAACACAAAATCAAATGAAATATAAATGTTTTATTCTAGGTAATGACGTGCTACGCGGTTTCAGCGCCTGAAAGCCCTAGCACGGCGCCGATTCATCCCAACGATGTGTTCGAATATGTATCTCAAAACGGGTAAGTAGTAACATTTCTTCAATATAAATTGTTTGTAATCATGGGCGCCCCGGGGGGGGGGGGCGGCGGCAGGAAGGGGCAGCTGTCCCCCCCCCTGGAATTTATTTACCTCTCTACTAACTATATAATATTGTAGATAAAAATGTGTTCTTAAAATGTTAGTGATTTGGATTAGTTTGTTAGTTCTAATGCGTTTATAGTGACGGTGCTGTTAGTATTAGTGCGTATATACATGTTGTATTGTGGTGTATCGTACATTTGTATGGTAATTAAACACGATTTTAATATAAGTGGTATTATCACATAATACGAACTATAAGCTCGCAACTATATTATACAAAGATACAAAATACAAACACAAAAATCTTTATTTGTCTACATAAATTCATAAAAAAATGTTAAGCAGTTGCTGAGACCACCTATTAAACACTGAAATATGTTTGTAGCAGGTGGTCCCGCTCACCTTTTCACATTTGGCCTTATAATTAAAAATACTTTTTTATTGAGCGTGTGGTGCGTTCAAGTGTGTGTGTGTGCGTATGAGTTTGTTCGTGCGTGTGTGTATATATGTAAGAGTATTAGTTATTTCAGATATTTATAGTTAGTAGTAGATTTTCAATATCATTGTAGCTTTGAGACTGAAGCCATAATGTATTAAATAATAATATTATATATTATTTATCGCTTTTCGTAATTTTTCTATTTATAAAAATGTAGGACATATGTTTGTTTGAGTAACCTTGAATACGCATGTCAAATCTGGAACCCACAGTATCAAGCGTATATTCAACGTATCGAAAAAATCAGAAAAAAATTCATTCGATATCTGAAATATAGGTTTAAAGGAGACTGGCGGTTTTCGGCCTGAACTCCTACAAAAATAAAAGTTATACGAAAAAAAACATATTTTTACTTATAACTATTTTCATCAGTACTAATCCTATAGAACTTGTCTGAGTGGAGAAATATAAATTGTAATATTGCACCTGATATGTAAATAATCGATACTTGCATCTTATCGATTTTACGTCATTTTACTTTCATCACATAATTAATTATTAACCTACTTTATATTTTAATCAGAGTAGAATCTTTACCACTTATATCCCTAAATATGTAAATACTTATGTATTTTATTATGGTAATGAGAAATATATTTTTTATTGAATTAACAGATTTTTTTAATCGATTACTGAATCAACATTTCAACTATTGTTTTTTAGGCTGGCAATAAACTTTCACTTGTCACCTACAAACTGTCGATAATTTTAGACCTTACGATTCTGCCACATCTATGTTGTCGTTGTTGTTTGTTGAAAATATCTATTTTCAGACAAGTTTATGGTAAAAATGCCTATCATACATAGTTTTCTAATTTATGATGCTATTAGGAAATATTGAAATTATCAATGTAGGTGACCAGGCCGAACGCTCCTAGGAAACTCGCCAGTCTCCTTTGATTTCATCCTGAATTATGAATATCAATGTACTCAGTTACATTTTTTGCCACTAGCGACATGAAGGAATATTAGCATTTGTGTGATGAGCATAAATGTTTGTATTTCCGGATTTGGGTGTTTATTAAATATATTGCAGTATTTAAGTGAAAACTTAAATTAGCTATTACCTATATATAAGTTATATCAGTAAAATCAGTTTTTTTTATATCATAAGATAGCAAACAAGCAGATGGGTCTCCTGATGGAAAGAGACAACCATCGCCTATAGACACCAAAGATGTTAATGGTGCGTTGCTATCTTGTGGCGAGGTCTAATGCTACATGCATAAATTTAACGGCTACCTTACCTTCCAAACCGGAACAGCGACAAGTACTGACGCTATTGCGGCAGGAATAGGTATGCCGGTGGTACCAGACCCGGGCGAGACAATGCAGAACTCTACCACCTAGTAGCCACGATGGTAGTGACTCGTATAGCCAATCGGTCGCCATTTACGACCTGCCTGGCAGAACGGCAGTTGGCCTATTCTACAAAGGAGCCCGGGAACAACACGGGGGGGGGGGGGGGGGTGAGAGCTCTAAGTTTTCCTTTAAAATAAAATAAATAGAAATGAAACTATAAAACCTAATAATTATTGGTAAATGATATTACACTTAATAAATTCCTTTTTTTGTATATAACAGAGACTGATTAGTCAGCCTAATTCATGACATCATTACCTATAAAGATTCATAAATTTAAAAAAATACATTTTGTCTCACCATTAAATTTTTTATAACAATAGAAGTTATAAAATTCTAAGGACTTTTGTTATTTTACCCATTAAAAATGCACAAGATGCAATGCAATTGATTCCTGCGCAGATACGCAATTGCAATAATTTACTATATTGTAAAATCCAATGTATATATTAAATACACACATTTCTTCATCATAAACACCTTAGAATGCTAAACATCAAGATTTATACAAACATGCCTTAAAAGTTAAAAGTCCAAACACATCACGTTGAACGCGTCGATTTTTTAGGATTTTCATTGGAACCGTGGGGCTGTGAGAGATAACGTATGACAGCGCGTTAGACTGGATTTTAAAATTCTTTGTAAAGCAATCACACACAAATCTTTATATGGTGTCCTCCACGGCCTTATTTATTAGATCAGTTCAGTTAATTTTTATGTGAACATAATGATTAGAAAGATGCGTGGGTGTGAAATTCAACCTCCATATAGCAGCTAAATGCATCTGGAGAGTTAACATAAATAATTAAGGCTTTGGATTTTAGAATTTAATAGTATCCTGTTTGATTAATTAAAGATGTTGAAATTTATCAGTTAGGAATTTATTAAAAAAATATTGTTTTGGAAACTTTTTTGAGGAGTTTTAAAATTTCTCTATTTGGACCGAAACGATTTAAATTTTAGGAAGTGCAAGTTTGGTGAATCCTAGTCAAATTCCGTATCGATTTGCCAAGCCGTTCAGAGTAATGAGAGGTTTACGTACAGACAAACATACTGAAGGGATGAACTCAATAACTTACTCAGCAGACATTTAAAATATTTTGAATACAAAATATTTTAATTGTGTCTTAGCGGAATACTTACTGTACGTACACTATACGTAATATTTAAATATTATATACTCGTACATATACGTACGATACGGCGTGTGGCGGTGTCTGACATCGTGATCCCAGCAACCGCCGCCAACGGAAAAACGAGTTTCTATGTGCATAGACCATGGGGAACAATATATGAGTGACACTTATTTTGATGCACGTAAAGGCCAAAGCGACAAGTTTTTCGGACTGTTTAATATGTTCCACGTCATTTCGGACTTAATAAATTAATAAAAAATATATGCATAATTTTATTTATCTTAGTGTCGTCTATACGTTGGTCCCTACGTCAACGTGATATGTGATTAAAATATGTTTAATTGTAAAATGATTTAGCAATAGTTCGGAAGCAGCGTCTGAAGGGCAGGCGGACAGCATCGTGGAGGGCGAGGGGGGCGAGGGCGCGCGCGGCGGGGGCGTGGACGCCACCAGCCAGTGGGTGGACGACAGCTTCGTCGGCAAGTACGACATGCCCTCCACCTCCAAGTCCTACGACGACAACGACCTAATGGACAGGTGAGGAATACTAAGAAACATCGATTACCTCACAAATATGTTGTAATCTTTATCTAGGTAAATCGTGATAGATTTAAATATCTAGCCCAAAAACTTTCTGTTGTAATCAAGTCGTGAAACAATACAGAATGATCATTTTTTATAAGTAAACATTTTATAATTTGATATCATTTTGATTATTTTTCAGGTCACTGAATTCAAGCGAAAGCTCCTTCAATGCTCTTTCAGTATCACAATATGACAGGCGTTTTGATTCTGGCATAGATACAGAAAGACCAGAGACTGAGCCCAGATCGGCCATATCCGACCTCATGACCCGCATGAGCTCCGCGACAATATCCACTTCGAATCTCGTTAACAATATTACCTCTCGAATCGGAAAATCGGAAATTCGCACAAGCATAGTAAGCATAAGCTCTTCTAGAATAGAAAAGAAACGGGATCCGAGTAATATGTCTCTGAGTACACTGTCAGTGAACAGTGTTGAGACATCTGTGTCAGACAAGAGTTCCAGTCAAGACGTGAACTCGGATAATGTAACCGAAAGGCGAATCAGTCCGCCTCCAGTTAAAACTGCTTCTACAGGTGCCATACCAAAAAGTATTAGCTTTGATGCGACTGCGGAAAAATCGCAAAGGTAAGTAGCTATTTATCATATCTTGTGTATATCTTTGATTCCTATTGTATATCTGTTTCGTTAAACTTTTACGCTTTTTATAGAATCATCTGGTATATGTGCAAGTGGGCTACTTGATGTTAAGTAGAGGCCACTGCTTGTGGATATTTGCAATTTAAGGTGTTGTTGTCAATGCGATACCGGCTTCGGATTTGTTTGTTTATACGCCTCTTAAATTCAAATCATAGCTCCCAAGCCTGCCCTTCTTTCAATATATCCAAGAGCGCTCGTAGTCTTCACGCATCCTTGAATGGGATGGGGAGATGGCTTCGGGGCGAATGGCCCCCTTACCATAGAAGCAGGCGCTGACCGTGAATACGGCTAGGTCATTGGATTTGGAAATTTCCTTTAGTGGTTCTGTTTTGGGGAATGTGGATCTTCAGTTTTGGGGTATGGAGTTTTTTACACACCCAAGTTTATATGTCCAAACCATTGGATAATGTCTTTTGCACATCGACACTTCCTTTCAAGCCTAACCTCTCTGTCACTTCAGTAAAAATATTAAATGTAAAATCTGTTATATGTTATACATTTATTTTCAGAAGGCGTATTTTAGGTGAAGAGAGTATAGTCGGTAATCTAGATGAAATCAAAAATAATGTAAAGCGATCCGGTGGTAACTTACTCCATAAAATCAAAATGTTCCGGCACAAAGGGCGTTCACACAATCACGGTAAGATACGTTTTTATTACAACACTGATTACATTTATACATGCTCCTTCAGGGTCCCTTTGTGGAAAAATACATTCTGCCAGACAATTTGTAAAACTCAAATTGGCTCACTACTACCGTGACTGCATAAATGTTTTTCTGGGTAAGGGTGAGGTGTTAGTAGTATTAGTGAATACGATCCATATCATAAGCAAATAATTTGCGTACAATTTCAATCAATTTGTGTAATTTGGCCAGCGAGTTATTACAGTATATTTTTAACAAAAAATTAAACCGGTGAAAAGGTATGATATATTAAAATCAGTGAGTGAATAGTCAATCACCTCTGTTTTCGTACTCTTTTACGTGGATATTTTTTTTCAAAAACTGTAAAAGACATCTCTTGGGGTATATTGTATTGAATAAAAGAAAAATTATCAAAATTTGATCACTCTGTAAAAAGTTATGCCTGGTCATTCATTAAAATCACTGAGTGAACCATCAATAATTCCTTGTTTATGTACCCTTATGGTTGGAATTAAAAAAAAAAAATTAACCACCCTCGAGGTAAATCCATTCCAATAAAAAAAGCATTATCAAACTCTGATTATTCTATAAAAAGATATGCGTGATTTTACATAAAAATATTTTGAACTTGTCGACACTGACTCGGTTAGAGCATCCCGTTTGGGGGAAGATTGTAGGTTCAAATTTAAACATGTAGAAATGATTGTTGTTTTAAGCTTTCCACAGGGTACTAACTAGGTTGAAAAAATATACTACTATGATATAATGCTTTGGAAATACATGTGCCACTTTAGATATAAAAGTAGCCGAGGAAGAAGTAGTCGAGGAAGTGTGCAGGACTGAAGGCACCAGCGCAGAGAGCTCTGAGGAGATCCTCGCCAAGTACCGGCGCAGTGCAGACAACAACAAGCAGCGCCGCGTGCAGAGGCGAGTGTCGGACCAACCAGATGCTGAATTGGACAGGTACCTATCTCACATGTCATACTTATAAATTAATTTGCAGCAGCGTGCAGCCAGCTGCACTATAAAAGTTTTTGGTAAATCCCGTGGGATCACCTATTTTTTCCGGGATAAAAGTAACCTATGTGTTATTCTAGGTCATCATCTACCTGTGTGCCAAATTTTATTCAAATCCGTTCAGTAGTTTTTGCGTGATTGAGTAACAAACATCCATCCATCCAAACACCCATCTATCCACCCATATATCCAAACATCCAAACTTTCGCATTTATAATATTAATATATATATATATATATATATATATATATATATATATATATATATATATATATATATATATATATATATATATATATATATATATATATATATATTATATTGTTTATTTTTTTTCTTTTAAGTACTTATCCATATTTCTGTAGAGTAGTAGAGATATTAAACTAGTAATAATTATAAAAACAAAAAGTCCAACTGCGACCCAATCCACGAAAGTTGTGAAAGAAACAAAGATAGTCATCATTACTAATTTCACCAGCTGACAAAGTATTGAACCATGGTAAACCCAAGTGACTGTTAACTTTCGATTATATATTATTGTGACGGCTTAAGAATCAGAGATATAAAAATTGATACGTTTGTTTTTATTTATCTAATAGGTTTTTACTATATTAGATTGTGTTTTTATGTCCTAAATAATAATTTTTAAAATCTGGTAAGGTTGTTGCCTTTGATATTTTGATGTAAAGATTTTGGTAAGATTAAAATGGTTCAGAAATTTCCAATCGAACTAATCATCTTTGACCCTTTCAAAGTTTACAACCTACAGGAACTCAGGTGTTCATTGCTTGTTTTAGATGCGAAGGCGTTGTAGATCTGAACGACCCCGAGGTGTTTAACACTATGAAGCGTAGACTGCGCATTGTCCTATCCAACACTGACTTCCATTCCGAAGACTACGTTCCTAATGTAAGTATTCAAATTATATTTAATATGAACTTTGGTTTTTTTTGCTGCAAGGAACATCTGCCGTTTGCAATGCCGACAATGAATTTAATGGTGTGCTAATATTCGAATTAAAAACGTTAAGTCCAAGGGAGAAGTCGATTAACTAGCAAACTGACACATTATATGATAATTAAGATCAAAAACCATAAAATAAAAAAAATTAGGGCGTGGTAAATTTTCCCTGTGAATTGACGTTGAATTCCACAAGTATAGGATCCCACTATCCTCAGACGACCTACAGATGACCTCCACCGAGCTAGTTAACAGATGAAAATTATTTAATATCCAATAAATTGTGTCAAATTGGTTGACTAAGAAGTTCAGTCCAGAATATGATTAATTAACAATTAATTTTTTAAACATTTCGCTGGTTTGGTTAATAGACCAATTCCATGCCAATCGAAAGCATGAGGCCTATAGAATATGCAAACATTACGTTCTATTTTTTCCCATAACACAACTCTTAGGAAGGCAGGTTACTAGTATTGATTTACCTGTTTATACTATTATTTTCTTTGTGAAGGAATAATAACTTGATATAATTTATACTCTCCATCGTCGGCACTTCGTTAAATAACTAGTTCTACATTGTAGCATTTTTATTACAATATACATGAGAAAAGTTTAAAAAAATATATACTTAATAAAAACTAATTGCCGCTGTAACGGGGTACGATAGAACACGTTCGCGCTCAGATATGTTATCGCACCACATTCTATCATGCAGCCATGCACGTGAATTACTAGTATATAAGGTTAAGGAAAATCCCAGTAAAATTACAGTTTAATAAACACATTTATTAACCAATGTGTGACTCATTTAAACGACGTAATACCGCCATTATCAGATATTTACCCCCATATTGACTGAGCGAATTAAACTTTCTTAGAAATACATCGCTAGCTTTATTTTCCTTCCAGTTCTATTTATTTCGTTGGTAATTAATTTAATGAATTTAAAGTCTGTAAATGATTATAAATGATGTATAACTAATCGCTTAGACAGGTTTGCTGTCCTAAAAAGCCTAATTTAAGAGATCGCTGGCTAGCAGTTACAGTTAAAGGCAATGTTTATGAAAATAAAAACTGATCAAATTACGTTTTATATGTATTTCGATAGAACAAATATAGTACCAGTTATGTAATGTATTCGTTAATTTGCATGACATGTTCAGTTGCTAAGTACGACACAGCGATTCATTGGTATCGGCATTGGCAGCGTGGTGGCTAAAGGATTTGGTATTATGTTATTTTACATAGTGTTAAATTTAAAATGTATTTTCATTCCATCAAAAATAATTGAAAATACTGTCAATGGTATTAAAAAATAATTGCTCAGATGTAGGTATGGACGTCGGCGCGGTATACTAATAGTATAGTTTGACCAAAACCACTGTACTGCGCCCTAGATAAGCGCATGAAGAGATGGCGTTACCATCTTAAAACAGTATATTTTTTTTTAAAACATTAAAAACCTTAAAATATTTTATTATTTTAATGATTGAACTTAAAGCTCCATGAATTAAAATGAGTAGCTTTTATTTAGCAGGCGCATTTAGTTTGTGCCCGGTTGGCGATAGGCTTGCCACCCATTACATTGTGGGACTTAGTGTCTTCGGCAAATCGTGGGTGCACTTGTTGTACTTCTGCCTACCTCTTTGGGGATACGGGCGTGAAGATACTTTTTTATTTAGTTCGTATATAATTACAATGTTTCTACGTATAATCTATGCGGCCGAAACTTTAATCCGGCTAGTCGCGCGCATTCCTAGACCGCCGTACAACGGTTTCGGTCATAGTATACTCTCTGTAGCAAAGGTTCTCAAACTTTTTTCTTATAAACTATTTTCAAAATTTGCGGGTTCCGGTGGATCCACTGAATCTAAATTTTTACCATACTTCCAAAACTTCAGAAAAATATCTGCTGAGTGCTGAATAAACAGCAGCTGAATTCCAATCGTGGATTAACAGTTTTCGAAATATTTTTTTTTTAATAGAAGAGGGGGCAAACGGACAGGAGGCTCACCTGATGGTAAGTGGTTACCGCCGCCCATAGACAACTACACTACCAGAAGTCTTGTGATTGCGTTGCCGGCCTTTAATTTAGAATTGAATGGGTAATTAATTGATATTTTTTCATATTATTAAAACATTATCTGTCTATATTGATAGGTGAAGTCAAGTCAATATTTCAGTTTTTCGCTATCAAAGCCAGATATATTTTCATGGATGTTTGCTTACGAATTGTGAACCCTCATTTTGGTCACGCCAACATAGACCCAGAGTCTCCTGCGGACCCTTGGGGTCCACTTGGAGCACTTTGGGAATCAGTGCTCTATAGTATCGTGCTTGAGCGTTATTATAAAATGCCTCTGCCATTAATTGAAATGTGTAAAGTGTGTAAGTGATAAAGTTATTTAAATGTGACGATTAAGTTGGTAATGGTATGTGGTGGTAGCGGCTGACGAGCACGTCGCTGTCGGAGCTGGTGCGCGCGTGCGGCAGCGCGGAGGCGTGCGCGGGGGGCGCGGGGGGCGCGGGCGGCGCGCGCGTGGCGGCGGCGCTGCGGGCGGACCTGGCGGCGCGCCGCCCCTACGCCGCGTACCTGGCCGCCTGCCGCGCCGCGCTGCTGCACCACCGCCGCCGCCTCGCCAAGTGAGTCCCGCCTGCCTACTGCGTGCGTACGTGCGACCGTGCCAGTGTAAAGCCTCGTCTACGAGTCTACAGATTCGTCCGCGGACGTTAACAGATGCATCGGCAGATAGATTACCACATGCCGTCGACACGTCTGTGGGTCGATCAGTCATATGTTCATTCGCGACGGACTTAACTCGCAAAGACAGTTTTCAGCTTAAAAGTTTAGTTTAGTTTTAGTTTAGTTAGTAGTAGTTATAGTTTAGTTTTAGCAGCTCAAGAAACTTAATAGTTTCCTAGGTGCTCATATTGTTAGCCATTTCGTTTTTACGAGTGTTATGGAAAGTAAGTACCTATAAACTTAACAGAAGCGCGCGTGCATTCTCAACCACAAATCCGATCACGCGCTGACGCGTCGTCAGACGTATCAGACGTGGAACGTTCCAAAGGATATTTGGTGCGAAAAACAAATGGTAGAATACCACTCGGCAATAACACTCTTTTGATCTTCAAGTAGAATTGTACAGATGGGACCTGTAGCTGAGAAAAAAAAACGCGATCATTTTTTTACCAATTCTTCTCGCCTGTCTCACTTTTGTTCGCCTGTTCTCATTTTCAAACACCCATTCACAAGTTTCGGTTTTTTTCGGGTTCAAAACAATAAATCCACGTTTTGTCTCCTGTGACAATGTCATAAACAGCGTAAGAATGTTCGTGGTCGTACTTCAGTAGCATCTGTGAGCACCATTCCACGCAAGCCCGCTTCTGCTCCGCTGTCAGTTCATGAGGGATCCAACGACAACAAAGTTTTCGAACTTTCAATTCTTCGTGTAAATTTTTTTGAATTTGGCTCATACCAATCCCCAATAGTCCTCGAATTGTCTCATAGGTAATCCGGGGGTTTTCTTCAATTAAACGCTTAACGGCAGTTGAAGGCCGCCCTTCACGTTCGTCTTGTAAAGAAACCCGACCTCTCTCAAATTCAGTAAACCATCGCCTCACGGTGCGCAAACAAGATGCTTCTTTCCCAAAATCATTTTGAAGACGAGCGGCACAGTCTTGCGGAGAAAGAGAACGTTTAAAATCATAAAAAATCATCGCTCCAAAATCTTTTCGAGTTAATTCCATTTTCGTTGCGTACGTAGAACTTTGATGTGTGATAAAAAAACAATTGACAAATCATTTCCCGCCAATTGTTTTTTTTTATTACTAAGAAGGTTGCAACGTTTTAAAAATATAACATTCAAAATTCAAATAGTTCCGATTAGCTAGAAGTGCAAAACTTTTAGTGTGCCCTATGTACTAAGAGCCTTACATCTGCCTGCCACACCAAAAAATTATTGGTTAAAAAATTTCGAAGCTATGTCGAAAAAACACTTTAGTTCCGATCAGCTAGAAATGCAAAACTTTTAGTGTGCCCCATGTCAATATCATGTGTGTAAATAAATAAATAAAATAGAAAAAATTAAAAAAATGTACCCTAATAATATGTACGTCTGTGGACGCATCCGAAGATGACGTCCGCGGACCCATTTGCAGACGTGTAGAGGATGCTTGAGTTGAACGTTGTATGTAGACGTTACCGCAACCGGTTTACAGTGAAGTTCTGGTGTAAGACATTTATTTCTCAAAAAAGTTATCAACATGGACGAAGTAAACTGACGCATTTATTTATATCTTTATAAATGGCACCTATTAATTAAGGCAGTTTTTTGCTGCTGCAAATATCATTACAACGGCAATGGCATTGTTTGTAATTGTTAAAAATAATTATCTCGATAAGGCTTTTATTTTCCGGGAAATTCGCGGACAAATATATTATACAAACATAATATTTCGCTCAAGACAATATCATTTATTATACCATTGTTTGAGTCGACGACGTACTAAATCATAACGAATTTAATTAACTAGACTGACGTAGAACTAGATTATCAGGAACGAATTACAACGAAATACTTTTAGTGAATACAAAATACAGAAAGCGAAAATTATAAAATCGAAAAATTGTCCTGAATCTAATTATTGAGTATCTTGAGTTATGTTTTTGTGTACGGTCTAAAATTATTATTCCTGGTGATAAGATCTTGAATCATGGTCACGCGCCTTTACGACTTCTACTGCCTTATCATTTACATTTCTGTGGTTAAAATGGAGTAAGTAGAGCGGTAATGTGTTGCGCAGGCAGACGGCGGCCGCGACAGCTGAGAGTGAAGCAGCAGCGCGAGCGGCTGGAGCAGCCCGCGCGCTGGAGCAGCTGGAGCGCGGTGCGGCGCTCAGGAGGCTGCAGCGACCCACCGCCGCCAGGAACGCCGCCATAGCAGGTGCGTGTGTGTGTGCTGTAGCCCGCCGCTGGAGCAGCTAGAGCGCGGTGCGGCGCTCAGGAGGCTGCAGCGACCCACCGCCGCCAGGAACGCCGCCATAGCAGGTGCGTGTGTGTGTGCTGTAGCCCGCCGCTGGAGCAGCTAGAGCGCGGTGCGGCGCTCAGGAGGCTGCAGCGACCCACCGCCGCCAGGAACGCCGCCATAGCAGGTGCGTGTGTGTGTGCTGTAGCCCGCCGCTGGAGCAGCTAGAGCGCGGTGCGGCGCTCAGGAGGCTGCAGCGACCCACCGCTGCCAGGAACGCCGCCATAGCAGGTGCGTGTGTGTGTGCTGTAGATGGGAGCGTGACATTAAATACAAAATCGTACATTTATACGTGTGCAAAGAATTTAAAGCATGCGCACTTATCTGAAATTAGAGTTGAAGTTTCTATCCAGGTTTGATAAAAAATCATTTTCTTCCTTTAATTATCAAAGAGAAGACTGTTTGCTTTGCTCGTCTACACTATTTATAATATCTATGTGCTTTATAAATCCCATCATCGGCGGTTGATTGTGTCGTGTTATTTGTTTGGTGATTATACCAGTAACGTAACAAATACAGACATGCCACTTTATTTCCAGCCCGTAATACCATAACACTTTAAGTAATCACTGGTGTGTTTCAAATGGGTTTCTATTCTTATAGGTGGTGAACTCATTGATGAGAAAGCTTCAAGACTGATGGCCAACATAAAGGCGATCACTGCTGAAATAAAGTCGGATCCATCTTGGGAAGGTAAACAATCTCGTACCAACTCTTATAGATACATTCTCAGTGTTTTCAGCAACATAATCTTAATATATATATATATATATATATATATATATATATATATATATATATATATATATGTATGTATATATATATATATGTGTGTGTGTGTATGTGTGTGTGTGTGTGTGTATATATGTATATATATATATTGAAAATACCAGATAAACGAAATATGTTGCAAATATGAATAATAATAATAATTTGTGTTCAGGTGCCAGCCCAACAGTATTAGAGAGCGCCGAGATAGCGGTGGAGAGGGCCGTGTTCGCTCGTTTCTATTTGCACATATTGTTCCCCAACGGCGACGGAGACATCGCGCGCGATCAGTAAGTTAATATATTTATATACTAGCTGTTGCCCACGACTTCGTCCGCGCGGACTTCGTTTACTCCGCACAGCTCCTCCCCCTTAGGTGATAGCGTGATAATATGTAGCCTATATGTTGACCCGACCTGTTAGTAATATTCATGCAAAATTTGAAATAAATCCATGCAGTACTTTTTGAGTTTACCCCGGACATACATACAGACAAACAGACAAAAATTCTAAAAACTATATTTTTGGCTTCTAGATCGATTGTAGATCACGCACCAAGGATTCTTTAAAAAAAATATTCAATGTACAGTTTTGACTTTCCTACGATTTTATTGTATGTATAGATAATATCTATAGGGTAGCAAATAATGAACGGCTCTCGTGATGGTAATTGAAAAATGTTAGCAATACCAAAAGTTGTTAATTTTTAAAATAGCAAACAGCAGGTAGCTCCCACGTTAGAAAGAGACCACCATGTCTAGCTAGCAAATAAACTATTTCACCACAATTTACTGATTTCTTTGCCGAAGGAATGTCTCCTATCATCATATTCGCTAAATTTAATTAATATTGTTCTTTTAATAGTGTTAGACACTGGATGTTGTTTCATAGATATTTGCGACTTCAAACAACCAATCATATGTTCTATCCGATTGATGATGATTGTGAAATGTAACTGTGATTGGTCCAGTTTACACTTCTCAATTCACACACACATCAGCGTCTCCACCGACAGCGACATCTGTCCACTGTTTCAGCCCGCAAATACTCTAAGACTAGTCAAGAGTTATTAATGAGTCAAAATCCAAATGTTACTTATCAGGTCGGGGCAAAAGTATTTTCATAATGTTTATATAAAGGAAAATCTTTTTTTAGGTATAATTTTTTATTAATTTATAATATGTAATGTGCCGTTTTGATTGATGACTTGTTGTTATCTTGTGGTTAGTGCCGTGATCCCATTCCTGTAGAAATTTTGAGATTTTTGATTTAAAAAAATCTGACAGGTAGTCTTCACAGTGTTCTTTTGAGGTTAGTTGTATGCTTCCTAAAGAGTTCTGCAATGACCGAAACAGGTGGAAATCTGATGGAGCAAGGTCAGGGCTATACGGAGGATGCATCAACACATCCCAGCCAAGCTCTCAATTTTTGCTGCGTGGATATAGATGAGTGTGGTCTGGTGTTGTTATGGTGGAACACCACGCCCTTTCTATTCACCAGCTCCAGCCGGATTTCTCAACAGCTTTTTTTAACCTCATCAGTTGCTGATATTAGAGGTCAGGATCGATAGTTTACCCAGTGGCAAAAGCTCAATGTGGACGATTACTTTCCAATCCCACCATATATATAGCATCACCTTGTTCCGAGTCAGATCGAGCTTTGCCACGGTTCGTGTGGCTTATCTTTTTTGCACATTCTTGACGTAAGTTACCCATTTTTCATCACCCGTAATCAACTGTTTAAAAAATGGTTTGGATTTGTTACGTTTCAACAAATAATCGCACGTTACAATTACAAGTTATCATTTGGTATCCAAATGTCAATTTTTTTTGTACCCAGACTTTCGTAAATGACGTAAAACTGTTTAATGATCAACATCCAGTTCTTCAACAATGTCGTAGCTACTAATATGTCGATCTTGCTCCACTTTCTTGAAGATGGCACTGATTTTACCTGCGACAGGGCGTCCAAAGTGAACCTCATCTTTCATATTAAAATTTCCAGACTTGAAACGCTTGAACCACATTTCTGCTACTCTTATTGATACCGAATTAGGTCCGTAAACCGCACAAATTTTATTCGCGGCGTTCATTGCATTTTAACCTTTTTTGTAATAAAACTTTAAAATGTACCGAAATTCTTTGTCACATACGTTCATTTTGCTTGCTTGAAAAATTGCGGGAACTAATTTTTATTATTTATTTATTGCGTCTTCAGAATGTCACATTTAATGGTCTTAAAACCAGCCAGTTACATTCAGTACAGTCAAAGAGGTTTGATTACTAATAATACATTCAAAATACAAAAATTCGTTTGCCCAGACCTATTATTTTCCTACTTAATGTCATGATACTGCCCTAAGTCGAGCGAGGCCCCATCTCATAGGAGACTTCAATTACATAGTAAACTTCAACGAAATAGTGTAGTAATACTCAAAAAAAGTATAGTCACCGTGCAAGCGACGGGCGTGCGCTATGACTTACACATTCTGCGACGACAAATCGCTAAATAAGCTGTATTTATAAGTTAGGCAAAGGTATGTAAGTGTGTTGGTGCGGGGCAGGGTGCTGGCGGCGCACGTGCGGCGGCTGGCGCGCGGCGTGTCGGCGGCGCGGCTGGGCGTGGCGGCGCGCCACCTGTGGGCGGCGCCGTTCCCCCGCGCGCAGGCGGCGCTGCGCGCGCTGGCGGCCGCGCGCGCGCCGCGCGACAAGCTGCTGGCCGTGCTGCGCACCGGACACGCGCTCACGCACACGCTCGCGCTCACCGACGGCGCGCCGCCCGCCGCCGACGACATCACGCCCGCGCTCGTCTTCGTGCTGCTCAAGGTGACTCATACGCGCACTGACACTACTACACAAGCGTAACACCTTTCATGCAACCTGTGGCGGTGATTTCATTCATTACGGTAAAAGTGTGCAAGAGGAAACCGGAGAAGTGAGCTCTGTTTGAATTGACCAATGAACGCGTGCATAAACAAAATCGTTCGCCAATACAAATTTTTCTATATTTTCATGATGGAAAACGCTCGTTGTCGTAGGGGAATGATAATTTGACTTAAATAATTGTAAAACGATTAAAAAAACCGAAGATAGTCATCAGGCCTGCTAACAGAAATGAAAAATTAAAATTGTATTTATTAATATTGATGTATTATAGTGACATCTACTGGGTTTATAACACACTATTTTGTGAACACAGTTGGTGCACGGGCACTTATTGTTTGTAAAACTATATATATATACCTTGAACATTAAAATATCACAGACGCAAATTCGTGTTTTTCCCCTACCAAAAATCGTGTAACCTGGCTAAAAAAAATTGCACTATAAAAATTAAAATATATAGAATGTTTGGCTCGTTTATGCAGGTGAACCCGCCGTCGCTGCTGTCCACCATCGAGCTGGTGAGCGCGCTGGGCGGGCCGCTGCTGGCGGGCGAGGCGCTGTACTGGTGGACGCAGTTCTGCGCCGCCGTCGCCTACATCAAGACCATGGACTACCCGCACGACTCCTAGCCCACCACCGCGCTGGTCAGTACCGCCTTGCCCTGACACCTGCTCCGTTGTTACATGCTACAGTAGGGTAGTAACCCTCCGTCCCTCTCGCGTCTATTGGCCCCGTGGAGCGAAAATATATAAAACATTTTTATTTTTTCTTGGCCTGATGGTATTTTGTAGCTGGTAAAAAAGAAAATTTTTGATGTGTAACACTTTTCCTTTCACTTTCCTGCAAGTTATAGCAGTTATTTTGTGAAATGCAACGGAAATCTACGTGAGGTCTAGATAGGTCCACAAAAATGTTTTTGTTAGGTCCCATAGTTTTTTATAAATAATTTTTCAAATTTTGGTAAAAAAAATACATTTTAGCACCTCATTTAATGAAAACCTGGCTAACTCAATCATAATATTAATTATTTATAAAAAAACTATAAAGATACTATAAACAAAGGGTTATTTGACATTTTACGTACATTGACAGTGTATTTTAGTAATGGCGTATTGGCCGCAAGCTGTTTATGGTGACATTATTTTCTTAAATGATTTGAAATTAGTGCACTGAAAAATTTTCGTAGCTTTGTCTATTATGAAAATTCGAACTGGTTAGACAGAGATAAAGCCATTTTTATATGTTCAGCGTTGGAATGCATGCAATTTTATAATTTTGGTTGTTTATGAAAATTAATGCCAAGTCCTTATCTTTTTCTTGTCAAAGAGAAGCACTTAAGCACTCTCAAGTAGAAACTTATTAAAACGTCAACTCTGTGTTACTGAAAGACAACCCGCAAATTAAAGACTAGAAACGTAAAAATATGTGCCTATATTTTTTTATAATTATCTAAAGAACAAACAAGCAGAGTCATCTGCTGAGAAGTGACCACAGAGTATAAGTAATGGAGTGTTGATATTCATGTGGCGGTGGTAACGCGTTGTGCATCCATAACTTGTTGTCTTGCCCTCTAAACCGAAACAAGATAAAAGGTTAAAAAAAAAACAAAAAAAAATTACGAATTATTTGAAAATGAATGAATGACTGAATTATCTACACTAATATTATACAGAGGAAAGATTTGATTGCTTGTAAATTTGAAATTAGTAAACTCAATGACTACTGAACCTATTTTAAAAATCCTTTCGCTAATATAAAACTATATTATCACTGAGTAACATAGGCTATTTTTTTACCCAACTGAGCAAAAGGAAATAATGATCTTTTGAAAAGTAGGCGAACCGCCATTCTACTAGGCAGATTGTAAAAGGCAGCCTATTGGTTATGCTTCAAAAAATGTATTTTATATACTCACTAGCTGACGCCCGCGACTTCGTTAGCGCGGACTGCGTTTACTCAGCACAGCTCCTCCCCCGTAGGTGATAGCGTGATAATATATAGCTTATATGTTGACCCGACCTGTTAGTAATATTCATGCAAAATTTGAAGTAAATCCATGCAGTACTTTTTGAGTTTACCCCGGACATACCTACATACAAACAGACAAAAATTCTAAAAACTATATTTTTGGCTTCGATATCGATTGTAGATCACGCCCTAAGTATTCTTTTAAAAAAATATTCAATGTACAGTTTTGACTTTCTTACGATTTTATTATATGTGTCGATTTTGAATAAAAATATATTCTATTCTATGCGTGTCATTACCATCGTAACTACTAAGTGGTAAATATCCGCAACGTCTCACCCGGATATATGATACCTCCGCCTTACCTATACCTGCCGTAATACCATTAGTGCTTGTTTTTTTCGTGTTCCGGTTTGGATGGTAATGTAGCCGTTAAATTTATGCATGTAGCATTGCCATTCCACACGGGGAGTAACGCACCATTAACATCGTTGTTGTCTATTTGCGATGGTTTCTCTTCCATTAGGCGAGATATCTTATAAAAAAAATCATCCACTAAAAAGTACCTAGTAGTCACGATGGTAGTAACACGTATAGCCAATCAGTCGCCTTTTACGATCTTCCTGACAGAAGGCCAGTTGGTTTGTTCTTTAAAGGAGCCCGGCCCAGCGGCAGGGAAAATTGTGAAATTTTATATTTTGATCACCTATTGGTGGTGAAATATTAAATGCTAAAATATGCTGTTAATTTATTTTTATTGCAGATTTCAGCGCATGAAAAATCAAAATTGGGATTAATGCGTAACACATTCTTACGAAGCGGCCGCAGAAACACCGTATAAGAATCTAACGGACCTAACCATTGAAGGGTACTCTAAATACGAAGCTATTCTTCTAACGCCATTTCATGTATAGGAGTGAGACAATACGATACTCGTTTTATCACTGTCGCACTCGGCGTGGATGGCACTATGTTGTATGCTCTAAGTTTGTAAAGATAATCATGGTTAAGGAAAAGTGATATTATATTTCATAGAAATGTGTGCATATTGATATGGTTAATTATAGAATGGTTAAGACAGAATTATTCTCAGTTGTATAGAGAGAAATACTGATTCAGATCTTCTTTGGAAAGAAAAATGTTAAATCTTTTATCCTAACATTGAATTTAATGTCATTAACCCATTATTCAGAGTCATCTTAGTAATTCAGTATGTGAAATATTTTGGTACTTTTTTTATTGTTACCTTATAGGTAAAATTTATTTTTAACACTTGTTCAATAGTTTTGCTAAATATGCAGCAGTTTTTTAGAGTTCCATTTACAAAGGATGATTAACGGAACCCTGTCGGAGATGTATTCCTCTGCTGTCTCTGTCACAGAGCTCCATCTCTTTCTTCTAATTTTCACAAAATGCTCGTAACTTGCGCCGCTATCTCAACAAATAAAAATAATTGATGGAAAAATCTCGAAAAAACATCATAGCGCTAGCTTGACACGTGAATCGAACGTAGAACCTTTATTAAAGCCGAACCTTCTAATCTTAGAACTTCTCAAACCGAGACGACAATGACAAGCACCAGGGCTACTAGGACATGTTAACAGGTTAATTTTCAAGTCTAAATCAGTCATGTGGATATGTATTTTACTGTTTTCCATATTTTTAGCTTAAACATTATCTTAAAATATCTTATTTTTAAACAAACACTTAGCTCCACTTGCACCAAACTGTTTCTATATTTTTTAATGAATTTTAAAGTATTTAAAAAGCTTGGTGCAAGCGGGCCATAATAGTTTGGCAAAATATGCTGGAGTTTTTGCATCTGTTTGGGTGATGTTATGCAGTAGGTCGTCTAAATCTCAAATTTAGAGTGTCAATTCCTGATGAAGCTACATACAATACGCGCGGCATTTAATTGGAGCATTGACGTCTAGAAAAATGTATTCAAATCATTTTCCGGCACATAAAATTCCGATTTTAAAAAACAAAACAAAACTCAAATCGTTATCGAAAATCTTAATATAGGATGCTAAGACATGACAGGACTTATAAGGACATTCTTAAGAGCTTTTTCAAGAAACAATACTATTTAGAACTGAAAACACGGGGCTTAGACAAAGTATTGACATAAAAATAATAAAAAAGTTAGAAAAGTTTATTCCTTCCAGCGACACCGTACTTCTTGTTTATATTTAAAAAAAGAATAATATATGGAATTGACATAAATCGTGCTAAATCACGCGGTCAATCATCATCGACATCGTTGCGTAGGCATAATGTTAGGGATGACGAATTTATCTGTCGTTTCACTACGAAGTGATGTTACTTTGTCTAAGCCCTCAGATATATGAATCCAATACCTGTGTTTTTTATCAATTTTTAAGGGTTCCGAGTTACTTAACAGGAAACTATTAAAACTGAATGTTTAAGGTAAAATTTAGAAAGACCCCCACAATACTTTTACACCGAATTGCATTCTGATTTATTAGTACAAAAAGTAAAACAAGCTTCAAATGTCGCCACTAGACCAGTAAGTAAGTAGTAAGTAGTTGTGTTCGCCCAAAACTACCGAGTTGTTTTAAAATAATACATTTCTCCACAAACCATAATTTAGGCAATTTGCCATATAAATACTGAAAATAAATAGGCCTAGAAATTTGAAGTAAAAAGTGACCTACTTCAAATATGAATAAGCAAGATATTACAGCGCCACCGTTTTCTACTGACTTCGATTGTATGTTTTTTTTAAGTTTGTTACCTTACTACTCGGTTATTTATCATCCGATTTCACTGACTCTTGTTTTGTTTGAGAGGGTATACTCCGCGCGTGGTCACTTTTTAATTTAGTGAAGATCTTATGCAAGGTGCAGTTTTACTTAAAAAATTATGTATCAAAAATGTAAATAGTATGTGGGTGGCCTAAATGTATTCTGCCTGGATGCTTTATCGATGTACAAATCACCGAGTAGACATTATGTAGCGTCAACACTCGAATTAGCGCAATGTAAGGAGTACAGGGCTTAGATTGAAGTAGTATTATAGGTTGGTATAGTTATATCTTTTAATTATTATAGTAAGAATGAGCTTGAAGAAAATATGTTATTGACGGTTTATCTCTGTCATGCTGTACATGTGTAGTCCGATTTGTCTAAATAATCTGCTAGATTTACTGATATAGTAAGTTCTACAATATTCAATGAATAATTGTTAATACACAAATAATAGGGTCAATGATCTATTCGCTAAATGCGTTCTTACCATAGGCGCCGACAACACCTTTCATCCGCTACCAAGAAAAAACATAAATAGAAAAAATATTTTTTTTATAAAGTTACTGTTTGAATAAAAACTGAAGACGTCTAGGTTGCTGTTCAAATTTGTTCATCACTGAATCAATAATTAAGTGCATGTGTAGTTAGTTCTATATTAGTTAATACATAGTATGTGAAGATGGAGATGCATCTCTGAAAGAAATCCTAGCGGCGCCCATAGTTCTTACTGTGTACATAATTTATTGTAATATTTATTTGTAGAAAAAAGCTGGAATCTTGTAAAATAATTAAATGTGGATATAAATGTGAACTGTCGGCTTAAAATTAGTTGAAAATCTTAAATAAAAAGCGTAATCAATAAAAGACAATTATTTTTGTATATTTTCATCAATATCTTATTGTTTTATAACATCGTGGTATATTTGGCCACTTTAAGATAATTTATGGTCTCAACACCAGACTGAATCTATTTTATTATTCGATTGGTCTAATGTGTTAGGAATCTTCAAATGGTGATAAAAAGTTATATATTGCAACTTAAATTTTATTTTACAGGCATTTATTTGTGCTTTTACTGTACGAGATGCTTTTATTTTTTATTTAAATGCTTAAAATACGTAAAGTCAGAAAAAGTTGCTGTATCAAATAGGAATAAATAAAATAGATTTAGTATTTAAATGACAAAAATGTTTGTTTTGTATCTTGTTATTTACGAAATGGATTTTTGAGGTAAGTCTGTAAAGTTACTACGCCGTTTAAAGGACATTGTTCTTCAATTTTTGAGATCTTCTTTAATGGTTTTAGATCTTTATATTGTAATCTTTCTTAAAATAACGTTTGATTAGCGTCATTTTTGTATGAAATACCCATTTTTTAGCAAAAAATGTAACTAGACACTTTTACTACTCCACTTGTACATAAAGGGTATTGTCCATTACAGGCTATATGGTGACCATGTGTTTTTTTAAAAACCATTTTTACCAAAAATCATTATTTTATTTTTAAAACACGATGGTACTATTTTAAGAACTGGAATTTAAACTTAATTAGAAAATAAAATAAAAAGTTATTAACGTTAATTTTTCAATTCTAAGTCCTATTGCGGCATAGGTCTGTACCACGTTGATTGTAGAATTTAATCGATTTTAACATATAATCGATTCGCATTGGTGTCGATTATAATATCGTACATAACATACCTAAACATGCACATTTGTTTCTTTTCTTGTTTTCTTGTATATTCTGCTTTTATTTACAGACTTTTGTTTATAGATAAAACATAAATAACTAACAAATACTAAACTAATAAAATACAATCGTGAAAATAACGAGTTTATTTAATAAGCGAATAGATACATTTTGCACGTTATAAGCAGTAAAAGTACTTTTTTAATGTAATTGATTATCATCTGTTTTAGACAAAATGACTGAAGCACTATTTCCTAGTTAAATAAAGTAGTATCGGACTATTTGTACAAATCGATTGTTTTTGCAATCTAGGACATTCAATTTGAGATGGGTGGTATAATCGAATGACTTCACTAATATTAACATTGATAGTCTATTAACAGATTCGGTAATCGGGAGCCCAAGTCATTTTTTGGATGTTACATGGAACAGATCTTTTTTTGTTCTAGTGGTATGAGTTTTGACGCATTATTGATATAGTGGTAATATTAAGTTTACATATTTTAGTTTCTTAAAAATACATAGAAAAACCAATAAAAAACATAAAAACAAATGATTATAATATGAAAATATATTTTTTCTTATATTTTTACTTCTTCAACAAAAAGAATCAAGCTCCATTAACCTTACTATCTTGTGAATTTAGTGATTTGTTTAATTTATATGTCTGTTTCAAATATCTTATCATTCACACTATTAGTTTGCTAGCCGGTTTCAATTTATATCGATCTCATTCGCGATTTACGATTCTTAACTAAATTAACAACTAAGAACGTATTTGTCCAATCGAATCATCCCGAGACGAGAAATTATAAAAATTAATCGAATGATTTCGTTAGATGTCATATTCACCCACCGCTACACTAATAAGCGTGTGTCAAAAATTGACATTAAAGGAATAAATAAACAGTAAACACGAAACAAACACGAAATAACAAATAACAATAGTTTATTTTCAATTTGCGATCTAGTATTCGGTTAATGTAAATGATTTTCCGGTTCTTTTACTTGTCGTTTTGAATTGTTAGTTATCAACCGCTGCAAATGATGAGCAGTTTTTACTTTTGGACTTGTAATCTGTTTGTGATTTTGACCCCGGCGTTATTTTAAACACTAAATCCACCGACCAATCGGACCTGGGCATGTTATTGGATTTGGATTCAACTGTGTCTGCGCCTTCTGTTAATTCGACTAACAATTGATGGCATTGATGTTTTGCATCGCAGGAGACGAAATCTGGAGCTTCTCGTAGTTCGATAATTATCTATGGATTGCTCCCCATGTGGTAAGGCAATTTTTATTAAGATTACATTATTTTAGTATAACAGGGCAAGATCTTTGTAATATTGTGCTTATATATAATATAATATAAGTGTGACAAGCAGTATATGTTCACTTTGCAGGTGACAAATCAAAGTGCAGTCTGTCAATTTTACTGGATGTTGGTACTTCACAACTCAACAATTCTAAAATCCAGCACAAGTGAAGAACATCCTCGACAGTTGTGTGGGAATTGTATGTCAATATTACACAGTAGAAATCATGTTCTCAATGCAACTACACCAAGAACAATACACATAAGAATTGTGATTAATGAATGGATATCACCTTGTCAGGTAAATTAATAATAATCTTGACACATTCATCTAAACATACCTTGTACTATGTGTACTAAATATATAGGATAATTATATATTTAGTAGAACTCTTTCACACACATAAATATATTTTATCCAACTGTTATTTTAAACAAAGACCCTTAGCTTCATAGTAAGGAGCTGAAGTCAACTATTGAGATAGCATTAATTATTTGAGTTTGTTTGTTTGTACATCTTCAAAAATACCAATAAAATGGAAATAAATGTGCAGTTAGTAATGACTATAAAGAGCATGGGGACTATAAAAGTATAGGTTTGTTAATAAAGATATTCCGAGTAAATACTTACTGCTAGTTCCGAGTAATTACCAACTATCTAGGTAGTTAGTTTGATTACACACAAACATGTCTCACATTTTAAAAGTTAATAATTATATTTTTAATGAATTTTATCTGATGAAAATTCAAATTGTTACAGATCCATGAAACAGATCACATTTGCTATCTATGTTGGCTCCCTGTAAAGAGAATACCCGTTTCTGGAGTCCCAGCAAATCCAGTACAGGTTCAGGAATTATGGTTCCTGTATTAGAGAGATATGTAGATCGAGCCAGCAACCTACTTGAAGAAATAAGCATATAGGCAATTGCACTTTCTCAAGGGGAAGAATACAAAGCAATCACATAAGCTATAATATATATTTGTATTTTATATAATAATGATATATTAGACAGAAATGTTTTATTACAATATTGTTGCAATCTTCATGTGTAGGAAGAACGTAGGTTGCTCACGTAATGACCATTATCTGGTATTTTGTTTGGACAAGGCATGATAATTATATACAGCCCCCTGCCTAGTTCTTATAAAGTATATTAATAATCTAAGATGATTTATAAAACCATTACAATTCCTTATGTGAGTTTTATTTTAGAACATAATAACTTTGTTTGATTTTGTGTTAAAATCTCATGATATTATGATATGCTTCAATATATAAACATAATACAACATGTGTATCATATTATAAATGTAAATAATTGACATCATAATAGAAGAATTTGTTTTTAGCATGTTGATAATTATAAATAAATACACTTCTGCCGCACCAAGACTACAACTTTTACCATGCTGAATATGACATATTTTTACATTTTCCTGTTATTTCTTTATTATAAATAATTTTGTTTAGATATCAAGCATACAAAATACTAGTTAATAAATAGCTGAGTTAATGGTCACATGTAGCCGAACAGTCCATACAAAGTGGTCGATTCCCTTTCACTTTTACACAATTTTTATTATATTACTCTTTAAAGCATCTTCAGGATGTAATATACTTAACTGATTATTAATTATAATCAGTTAAGTATATTACATCCTGAAGATGCTTTTAAAAGTGAAACCGGTCGAGTAATATAATAAAAATTGTGTAAAAGTGAAATTTATGTACAAGTGGAATAGTAAAAGTGTCTAATAACAATAGAATTTCACCAAGTGCCGACGATGGAAAGTATAGAATATAAAAAATGTAACCCTACCTTTTTGTTTTATACCTTTATAATTATAGCTCTAAGAGGACATTTTAAGTCATACAATCAGTTCTTACAGTTTAGAAGATTTACCGCCTTGTCTTTAAAAATCCACCCGTAATAATGTTTTAATTGTACTCCATATGGATTGTGGTGCAATAGTTCTGTAAACATCGTCAAACACATTTCCAGCAACAATTATGAAATACTAGAATGATTAAACAACGAATTCGATGTAAGTGAACGGTGTATTTGGTGTCATTTTGATAAATTATGTAAATTTGTTAGGTACTTGCTTATGAAAAAAAAAAAAGAATTCACCGTCCATTTTTCTTCTCTCTTTGCAAGTACTTTTTGTAGACCATGGTGTAGAATAGAGACGCAATTGAGAAAAATCTAATCTACTTCAAATAATTATAGCAAGCGTATAATAATTATTCAAAGTTAAAATATTTCTTTCTCTATGATCCTATGGCCAAAGTAGAACATTTTTATCGCGATGCCACTCCAAAACGGTCGATCCTCAGTCTACAAAAATAGTGTACTCACAATGTCTATAGACCGTTAAACAACAGTCCATATAAAAACCTAAATAATTTATTTTATTATTTATCAAAGTGCAGATAACATAAGATGCTGCCTAAGCCGAAGGCACTTATGGCGCTTCGCCTGTGCCAAAACAGTTGTTTTTGTGTCCGAGGCGAAAAAGATATCGCTTATAGTAAATCTTTAATTATATCGAATTCCAAATAACATTCAAATAATGAGAGTATAAGATGTAGTTGTAATTTCACTAATAACGATTATACTAATCCTGTAGTCATTTATCTTTCAAATATTTATTACTAATAACTCTCTTGCCTAGTATTTAAATCTAGACTGCATATAATGTATAGCTCACCTATTTTTAATGTGATTAGTTGTTAACATATCCAGAGCAAAAATATATTTAGCAATATTAAAACCTGTTTTATTTTACTTCCAATTTTCCCTATTCAAGTATTTATCTTTGATCTAAAAAAGTCAATGAATCGCTGTTGCCATGAAACACCGGCCACACAGCCCATAGACCCCTAATAACAGGCGAATGGCTCCTGACAACACATTTGACTTATAGTTCCAATATAAATGTCCACGCGGAAATAACTAGTCACCAATCAGATGCTCTGTACATCACTAACTTTCACTGTTGCCTTGAGTTATCCAATCACGGCTTGCAACCCCATTTCGTCTTACCTCAGCTAATCGCCAGAATGCATTCAATACGGAAAATCAAATATTAGGCGTCTATGGACTGTGTGGTCTGTGCCATGAAACAACGATCAGCTTTCCTGATTAGAGGTGGGTTAATACCGATATTTCTCAAGATTAGATGATACTAATATATTCACTTTGAAATATTATAATGTCTTAACTAATATGTCAGTATTAACTAATATTTCACTATAATTTGGACCTTAAAGAAACATTAATAAGATCTGATGCTGATACGGCAGGAAAATATCTTAACTAATATTTCACTGTAATTTGGACCTTAAAGCAATAGTAATGAGATCTTATACTGATACGACAGGAAAATATCTTAAGTAATATATCAGTATCAACTAATATTTCACTGTAATTGGACCTTAAAACAACAGTATACTGCAGGAAATACGTCTGTCTCATACGTACGTACGCCGCGGCGTATCGTGAAAATATTTTAATATTTTTACGAATCCGACGGGCGCCAATCTAGTGAATCCGAACTATTCCGAAGACCGAATGATATTATCCGATTTATTTTGGATAGCCGTTACAGATATTAGGCGAATATGAAATATTAGCATATTACAAGTTCGCCGGATTACTAATCCACGAATCCTTTCAATATTACTAATATCTTAGCGAATACTAATATATTAGTCACACCATTATTCCTGACAGTATGTATGAAGCAACTGGCGTAAATCGTGTGGGTGGAATTTGCATTAATCAGGAGTCATCTGCTTGTTTGCTATCTAATGATATATGCAACCCGACTGATAATAGATTGTACATACTGAAAGAGGGTGTTCACTGCTCGATTCGGATAGCGAATGGTCAAAAAAAATTCTTAATTTTCCAATAAAAATGTATCATGAATGAGTCCCTCAATCGAAAAATTGTTTTCGCAATCCTACAATATTTTTAACACTTATCCAACGATATTCCACACTATGGGGTACGCGAGAAAAAAAATTACAACCCTCCACTTTAGGGGAGTTACCTTAACACACACTTAGGGGAGATACCTTAATTTTAACACACACTTAGGGGAGTTACCTTAATTTTTTTTTTAAATATTTTATGTTACTTCTTTGTTGTCGTGACTAATATGTATATTGATATCAAATTACAGCATTCTGGTATTAAGGATCTCTGACCAATCGTGCAGACAGGCACAGATACAGTGAAACTATAAGGGTATATAGTTAACTTCGGAACCCTGTCATATAGATACACATTAGAATTGCCAGCGTTGGTGACCACATTCAGCAACTAAATTACCGTAATTCTAACCTCTCAACGAGGGTAGTCCCAGCAGTACCCGGCCTGACTTATAGATGGCATTTGTTGTTTGTAAACAATTGCTGTGCTCGAAAGTAACAATTTTATATAGCTTATGTTCGAGCTTTGGAGACGCTCCTTTGTTTAGTATCCGGTCAACAGCCATCAATAGTGAACGCTCTCAGTGGATTTGTAAACATAACATGGAGAAAATTGGTCATCGTTATGTGATACAATATTTCTATTTGAAAGGTCTTAGTGTATGTGTCTATTGGTAGACAATATCAAAGCCGAGCTAGACTCTACTCTATGGGAATCTGCTCCTTCGTTTACAACCGTAAAACATTGGGTAGCAGTCTAAACGAGGCCGTACGAGCTGCCAAGACGAACATCGCAGTGGTCGACCTAGACAGGTGACCACGCCAGAAACAGTAAAAAAAAATGTGTGAACGGTTGACCCTACGGGCCATCCCTGAAACTTCCCACTAAATTAAGATATTTTAAGCTCAAAAGTAAAAAATATAAGCATAGATTTTTCAGTTCAAACATCTATTTTGTTAAAAATGGCAGTATATTAATTTTTGAAAAGCTGTATATTTGAAAACGATGATGGCGTTCAACTCAATTTTTGAGATCTAAAATATTGGTTTAGCTAAATCATCGATAGGTTGAAAAATTTCGACGCTATGTCGAAAACATTTTATTTTTAATTTTCTTCATTGATAAATCCCAAACAAATTGACCGATTTTGATTAAATTAACGGTATTTGACGTAGGTTTTAAAGAAGAAAAGCTGATAAGATTTTTAAGTCAATCGGTGCCATCGGTGGTTTGAAGTCATAGATGGAACATGGGTCCACCACTTCACGCCTGAGACGAAAGAACAGTTAAAACAATGGACTGCAAGGGGGGAACCGACTCCGAAGAAGGCGAAGACAGTTTCATCCGCTGGCAAGGTTATGGCGTCAGTTTTTTAGATGCACGTGGGATCATTTCGTTCCCCTCCCTTGAAATTTTCCCTAAAAGTTTTTTTTCCTCGTGAGGCCGGGTACTTCCGAGGCTACCTTCGTACATACGAGTCACTGAATATTACCTTCATGTTCCAAATTAGTTAAGGGCTGCCAGTATCCATATATTATGCATATGCAATGTCATCCCCACCACACAGATGGCAGGACTTATTTAGCGTTTATAAGCTATGAAATCGGTCATTTTCTTTGATGTACTATGAGACCATTAACGTGTATAAATATTATACACGTCAATGTATGAGACAGATCATAATGACAGATACAAAATATGTACGTACCCTACTAGATGACTAGCACCAACCTATCATTAATCAGGTTGATTGTGACTAGACAATTCGGCACCGAATATTGCCGCATTTGCGTCTATCATCTCGAATTTATGCACTAAGGCACACAAAGGCACGGAATGTACGCGACTATAGCCGGTCACATGCATTTATCGTGGCATTCCACGAAGCTTTGTGACAATAGACGCAAGTGTGGCTGAGGCAGAATGCTAAAATACGGCGCTTCGACCAAGGGCCAGGCCTGATGTTTACCAAAATCACTAAAGTGGCATTTTATAAGCAATACTTATTCTTTTTAATCTCACTAGTCATGTTGGCTGTTCCGTGTAATATTATCTTGGGAGTTTGTTGGAGTAACCTAGGTAATTAAAACACTGCCACTATGTAACTGTTATAACCTATTGGATATCCCCACTATCTCTCACTAGATACTCATAATAATGTAATTTTAGCAAGATCTGAGTGCTAAGTGTGAGTTTTTCTTTTCGCATTCGATCGTGAGCGCGTTTGGAGTTTACTAGGAATTTGTATGTGATTTGTACAGCGCCACCTAGTGGTAAACGTGAGAAAAGAAAAACTCACACTTAGCACTCTGAGGTCTACGTGAATATTGGTCTTATCTAATCTTATAAAATTATTTTAAAGAGATAAGAAATAAAAGATAAAATGTGTTACACAGTTTTATTGTGTAAAATTTTACATCTTCATGTAGGTATGTACACTTACAAACAATAACACTCAGCAGCAGTTCTGAAACAAAACAAAGAAGATATCACATGTTTATTCACCTGTAATCTCTAGAAGACGATACTACTCTGTTATCAGGAACAAATTGACGTCATGGCATTCAGCAGTAGCAAATAATTGTTTGTACATCATTTAGTACGAGTTAATGATCAACCAGTGCAGTTGTGCTTGCAATTCAATTGCTATATCATTATACGCTGATCTATTGATACCGTCTATATGTTTAGCATCTCAATATATTGCCATTATGGGGTGTTCCGGTGCAGCCCGGCCACAGTCAATTTTGTAATTTATATACATAAAATTTAAATGTTCTTTTAATGTTCTTGCAGTACCAATGAATAAATTAAATGTACCTCAAGTATATCTCCTTAAAAGAGCACTTTTTGGTGGCCGGGGAGTAACGTATACGCTGCAGCCCGGCCACGGTTATATTTTCTAGTAGGATGCTCAGAATGTTCTTAAATATAAGCCAAATAAATGTACCATTTGCGTTCTTTGGTTTTTTGAATGTAATATACGAACAAATACGACTATATAAACAAAAAATGATTTTAAATTAAAATATGCACTTAGCGCCTGTAGAATCAAAATAGCAAATCTGCTTATTTGTAAAAAGCTGCTATCGCAATTTTTTTAGGAGCAATTCTCTAGAAAACCAGACGTAAAGAAAACAGTTTTGATTGTAAAACGATGGTGCATTTTCCTATAATATATTTTATTATTAACAAAGAGTAATTATAAATATATTATATGTATCTAGATGTACGTAATTGCATTAAATATTAAAATAATAAAAAAATGTTAAATGTTGTAGGGAATTGGAATTGCATTATATCTACGATTTGTTTTCTACACTCACATATTTTTATTTATATTGATAATTGTGTACTATCTCTATCGGTAGGATCTTCTAGCGTATGCCACCTACATCTTGAGCGCGGTCATCGAGAATCATGTTGAAGCACTAGCTATCTTGCTTGATATCTCGAAGGCTTTTGACAGGGTCTGGCATGATTTTTCCCCGTGTTGGACCCAGGCTTTTTTGAAGAATAAACAAACTGCCATTTTGTCAGGCAGGTCGTAAAAGGCGACCGATTGGCTACGTAAGTCACTACGTGGCTACTAGGTGGTAGAGTTCTGCATTGTCTTGCCCGGGGCTGGTACCACCGCCTTACCTATCCCTGCCGTAATAGCGTCAGTGCTTAAACCTTAAGCCGGTAAAATTATACATGTGGCATTAGACCTCACCCCAAAATAGCAACGCACCATTAACATCTTTGGTGTCTATAAGTGATGGTTGACTCTTTCCATCAGGAGACCCATCTGCTTGTTTGCTATCTTATGATATATAAAAAAATGTGAGGGTAGAAGACAAATAATAGATATAATAATAATAAATATTCACGGGACAAATTACACTTACTGATCCAACCCCAAAGTAAGCAAACTATTTGCTTGTGTTATGGGTGTTAGTCAACGATACTAATACATAAAAATACATATATAAAAACTAGATTATATTTAATAAACACCCAAACCCGGAAATACAAACATTTATACTCATCACACAAATGCTTGTCCCCGTCGGAGATCGAACCTGAGCCCCGTCGATTGCGTAGTCAGGGTCGCTAACCACTCGACCAACGGGGCGATTAATTTTATAAATATTTTAATTAGATATAACAGAATAAGTACCCATTCACTACAAAATTATTAATGCAATTACGTACATCTTGATACATATAATATATTTATAATTATTTTGTTTATAATAATAATATATCATATAGGAAAATACACCATCGTTTTACAATCAAAACTGTTTTACTGTTTTTCTTTACGTCTGGTTTTCTAGAGAATTGCTCCTAAAAAAATTGCGATAGCAGCTTTTTACAAATAAGCAGATTTGCTATTTTAATTCTACAGGCGCTAAGTGCATATTTTAATTTAAAATCATTTTTTGTTTATATAATCGTTTTTGTTCGTATATTACATTCAAAAAACCAAAGAACGCAAATGGTACATTTATTTGGCTTATATTTAAGAACATTCTGAACATCCTACTGGAAAATATAACCGTGGCCGGGCTGCAGCGTATACGTTACTTCCCGGCCACCAAAAAGTGCTCTTTTAAGGAGATATACTTGAGGTACATTTAATTTATTCATTGGTACTGCAAGAACATTAAAAGAACATTTAAATTTTATGTCTATACATTACAAAATTGACTGTGGCCGGGCTGCACCGGAACACCCGCCATTATGCTACTGCTACATAAATTAGTAAAATTTATTTTTTACTGTCATTTTTAGGTATACAGTATACTATATGTGCTATAAAACTTAAATTTGACATATTTATTTTGTAAAACATGCATGCCGAAGCAATTCAATATGCATTATTTTAGTTTATTAGAACTTTAATTTTAACATAGCACACCGGGTAATGCTAAAATATATATATATATATTTTGCCAGACTGCTAGGCCGAATTTAATACATGATAAGCAATTACAGAACGCAAATTACACATTTTAATAATTTACACAATTCAAAACTTTAATACTTTACAATTTAAAATAATATTTCAAATTACCAAAATTATCAAGTTTCAGAAGTTACTGAACTAATTAATTAAAGTTTAGTTTATATCTAAAATCTCACACTGCATATATTATTCTTGGAATTTTAATACCATTTTAATTACACATTTAAAATACAACAGCTAATATTTTTTTAATTAATCTAGAGTATTTTGAATTAATTAGATATCTAAATTAAAATTACCTTATCACAATAAAACTTTATGATCTTGGCCTCTCCTTTTTCTCTTTGTATAAGGCTAGGAGAGATACATTGGCTACCTTCACCACCTGAAAACAATATACAAATTTTTATGTGGGATATTAATAAAATACAAAAACATCTTGTTTAAAAGTCAGTCCTGCTCTCACATCATTATGCATTCAGAGTAGCAAATACTCCAAAATCATAGCAAATCATCATTTACTTTAGAAGTTAACACGAGCTTAAATTGACATTATAGGAAAATAGAAAAATTAGCAACATTCAGTAAACATTATTTTTGAAAGAAAGAAAGAAAGAAAATATTTATTTGCAAGAATATGGGTGTTACAAGTTGTTAAAAATAAATTAAGTTACCGACATATTCTACCAATATATGGTGTGCAAATATTTAAAAAAAAATATCATTATATAATATTACACCGGATCGGAACGCGGCCACACACTGAGAAGATCCGGCGGAAGAAACTCAGCGGGCTGGTCTTTTTTTCTCTAATTTATGTTCTTGTTATAAATATACAAGGATGATTCCATATTACAAAGTTATTTTTATAATTACAAGTTTCATATTTTGAGTAATTATTTTTTTTATAATTTACATAATGTTCGCCATTTACAAAATTTTTACTACATTGAATTTTTTTTTAAGGACATTTAATTTTATCGGCTAATAAGTTTTATCTAACAGCAAATCAAACAATTTTTTGCGAAATTTATTTATAGGCAATGATTTAAGACTATCAGGAATATGATTGTATATAATAATAGACATACAATACATATTTTTTGTAAAAATATTTAATTTTTGGTTAGGCACATATAATTTCTTACTATTCCTAAATTTGAGGATATACATTATAAAACTACATAAAAAATACAGTAAAAACTAAACCCATGGAAACCATGGACTATGTTCTGGTAATAATTACTCTGCCATTATCCAACATCTTGCCAATTTAAGATCTTTATTTTTCCTAAGTGAGCTTCAAAAAACTGGTAGAATGTTGGATAACAGTATTTTAGTCTGAGGATGTCTACTATCATGCTAGAAACAATATGTATTCACTTAACTGATGAATTTTAAAACTATTTTTTTTTCTAGACATTTACTAAAAATAAATCCAAGACATTTTATAGCTTAACCTTTTCACAGCCATAGTATGAAACAAAAAATATGCCACCGCGATCTATTATAAACAACACTGTACAAAAATAGAGATGTGACCATGAAATCTTTTAAGATGGATGGATTCATATTTGGGCAATCACAAGCTGTAATTGTAGAAGGTGCTTGTTTAGATTTTATTGATATACCATCTGGTGTGCCTCAGAGATACGTTCTTGGACCGCTCATTTATATGATGTAGGTAAATGTTTTGAACATGCACATTTTCTTATGTACACTGATGATACCAAAATCTGAATATAAGACAAGCTCTTGACTGTGAAAATTTACAGGCAGATTTAGATTGACCAAGCTGTTATTATGTTAACTCTTTTTTGTCAACTCTTTTATTGTTTAAAAAAATTAATGTGTTTGTTAGTCTCTTCAATGACGAGTAAATGAAAAAAGTGATACATATCATTATCGAAATATATATATACAATTATGTATATGTATAATAATAATAATAAATGTTTTAAATAAACATCCATAATTTTATTGGCACATTGTTAAATATTCAATAAATATGAAAAGTATAATGGTCGTGTTAGTATAATTTACTTTAGCTTATTTTTTTAAAATAAAAATAACCCATAATCTATAAAAAATTCAAAATAATAATAATAATAATAATAATAATAATAGTTTATTTAAAAAACAAGCATTTCAAAGATTGCAAAAAATTACAGTCTTACGCTAATTAAGAACAATAATTTGGTGCATTTTAGAATTACCAGGGGTTACCAAACTAGGCGGAGCCTGTATTTTGGGATACCATACTTAATTAAAAACAAAAGAATTACAAAACAATAAAGGACGTGTACAATAATAAATAAAGTTATAATAATTGATTCACATTATAAGCATTGATATGTCAAAATAAAATTGTGCTATTTATTTAACATTAATTTATAAACATAAATTTAATAGACTCGAGGTTATAATTAAATACTGAGAAATTAATATAAAGTTAAAAAATAAAAAACAAGAACATCATTGGTGTACTTTCTTCTATGAGAGTGTTGACATTACAATAGCTTCAGTCTTTTCGTAATCTAACGATTGCAACCAACTTATAATATTACGTGAACATTCTTGAACTGAGGAATTCTTAATGTCATAAAACTTATCAGCTTTATTATAAATATCTTTATGGGCAAAAGATTCAAATCGTTTAGCAAATGAGGATCTTACTATTGGCAACTCTACTCTAAATAATCTTTTTTTTAAAAGTGATTTGTAATTGGTAGAGGTAATTACATTTTTATGAGTTGAGATACATGCTCTCAGGATGTATAGCTGACGCACTCGCAAAACTCCAGTTTCCTCGTACAGCGCATTTGTGGAAAACCAAGGAGGCTTACGCGTCATGACCTTTAAAACGGCACGTTGAGCTCTTTCAATAGGAAGCATAGAGGTTTTCGCTGCACCACCCCAAACACCAATGCAATAGGTGAGTAACGATTGACAGACAGCAGTATACACAAGTTTACGGATTCGATTGCAGGTTGAATTCCTCAATAATTTCATGATACCTATAACCTTGCGTACCCTAGCTGACAACGTTTCGATATGCGATTGAAAACTTAAGCGCTCATCCAAATACAAACCCAGATATTTAAGATTTTTAGCACGTTTTATAGTATCACAGCCACATGCTAAAGAGTTAGCATTAACACATGAGTGTATTTTAAGATCTGGCATATTTAATGGCTGTGATTTTGCAGTTTTGTAAAAACACATATATTTGGATTTAGTAGCATTTAAGGAAAGAAGGTTGCTATTTAGCCAATTGTTTATGGAATGCAGTCCTTTTTCTGCCGCGAGCCTAGCATTTTCCCAACTATTACCATAAAATAACACTGCTGTATCATCAGCATAACATACTATTTCTGCCGATTCCAAATTTAAGTTGCAAATATCATTCAAATAAATAATGAATAGCAGGGGCCCTAGAATGCTGCCCTGGGGGACGCCAAAATCAACAGGGAGAAGGGAACTTTTCATATTGTCAATCTTTACCAGCTGCCTCCTGCCGGAAAGATAGCTCCCGAACCAATCCAACGCTTTGCCACGAATTCCCAGTAGTTCCAGCTTTCGCAAGAGAATGTGGATAGATACCGTGTCAAATGCTTTGGCGAGATCAAGAAATACTCCATAACAACAAAGGCCATCATCCAGAAGTTTGACTATATAGTTTACCAGTCCTTGAGTGGCGTTTTCTGTTGACTTGTGTTTTCTGAAACCGAATTGCCGCTCTGATAGTAACTTATAGCTTTCCAAAAATATCGATAGTCTTTTATAGACAATCTTTTCTAATAATTTAGAAAACACGCTTAAAAGTGATATTGGCCTGTAGTTTTCCAGAGCATCCCTCGATCCGTTTTTATAGACAGGTATCACCAAAGCTACCTTCCAGAGGTCAGGAAAGCAGCCCGAGTCCAGACTAAGATTAAATATGTGTGTCAGCGGTGAAACAATATGGGATTTTACAGCTTTTATAAGTCTGTTTGAGAAACCGTCCAGGCCTGGAGCGCTATCATTATTTAAGTTTGAAATTAACGCTTCTACTTCAAAGGAGTCAGTGGGATGCATAAAGAACGAGCTTGCCAGCCCGTTCTCAGTAGTTATTTTCGCAGTTAAACTTTCCTCGGTTTGATTTGAATTTTCTAATATTTTTGTAGCTAGTTTGTGGCCAGCTGATGCAAAATATTCATTACATATATTAATCGAGACTTCAGGATCGTCTGAATTTGCTAGGAGTCCCGTAGGAGCGACATTTTTTTGCTTGAAATGGCAGATTTTTTTGATTGTGTTCCACAAAGCTTTAGTATTATTTCGACTTTTTTCAAGTTCTTTTGATTCGTACTCCCGTTTTAGCTTACGCAACAGATTATTGCAACGACTCCTAATAGATATGTCTGTTTTACATGGAGTATGTCACAGCTACAAAGATTGTCTTGAGCTAGCGTCTAAACTTTTAAGTTTCTCTGTTCCAAAACTAAGAACGAGGCACACAGCACTATTCGCAACTTCTTTCAAGTGTACAAAATACACAAATTCAATAGTCAATCGTTTGCAAACCAATTACAACAAAAAATTTGCATCGATTGACATATTTAACACCAGCAGGACTGCCTTTAAACATTACGACATTATTTTGTGTAAATAAATAAGTTAATAACTAATTATACTCTGTAATAATGTATGCAATCAGTAACGACACAGTTTTGTAAATGGTGTAAAATCATAATTGGAATTATATTATGCTCTTCAAGTATTACTAGCAAAGGACGAGTTACGAGAATATAACATTTGTAAACTGTTTTTATATTTTTTTTAAAATATATCACAACCTGTATCACAATATGTAATGTATGTATGAATATATTCACTACCCCCAATCGACGGAAGGAAAGAACCTAGTTCCATGCATTACTACCGAGACCTACATGTTTCGATTTGTCCACTTTCATAACTCTCGTCTACAACCATTCAAATTACCGAGCTTCTGATAAAACTAATATGTATGTAAAATAATTATATGTATATTTTTAACCACATTGCAGATCACTCACACTCACACGCAAGTACATGCATATCCATATACACACACTCATACGCACATCAATACTACTTAGTGGTGTACTTATATGTAAATATTAAAAAATGTAAGTCCGTAATTGGCTTTTAGAAAAATTTTAGTAAGTAAAATTTAAAATAGATTAAGAGCTGTGGACTTTGTTAAACATAAATAAATAAATAAGCATACAATGTTATTTTTTTGTAATATAAATATAATATTAATAACTTTATCTTTCAGATAGGCTTGTTTTATTTTAAAACAATTTACATCATCTCAAAAAGTGGTCAAATCAACAAAATTTTAATTGAAATAGCTTAAAAATTTGACCCAAATATTACCAGAGTTCGTATTCAGTTGAAAATTTTATAAGCAGTGGCACAACTCTAGTTCTTGTAAACTCAAAAAGTACTGCATGGATTTACTTCAAATTTTGCATGAGTATTACTAATAGGTCAGGTCAACATATAGGCTACATATTATCACACTATCGCCTACGGGGGAGGAGCTGTGCGGAGTAAAAAGTCCGGGCGGACGAAGTCGCGGGTAACAGATAGTTTCATATAAATGACGAAAGTGTTACCAATATAATAAATAAACATTGGTTGACAAGCTATAGGCGATAAAAATTGCATCAATAGTTTTATTTTTGCATAATGTTTGTGTCGGCATTACCCGACATTGGCGTTTGAACGTCCAAAACAATTTGTCTGGTATAACCGACTGTGGCTGTGAAAAGGTGAGTAATTTTTTTTGTTCCATTTGGTTATAATTGATTTGCCAACAATCTATGCTGGCACTGTGATGTCATTATTACTATAGATAGATAGATACTATAGCCTAATATAAGGCTTTCAAATCTTTACTTCATGACACCACAGAGCATTAAGTAATTGTCCAGTGAGCTATGTCATACAATAGTGCACTATTTTTATTACCCTTTGGCCACAACTGCGTATATTGTTCCAAATACATTATATAGATATTATAAAGGAAATTTACCCTTTGACCTACCACCAACCACACAATAAGGCACATGCAGTCCAAATGTGACAATAGCCAGTCACATCTCCATGTATCACGTCATTGCACGAAGCTTTGTGACAATTGACACGAGTGAGGCCGCGGCATTATAGCTAGCTAACGGACAGCAGTAACTGTTGCCCAAGACTTAGCATAGCCCAAACAACCCTTGCTTAGTTGGACAAAAAAATGGCAAATGTTGCTGACAAAAGTGATTTTTTCTCTGTGTAGTCCCGGACTCCTTTGAAGAATAGGTCAACTGCTGTTCTGCCAGGCAGGTTGTAAAAGGTGACCGATTAGCTATGTGAGTCACTACCATAGCGACTACTAGGTGATAGGATTCTGCATTGTCTCACCCGTGTCTGGTACTACCGCCTTATCTATTCCTGCCACAATAGGGTCAGTACTGTCACTGTCGTGTTCCAGTTTGGAGGATAAGGTAACCGATAAACTTACACATGTGGCATTATATATACCTCACCACAAGATAGCAACACACCATTAACATCTTTGGTGTCTATAGGCGATGGTTGAGTCCATCAGAAGACTCATCTGCTTGTTTGCTATCTTATGATATAAGCAGTTTGCTATCTTATATATAAGCATTCTCATCACTGGCTAATATTTAAATGTTTGAGCGTACACTATACGCACTACCAATTGTTAAAGTTGACGCAAATAAATAAATTGGGGAATAAAGGTACACACAATACACAAAAAGTAGAATGCTTACCTTAAACCTGACTCCGGGAATGTCACCAACAGCATGGCCTTTACGTCCAAATCCTGCCACTAACACTTCATCATTCTCTTCAATGTGGTTTAGACAACCATCTCGTGGCACGAATGCTGTAACTTTCTTTCCATTCTTAATAAGTTGGACACGCACACATTTTCTGATAGCGGAGTTTGGCTGCTTGGCTTCTACACCACTGGAGAAATTTAAAACAATAATTACTAATTAGCATTACAGAACGAATACATTTTGAGAATGTTTATAGTAACGGGAAAAGTATCTTACTCCCAATAACATTAACAGCATTTGACCACCTACTTGGTCAAGTGATTAAAGAACCTGACTACGCATCAAAGTGGCTTGGGTTCGATTCTATTTATTTCTGGGTCTATTTAAATATTTATTAATATCGTTAACTGACATCCACACTACAAGCAAACTTTGGGTTTAGATCAAGTGTATATTGTACAATGATACAATAATAGAGAATGGCTACATTCTGATCCAGTAGTAATTATAAAACAATGTTAACAATTTTTCATATATTTATGAATAGATTTAAGCCTTTATTTTAGCATCTGGCTTTGTAATAGGTAGCATAATACTAATTGCCACTTCATTATCCTACCTACCTACTAACCGACTAAGTACTACAAATCAATAACAAATAACATTACTGTATTAATACTAGGCCTCAATTGTTTGTAAAATTGGAATAATCATAGTATAATAACCTTGTTTATTAAAATAGTTTCAATTTCGCACTAGTTTTGAGAAAATTCCAGCCTTTAATTATTCTGCTTTACTTATATTTATATTTAGTTATATTAGTTATATTTTCAAGTACACAAGTATTACAAAAACTAGTAGTTCGCACACGTGGCTGTTTTGAGAAATAATTTGTAATGAGTACCTATGCTTGCATTTTCACTATTTACAATATGCATCAAAATACAATAATATACTTACATTCTTTGGAGTTTAATGACCTTTCATATACGAAACAAACATTCGATGAAATGTAATGCTGCCACTCGCAGTATTATCCTGTGATTGTGGTGGGAACACATTCACAAGCGTAATACTGCGCATGGAAACATACGATCTTCACTCCCATATATGGTATTCTGGAATACTTCCAACGTTTTATCTCCGAACTAAATATGTGAACAAATACACAGAAATGCAGCAAAAAAACGTATAATAATGAAACAAAATGAAACGTACTGGTAACTTACACTTTCTCCAAGACGATGCCTTTAGCGTGAGATGCACCACCGAAGGGGTTAGCCTTCCATCTCGTACCCATGTGGGCTTTTTTGTAATCTTTGTCCGCCCATCGCTGCTCTCGGCGGTGGTTCACGTGCTTACGCGCTGTCCGTATCCCCCGAGGTTTACCTAGAAACGCAATCCGCCGGTTATGATAGTTCGCAATATGTACTAAAATCGTTACACTACAATAATCCAAGTTAATTGTAAGTCACGAAAATACATTCACAACATAAGTTTAAATCGGCAGCACAGCGATGCTTACAGATTTAATTTAGACCACGAGAATAACATGTCTACGCCATGGCCGACATAACACCTAAGCATGGCAAAATCAAATTTTATTTGATAGTTTTTTTTTTTTTGTAATAATCACTTTCACATCACAACATCATAATCACTTAAGAAACACTATATATTACAAAATTACACGAAAGTAATATTTTTATATCACAAAACTACGCCTTACCCATTTGGATAGCACGACACCAATCGGCTACAGATGGGAAAAGAATTATTTTCTGACCAACTACAAACTTCAAGTCAACGGGACTACCAACATGTAGGCATAAAGAATTTTAATTACCAGACTCAAAAATATAATCAAATTATTTCAAAGCTTTTCTCCAGTTTATGACAACTTTTGTAATATCTTTTGTAGAAATGATCATCATCTATTTTATAATCATCATCACAATAATATATATATAGATCATGCATTTCGGCACTTGACCATCTACACCATCAGTTGGTCAACCGGTGTGTATATGTCGCAGTGAAATTGTCAATAGCCGTTAGATTATAGCAGCAGGTTAGCAGTTAAATTATAATATCACTTAGGTAAATTATAATCTAACGGTACTGACAATTTCACTGCGACATATACATATGTACTAGCATGCAGCACACCACGGCATTTTCAAGTATGCCGCGAATTGTGTATAAGCCATACAATGCCATTGATCAAATCTCCGCCAATCGAATCGATCATAATGATACAAATTAAAAACCTCTTAAGATTATCCTTACAACGTGAAGTGTCTCAGAACGAAGTTAAAAGGTCTTTAAAAATATGTATACCGGGAACGTACGCTTCTTGAGCGCTCAGCTGTGAATTGGAAATCGCTTTGCACAAAGCAAATATGTCATAATATTAACTATTATTTCTTCGCAAGTCAAGAATAGCGCCGTGACTGCAAGTCAAGAAACGTGCCGATAACTGCAGTTTACGTCAAGCAAATTATAATAGAAGTACCATTTTTGGCCATCTTAGTGCTCTTTTTGGCCAGTAGAAAATGTGCAAGACATGTTAATTTTAATATTTTTGTTAAATTTTATAACTTTCGCACTTAAATGAATCTTTATAAATAAGTATATTGTATACATATTATAGATTGATTTTTATAAAAATGTTACAAGGTGTGTGTTACAAGCCTTGGAAAACGGATATTACCTGGAAATAATTTAGGAAAGTTAAACGAATTTACCGACGACCAATTAATTCCAGCTTCGTTTTTACGTAGCACTGTTCATAAATTAATATGCTCTGACCAAAAGAGTGCTTTTTAATTATGGTTTTAGCTTTTAAAATATAACTCCTTTCGACGTTTTAATAGACTATGATAATAATAAGCAAAATTCGGCTCTCTTGTCAGTAAAGGTGATATCATACGATTAACTCGAATCTTTATTCAGTCGAGTGAATGTTTCATTTTTCTTTCATACTATGTTCACATGGTAAAGATGGAGTGAAACAAAAAAGAACGTTCATCTGCTCTTTTGTTTCAATACCTATGTCGTCGACCGAACCGTAAACGTCGAAGTCGTATTCGTATTCCCTTGTAAATTAATTTGCGGCCCAAAAGGCATTGATAATTCTGTTATATATATATACTAGCTGACCCGGCAAACGTTGTTTTACCATATAAATTATTTAATAAAAAAATAAGGGTTGGTGATAGAAGGGTAAAAATGTAGAGTTATATGTATTTTTTAATGCTGAATCATAAAAAAATAAAAATAAAAAAAATTGTCCATAAACTAAAAAAAAAAATTTTACGGGTGGACAACCCTTAACATTTAGGGGGATGAAAAATAGATGTTGGCCGATTCTCAGACCCACTGAATATGCATACGAAATTTCATCAAAATCGGTCAAGCCGTTTCGGAGGAGTATCGAGACTAACATTGTGACACGAGAATTTTATATATATAAGAAGAAGAAGAAGATATATATATATATATATATATATATATATATATATATATATATATATATATATATATATATATACATACATATATATATATATATATATATATATATATATATATATATATATATATATATATATATATATATATATATATATATATATATATATATATATATTTTAAATTTATGTTCAAACTTTCGCCATTCGACACAATATATTAAAATAATTAAAATCTTAAGATGACACGGTACAAAGATATGGAACAATATGTAAAACATGCTTCATTCGATTCAAAATCTAGAATTATTTGAATTACTTTTCAAAATCGTATGTCTGATACATATTGAAAAAATAAATAAAAACCTTTTCTGAAAAAATAACAAAGAGACAAGTACATGACAAGAGTTCAGTATAAATAAAACACCTGAATATTAAAATATGTTTATTGCATTACACAACTAAATAAATGCAATTAAAATCACGTAACTCAGTATATAATATAGTTAAGACGGTCGCTAGTTTAATCCCGACACTATAAAATAATTTGTCTTAGTTTTAAATAGTTTTCAAGTTTTTTTCGCGGGATCAGTGCTAAATACGTATAAGGTTAGAAACACAAAAGTATTTTTTATTTTTATTTATAGAAAGCTAACAAGCAGATGGCTCTCCCGATGGATAGATATAACCATCGCCTATAGACACCAAAGATGTTAATGGTGCGTTGCTATCCTTGTGGCGGGGTCTAAATGCCACATACTTAACTGTACCGGCTAGCTAACTCTCCAAACCGAAACACGACAGTTATAAGCACTGATGCTATCGCGGCAGAAATCTATTTCCAATAGTTAAAATTCCAGTAATTAAAGGCGGTGGTATTAGCAACCCGGGCAAGACAATGCAGAACTCTATCTGCTAGTAGCCACGATGGTGGTAACACATGTAACCAACATTCGTCTCATACAACCTATCTGGCAGAATGGCAGTTGGCTTATTCTTCAAAGGAGCCCGGACCAACATGGGGGAAAATGCTCTGGCTGGGATGGTAAGCTTGCAAATACTGTTTGATTGTTCTTTAATATCACTTTAATAGACATGTGCAGCGATGAGCTCATTTAACTAGTGTAATATATACAGAGATACTTTCGATTATGTATCACTAGCGGTCAGTACAATGAATGGAATCAATCTGTAGAACCAATTTTAAAGCAAAGAAGAATTCCGCTACATCAAACCATCGACACATAGCTCAACTGGAAGAAATTTGCTTGGCCTGAAGACGAAAGGGTCGCTGGTTTAATCGTCCACTAGCACTCGTGTCAAAATGGTTCAATACGGGATTTTACCGAAAAAATGTTTTGTTTTGCATTATTATTATTTCACTACTGGCGTAGATACGATAAATAGAAAGGACGTTGCCAGACTTTGGGTTAGAGGTTTCTTCGTTATGGAGAAGGAGGACCCTGGCTTGGGTGATTGTCAGTTTGGGTTCAGACGTCAGAGGTCAAACTTACACGTCATTTTGTTGAAAACTATTGCGCAGGAATCTGTACGTCACGGCAAATCTGTTCTGGCGGTTTCTCATGACATGCGTACTACGCCTTTAACACGAAGTGTATTGAAAGCGCTATATATGATGGGTATAATTAAAAAAGCCGAATATAAAGAAGGTGCCGCCATATCTCCACCAGACCGTGGAATCGTACCTTATGGTCCGTCCTTGCGGAACATTGGTTATGACTAGGTGCTGCGAGGTGCTAATACCGATGGTGGCAAAGTGACATGCTATACTAATACCCTTGTCACCGCAAGCGGGCCTGGGAATGCAGCTCCAGCAGATTTCAGTCTTGTGTTTGGAGGAACCACCATTGCTGTCCAGTCAACGACGAAATATCTCGGCCTCGTGCTTAACAGCAATTGGAATTTCAAGCTCATTTTGAGCTCTTCTCGTAAAAATTGTTATAACAACGGGATTTGGCAGATTGCTGCCTAATTTAAAAGGATCCAATACCGCGTTCCGAAAACTATACACGGGTATCGTCCGGTCCATAGCCTTATACGGGGCTCCTGTTTGATCCGAATTATTGACAAACTGGAATATTATCTATTTATTTCGTCCTCAAAGATTGAGTGCAATCAGAGCAGCCCGAGCACATCGCACTGTCATGTATGAGATGCTTCTTGTGTGCTAGCCAGGAAAATAGCCAGGGACCTAGACGCATGGGCCCTTTCATCATTATTTGATTAGCAAGAGGAAGTGCGGTGGAACCAGGGCTTTCAACTGGCACCTATTAAAATGGAAATGCGAAAACAGTCTTCGGAAAAAAGTAGAAAAGGCATGGGCCAGAAGATTGGCGAACGCTGAATCGGGATGTCGGACCATTTATACCTTTATGTCGGTTTTCAGCCAGTGGATGGTAAGGCACCACGGCTTGCTGTCCTTTCGACAGCAACTGGCAACGTCCTTTCTATTCGTAGATCCTGACGGGGCATTGTTTCCTCGGAAAGAATTTGTGTTGAATTGAAAAAGGGTCGAGTGCTGCCTGTTATCACTAGGATAACGAGAAAGATTCAACTGATCCGTTATTGTGGTGATGAGCTTTGCGCGCTCAGCACCACAATAACGGATGACCTGAAGCTACCAGTCCTGGTACGAAGGATGCTTGAAAGTGAAACTGCTTGGAGCGCGGTATTTTCGTTTTGTTACACACTAGGAAGTTATATTCAACCCAGAATGTTCACACGCGCTTCAGAATCGTTCCGAAGAGTACCACGACATGGGTGGAGTGTGTTTTTTCTACTAAATAAAGCGCCAATCGCCATATATAAGTGCGGCCATGCGTAGTTTGCAAATTACTACTAAGTAATTCTACTAATTTGAGAAACAGTTTTTGCATTGCATAATTAATTACGTAATAATTAAAATAAGCACATTTTAGAACTAGAATTTTATGCTAATTTATTTATCGACGTGTATGAATAAAAAGGATTTAACGATTACCGAATATGTAAAAATCTACCATCTAGATAGTTTTATTTACACTGGCAATTGCAAGAAAGGGACAACATCCACTCTTGTCGTTGTCTTGCTCAGAACGTTTTTCCCCTCTGTTATGTAAGAAACAGATGTCAACTTTATTTGTTATGAAATAAAGTACATTTTTATTTTTCATATATTGTTTCGTAACAATTCCAGTTATAGTATATAAGTTCCTTGGTTACACATTAATTAGGCAAAAAGAAAGCGTCGTACGCGAACTGAGCGGAAAAATTCCACTCGTCACGTAACACGCCGCAGGGGCATACTACCTCAATGAATATGCTCTTTTCCTTGGCGTTGCTAATTACGTCGAGCGAAGCCTAACGTATTTTCGTAGCTACCCAGAGGAAGAGGAAGTACGAAGAAAAACAGCGTGATTCCTAAAAGAAAAGTGTGCAAAAGAGATTTCCTCGTATTTTTTTGAGAACAGCTACGCATCCTAGTTGATCGCGTGTGAGAGCACTGCATGAGTTCCTCTTTGGAGATTCTTGAGCTTTAACATATGTGCCAAAGGCGGTGATCGTGGAGTTTTAGTCAGTACGAGTCCAACATAATCCATCCTGGCACCCCCTGTGATTACGATGGAACCCATGACGCGTTTCCACGCTTAAAAAAATACAGGGGTTCTTCGTGCTCAAAATCATAAACAATAAAGTATGTTACTTTTGAACACGGTGATTGATTTCGATTTTTTAAACAAAAATTATTACTCAAGACTTAGGTCTATTATAAGTGGTGAATTAATAAAAGAAAATTTTAAGGTATACTTACATTTAAAGAATTTTCTATCCACTTTAGTAATTTATTACGTACGACTAGTGTATAAAGTCTGACATCAATAAATTGAGAATGTAAATAATTTCGGGTATATTCCATGCCAGTCGTACATTAGACTGCAATCTAAAACTCAAAATTCAAAACTCAAAATTATTTACATTCTCAATTTAATGATTAATATGAATGATAGCTGTAATTTAATATAGTAAGATCTGTCCGACACTATCGATATAATGTAAACTCGTGCTCTTTCTTCCTATGCCCCACCTCGTTGAGCGTTCCTAAAGCGCCGTACAGTAGTTTTAGCCAAATTACAATCATCTTTCTCTATATTTTTAATGATGCGTTAACTATATCTTAGCGCGCCCCGTCACGTCAGTCAACTCCACTCGCTTTTACATAAACGATTGTGACAGCTCAGTCTCATTCAATACCTATAAAGTGAAGTAAGTATTCTGCGCGTCTATATAAATTGTCACTTCAAAAATATCGATAATAAGATTTTCGTGTTGAAGGATGGTAATGTCATGTGCATAATTTTCTCGGCTACCTTATTCTCCAAATCGGAATATGACAGTGACAAGCATTAACGCTATTGCGGCATTGATAGGTAAGGCGGTGGAACCAAAACCTGAGCAAGACGTTGAAGAATTCTACAACCTAGTAGTCACGATGGTAGCGACACGAATAGCCAATTGTTTGTCTTTCACGCAAAATGACAGGTTGAGGTGATCGATTCTTCGAAGGGTAACAGGGGTTTTAAGACACTAATTTATTTAATTTTTTATTGTACACAGGAATCACTTAAACAAAAAAAGTGAAAAGATGTCAATATCGGCGTCAAGTAGGGTTGTGTGTTGTCAGCTCGCCTATTTATTTTATATTTGGATAGGTGTCTCCAAAGATTAAGGTTATTGAATGTCAGAATACGCATTAGTGTATTCTGTACATAGATAGACGCTGTACTTATAGGCTCTATATTCTATTCTATTCTATAGGCTCTGCAATATAATAGCATAGAGCTGCAAACACTGGTCACAGTTATGAATGATGATTGTAAGGGAATAAAAAAGGGAACTTACATTTAAGAGCAAAGAAAATTAAAGTTTTAGTATTTGAAAGAGAAGCAACTAGAACGGATGTCAGAGTTGTGGTCGATGATGTAGTGCTGGAACAAATGAGTTTGTATAATATCTTGGATGTGCTTTTAGCAGGGATGGAAGTTACACCGCTGATGTTGAGGGAAGAGTGTATGCAGGGAACAGAGTGAAACAAGCGTTAGGGAGATTACTCAATAGAACAATTTTAAGCAGGAAGCCCTTGTAGCCCTGCATAATTATGTGCTTATCCCAACGGTATTGTATGGAAGTGAGAGTTGGGTATGTCAGAAAGGACATGAAAGTAGAATCAACGCGGTCGAGATGAGATTGTTACGAAAAATATGTGGTGTAACACTCGCGAACCGGGTTCGTAATGTGAAAGTGAGAGAGAGATTAGGCTTGAAAGCGTGTCGGTGCAAATATGAGAAAGGGCATGCTCCGTTGGTTCGAACATGTAGAAAGAATGGTATATAAAAGGTTAACACAACAGATATACAATGCGAATGTGGATGGATGTAGGTACCAGGGAAGACCAAGACTGACATACCATGATCAGATTGATCGAGTACTGTCCGAAGGTGGTGTTAAGAGTCTTCGCAACCGGCGTGTGTGTATGAAGAGAGTGATTAATGTGGGGGAAGCGAGACAAGGCTGCGTGATGTATGGCACTCGGTTCTCTCTGCCTAGACAGTAAGGGATCTGGCGTGAAGATATATATGTAAAAATTAAAAGAAAAAGAGTACAATGGGCGCACTTATCTCTAGTAACAGAGATTTCTTCCAGCCAACCCGTTACAAGGCATTATTATAAGCAAAGATAATTATTGACTTGGTGAACAATGAATTAATTAAATATGAAAATAATAAAATTAAAAACTACTTACTGAAAATTTCATGACAAAAAATACATATAAGCTTTATTTTATATGTATTTTTTGTCATGAAATTTTATAATTTTGATTGTTTATGGAAATTAATGCTAAGTCCTTATCTATCTCATGTCAAAGAATATTGGACAATACGTAATATTGCGCAATATTATTGTAGGTCTATGGGGCGCATTAAAATGGACTTTGGTAAAAATTCCGTAGGGATTAGCGATGGGAATTATAGCTTCTTTTATTTCACTATCACGTTGTGAAGTTATTTGTTTTTTGTCACTGTTTTATCACGGGTGATAAATCAAGACCATCATATTTTATTAGTGACAATTATTGTGGGTGCATTTTATTCCATACTGACCCGGCAAACGTTGTTCTGCCTTTTTAACTACATTTTTTGTCTACATTTTTTCACCTTTTAAACCTTCCCTAGACTTCAACAATCAATTCAAATTCAAAATCGGTTCAGCCCTTCTCGAGTTTTAGCGAGACTAACAGAACAACAATTGATTTTTATATATGTCGTAGTGAAATTGTCAATAGCCGTTAGAATATAATCTACCTAGGGATTTTATAATTTGATTAGGTTAGGTTAGCAGTTAAATAATAATATCACTTAGGTAAATTATAATCTAACGGCACTGACAATTTCACTGCGACATATATAAGATGTTACTAGCTGTGCCCGTGGCTTCGCTCACGCACCAATACCTACTGATTCCATTGAAACGATGGATTAAGATGATTTTGGAATTAAGTTTTCATCTACTACCATCTCTATATAGAGCGTAAGTTCCGTGTAACGTTACTCGATTTAACGAAAAATTCCCTAAAGTTTGATTGGTTTAACAGTTTAGTTTGTTTTCCGTACAATGATATCTATATAGCGTTTCACAGTGGGTGTGATGTTTGTTTGTTTGTTTTAAACCTCCAATATATAAATATTGGAAGTTTTAAACAAATAAACCGGTTTATAGGTTGTTTTTAAATATGCCTTCGATCTTCGCCGCTCCCAATTATTAACTAACTGTGCGTAACGTACAAATCAACGGTTTGGTAAGCCAAACCGGTTTATATAGATTTATATATAAAAATCAATTGCTGTTCGTTAGCCTCGCTAAAACTCGAGAACGGCTTTAATTAATTGTTGAAGTTCAAGGAAGGTTGAAAAGTTGAGAAAATATAGAAAAAAATAAGAGTGGTTAAAAAGGCAGAACAACGTTTGCCGGGTCAGCTAGTAGGTTTATAAAGCACTCATCTCAAATACGTTCGAAACCAAACTTTTTATAAAAACCAGTAAATATCTTTATTAACCGGTACTTTTTAAACCGGTTTCAAGCCCTGGTTTTAAATGAGAGACTCTAGTAATATTGTCAAGTCTATTGTACGATGTCTGTCCTGTGAGAAGTTCCTGACATTTCGGTCTACTTTGAATTTGTTGTGAACTTTATGAGTAGGTCCGTCCAGCCGTACTTACGGAGGTAACAAATGGCACTTTGCGTTCTTGCGTGTATATATTGCGGACCGCTTGTGAAACTGGAAGGCAAGATGACTAACCGCCCCAAATTTTCGACATTCTGATTCCGCTGTCCGATTCTGTTCCGCAAATGCGCGTAATCTTCGGCACCAAAATGACGTTGGTTAGAGCGAATGCACACTAAACGTTTAGTTTTTATTTTTGCGTACATGTCCACAAGAAATTGACTGAACAAACCACGAAATCGTTGCAAATTAACGAAACACAATGACTTTATATGCAAAGCGTCATCTATCAAATTTAGGGTTAAACTGTAATTGTTTGAACTTAATTTAAAAATTGTATACCGGTTGACCCCGTAGGCCATGCCTGAAACTTCCCGCTAAATTGAGGTATTTTAAGCATAGTTCAAAAATTATGTAAATTTTGTTACAAATTACATTGATCTAATTTTTGAGAAGCTGTATATTTTGGAAATGATGATCGATTTTGATCTTTCGAAAAGTATTTGATGCAATATTCGATTTCTTAAATGTTTTCTTAGTTACATAAACTATAGGTTGCAAAAATGTCGAAGTAATAGCAAAAAACATTTTTTTTTCAAAAATTTTCGTTAATGATAAATCCTGTTTGGGATCGAATTCGATCGAAAGACCAAAAATGGATTGGTTATCTTGAAGTTATTAATATAATTATCTCAAAATACTCTTTTTTTCAAAATTTTTCGTAAACGATAACTCCCAAACGGATAAACCGACATTCTTTATGCATTGGATGCATTTTTTTAAGAAAATAGCTGATTAGATTTTATACTCAATCGGTACATTATTTTGGCAGTTATATTAAAAAATTGTGTTCCACCAAAATTTTTTCGAGGTTATTTAAAATTTCTTAAAATCCTCTGGACTAAATTTTCAGGAAGCCTAAGTTGAGCGGAATCGAATCCCATCAACCACGTTTCGATGGGCCAAGCCGTTCAAAAGTTATGAGATATTTACAGACCAACATACACACACATACATACATACATACTAACGTCATCGTGAAAAAGTTCCTAGGACCTCAAAACGTGGAGATCTGGTGAAAACACGATTTCCGAGAATTGCGGCAAAATCAATAACTTCCTTATCTACAGACGTAACGGAAAGTTAAAAAAACTATTTTATGTTAAGTGATATATTAACTTATACTCATTAAAAACAATATTTTTCTAAAGTATTATAGTGGAGGGCCTGGGGGTTTTCACCTCGGATTAGAATTATAGTGAATTAATTAATATGATCGATGTTTTTTAAACTATAAATTGCAATGTTTACCCAACAATTTTTTGTGCACTCCATTGTTTCATTGTTTAAACAAATTATTATGAAAAATTAATGTTTGACCATATATTTTCACTTTAAACAGTATTTTTTTTATTTATATGTTAAATCTTACCTGAGTAGACATATAAGAACATTTTTCAAAGATACCTGTGTATAAAAATAACAGTAGGGATTTTGAACAGGTAGAAAAACGTGGAGGGGAGAGCGGAGCGACAGCTGCTATGTACAATGGAATTTCTCGGCTAGTTTAGTTGCAAGTAATACGTGTTTTGTGAATATTGTGCTTCTATAACAGTGAAACTGGTTTTTTAGTGAAAAATTCTTGTATATTTTTGTACTGGAACGTGTATTGAAGACGACGTTTTTATATTGAACTAGCTGACAAATATATTCAAATAGCTTTTAATAAAAATTTCATCCCCTATTTTTTTCTATTTAAGCCCTCCACGGACTGATTTTTGAAAAAAAAATAGCCTATGTTTGATCCCGGATCTTCAACTATTCCCATGCCAAATTTCATGAAAATCGGTCCAGTGGTTTAGCCGTCAAAGCGTAACAGACAGACAGGCTTTCGCATTTATGATATTAGTATGGAATGATTGACCAATTGTTTTTTTATCACACATCAAAGTTCTACGTACGCAACGAAAATAGAAACTTTTTATGATTTTAAAAGTTCTCTTTCTCCGCAAGACTGTGTTGCTCGTCTTCAAAATGCTTTTGGGAGAGAAGCACCTTGTTTGAGCACCGTGAGGCGATGGTTCGCTGAATTTAAGAGAGGTCGAGTTTCTTTACATGACGAATTTCGTGAAGGGCGGCCTTCAACTACCGTCAATGAAAATAATGTGGCTACTGTTAAGCGGTTAATTGAAGGAAACCCCCGGATTAAATAATTCAAGAGTAAATTATTAAATCCCCGATTTAATTATTAAATAAATTATTAATTAAATCGGGGATTGGTATGAGCTAAATTCAGAAAATTTTAACGTAAACGTAACGTAAACGTAAGGTAAACGTAACGTAAACGTAACTTGAACGTAACGTGAACGTAACGTGAACGTAACGTAAACGTAAGGTAAACGTAACGTAAACGTAACGTAAATTTGACGTAAAAGTGACGTAAACGTGACGTAAACGTGACGTAAACGTGACGTAAACGTGACGTAAACGTGACGTGAACGTAACGTGAACGTAACGTTAACGTAACGTGAACGTAACGTGAACGTAACGTGAACGTAACGTGAACTTAACGTGAACGTAACGTGAGCGTAACGTAAACGTAACGTAAACGTAACTTGAACGTAACGTGAACGTAACGTGAACGTAACGTGAACGTAACGTAAATCAAACGTGAATGTAACGTGAACGTAACGTGAACGTATGTGAACGTAACGTAAACGTAACGTAAACGTAACGTAAACGTAACGAAAACGTAGCGAAAACGTAACGTAAACGTAACATAAACGTAACAGAAACGTAACGTAAACGTAACGTAAACGTAACGTAAACGTAACGTAAACGTAACGTAAACGTAACGTAAACGTAACGTAAACGTAACGTAAACGTAACGTAAACGTAACGTAAACGTAACGTAAACGTAACGTAAACGTAACGTAAACGTAACGTAAACGTAACGTAAACGTAACGTAAACGTAACGTAAACGTAACGTAAACGTAACGTAAACGTAACGTAAACGTAACGTAAACGTAACGTAAACGTAACGTAAACGTAACGTAAACGTAACGTAAACGTAACGTAAACGTAACGTAAACGTAACGTAAACGTAAACGTAACGTAAACGTAACGTAAACGTAACGTAAACGTAACGTAAACGTAACGTAAACGTAACGTAACGTAAACGTAACGTAAACGTAACGTAAACGTAACGTAAACGTAACGTAAACGTAACGTAAACGTAACGTAAACGTAACGTATACGTAACGTAAACGTAACGTAAACGTAACGTAAACGTAACGTAAACGTAACGTAAACGTAACGCAAACGTAACGTAAACGTAACGCAAACGTAACGCAAACGTAACGTAAACGTAACGCAAACGTAACGCAAACGTAACGCAAACGTAACGCAAACGTAACGCAAACGTAACGCAAACGTAACGCAAACGTAACGCAAACGTAACGCAAACGTAACGCAAACGTAACGCAAACGTAACGCAAACGTAACGCAACCGTAACGCAAACGTAACGCAAACGTAACGCAAACGTAACGCAAACGTAACGCAAACGTAACGTAAACGTAACGTAAACGTAACGTAAACGTAACGTAAACGTAACGTAAACGTAACGTAAACGTAACGTAAACGTAACGTAAACGTAACGTAAACGTAACGTAAACGTAACGTTAACGTTTTTTTAACTATGCAACTCAACAGCAGTGTCAGGAATTAGTCATTTTAAAGCTGCAACTTTAAGCATTTCCAGGCCAAGTTCCTTATAAGTCAACCTAAGCCTTGTTGAGAAGTGAGAATTGAAATACATACATACATCTACTTAAAAATAATTTGTTATTATTTTATTTGATACACTGGTAACCATAGCTGGTAACTGGGTCAAAATCAACAAGTAAAGTAATACCCTGTGGTAATACTGCACTAGACAATAGACATATTGAAGTCTGAAACAGGCTATGTTTTCTTAGAACTTGGTTGCCGTAACCAAGAATTGGTAATACATAGGTGCCATCTGTTGAGTATCGTCACAAAACTTTGGTAGAAAATTTGTTGCAGTAGTATATGCAAATTAAGACAATGTTACTATTTTTCAATTAATATTTTCCTTGACAATTAAGGAAATTAAAAATAGAGCTTAACATGATATATACTACTATAATGTTGCGGTCCTATCGTTCGTGTGGCGAGGCTTTAACGCCACTTGAATAAGTATAACGGCTACCTTAACCTACAAACCGAAACACGAAAATGACAAACATTGACTCTATTGTGGCAGGATTAAGTAAGGCGGCGGTACCATAAACTCAGGCAAGACATTGCGGAACTCTAATACCTCGTAGTCGAATTGATATTGATACGTATAGCCAATCGTTCACCTTTTACAAAATGCCTGATAGAATACTAGATGGTTTATTCTTTAATCCAATACAGGGTGAACGAATTATTGCTTTACGGTTGGATGTGTAGATGATAGATGTGACCACTAACTGGTCATAAAATTGAACGTCAAATTTGTTATCAATGTACAGTTAGTTATCAGTCCAAAATTAATAATGGTGCACTGTAAAATGTTATGAGCATTTAATGTGGATATATCATTTATTAATTGCAGTGTACATCAAGTGGTTATTCAAAATGATGTGACCAATATAGATGTCACATTTTTATTAATAATTGGTGCCAGAATTATTCAAATTATTAGCGGCATCTGTTTACCCTATGCCCCTACTGATCCAATTCAAAAACAAAATTTTAATCTATTATTTACTCTGATCAACTTTGTAATAACAAACATAATTTAACCAACTTTACATAATTATTGTCATATTAAATTGTTCTGATACAACTTGTAGTTTATAAGTTTGACATTAAACTTCATTTATTTATTCACTTACATAAAAAATGAATGTACATAATATGTAGAATTTGTTGTATTCAACTACTTAAATTAGTTGTTTATTAGTTTGAAATTACACTTATTGTTATTCTCTTACATAAAAAAATGAATGGACATAGTATGTAGAATTTATTTTTTCCAACTACTTAATTTATATTATTACCAAAAATCGTATATATTTAAAATAAATACGCAACATGACTAATAGTTTTCCTATTTTTGGCAAAGTAAGATATTTGTGTTGGTAACCCTGCTAATATTAAGTTTTATGCCAAAATGGCGGGTTCCATTAGTATTTAGTAAATTGAAATTATTGTTATTGTTTAGTTAATCAAGTAAAACATCCCTAATGATGCTGTAAATTGCGAAACCGATTAAGTGTATTAATAATAAAGTGTAAACTACAAGTATAAGTGAAAGTGATAGTGCCGACGTTAAAAAATATACAATTCATAACAAACTGTAGTAAACAAATATAAACATTTTGTATGACTAAGTTGTTTTATTTCAAATTATTAAATAATTAAAACATTTTAAACATAATAATTTGAATAGTTTAAAATGTTTTATTAATTTAAATTAAAAAAATGGATAAGTAGGTACCAAAGAGCTTTCATGTAATGAAGGTAGTTTCATGTAAATTGCCGTTGGTGGCGTTTTAGTCATAAGGGTTCAGGAAAAGTACTAGAGTCAGTTATCTATTATATTTTATATATACTTACAATATTAGTCTATGGTCTGAAACATCTGAAATTAGTGAAATTACTAGTAATCTGTGATTACTAGTTTCATAGGGACTTGTCCTAAAAAGTTAAATTATAAATATTCCATGCCAAAAAGAAAAAAAAAAAAAAAATTATAAATATTGTGAATACAAATAATTTGAAGTTGAAAGCGCGGGAAACATAAAATTTGGCGGACGTCATTTTTGGTTCTGCGACTTTTTAAATTATTATTTAACGAAACAGAGGATCGATATTAGTTTTATTTGTGTAAATATTTAATTTTATGTAAATATCATTGTAGTTTTACTATCATTTTAAAGTAGGTAAGTCTCCTTTTCACTTTTTAAAATGAACAAACCCCCTGACGATCCTGGAGGTGGACCTCTCCAGGTAGCGCACTATGTTACTATAGACGATAGTAGTGTCGATACAGATACTTCGCTTTCTTCAACTCAAACTACTAACAGGAAAAGATCTCATACATCTAATAAAATATGCAAACACTGCAATAAACGGCGCAAAAAGCGCAACAATGAATTGAAATCTACTGACTGTCAGTGCTCTCACTCTGTTTCTGAAATCTCAGAGATAAATAATGCTTCGGGTGCCTCATTTATTACTGGTGATAATAATGTAAATGACAATGTTACAATGAAAGATTTGTCAAACCCCCTAACAGATAGTAAGGAACCCCAAAAACCTAAAGATTATATTAACTACCGCACACAGTATGAATGTACAGACCTTGGACCTTACGTTATTCATGTCCAAAGAGTTATTACATCTCCGACTGATAATGTTACTCTACATCCAGTCTCGTTTGGGCGATTCCTTAAAAATAATACTTTCAGAAATATAATTGATGGTAGCCTCAAGAAAATTGGACGCAACCGATTATCTCTATCATTTTCGGACCACAATGACGCAAACCACTTTATTAATGACCCTAATCTCTCAAATAAAAACTTCAAAGCTTTTATCCCATCATTTAACGTTTCACGAGTAGGCGTAATTAGAGGTGTTCCCTCAGACTGGTCACCTGAGGAAATTGCTAATAATGTTAAGGTTCCCATTGGTTGTGGGAAAATAATAAAGGTTAGAAGAATAAACCATAAAATAACTATTAATGATAACACTACCTGGAAAGCAACAGAAACAGTTGTCGTAACTTTTGATGGACAGACTTTACCGAAACGTGTCTACGTTTGTTATAATGCCCTCCCAGTAGATTTATACATTTACCCTACTATACAATGCTATAAATGCTGTAGGTACGGTCATACTAAAATAACTTGCAGATCCAACCCAAGATGCTTTAAATGTGGAAAGGATCATTGTGGAGACTCTTGTACCAGCGAGGCTGATTTCAATGTTAATTGTTGTTTATGTAAGGGATCTCACTTTGCCACTAGCAAATCATGCCCAGAACATTTAAGACAAAAAAACATTAAAATGTTTATGGCTCAAAACTGTGTCTCTTATGCCGAGGCATCAAAAAATTATCCCCCAGTCTCCAAATCATATGCTGATGCCATCTCAACACCTATTAAAACTGCTCTTCATCCACTTTTGAAAAAAAACTTAGATTCGCAAGAACACTCCCATAGATCATACAAAAAAACAATATTTCAGAAACCTAAACCCCATACAAAAGTCAGTAAGAGTTATGACTATGATTTCCAAAATTCAGTTATTAATGAATATAACTCCACTAATTCTAGAGAAAATGGTACTTTGTTGAAAAAAAATGATAACAATAATCAAGAATCAGCCTCAATAGGCATGATTATATCTTTTATTAAATTTTTATCTCAGTCCGACGTAATAACACCGTCCAACGCTGCTTTAATGACAGAAAGTTTAATTAATTATTCTAAATTTAATGGTGATCATGGACAGTCAAGCCAAAATTCTTCAATGGAACTCGCAGAGCATCACCAACAAGAAAAGTGAATTAATTCACTTATTAAATAAATATGAGCCATTTTTAGTGGCTCTTTCAGAAACTTGGTTAAGACCAAGTTGTACTTTTAAATTCTCTGGATACACTAGTATCCGAGAAGATAGATCTGATGGTTATGGAGGTGTAGCCATCATGATCAAAAAAGGATATAATTTTTCCATTGTTAATCTTCCTGTACATACTGTAAATATGTCTATATTAGCTGTTAATGTAAATAATATTTGTTTTGTGTCACTTTATATTCCACATCCAAATTTGAATATTTTGACAGAACTTAATAACATATTAGCCATACTACCTAAACCCTTTATTGTGTTAGGTGATTTTAATTCTCATCATCAAGCCTGGGGTTGTTCCTCCAGTAATTATTATGGTGAAGAGCTTTTGAAAGTCATTGAAGAATTAAATTTATGTATTTTAAACAATGGTTCTCCCACTCGTCGTACAAAACCCTCCGAAGGCAAAAGCGCTATAGACCTGTCCATTTGCAGCCCCAATTTAGCACCTTCTTTGACATGGTACACACTCCCATTTACGTTTGGAAGTGATCACTTCCCCATAATAATAAATTTCCCTTCTGCATATCATAAAACTTCACCTAAATTTACATCATATTTCAAATATAATTTGCATAACCCGGATTGGCACAAGTTTAATAATTTGATGGAAGTTGGTGTTAATGTTTTGCCTAACATTTCCTCATATAATGACTCTTCTTGTGCAGAAGCCTTTACTCAATTAATTATAAAATCAGCTGAAAACACTTTTCCCATTAAAAAACAATTAACTAAGAAAATAAATACGCCACCTTGGTGGGATAAAGAGTGCTTAGACGCTATTAAGGAAAGGAAAGCTGCTGAAAAATTTTATTGTCAGTATACAACTACAGAAAATTTTAATATTCTCACTAATATTATAAAAACTACTCGTCGATTATTAAAAAAGAAAAAAGCTGAAGGTTGGAAGAAATTCTGCTCTTCCTTATCACCCCAAACAAAACCTTCAAGTGTATGGTTAAACATAAGAAAATTTAGATCTGCATATAAGGTTTCTAATAATAATGAAATGTGTCCATTGTTAATAAATCAGCTGATAGATCATCTTGCTCCACCTACAGTACCAGAATGTATCCTTCCTCTTCCTTCTACTTCTTCTTCAGACAATTTTTCCCCTTTTACGTTATTTGAGCTTAAAGGTGTCCTTCAAAATGTTAAAGACTCTACTCCTGGATGGGATAATATTAACTACTCATTTTTAAATAATATGACTGATAAATCTCTATCATACTTATTAAAGGTTATGAACTCCCTTGTTTCTACAGGTAATATACCTCAGACATGGAAGTCACATTCTGTTATCCCTATCCTTAAACCTGATAAAAACCCTTCCGACCCTTTTTCATACAGACCCATTGTGCTTTCATCAGTTATGTTGAAAATTCTAGAGCACCTTGTTAAACTTCGCTTAGAATGGTTTATTGAAAGCAGAAATTTATTAAGTCAAAGTCAGTATGGTTTTAGGAGAGGAAAGAGCACCATAGATAATATTAGCTTACTTATAACTGATATTAGATTAGCTTTTACACATAACAAATCTGTTTTAGCAGCTTTTTTAGATATATCCTCAGCATATGATAATGTAATTCTATCAATTCTGAAAAATAAGCTAATGAAATTAAATATACCATTTTATTTAATTAATGTTATTATGAATATTGTATACAATAGAACTATTAATTTAGCAAATGACTCTAATAATCTAAAAAGACAACAATATAAAGGTCTTCCACAAGGTTCTGTTTTAAGTCCAATCCTTTACAACATATACTCATATGATATAGAAACTGTAGCAACTAGCAATGTAAATGTTCTTCAGTATGCTGATGACCTCCTTTTATACTCAACTGACAAATCTATACAGATGGCTTGTGATAATCTTTCCATGTCTATTCTATCCCTACAGACTTGGCTTAATAATAATGGTCTTGATATCTCTGTTTCTAAAAGTTCCATAGTTTTATTTTCTCGCACAAAATTTCCACCCCCTATAAATATTACTTACAAAAATAGTTCAATTCCTGTTAAATCGAAAACAAAATTCTTAGGTATAATACTAGATAATAAACTCCAAGGACTAGATCACTGTGAGTATATAGCAGCAAAGTGTGAACGTAATATCAATTTAATGAGATGTGTTTCTGGGGTTTGGTGGGGTGCACACCCATCTACATTAAAACTGATGTATAATGCATTAATAAGAAGTTTATTGGATTATGGAATGTTTTTACTAGAACCATGTAGTAAGATTGGTCTAAAGAAAATTGACTCTGTTCAAACTAAAGCATTACGAATTGTTCTAGGAGCAATGAAATCCAGCCCTGTTTCTGCCTTACAAGTAGAATGTGCTGAACCTCCATTAAATTTACGACGTAAATATCTATCTGACAGGTTTTTCCTTCGCACTTTGGAATCACAAAATCACCCTCTGCTTACAAAGATCTCTAGTCTTAGTGATTTAATGTCAGATAAGTATTGGAAACACAAAACAATCCCAGCCCTTGTATACAGCTATATGAAATATCATAGCCTTAAGCCTTTTACTTTTACATCCCCTATAAATCCCTTATATAAACACAATTATGAATCATTAACTCTGCAGCCTGTTGTAGTAAATTTAGGTATAGATAAACAATCTTTGTATGCCAATCAATATTTTAACAATATTATCAATGAAAAATGGCAAGATTTTCATTTGATTTTTACTGATGCATCCAAAAATAATAGTAATGTTGGAATAGGTGTATACCATAAACAGTACAATATTGTTCAAAAAATCAAATTTCCACCGGAAGCATCTGTATTTACAGGTGAATGTTATGGACTTTATAAAGCTGTAGAATACATACACATTATGAAACTACCCAAGTGTATGATTCTGACTGATTCACTGAGTGCTCTACATTGTTTGCAAAAGTTTCCTTTAAAATCCAAATTTATTCCTCCTATTATTTTAGACTTAAGAAATCTTTTATACAAATGTACTTTTAAATATAATCATATTATTTACTTTGCCTGGGTTCCAAGCCATTGTAATATCACTGGAAATGAGCGAGCTGATCGGTGTGCTAAAGAGGCAGTTCAGTGTGGTGATTTATACCCCTACATTAATTATTGCCATGATCTAGCTGCTCTCCCTAAACTCCATCTTAAGCAGTCATGGCAAAGTGTCTGGGATAGTGGTACATTGGTGAAAGGCAAAACCTATTCCCAATTACAACCATTGATACCCTCTAAACCTTGGTTTTCTGTAGTGAAATTAAATAAGTTGTCAACATCTGTTATCACCAGAATGAGGCTTGGTCACACTAATACTCCTGAACACCTCTTCAAGCTACACATCAAAGATAGCAATGTTTGTGAGTGTGGCACTGATATTGGAGATCTCAATCATATATTTTTTGCTTGTCCTAAATACAATCATTCATCATTATATAACAATCTATATTCTAATGACATTCCTTTACCTACATCCATTCTAACCCTGTTATTAAACCCTTGTATGTATAATATTCTTTCATCATTCATTCAAGAAAATAATATTAATATTTAAGCGTAGTTAGATACATTTAGTATCTAATACCAAATTAATATTAACCCACTTGTAAATATTATACAAATGACTAAGTATTATCTTTGTAAATATTACATAAATATATTTAAATATTATTGTTGTAAATAATTTATAATTTTAGTATCTATGTTATTTTGATTTGTTCCTGATCCTCTATTTTCCTGTCAATCCAAATTCCAAATTCTAGTTTATTGTCTAAAAAAAATGTTTCCTCGTTTTACTTGATCATGGCAGTTGCTTAACGCCCATGCCAAAAAAAAAAAAAAAAAAAAAATAATTTGAATTATTGAACTTGCAATTGTATATATATTATATTAATTCAGTCTTTTAGGTTATACCAATTTACTGTTCATATTGTCCGTATTCAGCAACTAGTTAGCTAAACAATATAAAAATGTCAATAAGTCTTGGAAGAAAAGACGGTGGACCAGGGTATGTCGGTATCCAATTTTGTCAAGAATGCAACAACATGCTTTACCCACGAGAAGACAAAAACAATAAGGTCTTACAGTATGCTTGTAGAAACTGCGATTATAAACAGTTAGCCGACTCAAACTGCGTCTACGTGAACAAAATTATGCACGAAGTTGACGAATTAACACATATCAATCCAGACGTTGTTAGTGATCCCACTTTACCACGCACAAAGGATCATATGTGTCCAAAATGCAACCATAGAGAGGCAGTGTTTTTCCAGGGACAAACCAGGCGGGCTGAGGAAGAAATGAGGCTTTATTATGTGTGCACCAGCTGTAAACACAGGTGGACAGAGTGAATATGTTGCATTCTTTATTTTATACTAATTTAGCTTTTGTGCTGTAACTACAAATGAAATAAATTGTTTGAAATTTATTTGGATATTTGTTGTAATATATACTGCATTCCAGTTAGGATTGGTAATATGTAAAAACAGCTATAATATGTATTCGCCTGTCAGGCAGCTTATGAAAGGCAAAACATGACTATTTGGGCAATTTCAATAAAAGTTTCGTGTTTACCTACTTCCTTACCTTTTGGGACGCCATAACCCATTGGCCGCCTCTTATGAACTGCCTGGCGGAGCGGCAGACGGCCTATTCTTCAAAGGAACCCTGAACAATGTGGGCGATAATACTCTGGCTGGGATGGTGAGCTTGTAAATATTGTTTTTTAATATCGCCCTTATAAGATTTCCTGTGGATAATGAAGGAGCTGAATTTAAATATAAATTATTGAATATTTTAACCTGAAAATTGAGTTACTTTGAAAACAATTGCTTGATACATATGATACATTAGATTTGTAACACTGATAAAGTGACACATTCAAATCTTACGATTTGTAATCTGCATTACTGCTATCATCCATCTTGACAAAGAACATAGCTTGCAATTTGTGATAACTGCAAACATAAAGTTTTATCTGTTGTGTACAGCAGAGATCTACCATACTTAAGACTGCAGGTTAATCTACTACTAAATTACAAATCTTCAACCAAATCCTTTATAGAGGAGGTAGAGAAAACCGATTCCCATACACCATGTGTGAGGGAGACACCAGCCTATATTCCTATCCATAGAAATGCACAACAAGACGACACTACCCTCAGAAGGATCTACTAGATCATATAGGTACATCAGGTTTTTCAGTCGTTCATCTGCCATTCCTTACTTACTAAGCCCACAGATATTACCAATAATACAACAATAAATTTTGAAACATTTTATTTAAATAAAAAATATAGCCAAGCAATATATCTAAATAACAGTTAACAATTCACAGCCATTTATTAATGTGGTAATAAAATTGAAATTGCTATAAATAACAATAAACAAATTTCTCTCTCTTCATAATCCTAATATAACAACCATTTTACTAAGTTACTACTAAATAATACTACGGACTAGACAAGTCAAATAACATTCTTTGGCTGTTTTACTTTCATAATAAAATATTTTATTATTAATATTTTCTGTTATTGTAACCTTTAAAACAATAGGTGTGTTTGAAACAATATATTGATTTTTAAGTTATTTATATGATAATATAATTATGTGGAAAAAAAGTATTCAAATTGTGTTTTACAAACCTTAGCTATGAAATTTGGATTGATCAAAGCAGATACAGTGTTTAAATTGCTATATCAAATCTTTTGAATATATTGGAAAAAAATCTTGATGTGTCACACTTTACTATGATGACTAACATTAAAACAGAAATATTAATTTATGATAAACTGGGATATGTTAAAGCATCAAAGCAAAAAGTATCTTCACGCCTGTATCCACAAAGATGTAGGCAGAGGGACAAAAAGTGCAGATACTTATTACCACAATGTGACAGGTGGCAAACCTAACGCCAACCGGACACTTAATCAATCTCGGGCAACATTGTTTTTATAAGATAACTGAAAAAAAGGCATTCTGAATTACTCAACCCAGGAATCAAATCTGGGGCCTCATATTGTCAACACCAACACTAGACCACCAGACTACAGAGGCGATCAACTTACTTGTTAGTTGTTTGATATCATTTTATATAGTTTTTTTCAAATAAAAAATACATTGATTTGTTATTAATGTATTTTTTATTAGTTTTATTAGTCAGATAAACACATGCTTAACAGCTAGCAGTTTAATATTGGGTACATTTGCTTATTGAATAATAATAATTACTATTGATCATGTTGATCCTTTAAGAGTCAGGTTCCTTTTAAAATTTATATTAATTATAAAATCCTTGCATAAATAAGATTATTTAACGCATACTCAGGTTATTCAGAATGTTATGGATAATTTGTACGAATATAATACATCTGATAAAAATTATTAAGAATTTACATAAAACTAAGTGCATAAACTTGAAAAAGTTTTATTTATTCTGATTTATAAACTGTAGTTAAATGGTTATTAAAGTTTTGTTATACATGCTATTTTTGGAGTTAACAATACAATACAATACTTGGGCAGGTTGAACCATCTAAACTACATGTGGTTTTCAAAGGAATCAGCAATATAACCACTACCAACATCTAAAAGGTTTTACTTGGAAGTGGGTTGGATTTAATTTATTGTCACATTGTACCACAATCATTAGACTAGAAATACAATTTTCTAAATCTTAATAAATTTCTTAAGAAAGTGAGAGAGAGATTGCGTATTATGTCATACGTACGGGGTGCAAGTATAAAAAACAAAATACACTTTGATCTATAGTAAACTATGGTACAAGTAATTAAGTGCCTGCAATTTCAAATGATCTAGAACAACTTCTGTTTCAACATTTAATGCTTCGATATCACAAACATGTTTTCCGATAAGCGAAATGAGTTTTTTATAACAAAACTTGCTGACCTAGCAAACGTTCTGCTATATTAATAATTATTTGTAGCAAACACTTAAGTGAATTGGGTATAGGAGAGAGAAAATTTGGGGTTCCAGTTATTTTTTTGATGCATGATCAAAAAAAAAATTCAGCAAAATAAAAATACAAAAAAGTTTTCTTCAATCACTTACAACTTGAAATTAACTAGAACTTGAAAATTAGTTGTGTCATCAGATTACGATTTTCATATGTGAAGATAAAAATATATATTTACGGCAAAGTTCTCTTGCATTAAGCAGCAGGCCCTGAACGCCAGTACTTTTTAGATCACTTATCTACTTGTGTTGGGTGTATGAAATACACTACACACTGTGTGTGGTAGTGGCCTGGTGTAGACCTTTTTTAATAATACCACACCAATTGCCACTACAAGTTATACTTGTAGTGGCAATTGGAGTAATTCGCCAAGGCACGAAAGCAACAATTTTAAAAGAATTTATTCATAATTAATTATCAATAAGGGACCCCATTCATGTAACAAAACATCAATCGGGTCGAAGCGTTTAGGACTCTTACACATTATTCTTTTAAATTACATTAGAGAGTACTTTCTGAATATGCCACATCGTCATAACACAACGCAACGTATCATGTTTATGTGTGTAAGAGCCCTAACCGCTCTGACACGATGTACGTTTTTTTACGTTGATTCAGAGCCAGACTCTGCTCCATTTTAAAAGTAAGGCCCTATAATCAATTAATCCCTTGTTTGTATAAATTAAGAATTAATTTCTTAAAGCACAATGTAACTGATAAAGTAGTGTGTAAGTAACTGACAAAATAGAATTATAATTAGGTGGGAAATAGAAATATCTGTGGACTTCATTGATCCCTACGTCCTAGTTTGCGGTTATGTAACTCATGTAAGGCATTTTTAATGGGGTATAACAGATATTTTTAATGGGGTATAACATGATGTACCATCAATAGAAATAATTGAATCATCTGATTATGAGACCTGACGTTTCACTAACTTAGATTTATTAAAAGTAAGAACGAAACGCCTAGTAAATTATTAAGTTTAAACATTGCTATAAAAGTTTAGGCCAAAATTCAACGTTTTTCGATGTGCTACATAAAATTAAGCCTAAATGAAAATAGGTATTTTGAGTTTATAGTTTTATCTAGTTATCATTGTAGGTAAAGAAAATGATAAAAGTGTAAGAACTAACAGGACGTAATATTCTTTACAGACGTAAAGAATATTATGTCCTGAAGATGCTTTAAAAAGCGATACCGATCGATTAATTCAAAATAATTTGTCGTTAACGGGTTAAAAACATGCCGCATCGATAGGTGGAGGAGTGGGGGGAAGGGGTGGGGGGGGAGGGAAGGAGTTCTCAGCCCCATTCAAACCCCCGAAATACGTACCTAGGTTTTTTATGAATTTTTTTCCGGTAAAAAACGCCATACAAAATGTCGTAAAAAATTTAAATTATGCCACTAGATTGGAGAAACAAGAAAACAGAGAAGAGAGAAATAATCTCAGGCAACCTCCCCAATTCTTTTTTTACTGCACTTTTAACTTTATATAAGTATTAGTCGGATTGTGTGTTCTTCGGCGCTGCGGGAAGTGCAGCCCCGTCGCCCTTACGTAACAAAGCACAGGCACCATGGCTCGCCTTCGCAGCTTCGGATTTTTGCATGCAATGGTATGCAATGCATAAGGATGTATACACGATAAATATATCAAAATAACATTTTTTTTACAATTTTTGTCTGTCTGTCTGTTTGTTCCGGCTAATCTCTGGAACGACTGGACCGATTCTGACGGGACTTTCACTGGCAGATAGCTGATGTGATAGGTAGTAACTTAGGCTACTTTTTTTCGAAAATTTTCCACGCGGAGGAAATCGCGGGCTCAGTTAGTTAATAATATAACAGCCGGCAACGTATTTGCAAGATCCCTGGTGTTTGCGCGGTAAAATGTTTTTTAGTAATTATTAAATGGCGGTCTCACTTCTATGCCTTAAAAATGATCAAACAAAATCTTCAAACTGAACAGCAATTCCCTGTTGTATACTTTGATCAGAATCAAACCGTAATGCGATGATCTGTGAAAAATGCTATGATTAAAGCATTAATAATAATAATTCATACACATGCTATATGTAAGCTCAACCTTAAGCATTTTTTAAGGATTTTTGCATAAATTGCAGACCAGCCTCAGCCGCTGCGGCTCGCAAGGTGCCTACGCTTTGTTACAGCGGGTGGGGCTGCCTGCTCCGCGCCTTCGCGATTTCTAAAACACTCAAGGGGTAGGGCAAACAAGACTACGTGCAAGTTGGGGTGCCTGATTCGGGTCTATCATCAACTTTTTTTCTGGTATTGACGTTCAAAAAATGTATTTTTATACTTATTTTGAATAAAAATTATTTGATTGATTGGTTGACTTACAGTTTATCGTAAATATTTATGCGCCTAACCTAAAAATATATGATTTTTTTTTAAAAAAAACTTCGCGTCTCCGGCAAAAAAAACTAACAGGGGGTTATCGGAAGACCTAGAAACCCCTTCAGCTTCAGATTTCCTCTATCGATGGGGCAACTTTTCTAAACCCAACCCAATTTGTGTATACTTACAGTGAAATAAAAGTACAAGTGCGTTACAAATTAGTTTCAACTAATAATAATTGAATTCCACCAAGTGTTGACGATTGAATGTGTAAAATCTAAGTTTAATACAAAAACTTGATCATTTTTTTTCTCAACAAACCATTTTTGTTGAGATGTATCATATCTTAAAAACTGCGTAGTTTATAGCTCGTTATACCTAGGTATTATGTATCTAAGGTCATGGGCGTATCCAGGTTCTGGGCTGGGGGGGGGGGGGGGTCAACCGTAACATTTCATGACTATATATTTTATATATTTATATCTACAACAGTAGATAGTAGAGATAGTAGAGAGGTTAATAAATTCCAGGGGGTGGGGCTGGTGTCTCTCCCTGTCCCTTCCTTGGTAGGCCCATGTCTAAGGTACATTTTTTAAATTCTTACATTTTATATGTTTATTAACGCTTTTCTTACATAAATTTATGTTTTTTTTTTTATAAAATACAACAGCGACTAAAGAACATCTAAATTTTTTAATAGCTAAATTATTACAAGGGTGGCTAAATCTATGTTAGGCATCTAATTGAGATAGAAATACACAACATACCTACATTGATCGAAGAAGGTTTTAAACTTAACATTTAACAAGTGTATAAATTATCCAACCTTAAGGGAAGACAGATCCAACTTGGTAGGGAAGATGTTTTGTAAAGAAAATTCAAAAACATCTATAATAATAAGTGGAGAGGATATGTACTTCAAAGAAAAAATAGTATAGGCAATATTAATTTTCCTAGAAATTGTTACTATTTGCTTAATAAAATAAAATTAATAGATCGTACATTAGACCTGACTTGACTAGTCTTTAATCTAATTTAAAGAAATGATTTGAAACGTATATAAATCCGAAATCCCCATTTTCAACCGATTTCCCAAGAAGTATTAGGTTATTAATTCAGCTATGTTTTCTTTATGTTAGTTATCACAGAACTCGGTCATTTAAGAACCAATTTTGAATTTTTTTTTTTCTGTTAAGAGCGTATACCTACTGCCCTATAGACTTAGACGTGGACATTAACGGTGGGACTGGTTTGTAGACTCAAAATCGCTCAGCGGGCTATGGAGAGAGCTATGCTCGGTGTGTCCCTCAGGGATAGAATCCGAAACGAAGAAATTCGTATAAGACCAAGGTCACTGACATAGCTCAGAAGGTTAGCAAGCTGAAGTGGCAATGGGCCGGTCACATCTGCCGTAGATCTGACCACCGATGGAGTAAACGGCTCTTAGAGTGGAGACCGCGTCTTGGCAAACGTAGCGTGGGACGCCCCCTTACGCGGTGGCGTGACGATCTACGTAGGGCGGCGGCGGGAAGTAACTGGATGAGGAGAGCCGAAGACCGGGCTCAGTGGCGCGCCTTGGGAGAGGTCTATGTCCAGCAGTGGACGAATGCCGGCTGATGATGATGATGATGATGACCTACAGCCCATGTGGTTCCATTTTAATTTGGTGAAGATTCATGCATGGTTTCGGAAATATAGGAAGTCAGTAACTGGAGTTTTACTGCGTTAAAATTATTTTGTACATCGTGTGTGCAATTTCTTCCTGAATCATTATAAAAACATGGTACTTAAATTGATGCTTAGTCCAAGTAACTTACCAATAAACACTTTTATTTACGGCGAGTAAATAAGAACATGAATGAAGTTTCTTTTTTATATCATAAGATAGCAAACAAGCAGATGGGTCTCCTGACGGGAAGAGTTAACCATCGCCTATAGACACCAAAGATGTTAATGGTGCGTTGCTATCTTGTGGCGAGGTCTAATGCCACATGCATAAGTTTACCGGCTACCTTATCCTCCAAACCGGAACACGGCAATGACAAGCACCGACGCTATTGCGGCAGGAATAGGTAAGGCGGTGGTACCAGACTCGGGCGAGAAAATGCAGAACTCTACCACCTAGTAGCCACGATGGTAGTGACTTGCATAGCCAATTGGTCACCTTTTACGACCTTTCTGGCAGAACGACAGTTGGTCTATTCTTTAATGGAGCCCGGGACCAACACGGGGAAAATTTATAAACCGCTGTGATTATGGGTGCAAACTAACACTCATTCCGCTTTTTTTTTCAAATTTAATGTTAGATCCAGTTGGATGTAAGAAATGAGTGCTAACTTACAAGCAGTAACTACTACTAAACAATTACGGACTTATGAATAAATCTGTTTGATAAGAGATTTACTCATAAGTCGTAACTATTTAGTTGATTAAAGATTTACAAGTTTTTAATAAATCTGTTCAATACTACTTAAATACACAGTACATAAAATAAGTGCTTTAGTTTGTCAGTTGTCAATTTGGAAAGGTAGGTAGAACAAGTGATTACACCCGAGATTATTTGGTACAACAGATTTCAACTGATGTTTTTTATTAGTCTACCTTACGACGACTTACTATTGCGTACCGTCTGGCAGTGCTTTAAGCCGCGTTTTCACAGGGTCAGTGCACAAGTTAGTATCGGCGCCGACACTGCCGCCATCAATGACTGCGCCAACTGACCTCAAAATATTCGTCTGCGAATATTGAAGTCAGCGCTGACTTTCCGCCGCTGTACTGACTTCAAATCAGTTTACATTGGGTATTTTTCGGGTCAGCGCTGACTTGTCTCGAAATCGAAGTCAGTTACTGACCCTGTGAAAACGCGGCTTTACTGTCGATATACCGCTCTGTGTCGATTTCGCACAATAAAATCGTTTTTATATCTTAGACTAAGCTTACGTAATAATTTGTAACTAAGCACTAAATTAATAAAGAAATGGATGTTTCAGAAACTAGATGTAGTAAATTATTTTTGACATGCTATTGTTTATGTCTATTCATATTAAGATAATCGAAATCTAATAATAATGTGGGCATTATAATTTTGATTATGGCAGGAATTCTTATCGATGTCTTAAATATTTTATGTGCGTAGGTTATAAAAATTTATGAAATATAATTATATCGTATCAAATATAAGCTCAGCAAAACAACCTTTATTAGGTACTAATGGCTACTTAAGCGCAAAGCTCTAAATAGACCTGGATTTAAAATGGACATTTTAAATTTAATTATTTCTAATTCTTAACATGTTTAACCTACATTTAGCATTTTCCTATTTTCCTACAGCCACAATTGAATTATCTATTATTATTAACTTATAACTACATAAATAGATATAAATAGAAAAGTTTTTTTCTAAGCGGATATACATTATACACATTACAGCAAGATTTATTTTAAATAAATTCTCGGCCAAGGTAAGGTTAGTACTGTGAGTGTATGTGTAATGTTTGGAATGCAAAGTGGGTTGAAAGATAAGATTCATGTATTGAAAATGGCAGATATCTGGATGTTTTATCTGCAACAGAGATTAAGCGTAGTGAAACCACTGATCTCCCCGGTGGCATGATGACTCTGTGGTCTGGTGTGCCCCACAGCGATCATTCTGGCGCCGGAGTATGTTTTGTTCTATCGTCACGCTTAGTATCTGATGTGAAGATTATGGGATGGCTGGCCCGAGATTTCTCTGTCTAATGCCACATGCATAAGTTAACCGGCTACCTTACTCTCTAAACCGAAACACAACAGTGACAAGTACTGACGCTACTGCGGCAGGAATAGGTATGCCGGTGTTACCAGACCCGGGCGAGACAATGCAGAACTCTACCACCTAGTAGTCGCGATGGTAGTGACTCGCATAGCCAATCGGTCGCCCTTTACGACCTGCCTGGCAGAACAGCAGTTGGCCTATTCTTCAAAGGAGCCCGGGATCAACACGGGAAAAATGTTCGGGATATTATGGTTGATGACAGTGAAACTCATTTATTGCGGTGATTTGAATGAATTGGTTGGGGCTTAGCGGCTTGGTTTCGATGCCGTACTTGGTCCGTATGGTGACAGTAGAGTGAACGACGCTGGTCAGCACATTGTGGATATATGCGTGGAAAAAACTCTTATTGAGGCTAACACAATATTCCCTCATAAGGACATACATTTGTATATATGGAGAAGGAATGACCAAAAGAGTGTGATAGATCTGATTTTGATTGATAGTAGACTCCGCAGTTGTTTAATGGATACGCGCGTCTACAGAGGTCCCAATCTGGAAACGGACCATTATGTGGTAATAAGCCGATATAAGAGTGCGTTTAAGGAATGGCGACATTGGCGACAGCGAATTTTATTCGAAGAGCTTGAAAGGATGAAGAGTGAAAAGTTGCATGGTCCGAGTATAGTCTGTAGGTATAAGATTTAAGTTCCATGTAGGTTGGCGAAAGTGAACTTATCGGACTTGGATATAGACGAATGTTGGGAAGTTTTGAAAAACAATATGGTGGTAGCCGCGAAAGAAGTATGTGGTAGTTCAGAATTGTGCAAATCAATGGAAGAAGATGCATTGTGGGATGATAAAGTGTAAGCTGCGATTGAGAGAAAGAAGAAAGCATGCCTACACTATGTATCATGTTTGCAAACGAATTATGGTATGAAAGATATGAGGAAAGACTTGTATCTTTGTTGAAAGAATGCCACTAAAACCTTAGTGAAAGAAAAGCGTGAAAGAGAATGTCTGAAAGCGGAAGAGACTCGCGAACAATTTCGAGGCAAACACCGAACTTTTTTGGAGGGAGGTGAAGAAGTCTAGTTGTTTGGCAGCCTCCAGAATGAATAGGATTAAGTTTAAGGATGGTGACATTCTCAAAAGCACATAGAGTGTGTTAAACGATGAAGTGATTATTTTGGAGATATGTATGAGTCTCTTCAGGACGCTGCCTCTGTCTCTGACTCAGTAAATGATTCAGAGACGGTGGAGCTATGCCAGGACGTTACTATGCAAGAGATCGTATAGGCGATAAGAAGTATGAAAAAATGGAAAGGCTGCGGGAATAGCTAAGTTGACTGCTGAGATGATCAAATATCCAAATATAATGTGTTAATCGACCAACCTATATGCCTCTACCCTACGCGGCAGGGTTTTTGATAATCTTCCTATAGAACGTTAAATTGTCTACAACTGTCTGTTGTAGTAACAGATTTAAACATTAGGGATCCACATTACGCGAGCGAGGCTCTATAATAAATATTATGAGTGTTGGGCAGTGTGAACCGAATGTCAATCGACTGTCCAGTTCACCACAATTCAATTTTTAACGGTTGACGAGGTGTTGTCATCGGTTTGTCGGTTATTATTGACCTGATAAATACCTGGTATGAATTTACATGTCCAAAGCCAAATGACAGTACAGTAACGTATACAGAAGTCGTTGCATGTATATTATAATACCCAAGATTTTTCGACATCGCTCAAAACCTCTTCTCTTGTGCGTTAAATATTTCTCGTGCATATCCTAAGATAAAATCCATATCGCAACGATATAATTTGCTTTTTTTATATATCATTAGGTAACAAACAAGCAGATGGCTCTCCTGATGGAAAAAGAAGCCATCGCCCGAAAACACCAAAGATGTTAATGATGCGTAGCTATACGAGTGGCGTGATGGCAATGTAACGTGCATAACTCTACCGCCTATCTTATCCTCCAAACTAATAATGAACACGACAATGACAAGCATTGACGCTATTGCAGTAGGAATGGTTAAGGCAGTGGTACCATCTAGAAGAACTCTTCCACCTGGTATTCACGATAGTAGTGACACGTATAGCTAACCGTTCGCTTTAACGAACTGCCTGGCAGAATAGCAGGAAGTTTATTTTTCAAGGAGGCTGACCAACACGGGACCACTTTGGGGTTAGCTCAATTTGTGTTATTTATCCACCGATATTATCATTACAATTTTGCCTTCATGGTTATGTAAATATTTGTGAATAATACAATGTACCTAACTAAATTGGTTAATTTTGTATGTAAAGTTATTTTAAGACTCTTTAAAATATGTCCCCTTAATTACTTAACTACTTTAAACAACATGTTTACATTTATCTAGATAGAATTTTTGATCTTTTGAGGCGATGACGTCAAAAAGTAGCTTATAGTCTAGGTCACAACGTGAAAATGGCGTTAATTATTATTGATAAACAAAGAGTAGGTAAACAATATTAAATAAGATGATATAAAAATATTAGCATAGCTCATTGGATTTGAAATGACTTGGAAAAATATACTAAAACAGCATCCATAAAATATCAGCACGTAAAAATTGCGATTATATGTTAAAAAAACGGATTGAATATGTTTCAGTAGTTTAGCAATTACTTAGATAGTAGGTATAAGCGTTATCGAAATTCTTAAAAAAATAAAATTCTGAAACAAACAAGAGAAAAAATATGATCGATATTATTAGCGAATTAGCACCTCGGCTCGAACTCTCTAATCTCTAAAAACTAGGTCATCTTTAGACGAATGCGATTTTCCTTCGTTATTCGAAAATAATTCAGAAAGACACATAATAGTTAGGCCTAACAATGTAGGGACGAATGCTTCGTTGACAACTACATTGGTTACCTACAATATACACTGTAATCTTTATTGGTTACACTTTAAAATGAAAGCTTGGAATAAAACGTAATTAAGCCAAGCTTAGACTAGGACTTAATTTTGATACAAAATGTACTACCCATGTAAATATTCCTTTAGAATTCTAGCGCAGAATGTGATTTTCCCTCATAGTATATTGTTATGTTAAATAGCGACTATAATTGGCATAGTGAAGACACTCTAAAATTCGAGTATATTATTTATAACCAAAACATTGCACAATAGCAGACAAATACATACGTACTCTAGCAAGGGCGTCGCCAAGGGGGTGAAGGAAGGGGTAGCTGGCCCCTTAGAGATTTTAAAAAAGTTGCCAAATGTAAAGCAACGAAATTCCTAAGTATTGGATTTTTAGTCTAATTATTTTTATTCTATTTTTCAAATAAATGTAATAACTTATTTACATGTTTTATTTATTGTACAGTCAAGAACTCGAGAAGCTTTTTAAGTTGGACTCTGTACCGTTATTATAACAATCGCTATAGATATAAATTACATTTACAGCGATTGTAATAATAACAGTTACAAGTGACAAGCTACATGTGCTCTCGACTTTACTTACAATTCATACTTTTCTCGTTCTCCATATCAACCTCCCCCCCTGGGCTATAGGCTGGCGACGCTCTCGTTCTCTAGTTAGATCTAGTAAAGTAGCGGCCAACGCTTCTCGATAGCTACATTGGTTACAATTTAAATGGAAACTTGAAATAAGACATAAGTAAAGCTAAGTTTACGACAACAATCGCGACACAAATGTAATACTTTTTTTTTCGACTTATTTAAGCATTATTAATAACTTTTTTACCCAGATTGATCGTTTGGTAGAGACAACATTTATGAGCGTAACCGTCACGCAAGTGACGTAAGAATTGTTGCACTACAAACCTCTCCGCAGGATTTGAGAACGGTTTCAAAAATACTTTTAGCGGTTTCTATAAAAGTTGCGTGAGATGAGAGCACTTCATAAAACTAAATTCACTGGTTTAATTCAAAACGAGGAATGATACTTTTATGCGCAATACGGGCAAAATTTGGGAGCGGTGAGTTGACCCAATTGGAAAAAAGTCATAAATTCTCACAGAACATTTAAAAATATGGACAAATGTACGTATAACTCATTGACATAAGACTTTATATGTGTATTTGTTATTCTTTTCAGTAGAAAAGTGGGAAAGATTTTTAAAAATCTCTAGAAACCGGTTTATTGATTCGAAACTCTTATAATTTTTCTCCATTAGAAAACAGGTGTCTTTGGGGTTGAGGGAAAGTTTATCGGCTACCTCACCCAATAGCTAATACGAAACCCAACAATAATGCGCACTAACTCTATTGGGGTAGAAATGGGTAAAATTACCACTTCCCTAATCATTGCGACGCGTTTGCTTTTTTCCTTTTTATGAACAATCCGTCTATTCTTCAAAAATATTATAACTTAATGTATCACCTTTCATCATCCTATTTATACTTTCGCTATCAGAGAAAAACAGAAACAAGGTGTACGTTACGGATACATTGTTGTACTGTGAACTTAGCTTTACGACAATCATGAATCGTATAAGTAAATGAGAAATTTTACTTTTCCATCATATATCAATATATAACAATCTACATCTAAAGGGTTACTACGTATTTACCTAAATTACCTCTAATGTAGGTACTGGGTGACATTAAGACCTACTCTAGTATAATCGAGTTTCCATTTAGCATGAGCGTTTGTTGTCGTTGTACGATGAAGACATTACACGAGCATCAGTCATTATTTGTAGTTTGAATTAAAAGTATCGGTCGTCTTTAATGAGATACTTATGTACGGGAGACTGAAAGCTTGTTATTTTATTTCGCTTAGGTTAAATGTATGTAAACTAAACCTAAATAAATGTTAATTTCGCCTTCGACTAGTTTACTCATTGCTAAACTAGAGGCCATTATAATCAACTTTATCGGCATCAAAGGAAAATTTCGACTGGTTGAGCTGTTGCCATTGGTTAGACGTATCACACTTAGAACAAACGGTGGTCAAAATTCATGTGGGTCGAATCGAAATTTTTCTTTGTTTTATAAAACATGTTGGTGACCTTAATATTAATATCCAAATGAGATTTTAACGGACGGCTTTCATATTCTTCTTGAGAAGCTTGGTAATAACGTTTTTGGTTGATAATACAATAAACGAATCTACAGTGAGTAGCGATAACTCTGTCCGATTGTCAAAGACATTTTTCTATAAATTTAAAACTATCAAATATATGTTATTATTTTATATATATAGATATAAATAAAAAATCCCTGATCAAAATAATTAACTTTAAATGATATTTTAAATAACTACGAAAAAAATGTCGATTAAAATATATTCACAGACACATATGCTACGACTCGCCGCTAATACCGCGGCCACTCGACGTGGTGTACTCGAATTTTAGGGAAATCGAAGGTTAAATGCGAGTATTTTAAAATGCATAATATTATTATTTTTTGAATACTTAGAATAATTTCGTTATTTTAATGTCATTGACCTAATCGCTCCTTTTGGGTCGGACAGGGTTTTTGTTACTCATTGTATAGTTCTCTACATTTTATACCGCTTAACAATCGCGGAAAGAGTTTTATATAAGCAATATACTCAAAACTCTTTCAGCCATTATTTTTCACATACCTAATATGAGAGTTAAAAAATGTTCATTAACAGAAAACCACATCTAAAAATTTGAGTGTCCAAACTATTTCTAACCTCACTCTGTGTTTTGCTTCACTTCGTAAACGTAGCATCGATTCTCAGCCGTCTGCCACGTATGGAAAATCGTCAGTGCTCTGGAATGGGCAGGTCCGGGAAGTTGTCTGGGAGTGGCGGGAGCACGTTTGTCTCGAACTGACCCGACATGTTCCCTGGTGGCGAGTAGTTTGCCACTACTATTACTTTACCGGCCCTGGAGCGAGCTTTACCAACACCGAAGAATCTTGTCGCCACCCACACCATTTGTGTAAAATGTCCTAATAAATGAGAAAAAATAACCTTCAAATGTATATAGGCAATTTTGACGGATCTACAATTTTATAGCTATAGGACGAAGATGGATTGGAAATGAAATGTGGCCACATACAGAAGCAACTCAGCAGGTTTGTTTTGGAAAGTCAAAAAATAGGCCTCGAATACATTACAGTACCTACAGCTATCCGACTGCACTAACCTAAAATGTCTCTTTTCTTATACCTAGAAACTTGCTTCTGCCTCACATATAAGCATCCTATCCACGCATTATCGTCCATATAAATACGGTATATATAGTGGGGATAACAGCGCCCTACATGCTGCTACAGCATGTCACGTGTTCCCGACATGATTCTTTTTTCTTAAGAGCCATTTCACAAAATCGCCCAACTGAAATTTAGGTATTTTCTAATAGATGCGAGAGCTAATCGTCCTCGTCCACATAGTGCACCTAGTGCTGGTAAAATGAAAATAGTATTGATACTTTTAATATTTTAAATATTACCCGCGGTTTTAATTTTGGCACACGGACGTAGCGGATTTTATACTATTCTCTTTTGTTTATTTTTGAAATAAAAAATAAATGAATAATATTTAAGTGACCTATTTTTGCATAAAAATAGAATATAGTTTTATTTTATGCTAATTTCTATAAGAAAATGACATTACATACAAAAAACCCAGTTAATGTTTTGTTAATTTTCGTTGAAATATACATATTTGTTTAATTAATTAGATATAGTTATAGATTTTTCAGGAAACAAGTAATCCATTCAGGCACAATTATTGGATGTTTCTAATAATTTAGTATTTTTTCTAATTAAGTTTATTAATTCTAGCAGTAGCAATACTTTTTGGAAAAATAGCTTCTTTGCGTAATGTCGAAACTTGATTTCGGAGACAATTTATTATAAGAAATACAATTGATGACTAAAAATTTTGTTTCATTGAGGCAATATTCAAAAGATTAAACTATATAATGGTACTATTTAATTAAATAAAAGTACCTTATAATATGAGAAATTAGGTGTTGGAAAATTTTGATTTCTCGGCTTTGGTGTGCATTGCGCATTACACTTTCACGACTAAACCACTTTACCGATTTTGATGAAATTTGGCAAGGAGATATTTGAAGACTCAGGTTCAAACATAGGCTACTGTATTCTAAGCCCTAAGCCTGATGGTGCTGACATAGGACATGCAATTTTTTATGAAAGATTAAATCGATATGTTACTTTATTTGCATTGCAGCTGCGAGTGTCAGTTAGTAACTTTATTTACAAGGTATCTTGTAGTTCTTACCTGCATTCACATTTGCGTGCAAAACATCGGACTCTTTGAAAAAATTGTACTGTCGAACAGCTGCATACCAATATGATGATACTTCTTGTCCTGTGAATGAAAAAACCCTATAACATTACATTGTGTATTATGCATATTATTATTACCCACGTATGTTTAAACTCATATAAAAAAGAAGCCAGCCGGCCTCCTGCCAGGATTTACATTCGCATTGGTCTAAAGATGATGGTGTCAGTCATGATCGCTCGAGTTGTGATATTCATCATCACTGCATGTAGTCCAATCGGATTATACATGACTTAATCTATACATATAATAAAATCGTAGGAAAGTCAGAACTGTACATTGAATATTTTTTTAAAAGAATACTTGGGGCGTGATCTACAATCGATATCGAAGCCACAAATATAGTTTTTAGAATTTTTGTCTGCTTGTCTGTATGTATGTCCAGTGTAAACTCAAAAAGTACTGTATGGATTAATTTAAAATTTTGCATGAATATTACTAACAGGTCGGGTCAACATATAGGCTACATATTATCACGCTATCACCAACGGGGAAGGAGCTGTGCGGAGTAAACGAAGTCCGCGCGGACCAAATTGCGGGCAACAGCTAGTTTAGGATAAAAACGTATAGCCAATTTTTTTGTTTGCCCTCGACAGAACCCATGTATTTTAAACGTGTTTTTTTTTCTTAGAACTGTCTTTATCGAAAGACGTTTGGTATAAAAGATTTGATCTACCATTTGCACCAATTGCTTGCCGTGTACAGCTCTATGTAAAAATCACGTGAGATTGTTAGTTTAGCTGTAAATTGCAATTATACACCGCAATTTCTATTTCGCTTTTTTCAATAATTCAACATATCGTAATCAACGTATTAATTTTCACAGTAGTTTGTAATGAGCGCAACGCTACTCCCGAGATAGTCATGTAAAGTTTATTGACCTTTTTTGCGAATTTTATTTTAGCAACTATTAATAAAAGCGGTGAACGGAAAGCCTAAGCCTTTCCCATCTTTCTTAGAAGGCGCACGGAGCGGAAAAAATGCAGGCTGTTCGGTTCAGAGTACCTTGAAGAATCGATCGACAAGAGAGACAAAATCATCAATAAAAATATATGTTTTTGAACGAACAAAAAAATCAACGAACAAAAAAATTTAATTACGAATTATACTTCGCACTCGTAAACGTATTGGGAACTAATTCTTCTAATTAAGAGCCATTTCACAAAATCACCCAACTGAAATTTAGGTATTTTCTGATCGATGCGAGAGCTGGACGTCGCCGTTCATATAGTACACCTAGTGTTGGTAAAATGAAAATATAATTTATACTTTCCATCGTCGGCACTTGGTGAAACTCCGTCATAATTATTGTTTTAAATTTTACACTTGTACTGTTTCACAATTCACTAATTATATATAATATATACTTTTTTATTTAAATAGCCAACCGGTTTCGCATTTCACTGCATCATCAGGGCTAAAACTTAAATTGTCAACAAATATGTTGTGTTAGGAATTGTTAATAATGGTCGGTCCGACCATTATATAATGTCAATAAAATGAAAATAGTATTGATACTTTTAATATTTTAATTATTACTACGCGGTTTTAATTTTGGCACACGGACGTAGCGGATTTTATACTATTCTCTTTTATTTATTTTTGAAATAAAAAATAAATGAATATTATTAAAGTGGCTTATTTTTGCATAAAAATAGAATATAGTTTTATTTTATGCCAATCTATAGGAAAATATTATTTGATAACAAAAATCCGAAACTTGATTTCGGAGAACATTTATTATGAGAATTACAATTGATGGTTAAAAAATCTGTTTAATTGAGGCAATATTTAAAAGATTAAACTATCTAATGGTACTATTTAATAAAATAAAAGTACCTTATAATATAAAAATTAGTAGTTGGAAAATTTTGATTTCTCGTCTAAAGTGTAAACTGCCTCTTAAGACTTTTCGAAAGGGAGATGCGATCCATGAAGAATTTTCTATTTTTGTTAACAAATTTTTGTTAATTTAAGAAATTCGTCCAACAACAAAAAAACTTCGTTAATATTGTACTAACTTTTATCTAATAAATAAATAATCAGCGTATTATACGGATTTTTTTTTTTTTTATAGTAGAGGGGGCAAACGAGCAGATGGTGCACCTGATGGTAAGTGATCACCGCCGCCCATGGACATCCGCAATACCGGGGGTATTGCAGCTACGTTGCCGGCCTTTTAAGAATGAATAAGCTCGTTTCTTGAAGGTCCCTAAGTCGTATCCATTCGGAAACACCCCCGAGGGCAATAGATTCCACAAAGGAGTAATGCGAGGCAAAAGGTGTCGACAAAAGCGCACGGTTGTGGATTTCCAGACATCGAGGTGGTGAGGATGGAACTTTAAATTATGACGCGATGTCCGATGGTGGAATTTAGCGGCAGGCATTAGTCCGAACAACTCGTCGGAACACTCCCCATGATAAATACGGTAAAAGATGCAGAGCGAGCCTACATCTCTGCGTAACGCCAAAGAGTCAAGCCGATTAGAAATAGCCTGGTCGTCGACGATTCGAACCGCTCTACGTTGAATGCAATCAAGAGGAAGAAGCTGGTACTGAGGAGCTCCGGCCCAGAGGTGAGAACAGTACTCCATGTGAGGTCGAATTTGGGCCTTGTAAAGTAGGAGGCGATGGGCTGGCATGAAGTACTGCTTTGCTCTACTGAGTACACCAAGCTTTTTGGAGGCTAGTTTAGCCTTCTCATCCAAATGACCGCGGAACTGAACGTTGTTCGATATGTCGACTCCCAGAATTCCAATACTGGCTGAGGCTGTCAGGAGAGTATTTTCGAACCGAGGTGATACGACAAAGGGTGTTTTTTTTTACGGTGAACGCACAGAGCTGCGTCTTTTTGGGGTTAAATGTAATAAGGTTTTGACGACCCCATTCTGAGACATCAGTTAGTTGATTCTCGAGTTCAGACACGAGCTTGATCCGGCCCTCTTCGACGTGTTCCCGAGAAATACCGCTACGGCCGGAGTATGTAGCATCAACAGTACTGTCGTCCGCATAGCAATGTATGTTACTAATTCGCAACATATCATTGATATGCAAAAGAAACAGAGTCGGTGATAGCACGCAGCCTTGGGGAACACCAGCATTGACAGGTTTAAGATCGGAGCATGCACCGTCGACTACGACCTTAATGCTCCGATCAGCCAAAAAACTGGTGATCCACTTGCATAGTTTCTCGGGAAGCCCATAGGAAGGCAGCTTTGAGAGAAGCGCTTTATGCCATACCCGATCGAAGGCCTTCGCTATGTCTAAACTAACTGCCAATGCCTCCCCCTTGGACTCAACTGCCTCCGCCCAACGATGTGTAAGGTACACTAGAAGATCACCAGCTGAGCGGCCACGACGGAGACCGTACTGACGGTCACTAATCAGCTGGTGCTCTTCTAAATACTTCAGGAGCTGACAGTTTATAAGTGTCTCCATGACTTTGGAGAACAAGGAGGTTATGGCTATTGGCCGATAGTTTGACGGATTAGAGCGATCTCCTTTTTTAGGAATGGGATGCACTAAAGCTGTTTTCCATGAATTCGGTACCACGCCGAGTGAATAGGAGAGCCGGAATAGGTGCGTCAATACTGGCGCCAACTCTGGAGCACATACTTTAAGCACAACAGGAGGGATGCCATCAGGCCCACTCGACTTGTGGATGTCCAAAGAAAGAAGTGCTTTACGCACAGCTGACTGCCGAAACTGCGGTTCTGGCATGGAACTATCACACTGCGGTATGGTAGGCGGTGTGTTCCCTCGGTCATTCAGAGTCGAGTTGGCCGCAAAGAACGAGCCCAGAAGATCGGCTTTCTCCTTTGCGGTATGGGCCAGAGAGTCATCGTCTCTGTGCAAGGATGGAAATGAAGGCTGGGAGAAATTCCCTAAGACAACCTTGGCGAGAGACCAGAACGCACGAGTGCCAGAAGGAAGGCGAACTAATTTCTCACCAATTCTGCCAATGTGTTCCGCTTTTGCCTTGGCGATAGCTCTTTTGAAGAATCTCGAGGATGAGTTGTACTTCTTTCGTAATGCGCTAGTTTTTACATCACGAGATGCCGACGCAGCAGCCCAAGCTCGGTAGCAATCCTGCTTTCGGCGTAAAGCCGCTTTGCAGTGGCGACCAAACCAAGGCTGAGACTTGCCACCGATGGGCACCGCAGAAAACGGAATGAAAAGTTCCATTCCCTGCAGCACCACATCAGCGACAGAGTCAGCGACAGCATTCGGATCATCCAGCGAGAAGCACAACCGCCCCCATGGGTAGGATGCAAAGAAAGACTGCATCCCGTCCCAATCTGCTGACCTATAGTGCCAAACGCGACGACAGCCTGCAAAGGGAGACCGTGATGGGCGCGTGACCGGCACTTTGCTCCGGATCAGGCAGTGGTCTGACGTTACCTGGTAACGATCCGGGTCAGAGGTCAGCAGGAGATCCAACAGTGAAGGCGTATGGCCATCCACATCGGGAACACGCGTAGGCGAGGTTACCAATTGTGTTAGACCATACGCCAAGGCAAAATCGTGAACAGACCTCCCCGCATGATCGGTGGTGCGAGAACAAAGCCATTCGGCGTGGTGGGCATTAAAATCGCCCAAGATCACGATCTCTGCGGAGGGGGTCTGCTCTAACACGGAATCCACAGCCGTTTGTAAGCGCTCAATGAGCCGGTCAATTTCAGTATTCCCGCTATGGGACCTGTATAGGCACGCGTAGCTGCGTGGATGGTCGTCGCAAGCTACGCGTAACCAGAGGATGGATAGGTCCTGACCTTTAAGTCTGCCGAGGCGCCGGTAACAAATATCTTCTCTGACGTATGCGCACACACCAGCCCGCGGTACAAAGGAATGTTCCAGTTTGTACCCCGGGTAGGAGAGGTAGGAAGTGTCAGCCGGAGAAGATATCTGTGTCTCGGTCAAGAAGAGCAAAGCTGGCTTCGCCGTCTCGAGATGGTAGTGGACGGCGTTCAGGTTAGAATGAAGGCCCCTGATATTACAGAAATCCACAGTGAGCGTGGTAGGGGGTGCCATGGTCTTCTTGCTCTGTTTGCCCCGGACAGAATTGTCTATGAGCGCAATTTTGCCCCCCCCCCCAGAATACGCAGGGCAGCCTGAGCATCCATGATCTGGCTGGAATCCAGAGCACGGACGCTCAGGGGGGGATTCTCCACTGCTGGTGCAAGTGGTACCCCCCTGGGGTAGTTTTTTTTTAAATAGCGCATTCATAGTGTGCGGGGGGGGGGGGGGATTTAGGCCTCCGGGACTCTCACAAACCAGAAGAAACGCAGCAGCGGAGCTGCTACTTTACGTCGGTGTCAAGTGAGAGAGTGGTATCTCCCCGGGCGTGCCGGCCTATTCAGTTGCAAATGCAGTATGGCACTACCACTAATTTGGTTGATTGACTGCACCGGTGCTAGATAATTTTTGAACAGAAATTATCCCACCAGTGGGCGATGGGGTCGTCACATCCCTACGCCTTTAATTATGGTTAAATACTTTTTTTGCCTTCCGGGCAGAAAGTGGCAACTTTCGTTCCGCTGTGCTAAACAAAGTTGCAGCTTTCCGCCTTCGTCGCACAAAAAAATAGTATACAGTCCTTGGAAAGTAAAAACGAAAACCTCAGATCACATGTTTGTCGACCTCGGCTTCGCCTCGGCCAACAATTACATTTGATTTCAGGCTTTTCTTATTTTCATTCGCAAGGGGTGTAATATACTATAGAAGAGCTTGTAGACTAACAGTAGGTAATATTTTTTACTGCGTCTACTGCACAGTCTACTGTATGTCAATTTTAATAATATACATTTGTATAATGATTTATAGTTGATACTTTTGATGTAGATAAATAGTGTCTTTGGTTATATACATACAACTTTTCGCTACTTCTAAAAACGATTTCTCAAATAAGAAACATTTTATTTTGTACTTGGACAATGCATCGATGTTTTTAACTTCCCGTTACGTATATATGATTATATATGATTTTGCCCCAATTTTCAAAAATCAAGTTTTCACTACATCTCCACGTTTTGAGGTCTTAGGAACCTTTTTCGCTTATTTTCACGATAACGCCTGAACGCCTGAATGTCATATGTGTATGTAAACATATCATAACTTTTAAATGGCTTGATTTCCTGAAAAATTAAATTTTATTGAAATTCTAAGAAATTTAAAAAAAAAATTGGCGAAACAGTATTTTTTTAATATAACTTCCAAATTAATGTACCGAATATATTGTAATCTAATCAGCTCTTTTCCTCAATTAACTGTGTACAACGCATAAATTGCATCAAAATCGGTTTATCCGTTCGGAAGTAATCGTTGACGAAAAATAAAAAAAATGTTTTTTCGACATATCTTTTAATCAATGACAATGATTTTTTAAATATTAATATTTTGTTGTTTACTTACTTAATATTATTAAAATAGCTTTCAGGCTAATATACCGATTGACTTAAAAATCTAATTTCTCTCCAGTAATTATTGTTTGTAAATTGAATCAAAAGTTGTTGATTTATTTGGTGTTTATCACTAACTAACATTTTGGAAAAAAGATTTTTTGATATTACTTCGCCATTTTTCAGCCTATAGACTATGAAGCTGGGAAAATATTTTAGAGCTCAAAAAATGCGTTGAATGCCACGCAAAAGATCAAAATCGATCATCGTTTCCAAAATATATAGGTTGTCAAAAATGAAATTACTATCATATTTTATAATAAAATATTGATTTTTGAATTTTGAAAAAATCTTAGTAAAAACTATTTTGTTCCTTTGAGCTTAAAATAACTCAATTTAGCGGGAAGTTTCAGGGATGGCCTGTAGGGTCAACCAGTTTACAGATTTTTTACCAACAGATCCACGAATCTCTTTGTATGAATGAAAATGCTTAACCAAATTGGTTATTGTTTTAATTCGTAGTGTGTTAAATGTGACATAAGTAAGTGGTCGTATCGCAACACCTTAATTATTATCTAGTTTAGACAGGCAAAGAAAATTATATGAAACCATTATCTTACCAGTGACATCAGGCTGGATATCGCTGACTGGTCGTTGGTACAGATTCTGTCCCACGTCTCTATCGTTTCTGTAGTGGAACTTATTGGTATGCGCCAGATGGTTCGCCCACGCCTGCGCGTAGTCACACAGCTGAAAACGACAACATGATGGCTCAATCCACATTCTAATCATAGAAGTAATTATTTGAAAAACAAAAACCCGACTGCGACTCTTTCCGAAAAAAATACAGTCTATTACGCAAAGCGAATTTAACGATAACTCTCAAGCTGAAATCCATTAAGCCGTTTAGGCTAAAGAGCGTGCTAAATATATATACATACATTAATTTGAAAAATATAACCCTCCTTCTAATTTGGTTGGGTAATAAAGCCCTCGACACGGATACATTAGATAAATTGTCCGAAATAGCTCTAGAGCTTTAAGCAAGTTGTGCGTTTTAAATTAGGTAAGTACGCTGGTTTTTATATTCTAGTATTTTCAGAAAACAAGCGTTCTACTATCATTTTTAAAAATATATAAACGGGTCAAAAACGCTTACATATATACAACTTGTAAAGCAGGAGATAACTTAAATCCGTAGACGGATTTAAGTTGTCTCCTGCTTGGTATCCAGTGATCAGCAGAATAAAGCCTTTGCACCTGCAAACAAATAAAGTCCAAGATACGGTTAGTGTTGTGTGTAGGCTAAATTCGAAAAAACAAGACCAGAAGGGGGTAGATGAAAATCGATCCCGACGTGAACGACGGAGGAAACTCGCTGCTCCAGTCTGCTCGTGACCACGGTTAATGTAACTTGGCCGAAACGTCGAGCTTTACAAGTAAGTTCTATATATGTACGCGTTTTTGACCCGTATATATATTTTTAAAAACATATTTATTAATCTATATGGCGCGAGCGTCATCTCACAATCTAAAGATGATTATCATTTTTACAGCAATAGAAGAAAGCGCTACAAAAAATTAGGAGATGGCTATCTATATGAGATAAAAACTACCAGGGATTGTCAGCTGAAGTGCAGATAGTAGGTACCTACCTAAAAAAAACTTTTTTGGTAAAATTGCGATTTAACGAGAAAACAATTATATCTAATAATAATCGTGTTATTATGGTGTATGTAATCTCTCCTATCCGAAACGGCTTGACCGATTTTGTAATTTTGTTTTGAAAGGTAAAATTAATTAAATTTGCTAGTCTCCGCGAATTGTTCTATGTGACCTCTGCGATGACATTGAAATGAAAGACACCGGTTTTAGTAAACGGATAAAATTCACCGATGGTCCGGACAAAAAAGAAGACCCCAACGACACAATTTTCCACCCACATCCACCATACTTTCATTTACGTCGGCAGCAAACACAAAAGTACACAATTTACGCACTCGACGCACGTTTCAATTCGAAAACAAAGCATCTTCAGAGAAACGAAATAGTGTTCGATGGCAGATTAACATTTGCCGGGTCATCTAGCAGCTATATTATGTAAATTTAGAAAGCAAAACCTAATCGAAATACGAAACTCCACTCAAACGTTTATTTTTAGGGCTCCCAAGTAAACTAGAAACCCTTTTAGTTTCGCTATGTTCGTCCGTCCGTCGGTTGGTTTTGGGGGTGGAAAATAATTCGCGGTAGTAGTATGATGAAGTTATAGTATATTATAATATACTTAGTCTATAATAATGAACTTGAAAGGAAAACTATCACGATTTACAAGGCTTTATCTACAAGTTTTTGAGTGATAGTATTATTGTTTTAAAATGTGCTTGGAGAATTTGTTACAGGCGTGATGCGTTTATATATGTCATTGATGTTAAATAGGTTAAATGTTCATCGTATGAAATAATAAAAACCCTTTTCTTAGTACTTCGGAACCCTACATTGCGCGTGGCCCGACACGCATCTTATCAATTTATTTTAAACTAGCTGTTTCCCGCGACTTCGTCCGCACGGACTTCGTTGACTCCGCACAGCTCCTCCCCTGTAGGTAATAGCGTGATAATATTTAGCCTATATGTTGACCCGACCTGTTAGTAATATTCATGCAAAATTTGAAGTAAATTCATGCAATACTTTTTGAGTTCACCCCGGACATACAGACAAACAGACAAAAATTCTAAAAACTATATTTTTGGCTTCGATATCGATTGTAGATCACACCCCAAGTATTCTTTTAAAAAAATATTCAATGTACAGTTTTGACTTTCCTACGATTTTATTATATGTATAGATAGATTAATTGAAGCAGTTGGTCAGGATGACGTTACTTAATGCCTACTCCAACGAAACCTCCGCCACGCGGCGCTACGACAGGTTCGATCTACGACAACCGCCATTCGCTACGAATTTTACAGAGAGAAATAAAACGAAGGCGCAGTACTGTGGGTAGGGAAGTAGAGCGTAGGGCCGCACTTAGAGGGCGATCTTCTGTCACGCACCGATGACAAAGAAGCAACCTTTCTAATAAAACGGCCCCAGGCCTCCTCTTTATACATCTTCTAGTTTGCATCTTCAATTCATTTCTATCCGGTTGCGCATTCCCGGTCGAGTGGAGGGAGGCAACCGTCCGCTTCATAGGGATACACGAACCGGGAAGCTACGGAATGGCATACGTAGTTACCATCCTATTAGCCTAATTAGTACTTTAGAAAAAATCTACGAAATAAAACCTGTCTTGCGGCCTTTTTCAAGAAAAAGGTCTAATAATAAACGAGAGTTCAGAGCAGCTTATTCCGGCAGGCAACAGATGCACCGATTCTTTAGCTGCATTTAATGCTGCCCCGGGGCTGCAGTTTTCAACAGAAGTTCCGTTTCTCGACGTCGCGATGGGATTCGACAAGGTACATATGTCAAAACGGCTTAATTTACCAGCTATACCATATTGGTTTACTCTCTACGGAGACTCTATATGGAGACTGTCGGTCCCCACCTCTCTCCATTGTAATATTCATACAAGCCATGACACGCTACAACTGACCTCTGGCGCCATATACAGCTGCGGCGCTCCATGGCGCTGGCGGTACACGTTGTGCCAGCACAGACACTCGGTGATGAAGTCACTGTCCTGCCATGCGGTCCGCACTTCGCTCCACTGTACCACCATGCTAACAGGTCTCGTTCGTAACACCTGAAACAGTAGCATATGAAACAGTAAAATTATATAAAATATTGTGATTTTAAGTAAGGACCGAGCAAAACTAAAAGGAGTTTAACAAAAGTGCACGCTTTGCAGCGCTAATTATAAGTAACAATATTAATTAACTAGCTGTGCCCGCGTCTTTGTCTTCGTGGAAAGTTTGTAAATAAAAGTAGCCCAAGTTACACCTATACCGTGGTTTAAAAGAAAGACAGTCCAGGGGTTTTAATAGCATAGTTCCCATTCTCGTGAGATTTCCAGGATAAAGACTATCCTATGTCCTTTCTCAGGTCTCAAATTATCTTTGTACCAAATTTCATCCAAATCGTTTCAGTGGTTTACGCGTGAAGATGAGACAGACATATAGAAAGAGCTACTATCGCCTTTATAATATTAGTACGGATAAACTACACGTACTAGACTATTATAAAATAAGAAATCAGCTTATGAAATTAAAAAAATTATAAGAAAACCCGGTCTCGAAATGTCAATTATTTCGGAAGTTATCGTGACCATACCATATAAAGAAAAAATCGAGTCGTCCACGTACATTTATTTCAAACCATGTTAAACATGTGGTCTGTGGTTACATCCTTGATATACGGGATACGTCTGCTCATGCCCATACTCAGGGCTTATTCATTTATTACATATGCAGACTTAGAGGGGAGGGGGAGGGTAGGGGAACCGACTATGTCTAATTTTATCAACAAGGAGGAGGGAGGGAGTCTTGATAGTTCTTACTAAAACACAAAAATGCGCAAAGTTAAAATTATACCACCCCGTCAAAAAAATACCGGGAAACGATCTACAATACAAAAATTAATGTTAGTTATTCATCAAAATTTATTCTATCACCTTCAAAGTATTGTATGGCGTATGCTCCTTCAGAAACAATACGCTTATGCCAACAAAATAATTCAATCATCAAAACATTTTATAAGGTCCAAGAGAGTGCCTGGAGCTCTGTAGTTACAGGTCTCGACCACAGAATACTAAGAGACTACCAGAAGTCAATGTTACATATAAGTATTATTCGAGCATAGCACACATAGAGATTCAGTAGTCAATCTACATACATGTGATGTTCGAGCAACGCACACATAGACACCTCTCACGGACGCGATATCTGCGTCTGTGAGAGGTGTCTATGTGTGAGTTGCTCGAACATCACATGTATGTAGATTGACTACTGAGTCTCTAGTATACTGTGTCTCGACCTAGTTCAGACTCCAGACGCTCACAAGGAAACTTTTCATTTTTTAAGTGTGTACTAACTACAATTTGATTAATTTGTAATCAAAAACTTTCATACTTCTGATTGTATGTTTTCCTCGTGAGCAGTAAATAAAGAATTATTATTATTATTTTTTTAAATGCTTTTTCCGGATTTTTCCGTAGATAGCAAACAAGCAGATGGTTCTCCTGATGGAAAGAGTCAACCATCGCCTATAGATACCACAGGTATTAATGATGCGTTTCTATCTTGTGGCGAAGTTTAATGTCACATGCATAAGTTTACCGGCTACCTTACCCTCCAAACCGGAACACGTCAGTAACAAGCACTGCCCATTATTGCGGCAGGAATAGGCGGTGGTACCAGACCCGGGAGAGACAATGCAGAACTCTACTACCTAGTAGCCGCGATGGTAGTGACTTGCGTAGTCAATCGGTCGCCTTTTACGACCTGCCTGGCAGAATTGCAGTTGGCCTATTCTTAAGAGGAGCCCGGGACCAACACGGGGTGAAATTGAGTTCAGTTCTCACCGCGAATTCTCATTTATGTGTTTTGCGGTTCTACTGAATATAAACGGGTGCCACACAGTGGTAATTTAAATCTATCATAAAGGCGACCGAGTGGCTCTGTGCGTCACTATCATCGTGACTACTAGGTGGTAGAGTTCTGCATCAGCTCGACCGGGTCAGGTATCACCGCCTTACCTATTCCTGCCGCAATAGCGTCAGTGCTTGTCGCTGTCGTGTTCCGGTTTGGAGGGTAAGTAGCCGGTAAACTTATGCATGTAGTATTAGACCTCGCCACAAGATAGCAACGCACCATTAACATCTTTGGTGTTTATAGGCGATGGTTGACTCTTTCCATCAGAAGACCCATCTGCTTGTTTGCTATCTTATGATATAAAAAAAATCTAGGAAATGAAAGAAGTCAGCGGAAGCGGTGAACAAGGTAAGATTAGGTAAGGTGGTGCTTTTTTGTTTGTTAAATTTTTGGTCAAAAATTCGTTCGCAATGGCGGCCTTGTGCTAAAGCGTATTATCGTGGTAAAAACCAAGAGCGTACTTTCCAAAATTTGGCCTTTTGGTCGATTTTGCTCACTTAAACACCGATAATATTCTTTACTCACCGTTTGATCTTCCGACATGAATTCTGAGCGCACAGCACCGCGATATTCAAAGAAAACAGTCAGCGTTACTTTGACTTTTGATTAACTTTCGCGTGGTTGTTTCGGTTTCGGTTCGTGGTGCTTTCGCCACTCGAATCTTGGCGACTAGTTTGCATTGATTAGTTTGTATGTCAAATTCGTAAACCCACGTCTCGTTACCAGTAAAAATGCTTTTCAAGAATGTTGGGTCGAAATTGACTCGTTCTAGCATGTCTTCAGCGACTCATAAGTTTTTGGAGAAAATGTAGATCTTTTGAGCCTAGCCGAGCGGCAACAAGTTTCATATCCAAGTGATAAGCTAGAAATGGTACGGATCGAATCGTGAGACACAGAATGTTCAGCGGCATTTTGCTAGGCACTTCGTCAAAGGCGATCGATTGGCTATACGTTTCACTACCAACGTGACTACTAAGTTATAGAGTTCCGCAACGTCTCGCCCAGCTCTATGGTACCATCGCCTTACCTATTTCTGTCGCAAAAGCGTCAAATGTCAATACTTGTCACTGTCGTATTTCGGGTTGGAGGGTAAGGTAGCGGGGTAAACATATGAATGTGGCATTGCTAACCCGCCACACGGAGAGAACGCTCAACGTACCATTAACACCTTAGATGTCTACAGGCGAAGATTTTCTCTTTGCAAGCTAAAGGGCCCTTTGCTTGCCTTAGCAAACAAAAATTATAATAAAAATAAAAAATATACATAATTTATAACTTCAATATTATTATATACTTAGCTCAAAAATACCCGCTCGTGATCACGGTCAATGTAACTTGGCCGAAACGTCGAACTTTACAAGTAAGATCTATAAGTATACGCGTTTTAGACCCGTTTATATATTTTAAAAATGATAGTAGAACGCGTTAGTTTAAAAGGTTTTTAAAAAATATTTTTTAAATATTTGTAATTCGTAATCAAATAAAATTCATCGAATAGCTTTGGTATTTAAAATGTTGAACGTAGCAAAACTTCGCGTTAAGAGGAGTTTAATACACATTGCGCAAAATGCTAAGTGCATTAGTTGGCAATGCTTTATATTTGATATGGCCAATAAGTTACGAACGTTCCACTTTTGAGTTAGAAGCTAAATCAATAAACTTAAGTGGCAATATCTTGCAACGGTTCGGCGGTCAGAGCCAAATGAAATTTCTTCTAAAGTCTAAACAAATAAAACTGATAAAAGTTTTAGTAGGACGAATACTCCAAGGATAATCCCCTTCAAAATACGGATTTATTATTGCTTGACTAAGTTCTTTTTATTTAGTTCAACCTTCTTATTTTTCACCCACATTTTTTCTTTTAAAACTTTATGACCCAGCACGATGTACTTACTGCACACGATTAAAGTATTTTTTTTAAAATGTGTTTTTTCTGTTTGCGGGAAATTTACACTATTCCTTGAAATGCCGTCACATTGATGTAGCGATGGAAAGTGGTGTAAAGGTTGGAGAGGGATGTATACGGAGCTAGAATCTACATTTTCAGTTTTTTTCTAATTTTTTTCATGTAGTTTATAGTTCTTCATACTTTCTCACCAGAGAAAACCATTTTTAGTAGATAATTCCTATCTTTGTGCATGAGATATCGACCAAGTAATGATGTTCGTCTTGAGCCGTGACGGAAAAACGCGGCCGTAAGAATCTGACCAAACACACCTCTAATAATTGGACCGATTTAAGCCAAAATGATCCAATCCACAACGTTGACAAATTCGAGTTTTTGTGACCAATGCACTCCGAATAAGGTATATTTTAACATAATATCAAACTCAGAACTCTATGTTAATAATTGACAAAAATCCGTATGGTCCAACCCGCAGCAGAAATTTCGAAGACCATTTTTTAAAATGAATAAGTGTTTCAAGCTATTAGAATCATTTTTGCATTTTCTTGATTGCCCTGACGTGTGTTAATTTTTTTTTGCTATAATGATTTAATCTACTTGGAACAATCATGCTTTTAAATACAATATAGAAAATATTACAAAAATCGTTCTGCTTAAATGTTCCAATAACCTTGAATCATTTTAACTCAATTGAATTTTTAAAAAACGATTTACATTATTTTATATTAGTCATATAAAGTTATCTTTAGTGTCTCGGTGATAAAGTAAACAGAATATTATGTTTATACAGAAAAAATTAATTACGTAGGCCGTGTTCTGGTTTTGTAATGCTTAAAGTTGTATTTTTAATTTTATTTATTTATTTAACTCTTTATGTACAAAAACAAAATATCTTCTAACACTAATTGGATAAAATATTATACATAGGCGTACTTATCTCTTTAAGAGATCTCTTCCAGCAAAACCTGTACAAGGACAGGTGTTGTAGAAAGATTATTACAAAGCAGGTAAGCGTACATTAGAGTTTATCACATGCAAGCATAAGTTCATGCACATAATATATATGTATAAATAAAAATAAAAAAAAGGACTAAACTGATTAATTAATTTTAACATCCATACATCACAGCGAAAAATCTACAGGCAAAGGTTGAGCTAGGTAGTTAAGGCAAAGAAACAAATATATATGTATATATATAATATGAGTAAAGGCGAAATACATTAACTGTCAGAAAGATAATGTTCTTTAATTCTATGCTTAAAACAACCCACAGTCTCGCAATCTTGAATGTTATTTGGGAGCTCGTTCCAAAGTTTAGCTGCCAAAACTGTATAAGAGTTCCCATAGAAATTTGTATTGTATGCAGGAACAGAGAAATATTTAATATTGGTACATTGGCGAACTGGTCGACTACTAGGGGGAGCTAAATTGAAACGTTCACGTAGATAAGGAGGGGAATTTATGTCATGATCGCCTCTGTGGTCTAGTGGTCCAGCGTTGGCGTTGACCACATGAGGTCCCGGGTTCGATTCTCGGGTCGGGCACATAAAAAAATGGTTTTTTCAGTTTTCTGAGAAACACAAAGTTGCCCGGGATTGGAAAGTGCCCGGTTGGCGATAGGCTTGCCACCTATCACATTTGTGGGACTAAGTATCTTCGGCTAATCGTGGGTGCACTTGTTGTACCCCTTCGGGGATATGGGCGTGAAGATACTTTTTTAATTTTATGTAACTATTCTGTAAGTGTACTAAATTATAAGTGTACTAAACTAATTTACTTGCATGTATTTGGTGAATGAATTATAATAGTTTAGTAGATGTTCAAGAAACTTGCGCCTAGATCACTTTAAGAGAATGTATGGGTTTTGCAGTGTAGCTGCGGAAAAAAAAATTCAAAACTGTTTCAAAAATAACAGAAATAGAAACTCAAAAATGTTTATTATTCTTGTTTTATTTGAAAAAAAACCAAAATAACGCTACTCTTCACCTAAATCAAAATCAGGTTCATCACAGTAACCATCTATATCATCTATTATTACATTGCCTCCTTTCCAATATAGTTTTTGTAATTTTTGTCTGTTTGTCTGTCCGGGGTAAACTCAAAAAGTACTGCATGGATTTATTTCAAATTTTGTATGAATATTACTAACAGGTCGGGTCAACATATAGGCTACATATTATGACGCTAGCACCTACGGGGGTGGAGCTGAGCGGAGTAAACGAAGTCCGCGCGGACGAAGTCGCGGGAAACAGCTAGTTTGATATAAAATGAAATAATTGGGAAACGATGCAATGATAGATTATATATATATATATATATATATATATATATATATATATATCGTTCGCGTGGAAAAAAATCTAAAATAAAAACCCGCATAGTTCCCGTTCCCGCGGGATTTCCGGGATAAAAAATTTTCCTATGTCCTTTCTTGGGTCTCAAACTATATTTCTACCAAATTTTATCCAAATCGGTTACTTTCGCATTTATAATATTAGTATGGAAGTATGGATATATACATATATATATATATATATATATATATATATATATATATATATATATATATATATATATATATATATATATATATATATATATATATATATATATATATATATATTGATAATATATATGAGTGTCTTTTTTTTGTCATTTTTTAATCACTTTTGCAATTTTCTTTATTTTATTAAAAAGATCCAGGCGCAAGTTTCTTGAATATCTACTAAACTATTACAATTTATTCAGTAAGTACATTAGTAAATTAATTTAGTACACTGATAATAATTACATAAAATTAAAAACACAAGTTAAGCATTACAAAGTCAGTGAAATACAGCGATAAACTATAAAGTCAATTATCTCGAAATGAGGTTTGTGGTTCGGAACATTTTTGCTTAAATCGGTCCAATTGTAAAACTAAAATCTAGCTGCCAGCCATGATCACGATGCTCAAAACTAAGCAAACAAGCATATGATTATCTCTTTCCATTGGGGTTCTCCTAGCTTTATGATACCAGAGATGTGAATGGTGGCTTGCTGCTCAATGCACCTACATCTGCACATTGAAGAACTTTACAACTTAGTTATTTGACACAATGTAGGACGTTTTCGCTCTTTACGAGATAAACGGCAATACGGGTGACCCATTCTTTAAATGAAGCCTATATAATACTGCTATCTACAACTGATCTATTGTTCATTAGGGGTTCAAACTAAGTAATATACCGGGGACCTGGAATATCTATTGATTTTTCAAAAATGTCTACATTACTACATTGAGTACATTGATAGACTGGTTATACCTACTCCACGAACAGCATTATTAGACAGGAATTGCGATTCAATTGCTGTAAAGATATTTAACAGTTTACCTATCTTATCTATACATATAATAAAATCGTAGGAAAGTCAATGTATGTCCGGGGTAAACTCAAAAAGTACTGCATGGATTTACTTCAAATTTGGCATGAATATTACTAACAGGTCGGGTCAACATATAGACTACATATTATCACGCTATCACTTACGGGGGAGGAGCTGTGCGGAGTAAACGAAGTCCGCGCGAACGAAGTCGCGGGCAACAGCTAGTTATATATAAGATTTGCCTAAAAATATTTTTTAAAAAAGCACTCAAGAAAATATGGCTAACAGAAATGTCCTTTTACAAGGTAGATGACTATTTTAAACAAAAAGATAAATGATAAATGATATTTTAAACATTAAATTATGAATTATTTATTGTTTTAATTTAATTATTCTTTATTAATGTTTTCCATTGATGTTTTATAAATAATGCTGCATGCCTGTTATGGCCAAATATTTGAGACTATCATCATATAACGCCTACGCGTGTACAATATTTGTTGCAAAAAACGATTGATTAATGATTGATTGTTGGTACAGTACGGTCCTTTATGCCCTTACATCCGTCTAGGAACAAAAAAGTTGAACTATAAATGTGTTGTTTTTTTAAATGGCGTAAAACGTAACAAAATTTGATAACAATCTCGTTCTAAACAACGCAATCGTCTTTTTGTTATCAAAAGCAATTATTAATGGAAGCCTTTAATAGACGACCCTCACAAAATTCAAATCCGACCAGCGAAACCTTGAAATACAAAAGGTTTGCAAGGGCCAGGACCGAAGTAGGCTGCGTTGCCCTTGACCCAGTACGGCGACCTTCGCGATTTCGCGATTGCCGAGTCCATCCTAATTATATATGTATATATCATAACATTATTATGATAATAATTATTTTAAACCACGTTTTCAATCAGGTATATATTTTACTCTGAAGTAATAATTCTATCACGTCTGTATTGTAGTGATTCGGTGTCGGTCCATGCATTTTGTGTTTTGTGAGGCGCCGGGTTCGATTCCTGGGTCAGGCAATTAAAAATGCCCTTTTCTGTTTTTTGATAAAAACAACTGTTTTTGGGATTGGAAAAGAGCCCGGTTGGCGATAGGCTTGCACCTGTCACATTGTGGGACAGTATCTTCGGCAAATCGTGGGTGCATTGTTTGTAGCATGTTTGTGTGTATGTGTGTGTGCATGTGTGTGTGTGTGTGTGTGTGTGTGTGTGTGTGTGTGTGTGTGAACTGTGATATGTAAACTGTTATGAGATCATAAAATCGGATAAGACAAGACGTGGTCTGCTAAGCCTTTCGGTTATGACCGGGGCCGGTGCGAAATATTGGTGGTAGTTCTAGATTTTTGTGAACAGTCGGTGCAGCTGGTGCAGAAGCTTCGGGCGTGTGTCGGCGAAAATGAATTATACATCATCGCTGATCTACGTCTGGTAAAGATTCATATTATGTTTAAGGTGACATTTAACTTTTCTTGTTCACAAAGCAAATGAGGTGGCTCTCACCAACGGCCAGACCGTGTGTCTCGATCTCTCCCAAGAGTCTGTGCCAGTGTTGCCAGATAGAAATACTTAGCACGAATGGGGCTACCTTTTTTACCACAGGGCGAAAATATTTCATTCATTGCCTATTAATAGCCGACTTTTCCCCGTGTTGGTCCTGGGCTCATTTGAAGAATAGGCCAACTGCTGTTCAGCCAGGCAGGTCGTAAAAGGCGACCGATTGGGTATACGAGTCACTAACATCGTGACTACTAGGTGGTAGAGTTCTGCAATGTCAGGCCCGGGTCTGGTACCACCGCCTTACCTGTTCCTGCCGCAATAGCGTCAGCGCTTGTCGCTGTCGTGTTCCGGTTTGGAGGGTAAGGTAGCCGATAAACTTATGCATGTGGCATAAGACCTCGCCACAAGATAGCAACGCACCATTAACACCTTTGGTGTCTATAGGCGATGGTTGACTCTTTCCATCAGGAGACCCATTTGCTTATTTGCTATCTTATACTATAAAAAAAAAGACTACGCCACTTTTTTGTCACGATATTAGTTTCAGAGCTTATTTTTCATGTAGAATAAATGAATTTGTTTTTATATTAACATAAATTTTAGAAAGAAAAAAAATATTAGAATGAAAAAATTTGAAACGTCCTGACTTAAGTTTTTGCGTGCCATAGCGGGGCTACATGCGCGCCGCAGTGCCTCACTACGACTTCTTTGAACAAAAAGATTTCCACCTAGTCTGTCCCACTTCGGCCCGGCCACAGCTACCCGCGGCGCGACCCGCGGCGCGACCTGCGACGCGAAATGCGGCGCGATGAGTCGCGCGACCATCTGGGTATGCCACAGCTCGACTTGTTGCGACCGCGGCGGCGTGCCGCTCTGAGCTTTCATACCAGTACCAGGGTCGGATTTTATAATACTATTTTTACTATATTCTTTTGATGCGTAGTATATACATATTATCGTAACGTTAGGATTGTACGCAAAAATACCATTACTGTTGATACTTACATATATTACCTTATTATTGATCCCTCCATTCGAGATTTTTGAAGTTATATTTTTTTAGGCGCGTAATATTTCTTTACACAACGAGTGACATTTTAAGATGCACGCGCATCACCATAACGCAAAAGTTACAGGTTGAAGTTGTCCGCTAAATTGCTTATTAAGTCCCGAAATCCTTGACTATCCTTTTCCAGTCCTTTTATTATTTTAATGTAATTAAGTATTTGCATGCAATTAAAATCTATCAGAAATCAGAAGTACTTTATTCAATAAAACTTTTTACACGTTATTTTGATACGTCAATATATTTTTTTAAAACTACTACCGGATCGGAAACGTGACCACTATTTTTTAATGACGCCAAATAAGTATAACTTCTCACGCGCGTACATAAGTACACGCACCTATTTTTTTTTTTGTATGGCAACGTAGACATTTTCCGTGCAATTCGTAACTATGATCGTTTTTGACGGAGTTGGCTGTAGAAAGTATGTATTTTTTATTAATATGAGTGAGATAAATGTATAGGAACAAATTTTGTTTAACGCAAGCTGACATTAAAGTGAGAAAATGCTGTGAAGTTTTTAGATTAAGTTTAAGTTTCGGTGTATAAACTAAATTAAGTTTAATATTATTTTAACTATAATATTAAAATAATGAGTCAATAACCAATTATTTATTTATCCAATAAATCATCATACTAACTCTAAATTAAAATTTTAAAAAACCAACACTTTCTTTATCGTCTACCCACCATTTTAATTCAGTTCCATAATTTTTAAGCACAAAACGTAAAAGGAGCTGATGATCTTCGAAAGGGGAACCTGCAGCAAAAAATTAAAGCTAACTTTAACCTGTGGTTCCTTACTCAATCAGCTTGAGCTGTTTTATTTCAAAGGCCCCGAGTCTTCTCTATTAAACCATGTGAATTTTCTAGCAATAAAGGCTATATCAGCCCAATTTCAAGTGTCCACTTTCTAGTTATATCGTTATATTGTTACGAATAATCTAGAAACGTAAAGAGTTGGAACGCTGGGGAGATCAAGAAATAAAAGAAACACATAGCTACTCCTATTGACAAACAAATAGTTGACCATTAACGGCATAGCTATGTCATAATGGACTTTATGGTATAGGGCATAAGATTTAAAATAATTTGCACTAGGACTTGTTTATTTATCATAAGTTGTTTACAATAATTGCTATTGTTTACGAGATTATTGCCGAACATTCGAGATTGTTGTCGAACTTTAGCTCGAGTATAAATAGGGAAGTGTTGACAAATAGAGAGCAGTTTTTATACAGTGATCGAAAGTGATAGTACAAGCGACCAGTGCAAAGCGAAGTGACCAGTTTAAGTAAATACGAAAATTGTTTTCTTTAAACGTAGTCGGATAAGTTTAGTGCTAGTGCAGCGAGGTAACCAATGTGTATAGTGTATTTACGTATTACATTTTGTTGTTTGTGTACTTGTGTTGTAAATACACTGTTTTAATGTAAGTAGCGTTTTCTTACAATGACGAACCCGAAGCACGTAACAATATTTAAAAAAAAAAATCCAGCAAATAAATGTTTACCAAAACAAATCGAAGTACCCTACACTCGGTGGATTTTAACTGGTCAAGCTTATAAGATCACATGGACTTTCTTCTGCTCTATCATTAAATACTGGAAGCTATCCTATTTCACATTCCTAAAAATAAAAAATCAAACAAGTCCAAATTGATGATGTTGCTTAATTTTAATTAAAAGTTTTAATAACCTTCTTCCTGCTTCATCATAAGACCCTGTAAAACATTTAGAACCAGAGTATTTGTCAAAATAGAACAACTGAGTCCAATCTAAAGGGATTTTCTTGCTTAGTTTGTAGCTTACCATGGCCACCTTCGAGTTTGATCAATAAAACCTAAGTCATGATGAGCATCAGCTCCTAGAAATCATCCAGCATCAAAATGTTTGTTAGTACAAGACAATTGAGCGCTAACTCAATAAACTTACCTTGTTGAGTTTAGAAGTTTATTATCTAAGCATTTTGTATCTGGATGCGAGAAGTTTCGATATTACTATATTCGGTTACATCTTCAGAGTCTCGTAATAATGAAAAATATCTTATTGAAACGAAACGAACGACTCCAAACTCTACTATCTTAACACTTTCTGTCTGTGAGTTACAATGACACTCTAGCGGCTCCATGTTCCATTTCTCGTCATTATGAGTATTAATTAAACTTAGTACTTATAGCAACAAAACCGATGACCCAAAACATGGTTGCCTCGTCAAAACTCTACATCTGAGAGTTCTAGTCCCTATATCCAGGCTACATCATGATATTAGCTGGATAGTACCATAATATTGCATAGTCATTAAACTTACAAAAGTATGCCAAATTTCAATACAAAAAATATAAGGAAGTCGATAAATATGGTTTGCATATTTTGCATATTGCATATTTAGAAAATCTTTTATTTACATACAAATATTGTTAGTTAAATAAAAGCTGATATCTTCGGATGAAGATATTGTAGCATCAGGTCTAGGTTACCATGTCAATGCAATATAATTGAAGTAATAAAATACAAAATTTAGCATCGATAAAGCCTTTACAAGTTGCTAAGCTCCTTTCATCGAGTTGAAAAGAGCTGGTGAGCTTTCAACGGCTGCACAGATTCTATTGAATTATCTTGAGCTGAGAACAATCTCGCAAAATAGGGCTTTCAAGCAAAAAAAATCGCAACTAAATCGGACCATCCGCCAGGGCGCTAAGATGCACGGACAGATACACAGACACACCTCTGAAACTTATAACAATCCTCGTTTTTGGGTCGGAGGCTATAAACAGTAGCAAAAATTTTAATAAAATATAGTATCTATATAATTTCCATTGGTAATAATTTTGTGTTATTCTGATTCCAACCCTGGCTTACTAGTGAATAAAACAAAAGTACTCTTGTTTTATTCGCTCATCACACCGCTCGTCACGGTCGCGCGTTTTTCCGCGCCGCAATTCGCGTCGCCGGTAGCTATGGCATACTTCATACAGTTTCCTACATTTGTTTTCGCTCGCCGCGCCGCGATTCGCGCCGCCGGTCGCGCCGCGCGAGCTGTGGCCGGGGGGTTATTCTGACGATAATCGTCTATAGGTGTCGTTCGTCCCTTTGTAAAGCTCTCGATGATCTTCGGTTCTCGTCAGTTGGGTATCTGTCGTAGTTTTTCAGATAGATTTTGTTGTTATACGATTAAATTATCACTTGTACATTAATTTCACTTTGTGACTTTATTTTTAACATATCACTCAATCGGTTACACTTTTTTTAAACATCTTCAGGATGTTAATATACTTAATTGATTATTGATTGTTGTAACTTACAAATACGGTTAAGTGATATGTTAAAAATAAAGTTACAAAGTGAAATTAATATACAAGTGATAATTTAATCATATAACAACAATGGAATTTCACCAAGTGCCGACGATAGAAATTATAGAATATAGATTTTATAGCTCTTCCAGGAGTATCAGCTACCACGTAGCTCTACCAGGAGTTCTTCCTATCTACCCTGGTGAATATTATTGCGGATTTTAAGGGGATCGTCAGTAACGAGTCTGTGGTTTGAGCTTCTGTGATCACCGTAGTGATGGCATTTGGCTGTAGCTCAACCAGGGATTATGGTTAATGCAGTGATTGTGATGATAATGACTAATTTATTGTGCTAATAAATAAATTGTCAACAATATTTTTTATTCGTGGAGTTTTTCTTTCAAATAGTTTTTCGTTTTTGGGAGGGCCTAGTTCAAATAATATGTACTGGTTTATGATTTGAATCTAATGCGTGTAGCATGTCTACGCCACTTAACTGTAGGGTTATATCTCGTAGCAATGCCATCTATGTATATGATTAAAATAAATCTGAAGAGGTCGTTTGTTTTATCGTGGTTTTCTTTGGAACCACCAGTCGGATTTGAAAAGTTATTTTAATATTATAGCCTCATTCACAAGGAAGACAGGCTACTTTTTACCCGACTGTGCAAAAAGGAGTAAAGGTTTACGCGAACGGAGTTGCAGGTAGCTTACTTCATTGTTATAGAGAGCTACATTTGATATTGTTGTATTGTTGATGTTGGGTTTGTCTGTTAGTGACATTATTCTATTATAATTATTTCATGTTTGATAGAGAATTTATATTTTAACATCTAGTATCAGACACCCAAACAAAAATTGATTGATTACAATTTTATAACTAGCTGACCCGGCAAACGTTTTGCCATAGAAATTACTTGTATTGAATATTTTGTTGGGGTACTTGAGAGGGGGGGGGGGGACTTATAGTTGTTACAAGGGACTTCGTCAACATGGTCAGAAATCATTACTGGTTTTTGCTCAATTTGGTAAAGCTTGTCACTCCTGGATAGTGTAAGTTTCTAACGGTAAAAGAATTTTAAGTGGGTACAGTAATGTCGTATAACTTATCAAGAGAAAGGGTCGCATATATTTCTCAAAAAATATCAGATTTTACCAACAAATATAACAAATAGGTTATATTTAAAATTTATTTTAGATCAATTGTTAGGAAAGCAAAATATTAATTACAGCATGACTTTTTACGAATTATTCTTTGGACAACCACATAAAAATGCTTAGCAACACATTACAAGACAGTTACTTTATGACTTATGTAATCACTGAGTAACTAGTATCGAACTATCATCACGTGTTGGTATGTCTATAGTGAAGACAACTTTACTTTGCAGTTGCAGTTCGGGAAGCTTTGCGGACTTTGTCCGAGGGCAGTCGTATTCGTTTTCGTATCAATGGCGGCAGTGTCTTTAACTTAACGAGACTAAAATCTTACACGAAATTGTCCCACGCAATTATAACTGAGATGATGTATACAGACGATTTATGTTTTGTAGGGGAATCTCCAGAGAGTCTACAGAGGCTTATGTCGAGTTTTGATGAGTCGTGTCGCAGATTTGGCCTTAAAATCAGTGTGAAGAAGACCGAAGTAATGGCTCTTGATACACGACACAGTGGCCCAGTCAACATTAAACTCGGTGACGTCTCGCTTAAGCAGGTAGACAAATTCAAATATCTGGGTAGCACTTTAACATCCAAGTGCCTCCTGGATAACGAAACAACAGCAGAATTGGAACAGCTGCTGCGGCCTTTGGCAGACTTCCGTGTTCAAGGTGTTCCGTTCGCATGACATAAAACTCCCTGCGAAAGTAGCTGTGTACATGGCGGTAGTCCTGCCAAATCTTCTGTATGCCTCCGAAGTGTGGTGTCTATACCGGAAGCACATTCGCGCGTTGGATAGGTTCCACCTAAAATGCCTACGTGACATTATGAATATCCATTGGTCGCACCGTGTTCGAAACATGGAAGCACTAAGACGAGCTAATGTCGATGGCTTATTTAATAAAACGCCAACTGCGGTGGGCCAGCCATGTCTCCCGGATATCTGATGACCGAGTGGCAAAGCGCATCTTCTATTCAGAACTGCAGAATGGCAAAATAAAACAAGGTGTTCAGTTCCTGCGATTTAAAGATGTGCTTAAGCGCCATATAAAGAGATGTGACCTGGAGCCATTAGAATGGGAAGCATTGGCAGCGAATAGATCACTGTAGAAGCATACCGTGAACACCAAGGTGTTAGATTTTGAAAGGCGGCGTAAAAAGAGCTCGATGCTAAACGAGACGAGATTAAGGCCCGACCACCCGTGGTCATCAAATATAATTACATCGGAGGGATGCTGACATGCAGTGAATGTGGACGATAATTCACTGCCAAAATTGGATATGTCAGTCACATGAGAGCACACCAGCAATGCTTTCAATAGGCAGATCCAAGTCGCTGTGGCCGAAATTGGTCAGGAGGATTATTATTAGTGATGACAAAAACATTACCGACTATTCGTAGGCCGAATATTCCGTTTCGGCACTTCGGAAAAGGGCCTGGCCGGATGTTCCGTGGTCGGCAAATTCACTATTCGTGGCACCTCTACCACTCTCTACTATAAAGTGCCGCTGTAGAGTCTAGATATACCTACTTGTAAAATAAAAATACCATAATTTGACATGACTGATATGGAAAGCTTGGGGACATAAAAACTGTTTAGAATAAATGCAAGTACCTTCCCACCTGGCAATTTTGATTAATACATTTATATTAATTAAACTTCTCTCTAAAAGTTTGCTATACACGAGCAAAGAAGCGTTTCTAACTACCAGGCTATTCATTTCAGTGCAAAGAATTTACATAATGCCTTGACCTTTAGACAGGTTCCCCTTCATAACGTAACAAATGAGTTTTTACAAGAAAATGTTTTGAGACGTGCTTTATCAAAATTAATGCATTTCGTAATAACTTGGGAGAGTTTACCCAAACACTAGAGCCTAACGGACTTATTTTACTGTTTACGATCCATAAATACACTTTATTTTAGGAGTTTATACTTCATATAACACTAGGTGTGTCCGCAACTTCGTCCGCGTGGAAAAAATCTAAAATAAAAGTAGCCTTACTCCCTATTAGCGTGGTTTAAAAGATAGATATTCCTGCGGTTTTACCAGCATAGTTCCCGTTCCCGTGGGATTTCCGGAATAACAACTAATATAATATAGGGAAAAAAATAATATGTCCTTTATTGGGTCTCAAACTATGTTCGTACCAAATTTCACCTAAATCCGTTCAATGGTTTAGGCGTGGAGAAGATACAGACAGACAGAGTTACTTTCGTATTTATAGTATTAGTATGGAAGTATGGATTTTTGGAATCTAGTTATACCCCTTGTTGGTCCAAGCCCTCTTTGAAGAATAGACCCATCTGCCGTTCTGTCAGGCAGTTCATATGGAGGCGAACGATTGGCTAGGCGAGGCACGATATGGTTAGTAGGTGGGAGAGTTCTGCATTGTCTCGCCGGGGTCTAGCACCACCGCTTTAGCTATTCCTGCCGCAACACCGTCAGTGCTTGTCACTGTCGTGTTCCAGTTTGGGGGTAAGGTAGCCGGTAAACTTAACTTAAACGCCACAGGGATAGCAACGCACCATTTACATCTTTGGGGTCTATAGGCGATGGTTGCGTTTTTCTATCAGGAGAGCCTTCTGCCTGTTTGCTACCTTCTAAAAAATACTCATATACCTTGCTTATTATATTAATAGGTATACTCGCTAACACCCTCCAACTTCGTTTAAATTCATTGTCGCTGTGTGTCATTCATATATATATATATATATATATATATATATATATATATATATATATATATATATATATATATATATATATATATATATATATATATATATATATATATATATACATAGCTCTCATGATGGATAGGACATCCATCGCCAATAGACACCAAAGACGTTAATGGTGCGTTGCTATCCTTGTGGTGGGGTCTTAATGCTATATACATAAGTTTACAAGCTACCTTACCTTCCAAACCGGAACCTAGTAGCCACGATGGTGGTGACTCGCATAGTCAATCATTCGCCTCTTACAAACTGCGGTGCGGCCTGGTAAAACGGCAGATGGTCTATTCTTCAATGGGAGTTTGGACGGAGGAACATGTCTGCGTAAGGGCAATGAATCGAGCCGATTATCGAAAAGAAATGAATAATGGTGTGACTGATATATTAGTATTCGCTAAGATATTACTAATATTGAAAGGATTCGTGGATTAGTAATCCGACGAACTGTAATATGCTAATATTTCATATTCGCCTAATATCTGTAACGGATATCCAAAATGAATAGGATAATATCATTCGGTATTCGGAATAGTTCGGATTCACTAGATTGGCGCCCGTCGGATTCGTGAAAGTATTAAAATATTTTCACGATACGCCGCGTCGTACGTACGAATGAGACAGACGTATTTCCTGCAGTATCAGATCTTATTAATGTTGTTTTAAGGTCCAAATTACAGTGAAATATTAGTTAATACTGATATATTACTTAAGATATTTTCCTGCCATATCAGTATAAGATCTTATTTCTGTTACTTTAAGGTCCAAATTACAGTGAAATATTAGTTAAGATATTTTCCTGCCGTATCAGTATCAGATCTTATTACTGTTACCTTAAGGTCCAAATTACAGTGAAATATTAGTTAATACTGACATATTAGTTAAGACATTATAATATTTCAAAGTGAATATATTAGTATCACCTAATCTTGAAAAATATCGGTATTAACCCATCTCTAGAAATGAAGCTTGAACTTTTGATTTCAACTGAACTGAAAGGTTTATTCCTACCGTCGCGATTACAAGGCAGAGTTCCGCAACGTCGCGGCCGGGTATATGGTATCACTGCCTTACAAAAAAAATCTTTAAAATTTTCTTGATTTATTAAAAACGCGATTTTAATAATTATTATCAATGTTATCTACACTGAACAAATATAAAGGTTATATACTAAAATTTTACACCATATTCTCTGATCTAAGTACCTATATAGTACGGTCTACCTATAATATGTAGCAACTCAAGATCCATCTCGCGCTACCACTTCGCTCTTAAAGTCTAATATTGATAGAAATCAATTTTTATTTATGGTAGCTTTCTTGTAAAAGAATTTTCAAGGAAAAATGGGTATTAATAGTGAAAGTTGATCTTATAAAGAAAAACACATTTTTAACATTTCGCTAAGATTAATAGTTTTTTTTTTTCTAAAATCGGGAAGTTCCTGATTTTACATCGATTTTCGAAATCAAAAAATGTTTTATTTAATTAACCTTCAATATTTATAGGAATCATATTGGACTTACCGCAGGCATTAATTATTGGCGGTAGAAACTTGGCGAATAAATTTTTCGAATTTTTCTCTCAGAGAAACCCTCGATTCGATCGGTTCGATCGACAGGTTCGATTCCCGAGTCAGATAAATCAAAAATGTGTTTTTTTAATTTTCTAAAAAAAACAACGTTGCCCAGGATTGGAAAAGTGCCCGGTTGGTGATAGGCTGGTCACCTATCACGTTGTGGGACTAAGACGTATCTTCGGCTAATCGAGGATGCACACGTTGTACCTCTGCCTATCTCTTCGGGGATACAGGCATGAATATACCTTTTTTTAGCTTTTCCCCTCGGGCTAAAATTGGAAATTGATCTCAATAATCAATTAATACACTTGTACTGTTTCACAATAATCATATTGTGAAAAATATGTAAACATTTTTTACCTTGCAGTCAAATCCTGAAACTTCCCGCTAAATTAAGGTATTTTAAGCTCAAAAGAGTAAAAACTATAAGCATAGATTTTTTCAGTTCTAAGAAATATTGAAATGTCTCAATTGTCACAAAAATTCACAAACTGAAAGTCACAAAAAAGCAAGAAAACACTTACGAATGAAGCAACGAAATAATCATACATGCAGTCAGTCAATCATTTTGATAAAAATGCCAGTATAATGATTTTTGAAAACTGTATATTTTGGAAACGATGATCAAATTGATCACATTTCAAATGGTCAAATTCAAATGGCATTTAACTCAATTTAACTATTGATTTAGCCAAATAATCTGTAGGTTAAAATATTTCGAAGCAATGTAAAAAAACATTTTTTACAAAAATTTTCGTCATTGATAGATCCCAAACAAATTGACCGATTTTTATACAATTAACGGTACTTGACGTAGTTTTTAAAGGAGTAAAACTGATAAGATTTTGAAGTCAATCGGTATATTAGCTCGAAAGTTATGTCAAAAATATTAAGTAAGTTTGATAAAAACAACGTAATTTTAATATTTGAAAAGCAGTAACATTTGAAAATAAAATTCTGTCTTTTTGTCTGTATGTATGTTTTGTCTGTTTGTCTGTATGTATGTCCGGGGTAAACTCAAAAAGTACTGCTTGGATTGACTTCAAATTTTGCAAGAATATTACTGACAGGTCGGGCCAACATATAGGCTACATATTATCACGCTATCACCTACGGGGGAGGTGCTGTGCGGAGTAAACGAAGTCCGCGCGGACGAAGTCGCGGGCAACAGCTAGTATACATATAAAACAAGCAAGATACGGACACGTCTGAACGGATGAACAATAACTCTATAACACAAGCACGAGATGTCTAGTCTCACGTAAAAGCTATTGCGATAAAACCAAGTCACGTAATTAGTGAGGGTAATGTAATTTGAAGGCAATATAAAGCAGATTAAACGTGTTTCGCATGTCGGGCCGTGTCACCCCCAGTGACAGTGATATTGAATTTACTCGCTATATACCTAGTTTGTTTTCTCAAACAATGTGGATAGTATAGAATCCCATTATATCTAACTAGCCGACCCGGCAAACGTTGTTTTGCCATACAAATAATTTGTATTGAATATTTTGGAAGGTTACCTGAGGAAATCCCCCTGTTACCTGAGGAAGTGTGGGGGGGGGGGGGGAATTGAAATCCTATCTTTTAAGTTGGATAATACAGTAGATATCTACAAAATTTCATTGAAATCGGTTCATTAGTTCAGGAATCCATAGCGGACAAATAACATGACACGTAATTTATATAGGTATATTAAGATTAATAAATATGTATATCGCAAATGAGTCGATGACACGTAATTTATATAGGTATATTAACATTAATAAATACGTCAGTAAATATGTATATCGTAAATGAGTTGAATAAAAAAAATCAGTCCAGAACATGATTTACATCTTTTTAATAGACAAATTTCATACCAATCGAAAGTTTTAGAATATGTTTTTTAGTTAGATTAACTATTTTTTACCCGTCACAATTTTTGGGTAGGTAGGTCTGCATCTTTTACCGTATTTATCATGGGGAGTGTTCCGACGAGTTGTTCGGACTAATGCCTACCGCTAAATTCCACCATCGGACATCGCGTCAAAATTTAAAGTTCCATCCTCACCACCTCGATGTCTGGAAATCCACAACCGTGCGCTTTTGTAGACACTTTTTGCCTCGCATTACTCCTTTGTGGAATATATTACCCTTGGGGGTGTTTCCGAATGGATACGACTTAGGGACCTTCAAGAAACGAGCTTATTCATTCTTAAAAGGCCGGCAACGCAGCTGCAATACCCCCGGTATTGCGGATGTCCATGGGCGGCGGTGATCACTTACCTTCAGGTGCACCATCTGCTCGTTTGCCCCCTCTACTATATAAAAAAAGGTAGGTACAAACAGCAGACCAAACCTAATTTTCTTTTACAAATCCTTAAAAAATATCGTTTTAAAGAGGATAGCATCAAAGGATGCTATTTCTGGTTGACGCTTGGCTGGAGAACAACAATTTATTAACAAGTGAAATGTTAAAAAAAATAATGGTTAATCATATTCTCGACTGAATTTTTTCAGTCAACGCATTTGCAATATATTTATTCACTAGTGATGTGCCTGATATCCGTATCCGTATCCGTGGATATCCGATACAGAAAAAAGATCCGTATCCGTATTCGTTACTCTTTAGGCGGCCTTGAACGGATCTTTTATATTATTAGGTTTCGTCACAAGCGCAAAATTTTAAACAAAGAATGAAATTCTATTAAATTCCTTCCTGCCATATTCTTCTAAATTCCTAAAGCCTGGCAATTAGAATTTCTTCCGGCCATAATCTGCTTGTTTGCTATCTTATGATATAAAAAAGGTACTTTAAGGTTTTTAAAATTATATCAATCTCAAATCTATGTAATTTGTTTTTTTATATCATTAGATAACAAACAAGGAGATGGCTCTCCTGATAGTAAAAGAAACCATCGCTTACAGACATGAAACATGGTAATAGATTGTTGCTCTCCATGTAGCGGGGTGGCAATGCCACATGTATAAGTCTACCGGGTACCTTACACTTCAAGCCGGAATACGACGATGACAGGTATCGTCGCTATCGTGGAAGGAGTAGTTTAGGCGCTGGTACCAAATACCCGGGCGAGAATTCTACCACGGAACTCTACCACTTAGTCGTCGCGATGGTAATGATACGTATAACCAATCGATTGCCTTTTACGACGTGCCTAGCAGAACGGCAGTTGGTCTATCCTTCAAAGTTACCCAGACAAAGACTGGATTTATAAATATAACGTAATATTTACTACAGAAAGTTACAACATATTAATTATATCATCTTTTAATATTCGGAATATTTAAATGTCTGACCGAGTATTAAAACGTAAGAAAGTTAAGATCCGTATTCGTATTCGCGGACTTTAGCAGCAATGATCCGTATCCGTATTCGTGTCCGCGGATCTAGCTTTTTAACAATCCAGCACATTTCTATTATTCACTTATTTAATTGGATATAAAATATTTTTCATCCATTAACTAGCCCGGTGAAGGTCGTTCTATAGTAGGATCTTAGACTAGGACTGACTCCATAGATTAAGTTCAAAGTAATGTATATATATATATATATATATATATATATATATATATATATATATATATATATATATATATATATATATATATATATATATATATATATATATGTATATATAATTTTTCCAATCGAGTTAACAATTTGAATTTACTCTAACAAACATTCTTGCCAACATACGGATTTTTTCTACGCTAGCGCACTCTACCTCATTTAGTAGCTCGACTATAGTCAAGGCGGCGCTTTATGCTCTTCGAGGATTGTAAACAAATATCTTTTCTTCACATTGTTGTGGATGTTTTATCACACATTAATAATTGTTATTTATGTAATAAAAACTCGTTATTCGTATAAGAGCTGAATTGAGAGTCAGTGGAATTATTAATAAATAAATAAAAACTTGAAAGTTCAATTTACATTAAATATCGGAACTCAATCAAAATTGGAGTAGTAGTCTAAATTTTTCGAAAAACACAGAAATTTATTCAATTTAATTAAAATTGGTTGATTAAGTGTTGCAAATGGATACAAGCTCAGAAATGATAAAAACTGGAATTAGCCTATCATGCAATAAATTATTTGCCTTTCACATATTAAAAAAATATGTGTTTCAAAATAAATGACTAATTTGCATAAATAATCGTGATCATAATTTTGCCGTAAAAGTGCAAAAATTCAAGAATTTATGTTAAGATCAACTTTAAATCCCATGTAATTTAAATGGAAAATGTATTGTCCTTGGGGCAAGGGTTGTTATGAAAATTTAGAATGGTCTAATATTTTGTTTCAGATGATGAAATAAAAATTTAAGGGGCGTCGCAACAAAAATAATCAATTTCGTAAATAACGGACACCCTATTAACTATAAACACAACTTAAACCACGAATAACTCTTAAAGGAATGATTTTATCGAAAAATTATAAGAGAGCTTTTTTGTAGAGCATTAAATTCCCTATCAGAATATGCATCGATAATAGTCGTAGTGGTATTTTTTTCAGAGGAATAAAATTAATAAGTAAAAGTTGCAAATTCCCATGTTATTTAAATGGGAAATGTAACTCGATTGGGGCAAGGTTTAATTCGGTAATTAAGAGCTTATTTATGTAGGATATTTTTTTTTAGGTCAAAAACTAAAAATCCAGGGGGCGTCCGCAAAAAAAAAATCAACTTGGTAAATAACGGACACCCTACTATATATACCTATTTGTGTATGTATGTATATATATATATATATATATATATATATATATATATATATATATATATATATATATATATATATATATATATGTGTGTGTGTGTGTGTGTGTGTATGTGTGTGTGTGTGTGTGCGTGTATGTGTGAGTGGGTGTGAATTGTGAATGTGCATGTGATCGTTTCTCAAACAGCGAAACGAACCTGTATATGTGCTTTTGTGTATGTATGTAGTCCTGCTCTTTTAATAATGGGATATGTTTAACACATTATGAAATTTAATAAGGATGTGCGAGAATATTTTAAATAATCGTAAGTAAAAGGGCCTCTGTTTCGTTGTAACTTAATTGCTTCAACCACGAAGTTAGCTTGATTTTGCAATCGCGTTTACACAATGGATAGATATCTATTATTTTGTTTATTTTATTATATAAGTGAGCTGATAGTTTAAAATACTGTCGAGAAGCAAAATATGTTTTAACTTTATGGGTGACTACTACATTAGCTCTCTTTCTTTTATTTTGTGTACTGTTATCAAAGACCAAGAATTTATGTCTTTTCAATATAACAAGTAAAATGTACAATTTTCTAACTGTCAAAGTGCTACATTCAATGTATAAATCCTGAGTGGGGTACTTTTTTTTTTTTTTTTTTTTCTTTTTGGCATGGGCGTTAAGCAACTGCCATGATCAAGTAAAACGAGGAAACATATTTTAGACAATAAACAAAAATGACGTCCGCCAAATTTTATGTTTCGAGTGGGGTACTTATAAGGTTTGAAAAACATTACTTTTAATAATGCTCGTTGAGCTCTCTCTACCTCTAGAAATTTACTTTTTGTGGCCCCACCCCATACTGGGATACAGTAGCTCAATACAGATTGCGCTAAAGTTACGTAAATTGTAGTTATTAATGGTTTAGAAGCCACGTGTCTTAATATACCAAAGATCCATATTAGTTTTCGTATTCTAGTAGAGATAAGATCAATATGATCATGCCACGACAGCCGCTGATCGACCATAATTCCTAAATATTTTGTTTTAGTTACTTTGTTAATTGAAGGACAGTTACAATCATAATCTTGGCACTCAGTAAAGCTATGTATCTTCATATCAAAATTTGGTGGAGGTTGAGTTCGGATATTTTTTGAAAAACATATAAAGTTAGTCTTTTCAGTATTGAGTGTAAGAAGATTTGTTCTTAGCCAATACGCGATCTTATCTAAACCCTCTTCAGTAGCTTTGCGGACAGAATCCCAAGATGATCCATTAAATACCAAGACGGTGTCGTCAGCGTATGAAAAAATTTTGGCATCCTTTAGACGTAGGTTACATAATTGATTGATATATATATATATATATATATATATATATATATATATATATATATATATATATATATATATATATATTTTTTACGTAAGTAAAAGCTTTACGTAAAGTAAAAGCTTTGTACCCCGTTTTAAGACAATACGAGAAAGGTAGAGTATGAAATTTGGTACGTTTCGCCGTGTTGGTCCCGGCCTCCTTTGTAGAATAGGCCAACTGCCGTTCTGCCAGGCAGGTCGTAAAAGGCGACCGATTGGCTATCGAGTCACTACCATCGTGGCTACTAGGTGGTAGAGTTCTGCATTGTCTCGCCCGGGTCTGGTACCACCGCCTTACCTATTCCTGCCGCAATAGCGTCAGTGCTTGTCGCTGTCGTGTTCCGGTTTGGACGGTAAGGTAGCCGGTAAACTTATGCATGTGGCATTAGATCTCGCCACAAGATAGCAACGCACCATTAACATCTGTGGTGTCTATAGGCGATGGTTGACTCTTTCCATCAGGAGACCCATCTGCTTGTTTGCTATCTTATGATATAAAAAAAAAAAACGTTTTAATTGCAGAGGACTGCAGTCACTAACATTTTTTTTAATTATACCTATTAAAATACATTAAATTAATAAAAATATACATTACTCACACTATGTATGTGTGTCACAATAATAAAATACACACATGTATACTATTGTAATCAAACAACACTCGATAATTTGTTATCTTTAATAATATTTTTTTGTATTAGCTGTGCGTTATTGATAACGGTATGTCTTAAATAATTAATTATAATCGACGATGTAGGGTGTGCGGTAAAATTCGTAAGAATTTATGTTTACACCCTTGTTTGTATACATGTTTTATTGTATTTGTTTTTGTGTGGAAATAAATAAATTATATTTACGGTTAAAGTCTGTTGTCAAACTTAAAAAAAAAATATTATTTAGTTTATGGTCGAATTTCGACTACCAGGTGATTGCTAGTTTAGGTTTGTTGACGTGATAACGTCTTGTAAATCGATGAACGCCGGCTGCGCCCACGAAAAAGCATCACTCATTGTCATATTCTGTCTTAGCCGAGCGTGCAAGCGATAGCGCGAAACAAGTGATAAAGAGGTACGATCGTGTTTTATTATGACGTTATCACGTAAAATTATCATCCGTAAACCGACATTACATACAACGAATTTAAAAAAACTTCTAGAAAAAAAGGGATATTTAAATTGTGCGGTCTTAACAACTCAAAACCTCAGGTCATCAGTTAGTGCTGCTGAATCATTACTGAAGCAATGTGTAACCAAGTGCGATAAAACTTTTGAATTTTCATTAATTGATACCAAAGATATCTTAAATGCCTTTAAAACATTGGAACCGAAAAAAAACCTTAGATTTATGGGGACATTCTGTTAGAATCATTGCTTCAGTAATAAATGTTATTGCACCATATTTAGCTGTAATATTTAATTGTTCTGTAACACATGGTGTTTTTCCTGACTTAATGAAATTCAGCAAAGTTATTCCAGTTTTCAAGTCTGGCTCTAAATGTGATCCCTCTAATTTTCGGCCTATCTCGGTTTTGCCAACCCTAAGTAAAATATTTGAAAAAATTATACTAGACCAAATGCTTAGACATTTTGATAAATTTAGATTATTTCACAATAAACAATTCGGTTTTATGAAGGGTCGCTCAACCATAGATGCTGGTGTCGAATTACTCAAAAACGTTTATGAAGCCTGGGAGAACTCGCAGGATGCACTTGGAGTGTTCTGTGATTTGTCTAAGGCATTTGACTGTGTCGATCATAACCTCTTAATTAGGAAGTTACACCATTATGGAGTTCGAAATAAAGCTCTCGATCTTCTGGTTTCTTACTTAAATGAAAGAATTCAGAGGGTTGATATTAATGGAAAAAGGTCCCCTGGTGCTGTTGTAACCATGGGTGTCCCGCAGGGCTCCATACTTGGTCCATTTCTGTTTCTGATATACATAAATGACTTGCCTTACTATGTAGGGGATAAGCATGGAATCGTACTGTTTGCGGATGACACTTCACTTTTATTCAAAGTGAAAAGACGAATTGGTAAGTATGACGAAGTAAATAATGCGATTTCAAAAGTTGTACACTGGTTCAGTACGAACAATCTCTTATTAAATAGTAACAAAACTAAGTGCGTTAAATTTTCATTGCCTAATGTAAGGCATGTAGATAGCAGCGTACAAATGGATGGAAACAACCTGGATCTGGTAGATTCCACTGTGTTTTTAGGTATTACTTTAGATAAGAAATTACAATGGGGACCGCACATTAATTATTTAGCAAATAGACTTAGTTCAGCAGCTTATGCAGTTAAAAAAATGAGACAGTTAACTGATGTCGACACAGCAAGAATTGTATACTTTAGTTACTTCCACAGCATTATGTCATATTGTCATATGGAATTCTTCTCTGGGGAAATTCTGCTGAAATAAATTTTATCGAAAAATTATAAGAGAGCTTTTTTGTAGAGCATTAAATTCCCTATCAGAATATGCATCGATAATAGTCGTAGTGGTATTTTTTTCAGAGGAATAAAATTAATAAGAAAAAGTTGCAAATTCCCATGTTATTTAAATGGGAAATGTAACTCGATTGGGGCAAGGTTTAATTCGGTAATTAAGAGCTTATTTATGTAGAATATTTTTTTTTAGGTCAAAAACTAAAAATCCAGGGGGCGTCCGCAAAAAAAAAATCAACTTGGTAAATAACGGACACCCTAAATTGTCATATGGAATTCTTCTCTGGGGAAATTCTGCTGAAATAAATACTATATTTGTATTGCAGAAAAGAGCTATTAGGGCAATTTACAATCTTAGCCCGAAGGTTTCCCTGAGAGAAAAAGTCAAAGAAATCAATATTCTAACTGTTATATCCCAATATATATTTGAAAACTTGATGTACGTTCTTAAAAATATTTGCCTTTTTAAAAAAAATGGTGACGTACACTCACTTAATACAAGGAACAAAAACAATCTTGTGCATGCATCTCGTCTCCACAGAATAACGCTTATGGGGCAATGTATAAGCTTTTACAATAAACTTCCCGAAACTATAAGAGATCTACCAGTCAATAAATTTAAAAAATGTGTTAAAACAAAACTGTGTAAAAAAGGATATTATAAAATCTCCGACTATTTAGAAGACAAAAAAGCCTGGGATTAATTGCTCCTCATACCGATCTCATATATATTTTTTGTAATATTGTGATAATGTAAAAAAATCAATGATATGAAAAAAAAACAAGCCCGCTGAGTTTCTTCCGCCGGATCTTCTCAGTGTTTGGCCGCGTTTCAGATCCGGTAGTAGTTTTTAAAAAAAATATGTTGACGTGTCAAAATAACTTGTAAAAAGTTTTACTGAATAAAGTATTTCTGATTTCTGATTTCTGTCTTAAGACTGGAGAAAACATTAAGAAATATATTGATCATGAAAGTTGTAAAATTATTAACAACAAATAAAGGGTCGAACCAGTCCGCCTTCATCATCAGGAACGATTCTTGACCCGTGCCGAGCTCTAGGTACAATATATTTTATTTGGATTCTAATCGCTTAATTAAGATATCCATTTGTACACAAGCAAAGCCGGGTCCTCTTAGAAAAATAGACCTTCTGCCATTCTGGCAGGCAGTTTGTAAAAGGCGAACGATCTCCTGTACGTGTCACTACCATCGTGACTATTAGGTGATAGAGTTCCGCAATGCCTCGTCCTGATATTTGGCACCACTGCACCACCTTACCTATTCAAGAGCATTTGTGCTCATTGCTGACGTGTTCCGGTTTGGAAGGTAGCCGTAACGTAAATGCGGTTGCAAAGCACCATTAACATCTCAGGTGTCTATAGGTGATGGTTGTCTCTTTCCATCAGGAGGGCCATCTGCTTGTTTGCTATCTTATGATATAAAAAATTCAATATTACTAATATCAGTCTATGACTAATAAGATATGGCTTGATATACCTCCAGAGAGAGTATTCCTAAGCAACTGACAAAAATGTCCTCAGAAAAATCTGCTTGTGTGAAATGTCAACGAGTATCACTTGTGTAGTTACAGTAATCAAGCCACGCACACTAGCGTGGTTGGTGTGTCCAACCTTAATTCTTTGTTATCCCTGCTTTCAATATAAAAGTAAAAGTTAAAGTAAATATTATACATCCGCATTTAATTTAAATAGATACAATTGCAAAGTATGCATTTAAATTATTAATATCTGGTTGACCGAACTTTGCTCGGTTTTTCACATACCCATATCTTGGGAACCGAGCTTTTTTTGGACCTCAAACCTTGATAAATCGATTTATTGACCCGAAAAACCCCTAATTTGTGACTTTCATGAAAATCGTAGGAGCCGATTCCGAGATTCCAATTATAAATATACAAGAATTGCTCGTTTATTAGATACTATTTAGAACTTGAAGTTTTGCAGGAAATGTAACTGAAATTTCAAATGCGAAAAATTTGTAGGTCTCATTTTCATGTGAGTAGATGTTTTGGTAATTCAGGATTTAAACCGATCTGTAATTGTTATTCAAATTAACTTTTATATGTACTTTTGGCGAGTTGACATTTATAGAATTACTACCAAATCGAAATGCGGCCCTACACTGAGTTGATCCGGCGGAAGAAACTTAGCGAGATTATCTTGTCTTATATTATTATTATATTATATAATTTTTCATAGCACGATGAATTTCAATAGTAAAAGACTATCTAATTACATTTCATCAAAATCCATAGTGCTATTTTGGAGAAACAATTAAATAATATAATAATTACTCGTTTAAAGTATAGAATTTGGTATGTGAAGCAATAATAATTAATTGTAGACCTTCTTATCTTCTTAACAATTTAAGATTTTACAATACCCTTTCGTGCATAGTTTTATTTTAACACATTTTTTAATTTGTTTATTGGTACATAATAAATCTCTTATACCATCCGGCAGTTTAATTGTAGTAAGTAAATTATTCTATGTAGACGAGATTCATGCTCCACAAGATTGTTTTCGTTCTTTGTATTTAGTGAGTGTACATTACCAGTTTTTTAAACTAAGAAATGTTTTTACTGTGGACATATTATTTTAAGTTCTCAAATACAAAGTACAATATTAATTTCATTGAATTTTTCTCTAAGGGAAACCCCCGGGTAAAGATTATTGATTCGTCTTATAGCTTTTTCTGCAAAGAAATGTAGTTTTAATTTCAGCGGAATTTCGCCACCGAAAATCCCATCCCAGTGCGGTGGAATTTACTAAAGTATATAATTCTTACAGTATTGACATCAGTTAACAATTTTAACTGCAAAACCTGCCGAACTAAATTTATTGGCTAACTTATTGTAATGTTATCTAAAAGTATACCTAAAAACACGGTGGAGTCCACTTGAATTTTTTTATATCATAAGATACCAAATAAGCAGACGTGTCTCCCGATGGAAAGAGTCGCCTATCGCCTATAGACACCAAACGTCTTAAATGCCATATGCATCAGTTAATTGGCTACCTTACTCTCAAAACCTGTACACTACAGTGACGAGCACTGACGCTATTGCGGCAGTAATAGGTAAGGCGGTGGTATCAGACCCGGGTGAGACAATGCAGAACTCTACCACCTAGTAAACGTGGTCGTAGTAGACTCAGATTATTTCCACTCGGTTTTACATTGCTGTTTAGGTACCTTACATAAGGCAATGTGTGCACTACAGCCGGGGAAGCCAGCGGACTATAGATCTGGTACTTCTTCTTTGACGCCCCACCAGCCGTAGTGCCTTTGGTTAAGCCGGATGTGCCGGAGAAATAATCGAGACCACAACTGTTCGTTGCAAACGGTGCTTTATTGTAACGAAATAGAATTTATCAATAAAGCTAGCACCGTTGCAAATGTTCACTATTCTATGGGAGAGCCAGTACTTGCCCTAACACTGCCCTACTCTATAGCCGGTACCCTATGGATATACTAAAGCCCAGGAACTTGTCTGGGAAACTTATTGAGTCGTAACGAAACTGTAACTTGATCGGAACGGAACTGATTGTATGGCCGCGCTCTCCGATATTTATAGCGCGCGGCCAGACGTGCGGCGTAAATCTACAAAGACAAATGGCGCCAGATGTGGCGCCACAATGTCTGGGATTTGTTAAATTCCTACTTTTCGTAATCTAATCTTAATAATTTTATCTTAGGTAGCTTCTCCTACCTCTAATTACCTAGTGTGGCCCTCTAGCGAGTGCAACGGTACTACCTTTTTACAAATATATGCCAAACAAAGTACGTAATGCCCTAAGACCTACCGAAAACTAATTACAATGTGTTATTTCTTATTTATATACAAGGATCTAACACAAATAAACTTATACAATAACAAACAAGAGTGTTATATACATTATACGTTCTTACAGGACCTCGGAAACTCTTACAATTACAGAGTTGTACGCCTTTTCAGGTCGTACTATCCTGTTAACTATCTTTATAGTACCGAAAAGTGTCTAAACATATGCCTAAGGCTTATACTTACATTATACATACTATTTACAATCGATAAACATTTGTTTTCATAGAGAATTTTGCACTTTTCGGATTTTTCGTGACTGCGAGTTCCCGCATATAAATATTATCTCGCAAGAGTCGACTCGTAATGTCGTCAACTGCGTGGAACTCGCTTTATTCGTAATATGCCTAATAGGCAACGATCATAGCTACATAAAGCTTTATTATTTCTACACAACAAAGCTGTATGTAGGTCTTAGGGCGAATAAAAGACGAAAACGAACATTATTTATTATAGAAAACTTACGAACTGAACGAAATATACATTCTATCCTGCCTTACTATCTATTTACATTAATATTTACAATAAAACATGTCTGTGCTGCACACAATGAGAACTTAACACGCTTGATTTTGTTGTCATTTAATAAAATGTATTTGTGCCGAACCAGTGTACTACTTTTGAAATTGAATTATTCACTTCATCATACTTACCACCTCTTCTTTTCACGTTGAATAAAATTGAAGTGACATCCGCAAATATATATGTGTATATATTTATAGAAATATATGCTACTTTGAGGCACGAGTGTGTTAACCCCCCTCCCCGTCTTTGAAGAATATACCAGCGACCATTCTGCCAGACAGTTCCTAAAAGGCGGACGATGGGCTCAACATGTTACTAACATCGTGATTACTAGTTGGTAGAGTTCTGCAACGTCTTAGCCGAGCTGCCACAAAAGAGCTGGCTACTGATTCATGCCTCAAAAGCGTCAATGTTTTTTACTTTATTATTATAGTTTTAAGGGTAAGGTATCCGGCAATACCATCCCACCCCGTCACATGGATAACGTTGCACTAGAAACAATATATTTTCAAATTTGGGTCTATAGACGATGGTTGTTTCTTTCCTTTAGGAGTGCTATCTGCTAGTTTATTTATCAACAATTTAAATTTTCATAGATTTTTATTTTATTTTAGGTATTTAGATAGAATATTATACATATATTATATCTATCTACACGTTATTGCACAATTTCATTATGATTTACCACGACGTACTTGTAAGAAATGTGTTTCCCATTTTTTTGGAAAATTACCCCAGTAATAAACCGGCGGTACTGATTAATCGGACTAAAAACTCCATTTTTTCATATTTAATTGTAAACGTGTTCTACCTATTAATTATCATACGATTTTTCAAGATAATTGCGACATTTTGTCATTACAAACCGGCATATTTTATAATTTTTCTTTCCGCTCGTTCTCCTATGATTGTTAAAATGACACTATCTGACGTACTTAGTAAAGTAGTTAAAATGACACTATCTGACGTACGTACTTATCGCTGTGCGCGAGACCAATTATTTATCTATGCTGACGTATTACCCAAGTCTACCAAATTTAGTAGATTTTTAATGGGGACACTTTTACGGTAAAAGTGTCCCCATTAAAAATCTACTAAATTTTAAATTGGTAAAAGTTTCACCGCCCAATTATCAATCGGACGTGTAATATATCTATGGTTAGACCTATAGTTTTTCTATTCTATATGATAATAAACAAACAAGCTATCCTATGCCTATATTAAAAACAGGTAAGATTTGTTTGTTTGTATGGATAAACTCAATGACTAATTCTCAATGACTGATTTTATAAATTATTCCACCAAAACAGGTTGACTGGTAAAAAATGTTCTTATTGAAGGATACGATAGTTAATGGTCATTTCTATCCAATATATAGTAATTATATAATAATATTACCTCAATGTAATTAGTATTGTAATATTCAAAAAGTATGGTCACCGCACGATGTATTGACGAACTAGTCGCGAGTTCAGTAAATCGCTGCTGTAAACGATAAACTTCTATGCATTATGCGCGGGTGTTCACAATAAACATTTTATTGCATAATTAGGTCAAAATTTAAGTACCTACACGCCTGTTTTTGTACATATTCGGTAAACAAGTAAACGAGAATTCAGAAACGAGTATCTTCTTCATCATGTACAATCTATTACCAGTTAGCCCGTATGCCTGGTTTTCATTTTGATTAGAGCGAGTGCGAGCGTTTAGCAGTTGCAAGTGCGAGTTGTGTCCAACAATGCTTAGCCAGCATTATTAGTACATTAAGCTTCAGGCGACAAAACATGGATAAAAAACTAAACAATGCTAAACACTTATCACTTATTCACACACATATACACGCCAAACGTGTTTAGGGTCCGGCAAACCGCAAGTCTCCTGACTCGCGGCCTCCTATTGGAAGGGTGCGAAGGGCAAGGTTACTCCAAAAAAAAGAAAACACATTTCTATTCACTTTACTACGCTGACTGTTAATCACTCGCACTAATCAACGGCTGTCTACGCGTGTTTTTTGCTTAATGCTAAGCTCCTGCACTAAACACTCGCACTCGTACTAATCAAGGTGAAATTAGCCTTAAAGCTACATTATCACAGAGTAACATCGGCTAGTTTTTACCCGATTAAGTAAAAGGAAGTATTGTGCGTGAGCTCGAACGAAGCCGCAGGGATCGGTCAGTGTTTAATAAAAATGACTAAAGCCTAATAATTACCAGCTAGTTACCTTTTGTAATAGTTTCGGTCGGTTGTCAAGTTGCTCGGTTTCGCGGTCGTCACTGTGTGCACGTTCGTTGTAGTTTCTTGACGATTTCCTGTTGGAAAATAACATTTAAGGGTAAATCTATATATCTACACCACGAAAGTTTTCTTTATTTCGTGATCTACACATATAATAAAATCGTAGGAAAGTCAATGTATGTCCGGGGTAAACTCAAGAAGTACTGCATGGATTTACTTCAAATTTTGCATGAATATTACTAACAGGTCGGGTCAACATATAGGCTACATATTATCACGCTATCACCTACGGGGGAGGAGCTGTGCGGTGTAAACGAAGTCCGCGCGAACGAAGTCGCAGGCAACAGCTAGTTAATACATAAAGCAAAAATTTTGTACCCCTTTTAGGTACGGAAAAGAAGTGCAGAAAGCTAATATTTTGAATTTTTATGTTATATGCTAGGAAAATATATAGATACATAAATTTAATACAACAAACATTGTACATTCTACCATGCATTTGACTCATGTCATAATATTAACACATACATATTTAATGGTAAAATACTCTTTTAGCCAGAGTTTAAATTAAGTGGGCTGAGCCCGCCCTAAGGGTGTCTCCTGTGAGACCGAACCTCGGCTTAGAGCAGTAACTTGAGTATAAGTGGGAGAGTAAGTAGCATCAGGATTTTAACTCGTTAATGACTCTTGACCGGCCTCTCGAATGTTGGCGGACCGACACAGTGGGCTGAGTCGAAGCCGGCAACGAATTTGTCGTGTGCGTGTGAATTGTTAAGTGTAGGTTGTGATGGCATCATTCGAATCGGATAGGAGCACTTATTGTTAGTTTTGCTTTCAAATAAGATGGGAAAAAACACGGACTTGTCATCAAGGAACGAGAAGAAATTAGTGGGAGGAAGCTTCAGTATACAGTCTTTTACCATAAACCCTGTATTTTCTGCAGACGTATCACCTTACATTTGCAACCCGCCAGCGATCAGCGATTACTCTTAAACGTATCGAAAAAATATCAAAAACGTTGTCAATTGCTTGCTGGTCACTGGATGCACCTCTTGCGATATCACACCACCATAAATAATGACTTGATTAACCATTAATACCATAAATACTACTTGCAATAACTAAACAATTACGATCATTGCGCATTGCAAGATACGTGATAACCTCGCCGGTCGACATTTTGTATTGGTATGCTTATTTTTGAAATATATCATTTAAAATTAATTATTTTCATCGTTTTTTCTTAAGCGGCAACACTGTGTGTAATGTTTATTTTTATTAATTACACATTTTATTTAAAAATATTTTGTTTCTGCTGTCCTCCTGTAAACTTTAACTGAGCCACCATACTGAGCAGTCGCGTTCGCCCAATATATATATATATATATATATATATATATATATATATATATATATATATATATATATATATATATATATATATATATATATATATATATATATATATATATATATATATATATATATGGCTGTATTTGAGTATTAAAACAATGCCTTTGCGGATCGAACAGTTTTTTTTTACACACTGTATAATTAGTCATGTCAATATCTGTGATAGATGTTTATTTCCATAAAATAACACAACTAAAATAAATAAGCATAGCAATCGCGTGCCGTGTAAGATCTGCTGATAAAGAATTATAATAAAACACTTAACAACCGGAAATTATGATAATTTCATGTTGCAGCTACGACTTATACAGTTCGCGTGCTTGCGCGAATGGAATGTAAAATGCGTGTTTAATAAAGAGAAAAAATACATCAAGGGCATATTTTAAATAAACTTTCTTTTTCATTTAAAAATAAAAGTTAACATTTCTTATGGATTGTTGGAAAATTTCTACGATATTCATAAGCGATCAATATCTTAGCTTGGTTTTTCGAGACATCAGATAAGGTCAAGTTATTTTAAAGTTGAAAATTAATAAAAATAAATATTTTAGTTCACATTTTAAAAATAAAGACAGCCAACTTAAAAATCTGAATAACAACGTGGAGGAGAGTTGTTAATGTGGAAGCTAAACAAGAATGCCTGCGCCAACGTAATACAGTACGTGTGAAAAATTACTGCGAAAAATATGTAAAAGGAGGTTTTTTATACATCATTGGAAACAAACAAGCATATAATAATGATAGTTATGGACAAATTACACGATGTGGTCTAACCCCAAAGTATTAATGGAAAGGGACCATGGCCTATAAACACCAAAGATGTTAATGGTACGTCGTATTGACACATGTGGTCGCAAAATTGAGTTGCGGAAATTTTTTAATTAATTTGCTTGTTTTTTCAGTTTAATTAAATAGAAATAGGCGAATTTTAACAATCTGTGAGAAATAATTTTATAGGATAGCCGGGGTCTTATTTGGTCCTGCATCAGGAATGCGCAGCATTTGTGCTGGTGGAAAGTAACCTATCGTCATGATTTGATGCCAATATTAAGGTTAATTAAGTTTGAGTGTTGTTAGCTATACTCGCCTTTTTATCCCGTATCTGGATAAGTGGCTTCATAGGCTAAGGTCGTTGAAATTGGGGTAGGGTGGCATATTATGCATGATATAGCAAACTAAAACTGCCTAGTTTATGCGGACCGTGCTCTGCGTTTAGACTCTACTGCTTTAAGCCAGAAACACTCGGTCCTTTCATAAACAATGATCGTAAGGATATGGGACATATTACTAAATGTTAAGAAAACAAAACATTTGATATTGGAAACGGAAATTATCCGGACTTATTTAAAAGCTGTGTTGGTAGCGTAGTGTTGGATGAAGAGGATGAGTTTGTTAATCTTGCAGGGATGGGTTATTTTTCAGTACCTAAGGATGAAAGGGACACAACTGATATAGGAATTAAAGGTATTTGCAGGAAAAATAGTAAATGGAGTGTTTTTTTCTTTAGTTCTTCAAAGCACAACTTCAACACAAAAGGCCAGGGTGTTTGTCTTGCTTTGCATAACTCTGTGCTTATCCTAACGCTATTATGTGGAAGCGCAAGTTGGGTATGTCAGATAGAAAAATAAATGCGTTTATTAAGGAAAATATGTGTAGTAGTAGTAATACTTGCGAACCGCGTAGAGAATACTCAACTATAGCGGAAATGTAATTCGACATCAAAAATGGTGTAGCTAATTTAAAGCAACAGTCGTTTTTTGTGGTTTGTCAAAAAGTACTAAAATATCATAAAAAATTATATGTACATTACCTTACATTCATAAAACTAAATATTGCATCGATTTTGATATAAAATGTCGAAAAATACGAACCAGTGATAAAACTTGACAGAAATATAATTGTCCGATTTTTATGATACACGCAATAAGGACATCAGGCTCTTTTATAAACTACTAGCTGCAGTGTGCAGCCCGCTACATCATAAAACTTTTTGGTGAATACCGCAGGAACAACTCATTTTTCCGGTCTAAAAAGTATCCTATGGTATTCCAGGTCATCTGAAGACCTGGGTCAAACCTTTTTTTTTATATCATCAGATAGTAAACAAGCAGATGGGTCTCCTGATGGAGTCAACCATCGCATATAGACACCAAAGGTGTTAATAGTGCGTTGCTATCTTGTGGCGAGGTCTAATGCCACATGCATACATTTAGCGGCTACTTTGACCTCCACACCGCAACACGACAGTGACAAGCACTGAGGCTATTGCGGCAGGAATAGTTAAGGTGGTGGTACCAGACCCGGGCGAGACAATGCAGAACTCTACCACCTAGGCTACTTTTTTAAATTAAATCCTTGAAGAGGGGATATAGGGAATGTCTGTCTGTCTGTCATATGTCTGTCTGTTACGCTTTCACGGCTAAAATGTTGAACCCACTTATTTCAAATTTGGCAAGGAGATAGTTCAAGAGCCGTTGTCAAACATAAGCCACTTTCTTTTTAATTAACCCTTGAAGGACTAAAGGGAATGAAAGTTTGTATTAAATATTATATTGATGACACGATACTTACTCGCGGGTAAAGTTGCGTGGGTTAGGTAGTAAATCAATATTATCACGCTAATTCCTTTGCCAGGTAGGCAGACTGAACGGAACTTCAATAGAGGTAACTGTTCAGCACGACTTTTTATATCATTAGATAGCAAACAAGCAGATGGGTCTCTTAATGGAAAGAGAAACCATCGCCTATAGACACCAAAGATGTTAATGGTGCTGTAGCGATTCAAGCAATCTGCATTCGGCAAAAGCTACAAGAAAAAAATATGTTAGACGGTTGACCCTGTAGACCTAAAACTTCCTGCTAAATTGAGATATTTGAGCTTAATCAAAGCAAAAACTATACGTAATCATAGATTTTTGAGCTCAAGAAGTTCAAAAATATTATGTTTGTAAAAATCATAATATTTTAATTTTCGAAAATATTTATATTTTCAAGATAATAATCGATTCTGACCTTTCAAGTGGAATTCAATGTTATTTTTGAGCTCTTCATTATTTTATTAGCTGAAAAGTCAATAGATTAACAAGGTCGAAAAGTGACTGGTTAAAAAATCCCGAAGATATGTCGAAAAAACACTTTTTTCAAAAAAATTCGTCAACATAACTCCTGAACGGATGAATCGTTTTTGATAAATATGCGTTGGATGCAGTTTTTTGAGAAATAGAGCTGATTAGATTTTGTACTTAATAGGAACGATAATCTGGAAGTTATATTTTTAAAAAACCATTTAATTTTATTTTAAAGTTTTTTTATTAAATTCTCCTGGTCCGAATTGGTCCATATTTTCGGAAATTCTAAGTTGAGTAGAATCCACCGACCACACAGCCCATAGACACCTAATAATAGGCGAATGACTTGTGTCAACACATCTGACTTATAGTTCCGATGTAAATGTCAACGCGCCAATGAGTAGTAATTGGGTAATCAGTGTCGACCAATCAGATGCTCTATACATTACTATCTTTCACTGTGGCCTTGAGTTAGCCAATTACGGCGTTGCAACCCCACTTCGTTTTACCTCAGCTAGTTGCCAGAATGCATTCAATACGGAAAATCAAACATTAGCCGTCTATAGGCTGTGTGGTCGGTGGTAGAATCCAATCGAATGCCATCAACCGCGTTTCGATAGGTCAAGACGTTCAAGAGTCATTAGATGTTTACATACACACATACACACACATACATACAGACATACTGACGTCATGGTGAAAAAAGTCGGAAAAGGTTCGTAGGACCTGAAAACCTAGAGATCTAGTGAAAACTCGATTTCGGAAATCGGGACAAAATGAGTAACTTCCTAGTAAGTTAAGTAATAAGTTAATTAGTAGTAGTTAAGTCATACGTAGCGGTAAGTTACACTTAAAACTAAAAAATAGAAAATAATGAAATTCAAAAATAAAATAGCGATATCGTACTTATTTATCTTGTACACACTATACGCAAGTTTCAACGCTTCTGAAATGGACTTCGGTCCCCCAGGTCTTGCCTGGCTGGGAAGATCTTTCTTTTCCCCTTGCACATCCTCCCATATCGTCATTAACATTCAGAGTGGTAACGTAATCCCGACGTGATCGCCGTCACCTTGACAGTGGTACCAATCAACGGCGCCACAGTGCGTTGCTATCCGTGTGGCGGGTAGGCAATGCCACATGAATAAGTCTACCGGCTAACTTACTTTAAAAAAAACGAAATACGACAATTACATGCATTAACGCCAAAGAGGTTAATGTACGTTAGTACACAGAAGTCGTTGACTAACGCTACTGTGGCAAGAATAGGTAAGGCGGTGGTAGTAAATACCCGGACGAGACGTTGCGGAACTCTGTCACCTAATTAACACATATCGGTAAAATGCGGCGATAGGAATCATCATCCATCTTGCTAACTGACTTAGCAACAAATAACCCCGTGTTGGACGATTTGCTAACCGCTAGTCGTAATTTTGTTTCTTGGTCGTACTTTTTTGCGGACTCTCCAGTTTGCATGACGCAATTAATTTATATACGATAACTGGAATTATTATGAAGCAATATTTGAAAAATAAAAATGTACTTTATTTCTTTACTCATAAAGTTGATATTTGTTTCTTACTTAACAGAGGGGGAAAAACGTTCTAAGCAAGACAACGACAAGAGTGGATGTCGTCCCTTTCTTGCATTTGCTAGTGTAAATAAAATTTATACTGGCAATTGCAGTGTAGATTTTTATATATTCGGTAATCGTTAAATCCCTTTTATACATACACGTCGATAAATACATTAGCATAAAATGTATTTTAATTAAAATAGTGAGTTCTAAAATGTGCTTATTTTAATTATTACGTAATTACTTAAGCAATGCAAAGCTTTTTCTCAAATTAGTAGAATTACTTAGTAGTAATTTCCAAACAACGCATGGCCGTACTTATATATGGCGATTGGCGCTTTAATTAGTAGAAAGAAACACACTCCACCAATGTCATTAATGTTAATCAGAAGAGGGTGGCCCAGAAGACCACAACTGACGATAACGAAACAGAATACGAGAAACCTACCACAAAACGCATGGACAGAGAGGCACCAGAAAGTGCCCCAGCCCCAAAGAGAGACACGTCAGCGCGAAGAGTGGCTTCCATAGGGTCCCCGAACTAAGGAAAACTTGTAGTGCTTGAGAAAGCAATATAGGTTTTCCAAGATGTGCTGGGGCGTCTACGCGAAGGGACTGATCCAGTATCAGCAGTCCTCAGAGGAATGACAGACCTCCTCCAACTTTATGGACCATAGCAACCTGAGGGTACTATACTGGAATGCCAGTGGTTTAAGGGGGAAAACCGCTCCACTAAAACAACTATTAAGGAAACAAGACATCGACGTGGCGCTGATATGCGAGATGTTTCTAGGGCCAAGCGATAAAATCAAGATCCCGTCCTACCACGCCTATAGGAAAGATGAACACTCCGGAAGTGTGGTATACAGGGGGCTAGCCGTCATGGTCCACAGACGAATCATTCATCAGGTACTACCAATACCACCCACTAGCGCTATGTATGCTTTAGGAGTTGAGATAATTCAACTAAGGATATACAGCATATACAGACCTCCCCAAGGGAACTTAATAGCGAATGACTTAGCAGAAGTGTTTAACACCTCACTACCTACTATTGCAGCCGGCGATTGGAATGCTAAACATACAGTATGGAACTCGTCTACAATCAACACGAAAGGTACAAGACTGTTCAATATTGCAGAACAATACGACCTAACAGTCTGTGGGCCAAGCGGACCGACGCACTTTTCCGCAAACGACAACCACCTCGCTGACGTGTTAGACGTGTTAGATCTACAAGCGCTTCCGGAGGACATGGGATCTGACCATGTTCCGGTACTGGCAACAATACAGGAGATCTCAGCCAGAGTTGCCCCCCCCCCCCCTTCGTCAAAGGCGATAATCGACTGGGCCAAATTTCAGAAGACTATTGAAGCCAACACTCCTACCCTATCTGCTTCCACTGCGGGTAGAGGTAAATGCCTTGGCTGAAAGCATAAGTACAAATATCCAAGAAGCCATGTTAAGAGCAATGAAAGAACACCCAACCACTCGCATTCTCCCCCCACTGCCTATTTTTCTACGGGAAAAAAATACGGAGAAAAGGAGACTCCGCCGTATATGGCAACAAAGACGCTGTCCTACAATTAAAAGCAAGCTAAACAAACTTACCACCGAAATTAAAGCGGACCTCGGAAAGAACAACGTAGAGAGCTGGGAGAGCCGACTGGACGAAGCAGCAGACGACTGGGCGTCCGTCCATCGTATTTGCCGCCAATTATGTAAAGCCCCACAACCGGCGCGGCCGCTGCGTCACGTGGACGGTAACCTCCGTTACCGCGCTGAAGACCGCGCAGAAATATTTGCCGACCACTTGGAGGACCAGTTCAGCCCGAACCCAAGCCACAATCCACATCACGAAAAGATGGTAGAGGAGTTTCTCGTAGACTATCTAAAACAAGACCTCATGCCTGAAGAGGATCCCCTAGGCCAAATAATTTTTTTTTATATATATATATATATATATATATATATATATATATATATATATATATATATATATATATATATATATATATATATATATATATATATATATATATATATATGTTACCCAAGCAGGCGAAAAATATTTTAGATCCCAAGAGCTATAGGCCCATCACATTATTACCGACTCTATCAAAAATTTTTGAGAGACTCCTCATCCAGAAAATAGATCCGCATTTAACACCTCGAGCCGAACAATTTGGGTTCAGGACTGATTACAGCACGACGCTGCAAATATCCAGAGTACTGCACACGCTCATTGCGGCACGCAATAAGAAAGAGCAGGCGATTGCAGTACTGCTGGATATGGAAAAAGCATTTGACAGGGTCTGGCACAGATAACTCCTATATAAGCTGGCCCACACCACGTTACCAAAGAGAATCGTGAGAATAATAGCGTCCTTCATTGAAGATCGAAAGTTCAGAGTGATCGTGGAGGACAAGTTATCCACACAAAGAACAATCACAGCAGGAGTGCCCCAGGAAAGCTGTATTTCACCAAAACTCTACTCCGTTTATACGGATGATATCCTCGAGCACTGTTTGCCGATGACGCAGCATATATCACCACCTCAATGTCTTCAAAACACGCCATACTTAAACTGCAGAGGATCCTGGATCTGATCCCAGACTGGCTGGACAAATGGCGGCTGGCGGTGAACGTCAGTAAGACCCAAGCACTCCTGCCGTGAAGAACAAAATCAGCAAGATCCCTCCCAGCAATGAAACTTCAAGAACAGGAAATAAAATGGTCAAGGGCAGTTAAATACCTGGGAGTTAATATTGATAACCAATTCACCATGAGGCAACATGTCAAGGAAGTAACAAGATACTCGCAAGCAGCTATGGCCGCGCTTCGCCCAGTGTTGATCTCCAGGCTCCCTATAAGTATCAAGTTAGGATTATATAAAACATATATCAGACCGAAGCTCACCTATGCAGCAGCCTCCTGGTACCAACTAATAAGTGCAAAATACCTTCGTCAAAAACTACAGCAGCGACAAAACATGGCGCTACGTAGGATCACAAAAGCACCAAAATACGTAAGGAACGATATAATTGAACGTGACCTTAAGATAGAGAGCCTGGAGGAATTCATAAAGCGTCTCGCCAAAAGCATGTACACTAAAGCTGATACTTCTTCACATCATGAAATCCGCAACATCGCACCTTGGTACGCGCGTCCGCCGGATTCCAAACTGTTCATAAGAGATATCCTGAACTGATCTCCACCCCCCCTCCGTGCTTAAACCACCGCTGCGTGTTTAATCCCCCGTCAGGGACTTGACCTGCGGGGCGGATTGCACGTGGTGGTGGGTGGATAGTGGGGGGGAGGGAACCACAACCTACCGATTCCTATTTCACACCAAACCATCCACCTCCAACTCAAACTTCATCGCCTTCTGTGTGCTTGATTCCCCGCTTAAAGCGGGGCGGATCGCACGTGGATGTGCGAAAGGGGGGGGGGATTACCTCATCATCTCCTCATTTCTAATTATTAAGACCCATTCCATCCCTGAGAACCAGAAGGCAAGGGGTCACTCGGCCCACGCCCCACCCAAGGACCTAGCCGTTTTCACGGCTAGGGTCGATACCATGGTCAGGGGGCAAACAGCCCCGAAACCATCTCCCCGTCGCATTGCTGGGATGAGAGAAGACTACACGTACTCCACCAATGTCGTGGTACTCTTCGGAACCATTTTGAAGCGCGTGTGAACATTCTGGGTAGAATGTAGTTTCCTTGGCATGACGTTATTAATTCAATTTTAAAGCCCATATAATAACAAGTGTTTAAATATACTTACAAGGGGTGTAAAAGAGCTGGGGCCACTTTTTTCTTAAGGTTAGCAAGAGCTGCGAGTTCTTCACGTTTGCGGGATGGTGGTGGTGCTCCACACAGCGTTATTAGAGGCGTCGGCGCTGGCTGTGCTGTGCGGGCGAGCAATCTGCAACAAAATATCCAGTTAAAGTTATCCATTAAAGTAGTAGTCGCCAAATAATCGGAAATTGTATTTAAATTTCTAAGTTTCATGTTTCCATAATAATATTATTATAAATGCGAGAGTCGATCTCTCTGTACGTTAAGCTTTCGTGTTTTCATCGTAATATTACAATATTTTTTTTATATCATAAGATAGCAAACAAGCAGATGGGTCTCCTGATGGAAAGAGTCAACCATTGCCTATAGACACCAAAGATGTTAATGGTGCGTTGCTATCTTGTGGCGAGGTCTAATGCCACATGCCTAAGTTTACCGGCTACATTACCCTCCAAACCAGAACAAGACAGCGATAAGCACTGACGCTATTGCGGCAGGAATAGGCAAGGCGGTGGTACCAGACCCGGGCGAGACAATGCCGAACTCTACCACCTAGTATATAGCCACGGTGTTAGTGACTCGCAAAGCCAATTGGTCGCATTTTACAACCTGCCAGGCAGAACGGCAGTTAGCCTATTCTTCATAGGAGCCCAGGACGTGTTATGCCTCTTAGTCTCAATTTGCAAAGCAACTAGAAACTAGGCATACTTTACCAGCAAATAATTTAATTCATTCATTTTAGTAATAGAGGACGGAGGGCAAAAATCTTTTTAATTGGGCTTTAAACGAACAAAAATGTTTATCTTTATTACACAATGACAGTTATAAAAATTTAAAACCTTTAAATTTCGGTTGTATTTTTTTTCAAATGCTTGTTATCTCAGATTCTGAGGCTCAGAACGGTCATTTAAATAACCGTTTTTGGAAATTCTTTTTTGTTTCGCAGGATTTACTTTCCGTCTAGATTTAAATTTGCTAAGGATGCGGGGTTCTAGAGATATAGTATAGGTATGGGAAGTCGGTTGCAGTTTTGCTGCGTTTAAATTATGCTATTATATCCTAATATATACCTACATAATTTAACCGAAGTAAAACCCCAAGCTCTGAAGTTTGGGACATATTGAACATTTTACAAAAACGGTCTTTCAAAAGTTTTTTTTTACATTTTTTTATGTAAATAAAAAAATATTAACATAAAATAAAAGAATTCCGAGGTAACAAACATAAAATGTAGAGACGAATCGAGAATTTCTTCCTTTTTGCTTTGATGTCGGTTGAATAAGAAATTCGGCCTGTTTTTGGCCGAACCTCTGAACATTTGGCCGATAAAGGCTAAAGCCGATTTTTTTATATAATAAGACAACAAACAAGCAGAAAACCATCGCTCACAAACACCAAAAATGTTAATGGTGCGTTGCTATCCTTGTGGCGAGGTCTTAATGCTAGATCCATAAGTTTACCGACTACCTTGCCCTCCAAACAGGAACATGATAGTGATATCACTGGCGCTATTGCGGCAAGAATAGATGAGGCAGTGGTACCAGACCCGGACGAGACTATGCAGAAACTGTACCACCTAGTAAATGGCTAAGTACCTATGTATTTTCATAATTCTCATTTAGTATATCATATCCCTGTATTGGTCCGGGCTCTATTTGAAGAATAGACCATCTGCCGTTATGGCAGTTTGTAAAAGGCAAACGATTGGCTGCACGTGTCACCACCGTAGTGATTTCTAGGTGATAGTTTTGTAACGTCTCGCCTCGGTATATGGTACCACCGTCTTATCTATTCCTAACGTAACAGCACTAACTTGTCGGACGAGTCATCAACATATTTGTTGTCTATATATATATATATATATATATATATATATATATATATATATATATATATATATATATATATATATATATATATATATATATATATATATATATATATATATATATATATATATATATATATATATATGTATGTATATATATATATATATATACATATATATATATATATGTATATATAGACAAAATTTTGTTTAGTATGTTAAAAAAATATTATGTTTACAGAGGTTAGGTTTAAGTTAGTAATATTACTATAAAGGAATAATCGCCAATTTATCACTAAGCAATACAGGTATTTTATTAAAGCTTATTGTTAATTTGATAAACAATGTTACACATGGTGATTTGACTTTTGCGGTGATTTTATCATAGTACTTTTCTGTCATGCGAACAAGTCGCGAAAATTCCTATTAATTTTTAATGTTGATAAACGAAGCTTTTTACGTAATTGCAGGTAAAATTGATGTATGTATCTGGTACTAAAATTTTAAGTAAAGAGGATGATTAAAACTTAAAAGCTGCATCTGAAACATTTAAAATGCCGTAGAATACACGAAAGACTAAAAACTGTAAAAATGTGTTAACATTTTTCTTATCAAAGAAATATAAAGGAATAAAATTAAAAAAAAAAAAAACAATTTATACTAGGTGTAATGTTGCAATATCCACATGAACATGATTAAATAACCTTTTGGAAACCGGCGTTCGCTTCGAAAGCAGCGTGTAGTCGTAGAGATTGGAGCTGGATGGATTGCTGTTGATTGTAGGCGCCGGTGGATAATAAGCTTCATCTTCCCTGTAATTATTATTATTCACTAACGTAGATTTTAAAGGCAGAAGCTCGACATTGTCATCGGCTCGTCGCTCGCGTGGCGCCGTCATAGCGTCGATAACATCGTGTAACGCCGCTGGCTGCTTGCAGCCCACTGAAACTTGAAGACGCGGCCTTGAAAATACTGCAATGTAGAGTTGGCGCACATTTGCCAAAATGGGAGATGGGAATATATTTGTTTAACTATAGGGTTAGATAATCTATGATTAACATACATACAAAATAGTAACTTAATTTCATGACACAGTTTTGTACTCAAACTATATTACAACTGCATATTACAAAAAAAAAAAAAATAAGCAAGACAAATCTGCAAGGATCGTATTATTTGTCACTCATTTCTCTCTGCTAATTTTAAGAATACGGCGTGAAGATATAAATGTATGTATTTAAATACAAATATTTATTAAACAACTGGCAAATTAATGAAAAAAATAACAGAAATAAACTTGTAGTTCACCCTAGGAATAAACTGTCGACTCGCTATGGTATAATAAATTACAATAAATATAATTGGACAAATTACACAAATTGATTTAACCCCAAAATAAGCAGTTGGTTTGCTTGTAGTATGGGTGTCAGTAAACGATACATATATAAATATTCAAATAGATTTAATAAACACCCAAACCCAGAAATACATCATACAAACATCTATGCTCATCACATAAATGTTTGTCCCTGTCGGGAATCGAACCCGAGACCCATTGATGTGAGTCAGGTTCACTAACCACTCGATCAATGGGGCGGGACAGTCTTAACACCCTCTTACAACCCCTATATCTTGGCAATCCCTATACCAATTTGGCTTATGATCGAACTTATTTTTTTGTGTCACATATTCACCTACATTACGGACGTTATAATAAAAAATACTTGAATTATTACAAAACAAACATTTGTATGTACATACATTTATAACCTGGACTGTTCCAGGACAGGAGAATTTCGCTCTTTTATCATACAACTTGATAGCCAACAATCAGATGGCTCTCCTGATGAAAATAGTAACCATCACCTAGATAACAAAGATGTTTATGGTGCGTTGCTAGTAATGTACTGGGATGGGAATGCTACATACATTAGTCTACCGGCTGCCTAACCCTCCAAACCTGAACACGGCAATGACAAGCATTGTCGCTATTGCGGCAAGAATAGGTAAGGCGATGGTCTACATACCTAGGCAAGACATTGCAGAAAGAGTAATGACACGTAGAGTCAAACGTTTGCCTTTTACGAACTTCCTGGCAGAATGGCAGTTGGTCTATTTTTAAAAAGGGGCATAGGCCAACATGGGGCAAAAGCAGCTACATTTTCACGCTAAAACGACTGAACTGATTTACGTGAATGTTATATTGATTTCGTATACGAATAAAATATCATACATATCAAAAAGTTTTAAACCCTTGAATGACGTTTGTTTTTAGCTGGATATCTTTGGTCAGACATACCGAAATGTGTGTTAAAATATTTTCATCTATTATGGAATGACCGTATATATTCCCAAACTTATTAATTTTGGCTACTTTTATCCAAGTGAAACGTTTCCGTGGGATTTACAAAAGCCTTAAATGCGCCTTAGGTAAAAAAGCTACTCTTTCGTTATATTTTCAACCGACTTTCTAACAGAAGGAGGTTAAAAATCTGGCTGTATGTTTTTTAATGTTTGTTACTGAGTTTTGACTCGCTAATTTATTCTTCTTCATTTTTTGTTTGGGAGGTTTTTTTGCTTTTGTTTCCCCGTGTTGTTTCCGGGCTCCTTTGTAGAATAGACCAACTGCCGTTCTGCCTGGCAGGTCGTAAAAGGCGACCGATTGGCTATGTGAGTCACTGTCATCGTGGCTACTATGTGGTAGAATTCTGCATTGTCTCGCCCGGGTCTGCTACCACCACCTTACTTATTCCTGTCGCAATAGCGTTAGTGCTTGTCATTGTCGTGTTCCGGTTTGGAGAGTAAGGTAGCCGGTAAGCTTATGCATGTGGCATTGGACCTCGCCACAATATAGCAACGCACCATTAACATCTTTGGTGTCTATAGGCGATGGTTGACTTTTTCCATCAGGAGACCCATCTGCGTGTTTGCTATCTTATACTATATATAGAAAAAGCACGTTCTTCCCGTGTAGTCCTTTTTAAATTTGTTGAAGATTTGATGCAGGGTTCCGTCAATGGGGTGTCGGTTGCTGCTGTTTTACTGTGATTAAGATATTCACGCCAAATGCCTTTGTTATATTAATCGTACTAAATCATTATGCAATTATCGATAGATTCTGTGTAAAAAGGTGTCAAAACCATGGGAACGTATCTCTGTCCATCACTAATATCGTTACCAGGATACCGGGATTGCGGCCGTGTTCGCACATGCGCCGTGTGTACCGCGCCTACTTGCATCGAGTGACTACCTACTTATTAGAATAGGTCAAAAAACTCATTTGCCAAAATAAAATCAAAGCTACCTTCGCCTTCAATTACAACTTTATTAATGTTTTTATTAGGTATGTCATGAATACACTTTCACTTATCAATTTTCAGCAATTATTTGTTACGCCATAAATCTTATTTAGTCTTTTAATTTTTGTCTTACGTATTAGGCAATTAGTTAAATATATAAGTAATAATGAAGAATTTTAAAAAGTAGCATCCCATTAAAAACCAGCACATTACGTAAGGAGTACAATTTCGCCTCGAGGTACTTCAAAAGAGCTATCGCCAAGGCAAAATCGGAACACATTGACAGAGTTGGTGAGAAATTAGTTCGCCTTCCTTCGGGCACTCGTGCGTTCTGGTCTCTCGCCAAAGCTGTCTTAGGGAATTTCTCGCAGCCCTCTCTTCCATCCTTGCACGGAGACGATGACTCTCTGGCCCATACCGCAAAGGAGAAGGCCGATCTCCTGGGCTCCTTCTTTGCGGCCAACTCGACTCTGGATGACCAAGGGAACGCACCGCCTACCATCCCGCAGTGTGATAGTTCTATGCCAGAACTACAATTTCGGCAGTCATCTGTGCGTAAAGCACTACTTTCCTTGGACATCCACAAGTCGAGTGGGTCGGATGGCATCCCTCCGATTGTGCTAAAATGTGTGCTCCAGAGTTGGCACCAGTATTAACACGCCTATTCCGGCTCTCCTATTCACTCGGCGTGGTACCGAATTCATGGAAGACAGCTTTGGTGCATCCCATCCCTAAAAAAGGAGATCGCTCTAACCCGTCTAACTATCGGCCCAGAGCCATAACCTCCTTGTTCTCCAAAATTATGGAGACAATCATCAAATCTCAGCTCCTTAAGTATTTAGAAGAGCACCAGCCCATTAGCGACCGTCAGTACGGTTTCCGTTGCGGCCGCTCAGCTGGTGACCTTCTAGTATACCTAACTCATCGATGGGCGGAAGCAGTTGAGTCCATGGGGGAGGGAGGCATTGGCAGTTAATTTGGACATAGTGAAGGCCTTTGATCGGGTATGGCACAAAGCGCTTCTCGCGAAGCTGCCTTCCTATGGGCTTCCTGAGAAATTATGCGAGTGGATCACCAGTTTTTTGTCCAACCGGAGCATCAAGGTCGTTGTCGACGGTGCGTGCTCCGACCTTAAATCTGTCAATGCTGGTGTTCCCCAAGGCTGCGTGCTATCACCGACACTGTTCCTTCTGCATATCAATGATATGATGCGAATTAGCAACATACATTGCTATGCGGATGACAGTACTGGTGATGCTACATACTCCGGCCGAAGCAGTATTTCTCGGGAACACGTCGAAGAGTGCCGAAACAAGCTTGTGTCTGAAGTCGAGAATCGACTTACCGATGTCTCGGAATGGGGTCGCCAAAACCTGGTTACTTTTAACCCCAAGAAGACACAGCTTTGCGTGTTCACCGCAAAAAAGACGCCCTTTGTCGTATCACCTCGATTTGAGGATACTCTCCTGACAGCCTCAGCTAGTGTCGGAATCCTGGGAGTTGACATATCGAATTACGTTCAGTTTCGCGGTCATTTGGAAGGCAAGGCTTAACTAGCCTCCAAAAAGCTCGGTGTGCTCAGCAGAGCGAAACAGTACTTTTTGCCGGTCCATCGCCTTCAACTTTATGCCTTATAAGGCAGGTTCGGCCTCACATAGAATACTGTTCGCATCTCTGGCCCGGAGCTCCTCAGTACCAGCTTCTTCCTCTTGATCGCATTCAGCGTAGAGCGGTTCGAATCGTTGACGACCAGGCCATTTCGAAACAGCTTGACTCTTTGGCATTGCGCAGAGATGTAGGTTCTCTCTGTGTCTTTTATCGTATATATCATGGAGAGTTTCCGACGAGTTGTTTGGATTAATTCCTGCCGCCGAATTCCACCATCGGACATCGCGTCAAAACTTGAAGTTCCATCCTCACCATCTCGATGCCTGGAATTCCACAACTGTGCGTTTCTCCCGACACTTTTTACCTCGCACTACTCTGTTGTGGAACCAATTACCGGCAGGGGTATTTCCGAACGGATACGACATAGGGACCTTCAAGAAAAGAGCTTACTCATTCTTAAAAGGCCGGCAACGCAACTGCAAGACCTCTGGTATTGCAGATGTCCATGGGCGGCGGTGATCACTTACCATCAGGTGCACCTCTTGCTCGTTTGCCCCCTCTTCTATAAAAAAAATCCCTAATTATGCTTACCAGATATAATAAAACATTTTATGTTATAAGTTTAGTATTCAATATTCAATATCAAAACGTGTACTGATATTTTAAAATTTTACATTCAATGATTACTAAACTTCTAAGTTAAACGTTTGTTCCTTGTTCTACAGCAGTGGTGGCTCCAGGACTTTTGTTTGGGAGAGGGTTGATTCTACGAAGTTTTGTTTGGGGGTCTTGATTCAGCTGAAGGTATATTTTATCAAGTTAATCATTAAATTTTTCAAGGTTTGAAGTGAGCTTGAGGCCCTAGACCCCACTTTGTCCGCTAGTATTATTTGTAATCGGCTTATCGGACGGTAACTGGATGTCAAGTTACTTTCCTTGCTTGGCTTTTGGATTCCAATGACGGTGGCTTCTTTCCACGCGTCAGGGAACACCTAAGCTGCTAGTAATGCATTGAAGATGCATACAAACAAACCCATTATGTTACAAGGTGGGAGTTTTATTATTTTATTTGAGATCCCGTCTGGCTCCGGAGTCCTTTTGGCGTGTAAAATTTTGACAGTGGTTTTACCTCATCGTGATCTATGGGGGCAATGGGATCGACCTCTGGTGTCAGGGAGATTCTACGATCTACTTCGCTTTCCACCAGGTGGATGTAGCTACTGTTTGTTGGTTAATCTCATAAGACTTTGTCGGCATCGAGAAAAGCGGGTGGTAAATTTGGTCTTGAAAAGTGGTGGCATGGCGCTAATCGACTCTTGTTTAAGAGCTCTCGCTAGCGGCTAGACAGTCGTGTGTAATGGTAACATCTCTCCTAACCTGTCTGTCCCACCTTTCCCGATGATGGGCTTTAATTTTTTTTACATCCCTCTGTAGAGCGATCGTCGACTATCGTCGGAAGGATCTGTCGTAGCGCCTCGTAGCGGCGTTTTTTCGTCTTATCAGGTCTCGGAGTTCTTCCGGAAGTTCTCATCTTCCCTGATGGGTATCTAGGATTTCCCGGGTAGCGCGGTCTATTGCGGATTTTATATGATTCGTAAGTGGCGTAGTACTCTAGTTTACAGAAGTTACAGTGGTGGGAACGAGAGGTGGGCCCATTGCCCTGTTAAAAAAAGTATGGCGTAGTAGCAATTTGTGCATCTTCTACCATTGTGATGGTGTCAGGTATTTGGTTGAGATGCTCTGATTGTGGGGACTTGAGTATGGTGTTGAATGTTTTCCAGCTAACAATGTTATTCAATTAGGGAATTGTACGCTCTGTGACTAGTTTAAACACAACCGGTCTAACGATCTGAATCTAATTCGTGTAGCACGTCTACGTTGTTTAACGGTACGATTATACCTTGTAGCAAAGCTATAATTATTAATATAAATTACTAGCTGTAGCGTGAAGCCCGCTACATTGTAAAAGTTTTTTGCGAATCCCGCGGGATCACCTTATTTTTCCGGGATAAAAAGTAGCCTATGTGCTATTCCAAGTTATCGGTTATCAGTGTGCCAAATTTCATTAAAATCCGTTCAGTAGTTTTTGCGTGATTGAGTAACAAACATCCATCTAAACATCCATCCAAACATCCATCCAAACATCCATCCAAACATCCAAACTTTCGCATTTATAATATTAATATAGATTATTTGGTCGTTGATCGGTTTGGTATCTCGTAGGCTTGTTGGGAGCTGCAAGAGCTACGTTTTATTTGTCTGTCAGAGAGTTTAGTATATTGCCGTTTCGACCTACATAATATGTCGAGCCCCAGTTTGCGTGTGGGGCGTTTATGTGCCCCACAGATGTCGCCTATTTTTATACGTGAGTACCTGTAGCTGACTTAATATTGCTATGTACAATTTGCTATTATTTTTAATGTATTAGCTGTTGGTTCTCGTATTAATAAATAAATAAATATTATAGTTTCTCAGCAAACACATAAGATATCGTCCTAGGAACCTTTCCGACTATTTTCATGATAACGTACTGACGTTTGAGACATATGAGATATACTGATGTCTGTATGTATAATATGTGTGTGAATGTGTGTGTGTGTGTTTGTGCAAACATCGAATAACTTTTGACGGCTTGACCGATCGAAATACGGTTGATGGCATTCGATTAGATTCCGCTCAACTTAGGTTTTCTCAAAATTTGAAACAATTTGGTCCAGGAGATTATGTGAAATTTTAAAAAAACATCAAAAATTTTTTTCCGAAACAGTGTTTTTTTAAATAACTTCCAGGTTAGTGTACCGTTTGAGTACAAAATCTAATTAACTTTATTTCTTTCAAAACTGCGTCCAATGCACACATTGCATCAAACCTACCACAGCAGGCCTTTCACCTTTGCGACCAGTGGAGTGCGCCGCCTGGGGAGGCGTAGAGAAACATCTAACCCACTGGTTTAAAGTTATTATTGCTTTCAAAAGAAACTATCAATACGTATATGTTATTTAAACAGCACTTACTATATAATCGGTAGCCGTATCACCTAACGTTTGCAAGCCACCAGCGACCAGCGATGACTATTAAACGTAACGAAAAACCTTTAAAAAACGTCGCCGATTGCTTGCTGATCACTAGATGCACTTTTTGCAATGTCATAGAACCAAAACTAATCGAGCGTCAACGACTGCCACTCATACACAAGGCTGTTATGTGCCTTGAAATAACTAAACAATTACGATAATTTCGCATTGCGAGTTACGTGATAACACCGCGGATCTATGTCACTCGATGTTCTGGAGCATTTAAGTAAAATTAAAAACTAATAAAACGTATATAAGAACATAATATGATACGTAGTGTTCAAACCACCGAATTACTATGCGTTCCAACTAAGAATAGAATCGCGCTTGTTATCAGCTTCATACCACCAAGTGTGAAATTAGTAATGTCAGCATAAAAAATTTGTTCAAAAAATATTGCTGATTTATTAAAGAACAAATAACGTTTTAATAATGTTATTTCCATCAATAAAAAAATATTAAAAAACATCAGTGTACAGTACCCGGCGATAAATATTGCACATCGACCTTTGGAAAGAGACAATCGGCTAATTTCGGCTTCGTAGAGCGTTATCTCTGTCGCACAAAATACAAACAGTCCGGTACCTATTAGGAGCTGTTAAAACAAGTATGATTTGCTTCTTTTGATATTTTTATTCTTTGTATAAAATACACTAATTTTTCTATAAGTGATGGCTTTAGGTTGGGGTAAAATAAAATAAAAAACATTTTTACATTATGTTTACGTATTTAATTATTTTGGAACATTACAGCTTTAGTGTACATAATAAACACCATTATACCTATTGCTAAAATGAGACATTGCAATAAAAATAATAATAATTCTAATTCTCAATTACTTCCATTTCACTATCTGTGCTCTCAAAGAGGTCAATATCACTGTCACTATCAGCCGTATTTATTACTAATCTATCAGTGTAATTGTCTAAACTGTGTTGAATGCTTCTATATTCATTCTCACATTTGATTGCATGATCGCAAACCTTTTTCCACTCTTCAGCGCCGATCATGTTTACTTTTTCAGTCAATAATGTTTTTACTGTAGTTAAGTTCATACCCACATTTCTAGAGGCTACATAGCCTTACTTACGATTTAATGAACTGCCAACAATAAAATCATTAAAAGCTAAGTTATCTGAAGCTATTAATTACAATGGGTCTGAAAAAACATTGAGAAAAATACTTCATGACATGGGATTTCAGTTCACTAAAATGGAAGATAATCGAAAAATTCTAATGGAAAAGCACGACGTAAGTCTCAAACGAATGGAATACCTTGATAAAATACGCAAATTTCGCGAAACAGGAAAAAATATCGTCTACATGGATGAGTCATATATACATGCATCCCACACTAAAGGGAAATCTTGGAGTGACGATAAGAAAAAAGGAGTAAAAAAGCCAATTTCAAAAGGTCAACGTTTGATAATAGTTCATGCGGGAAATGAAAAAGGCTTTGTACCCGGTGCTTTTTTAACGTATAAATCCACGGACACTACAGGTGACTATCACAATGAAATGAATAACGATAACTATGAGAAATGGCTGGTTAACCAATTAATCCCAAATATACCCAGTGATTCTGTTCTAGTTATCGACAACGCACCCTATCACAACAAGTATGTTGAGAGACCCCCCAACTCAAACACCATTAAACGGGAAATGATCAACTGGTTAAACAGACATGAAATTCCAGTTGATCCAAAATTAACAAAAACCCAGATTTACGCTATTATATGTCAGCACAAGGAGAGGTATACAGAGTTTTCTGTGGACAAAATACTTGCCGAACATGGGCACACTGTGTTGCGATTGCCACCATATCATCCGGATTTTAATCCAATTGAAAATATATGGTCTCAACTGAAAGGCTATGTAGCCTCTAGAAATGTGGGTATGAACTTAACTACAGTAAAAACATTATTGACTGAAAAAGTAAACATGATCGGCGCTGAAGAGTGGAAAAAGGTTTGCGATCATGCAATCAAATGTGAGAATGAATATAGAAGCATTCAACACAGTTTAGACAATTACACTGATAGATTAGTAATAAATACGGCTGATAGTGACAGTGATATTGACCTCTTTGAGAGCACAGATAGTGAAATGGAAGTAATTGAGAATTAGAATTATTATTATTTTTATTGCAATGTCTCATTTTAGCAATAGGTATAATGGTGTTTATTATGTACACTAAAGCTGTAATGTTCCAAAATAATTAAATACGTAAACATAATGTAAAAATGTTTTTTTATTTAATTTTACCCCAACCTAAAGCCATCACTTATAGAAAAATTAGTGTATTTTATACAAAGAATAAAAATATCAAAAGAAGCAAATCATACTTGTTTTAACAGCTCCTAATAGGTACCGGACTGTTTGTATTTTGTGCGACAGAGATAACGCTCTACGAAGCCGAAATTAGCCGATTGTCTCTTTCCAAAGGTCGATGTGCAATATTTATCGCCGGGTACTGTAGCTGTTCATCTATATAAATGTAAAAATGTGTAAACGGTTGACCCTACGGGACATCCCTGAAACTTTCCACTAAATTAAAATATTTTAAGCTCAAAGAGTAAAAAATGTAAGCATAGATTTTTCAGTTGGTTTAATCATCGAGACAGTACATAGTAATACCTCTAGACTTGTAACTTCAAACAAAATGTCTTTCATAAACGGCCCCACGACGTTTGTTTTCTTTAAACAACTAGTTTGTTTTTATTACCATCAAGTAATAATGATTAAGTATTCAAGTAATAATGATAAAAATGATTGGCGGTATGATCAATGCTCGTCCCTGATTGGGTAAACATCGCATTGTCATATTTAAATCAGTATTGCGTGAAATTTAAAATAAGAACAACAATTTGACGGCCTGAAAAAGTAGTTAGGGAGGGTGCTATATGAAAGGTAGCAATGAAAGATTTGACTTAATTTTTTAACCAGTCAATTTTTAATATTTTACATTTTTTTAATATGTACTTAAAATTGCTAAAAATCGAATTAAGTTTTGTAACATACAGCTTTTTAATTATAAAACTTTTGCCATTTACAACAAATTTTATTTATTAAAAATATTTATTACACAAAATGTAAAAAAGGTGAACTTAACGTCTGAAGACATTTTGTACCAGTTAACCTTAAAGTTGTAATTATATATTTTAGATTGAAATATATTTATTGATGGAATCTCTTGAATATAATTTGGGAGATAATTCCAGAGACGTATTGCTGTAAGCGCAAAAGATTCCAAATAACTTTCTGTGTTGTGGACTGGGACCAAAAGGGCATTAGTGTATAAAGAGCGCTGAATACGACCATGTGTATAAAAGTAATGAAACCGTTCACGTAAATATGATGAAGAGAAAGGATCATACAATATTAAAAAAAGCAATATAATAACATGGTCATTCCGACGGTTATGCAAGTCCAACCATTTTAATTGAGATCGAAACAAACAAAACTTAATAAATCACCTTCATATTTTTAAAATAACTTTAAGACTTCACGTTTTTCAAATCTGATTTTAAGAAACTGGTCAAATAACATAAATAAAATAAATTTAGAAGCTATGTCGAAAAAATACTTTTTTCAAAATTTTTCGTCAACGATTACTCCCAAACGGATAAACTGATTTTAATGCAATTTATGTATTAGACGTAGTTTTTTGACGAATAGAACTGATTAGTTTTTGATTAGAATCGGTACATAAATCTGGAAATTATTTAAAAAAAATACTGTTTCGCAAATTTTTTTTTGTGTTTTTTCAAAATATCGCATAATCTCCTGGACCGAATCAGTTTAAACTTTCAGGAACTCTAAGTTGAGCAGAATCCAATCGAATGTCATCAACCGCGTTTCGATTGGCCTAGCCGTTCCAAAGTTATGAGACGTTTACATATACACATACATACATACAGACATACTGACGTCATCGTGAAAATAGTCGGAAAAGGTTCCTAAGACCTCAAAACGTGGACATCTGGTGAAATTTCGATTTTCGGAAATCGGGGTAAAAACAGTAACTTCCTTATCTACACACGTAGTGGGAAGTAAAAAAATCATGTTAGTTACACCACTTAAAGTCTAAAACGACGGAAGAAATTTTATCCGTAATAAATAAAAAATAAAAAAATCAGTACAGCCATGTCATCGACTCGAGCAGCGATCCAGGCGAATATTCAAGGAATCAAAACGGTTTAGTTGTAGTTGCCGCGAAATAATAAACACCGAAACTTTATCTAATTGTCAAAAAATATTGGTATATTCCAAAAATTGTCTGTGTAGTAAAAAGTATTTCTCGTATGTTTGTGAAATTCAAAGTGTGTAGTATATATATCTACCTCGATTCTTATTTAAATCATGTATGCTCTACCAAATAGAAAGTCTTTAATACAAAACTACTTCCCTCCAAGCAGTATTGAGATAAAGTTGAAAAAGACATTTCGCTTTCGGACTATACTGGTCACGGTGGTGAACACAACTTCCCATGGCCTGCAGTCCGCGCCGCGCGAATCAACACCTCACGTCGCGCCGCCGTCGCCACCGCCGGTTCCTGTAGTCGGGCGTTAGGCTTGCGTTTATTACTATACATATATGCGTTTTAGCACTTATCCCGTGTTAGGGAAAACTTTAAAAACTTGACAATATTAAAGAAGTATTGATCTATATTATAAACTTGTGGTCCAAGAGCCCGTGAGAGCCAGACTTTCGGATTTTATTAAAAGCTGAAAATTTTTCTATGTGTGTCCCTAGTACAGGAAAGAATGATCCCCACCCATGAAGCTGAGCCAGCGGTGGCTTTGGCAGGTAACAGGTAACAAAGGTGTATATATTTCGTCCGTCCGTCCGTCCGTCTGTCCGTCTGTATGTCTGTATGTCTGTATGTCTGTATGTCTGTATGTCTGTATGTCTGTATGTCTGTATGTCTGTATGTCTGTATGTCTGTATGTCTGTATGTCTGTATGTCTGTATGTCTGTATGTCTGTATGTCTGTATGTCTGTATGTCTGTATGTCTGTATGTCTGTATGTCTGTATGTCTGTATATCTGTATGTCTGTATGTCTGTATGTCTGTATGTCTGTATGTCTGTATGTCTGTATGTCTGTATGTCTGTATGTCTGTATGTCTGTATGTCTGTATGTCTGTATGTATGTATGTCTGTATGTCTGTATGTCTGTATGTCTGTATGTCTGTATGTCTGTACGTCTGTACGTCTGTACGTCTGTATGTCTGTATGTCTGTATGTCTGTATGTCTGTATGTCTGTATGTCTGTATGTCTGTATGTCTGTATGTCTGTTTGTATGTCCGGGGTAAACTCAAAAAGTACTGCATGGATTTACTTCAAATTTTGCATGAATATTACTAACAGGTCGGGTCAACATATAGGCTACATATTATCACGCTATCACCTACGGGGGAGGAGCAGTGCGGAGTAAACGAAGTCCGCGAGGACGAAGTCGCTGGCAACAGCTAGTTTAGTAAAATAAAACCCTAAAACACCGCCACGTGATACCACCACCGCCACGTGAAGCTGATCAGATATAGCAGGTCCGCGGATCGTTAAGGCGACCACCGGGAAAGTAAGTGTTCTGTCTTCAGCTTCTTGAGACGACATTGTTTGCGTTCTCGATGTCACGGGGCTTTTGCGTCTAGGTGTGTTCCTTCGTAAACGTTGACCGGTTAGTGCTAGTCACCGGCTGTCCGCAAATCGTTTAATAGCACGCCGGCAGTTTACTATCCCGGATGAATAAAACGATACGGCAATAAAAATATAATGTGAGTTTTCCGAAACTCACCCGCAGGTTATCATGTGGCGCGATATCATTGGACGATGTCAGTGAACTTTAATCATTAGGGAAATATATAATTTACAAAATTACAATTTCTCCTGCGCTGAAATATCCGGGAGTCAGGCACGTGTTCAGTCAGTCACTTTACGCTACCACTTTGGTACATCGTTAACAAGGTTTAATTGCTGTACTGGATACATTGTCTTAGCTCGCCAGTCCATAATAGGAATGCTGGACACTCATCGTGAAAACCCGTTTAGAAGTTCGTACCTTTAGAATACAGGTAAAATATATCTATTAAGCATGTACAGCATTGCATGCGTGATAAGAGCGTGTCCTAGCCACGACAACGATGCAGATCGGACGCAGCTCTAGTAGGGTAGAACAAATAGTATGCGATGTTTGTCCGAATACTGATAACACAGAAGGTATGAAAAAAAATGGGTTTTTACCAACAAAATAACCGTTCGGTTACCGAGTCACGTGACCCCATGTTCAGGTGCACGTTGCGCTTATAGGTGTCATTACACTTTAGTACCTTAGTCATTGCACTTTCAAAGTGTCACACACAAAACAGGTAGATGTTTTTGAAAATTTATCTGGCCCCTATGCACGATAATATCGACATCACTGAATACGAATATATCGCCCTGCCTTGCCTACATGCTTAATATTGAAGCTATAGACCATACGCTCTCGCGTCGCTGACTGTAATACAAAGCCAAAATTAGCCAAATCAGTTCAGCCGTTCACGAGTTTTAGCGAGACTAATGAACAGCAATTGATTTTTATGTATTTAGATGAACTCCACTCTTTAGAGAACAAAAAGGTGAATGTTACATATCTGTAATTTCCGGCTCAGATTTGTCACGTTGAATATATTTAGCAATATAGTTGGGAATAGGGATATAGTCCGTTCTGTGTCCATTGATATAGAGGGAAACCAAACCTCACATAACAACATTCTGAGTAGGTTCCCTGGCTAATATTGAGTTATTGGGTATGTTCCTAACTAATGTCTAAACTCAGACTTCTAACAAAATTGACAGATGGCCTATAAGTAGGTAAGATTTTCCAGGACACTATAGATAGTAAGACTGACACAATCTAGAGCCTCCATTTTACTTTATAAGTCGAAGTGCTTATGCACATAAAGCTGTATTATATCTGGAGGCAGAACTTCTAATACCTACTTGAAACCAAATTTCAACTACTGCTGCTATCTTCTGAGGTCTAACTCTCTCTTTCTAATACAGCTGCATAAATAGTGATGAAGAGACCTCATAGACAGATATACCGTATACCGATACAGTAAATATTTGTTTCAATTGATATACCTAATACTTCACGCCAATGCATGATTCTGACAGTTTTTCTGTAGGTTCTGACAGGAAAGAGAGTGTGTCCTAAAGAAACCGGCTAAACTTATAGTACGCGAACCAGCAACAGATTTTTACGACTAAGTTCCTCTCGGGAAATAACTTCTAGAATGCTTCAGATAGTTCTATCGTGAAGTTCGGTGAATGTTGGCTGCGGCATTATCCCACCAAGATACAGCCAGCTGACGTATTTATTTATAAACAACTGCTGTTTGTCTGTATGTATGTCCGGGGTAAACTTAAAAAGTAGTGCATGGATTTACTTCAAATTTGCATAAATATTATTAACAGGTCGGGTCAACATATAGTCTACTCACGCTAATCACGCTAATACCTACGGGAGAGGAGCTGTGCGGAGTAAACGAAGTCCGCGCGGACGAAGTCACCGGCAACAGCTAGCGACTTCGTCCAGCTATATATTGTATATAAGATTTCTGCATTGTTTCGGTCTGGTACCACCGCCTTACCTATTCCTGCCGCAATAGCGTCAGTACTTGTCACTGTCGTAAGATAGCCGAGAAACTTATGCATGTGGCATAAGACCTCGCCACAAGATAGCAACGCACCATTAACACCTTTGGTGTCTATAGGCGATGGTTGACTTTTTCTATCAGGAGACCCATCTTCTTGCTTGCTATCTTATACTATAAAAAAAATATCGGTACAGACTGTAAACTCTCTCTCCTTTCCTCCCGGATAAAAATTTGCAAGTTCACGGTTAATATAATCCTGTAAGCAATAAAGCAATCAGCTAGCAATACGCTGAGGGAAAACTCGTCAGCTGGTGCGTTTAAGTAGGCGATATACGCTCTTGTCTGGCTCCTTGTTACACTTTTAAGGGCTTAGCTGACAATTATTACACCGAGATACAGCTAGCTGACGTATTTATTTATTTAAAATATCATGATAACTGTTATGTGGCAAATTTTCAGTTGAGAAAATATGACTGAAAAAATATATTTTTTTGCATGTTCGTGTGACCAGCTGACGTATTTTCCTACAAGATATAGTCAGCTGGCTTTTTTTTTAAGATATTGGAGAAGCTTTAACATGACAATTTTTTATTCGGGAAGAAATAACTAAAATTCTTTTTTTTTCGACGTGCCTGGGAGGCTTTTGCTGCCTAACCCGTCCATCTAGCTGCAGCTGACGTTCACGAGCTTCATAATATTATAACTCTCTGAAGCGTTGTACAAGTTGTCTTCCGAGGGGAAATGATCAACCAAATTTTCGCCTGGCTCGGGGACCATTAGACAAATTTTGTTTATTCTGTCTTGTCATAATATTACCAGGGTTTGTGGATAGGTCTAAGTTAGGTAGACTGCCCGTTAGATGGACAAGTTAACCAGGAACGTGCCCAATGTAAACTATAGACAATGGGTGTGTTACTAAGAACAACTGCTAACGATTAAAGATGTTTAAGTTAGGTACCTAGTTAGAAATCCGAGCTAATTTGCTTTACAGATTCTTAGAAACATTATATTATTATTAATAGTTGATTTCCATATATACATTCTCCATTCATTGGTTCCCTGTGTTGGTCTGGGTTCTTATGAAGAATAGACCGATTGCCGTTCTGCCAGGTGAGTCGTAAAAGGAGAACGATTGGCTAAATGTATCCCTACAATCGTAACTATTAGGTGGTAGAGTTCTGCAACGATTCACCTGGGTATTCGTTATCACTGCCTTACCTATTCCTGCCACAATAGCGTTGTCCTGTCATTATCGTGTTCCAGTTTGGAGGGTAAGGTAGCCGGTAGATTCATACATGAGGCATTACCATTCCGCCACACGGGTAGTAACGCAACATTAATATCTTTGGTGTCTATAGACGCTGGTTTCTCTTTCCATCAAGGAACTTATATACGATAACTGGAATTACTACGAAGCAATATTTGAAAAATAAAAAAGTACTTTATTTCGTTAGAAATAAAGTTGACATTTGTTTTTTACATAACAGGAGAAAAACGTTCTGAGCAAGACAACGACAAAAGTGGATGTTGTCCCTTTCTTGCAATTGCCAGTGTAAATAAAACTATCTGATGGTAGATTTTTATATATTCGATAATCGTTAAATCCCTTTTATTCATACACGTCCATAAGTACATTAACATAAAATGTATTGTAATTAACACAGTGAGTTCTAAAATGTGCTTATTTTAATTATTACGTAACTACTTATGCAATGCTTAAACTGTTTCTCAAATTAGTAGAATTACTTAGTAGTAATTTGCAAAGTACGCATGGCCGCACTTATATATGGCGATTGGCGCTTTATTTAGTAATTAGTAGAAAGAGGCACACTCCAACCATCGTACCATACCATATGTACCATATCGAATCGTATAATGTGCCTAAACATAAGAAATAAATTGGCACCTTTTGAAAAGTTTACGCAGTGTCCTGGCGGAAATCTTAACTCAGTATTCTGACAATCTAAGTAGAATTTCATAGGTTAGAGTTGTTGTGAACACATCCAAAGTTTCTGTGGCTGGTAGACAAGGAAGTTATATTCTACCCGGAATGCTTACACGCGCTTCAAAATCGTTCCGAAGAGTACCATGACATGAGTGGAGTGTGTCTCTTTCTACTAAATAAAGCGCCAATCACCATATATAAGTGCAGCCATGCGTAGTTTGCAAATTACTACTAAGTAATTCTACTAATTTGAGAAACAGTTTTTGCATTGCATAAGTAATTACGTAATAATTAAAATAAGCACATTTTAAAACTCACTGTGTTAATTACAATACATTTTATGCTAGTTTATTTATCAACGTGTATGAATAAAAAGTATTTAATGATTACTGAATATGTAAAAATCTACCATCTAGATAGTTTTGTTTATACTGGCAATTGCAAGAAAGGGACAACATCCACTCATGTCGTTGTCTTGCTCAGAACGTTTTTCCCCTCTGTTAAGTAAGAAACAAATGTCAACTTTATGAGTAACGAAATAAAGTACATTTTTATTTTTCAAATATAGCTTTGTAAAATTCCAGTTATAGTATACATATAAGTTCCTTGCTGCTGGTAGACATATTACAGATTATAAACGAGAACTGAATGATAATTTTGTTAGAGATGTGGTTTAAATATCGGTATTAGTGTTGTACCTTAGAGAAATATTATTACAGTCGATAGTTACGTTTACAGTATCTATCAAAAACGCACTAAAGCCCATTTATTTAAAGTCATACTCAAACTTTTTTATTCAAAATAGGATTAATGTTAACCTCTTTTTGAACATTGGTTATTTATTAATTAACAACATTTAAATTGCATGAAGACACAATTTGTAAATCTTAAATATTTATTATAACACCTTTATTTCATTATAATATACCAATTTTAAGCAAAGCAATAAAAAAAATGTCAACTATGTACAAATTAAAATAATATTCGAAAAATTATCGTTCAATAAACAATTACCAAATGTCAACCTTATTAAAAGTAATTAATTATTATTTAAACAATTACTATTCAATTCCCATCATTATTATATAACATTAAATATAATAATAATTATTATAAAAATAAATTGATAATAATATAATAGAAAATAGTGTAATTACTTGCTCCAGTCGTCTTCGAAATAATCATTTAATTTACAATAAGCCTTAGATACCTATTAACTTTTGCTTAATGACGGTCTTGAAAGTGTTGTCAGGTTATTGGAGCATGTGATTTGGAATCTTACTCGAAAATCGTTTACTGTCCCCCAAAAACGACTTTTTTGTTTTTGAGCAACCTTACATTAGTGACGTGTGTTATAGCTATGGTTTTCAGAATTTTTATTAAAATATATTTTCATAGATTTACTGACTGTAAACCATCATTACATTCATATTTTTAAATACGTCTCGCAAGGAGTCTCAAGTGCGTAAATTATAAATAACACGAATAGCTCTCTTCTGCAAAAGGAATATATTTTCTTGGCTGCAGTTCTACCCCATAATATAATCGCATAAACTACGCTATAAAAACATGCAAAATACACAATTCTAGTAGTATCCATATCTGTCAACTGTCGTATTTTTCTAATTGCATAGGCAGCTAAGCTTAGTTAATTTATGTGATTTAATATAATATTGATGTGATTAGTCCACTGAAGAAAAAATCTATCGTGAAACCTACATATATATTTTCGTCTGTTGTTTCCCTAAATAGGTTTTCGTTGGAATTGAAATAACGTTAGGAAGCGCAAACTATTCATTACAAATCTTGTGACAAAACTGTACACTAAGTATATAAAACTTTAAAATATCCATTGTCATTCTACGAGAAACTCATTGATGCCAGTTCGGAAAAAATAAAGCAGTCGGATTATAACCAATTGAAATAAAAATTATATTATCATTGATAGATTAAAATAATATTACATCGCAAATGTTTTAATGATATCGATTATCGATATTTTCACTTACATAATATCGATATTATCAGTTCGATCCGAAATAACGTCAATCTCTAAATTTTGCTGAAAATAAATCTTTGGACTGCAAATTGCAATCTTAATCTTTATTCTATAACAAAATTGTGTAAATAGTATCATAAATGTTTACAATTAAGCGTTTCAATGTGATCAGTGATAAATAATAATTATAAGAATGTCAAATAGTTCTATTGAAGGAAGACTAAAAGGATTACAAGAGCGTTTCGAAAATGAAATGCGTATTCGAAAAGAGGGTGCTTTTCATAATCAGGGTGGACTTGGAGGACCAAGGAATGGAAATACACGTAGACCAAAACCTCGTACGTTATAATTATAATTTACCTTTTTGTAAGTTTATGACTTCCATAAATCTATTCCTTTGTGGTTTGCCAGATGCAATTGTTTTGCTTTGGACGTTAATATTTTTACAACAACTAATTTACCAAAAAAACATTAGTTACAAATGCGTAACTAAATAAAGATTTCACATTCAGTCATTTAGCACTGAGTCTTTTGGTTTTTTTATATTATGGTGTAAATACCTTTTTTAAGTTATTGATGATTATAAATTTTGCAATTGACATTTTATTTCTTAGCGTTTTCTACTTTTGTCTTAGTCTCTTTTAATTCAAATAATGACTACATAATTTATGTAGCAACATACCTACTATTAACATTTTTAACTTTTGTTTTAGCTCCTATTTTCACCACAAGAGATATCCCAGTTTATCCACCACGATCACCACAAGCTGCAGATACAGAGTACAGAATGCGTGAGGTGTACAAGGTAAAAATCGACTTAATATTTGTGTTAGTGTAAATTGTTAGTCAAATTAAAACAGTTAAATTTTAGTGTGCTACAAATTTGGTGTTTTGATATTGTGGAAGAGAAAAAGTTACTAAGTTGTATTAAGAAGGTGATTGTGTAGACTTCCCCTTCCATATTTTTTAATATTTTCATCAGTATGTGTGTGATTTAGAGCTACCTAAATAGCCATCAAGGCTAAAAAGTGGGAAGGGTATTGGTATTAGTTTACACAATCTCAGATGGGGGGGTGTAGAAATCTCTAATTTTTGAATGTATTTTATAGAACACCACAATATATAATTTATACAATGTTGTTAAAAGAGTCTAAAAATTTTGTTAATACTTTATTGTAACTTTATAAATACTCTAAGAGGTTTCTAAATGATTGCTTCTATTCCTTAGTTTGGTATCTAAAAGGAACTGTAATATTTTTTTTTCTAAATTATGAAAATGATAAAAACAAAAGAGGAAGACAATGCAATCCATGTGAATTCTTGTTAGAGACCCAAAAAATTGGATGCTATTAATTTTCGTAAACATACTTTATTCTAATCTTCCTATTCCCTCTTAAACATCTAAATTTGTTTATTTTTAAGGCACATTGGTCTGATAATATTAGATTTTACAAAGTGAGCTTAAAGTAGTCTCATCTCGTACTCTTTCTCTCTCTCTCTCTTAACCTCCTGATGCCCCACTGCACTAGCTGTACCCCCCAATATTGTTAACATACCTTTTAGCCGTAAGTAAAGAAAGCAGAATGGGTTAGTGAGTTTACTATGTTTATAATTCATATCAACTAGTGACTACTGTTATATGCTAATGGTTTAGTAAACCTGGCTAACAACTACTATTAAAGCCTTGCCTTATTATCTATACAAATATATAAAATTGGAGTGTCTGTTTGTAATATTAAAATAACTACTTTTTACTAAAATCATATTGATTGATGGTACTTATACCAAAACATTTTTTTTATAAAGTTTGCCTGTCTGTCTGTCTATCTATCTGCCTGTTTGTCTGTCTGGCCATCTATCTGTTTGTTTTGGCTAATCTCCAAAATGGCTGGACTGATTTTTATGGGACAAGACGGGACTTTCACTGGCAGATAGCCGATGTAATAAGCAGTAACTTAGTATATTTTCATTTTAATTTTTTTCCACATAGACAAAGTCACGGGCACAGCTAGTTATTCACTATAATGTCAGTATCTGGTTGTCAAATTTCAGCTAAGAGCGATGTAGCTAGTAAAATGCCTGTGAACTTCCTAGATCAGGAGAGCTGTTGGCTTCTTTGTTATTGTATGCTATACAAGTACATTTTTAAATGTGATATTCATTAATTATAAAATACATTGTTTTGTAGGTGAGTGGCAAGCTGAATGTGGATGGAGTTGAATATAGATCTCAAATAGATGATCTACACCAGCTCGGTGAATTGGGAAGTGGAACTTGTGGACATGTTGTTAAAATGCTACACAAACCCTCTGCAGCTGTCATTGCAGTAAAGGTATGTTTTGTTTTTACTGTTTTTGGATTTAATTATACTAGCATTAACTCTGTGGTTGTTAAAATTGTAAATTAAAACTATACACTAAACAATAACATTTCTTTTAAATTGTTTTACAAAAACAACAGAATTTAGCTGGGTAAAGAAAATAGTTGCATGTATGTCACGTAAATGTTATGTGTATAATGTTTATTTTTAATAATTTATTGTCTTTCTAATGTATATTATTTAAAACTATTACGTTTTTTAACTCCTCTGCAATATGAACTTTACCTGTGCCAAACTTCATACTCCACTGTTCACATAATAATCTTAAAAAGAAATTCAGTTTTTCCTCCATATACTAAAATGTAGACGTATTTATGAGGTCAACTAGCTGTTGCCCGCGACTTCGTTCGCGCGGACTTCGTTTACTCCGCACAGCTCCTCCTTCGTAGCTGATAGCGTGATAATATGCAGCCTATATTTTGACCCGACCTGTTAGTAATATTCATGCAAAATTTGAAGTAAATCCATGCAGTACTTTTTGAAGTTATCCCGGACATACATTGACTTTCCTACGATTTTATTATATGTATAGATGAGAAGGGTATGTTTATTAATGATAGTATCCTAAAAAGTATAACTAAAGCAGGTAACAGTTACACTTAGCTTCAATATTCGAATTTATTTAACAACTGCAAGACTCATTTATTATTGCTTGATCAATCAATGATCATCTTAGGTGCACCTACATAATATGTAGTAATAATTAAATCACAAGTGTTTTTGAGTGTAGCTACATCAATAAATGTTAGGTATTTGTTTTAATTTAAAAGTATAGCTATAACTATTTTAATAACTAAAATTACTTAGTTTATATGGATGTACATATGAGATCCTTTTTTTTCAAAATGTACTTAAGCATTTAGTCCAAATGACCACTATTGTGAAAGCGTTAGTATGAAATCCTTAAGTACATCATAGATCATACAAGTGACTAAGCAATGCGATAGTTTTTCTTTTATTTGTATTTAAAGATGTAATAGTTAAATTGTTTTTTACAGCAAATGCGACGTTCCGGAAATTCAGAAGAGACAAAACGAATACTAATGGACTTGGATGTTGTTGTAAGATCACATGATTGTCCATATATTGTGCGGTGTCTTGGTTGCTTTGTAACGGATGCAGATGTCTGGATCTGTATGGAGCTCATGGCTTCATGCTTTGATAAATTATTAAAAAGGCTTGGTGCGCCGATACCGGAAGCTATTCTAGGAAAAGTTACAGTTGCAGTAAGTAATAATTTTAACTAACACGTTTTATAAATTTCAACTGACTTTATAACAATTAATTTGACAGCAGGTACATAAATGCAATATAATAATAGCCTTTTAATAATAAGTTTGATAAAAATAGTGTATGTACATAATAGCGTACATACTATCGGTAATATTCAGTTGAAAATTAATAAATTTAATTAAAAATCAAAAAATGTATCATCATGATGATATGCATACAATGGCTGCAAACGGTCAGTGTGAGTTAGTGTAGTGTAGCCCAATTTGATAGATGCATAAAAAGCTATAAAGTGCTATATTTAACACTAACTTCTATTGTTGAAGTAAAAAGTAGCAATTTTTGGATAATAGTGGGAGATAAACTCATTGAATTTTCTTTAACAATATAAAAATAATATAACATTCACTGGAGAAATTATACGAATTGGTTATTTGGTTAGTTTGGTAATTGGTACGGGAATTAGAACTCTACCACCTTGTACCAACAATGATAGTACTCACATAGCCAATCAGTCACCTTTTACGACCTGCCTGGCAGAACAACATTTGGTTAATCCTACAGAGGAGCTCGGACCAACACAGGGGACTTGTTAAAGAAAAGAGAATGTCAATCCTCCAGGAAATTTTAACTTTTTAATATTAGTCTGATAAAAATAAAAAATGTGTTCATATGAGTCAGTATTAATACTTTAAGGGCACTTATATGAGTAGTATCAAAAAATGATTTAAGTACTACTTAAATTACTTAGATATTTTATTGATATTGGAACATCCATAGATTTTTATATGAAACTTTGAAAAGTTATTCCAATTTTTAAGTCTAGTTCTGCTTACCTTGAGCATAATATTTGAAAAGTCATTCTTGATTACTTTTTTACATTCTAACAAGTTTTAATTATTGTGTGATAAACAATTTGGTTTTACAAAGAGTCATGCTAGTGGATGCAGATGTGAAATTACTAAAAATGAAGCCTGTTAGAAGTCACAAGATATTTTGTGATTTGCTTAAAGCATTTGATTGTTGATCATAGCATATTAAACATTAAATTACACCAATATGGAATTAGAAACAAGGCTCGTGATTTTCTGTTTTTTTTTTTTTTTTTTCATTAAAATAGAAGAATTTCGAAGGTTGATATTAGTGGAATAAGATAAACTGATATTGCTGTTACCATGAATATACCACATGGGTCCAGCCTAGGTCCCTTTTTGTCAGAGGTGTAACTATACCATCTGGGGCCCGTGGCAAATTCTTTTAATGGGGGCCCCAATCAAAATCATTAAAAATCGTCACATTGTACTCAGTTTAATTTTAATAAAGTTTGTGATTTTCAGCGTTGTCATTTACACATATCATGTAAAAAAATATTTTTGAGCTCGTAGCCTTTTGGGCCGGGGCAATCTTAGGCCGGTAGCCCGTGGCATTTTGCCAGCCCTGCCACACTATTGTTACACCACTGCTTTTTGTTTCTTTTATATTCAAATGTTAAATGTTTCTTATATACTTAATATGTGGGAAATGAGTATGGAATCAAATTTTTTTTTGTTTTATTTAAAGTTATATGTTAGTGATAGTTTTCTTTTATTTAAAGTAGAAATACAAGTTGGTAAATGTGGTGAATAATGCAATCAGAAAGGTTGTACAGTGTTTCATATCCATTTTATTTATTAGTTAATGACAATTATCATTTGAGGCAAAAGACCAAACTTAATATTTCAATTATTGATTGTTTATTATTTATTTATTTTACAGACAGTGAATGCACTATCATACTTAAAGGAAACACATGGTGTAATACATAGAGATGTTAAACCAAGTAATATTTTGTTAGATGAACGTGGGAATGTGAAGCTTTGTGATTTTGGTATCAGTGGCCGCCTAGTAGATTCTAAAGCGAAGACGAGAAGTGCTGGCTGTGCTGCATATATGGCAGTGAGTATTATTTTATTTTGTCTCTCTATTAAAAGGATTTTGAATTATTTTTTGAAAGAAAAATATTTTTTATGTTGTGTTGAGAATATTATTATATATTCAATTTTTGTAATAGTGGTAAATGCTAGTTTTTTTTTGAGTTGTAAATATGACTTAAACTATAGCAATGCCTATACAAAAAAGTGCAAACTTTGCCAAAAAACAGTCACCTAAAATAAAAACTTTGATATATCAACTTTTGTGTGATAAACTTTTGATGAACACTAAATAGAAGGCTTGGATTATATCAAAGTGTTATTGGTATGAGACTTAGGTTAATAAGGATGCACACTATATAGTATATCATACTAATTGGATAGTCTACAAAGTTATGTCTCAATATGTTACAGTTTGTTTTAAGTCTATAAATTCAACACAATGTTTTGCTTACTAGTAAAACCACATGCAATTATAATATCAGTAATAATTGTCATGTATGTGTGGTATGTTCCTCCTTTTGCCTGCGTATTTCTTATATAAAGTTTTAACTATTGTTTTATATGTATTTTCAGCCGGAACGAATAGACCCACCAGATCCGAGTCGTCCAGATTATGATATCCGTGCTGACGTGTGGTCACTGGGCATTTCATTGGTGGAGCTAGCAACTGGGGTGTTTCCATACCGGGACTGTCAAAATGACTTTGAAGTGCTCACAAGGGTATGTACAAAAAAAAAATTAAACTCCGTGCATGTACGGGAAAAATCAGAGCCTGTATGAATATAATTTATTTTTCCATATGTAGCTGATGTATAAATTTAGGCCTGCGCAGACGAGGGACTAATATAGATTCCTAATAAACTGTATAAAAAACAGTATAAAAGTATTGCATACAAAATGTCCCCCAAATTACCGCCCAGAAGCTGGACTGGACAAAACTATGGAAGACTCCCTGAAAAAATAAAACTGTGAAAAGGAGCTGCAACGCATACAGCAAACTTTAGTTTTGTGTTGAGCTCTCGAGAGTGATTCTAGCTGCTAAGTAGCAACTTGATCGCCACTTTGGCGTTTTCAATTGTGTGGGGTAGAGCATTCAGTTGATACATTCAGTTTCCAAAAGCAACTAAATGGCCGATTGTCAATGCCAGGGATAGCATGTGTGCGGTCTCTCTTCATATCCATTTTTGCCACATTTATATCTTAACAAATAATTAGTGTACAAAGGCTGAGATTTAAATCATGGATTAAATTTGTTTTGCAGGTAATAGCTGATGACCCTCCACAACTGCCGGAAGACACTGATTTTACACCAGAGTTTAAATCCTTTGTATCTCAATGGTATACTTCATATTTTTCTTTTGTAGTATTTATTCTAATATTCTAAAAAATCAAAAGTGATAGTTTTTAAGACGACTGCGGTGGTTGTCACCTTGTTTCCCACTACTATAAAATACTGGAGACTAACAGAAAGCAATGTATGTACAACATTCGAGTAATGCACACATAGACACCTCTCATGGACGCATCTCGGAATGGTCCAGAACAAACTGTCCCGAACTGTGTATGTACATTGGCTTTTGTTAGTCTCCAATATTCTGTGCCACTTAAGTGTTTTAACCTTAAAAAGCTTCACACACTGTTATGGGACACAACTGTGAGAACCACTTTGACTCGCTGATTTTGTATTAGACATGGGGCAAAACAGAATTCTTCTTCTCGTGGTAATGACAGTTTTTATATGACAATGACAAGCATTGATATTGTTGCGGTTAGGAATAGGTGAGGCGGTGGTACCAAATTCCCAAGCGAGACGTTGCAAAACTCTACCACCAAGTAATCACGATGGTATTACCACACCAATTGGTTGCCTTTTACAACCTGCCTGGCAAAATGGTAGTTGGTCTATTCTAAAAAGGAGCCCGGACCAAGACGGGGGATACACTAACATGTATTCATTTTTAGATTCAGCTTTCGTTTTTCACCATATATAAAGGAAGCTTACCTTATAAACTAAATTATAAAGTTTTACAGAAATTGACATTTGACACACTCAGATATTCACCGAGCAAAGTATCTTTAATTTATAAGTATATATTACTGAAACTGTGTTTCTGCTTTTGCCAACACCTGCCTGCAATGTAATTTTTTTTCAAGTCATCTTATGCAATAATTACGCAAATGAAGAAATACTATCTAAAATTATATGCAATTTGAATGAGCAGAACTAATTGAATGTTCTTACACATAATTGTTTATTACAATTCACAATTTGCCTTATATATATAACACTATCTGTTTTAACCATATATCAAACTGAATACGCTTTTCAAGGCACTTTCTTAGATGGTCAGTGTCGCTTGCATTTACACAGAGAAATAAGAGTTATAATACTTACCAATGAAATAAAATCACTCCAGAGGTGTTCTTTAAGCTTTAGCTTTTTATTCCACACAATAAAATAGCACAATATGGCATATTTCTAATTTTTTACAATATATCAATAAGCGTTTGACATTTACATACCTTTCCTCATATGAGCGGTTACGCATTACGCGTCCAACACCGTGTCTATTAGTATTTGTGTGGTCTGTGGCTTTAACGTTGTTCGTTTGACCCAAAAGTATTACTTATTTTTGCTGAGTCGTGTAAAAAGGTAACATATCTTAATTTCCTTGCGAATGTGGCTATCATACATAAAAAGAAGCTTTATTTTATTAATATAGATTGGCGATAATACTCAAATAAAATGTTGCGTTTTAAAATTAAAATATATTACATTAATTTTTTTATGGAAAAGGGGGCAAACGAGCAGGAGGTGCACCTGATGTTGAGTGATCACGCCCATGGACATCTGCAATACCAGAGATCTTGCAGTTGCGTTTAATATTCTTTGGTTTCCATTAAAATGTCAATAACAATATGGTGCAATACCAAGGCGCAGTGTGCGTGACGTAACGCTTTTAGATTTGGGTTTACTGTCAGGTGACGATGTAATGTCCATTTTGTCGAATTTATATCCAAAAATTATTAACCCTCATCTTTTATCTCCCTATGATAGTTAATCATTAAAAACTACATTATATCTGATTCATTCTTAGTGTTGTCACAAGCCTATTATAGAAAGTTTTATGCGACCTTATTCTGAGGTTTTAGAAAGATATTTGAATCCTCACAGAACAATAAATATAACAACAAATCTCATTTGTGATCTGATTACAAAGTAATCAAACTGCCTGGCCACGGGAAATTCGCGCTTGCGATTTTTCGCGCATTTTTCTGGCGTCTGAAACAAATGTATGGGGAAGTACTAAACATGCTACGTGGCGCAGCGTTCGGCGGGGCGACGGACGATTTTTGACGAGAGAATTGGGCGCGCGGTGCGGGACGCGGCCAGCGAGTGATACAAATGTATGAATCAGCACAGAGCATGACGGCGGCCTTAGCGTCTAGTCTAGGAACCAGAATGGTTTAATTGTAGTTACCGAGAAAATACACTATGAACATTTTAACTTAAATTTTCAAATACTTACTAGGCCAGTCTGATCACTACATCATAAGTATAATCAAAGTCCAGAGATACAATTTTTCTTTCGTTCCACAATGTTAAATATTCATAAGACTATAAGTAGTGTCGCCAAAAAATCCATAGTTTTAATCTAGAAACGCCATAACGTCGATAGTATCGATAGTATTGAACGCTGCAAGTAAATAAATTATCGATTGCGTCGATAGTATCTATCATTGGAGATAAACAAAGTATCGATTCTATTAATAGTAGGATTGTTAGACATATTGCATTGACTATTGATATAATCGATCTCATCGATAGTTTGTACAATCGATAGCATCGGTCAGTATTAAAATAAAGTTGACTATCGAAGTTTTGATAGTATCGATACTATCGATAGTAATTGTGATTAATGCAATATAAAATAGCAATACTATTGATAGTATCGATACTTTTGATAGTTTATTTTTTTTTAATCATGAATATTATCGATCCTATCGATTGTATTGCTGTTTATTGATAGTATTGTACTTATTAAGGTAATGAAACTCTATCGATAATAGACTATCAAGCGGCAACAATATAGTTTCGAGTTTCGGCACTCATTCCAAAAATTTGTCTTGATATAGTAATAAATGTATTTCCCATACTTCTTATGAAATTCAATGTTTATACTATACCCCGATTCTTATATATGTACTACACATTGTCTTCCAAATAGTAAGTGTTGAAGTACAAAACCACTCCCTTCCAAGCAATACCGAGATAAAGTTGAAAAAGTCATCTTGCTCTCGGACTATACTGGTTGCGGCGGAGGACGCAAGTTCCCATGGCCTAAAAATTTGCGCGCGCGAATTTTCGCCTCGCCTGCCGCGCCGCCGCCGCCGGTTCGCGTGGCCGGGCGGTAAGCACTAAAACGTATAGTTAGGACAACTATTACCTACCTGCCTTAGGCATTAAATTTTATTTAACTGTAGCTATTGATTAAGACCGTCTATGCGCATTTGCTATAACTGTTTTATTAATTTTGTAAATTATCTTTTGCAGCCTTACAAAAAACTACAGACAAAGGCCCAAGTATGTCAAACTTCTAGAACACCCGTTTGTTGTGAAGTCAGCTCGGAATCCCATATCGGTAGGTGCGTGGTACGCGTCTTTACCCATCGCTGGACAAACCTCCCCGCCTCAAACCAACTCGGGTTCCAACCACTCTATAAACTCCACAAGCTCCGCCAACGGTATAGAAGTTCCTGTCACTCCTCAGCCTGTGAGGAATTTTGTCACTAGCTTGCAGCATTGGACGCCTGAACAAGTCACTCCTACACCTGCAAGGTAAATATACAATTGGTAGTCTTAACGTCTAAACAATTTATGGACTCATTCAAATGCACACAAAATAAATTAAAATAAGTTGAGCCATTTAGGGATTCAACGACAGTGACATCTTTCAATCAATTGATCTATTTGGGTGTAGGCTCCATCAGGGTGATGATTATTTTTGACAACAACCAGTGTTTAAATAGCTCTGACATGGCTTATACAATCCAATACTGAGGTGATGTAAAGAGGTCATCCTTTTGCAGAATCTGGAATAAAATACATGTACAAGGTTAGGAGACATTCACAACACATAATATCAACTAAATATGTATAAATGTAAATATTCACATGTAATTAAACACATACAGAATATTTTTTAAAGAAGTAGCGTCAAACAGAGAGCTTTTGTTTTTTATGTCAAAGGATAACAAACAATTGGCTCACCTGATGAAAAGATAAACTGTCATTTATAGATACCAGAGATGTTAATGGTGCATTGGTGTATGTGTGGCGGGACGGTAATATGACAGTGAGAAGCACTGACTAAGCAATCGCGGCAGGAGGAGGTAAGTCTGTGGTACCATATCTGGGCGAGACATTGCAGAAAGTTTCTTCAAAGGAGCTTGGTCCAACACGTGGGATAAACTAACATGTTATTCTTTTTTAGATTCTGCTTTCGTTTCTCACCATATTATATAAAGGAAGCTTTTCTTATAAATTACATTAATTAAATAAGTTGCCCTAGAAATTTAAAAAAATTGATAATTTTACAGAAATTGACATTTGACGCACTCTAAAATTCACTGAGCAAACTCTCTTTAATTTATAAATATAGATTTCTGAAACTCTGTTTCTGCTTGTGTCAACACCTACCTGCAATGTAATTTTTTTTCACGTCATCTTATGCAATAAATACGCAAATGATAAAATACTATTTGAAATAATATGCAATGCGAGTTATCAAAACTAATTGAATGTTCTTAGACGTAATTAAATAAATAAATAATAAATAAATAATGAATAAATATTAATGGGACAAATTACACTTACTGATCTAACCCGAAAATAAGCAAATAATTTGCTTGTGTTATGGGTGTTAGTTAACAATACTAATACATAGAAATACATATATAAATACTAAAATATATTTAATAAACCCAATAAAACCCAAACCCAGAAATACAAAACATTTATGCTCATCACACAAATGCTTGTCCCCGTTGGGAATCAAACCCGAGCCCCGTCGATTGCGTAGTTAGGGTCGCTAACCACCCGACCAACGGGGTGGCTATATTAATATAAAAAAGAAGCTTTATTGTATTAATATAGATAGTAACATGACAGTGCGAAGCACTTACTAAGCTATCGCGGCAGGAGTACTTGAATGGCAAACATACAGGCAGGTTCACCTGATGATAAGTGATCAGAGGTTTTGCAATTGTGTTGGTAGCCTTTTAAGAATGAGTAAGCTCATTTCTGGAAGGTCTCTAAGTCATATCTGTAGGGAAAACACCCATGCTGATAATTGGTTTCATAGAGTAGTGCCGGGAAAAAATGCCTCGAGAATCGCATAGTGGTGGATTTCCAGACATCAAGATGGTGAGAATGAAATTTAAACTCAGGTAAAAGGGTGTCAATGGCTGGAAGTAAAGATAACCAGCGAGTGCCAATATGACGTTTAATTTCGTGAAATTCGCCATCTACCATAGAAACGAATTTTTTAATTCATCTCTTCTACAAGCAGATACTGAAAAATGACTATATATTTTTAAAACAATATTTTTTATGTCACAAATCAAGTAGCTCATAGCATGTTTCATAGTATTATGGACAATGTGTGCATGACAATTGCCTTTTATTAGATTTGGCACTTCTTTTTAAATATTTGTCGTTGTACATGCCATCAGCAGATTCATTTGAATTTTCGTAAAAATCTAACAGTTTATTTTGGATCCCTTTATTTATTGAAAAATATTGTACTACAAGTGGAAATAATTTAATATTCTTATAGGTGAGCCAAACAATTGTAGTGGTGGTACGAGGAAATAACGAGACCAAAGTGAAATTACACCTTTTTAATTTTCAGTAATTAATTTTACTGTCAACCGTGCACACGGGCAGGATGCTAATCGCGGATTGAAGTAACATTAAACTTACAACTAATTAAACTTATAACAAAACATTCTCTGGAACAATTCAAAGATCCTAGGCTGAGAGCGCGTCGTTAACATTCCCCACCCCAATGCTGGCACAGCACTCCTACATAGGTATTGGTGCGACGCGAGCCGCTGGTCGCTGCCATGTACCTGTTCCGGTTTGCACGTCAACTAACCTGATTCGGCCATCTTTGCCTGAAAGTACTTGGGTAACGCGCCCTTTTGGCCAAGTGTTACGTGGAAAGTTTGTTTCTACTACTAGGACTAAATCACCTACCTTTAGCGAGTCACTTTCTCCCTTCCACTTTCTTCTTGATATAAGTGTGGGCTACATTTCTTTTACCGATCTCTGCCAGAACATATTTGCAAGCGTTTGACCTATGCGCCATTGTTTCCGCATACACAAATTGGAATTTTGGAAGGTTCCTAAGAGGGGCATATTTGATGAGGTACCTAATAGAAAGTGGGTGGGAGTAAGAGACTCAGGATCTTGTGGGTCAGTTGAGACGTGCGTAAGAGAACGGCTATTAACTATATTTTCTACTTCAGCCAATAGCGTCGTCAGTACTTCTTCCCGGGGGGCTCTCTCTTTCAAGACGAATTTTAAAGACGTTTTAACGCTGCGTATCAGCCTTTCCCATGCCCCACCCCAATGAGGACTAGCAGGAGGTATAAATGACCACTCTAACCTATTATTTAGTTCTTCTCTCTATAGAGTTTCTATATCCAGTTCCCGAATCGATCGCTGTAGTTAAACGTTAGCGCCTCTCAGGTTAGTACCATTATCCGAGTACAAGCGTCTTAGCCAGCCACGCCTAGCCGCCATCTGCCGCAGCGCCATGATCAATGCATCGGATGTGAGAGAGTTGACCAATTCGATGTGAATAGCACGCACTGTTAGGTAAATAAAACACCATACCTTTTTTCCTTTCGTCAGCCCTTAGTAACTTCCATTGATCCAAAAAGATCTAGACCACAATGGGTAAATGGACGATGATGATGCGCCACACGTGCTTCTGGCAAATCACTCATTCGTGGTATCTGCGGTTGACATTTTCGAATCCTACAAAACATGCATTTTGATACCACTGACTTGACAGTGGATCTTAGTCTAAACAACCAGTACCTTTGTCTCAGCTCGTTGACCACAGTTTCTTGGTTTCCATGAGCTGCTTTGACGTAATAATGCTGAACAATGAGTCTGGCTATAGGGTGTCTACCATCTAGTATTAATGGCCGCTTCACTTCTAGACTTACTTGTGGTGCAGCATCGATGCGTCCACCAGAACGCAGCAAGTCATACTCATCTAGGTACGGCGATAGTGCTAGTAACCGGCTGTTGCGACTTAGTGGCTTACCATTTTTCAAAGCGACTATATCGTCACTAAACGTTTCCAACTGTGCGTGTTTTATCAGCAACTGTTCAGCGCAATCCATATTGTTAAAATCTACTTGACCTGTTTGACCTTTACACTTATCGATAAACTTAAGCACCAATGCTTTGGCTCGCGTTAAACGGAGCCAAGAAGAAAATCGTAGCGGGTCTGGAACAGGTAGTCGAGCTGAAATATCTTTAATCACTGCCACACACTCTGATGACATTGCTAGCGTATCTATTTCAGGGTGAATGGCATCTTTAGGCCAGTCACGCTCATCCTTATATAAAAACATCGGATTTGTCAACGGTTCGCCTTTTAAAAACTGATCAAAAGACCCCCGCGTGGCTAAGTCAGCAACATTTAATTTAGTAGGTATATATTTCCAATCGCTTACTTTAGTTAACTCGTCGATTTCACCCAGGCGGTTCGTTTCATAAGGACTGTACTTTCGCGTGTTATTGCGAATTTAATGCAACACTGTTGTGGAGTCACACCAAAGGTACCGTTTTATATGTAGCATTCTATGTTCTTTTAGAATAGTGTTCGCCAGCCTCGCTCCTAACAATGCTGCATTTAATTCAGCCCTGGGTATTGTCAAAGGTTTAACCGGCATAACGGCCCGGCCACAGCTCGCGCGGCGCGACTGGCGACGCGAATTGCGGCGCGGCGAGCGAAAACAAATGTAGGAAACTGTATGAAGTATGCCACAGCTACCGGCGACGCGAATTGCAGCGCGGAAAAACGCGCGACCGGCCGCGCGGTGTGATGAGCGAATAAAACAAAAGAGGACTTTTGTTTTATTCACTTGTAAGCCAGGGTTGGAATTAGAATAACACAAAATTATTACCAACGGAAATTATATAGATACTTACTTTATTTTATTAAAATTTTTACTACTATTTTTAGCGTCCGACGCAAAAACCAAGGTTGTTATAAGTTTCAGAGGTGTGTCTGTGTATCTGTCCGTGCATCGTAGCGCCCTGGCTGATGGTTCGATTTAGTTGCGTTTTTTTTTACTTGAAAGCCCTATTTTGCGAGATGGTTCTTTGCTATGATTCAACAGAATCTGTGCTGCCGTTGAAAGCTCACCGTCTCTTTTCCACTTGATGAAAGGAATTTAGCAACTTGTAAAGGATTTATTGATGCTAAATTTTGTATTTTATTACTTCAATTATATTGCAATGACATGGTGACCTAGACCTATGGTACAATATCTTCATTCGAAGATATCAGCTTTTATTCAACTAGCAATATTTGTATGTAAATAAAAGATTTTCTAAATATTGCAAACCATATTTATCAACTTTCTGATATTTATTTGTACCGAAACTTGGCAAACTTTTGTAATTTCAATGACAATGCAATATTATGGTACTATCCAGTTAATATCATGATGTAGCCTGGGTATAGGGACTAGAACTCTCAGATGTAGAGTTTTGACGAGGCAACCAAGTTTTGGGTCATTGGTTTTGTTGCTATAAGTACTAAGTTTAATTAGTACTCATAATGACGAGAAATAAAACATGGAGCCGCTAGAGTGTTATTGTAAATAGAAAGTGTAAAGATAGTAGAGTTTGGAGTCGTTCGTTTCGTTGCAATAAGATATTTTTCATTATTACGAGACTTTGAAGATGGAGCCAAAAAAAGTAATATAGAATCTTCTCACATCCAGATGCAAAATGCTTAGATAATAAACTTCTAAACTCAACTAGGTAAGTTTATTGAGTTAGCGCTCAATTGTCTTGTACTGACAAACATTTTGATGCTGGACGATTTCTAGGATCTGATACTCATCATGACTTAGGATTTAACGATCGAACTCGAAGGTGGCCATGGTAAGTTATAAACTAAATAAGAAAAACACATTTCAATTGTTCTGTTTTGACAAATACCCTGGTACTAAATGATTTACAGGGTCTTATGATGAAACAGGAAGGAGGTTATCAAAACTTTTAATTAAAATTGAGCAACACGATCATTTATGAACTCGTTAGATTTTTTAATTTAAGGAATGTGGAATAGGATAGCTTCCAGTATCTGATGATAGAGCGGAAGGAAGTCCATGTGATCTTCTAAGCTTGATCAGTTAAAAGCCACTGAGTGTAGGCTACTTCGATTTGTAGTATAGTAGTAAGAAGATTGGGTAATCTTCTTTTGTAAAAGTACTGTAACTTTCGCTACACATCAAACAATAACATGCATCAGCATCAGAGTTTGAATCTGAATCTAATATTTTTTCTTCACCCTATCTTTTTTATTTTTAACAATTTACTGTCGACTTTCCTTTACCTTTTGAAAAAATATGTCTATCACAGCTTTTCTGCTTCATGGCTACTTTTTCTTCATATTCTTCAGCTAATACTTCTTTTTCCGGTGTATCAGTAAGTATAGTATTTTATTTTAAGTAAGTATATTTTCGTTTACGACGACTATGGATGGATTGTTTTTGAGGTTATGTCTGCGGGAAAGGTCTTATTTTTGAAGGAGAGAAGTTCTTCAGTTTACTTTGTATACCAGATGGACCTGGCATCGATAACACCATTTTATTTTGAATTTATCTTGATGAAACTGAAGTCGATAATACAGTTGAATTTTGCAAACCAGTGGGATTTCAAGAAGCCGAAGCAGCTATGTTTTTAGGGTCAGAAGAATGAGGTATTGGATTTGTTGCAGTTTCGATCGCCTCTATAATTTAAGTGGTGCTTATATTCAGTTCAGAGGCAGTATCTAACAATTCTGGATGTTCTAGGTCCAGTGTCAAATTGGAGACGTTCAGAGAAGAAGCAAGAGGAGGATTAGATTGTGGGTTGCGCAATGGGCGGTCAGTGATATATGAAGGTGAAAAGTCATGGGCTTGAAAAATGTCACGACTGAAGGGCCATATTCCTGTCGATTTAAACCCAGTCACTATATTTGAAGGATTTAGGGATTTGGAATTGAATTGGAAGTGATTCTTTGACTAGGCCTGGGATATCAGGAATCGACATTGTTTTACCTGGATATATACTTTCAGGCTGTCTTTGCTCGATTAAGGTAGTTTCTGAATGGACCGTAGACTTCCACATCTAACGGCTGTAAATTGTGGCCACATCTAACTGCTGCAAATTGTGGGACCAGTGTGGAGGAAACGACAACATGATCATGTTATTTTCTTTGGCTTTGTCAACAACGTGAATATTGACATGTGAACTGTGCTTATCTAGTAGGAGTACAGGCTCTTCGGTGGATGGCTTAACGTGTTTAATGATCCATGAATATTAAAAATTCCTTTTCGGCCATCCAGCCCAATGAAATACCCGCTTCAATCGCATCTGATAGCTCCGTACGACGTAAGAGATCCGTGTATCTCATTCTAGGAAAAACAAACATCGGGGGATGGAATTTCCAGTTGCAGTTATATCACATGTGAGCGTTACTAGTGCGCTTCTTTCTGCAGAGGTGATTTCACCTAATTGTTTTTGACCGCGGGCAGCAACTATCTTTTTAGGTTTCTGTACCATCGTCACACACGTCTCATCTATGTTCCAAATACGCGTAGCAGTGAATGCATACTTTTCAAGTAACCCTTGAAGCTTGTCAAAAAAGTCGTTGACGTTCATTCTATTGAAAGATATTATAGTGCTACAAGGATCTTTTGGCACTTGGATGACATTTGCGTGAGGGCGTTGGTGTGAAATTAGGGTTACCAGCTAACAAAATCCCCTTTATTTCTGGTTAAATTTAAACGAATTTAAATCAAATTGACTGCCGTTTTGCCAAACAGGTCGTAAAAGGCGAACGAATGGCTAGACTTGTCACTACTCTCGTGACTATTAGGTGGTAGGGTTCCGCAACGTCTTGCCCGGGTAATTGGTACCTCCGTTTTACCTATTCCTGCCGCAATAGCATTTAGTGCTTATCATGGTCGTGTTCCGGTTTGGAGGCTTAGGTAGCCTGTACACTTATGCATGTGGCATGCCATCCCGCCACACGGATAGCAACGTACCATTAAAATTTTTGGTGTCAATAGGCGATGATTTCTCTTTTCATCAGGAGAGCCATCTGTTTGTTTGGTATCTTATCATATAAAAAAATGAAATGTTTGGATAATAGAATTTATTAAATGAAATTAAAATTGACAAATATATATAAAATAAAATAAAAACTAAAATTGTTTGCTCTAATTATGTTCGCCATGAACTATCTCGAGAGGTTGCAAATTATCAAATTGTTCATCATATTCATCTTGGAAATCATCATCGTCACTGATTTCTTCACTCTCAGAGTATAATTATACGATAAAAGGTTCGTCCAAATATGCATATTTTTTTCGATACTCTTCTTTTAATTTCTTTACGTGGGCGCAATGATTGCGCCATTCATCTATAGGAATGGAATCGAAAGCAGTCCGTATTATTTCTGATATTTGAATGGATGGCTTCCCAATATTTACTTCAGTTACTTTTCATTTCATGGATTCCCCATCTCCCTATATATCATCGTCTTATATATTCTTCCGTATATTCAATATTGTTGATACTTAACCAATCAATTATTTCATTTTTTCTATTATTTGTGTTTGGGGGTTTTCTGACGTTGTATTATGATTGGAGCATTGTCCATTATAATTGGATTGAACGCCTTCAAATTGGGAGCCAAATTTTCAAAAACCCATTTTTTTAAAATTTATGTGATTCATGTCATCGTGGTAATCACCACTTGTTTTTGACTTGAAAACAAAACAAGCATTCTCCACAAAGCCTTCTCCGACATGAACGATACTAAATCTTTGTCCTTTAAAGATGGGTTCTAATACTCCATCTGAATTTTTTTAACTATAAAATAAACAGAGCAGAATATAAAAAATAGCATGGTACAGTTAGATAAATACATCATATTCCATTAATATGTTACGAGTAGTAAGTAGACAACATGTAGTTTTTGTCTCATCATTATGCTTTAAAGTCTAAAATAAAATAATTCTACAGTTAGTTTGTGAATTGTTGAAGCAGTTTCATTAATGTTTGCATTCGTCCTTAATACTTTTTATATGGTATTTAAGAATATATAACTACATTTACATATACTTGCGGATAATGACCACGTCCAGCAGTTACGTTGCTGCGCACCGCCTCCATCAGGACCTTTGTATTGTTTTTAACATTTCTGAATCGAAAACAAATTTCTTTTATATACTGTCTGCGAATCCCCCACTGCCTGTGAATCCAATCTCTTCTTTAAGTAGATAAAGCAACTTATTCACTGTTGGTATTTCTTTTTTCGAAGTATAAAATTCATGTATCTTTCGCCTAAGAACACCAATATCAAAATTGTCCATTACAATTTTATCCTTCTTTTAATCCTTTAAACATTTTACTGGATGATGCTTCAGCTAATCTTCCTTCATTTCCAATTCTGGCAACTGTACGTAAAGATATACCTGAAATCGTATTTTCTTTTAATAATGTAAAAGAGAAAATATCTTTCATCTACCTACAAAATATGAATTCGCACCTTCATTATAATGACCTAATTAAAAAAATGACGATTTTGACTTAATTTTAGGAAACGACCTAAAACGACTACCTTTATCGACTCTTATTAAAACACAAGCAGATTTTGACATTAGAAAGCTGTAAATCGTGTATTTCTGTGTAATAATCAAATTTTTATACAAAAATCTTAACTGTACAAATCTTTATTTGCCGTTTCCCCAAAATGGATAATTTTGAAATAGGTCACTATAATTGTAAGGGTGTGAATTAGTATTCTTGATTATAATGGGTACACGAACAAGGTATCGTATGGTATCACTTACCTGTTGCAGCTGCGACACGCTCATTTACTCTTTCAAATGGAATAATCGGGGCACTAGATTGCTTTTCTTTCATAAAAAATCCTTTACTTTAAGTACCATTTCTTTAACACCACTTTTTATCAATTTTGGCATGTTTTAAGATAACTTTATTAAAATTTAGGCAATTGAAATTTTATTGAACCTCAACTACAGCTGTCTGTCAAAATTGACGCTCTATATAAGATGACGACGTTAGTTCTAATTTTGGTCACGTGCCAAAAGATCCTTGTGCCACTGTACTCTACTGCAAAACCAATTCATAAAAAAGATAGAGTCGTAATCATTTAATTAATGACCAATAGGTACTAAAATAATATAAAAATATTACATTCTTTTCCCAAAACTTTGACGTTTTTTTTATTTTTTACTAAATTACGTATTTGGGGGTAATCCTATCAGCGAAAACAATTTTTAAAACTGCATACAGGTGTGTGTTAGTCAGTCTTGAAATCTTGGGTGATTTGTTACCTTTCATTAGGGAAAATAATTGCTCACAGTTGTAGGTGCTTCCAATATTGATATTATTTTGCATACAAATTGCCATATCTTTTGGTATTAAATCTAAAATTTGGATCGGGCCGCAGTCAAATGAGTAGATGGCCGCATGCGGCCCGCGGGCCGCATGTTTGACATGGGTGCTCTACTGTAAGAAGTTGCTTATGATGTCTTAGTGATATTTGAGAATTTCTACGCATAAAACTATTAAGACAGTCCGGCCCAGCCATTTTATTTTTAAGCCAACTAAGTGGAACGTTTTTTAAGTTCAGTTTTATTGCACATTCATAAGCCAGCTTTCGCACCTCCGTTGGCAGTAAACCAAAATATATATCGGAACATTTAACTAAATAAGAAGCTAATTTATCTTTTGTTTCTTGACAAAATACTAATTTATGTTTTAGATACCCCAATGTACATGATTCGTTGTTTTTCTTTTTTTTTTCAATATATCTGGATAGTGACATTGGACACAGATCAAAAATTTAGCTTGCTTATCGAATGCTTTGTTTATTTTTTATAACTTCTGCTGCTGCAGACTCGTAAACTTCTTGACTTTTTGAAGCTCTGCCAGTTTTTCTTTTATGGCTTCTCATTCTGAGAAAAAATATTAAGAAGGTATATTAATACGGAGGTAAATTATACGGAGCAAGTTGTAACGTGTGTCAACTGGCCCCAATTATACGGGGCAAATTGTTACGTGTAATAACTTACCCCAAAAATTTGTAACTATCTACCCCATAGCACAATTTTTTTGTTGTTACCATTAATGTATATCACTAGCATAAAAATAATTTTTTTAAATCAAAATTAGATATATTAACCCGTAAAAAGTAATGAAGTAAAACGGACATTTTTACTTACATGGTTAAATTCGAAGGACGTGGGCACAACCATTCAGCACGCTGCTCGACGAGTCACTGGTCGCTTTTACGTAATGCGCGATGGTAGACGTAACCGATTGGTCCAATTTTATGAGCCAGAGTTTAAATTCTCAGTAAAAATGTGTGTAACTATTTACCCCTATAACATCATGCTCCTCCGTCCCTTTACCACTGTATGCCGAATTTGCTTAGCTAAGCAAGTCACTACAAGTACGTTTTACTTTTGAAAGAATGTATATTTTTTGAGAAATGTCACTATCTTTTCGTTTTTTTACTTTTTAGTTTTTCGCGATTACTTAACCAGGTTTTCTTGGGGGGAAAAGTAACTTTTTGATATTTAGGTACATCTTTGCCATAACTTCTAAACTGATAAAGGTTTAGCTTTAAAAATTATTTGAGCCTATTTCTTGAAACCTGAAATTTTGAATATTGACTTTTTCAACGTTAAATTTCTCCGTGTTGCTGGATTGTACTATAAGATCAATATATTGTTGGTGGGTAAACACACGGTCTTCGCGTCTAATTTTCCTTTTGACAACTGAAAAATTTCTGATGCAATTATTAAAAGAGTGACTTTGTAGTGGAAAATATATATGGATCATCATATTTTTTTTGTACAGACAATGCCATCAAAAATCGAATCACTGTATTATTCTTGTTTTGTTTGGGGCAACTGTCACAAAAAAGATGAAGATAGTTTTCATATTTATAACGTACATATCCATGTAATGATTTAGGAAAGACGACACTTCGTTGGGACCTTTTAATGCTTGCCCTTCATGATCGAATAAAATCATTTCTTTGCCAGTCTTCATATTGCTTATATTAAATTCGTAGTCCCAAAGTTGTCTGTAGTAAAAAATTCTTGTACAGGCAGAATAGGTAAAGGTAAATTTTGCAAGTAATCGAAAGATAATCCTAAAACCGTTTCATCATTGGCACATTTTTCTTGTATTTCTTTTATTTTTTATAAAATTTGCTAGCACGACGCTTGTGTAGTTCTGTAGCTACTGTTCTTTTAGCGCCATCATTTAAATGAGGATCCCTTATCTTAACATTCAGTTCTTCACACTTACTGCAAACGTCGTGTTGTGGTCTCCCAAATGATAATTCGAAATTCTGTTTAAAATATTGCCGAAAAATCTGATAGGATAAAGGTATTCACATTTTAGAATTTACAAAAGCCTGGTCCTGACCCTCTGGTTCAAGTTGTCTGCCAGCGTATACTCAATCCTATTAACCTTGGCAGATAGGTTATATATTCTCTTCATAAGGAGCCCTAATATGGTTCCTACTGTAATGAATCCGAATAGAGATGCTGTTTTGATGTGGACTAAATATGACAGGGCTGGATACATCCTCCCTACTTCAGTCTCCAACCATGCCTTTCCGGACCCATCCTGTGGTTCTAGCAGATCATTGAATGAAAATTCACGAGGTCTTGCTTCTCGCATGGATGCTGTAGAGGATGCCCAGGAAGACGCTTTTACTTCTATTCTCTCATATAGGGGTCCTGCTTCATGCTTGATTAGGGGTCTTCTCTCTATGTATGATATATTATTTCTCCTCTGGTACAGGCTTACAAGTTCTCCATCCTTTGCAAAATGATGTACTCCGCATACCCCTGCTGGGCTCTCCTGGTATACCCTGTTAGTGTGGGAATCTAAATATCCCTCCTGGGGGCCGTAACTTGTTGAATATGCTATGGGGATATATGCTGTGCATCCAGTAGTATTCCTGTAAGACCAATTGTCCACCCTTATACAAGGCCATACCATCAAATATCCTGAGACATACTGGGCATAAATATCAGTTCTGTTCAGATACATTGAAGCTGCCGCTGTAGGTGATGTCTGGGACATGCTTGCTATTGAGGTGTATAAAGTCTTAATGCTCCTGCATATGTGGGACACTTCCGTCTTTATAGTGACTAGGTCTTCATCTATACTCTCTATTTTAGCAAGAACTGCTGCATCTGCTATCGGGAGATCTCGTATCAGGGTCTTGTTGAAAGGAGAAGAAAACGATACCCAAACTAATGATCCAGATAAACTTCTATATTGCATTGACTGATTGGCCACAGCTGGCTTGATGATCTCTAGTATCGGATATGCTTCTTTTACCAGAGTTGCTATGCACAAAGCCTTGTTGCAGAGACCAGGTCCACTATAATGGGTTATAAGCTCTGTAGCTTGAGGTTCTACACCTTTGGTATGATAAAACATTTCTGATTGTGATATGAGACAGAGAGATCCCTTACAAACTCTTACAGGATGACCATCCACCGTTGTAATCCCATCAAATGATAAAAGGTCTGCCCTCTCTATGTAACATACAGCCCTAGTTGTACTTATCTCCCTTAACCACCCATACCTACAAATATTATCCTCAAGATCTTTGTCACTAGTGTAACGAATTGTTCCGGAAGGGCAAGCCAAGCCCATTTCCATATTGGGAAACTTAATGTCATTTGCTTTTTCATAATGGAAGGAGTGAGTGTAGGATCCACCGAAGAAATAATGAGTGTCACATGTTACATCCATTACCCGTAACCTCCAACCAGATATGCGGGTGTGGACAGGTCTATTATAGGATACGAATATAGAGGCTGGAGTCATGAGTTCCGATTCACATGGATTGATTGGAGGCATGGTGTACACAACAGGAGGTGGCACAGTTGAGCATATTAGAGGCCCTAACGATAGAGAGGTGTCTACCAGCATGCAAGTCAAGATTAAACATAGAGTGAGTGAATGCATGGTTAATTGTGGAGTTTTGTCCGCCATTTCAGGTGTTCGGCTCAAAAACATTTCATGTAATTTTTTAATATTTACTGACGATGACAAGTATTGTTTTATAATGTCGTTAGAATAATGGATTTCTTTTTTTATCAAGAGCATTTATGCAGTCGCGAATTTTAATGCAATATTTGCCAGGAATAACATTACTCCTTAAACCTATTGCTTTGCCTTTCTGATCTTGTGGTATTTTATTTTGTTTCTTTAGTTTTATCAAACGTCGGTATCTCTAAACGGTAATTCTATATTAACTTACAATTAAAACGCAGATTTACATAGGTACTTTTTTCCGTACTAATTTCTGCAAAATATTTACAGGAAACTATTTTAGGTTTCGTCTTAGCCGGACTGTCGGTTCATTTTGATGTGTCTTTAGGTATAAATAATTCTATCCTGCTTTGAAGATAAATATCTTACCCGTTTTTAGTTTAAAAAAAAAACAAATTTTTTCGATCAATCCATCCATATTGTCTTCAGACATTTTTTCAAAACATTTTTGGAGGTACCTAGAACAGTATCGGTCAATTTGATATCGGTTAATTTGATAAACAAAAGAAACAAAAATACCTATGCAAATAGCACTTGTTTTTCCTCATATATTATTTTTTATTATTTCTTTGACTTCTTTTATCTTCTAATAAAACTTTTTTATGTATTATTAGATCTATGAAATTAAAACAAATAAATATTAGGTGCTGCAGAAACCCCATTGGTCGGTGATTTATGGGGTTTCTCTAATACATCTAATATTTGACCTTACATCCTTTGATATTACAGAGACTTATTTAAATTTTGTTTGACATACGAAGTTAGAAAAACGCAGAAACGCGAAAACCCGTTTGATAAAAAATATAGCTTATGGGGTTTTTTGAAATACCCGATTCAATTGATATATTTAAATTCCTATGTTCGTCTATTAACACTTAATCTATTTTGCTATATGGAACCTTGTGACCCTTGGAAAATTCCAGATTCTTTGATAAATGAAAGGATAGAAAGATTATAGCCATATATCTATAAATACATGTATGGTTGGTATATTTTCTTGGGTGATACTATGGCTTGATTCCCCTTGAAGTTTCCACACGTAGATTCGAGATAGTCACAGTTTATAGGCGGGTTGATACTAGATCCCTAATCTCTTGAATATCCTAACGACTGCGCCAATTAATTGTGGTCACAGCGTAGGATCCAAAAAACAACTTTAAACATACAATTTGATTATTGAATAAAAATATTCCAAAGCTAAACTACTGCGACGACAAATGGCCGAGGTAAGAGAGTGATTCCCTGAGCTAACTAATTTATTCAACAAATCGCGGTAATGACAGCAGCCACTGCACGTTGCGTCGACTTAGATCTGGTGTGGTATCGCACGTGATTTTGGATGGTGCACCTCCTGTCGTCGACGCCACCAGTCTCAACAGTGACGGAGACCCTAGCCTAGCATGGAGCAAAATGCCACTTCTCCTCCCCCCTTATAATTGGTCAAAATTACATACTAGTTCGAGGTCCGGTCTCGTAGTAGACAACACTTAGCGCGGGCGTTAATTGCTCAAATTTAAATTTAAAGTCTGGCTAAGCACGCTGTTCGCCTTCTAGTCCGGTGTCGCTGTTACGGGCCTTAAGGGCATCAGCTATTGTCATTTCAAAAAAAACGTGTGTTTTCATTTATACAAAACATTTGTTTCCACCTGTCTTCACAACAAAATCTTTTTTGCCAAGCTGTATCAATATAAGCAATTCAATTTTTGAATAAATCGTCAATCTCCCACTGGTCGATATTTCTGTTTAACATATTAATTCTTTTTGATAATTTGTGGCAAAGAAAGCCCTTCAGACATTCACTCATATTATCGATATTTAATCTCAATTAAATACTTAATATTGAATTATTTCCCTCGCAACTGTAACTTATTTCAATCAGTTAAATTACGAAGAAGCTCCAAGATGATACCGACTCGTATGTGAAACAATTAACGTTACCTAAAATCATACATGGTCTTTTTACTTATCAAACAAGAATAATAGTAGGGGAGCCCAAGAGGGGATTTTGGTATTTAATCCTGCGCGTCAGATTAACATAGGAGGGGGTGCCTCGCATACTGTTAAGGCCTATATAAGCCCTTTCTGTAGAGGAGGGTAACTATGGCAGAAAAAAAATTTTGATATCTATTTAATAAAAAAAAAAACAGAAATTCTAAATCTTTTAACCCTTAAATGCATGATAAAAGATTTTTACCCAAAAAAAATATTTTGTCTCATACAGGTGTAACATTGACTGAAAAAAATAAAATAAAAAATCTATATTAGTGGGAACATTTATTTTTTTATAAAAAATTTGGTATCGTTTTCGATATAGTATGCATTAGCTTTACAAAATAATCATGATTTTACAAAGTTGAAGAATTGTGAAAATGGGTGAAACAATCTTTGGATTTCTTACTACATAAGTGAACATTGCACTTAGAACATTTAATTATCTATACATATAATAAAATCGTAGGAAAGTCAAAACTGTACATTAAATATTTTTTTAAAAGAATACTTGGGATCGTGATCTACAATCGATATCGAAGCCAAAAATATAGTTTTTAGAATTGTTGTCTGTTATGTATGTCCGGGGTAAACTCAAAAATTACTAGATGGATTTACTTCAAAAAGTTGCGACTGGCATCAAGACTTTAACTTTTTTTACTGAGGTTGCTATGGTTTCAGTTTGGCTCTTGGAAGACATGTCAACTTGTCTGCCTGCACTAGGCTCAACTGAGTTTTGAAATAATATTTCTTCCTTCGGCACAATTGTGTGTTTTTTGGTTATGGCAACTGCACATACCACGCTTTTCATTTTTTGAGGAAAAACAACTCAGGACTCTATATTTTATTAAATTGGGATCGATGGAAATAATTTGGTGCAGCTGCATTGTTCCAGGTATAGATTGGATATTATTTGGTGAAAGAGTCGCAACATTTTGGATTCTTTCATCAGGATAGCAAGTCGCTTTCATGCGGTCCGTTATATGCGGTCCATTATACAAATTTTTAACACGTCTTTGGCATTTACAATATCCTCACCGTATGGCACTCTTTTATCTAGCAATCGTTTTGCAGCCCCACCGATACCATCAGCCACACTTTTTCCGTGACCAGCCACTGAGAATGACTATGTTGAGTATTTGAAATTAAGTTTCGGTGTTAATTTGTTGAGCAATTTTTTTTTCTGCCTGTATTGATTGCAAGGTCCATCAGAACAAAAATGGATAACAGACATTTTTGGATTCATAGATCTTGCCAACCTTATGACTGGAATTAAGTGCGCCCATATAGCATTATGCTCATGGCAGCTATTCTCTGATACCGTTACAAACGACTGACTTTTTTGATTAGTATATATCATGCCACATTGCAGTGTTACTGTTTGCTTGGAAGCCCCGAAATGTAGTGATTGAACTTCTTCACCAAGATTACACTCATAGTTTTCCGAAAAATCGCACAATGTTAGAACTTTGTGATCTTGTAAGTGATTGACACATAACTGGTAATGTTCCTCTTACATTTTTACATTGTAAACATTTATCTTGTAAGATGGTAACCGCTTTTCCAATTCTGTAATTAAATCTTCCTCTATTCCAATCATCTCCTTTTTAAGAGTCTTCTTAGTATTTTTTTCTGTCCCTGATTTTTTATAGGTATGATCTTCCCTTTTCCATTGGAATTATTTTATACAATTATTGGTTTTAAGCCTTTTTTGGTTGATTTGAAGAGTAAGAACTCTGCATTTGACGCATTTGTTATACATACAGTCGAATGAATCGGTGTTGCAGCAAACTTTGTCAACCAATTCTTTCAGGTTTGTGCAAGACAGTATAAATTTGCCATGTTGGCATGTTTGATACACAAGCAGGTGTTCAAAAGCAGCAGTTGGAGACAAGGCATAGAATGGCTTGTAATTGAAAAATGTGGCATAGCTGTACTTATCACTCACCTTTCTATATATCTGATATAAATTTAAAACGTATCCAAAAGGTCTAAATCTAATTTGCTTCTTTTCTTTGTTTTTGGTTTTGCACTCTTTTTCCTGCATTTATGCGGCTAAAGTCATCTCTCGTGTAAAAACTATCTATTTCTTCCTGTGCCCTTTTGTTTTGTTTTTCTTATATTGATTTTTCTTATATATGATTTGTTTTTCTACTAAGTCTTATATTTGACTTCAATCCCAAAACTTTGTTTCCCGCTCGGTGTTCTACAGCTGCTTTCTTGTCCTTTCACATTATTACATTTGGCATTTTTAAAAGAATTCCGCAATGTGAGTTCTAATATTTCTTGACGTACATTTCAATTTGACGTTTTCTTTTGTGAGTAATAACGTAGCACACGTTATTATAGGTTATGACGATTTTGGAGTTTTTGCATTCTTTTCTTTAGACTGACAACGTTTCTTTGAAGTTTCTCGATGTAATAGAATCCTCCGAATCAAAGATTTCTTATATTGCGCATGAATTTTGCGTAACTTTATTTTATATGTTTTGTTACTTTTGTCCAAATCCTCATTATTTAGAAAATGTAGTCAGTGTTATGTCTGTAGTATTTTGTTGTTTTTCTTACTTCTCTGCTTCTTTTTTTAATATTTCCAAAGTTGTCTTTTCGAACGAAGTTCCTTACGGCAGGCTTGGAGGGGATAGGGATTTTGCTGCGCGACCGAACTGAAAAAAATGTGATAGTAAAACCGTAAGAAAAAATCCGTGGAAAAAAAGTGCGTGGAATAAAACCGTTAAATTAGACGTGCGCAGGCGCGACAGTCGCATACACAAGCGAGTAGTGCCGTTTAGCCGAAGGAACACCGTTTCTACCTGATTTCCCACGACACCACATAATTTTTTATTTTAGCTTTCTGTTCTTTACTAAGTTCTAATTCTTTTTTGTATGAGCTTCATATTTCGCTGGATTCTCTTTTAGTTTTTCCCTGTACATTTTAGCCATTTCTTTTAACGTTAATGCCAATTTATTTACAAGTACCTAAGGACACATTAACTAATTAGAATAACAATTACAATCATACTTTATACAACTACATAGATAATGTTTTGTAATTAGTGCCATGTTGGTACCCTTTGGGCACCGATCCTAAAATAGTATAAAAAAACATCAGGCCTAATTAGTTAAAATATCGCAATAGGAGCGAATCCTTATAATTCCATTACATTACTTTTTTGTCCACTAATACATAACAATATGTAAAGGACGTGTAGCGGTTCAAACAATAACAAACGCTACAAGAAAAAATAATAAAAAATGGACGAAAATCAATAACAAAAGGAAAAAATGAAAATTCAAAATAAAATCCTGAATCGCTATATCACAATTATTTATCTTGTAAACACTATATACAAGTTTCAACGCTTCTCAAATGGTGGACTTCGGTCCCAGGCAGTACACCTTGCCTGGCTGGGAAGATCTTCCCTTTCCCCTTACTTGTCCTTGTGTGACGTCATTGACCTCCACAGTTATGACGTCACCTGACAAGCAGCTGGCCCGCTAGTTTCATCACTATGACCCTTCGGCGGTACCGACCAGCGGCGCCACAGACGTTACGTATCTGCGCGGCAGGTATAATGATCCTAGTTTTAGGTTATTTCTAGCACAAATCGTAAAAGTAAAAATAAAGTAGTAAATTATGCATCATTCAAAACAATGAACTTTTTGCAGCAATTGTAGGTGGACACCACCTTGCGACTAACAAAAAGCGTTCCGTCACATTGCCGTTTTATGAAGCAACTGATGGCAGTTTCCCAAAATGACGACTTCTATAAACAAATTAATATAGCTATTAATTAAAATCTATATTTCGTTTGGATTTTTTGTGCGGATAAGTGGGAAAAATGAGTGCGTTACATGTGGCGGACAGTCCACCGAACCATATTATGAGGACAACATATATATTGCTATATATGGAAATTTCACCACTAAAGAAGGGCTATAAATGTTTAATTTTGAATGCTTAATATAATTTATATGATCTTATAATATAGTTCTTAACAAAAAACACCGTCAAATAGAAATTAAACTGTGAACATGTAGATGTGGGGATGAGACATGCAAATTCTAACATTGGTTTTTGTCTTTATGTTGCATTATTTCATGAAAAAAGAGACTATTTATAGTTTTAAAACATGTTTCCTTTAAAAACATATATGCTTAAATGCCAAATAATATTAATAACATATGTATTAACCCCTCAAAGTTATTGGACAAGACTATTTTGCCAAAAAAAGCAAAACAAAATGACTATTCCCAGATGCAGTTTAAAAAATCAAAATCGAATAAATTTTCAAAAGTTACTTACATTTTTTTAAAAATTCAAGAAGTTTCCTCAGTAAATATATTTAAATCTACGATAAATTTATAAGAGCTATTTTGAATATTAAATATTCAAAATAACTCTCAATTAACTAGTTATGCTATTTATAGGTAATATAATATATATAGGGTGTATTTTGCCGTGGGGTGGAATCAAACCCGTGAAAATTCATTATATATATCGAATAAACATATTTAAAAAAATTAAGTGTTAAATATCCAAGAAAACAGTAATTGAAATATTGTCAAAAGTCTTGAAACTCATGGTTACCCTAGTCATCGTAGAACGTTACGTAATCATACGTAAACAATATCAGTAATAGATAAGTAGATAAAGTAAATGTAATCTACCTCCCTATTTTAACCTAGTGTGTATTTTGATTCATTTTCCCTTCATAGTTTGTACCTGGTTTAGTTACATCAGCAAGGACAGACAAAAATACCTAAGCACTAAATAATATTAAATGTTTTAAGTGTTAAAATTTTAAAAATAAAATATTTACCTTAGTATTTCTGGCGTAAATGGTGTCAACTCTTTTTACAATGATCGGACTTAATTATTTACAAAATTTTACAATAATCACAATTGTTGAATTATTGTTCTGTATTTGGCGATTTAGGACACATAATGCATAGGCACGTACGATATCACAATATTCTTCATTGGAATACTGATAATATGACATTGTTATTATTAATCCAACGCGAGGTAGCTTATTGCATTATACGGAAACACATCCGGACGCCGCGATGCTCTGGCAAAACTGAAGGCGACAGGGGCCCCGCGACCGGTGGGCGTGGCTCTCGCTACCGTAACTATTATGTAATGAATTGTGTTGCCGTAGCATAGTTCATTGACCCACGTCGCGTGTACGTTGGTATGTATAGGAATATGATTTAATTATTTTAAGGAATATATAGATCAAAAACTAAGGTCATATGTTTTATAGATATTTGGGTTCAGAATCGAATACTGAGTACACTCCTTCAATAGGCCCTTATATGTAATATGTATATTTTTTAGTTGCAAATTATATGAAGAAGCATGTTGTGTAGTTTGGCACGGTATGACTGTGAATATGTAGGGTAAGTCCGGGATATACGCCCAAGCGGGATAGACGCCTCATTACAATTATGAGAAATATAAAACGAGTGAGCAAAAGAATGTCCATCCCTCATTACAGTCTGCCATAAAATATTGGTGCGTACAGCTATGCATAGGAGCGTTACTGACAGTGACGGGATAAACAGTCGTGATTTTACTTTGTGAATGATTTTCGGCCTTCCATAACTTTGGATGTAACAGGTAAGTTTATTTTATTTTTACTTTTGTATTAGGACTATGGTATGTGCATTACTATTAATTACTTATTAAAGTTAAGATAAACATATTTTAGTTTTTTTTTGAAGGCATTTATCCTAGTGAAAAGGGATATGTGCCCCAATGTGTTTTGGGATAAATGCCTCTAAGGGCATTTATCCCTACTTCACTTTGATGTTTACTAACTGGATTCTATTGTTACAGACAATACCTCAGTCATAACAAAATTGGCAGATGAATACAATCTGAAACCTGCAGATAGTTTAGTGGATGCAGGAAATTGTTAATGACAGTGCTGAATTCTGATTTAAAAATAAAAGAAATAAAGAAAGGATAAGCTACGAAAGAAGTACTAGTGAAAAGAACCAAAAAGGACTAGCAAGAAAATAAATAGATTTAAAAAAAAACAATAAACTCTGTCAAACAATAAATATAACGAAAGATAGTATTAGAAGTGGTAATAATAAAAAAAACAGTTGCATTACACTAACAAAAGATAAAAACAAAACACAACGAAAACAAACGAAGCATTTTAAATTTTAAAAATATATTTAACTATAATGTGTCTAATTAGTAAAAAAATAATGTTTAATAAAGACTTATTGGTTTAAAATAATTGTTTTCTTGTAAGTGCATATATCCCCTCCACGAAATTGAGTTTTGGGCATATTCACCGCATTCGAGGCATTTATCCCTGTATGTAGTTTAAATTTTAACTCAAAATATACGATTTATTTATTGACCAGTCTACAAAAAACAATGCAAATTGATTAATAGTGAACCAAAAATAGTTTACATATAAAAACGATGTGCATATTATTTGTATATTAGGACGTATGTGCGAAATAAAAAAAGGTGGGCATATATCCCGGATTTACCCTATGTATACTCAAATCATATATTTTAACGACATTAATATGCTGTTACCTCTAACTCCACCGCAAGTGCAAAAACGGATTTTCAATTTTGCTGACTATTGAATATTAATAAACTGGGATAAATGAAATTTACTTATTATAATATTCCTAAAAAAATGTAGATCCATCTCCTCAACCTATATATAAGTGTTAATGTTATCGAAATGGTATCCCGAGTGGTATGGCTAAAAAGTATAAAATGTTGGGTTGTGCAGGGCGTGGTGGGCGGGAGGCGCGGGCGGCAGCAGCTCGCAGCCGGCCAGCCTCGAAGCCGAGCTGCCGCGCGGACCCCACTCGCCCTACCCCCGCAGAAGGTATGTACCATCATTCGTTATCCTTATCCTGGCTCGCACATTCACGTGTTCAAATTAAACTTACTTAATGGTCGATATCGATGCAAAAAAATTTGATGACTGGTATGCTTCACTTGATCTAAATCGATACAAAAATAGCACATTAAAACAATTATTCATATTATTTAGCTTCAAAGATAAAAAACTATAATTTAAACTTATTTTATTTTCCGCCCGTCTCATATTATTTAAGAAGTTGGGGTTTTATGAGGCATTCAAGTTTGTGAGTACATAATTTAAATGCTCTAAAACTGCAATAACTGACTTCCGATTAACTGTATCTCTGGAACCCTGCATCAGATTTTTGCCATATTTAAATGGAACAGTACAGGCAAGTTAGCCAAAATACTATTGAAATTTTATCTTTTGAAAATATCTTGATAGTAGTCACTGACCTGAAAAATAATGAAGTGTTTCGTAAGATACGTAATCATATCTTTAGTCGCAAAATATGTGTATTGTCTAAAGAAGTTTCACGCTGCCTACCTCGCTAAGAAAATAACGTGTTGGTCCCGGGCTTCCCCGTATTGGTCCCAGGCTCCTTTGAAGAATAGGCCAACTGCCGTTCTGCCAGGCAGGTTTTAAAAGGCGACCGATTGGCTGTACGAGTCACTACCATCGTGGCTATTAGGTGGTAGAGTTCTGCGTTGTCTCGCCCGGGTCTGGTACCATCGCCTTACCTATTCATGCCGCAATAGCGTCAGTGCTTGTCACTGTCGTGTTCCGGTTTGGATGGTAAGGTAGCCGGTAAACTTATGCATGTGGCGTTAGACCTCGCCACAAGACAGCAACGCACCATTAACACCTTTGGTGTCTATAGGTGATGGTTGGCTCTTTCCATCAGGAGACCCATCTGTTTGTTTGCAATCTTATGATATAAAAAATACCGTGATTTTGTTTTTATTGCAATACTTGAGTAGAACGGTAATTAAACGATTTGTTGTGCAGGACGCTAGAGGCGAGTGCTTCTCCACCGCCAATAGTGCGAAGAGTTTCCACGGACAGCAGATTTCGTGCTTCGCCAGCGGTATGTATTTAAATTACGTAAGACAAATCCTACTCGTATTTTGGATAGAGTCTGCTGGTTATCTTAATTTTTACATCTTTAATCAAAAATAATTTGCGAATGAAGGTCAAGCTGTTAGCAAGCCGTTGGTGCCTGCAGCCCATTACGTATCTTGCGTTGCAGAATCTATATACATATAATAAAATCGCAGGAAGTCAATATATGTCTGGGGTAAACTCAAAAAGGACTGCATCGATTTACTTCAAATTTTGCATGAATATTACTAACTGGTCGAGTCAACATGTAGGCTACATATTATCACGCTATCAACGACCGATTGGCTCTATACGAGTCACTAACATCGTAGTTGTTAGGTGTTGAGTTCTGCATTGACTCGCCCGGGTCTGGTACCACCGCCTTACTTATTCCTGCCGCAATAGCGTCAGTGCTTGTCACTGGCGGGTTCCGGTTTAGAGGGTAAGGTAGCCGATAAACTTATGCATGTGGCATTAGACCTCGCCAAGAGATAGCAACGCACCATTAACAGCTTAGGTGTCTATAAGCGATGGTTGACTCTTTCCATCAGGAGACCCATGTGCCTGTTTGCTATCTTATGATATCAAAAAAAGATAAATAATTATCATATCGCAATGCAGGATTTTTACTTTGAATCTTTATTTTTTATTCTTATAGCGTTCGTAGATTGCTTGACCGCTCCACCTATCTATATTATTACATGTAATAAAATCGTAGGAAAGTCAAAACTGTACATTGTATATTTTTTTAAAGAATACTTGGGGCGTGATCTACAAACGATATCGAAGCCAAAAATATAGTCTAAAATTTTTGTCTGTTTGTCTGGTTGTCTGTATGTATGTCCGGGGTAAACTCAAAAAGTACTGCATGGATTTACTTCAAATTTTGCATGAATATTACTAACAGGCCGGGTCAACATATAGGCTACATATTATCACGCTATCACCTACGGGGGAGGAGCAGTGCGGAGTAAACGAAGTCCGCGCGGACGAAGTCGCTGGCAAACAGCTAGTAATATATAAAAAAGTGAATCTTACAGTTAGTGGTGTATACGATGTGTAAAATCTAAGTGATTAGGTTGGCACAATCTAATGGCCTCCGTGCGCGATCATTGGTCAATCAAATAGTGCGCGCTTAGTGGTCAATAAAATACAGCTCACTCATTGGCCAACTACTTAGCTTCTTGTTTCACACTTCTGTCGCATTTCACAAAAGCGAATTCACTTTCACATTTTCACGAAACTTTGAGGAAAGACCATCCACCACCACCACCAGACATTAACCATCAAGAATTCAAACGTTTGTATATTTCAGAGCTCTGGCAACACAAGTCCTATAGTTCTACAAAGGTTTTACCACCAAAGTCAGCAGCGGAGATCGAGAGTCGACCTTCACTCTACGCCCAGGCATCGGAGGTAATATTTTATTTATAGTAAAAACGTGAAAGTGTGTGAAGACTGAGAAGGATGTATAGGTAAATGTGTTTTGATTGTCTTTTATATATTAAAAAAAAATTTAAGTAACATAATTTCTTAAAATGGAGATTTCATTACAAAGAATTGAGATGTCAATGGCTAACAGATTGGCATTTAAACTGGTGAAGCAATGTACTCCTATTTAATCGGTCTTCTTAAGGCGTACATAACTCATAATTAAGAAAACAACAAAAACAAAGTATTTAAAACGTAGTCATTTATGTATATTATCTAAACTAATATTATATAAAGAGGAAAGATTTGATTTTCTCTTGAAAAATTACTTGAATAATTTTAAAAATCTTTTTACTTTTAGACAGCTCCATTATTCAGATGTAACATGATTACTTTTTGACCCGACTGAAAAATGGATGTAATAATTGGTCATGCGAATGAAGTCGCGAATAACAGGTAGTCAAAAAAGATTATAGATTATTTTTACAATTTTTCCAATAGTGAACTGTAAAGTTATTAACGAAGTCTCGCTTGTCGGCTCGGGCTTTTTTGAAGAGCAAATTGTCTATCACTTCAACAAATCCTCGATTAAAAAAGATAAATTAGTATTGCGTGATTATAAAATAATATATTATTTATCAATGTACTACACTTGTACTGTTTCATAATTCCTTTGGATGATGCTTGTGTGAGTGAAACCGGTTGGAAATCAATTATAATTGCCTTATTGTCAAACAGTACAAGTGTATTTATTGATAAATATTGTATTAAAATGAAGTTTCACAAAGTGCCGACTACGAAAAGTGTAGAATATGAAAAATAAGTTTTACTAGCTGTTGCCCGCAACTTCGTCCGCGCGGACTTCGTCTACTCCGCACAGCTCCCCGCCGTAGGTGATAGCATGACAATATGTAGCCTATATGTTGACCCGACCTGTTAGTAATATTCATGCAAAATTTGAAGTAAATCCATGCAGTACTTTTTGAGTTTACCTCGAACATACATACAGACAAATAGACAAAAATTCTAAAAACTATATTTTTGGCTTCGGTATCGATTGTAGATCACGCCCCAAGTAGGTATTCTTTTAAAAAAATATTCAATGTACAGTTTTGACTTTCCTACGATTTTATTATAGATTTCGGTGTATGTATATCAGCATGTGTATAACATTCTGTTAAGTAAATTTCGCTATTCGGATAGCAACGCAAAGTAAGTGTTTGGTAATATCAAACTAGTATAATAAATACAAATACTTTACAAATACAAATACTTTATTTCTTCTCTCACATAGCAATTACAAAAAACTTAAAGCTATGTCTACACTGGGTTAACATTATGTTTATTAGTCTACGTGAGAGACTGGTGTCTGTACTAGGAGGCCTGTGTTACAGATTACCAGCCTCTCCCGTTCTGAACCTGGCGGAGCAAGTACTAAGTTTTTGTTTTTTCTTCAACCTCACAAGTAATAGCAGTACGTGCGTGGGAAGCTCATAAATGACTGTGTGTGTTGGTGTATATTTTATGTGTGTGTGTGTGTGTGAATGTGTGTGTATGTGTGTGTGTGTGTGAGAGAGTGTGTGGTGTGTGTGTGTGTGTGTGTGTTGCATGTGTAGTTATTTTATGTATGTATGTATCTCTGTGCGTCTATATCTATAGACGCACAGTCTATATCTATAAATGAATAAAGGATTGTTCTATAGATTTAAAAAACCACCACCGGACCATTTCAGTTGCTTCCAGGCACCACCAGTGGTCCACAGATCATCAGTTATAAACGAATGCTATAGTGTTAACTATTTCTATCAAAAGAGACATCTGCTTGTTTGCTATTGTATATTTATTGTATATAAAAATTTGTGTTTATCTTGTATAATGTATGTTTATCTTGTATTGTATAATGCGCGGTTTAATGGATACGTCTTTCAAGGCAATTTCTTAGTTTCTCAATGTATCTAGCATTTACAACCAAAAATACAGAGTTATAGTACTTACCGATGAAATAAAATCACTCAGGGTATTTTTCAAACTATGCCGTCTCATTCAGAATGATGAAATAGTACAACATGGCTTATTTCTATTTTTTTACGATATAACATATCTTCAAATATGTGACATTTTTGACAGTGACATAGCCGTTTGATCATATGCGCGGCGACACGTTTCCTTCGCAATGGCATGTCAATTAGTATTCATGTGGTCTGTGGTATAATGTATATGTGTTGTGTGGTGTTTGGTGCAGTCTCAGTCGCGAGCACAGCGCGGGCCGCTCGCCGGAGCCGCCGCCGCGCGCCGCGCGCCCGCCGCCCGCGCACCTCCGTGACCGCGACCGTGAGTATTGTGGGGGGCGCTCGACACGCCGGGGTCACTTTGTAATGTATGCATAATAGATACGCCTACTCGTGGTGTGGGCGATGGTAGGGACGCGGTGAGCAACGGCTCGCACCGTACTCTCTGTCCGGCCGCCGAGCGAGTAACTGTGTCAGTGAAAATTATTTGTGTTTTATTGGTGCATATAGCAAACATAACACAGGTCGATGGAGGCTTTTCGCGATTTTGATGTGTAAAATATTTCTTCTTGCTTTAAAAACCGAAAAGTGCCTGTTATTTGAATTGATCAACGAGCGCGTGATATTCGAATTGCCTAATAAGCGCGCGTGGTGGTAGAGTTCGTCTTGTCCATCATATTGTACAAACTTAATCACTAGTGGGTTAAATGTTACGCATTATTTGCGATTACTGTAAAGCTAACTCGTTTTTCATAAAATAATTCACTCAGGGCATATCATTAGATGAGAGCACTTCATAAATTTTAGTAAACCGGTTTAAGCAAAAACTCACACATGGTACGTCACATACAAAAACTTAGGAGCAGCGAGTCAAAGATTTTTAAAAAACTACACCAAACTATAAACCGGTTTATTGATTTAACTTGTATAACTTTACGTCATAAGTAAATCGGAATTTTTTAAGGTTAGAAACAAACCTTCACCAAACACTACTTATGTACTTGCTCTCATTTAGGTTTGAAAATTTACTGGTTAACAAGCCTTAGTCGACGACGTCACACAAAGGTTCGAAAAGGAAGATCTTCCCAGCTAGTCCAAGTGTACCGCCTGACGACCTCCTAATAAGCATTGAAGCTTGTGTGTAGTTTTCAAGATAAATAATAATCTTTATAATTTAGAACTTTATGTATTTTTAGTGTTGAATATGGCTGTCGGCTATATTACTCCACACTTTCTTTCGCAAAAATTACTTTATATTTTAATATAATATTAATTGTAGTACTATTTTTAGATGTTTTGTCATTTTTAGAATACCCACCATTTGAATACTTATGTACTGTTTTGTTTAGAGTACCTTTTGGGTATTTATTTACTCGGTTCTACACATGAAAACTTTTTAAAACATCTACGATTTTACGATTTTTTCTATGTACATTGTATGACCCTTGTGTTTATGTCCCATTGTTATTATTCATAACTAGCTGTGGCCGGCGACTTCGTTCGCGCGGACTTAGTTTAGTTCGCACAGCTCCTCCCCCGTAGGTGATAGTGTGATAATATGTAGCCTATATGTTGTCCCGACCTGTTATTCATGCAAAATTTGAAGTAAATCCATGCAATACTTTTAAGTTTACCCCGGACGTACATTGACTTTCCTACGATATTATTATATGTATAGATTGTCTATTTTCATACAAAATATTTGTATACAGATAAAAAAATGTAAGTACAAATTCACACTTACTACCATTTAGTTTTTCAGGATTTCTTAACCGAAGGAGACAAATGGAAACCTATTTATATGCCTGCGCTGTCTGTCTGTCTAAAATTTTTAGTTTGTCGTGGCTCTGAAATAGAAATATTAAGACAATTGAATTTACCATACAATACGTGTTACTGTGGCCGTAATTACAACAAGTATTAAAAAAAGTCAAAAAGCTGTATCCAAAAGAAGTTCTCATCTCTCAAAACAAGTACTCTCAGTTATCACTTGGTGGCACGGAGTAGTGCGGTGGGCACATGCCCGGATTTTAGTTTTGGTTACAAATGAACAATATATTAAAGTTAAAGAAATATTTTTTATTGTAAAAAAAGACGTGTCAATAATTACAATATACAAAAATTAGATAATTATTTATGATTAAGATATAGACAATTTTCTAGAAGGTAGTCCATCAAAAGCGACAATAAATTATCTGGCTCGAAGGACCATTTAATGTACAGGTTCTTGTTAAATAATACACTATTAGGTTGTAAAATGGACTAGTGTTATCATCTTGTCAGTATTTTCTGTTTGTCTCTCTGTCTACTCGTTATTACATGGTCTTGTGAGTACGCCCAGCATTTTTGACAGCGGTATGCGAACTGTCTTATTATATGACGATCTGTGTCGCGTAAAATGATAAATTCTGATATGTAACGATCGCACCTTTCTTCGTAACTACTAGATTCTACAAGACCTTGTGAATTTTTGGCAACGCTGCCTTAACTTAAACCCCAGTAACATCAGCTTTGTCACTGCTGTGTACCTGTTTGCAGGGTAAAGTAACTAGTTTAACCTTATTCATGTGGTGACATATAATCTTTACTACGACACAACTAATTTGAAAAAAAAAAACAATTAACATTTTTTTTAAATACAATAATGTTAAATTTGGTTATTTTTGTATTGTGTACAGTTAACGGCAGTATGGAACTCGAGCCGCCGCCATTACATGAAAGACTGCACCCCCCCTCGCCGCTACTACTTAATGACAGGTAATATTTATAACATTTTATATTAACCCATAACACCCAGCGCGATACTTGCGCCGCACCGATTTCCTGTGGAATTCAGTTGGCACCCACACGACGCTTAAGCGTCGTATACCCATTTGGTTTTCAACCTTCCACTACTAAAAATACAAACTACTTTAGTATAACGAAGTTTTGCGATTGGCGCTCTTTAATAACTAATTTTTCATAACTGATTCAGAATGTTGAAATAATCTATGGTTTTAGTCTGTAGTATAGTTTATAATTGTCAGTCACTTTCGCGCCGCGCGTTTTAATGTGTGCAGTGATAAAATTGTGAATTGTTGGATAATCTCATGAGAGGTACTATTTTTTAATTATAAATAAATAATATAAATATAAATATTCACGGGACAAATTACACTTATTGATCTAACCCCAAAGTAAGCAAATTATTTGCTTGTGTTATAGGTGTTAGTTAACGATACTAATACATAGAAATAGATATATAAAAACTTTTACATACATAATAAACACCCAAACCCGGAAATACAAACATTTATGCTCATCACACAAATGCTTGTCCCCGTCGGGGATCGAACCCGAGCCCCGTTGATTGCGTAGTCAGGGTCACTAACCACTCACCAACGGGGCGGTCAATTATTATAAAAGGTTTTTATTTAGCTTATGATTATATTTAGATAATTAGTAATCGCCTCTGTGGTCTAGTGGTCCAGCGTTGGCGTCGACCACGTGAGATCCCGGGTTCGATTCCCGGGTCGGACACATAAAAAAAAGTGTTTTTTCAGTTTTCTGAGAAACACAAAGTTGCCCGGGATTGGAAAGTGCCCGGTTGGCGATAAGCTTGCCACATATCACATGGGACCAAGTATCTTCGGCTAATCGTGGGTGCACTTGTTGTACCTCTATCTACCACTTAGGGGATATGGGCGTGAAGATATTTTTTTTTTAGATAACTAGTTGTAAGAAATATATCGTAATAATTAAAATTAAGGACCGGTATTTGTCTGTCAGTCAGTCGCTTTTCGGTCTTCATGTCATGAAAACGCATATATATATATATATATATATATATATATATATATATATATATATATATATATATATATATATATATATATATATTCCGGTACTCGAGTCAGGAAGAGTCGATTAGTACTCGCTAACCCGATTCTATTTATGCGAGTCCAACTGACCAACTGACTCGAGTCTCGTATTCGGGTTTGGTTCTCTCTCTCGTACTCGCAAACTGTTTACTTAAGCAATGAAGAGGCGCGGGTCTAATAATACAAACACGCTTTTTTTTATTTCTATGTTTTGTGTAAGTTAGCAGTTATTGTGAGTACCGAGTTTTATTGAGTAATTATTAATACTGGAAGTGAAGTGATTTGACTGTAATTAACTTTATTACAGAATGGCGCCGAAAAAAACCTCAGATGTGTGGAAGTCTCATGTTAATATTTACTCGACTCGGATTGACAATTCTTCACCCCCCCCCCCCCCCCCCCCTCCGATTATCTCTCTCTTCCGATTTATTATTCGATTCGATTACCAAACATAGAATTCGAGTACTGGTCTCGAATCAGGGAATCGAGTCATGATTCGAATACCGTATAAACTGACTCGAGTTGACTCGATCCACCATAACAACGACTCGGCACATCACTGCCGTCTACTGTGTATATACTGCTGACCGCTCCAATACGATATATCATTTTATTGAGGACTAGCTGCGCCCGCGACTTCTTCCGCATGGAAAAATTTCGAAAAGAAGTAGCCTAAGTTACTCTCTGTCACATCAGCTATCTGCCAGTGAAAGTCCCGTCAAAATCGGCCCAGCCGTTCCAGAGATTAGCCGGAACAAACAGACAGACAGACGAAAATTGAAAAAATGTTATTTTGGTAAATGTACAGTATAACAATCCATATGCATTTAGTAAAAGCGGTTATTTTAATATTACAAACAGACACTCCAATTTTATTTGTTTGTATACCTAGATTAAGCCAGACGCTCAAGTTGATTAAGTAACGGTAAAGAAAATATAAATTTCTTTTGCGGCTCAAAACTACATTTGAATTTTACCAACACAGATTAAATTGGATCCGTCTTTCAAGGCGATTTTTTTAATTCATTAGAAAACAAACAAGCAGATGGGTCTCCTGATGGAAAGAGTCAACTGTCAACCATCGCTTATAGACACCAAATGTGTTAATGGTGTGTTGCTATTTTGTGGTAAAGTCTAATGCCACATGCATGACTCCAAATAGGAACACGACAGGGACAAGCACTGACAAGGTCAAATCCAGTGTCAAATCCAGGCGAGTAGTAGCCACGATGGTAGTGACTCGCATAGCCAATCGGTCGCCTCTTATGACTTGCCTGGCAGAACGGTGGTTTGTCTATTTTTCAAAGGAGCCCGGATCAGGGGATTTCTTAGTAGCCAGTGTAACTTAGATTTACACCCAGATGTACACGGTTATAGTAGTTACGGATGAAATAAAATCACTTTTAATATACCCCATATTTTAAATCTTGACTTCTTATTCGCTATGATATAATGAATTTTTTTTACAAAAAATTAAACCAACAAAAAAGTTAAACGTGGTCATTACATTTACTAAAATCAAATCAAATCCGAGGTACATTAAAATCAGTGAGAATCAATCATCCCCTGTTTCTTAACCCTGATGGTTTGATTTTTTAAATTAAACAGGACCATCCTGGGGGTATATCTATTCCAATAAAAAATAATTATCAAAATTATACTACTCTGCCTATTTATCGCCTCTGTGGTCTAGTGGTCCGATGTCGGAGACCGGAGTTGACCACGTGAGGTCCCGGGTTCGTTTCTTAGGTCGGGCAATTCAAAAATATGTTTATTCAGCTTTCTGATAAAAACAACGTTGCCCGAATTGGAAAGTGCCCGGTTGGCGATATACTGGCCACCTATCACATTGTGGGACCAAGTATCTTCGGCTAATCGTGGGTGCCCTTGTTGTAACCTCTGCCTACCTCTTCGGGGATACGGGTGTGAAAATACTTTTTTTTTTACTACTCTGCAAAACTTAATCGTGGTCCAACATAAAAAAGTCGAATTGAGAAACTCTTCCGTTTTTCATCGGTTGAAAATAGTTAAACAAGAGAGTGAGTGGGTCACGTGTTGAGGCGTACGATAAATGTGAATAACGTATTGTTTGCAGGCTGTCGGAAGGCAGGAGTCAGAGCCTGACCCGCGCGGAGCTGCGGAACGGGTTCCGGCCCGAGCTGCCCGCCGCGCCCAGCGGCAAGCACCACCGCGACGACCAGGGTGAGCGCGCACACACGCACGTACACACACACACACACACGCACACACACAACTACATTACACGCTACACTACATTTTATTACAACACGCCACACGTTACGCTACCCCCTATGTTAATTTGAACTTCATTGGAAGGATTGACGATTTGAATTCCTGCCAAGCAAATCATAAAATCATTAATTGGCTAAAGGAATCAAATTGTCGTTATTCATATAACAAAATTTCAATAGAATCGAAGCGGTTAGTTCTCCTTATACAACATCGCATAATGTTTAAGAAAATGTATAAGAGAGTTCTAAAAGATTCGATTCTATTGAAGTTTTGTTGCGCAAATTAAAAAAAAAGTAAAGTTTGACTTGTATGTATGTTATGTAGTTGAAACTAAATAATATTATTATATTGATCTATTTAGGCGTCAAAGCACTTGTATTAAATTTCGTTAAGTATTGTTTGTCGTTAAATTATCGTTTGTATATTTGTTTGTTTGTCCGTGAAATTTCTAGGGAGCTAGAAGCTATAATGTGATAATGGAATGGATGGAATATGCCTGATTTTTATTTAAATCAAGCGTATTGCAGCTTACGGAATATTCCGTTTCATTAAAATCGATTCAATAATTTTTGAGATATGATTATATTTGACAAATATTTGAAATCGTTTAATTTTTAAAATTATTTCTATTGATAATAATTACTCAAAAATGCTTTTAGGAAACATGCTCCTTTAAGATGTATTATTATTTTAAAATTATATAAAATATTGTTACCAAAATACGATTAATTTCAAATGCAAAATTCTTCTTCGTTTTCTCCTATTTTATTGTTATATTTTGTTATTGAATATTGCAGGTATCATGAGTTTTTGAGGTAAATGTCAGAGTCGTTTAGGTAAATTGCTTTGGGTTGGAGCATAAGACTCAATAAAATTATGTAGATAGTATATACAATTGGCTTTGGGGAGATTTATTAAACTATAGTCCGTTTTAATCCAAATATTGTGGTGCATACATAAACCTTATTTACTTGTAGGTTTTCAAAACGTTTTAAGCTCTATTTATATTTAAAAACCAAGTCAGTTTCCATGGAATTCAGCATACATCATGGATAAGTATGTGTATTTTAAATATTTCGTTTAAAATTGTATAAAAATGCCTTACTTCTATGTCATAAGGTTGGGAATTAAAATAATAATCTTTATAGAGAACGTTCTACACAAATTGAATGTGCACATTGCACATTTGAAAAAATCAAAATGTTTGTCTACAGGGCAATATGTATTATCTAAATGTATAGTTTTAACGAAACGTTCCACGTACCCGGATAAAGCGGTTTGACTAGACATTCTTCATTCGAACCGCAAGGGACTGGAACATGCTTCCTGAGTCTGTGTTCCCCGACGGGTACAATCTGGGCAAGAGAAGAGTGAACGGGTACCTTCTAGAGAAGCCTTTTCCATCTTAGGTCGCAACTTAGCTTACCATCAGGCGAGATCGTGGTCAAGCGCTTCCCTATCGATAATTAAAAAAAGAGTCAATCTGAAACTACAAAAAAATATTTAAAAGACTACAAGTAATCTTCGATTTGTCTAATTTTTGTTGTTGTTAGAAACACATGCGTTAATTGAGGCTTGAGACAAAAAATGTTAGTCTATTCTTCAAAGAAGAAGCCCGGGACTCCCCGTGTTGGTCCCGGGCTCCTTTGAAGAATAGACCAACTGCCATTCTGCCAGGCAGGTCGTAAAAGGCGACCGAGTGGCTATGTGCGTCACCATTATCTTGACTACTAGGTGGTAGAGTTCTGCATCGGCTCAACTGGGTCTGGTAACGCCTTACCTATTCCTGCCGTAATAGCGTCAGTGCTTGTCGCTGTCGTGTTCCGGTTTGGAGGATAAGGTAGCCAGTAAACTTATGCATGTGGCATTAGACCTCGCCACAAGATAGTAACGCACCATTAACATCTTTGGTGTCTATAGGCGATGGTTGACTCTTTCCATCAGGAGACCCATCTGCTTGTTTGCTATCTTGTGATATAAAAAAAAAATACAAAAAATAAGCAATGCACAGTATTTCAACATAAACTTTCGTTCATTTCTATAAACCTTTAAGCGGTCTCCTTTTACTTTATTTTAAGGGAAATGTTGTGAAAAATAACAAAATTTTGAATCTTTTGAAATACAAGTTAAAATGTCCTGTATCAATAATTATTTGGTTAAAGCGGATTATAGATATTAACGTCATAAATTTGCACTGTACATCTCTGTTAAATAAATATTGGGTGTATGCACTATTTATTATTATTTTATATGTTGTACTTAATTTTTTTAACTAAACCTTGCAAGCATATTTTAAGTATTGAAACTGAGTTTATACTCTTCTGTGGCCTTATATTTTAAGCTATACTGACAGCAAAGCTAAGAAGCGCTTATGAAAACATTTTATCAGTGTATTTCACCTGCTGCAAGTGGTTTGGTTTGCTTAATAATATTCGTATATTTTATTATTGTTAAAAAATTGTAAAGCTACCGAAGACTTTCAATTTTTATGTCTTACGTTTGATAATTTGTAATAAACACATGAGACAGCTCGCTTTACAGTAAGAGTTAACCATTGGCAACTAGAGATTTTTTAATTGAGGGCAACCGTCCATCTGACCCGACTACATTCATAAATGAGTACTAATTAAAAGAAAAACTATGTGATTGTTTAATTTCACTACAAAACTAATCAGTTCTAAAATCAAATCAACACATAAATTACCCACTTTTGTTTTTTTAACTATGCTCATAGAAAAACCATCGCCTCTTGACATTAATGTTGCTACCGCCTAGCGACGCTCAGTTAGGTGGCAGGGATTATTGAGATGTAGTACAGGGCTCAGGAGTCATTATGCCATGTTGCCTAAAATAAATGGTAAAATAAAAATAAAAAATAAATTATAAGTATCTTTCGCCTTGTATTCGCGAGGACAATGACTCGTAATTCACTCATCTCTTACGAGTTGTCATACTGGAAGGCTCTTACTCTATTCTTCATAAACCGATATAAGAAAACATTTATATTTGTTTCAACATGTATATTTTGTATTGAGAGCAGCCAGCCTATTGATGGATATATGGAATATAATTTTATATTACATTTATTTATGTTATAAAGCGCTAGCCACTCCACCATATACATTTATTTCTTAAATGTCAATGATTGTATATATTTTCTATTATAATATTAGACAACACTGCAATATTGTGTCTTTAACTGATCTTTTAATATCATACTCGTATCTACTCGCCGACTACTACTACTAATAGGTTTTGTAGTAGCATAGGACGGGCCTTTGTGTCACATAAGAGTCATTTTCCAATGCCCATGTTGGGGAATTCATTCCAATAGTTTTTTTTTAATTATCGCCTATTCAGTAAGTAGCTGTATAGCTGTATCTGTCGAATGCCTTTTACTTATCACAATAACGGTAATTATTATAGTTCTCTGTCCTATAATATAATTTGTATATTAATTGCCTCTTCCTAATAATTTATCGTTAGAGATGACAATATTTTTTTTCTTTCTTTTATATCTACATAATTATTCCTATAAACTATGGCTATAACATTTTTTTTGAGATCTATGTTATTTTTATATTTACAAAATGAGATTTGATTCAAATATTGATCCATTTAATTTACACTTTAATCATATTTATAATTTAGAAAATATTCTAGCCAATGTCTGTAGTATTGAAGCTTAAAATATATTTAAATATATACAATCAAACCCATAAATCATATACATTTATTTGTTTCATCACGTCATTGTGTTTTATTATAAATATGACGATATAGGCTTTTCGGCTTTGCGGTTAGGTTAGCTTTAGCAAAACGCTGGATCGCAATATATAGGAGTTTTAAATTTTTGCTATCTATAATTTTCATATTTAATAATTATCAGTTTATAATTTTCAGTTTGATAAATGTTTCAAACCAAATAGTAAAATCAAAATTATATGATTTGATTGCATTTTAATGGCTTAACGATTTTTGTAAAAGTTGTTATTTCTTGTATTGGTAATTTAATTTATACTAAATGAAATTTTATTAATACAGGTGAAATATAACCTTTTTTTAAAAGTTACAATACAACGGAGACTACATTTATAAAAAGTCTCAAAATATTTTAATGTTATCTTTTTAATTATTGTTTGTCACATATCATATAACATATAACATAATATCTATTATGTAAATTTAATATGTTTTCTTCTCTGTGTGATTTATTTCATTTTAAGTTATCATGAGTTTTGTTGTATAATTTGTTTATTATTTAAATCCTTCAGAAACATTCTGATAAACGTAAACTAATAAAATATAACACAAAAGTAAAATAAGGAAAGAATTAAAAATAATAAATAATAAAATTTAAACTGATCAGAGAGGAAATACTAATAATTACTTCTTAATATTTTTATATGTATTATTAAGTTTATACAACAAATAGAGACAGATACATTTATCAAATTGAAAAATATTGGCGTACAAACGGATATGTAGATTCTTCCAAACAGATTTTGAATCCATTTCATTGTCGATTATTCTTATTTACTAACATAATATTGCACGTAGTTGATACACTAGTACAATCAAACTGCATTCATCATATTAAAGGGAATCGACACATGACTAACCCATTATTATTAAATAAAATTATGTGATATATAAATATTCGCTGTTTTTTTCTTTTTTGTTACAATACAATTTACAATGTAACGGAGTTGACCTTGGACCTTACCCCTATATTATATTACAGATAGGAAAAATAAGTTTCCTTTAAAAAATATCAGTTTGGTTTAAACAAAGTCTAACGCATTTGAATTTTCCAGACATCTATAAAATATTTTCTAACTAATAGGTGGACATATAACATTTTTTGAAGGATAATGGATAGGATTAAATGTACTCAATTATATAAGGATTTTAGATCGGCTTTTGCTAATGAAGCCCTAAACTGCATTAAAATTCCTTATTTATATGTGTAAATTTTGTTGCGGATGAAAAATATATTTAACTGTATGTATGGTTATATGGCCTTTATTAGTTTATTGCACGAAAAATTAAGACTGTCTTTAATTTTATTTGAATAAATAGCTGCTAGCGCCGCCATTTTAATGAGGGTTCTCAACAGAGAATTATGACTTAAAATAAGTTTAATTATATACCATATTACCTATACGGTGTATAAGTACCGAGTGAAAGTTATTTTTATTCGAATATAACTAACATACTTTTTAGTGGCGACGCAGCACTATTACTAACATTTGGCAGCCTTAATCGCGACCTAGCCATACACACTGTAAATATATATTTTTTGTCCGCAATGTGTACCTCTGCTTCGCCGCTGTCCTCACGCGCCCTACATCGCCTGCCATCTGTTGCTCTGTCACATGCCTCGCTACACTAAACACGACCTTAACACCGTGCTAATAACGGCTGTCTTATTTCGGGATGCTTTGGGTAAAGCTGATTTATAGAGAACACGATTTTACTACGTTTATTCACTGTTAGATTTTGCAATATCAGTACTCGTTAAAAAACACTGAACATTCGCTACATTGATAGATTACATGTAAATTAATGTTTTAGTGAAAGATTCTGTTCTTTGATTTCCGTAACAATATTTCAGGGATAATACATTGTGTTACCATTGTGACCTTGTCTTATGGAAGTACAGAACAGATTCTCTATAAGAACTTGCTCGACCAAAGCTTAGTTGCAAATCGTATATATTATCATCGCATTATCATTCAATTCATAGCTTCGCTCATTGCTGCGTAACATTGGCAAGGCATTTGGTACGGCATTAGGGATCTGTTTGGTTCAATGTGTAAGTTATATATGTTTTTTTTAAACTGCGTACAATATTGTTATAAGATATTAAATAGTATCTGACCTAATAATAAACCTTGAAACACGCCAAATATGTTTTTATATTTTATGTAGAATCATATCATCGTATTAAAATAAATATTCACTGGACGAAATACACGAATTGATCTGACTCAAAGTAAGTAAATTATTTGCTTGTGTTATGGGTGTTAGTCTATTATATTAATACATAGAAATACATATATAAATACTCAGTTATAATTAATAAACACATAGCCAGAAAAACAAACATTTATGCTCATCATACGAATGCTTGTCCTTGTCGGAACTCGAACCAGAGCCCCATCGATTTCATAATCAGGATCGACGGGGCGGTCATGTTATAAGACCTATTGCTATGTTTTGAAAAATAATTTAAAGTAACACTTAAAATTGCTTTAATAAGACAAGTTGAAGCTGTTTAATAAAAATATAAAAAACACAAAAATAAGTTGAATAATAGTAACTGATATATTCGGGGTGAGACGAGGCGCAACATAATCAGTAGTTATTTTTGTTGTAAAGTCGATACGTTTACAAGAGGTTATGAACCAAAGAGGTCCCAGTGGCGGGAGGAGTGGTGGCGGGGCGGGTGGGGCGAGTGGGGCGGGGTAGGCGGGGTGCGGTGCGGTACGGTGGTGTTGGCGTAGGCTGGCTGCACTCGCTCGCGGGGCTGGTGAAGCGCCGGCTCAGCGGGTACGTCAAGTGGCATCACGTTGCAGCTCGCCGCGACCCGCGCACGGCGCACCTGCACCACCACACGCACAGGTCAGTCCCATCTCATTGTTACCTCAATAAACCGGCCAACTGCGAGCCGAATCGCGTACGAAGGGTTCCGTACCATCATCTATAAAATAAAATCACGTTCGTTGTATGTATATTTAAATGTTTATTTTATATATTAGGTATTTATTTTTATAGTTAATATATTTCCAAATACTTACTTTTTTGAAAATATTCAAGTTTCTACCTGTTTTTTAAGATTTGTTTATTAAGATCGAGCAAAAAAATTGCTTAAAAATACATTTATTGTATAGGAGCCCCTCATCGATATTTACTTTATTTTTATTTAATTATTTATTTTGAAAGGTAATATACAACTTAATATTCTGTGAAAATTTAAAGCATCTACCTGTTGTTATTAATATTGAGTAAAAAATACAAAAAAACACATTTATTGTATGGGGACTCCTATTAATATATTTTTTAATTTTAGTATTTGTTGTTATAAATTTGTGAAAATTTCTGCTTTCTAGCTATTACGGTTAATGAGATACAGCCTGATGACAGACAGACAGACAGACAGTGGAGGGTTAGTAATAGGGTCCCGTTTTACCTTTTAGGTACGGAACCCTAAAAATATGTAGGCCAGTGTAAAGTTTATCTGTGAGGTGTGTATGGGTTACAGATGGGGCACCAGCGAGAGCTGGAGCGTGCCGGCGTCCCCGCTGCCGCCGCGCGCCCCGCCCCCGCGCCCAGCTGACTAGCGCACGCACACACACACACACACACACACACACACACACACATCAGTCATGCTCTAGTACAATTTTAAAATCAATACATACACAATGTTTATTTTCTTAATGTAGCCGCTAGTTAATACCTCGGATTAGACAATGAAATCAAACTAGGAGACACAATACACTTCTTAACGATCTTATTAGATATTGATATTGTTCAACTAAAACCGCTGCGACTATAGTGCGCGCGGAACTAGTTGGCCGCTCCATACGTATTACGTATTACGTATGGAGCGGCCAACTAGTTCCGCGCGCACTATATCGCGAGTCACATCAGGGGCCTAGTTCACGTAACAAAGTGGCAATCGAGTCGAAACGCTTAGCGGCCGGTTTCCGAAACGCATATAAATTTTAATAAGCAATAATCTGTGTTTAATACATTGATATAAAAAACTCAAGATGCACATTCAGCGTCTCAAAACCGTCCTCTAAAAATGAGCGCACAATTTGAAATTGTGCGCTCATCAAAAATAGAATCGCGTCGATTACGGCACTGTCAATTTTATTACTTTTTGTACATTGCTTTGTAAAATCAACTATAAATCTTGCGATTAAGGTTGAACATGCAGACATATGTTTTTTCCATATCTATTACTACTTATGTAAAATTAGGGACAGTTTTGAGTGTCAATTTTGTTCGGTACTGTGCATCTTGGGTTTTTTATATCAATGATTTAATATAATTTTTTCAAGCAAATCATCTGTTAAATACACAGTAATTGCTTGTTAAAATTGATTTGCGTTTCAAAAACCGGCCGTAAGACTTAAAATTTTCTTACATATAATGGCACTTCTATCGTGTTTATGTGTGTGAGAGCCCTAAGCGTATTGACTTTACGTTAATCGGGAGGCTGATCAATTATAAGCCTCAAGTATTTCTGTTTCATGCCTCGAGGCGTTGGCATATTTTATAGATAAATTTCTACACCTCTTCGCGTTTATTCTCTTTTCGGAAAATACCGCTGTGGTCCTTATTTGTCATTGATTTCTTCTTGACCAACTTTTAGGTTTTCGGCTAACTTTTTTAGTGTTCAAAACTTCTTTTTCATTTAAACTCTTGTCTTTTACTTTATAGTTTCGTTCTACCTTTTCACTTATAAATATTTTTCATCTTCTATATTATGCTAGATTGCATCCAGAACTGTTTTATAAATCGCTAACAAATTAAAATGAAATAAATATCATAACACCAATATTCTTGCACGGAAGAGTAGTTTGACTTTGTTTGTTTTGTTTGACTTGTTAGACAGTGAAATCTAAGTGTTTGGGTCTTTTTGGGAGGCAATCTTTTTCAGAACTCGTTGTGTTTGCAATAAAAATTTCACTATTTTCTCGATAAAAGCAAAAATTTTAATCTATCTTTATAAGTAGTGTTTGTGTGATATATCTCACGACGCTAACTCAAAATTTTACTATCCCTGTTAATTATATCTATTAGCATGCCGCTGAGTTCTTACATGAATTCTGTACTTTATCAAACATTGGATTTGTGGGAACAATTGACAACCAATTCTAGACTACTAATGTTTGATTTCTTACTCAAAAATAATTTTGTCAATAATCTGAGACGCGAGGAAAAGGAACACAATGTTCCGATTGGCTAATTCAAAATCGGTATTTTGTTGCGCGTGTTTACAGCTCACTGGATTGGTCGGTACCAATTCTTGTGTTTCGGTTGGGATTACTTATAAGATCTATTAGTCTGATGTGTTGACAGAAGATTTAGTCTGTTATTAGGTCTGTCTGTTTACTCAATGGTTGGAACAGAATGAACATTTTAATTTAACATGTTAAGCGTATTTATAATGTACAGAGTATAAGTACACATGCATCTTACAGGTGTTACACCAGATGATGTTACATGTTATTCTGGTACAAATTATTACAAATTCAATGCCTCATTACGTATTATTCAGTTACGCGATGGCACGTACGTAAAGTTGGAATGCTTCTTTGTGATAATGCCGCCGACTGTAATTTAATGCGCATCTAGCTTCATCTATTAGCGTTAAAGCTAATGGAAAAACCATGATGCTGTATTATATCCAGCGGCAACATTTCTAATACCTATTTGAAACAACACTTTAAATACTGCTGTCATCTTCTGAGCCATTACCCTCTCTTTCTAACACAACTGCCTAAAAAGAGATGGCGAAACCTCATTGAACGAAATGTAACGTGATATTTGTTTCAAATGAGTAACACGAATGCTAACTCCACCTTTACATAATACTTCATGGGAAAAACATATATTAGCTTGATATTACCGAAACACGTGTCTTTGTCGTTATCAATTGATTTATTTGTTTTCATAATAAGCGTTGTTACATACATTTGGCTCTAAAACGATCATAATAATTTGACTATAGTACTATTGTTGTACACTACAAATGTATTATTCTGATTTTATCGAACCACGTTATGTGTTATATTTGTGTTTTAACGTTCACCCCGTGCTTGAGAAAGCTTGAAAACAACAAAGATAAATTTCACGTTAGGATTTGAAACTGCGACCTTCCCACAAGCCGGAACGCTCTAACCAACTGTACCAGTGTGGACTAATGCGAACTGGCGAATTTTTTTTTGCTATATGATCCATTCCGTCGATTGTACTGATCGCTAGATATACATATATATACTAGGTGGTAGAGTTCTGCATTGTCTCGCCCGGGTCTGGTACCACCGCCTTGCCTATTCCTGCCGCAATAGCGTCAGTGCTTGTCGCTGTCGTGTTCCGGTTTGGAGGGTAAGGTAGCCGGTAAACTTATGCATGTGGCATTAGACCTCGCCACAAGATAGCAACGCACCATTAATATCTTTGGTGTCTATAGGCGATGGTTGACTCTTTCCATCAGGAGACCCATCTGCTTGTTTGCTATCTTATGATATAAAAAAAAACATACGTATAACTAGAGTTCATTGTTACAGATGAAATTCACATTTATAAATAAATATTGATCAATACTTTCGTGTTTCTAATTATAATTAGAAACACGCCCAGGAGTCGAAATTTTTCTTTGTTGTTTTTCACGTTATTTATGTCATGGGTCCTTTCAAGCATCCTTAAGTACTAAAGAAGGGTGGGGGTCTGCAATGCTTATTTTTGCTAACATGGAGGAGAGGGAGTTAATATTTGTAAAAAAAATCTACTTACGTAAAATTTGAACGGCCCCGTTATAATACATTTATTCGTATCAATGAGCATTAACGCTAGTAAGAAGACACTTGGCTCCAGGGCGAGGCAATGACGCAAAAAACATTGTATCTATTAAAGTTCCGAACCATGTGATTCGAAATTCAGTAGTCATTAGTTTTAGTCGATTTCGTAGTGGATAACGCTTATTAGAACACCGGGCCTCAGGGCCGAGACGTTCCTTTTAGGGCAAAGAATGAAATGTTCAAATTATTTGACAATAATACATTTTATCTACCATCATTAAACTTTATATACAATTTATTGTATTTTTATATACAAGCACGTGATTTTCCTTTTCATGTATAATTTATTGTTGTATTTAGTTGCTGAATCGTTAAATTTAGAAATACACGCTTAATGTGTAACGTGCACCTTTATTTTGTTATTTATTTTTTTATTTAAAACTCTACCTGATCTAAAATGTATTTAGCGTTAAGACTCATTATTTATACATAGTTTAATATTATCAAATGCTCTTATTGATGACTTTTATGATGTTACAAAATATTTCACTTTTCGTAGCCTTATATTTTTGTGTAGCTAACTGATTTCTAGACACATAACTGCAGTTTTAAGACAAGCATGGTATAACACTTGTGACTGGCATTAAATTTGAAAAATTCTAGTAATTATAAAACTTAAAAATCTGATGATCGCACCGACTTTGTAAGGTACATTTACTATTAGTATGATATTATTAGTATGATAGAATCAGGAACTGCTAAGACACATTAAATGTTCAAAATGACTGCGTTTTTAAAGTAACAAAGAAATACTGCTAACAGATATCATGGTTTGCCATTACAACAGAGAAATAAAAATAATCATAGTTTATATAAAATTGTTTATTATTAATATAAAGGTTAACGCGTGTTTAACTAATAGTTTTATTAAACAGCATCTATAATATTTAGAATATTTTTGTGTCTCGAGTTAAAAAACTGATTAGAATTGAAAGTCTCAATCAACATTTCTATTTTAAATAAAGTATTGATGAAACGATTATAATTAATCTATTTAATAAATTTATCGGCAAACATTATTTATTTATGTTCATAATAATAGATTTTATGCTTTTATATGGATATTATTTTATTATTTAAAAAATAATAATAGTATTAGATATAACGATAGTCGTTTAATTAACGCAATAATCGTAATCGCTAAGTGATAATCGTTTCATCACTGAAATAAAGTCCTGAGAGAATAGATAGTGTAGACATGGATACATTATATATCAGAACATAAGTAATTTTTTATACATTGTTTGTTGTTAATCCGACTGCAATATTGAGCGAATCAATCAAATCAATGTGTAAATAGCCTCTTTAACAATGTAAATAAACAATCTATTATTAAGGAATGCCTTGTATTTTGTAATGTTTCGGTCGCTTTTGTGACCATAAAGATATCGGTGTTTAAACTTGTAATGAAAAATCTATATCCAAAGAAGCACATTTTTAACACTAAAAAAGAATGTACTCCCGAGACTCAGTGCTTGTAGCAGTGCCGAAATATCGAGAATAGAATTTAGTCACTAACCGTGGCCAGGTCCCATTTTTAAGATCTAATAATGTTTATTTAGTACAAGAAATTGAAATGTGACTAATAATAATAGAGTACACATTTGCTCGCGATACGATCACTTGCCCATGAGCACGTGTCTGCAATCGGTCCTCTGCACGTGATTACGATATTTACAAAGTATCTTCACGCCCGTATCTCCGAAGAAGAAGGCAGAGGTACAACACGTGCACCCACGATTAGCCGAAGTTACTTGGTCCCACAAATGACAAGTCTATCGCCAACCGGACACTTTCCAATCCCGAGCTAAATTGTTTTTAACAGAAAAATGAAAAATACTTTATTTTAATTGCCCGACCCAGGAATCGAATCCGAGACCTCATATGGCCAACCAACGCCGGACCAGTGGACCACAGAGGCGATATTTACAATCTCTACTATAAAGACTTCTATAATGTTTTTCGAATTCAGTGCTATGTAAATGTTGCTAATATTTCTAAAAATTCTTAACATTGGAAACCACGCTCCATCGCGTTGCACTTTAGATTACATTCATATAAAAAAGGATGCCTCGATAATCTATTATCATTTTTTCTGATGGTCATTTTCCGAAATGTATAAATCTCTAATAAAAGCCCTTTTCCGTAGTCACATAAATTCTAGTTTTTGGTAGTTCTGTTTTATGCGGTTTTAAGTCCGAATATAGTTCCCGGCAAGTTTCTTGAGCGCTGACCTTGACTTGCACAAAATTATGACGTATAGAGTCGGTAATACTTTTATTTTGCTGCACGCAAAGCGATCTACACGCCATAGTCGAGCGCTCAAACCCGTCCTGCTGGCTAAATAGTCCCACTCTGCTTTCTAAATCATAACTTATGTGCATATTCTTGCTACAGTTATATGATCTAATAACAATTATCATAGTTTAGTGCTTTTTAAGAGACCCGAATTATCTTGTTGTGAGGTTGTGACTCGGTCAAGAGATAAAACGCTGTTGAAGTAGCATGATAGGCATTGATAGTCAAGACTACTAAAGCTGTTTGGTGGACATTTAAGTATAAATTTATTAATTGTAGTGACATATATATAAAAACGCAATTTGCTATTCGTTATGTCAGTGTCATTAGTTTCTCATGTGATATTTGATCAAACTTGTAAAAAAGGTGAGGTTTTTTATTAATACATACGCATAAATTTGTATTGAGATTATTTGTCGCACAAAATACCGCAGATACTAAAGAAGAGATCTGGGGAACGTATATGTTCGTTTTACGTTTCGATTAACTTTGCGATTGGCTGACGAAATAACCATACATTTCAACAGCCAACGATATCGTTTTAACTATCATCGATTTTAATTAATGTTACTATTATGTGATCAATCCATTGCCATTTAAAATAGACACCCAAAACGACAACTGTTGTATAATATCAATCCCCGCGACAAATAATGTATTTCGGTCTCGAATGGCGAGTGAAAGTCTTTATCGACGTCTCCAGCGAATAAAATGACAAAGTCATGTTAGTGAGAATTGTTTTTACTGTAAATAAGGAAACAGCAGACTTGGTTACACCTGCCAGTATTTTTTTTTATCATTGTTCTTAACAATAGCTTTGTTAAGAACAATGATAAAAAATTCAAAAAATATATTTTTAATTTTTTTTATAATTTTTTATAACAATTTTTTTTTTCGACGGAAAACATACTAGTCATTTGGACAGAATTCTGTCAATGTTATTACGACCTAAAATGACACCGACTATCCAGTAATGTACGATTACAATAATGCTTTCGGAAACACGCAATGCAATATTGTACGTGAGTGACAGAGACAATGCTCTGTGAAGATAAAGCTAACCAATGTACTTTATTTATCGCTGGAATTTCAAGTTAAAATACAAGTATTTCAAATGTGAGCGGCAAATTGCTTAGAGCCTTGATTGGAATATTCGTATGGATTTAAGACATTAATTAAATAAGACGTTCGTAGTTTTGTATACTGTATCCGAATTGTGCTTCGCGTGTTAGGTTATACTATATAATGCGGATGTTTTGTATTAAAAATATGAAAGTAGACATTGAACACCAAAAAATAAATCATAAAATTGTATGTAAATAATGTGTGTTTGCGAAGATTTGTAGTGTAATGTGACATTTACCAAATAAATAAGCAAATGAAAGTGTTAGTGACTCGACTACAGTCATAGACAAAAGAAAAATGTATATACGTATATATCCGAAAAATATTTTATTACCTAGGCCAATTATAACAAATGTTAACGTATTTTTTGTCGTTGTTCAAATCGAAATTAAAACTATCTCTGAGTATTAACACAAAAAGCGATTATATATTAAAGTTCTGGAAGAATACAAGTACCTAGCAAATTTTATCGATATATTTCCTAATGACTGTAAAAACCTGTTTTCAGATGTAAGAAAAATGTTTTTTTTTTCAAGTTATCTGAAGACAAGTTTAAACCATGAGTACATAATACTTTTATTTTTAAAGCTTGTTTTTATAATTATCACGGTCATATTTTTTCGAGAGAACTAATTATAAATGGAAGAATAAATATGCAGGGCGACCAATGGTTTGGGTTTCTGACATTTTAATATTAAATGTACGCAATACGAATGGTGCGGTTGACATATTTGAATACTTCTTTTTTCTTTGCGAATAACGCGCATTAAATGCCGGAGTAACTTTAATTCCAATTAGTCAGACTCTTATACAACGAATATGTATTAGCCGTAGTCTTGGGCTATATCTATTTAATAATATAATCTATGTGAACAGGCGATTGCCGTCTTTTTTCTAAGAACAAGATAAAAAAAGATATTTAATTCTCTCGTAAGATTATCACTCCATAAAACTTTCACGGGTTTTAATACTCTGATGAATACACTAAAATACGATAAATGTGTATAGAATTTGACAGGACATAACATGTTTCGTTTCTTTTTTTCATTACGCCAAGATATGAATGGAAATATCCTAAAATTACAATATTTTTTATAGTCCAATTGCTGTGAAAAAAAGTCAATGTTTTTTAAATAAATTTGGCGTTGGATGTTAGCGGACAAGTAAATCGAATCAAAGGGTTGAGATAATGCACTTTGATAATGTGATAATGACAATTTCATTGACTTGTCGAGTGATTTCTAAACGTGTTAATTTTTTTTAATAATTAATCTACTAGATACCGGATTTTGCTTAGAAACATTTATACTACCACAAAAATCTAAACTTTAAACAAGAAATAACGTAATTCAACACATGTTATAATTTTTTTTTGTGTGTTTGCTTGTTATCATAGATATATAAGAATTTTAAAATTTAAAATTTAAATTTTTAACCGTTTTAAAATTTCTGTAAAAAATAAAATGTACATCGGTATTTGAATTTTATTTAAAGTCTCAAAGGTACACGAAATTTACAAAGAAGATATGACCGTGACAAATAGGCACCTATTTATTGAATAAATGCAAACGTTTTTTTATGTAAATATTTGTGTAATATATTCTATAAGTGATGATATACTTAAGTTGATATTTTGTTAAATATACGATATGTAAACGGATTTTTATGAATTTCTTGTAATTAAATCAATAATGAATTTAATTTTCATTTAATTTTCCTCTTGTCTAAAAAAAGACGGACTTTATTTATTAGTATCCTGATTTTAATTCTAACGTTATCCAGGCCGCTAGGAGAAACAGATGCCACTGAAGTACGACCACGGACATTCTAATGCTGTTTATGACATTGTCACGGGAGACCAAACGTGGATTTATTGTTTTGAATCCGAAAAAAAAACAGCAATCTTATGAATGGGTGTTTGAAAATGAGAACAGGCCAACAAAAGTGAGACAGGCGAGAAACGTTGGTTAAAAAATGATCGCGTTTTTTTCTCAGCTACAGGTCCCATCTGTGCAATTCCACTTGAAGATCAAAAGTGTTAATGCCGAGTGGTATTCTAACATTTGTTTACCCGGGGTGTTAGAAAAAGTTCGCGAAAGACGACCCAAATCCGCATTCTCCTACACCATGATAACGCTTCTTCACAGACGGCCAACAAAACAAAGTACTTTTTAGCTTCCAAAAAAGTACATCTCGTCACTCATCCTACGTATAGCCCCGACCTAGCACCCTGTGATCTCTGTATTTTCTGTATTAGAGGTTTTACTTTTAACAACTCCGAAGAGGCAGTGATAGCGTTCAATCAGCACGTAGGAAACATGCCTTCAGATCTGTGGTCCTCCTGTTTTAAAAAATGGTTCGATCGCATGAAAAAATGTTTAAAATGTAAAGGAGATTATTTTGAAAAGCAATAAACATAATATTTTGGTTATAACATGTTTTTTAAGTTACGCAAAACTTATAGTGTGACCTACGTATACCACTTTGCTAGGGAGAATTTTAGCTTTTGCTCACCTATTTCGAAATGGCAGATAAAATACATCTAGCAGACGACAGTAGCGGCACAGTAGAATAATAAGGCACAATTAGGCATCTTTCTGGCCAAGATAGGTTAGCGGCCGTGTAAACGACACATCTGTGTGCGTGCGGCGATTCGGGCGCCTTGAATGGAATTGATCTACTGTCTTATCATTCTACTGTGCTAGTGGATCAAAGGTGACGATTTAATAGATTCAACAAAACCTGCTATAATCATGTACCTATCGACCTTATTTGCCATCAATCCTCAAGAGGGTCAAGCACCTCGACCTAGAAAATCTTGGAAAATCATCGTTATAGGTACAGTACGTATTTAAAAAGTGTCTCAAACAGCACGGGAAAAAAAGAACATATTTAAAATAAAATAGATTTAATAATTAAAATCTTTGTACATTAAAAGGTACCTGTTCACATCGAACTAACACAATAAAACAATATAAATAAAATACATAATAACTTCACAATATTACTTTTGACTATCAAGTCTAATAAAAACATTACTTAAATAACAATTGGTTTTCTTCCTATAGAAAATGTGAGCATATTATCATTATACATATAAAAAAATATAACTTGAAAATAAATATCATTACGCATATTTCCTAACGTGATCTGATCAATAGACGTTCAGGTTCTCAACGTTTTACCAGTTTATCGACTGGCGAAAACCTAATAACCAAGGCCAAGTTTGCCAAATTTGACGACTGCCACTTGTTTTAGCTTTTCCCGGGTCATTTTCTTTTTCAACGAAGGGGTTGACGCACCATAACCAGGTTCCAGGCTGCTACTAAGATTGTTCTAGATATAAAAAAAAAACAAGAACCCTAGAAATGCCGAAATAGAACCCAGAACCTCATGGCTGAGTCGATAGACTGGCCTCGTGGCCTGAGTCATGCGAAGTTGTAACATGCATAGACAAACTTTAGAAAATATCGCCTAAGCATTTTAATGATAATGAAAAATAATTTATATTATTAAGCGGTCGATTTTGCCCAAACCGATCGCCAGAAACTTAAGTAATTATTTCATCAAGTCAGTTTTAGTTGCCATCTTGATCACGCTGGCATTTTGCAGTTAATTGATATATGCAAATATAGTTCCGCTAGAGGCGCTATAAGAAATTACAAGTAAATTCACAGGACAACTCGGCCGAGAGAAAGCTAGGTGAACAAATATCAGTTTTTAACTTTCTTCCGTCCGAAGAGAATTTTGCAGTAAATAAGTTGAAAGTGGGCTGAGGGTATTCGATTGACGTTGTTTACAACTACAGTTTTAATCCGCTGTTTATTCCAAGAATTTAAAACGTTATAATTTCGATATGTTTGCGCGTGTCATGCTGTTTTGTGATTGGTTAATTCATATTGAATTAACGTTATGGTATATGACGTTGTCTTCTAGCGCTAGTTGCCGAACTAATCACGAAACAGCAGGAAACACGCAAATATATTGATATTGTAACGTTGTCAAATCTTGGTTTATTTAGGTACACCAAATAGCCCAGACATAAAAACCAAAAGCAATGACAACGTGAAAACACTCAATCCTCAACGTTCATTAAATATACGACATTGTTATAATGCCTGAGCATAGGTACTACTTACTAAAATATATAATATACTCATTTAAATAAAAAATAAATTAAAATGGCAACACTATTTTTTCAGTACTTGTTACTGGTATGTGTCACGAATATAGTCCGACACGGCAATGTGGCCGATAAACTTACGTAAGTTGCTTTTTATTCTCGCCACACAGGTGATAACCAAAACCAGCAATATGTGAGCTATATTTTTTTATTATTACCTGACAATCTATAGTTTACATTTTGTTGGCTATAGGCAACGGTATTTCTTACCACAAGAACAACCATCTTGTTTACTAATTTTTAAATGATAGCTAATGACTCTCCTGTTAGAAAGAGTTAACCATCGCCCAAAGACACTAAAGATGTCAATAATTCACTGCTATTTTTATTACCTAATGGTGCATATGCATTACCTAATGGTGCATTTCCAACTGTGTGAATGTAATACCGCATATATGAGTACTGACTACCTCGCCGCTCGACAAAACACGACAACAAGTATTGAAGCTATTGCTGTATGAATAGGTAAGACCACCCAGTAGTCACGATGTTAATCGTATTTTTTTAAGAATACATTCTATTTTTCAAGAGAAATAGGTGGGTATTTTTTTATCTTTGCAAAAAACATTTAATATATAAATTAAGCTACACGCAATAAATTTTAACAATAACCAATGACTAACAAGAATTAATATTTAAATAACTTATTTTGTCTGCTTATCATATATAATTAGGTATCATATCATATCATATATAATAAATACGATAGGCCTCTATTATTACTATACTTATTTTCTTTTAAAAGAATAATATGATATGCAGAGGTTTATACAGTAGGTAATCGATAGGTATTCTAAGAATAAATATGATTGATATACATGAGTTCCCTGAATCTACATTAATTGGTAATTATACACAATTATTACTTATCCAATAATTCTTTGGTATATAAAGATAGGCGTCATGAGTTGCTATTATATTATTTATCGAAAAAGTAAGTATGTAAATAATTTTGGTAATAAAATCAAATATAAAAATAAATATTTTAGTCTTTATGTTGGTATTTATATGTCCGCCGCTTTCAAAAGTACTTTTTAGATCACCTATAATAAAAAATAAAACATAAGTAGCATCGTATAATTTCGCTAGCCTTTGTCACTATTTCCTTGATGCCTGCAAAACGTAAAATACATTGTTATTCGTCAACTTGACGACAAAATTCACTAGCAAACGCTTTTAGATTAGCTGTATCGTAGCTAAGGTCAAGAGCGCTCTGGTCAAAATTTTAATTTTGCGTTTTATATTTGTTTTCTAGAAAACACATCAATTTAGTATCTTTATCGGGTAATCTCAGTATTAAGTTAATGAATTAGATAAAAAAATATTCTAACTTACATATTTAATAGGAACAAAAATTACTTTTAATAACTTTAAAGTGCGATTTAAGTCGACTAAATATACTCGTTCGTTTTTCGCTTCCCTTAGAAATTACAATATAGAACAAAACGCTTTTAAAATTAAATGATAAATCACTAAATATAAAAATATATGCCTTACGTACATACCATTAGCCTCTTTGGTGTCAATAGTTGATGGTTGTCTCTTTTCATCAGGAAAGCAAACTGCTCGTTTACTATATACACAGCGTATATATACGCTTTGTATATATACGCTCTGATATATATATATATATATATATATATATATATATATATATATATATATATATATATATATATATATATATATGCATACATATACAGCGTGTAGTAAGAGACGGTATACCGAAACATTAAGAAAGATTCAATATTTACACTAATCAGGAGGGCACTTTCTTTTTTGGGGAAATGCAAGATTTGCGTTATATTATATATATTTTTTAATTTTCACGCAATGTAAAGCGTATATTTTTCCGACTCGACACAAGCTTGGAACTCGAAACAAATGCCGTAACCAATTTATACAAAGTTAAGGTAAAAAAATCGTCAAAAAATCAAAAATTTCCCACACACAACGGTTTTCACCTCAGAATCATGGTCCAAAACCTTGGTTTCAATTTTCGGTAGACCGTCCCTTATATGCTGTATATAAGAAATTAGTAGTATTTCCGTTGATTACAAACATTTTAAACTGAAATCTATTAAATTCCTTAGAATAAAGATTATGTTAGGAGCTTTTATAATTTAGCATACACTCGTGAATAATAGCAAATCCGAATTGATGTTTGCTAGGCTGCTGAGTTTCGGGGCTCGAAAAGTTTCGGGGGAAGGAGAGAACATGAGCCTCGTAACTCCCCCTAGATCAGTCCATTCCACGTGGTTTAAATTTGAATAACTTCGAAATATAGCCAAGCTACAACAGAAGTCAGCTATGATAGATCCGTACTCACGAATACTACGAGTATATATACTCACGAATGTCACGCCAACTGGCAACTATGGCGAATCACTCCTACAGTCAGCCTGACATGAACACTATGGAGTATCAATACATACAAGAGGCAGTTATGCAGCCTACGATAAGCTACCTAAACTCTACAACAAATAGAATAATGAAATAGATACAATACACAGCCAAATTCATACTGTCACGAGACGTTTATGGCAAACTCTATACAAAATCGACGAGCTCGCACACGTCACATTGTTTTTTCTAAATAAGTTCATTGTGGCCAACTTTCATACCACTCTGGTTGCGCGGCGGACTAATTACCAACACTTTCCCTAAAAATTTTAAAATACTTATCTAATAGCCATACATTTTTTGCCTTATGTTATCAATAAATCGCATTTGTCTCTATTTCAAATAACTTTATCTCTACAGAATACAAAAATACCTAACTTCTTATAACGTTTCATTTTAAACTATCTAGATATATTGTGTAATATATAGCATTGAATATACCTACCTACTAGAATAGTAATTTTTAAGCATACTAAACTCCGGTAATAATGTTGTGAAATAACTTGAAACAATATCATAATTTTCCGGAAACATCACTAAACTTTCGAGTGATTACAATTAGGTAATTGGGTTCGAAAATTATCTCGCTTTAGAGTTGCTAGACCAATAATAATCTGTATCGATTAATATTTGGTTTAAAGTCCAAAGCGAGATGTTATTTGTATATTATACAGTGAGTAACAAAAAATGTCCGATCCGAAACGGCCATATAAGTTGGTCGATGACACTAACAAAAAATTAAGGACATAATTCTACTGATAAAAATAAAAATATGGCATTTTAAAATGCTCGTATTTATCCCTCGGTTTAGCAAATATTTTTAACTGGACAAGACCACATCATATTAGCGTTTTTTATGTCGAAGCCAACTCTATGTCGGCCTTTTTACAAAAATTACACGTGGTTGTAAAACGACCTCATATTTTGTTGCCATATGTAAAATTTAAAAATATTATTTAAGATTATTCTGATTGGTGAAAATTTATCTTTCAGTATCCAAAAAATAATTACACATGTAATTGTAGCTAGCTAGCTAGTAGATAACTAAGATAACAAATCTTTTTTTTTCGAAATAAACTTAAGCCGTCGTTGGTCCAATCATTTGGACCAACTGCTTAGTGGTCATCCGTTCTAGTGAACCGCGATTTTTTGGCAAGGAGAGTGCTCAGCCAGCAGTTTAAGTGTGCTTAGAATCCGCCCTAAGGGTGTCTCCTGTGAGGCCGAAGCTCAGCTTAGGGCAGTATCTTGGCGATAAGCGGGAGGGAGCGGGACCGGCCTCTCGAGTGTTACCGCCAGCGGCGACCCTGTCTTGTGCGTGTAAATTGTAAAATGTAGGCTGTAATAGGACCATCAAGACCGGATAGGAAGAAAAAATGCCTTTGACGGTCGGACATTGTTTTTGTTATGACGACGAAAATACGACTAAATGCTTAAAATAACTTTAAATTGGTTGATGTTACTACTATTACTTACTGTAAAGTGTGTATATTTTGCCTCATACAATCTCAGTATTTAATATACTTATGTGTGTTTTTTTTATTTGTGCTTTTTTTTTATTTTAAAATTTCTAATAGCATTGCAAGTATACTATTTTTACAGTTACATGTATGAAATAGGAAATTGTTTATAATATGTCATTGATATAAAAAATCCAAAATACACGATCAGTGTCTTAAAACTGTCCTCTAAAAATGAGCGCAAAATTTTAAATTGTGCGCTCATTTCAAATAGAATTGCGTCGGTTGCGGTGTTGTCAATTTTATTACTTTTTGTACATTGCTTTGTAAAAACAACTATAAACCTTGCGCTTAAGGTTGGATATGCAAAAACATATATAAACTACTTGTGTGAAATTAGCGACAGTTTTGAGTAACAGTTTTGTTCGAGACTGTGCATCTTAGATTTTTTATATCAATGTAATATGTAGAATATTGATATCTACTATATTAACCTATATAAATAAATAATATGCAAAAACGGCTATTACCATAAACAAAAAGTTTTAAGCATTGTTATTTGTATATGATAAATCTAGTTAATAGGTGTAGACCCTAAGGGTATTTAGGAGTTAAATTAGCATGTTGTCACATTATGAGGACAAAACATTATTGGCTTATCAGTACAGATATCTCATGCCAAAAGTGAATTTCACCAAAAAATGATGTATGAGGTCGATAATCCTCATGGATCCTTAATTTTTGTATACATGTTGACTGGTAAAATACTGTATACATATAATAAATGATACGATTGTAAATGGTCACATGTAACCAAAAAAAAATTATATAAAGACTATTGCTACTTCTACGAAGTAATATTCAAAAGGTATGGTCACCGTTCGGCACGCAAATGGTTCTAATAAGATTTCGGCAAATCACTGTTAGTAGACAATGAATATTGATGTCTACGGGTGTCCGTATATAAACATTTCAATTCGATGATTAGGTCAAAATTTAAGTAGCTACCTATTTTTTTACATATTCGGTATCAGAATCGAGTGCTGAACACCCTCCTTCAGTATGTACAGATTTTTACCAGAAACCCTGTCAATATGATTTTGGGGTATTAGTAGGTACTACCACAGTATACTGGAGACTAACAGTAGCCAATCTACATACATGTGATATTCGAGCAACGCACACATAGACACCTCTCACGGACGCGATATCTCGGAATGGTTCGGGACAGTTTGTTCCGCACCAGTCCGAGATATCGCGTCCGTGAGAGGTGTCTATGTGTGCTATGCTCGAATATTACTTGCATGTAACATTGACTTCTGTTAGTGTCTAAGTATTCTGTGGTACTACTTTTAAATGCTCTAAAATTTATAAAACCTTTATGGGTCTGAATATAGACTAAGATTCTTCAAATTGTTTGAAGAAATATGAGTCGGCGAAAATATCTTATTTGTCAATGAACTATTCTTCTGTTTGGGATAACTAACTTACATAAGCTTTAAATGAAATAATTAAAATAAACGTTCCGCCATTCTTCTAAAGGTTTGGTATTTTCACTTTAAAAAACAAGAAATAAATTTAAGTTGAACTTTAGAATTCAATTCTAATAAATTTTAACAAGAATCGAGGCCGAGAGTTTTGTATGAAGTACCTAGACACAACGAAATCCTTGCAGATGCCGCTTACAATCTGTATAAGTTATAAGTTTCCATATAGTGTTGTAATAAAAATTAATTTAATTGTGTATTTATTTATTATAAAAACACTCGTACCGTTTCACTACATATATTTACTAACATCAACAACCGATAAAATATTATTTATCAATACAATTTTTGTATATCGAATCAAATTTCAAGTGGCCACAAAGGATACTAAGATGGCCGCAACCGGTACTTCTTCTAGGTATAATTATTAAATTAATAAAACACATATATGTATTATGTCTCCGTGTTGGTCCCGGGCTGCTTTGAAGAATAGGCCAACTGCCGTTCTGCCAAGCAGGTCGTAAAAGGCGACCTATTGGGTATACGAGTCACTAACATCGTGGCTATTAGGTGGTAGAGTTCTGCATTGTCTCGTCCGGGTCTGGTACCACCGCCTTACCTATTCCTGCTGCAATAGCGTCAGCGCTTGTCACTGTCGTGTTCCGGTTTGGAGGGTAAGGTAGCCGGTTAACTTATGCACGTGACATAAGACCTCGCCACAAGATAGCAACGCACCATTAACACCTTTGATGTCTATAGGCGATAGTTGACTCTTTCCATCAGGAGACCCATCTGCTTGTTTGCCATCTTATGCCATAACAAAAAAAAATACTACTTCAAATATGGATATTTTTGCTAGATATTACGATATTTTAATTACCCTGATGTTAATAATTAAATATATGTAGTAAAAATACAAGTGTCTTAAGAAGACGATTGATGACGATATTAAATATTGAGAAAAAATATATATATTTCTTTTTTATTTCTCGCGGAGTTCAGTTACGATATATGAAACAGCCTTATGTATGTATGTTCGGGTATTTTTCTGATCTTGGAACAGAAAAATATATCGCAGCTGTTTAATCCATTACATAATTCTAAATTTCAGTCTAGACAGTACAAAATTATCATGCGACATCCGTAGATATTAGATAACAATTACATCCAGTCAATTACAATTTAATAACAAAAACAATAACATTAACAATAAACAACCATTTAAACAGCCTCTATTTAAATGCGCCTTACAATGCGCGAATTAATTTAACATTTTAACCCAGATCACTTAATTTTACTGACTAGTCACATGTTAATAGAATCTATCGCTTGAATTGATAAGAAAAAAAAATTATTCGGAATATAAAAAAATAATAATTCACAAGTGACAACAAACCCAGAGGCTTTTTGACAATTTTTCAATGTAACACAATACATGACTTTTTTTAATGATATGCAAATTCCGAACAAAAATTCATTTCTAAATAATAATAAACATACTTATTATAATCAATTAAATATAAAGGACTTAATTGTTTTTGTTCAAGGAAGGTTCGTAGATAGATATTTCCTTACTCCTGTAGGTAGGTAATTATAATGACTAATATGTCTACTTGGTTCAATTTGTCTTCCTATTTTTTATACCTACATCAATGGTATATCATCTAGAAGTAAACAATCTTTTTAATTTTGTAATCATAATATTTCAGATAAAAGAAAAATAAATATTATCGCGCCGAGTTATGAATATATTGTGGTTAAACATAACTGTTCACAATTCGTTGATTTATCAGTTAGAATAATAATGTTTGTCCAATATGGCAATATTTTTTACTCGTATCCAATATGGCACATAATGAACATAGTTAAGACGATGATTTAAATATCCTAAACAAGGCCGTATTTTACTAAAATTACAATATAAATCATAATTTCGCAGATAAGACTTGTAAGCAACACATCATTAATTACTGTACAAATGAGCTACTGTTCCTACACAAAAATATGTTCCACAAAGTTCCGCACGATTCCTTTCGTTAAAAGGAGTCATCCGTGTAATAATACATTACACTTTCAACATTTTTATGTAATCTATGGCTTCACAAATCAGATAATAAAAAAATAAATAAGGTATAACGAATAAATATTTAAAACATAAAATCACATCTTAAACTTAATTTGCAATCTATCAGGCAAGAAACTTAACAAATAGGTTCCTATTGTGCTTAATGTGGTCTCCCGATTTTTCCGGCGCGCTGCGGACTGCTAGGCATTGAAGTGCCCAGCGACTGGTAGCATTGCAGTGACTTGTCGTTGGGACTTCTCTTCATATATTCGGATATATGCTGCACTATCAAATCAATGGCGACTGAAACAAATTAAAATATGCATATAATAAATTTCTGTAAGACAATCGGTATAGATTTACGAATTTAGTTCTCGGAGTCAGAGATTCTTATTATTTAGATAAATATTATTTTTGTTAGGAATTCGTTACCAGTCGTTTTCGATCGAAGTGAGCATTTAGTGTGAAAACTACTATTACTACTAAATTCGATTATTGTCGTTTGTCGACGGAAAAGAATCGATTGAGTTAGAACGCTCTCCCTAGTAAATGTGATTTTTCTGGGAATATTTTCTAAAAAGTATTTTTTCAATATAAACTTTTAAACTAACGCGTTCTACTATCATTTTTAAAAATATATAAACGGAGCGAAGAGTCCGTCGTGACCACGTTACATTGACCGTGGTCACAAGCGGACTCTCCGCTCGTGACCACGGTCAATGTAACTTGGCCGTTGACGTTTCGGTCGTTTCGATCGCTTTACAAGTAAGTTCTTTATATGTACGCGTTTTTGACCCGCTTATATATTTTTTAAAAAGTTCTTTTCATTTAGCATAATCTAAAATAAAACTCCAAGACAGTCACCATCTATAAACTTCTTTAACATCGAATTTATTGAGATCTCGTTGTTCCTCATGCTGGAAACTGCATGAGCAAGTCTACCAGCTGATTAAGATTCCATACTTGAATGTAGTTGATGTTTCGAATGTTATAGTAATGCTGGAGCCACAGACCACATATGTGGACCGGCTGTCATCGTCTATTTGTTCATACATTCCGGACTGCGTGTGCCTTATTACGCATATAACTTCGGGACGATACACACAAATGCGGCTCCAGCATAATAGGAATAAGCTGGAAACATATTCAGAACATAGCACAGAACTCTATTCCCTTGTTAACGTAGGTAATAATATTGGTAGTAGACCTCCACATCCAGCATAGCCACTGAGGATATTCGCAGCTTTCTGCCAGATTATTCGATATATCGATCTTTCATCGACTCGATTTATTTATAGATTTTATTGTTTAGTCTATGGTCGAAATTCAACCATAGACTAAACAATAAAATTTCTTCTAAGTTTGACAAGATTTTAGGCACAAGTATACATCGCACTCGTAATAAAACAACGACTCATCTCAAAATTTTCGCAAAATGATTTTTTACTAAATACCGACCGAAAAGAGCAACCTTCACAATATAGGCTGAAAAAAAACACCTGTTTTCCTCAATCAATAAGGAGTTACGCTTATCTGATTAGATTTTATAGTGGTTTGAAAAAATGTATCGCCTACTAAAAATAGTTTTTGACTATTGCCGAAAGTTAGTAATTATGAATTCGGTCGTTGTTTTATTACGAGTGCGTCATGTGTGTATATTAAGATGTACTAATACATATTGTTAGGTTGACCGTACCGGCGAGTAGACATAGACAGCGATAGTGTGCGAGGGAGAGGTTAACAGAGGCGGCGACATTTTCAATCCTATTCTTTATGCGTACCAGATACAGGTTGTATGTCAAATGAATGGCAGTGTGTGCAATGTGCATGTTTATTTTTATTAATTTAACTTGTTTCTAATGCATATTATTGCACTTTTTGCACTCATTCTTCAGCATGCAAACTTTAACTGTGGCAAATTACATACTCCTCAGTTCGTGTTGTTGTCATAAAAAGGGGTACAAAGTTTTTGCTTTGCGTATTAATATACAGGGTTACTTTTAAAGGTCTGGCCAAATTTTAAAATTAGGAACTAAATATTGAATTGTAAGTGCGTTTTAATTATTATCGTAAAATTATAACAAGAGAATATAAAAATTTTCGTTTAAAAATAACCCACTAAATTCATGAATTGGATGCAACGAGTCTTGTGAATGAACTATGTAAAGCTGGCAGTGTGTCATTTTACATTTACTCTATAATTACGGTAGTAACTATTATGTTATCTGTCGGTCTAGGTACATTTATCCCGATCACTTTTAATTAGGTTGAAGGCACTAAAATATTTTAGTTCGAATTTTGCGTAAACGAAATTATACCCATGCGTTTTGTTTTTAGCGTCGGATAAAAGTTAGTTATTGAATTTTTTAACTATTTTTTCTTATTACATAAATCGAACATAATATTATCGATTCCAAATAGCCTTTGAAAATTTGGTCGTACCTTTAAAAGTAACCCAGTATTGAAATCAAATTTATCTTAACTCAAAGTAGGCAGATTTTTTGTTTGTCTGTTACGATTTAACTCAAATAATACACAACCGATTTCAAAAATTCTTTCACCTTTAGAAAGCTACATAATCCAAGAATGACATATGCTATTTTTTATCCGACTAAGCAAAGGGAAGTAACGATTTTTGGTCACGCTAATCGACCAACGCACAGCTGAAACTGCTTCGTCTAGTAACATGACATTTTGCACAAGCGTTCTTTGCAAACTGTAAGTGCACTGGGAAGTGAGTTTTGGAAATTCAACCTCTTAGGAAGTTAAAAAGTGGGGTAAAATTATAAAAGTATTAATACCCTTCAAAACATTCTTAAGTAAACACGTGTTTTACAATTATTATTTTTTTATATCATGAGATAGCAAACAAGCAGATGGGTCTCCTGATGGAAAGAGTCAACCATCGCCTATAGACACCAAAGATATTAATGATGCATTGCTATCTTGTGGCGAGGTCTAATGCCACATGCATAAGTTTACCGGCTACCTTACTCTCCAAACCGGAACACGACAGCGACAAGCACTGACGCTATTGCGGCAGGAATAGGTAAGGCGGTGGTACCAGACCCGGACGAGACAATGCAGAACTCTACCACCTAGTAGCCACGATGGTAGTGACTCGATAGCCAATCGGTCGCCTTTTACGACCTGCCTGGCAGAACGGCAGTTGGCCTATTCTTCAAAGGAAACATTCCGTAAAACGGTAAAAGGGGATTTTAAAACTTAAAATGTATATGGGTAAAATTTTTAACGCAAATTTACGTTATTTAAGAAACCTTTATGCACAAATTTAATGCTGCCAGGTCCAGAACGGGTTTCATTTCTTTGAAATTTCCTCCAAACTTCACTAGATGGCGTTCTAACATCTAGCCCACATCTAGCCATTTTATGTTGGTTGTATTGTCAACGATGTCCGTTAAGGACTATCACGCGGACTTAGTGAAAATTATTGAAATAAGTTAATTGCCACAAATAATTAAAACACCAAAAAAATAATAAAAAAATGAATACCAAAATTAAACGTCAATAGTGGCTCAGATTCAGCAGTCGAGCTGTTACCATCGCCGCATATGTCAATTTATCGCTTGTTATTTGCAATAACCAGCTTTACGTGCTTTTAAATTTTCTTTATGGAAAATAGAGGTAAACTGCGCGACCCAAGAATCGAACTCAGAATTTCACGGTTCGAATCTGCCATCGGTTCTATTCGAGTCTAACATGCTAACCACTAGACAAACTGAACAGTGGTCAATGAGAAATATTAATATACATAAATTACGTGTAATTGTTTGTCCACGATGGACTCCTAAACTACTGAACCGATTTCAATTAAATTTTATAGATATCTACTGTTTGGTCTAACTTGAAAGATAAGAAAAGTTTTTATCTCAATTAGGTAACCCAAAGTACCCCACCTAAAATTTGTATGGCAAAACAACGTTTCCCATGTCAGGTAATGTTTTATCCATACTAATATTATAAATGCGAAAGAAGTTCTGTCTGTCTGTCTCTTCTTCAAGCCTAAATCACTGAACCGATTTGGATGAAATTTGGTACAAAGGTAGTTTGAAATCCGAGAAAGAACGTAGGATAGTTTTTATCACAGAAACCTCACGGTAATGGAAACTATGCGGGTTTAATTTTAGAAATTTCTCCACGCGGACGAAGTCGAGGTTTCAGCTAGTATAAAATAATACACAAAAACAAATCCTTTTGCCAATGTTTTATTTTGTAAAATATATAAGGTATACCATTGATATAAAAAACCCAAGATACACAATCAGTGTCTCAAAAACGTCCTCAAAAACCTCCTCCTCCCGTCCTCAAGAACCGCGTCGATCACGGCACTGTCAATTTTAATACTTTTTGTACATTGCTTTGTAAATTCAACTATAAATCTTGCGCCTAAGGTTGGATATGCAAAAACATATATTTTTGCCATATCTATAACTGCTTGTGTGAAATTAGCAACAGTTTTGAGTGACAGTTTCGTTCGAGACTGTGCATCTTGGGTTTTTTATATCAATGAGGTATACTAACAATTTACAATATTCATATTACAGACAGGTAGATACATTAGAATTATTACACTTGTACAGAAAACTGTTTGGTATAATACACCAATAACAGCACTATTTTCAAACATAGCAGCACATTTTTTTTCTAACTTTTTTTGATATTTCTGATACAAGATTACGTCAGCAAACTTCGTTTTCCACAGACGAACAAACAACTAAGTACATCATGATAAAAAGAGCCACATTAAATATATAATAATTAACCCTAAATAAAACGTTTTACGAGGCACACATATAAAACGCGTTGTCGTTCAGGCGCAAATATGACTTTTATCTAAGCTTTTATTATATTTTAACGGTGGCTCGATATCAATCTGAAACACTTGGCTTAGATCAAAGCCCCTGTATCTAGTGAGATATGTTAGCAAATTTATTTTAGACTTTGAACTAGTGCCCTAAGTGGCCACCAATTAGATAAAAGTTAAAAAGCAACACATGCGAGTTTTTAATTGTTCAGTCATTATAGACTGAATAAAAAAATCGAAGGAACATATCGACCGATAATCCGCAAATCTGTAGTATCCACAGGAATATCCTGACACTGCCGAACCAATTGACTAGTTTAATTTAAAATTTAAAGTCTAAGTTTTTCATTGCAGGCCATTTTTAAAAACAAATTTTGCTCATAGATATTATATATACGGATTGCAGATAATAAATAAAGTACTTAAACCTCGAAGGTTAATCTAAACTCTTTAGACAGTAAATCAAAACATCATTAGAGGCTGATAAAATATCACTGGATAATTAATTGCTCGTCTATTGCTAGCAATAGGAAGACATGTTCATTATAGATTTAAATATGGACTTTAACACGAGCGCTGTTAATTTTATTACCTTTTGGGAAACTAAAAGGGAAACTGATTTTTCGCCTGACGCAGTATGAATTTTCCGTCATTTAAACTTAAAATGTTCAAGTTTGATCGGCACTTGGCAGTTCCAGTACTAGATGTAATTAAAATCAATATCGTGTGACTAGGTAATCAAAGAACAATATACTTTTTAATTTTTTTCCTAAACGTTCGGAAAAAAATCTCAATGCTTGCTATATTTGAAATCGGCTTGTCAACATTTTTTGTTTTTTTTTTTTTGTGCACACATCGGGTAAATACTTTACAATAAATTGCGTTATGAAACAATTTAATTTAAATACAAAATAATTAATGCCTTAATTTGAGGTCAACTTTATCTGTATTAGTAAGGTTGAAAATGCAAATTAATGAAGATTATATTTGGGCCAAGTAAGAAACAACATATTATAAAAACATACAATTAAAATAAGATTGCCAAATACCTACAATTAAAATAGTTTTTATTACGTACGGCTAAAATAATAATAAATCACAAACGTTTAATTATCATTGTTAAGAATTTTAATGACTAATATTAAATTTTTTTGTCATTCATACATAATGTAAAGAAATTCTAAACAAGTAATATTTTAAAATCACTTTTTCAGAATTTGTATCATTAAATTAGTAGGATGTAAACGAAAAATAGCCATTCGCCATTTTGTTATTATATTTTATTGCCACCTAATAGCTTGGCAATAAAATATAATAACAAACACATATTATGGTCAAATTAAATGTCTTAATGTTAATCTATTAAGAGACAACAAATTTACTTTTAATACAAATACATATGATTACAGATACACAGAATCATTTTTCATATAGAAAATGTTACAGTACAAAACGGTTTTATTTCAAAAACAAAACACTTTTAAAATGCCTTACTTTTGTGCTTAGCATTAACAAAAATAGTCTTAAAAGATTAAAAAGTGAACTTAAGAATAGTAATAGTATACATACATTGGTCTTAATAATAATAATAGCATTATTAATAATCTACGAAAAAATCTTATATCGAAGCTAATCATAGTTTCAGACGTATATTAAGCACATAAAAGTTAGATTTTCGCTTGAAGTACAAAAATTTGTTAATATTTTATGTAGAGGGACCTCTTTTTTAATCTGTTAAGGATGGCGGATGCAGTCAGTCCATTTTATAAGAATTACTAAAATTAACATAACAAATCTAAATTCCTAACTCTATGATTAAACGAGGAAATATCAGTCCTGAATCTTTATTTATAATCATTCTTATAAATTAACGTCATACGTAATAATAAGCTGGAAGTTATCAAATTCAAAAAATGTCAAGCGATGTTAGTCTTTTTAAAAAAACTTTTTCTTGCTGGGTCTACATAGTATTTTTTATTTTTTTCAATTTCTATCGATTGTTGTTCATTTTTAAATATGATGTGGCTAAATTTAATGTATCAAGACTGTTATATTCATATGTATCTAGTTTTATGATTATTGTACACTATTTTAACGTTTCAATAATTATTGTGTTTACTCTTATTCGGGACAGCTGGAAGAAATCTCTTTTATTGGGGATAAGCTCGCCCATTGTACAGTCTGTTTTTAATAAGTCTCTATGTATTACCTTTGTTTTAATTGTATACAATAAAGCATTAAATAAAATAAATAATAAATAAAAAAATTATGGGTCTAATCGAGAATATATGCTTAACACAGTGCATGATCAAGTATGTGCATATATCGATGATGATGAAATGCCTCATTTTTTATGTTATTTTTCTATGTGTTTACATAAATGTTTTTAGAATCAAGATGTAAGAAATTGGCCCAAAATATATTAATTTATTCAAAAATGCACTATTTTATTTAGATGATGATGATGATGTGATTTTTTTATATCATAAGATAGCAAAAAAATAGTTTTCCGATAAAAACAACGTTCCCGGGATTGGATATGTGCCCTGTGAAGGCGGGCGTGAAGATACTTTTTTTATTAATTGATAAAAAATATTCAGTTCTCGCATAGATAAATATAACCAAAGTAGGTTGTTTTTATCGATTACCTCGGAAGGAGATTAAAGACTTCTGGTACAATAGACAAGTCATTTTGGTACAATCATCGTAGATGTCTAATACATACAAATCCAAAAGTACTTAGTATGCATAAAAATACAAATATATCAGTGTATACAATATACATACTGCAACAAGCTATAAAAAGAATACATATAGAGAACTGGTTGCCAAGTATCCGAAACGATGAACTTAGAAAAATTGCAACCCAGAGAAATTTTCACAAATTACACACTGATCTAACCCCAAAGTAAGCAAATTATTTGCTTGTGTTATGGGTTAGTCAACGATACTAATACATAGAAATACATATATAAATACTAAAATATATTATTTAATAAACACCCAAACCCGGAAAAATAAACATTTGTGCTCATCACACAAATGCTTGTCCCCGTCGGGGATCGAACCCGAGCCCCGTCGATTGCGTAGTCAGGGTCGCTAACCACTCGACCAACGGAGCGGTCAATTTAAAGTGAAGCTAGACAATGTTTTAGGCAATACTGCTAGTGAATTGAGTACAATTCACACCTGAGTAACTGATTTTAAACGTAGACGACAGAACTGCAAGAAAGGCAACAGATCTGTCCGTCCATATGAAGTCACGAATCCTGATAGATCAAGTAATTCACAATACTGTATTGAAATATCGGAGCTTGAAATTTCGAGAGGTAGCAGATATGGTAAGCATTTCGTCTGATATTTTACAATTTCAGAATGGAAAAGCTTTCTGCGCAATCATGCGGGGTGCGTTTTTCACTATTGACCAAAAGCAACGTTAAGTGGATGATTCATCGGAGTCTTTGGAGCTGTTTAAGCAAGATCCTGTGGAGTTTTTTTGCCATTATATACAGCAGATTAAACCGGGACACTTCATTATGCTCCTGACACGAAATGACAATGTAATCATTGGACTGAGAGCGGAAATACTGCGCCGAAGAAATCAAAAATAATTTTATCAGCCACCAAATTGATGGCGATTGTTTTTAAGATGCTCCCGGGATTGTTTTAGTGAATGATTTGCAAAAAGAAAAATTAAAATAAATGGAGAGTATTACGCAAGTTTGCTGCAAAAATTAAGAGAAGAAGTCCTAAAGAAACGACCTATCTAAATAGGCTAACCAAGAAAAAATTTAGTTCCAGCACGATAACGCGCCTGTACATACATCATTGGTTGCAGCTGCCAAACTCCATTAATTGTGATTCGCCCAGATTCCCAGATTCCCAGATCTGGCCCCATGCGACTTTCACTTGTTCACAAATCTGAATAAATCTTTAGGTGGCCGGAGATTAAATAATGATGTCATTGTCGTTGTAGACGATTATTTTGAAGGGTTGGAGAAAATATTTTATCAAACTGGTGTGACGGCATTGGAGAAGTGCTAGACTAAATGCATCGAGGAAGAAGGAAACTACGTTTAGAAATAAATTTATTTTAAATAGATTATTAAAATTTTTTTGTCGTTTCGGATACTTATCAATCAGCGCTCGTTCATATTATACATATCAAAGAAAAAGTACATATTTAGTCGTAAGCCACTTTGTAGGGGAACAAATCGTAATATATATCTATACATATAATAAAATCGTAGGAAAGTCAAAACTGTACATTTTGTTTTGTAATAACACCTACTAGCTACTGACATAAACCTCTACTGTGATTGGTAATGTCAAGAACACGGTGAAATCTTATAGGAATATTTGTGTCATCTTTGTTATTATGCGTCGTTAAAGTTAACGACGCATAATAAGAATCCAAGTGGATTCTTGGCTTCCAACTGATGTATACTGGCAGTGTTTATAATTGACAATATTGTAACTATAGGACCTTACTTTTTTGAAGACAGTACAAAGATTTTTGTGCATAAATATTATATAAAATCTGGATAGCTCTTTTATAAATGTGGGAGTCATTTTTTAATAAGTACTTAAGATAGAAAACAAGTGATTGACTCTTGTTAAGAGACAAATGTCACCTATAGCATAAATATGTGACATTTGTCTCTGTCTCTGTTTATATTATGGAGCATAATCTACACAAATATTATAAAAGATGTGCATCTTTGTTTATACTGAATAATTTAAAAACTACTGAACCGAATTTATAACTAGAAAGTTACCCTATTCGGGAGATTAGACTACATTTACGCGACTGAACAAGGTAATGTATTTAGGTCACGCAAACTAAATTGTGGATAACAAATATTTATCCATAGTACAGGGATGAAAGAACACGTGAGTTTACTGGCAACATTGCTGATATGGTGGCAGGAATAAGCAAGATGATAGCACTGACCAGGGCAAGTTTTAACTTCTATCACGTAGTAGTTACGACGGTAGTGACATATTAGCATTCACTCGCCTTTCGCGATTTGCTTGTTACTGGAGTAGAACGAGGCAAGCGAAAAATATTGAGATACATACATACCTTCACGCCAGATCCCTTACGGGTTAGGCAGAGAGAACTGAGTGCCATACATCACGATCATTGCAGGTCTGTCTCGCTTCCTCCACATTCATTACTCTGTTCATACTTTTTTCTCTCATTAATACTCTTGACACCACCTTCGGGCAGTACTCGATCAATCTGATCATGGTATGTCAGTTATGGTCTTCCCCGGTAAAAATTTTGAAATCATAGTTGCAGAATCGTTTTTTTTTCTCTTGCAACATACTATTATAACACACAATATTTTTTTAATGTGAATATTATTATTGTAGGTCTATGGGGCACCTAAGACTAATTACCTTGATTGGAAAAATAATGTCTTTAACAATCGGACAGAATTTTTCATACTTACTGTATAGTTTGTAAACTTATTCATGTAGGGCTACACCTTATCAGCAACGCACCATCAACGTGTTTATTGTCTGTAAGGTTGTCTCTTTCCGTAAGGTTGGCACATTTGCTTGTTTGCTATTTTATTGTAAAAAAAATTGTACGTCAGTTTTAAGCTATGTCCTCTATCACTTCCACTCAAACTTAAGAGAAACATGCACCGACCACACAGCCCATAGACCTAATAATAGGCGAATGACTTGTGTCAACACATCTGACTTATAGTTCCGATGTAAATGTCCACGCGCCAATGAGTAGTGATTGTCTAATCAGTGTCAACCAATCAGATGCTCTGTACATTACTATCTTTCACTGTGGCCTTGAGTTAGCCAATTACGGCGTTGCAACCCCACTTCGTCTTACCTCAGCTAGTTGCCAGAATGCATTCAATACGAAAAATCAAACATTAGCCGTCTATAGGCTGTGTGGTCGGTGGAAACATGTCACTCTTTCGTATTACAATCACTACCGAAAAAAGTGACAAACGACACAGTACAACTCTAATATGTGGCCATATTATCGTCCGAATATGCGTGGTATGCAGTCGGGATAACACTTTGTGGTTGTGGTACGGCGAATTAGACGTTCTCACATGCTTCGTAGATCTCGTTTCAGCTTACGATTGGAACCGATGCAAAAGCGTGATTAATTTAGTCGTGAATTGACAAAAACCCTAAGTTTTGCAATTCAGCATCTATATAGACCATCACAAAAGCGAATTTTCGCCGTAGAGCGATAATGGAGCCACAGCATTAGGATGCTGAAATTATCATTGTAATGCATATGAAAATATTGTTTCATATTCGTCAATGAATTACCATAAACATCAAGCGACTTGGCAGTATTTTACGCTTTTATCAAAAGTATGCTAGAAAGTCTAACGGCGATTTCATAATTGAGACAATTTAATAAAAAAAAAACATTTTGATACAAGCATCGACTTAAAATAGAACGACAATTAACATTTATATTTTTAATTGTGTACGAATTTATGTTGTCAACTTTACTTCTATACCGAAGTCAATGAGTTAATAAATGATAAGTGCTGAACAATCACGCATTAAGATAACACTAGAAATATAAGTCAACGTGACGTAAAACAAAGTAATAAGGTAAAGTTTGACTCCTTCGAGGTCCAGTGGTCAGCCTGTTCTGCTCTAATCATGAGGTTTCAGGTTTGATTCCCGGATCGAGCAGTGTTATTGGGTTTTTCTGTCTTTTTTCTAAGATCTTAACCCGGTTATTTATAAATATATATATTACGCAGCGATAAGAATAGTCACCCATCGCACCGGCCGAAAATTATGTAAATCGCGGTGAACGCACAGGCTGTTTTTACTAGTATTCTTAGAATTTAAAGAATTATTGTAAATGGCCGGGAAGTTAGCTTTCGGATTTTGTCTACTATCTTTTATCTAATGCGCATACTTTCGAACATTCAAAGACTTTAACAAAATTTACCCAATACTTATGAAAAAAAATGAAATCCTAAGACGACAACGTATTTGAGGCTAGTTATTCTATAACACTTACTGAAAATAAAGATGACCAATTTAATAATTTCTAGTTTAATGAACTGGAACAAATTATATACGTTTAGAACAATTCGAAAAAATGCAAGAATAATTACGTATTGGTCTACTCGGTTTACTTGTACGATAAGCAAAGTGAACCGAACTACAAAACAAGTCGGTTTTACGATTGACTGGTTCATTAACTGTCAAGATGAGTGGTGATGCCCATCTCCGAATTTGGCAACCTTAGGGGCGTAATCAACGACCAACAAGCTATAGTTCTTAAGGTTATACCGAAAGATTATGTCGACATCACAAACTTTCAATCTTTTTCATGTTGCGACTCCTTTAACATGTAAAAAAACTCCTCCTCTTACCCACCGCCATTTAACTTGTATTACAGAAATCCTTTCAATCTTTCTCTTTACTGTATTTGTTTGTGTGTTTTTTACTAATGTTAAACTACCGCCCACGATAGTAGGGGGTCACAACCCACATTATGAAAAACACTGATCTACACCATCTAGACTTTTACTTTATTTTTTTAAAAAGAATAACTTTTTTGTTCTACCCGATACCCGAACCATGACAAACCAAGAATCCTATAATCTTAACTAAGTAGGCTAACCACTAAACCAACGACAAAGCAGAGATAGTATTATCCTTACTTTTTAAATTAGTGTTTTATAATAATTATGACCTCACATTTTAAAACTACAATACCCTTATTTCCTATGAAGTAAAAAATACATAATACCTAAAAACAATGCAAATACCGTTGGCCCAAATAAAATATATAATGCTGCAACCATTACAGGTTGTTGTACTAGAAATTAACTTAAACTATATTTATAATAATAAGTAGTCTTACAAGGATTTCATGATGCTGAATGTTTAAAGCTAAACTCCATAGCCGCGATAATATAAGCGATATTACCGCAACTCGATAAAGATTTTTTCCTCTGTTGCAATGGTTCTTAATCGTTAGTAACGATGGACCACTTTACAAAATATCTATCTTTCCATGGACCACCTACGGTTTGGAAATAGTCGTATAGTAAGTGAATAAAGTATTCGATAGCTATAAATAAAACACCGCTACCGGATCACTGCGGGTACTCCAGGGACTCCCAGTGGTCCACAGACAACCCATTAGCCTTTTCACAGCCACAAAAAACCGTGCCACCATGATTTATTACAAACAACACTTTGCAAAAGTAGAGATGTGACCATGAGCGTACGATTTTTTTTTTGTAATATAAATATAATATTTATAACTTTATCTTTCAGATAAGCTTGTTTTATTTTAAAACAATTTACATCATCTCAAAAAGTAGTCGAATTAACAAAATTTTAAATGAAATAGGATAAAAATTAGACCCAAATATTACTAGAGTTCGTATTCAGTTGAAAATTTTATTAGAGGCGCAACTCTAGTTCCCTTATTGGCGTCCCGAAACCACTGAATTTACCTAATATTAATGCTAGGAAAAGTAAATTGCGTACTTTATCGATATTTATTTATTGAACTACTCCTTATAGTTTAGATATTGAAAAATTTTAACAACCACTGCTTTATTACAACCCATACCTCAGGTTCTTTATAGATATTATGAGAGAACAGACTGTCATACCATTACTTCTTATTGTTTAGTAGTAAACACCTGAATATAATATTTATTATGACAGCTGAAAATTTAATTGTACATCTAATTTAATTCGACTCTTTTTTTAACAATTAAATATTTTAATCATAAAGCTGACCCGGCAAACGTTGTTCTGCCTTTTTAACTATTCTTATTTTTTTCTATGTTTCCTCACCTTTTAAACCTTTCCAGGACTTCAAAATTAGCCAAAACAGTTCAACCGTTCTCAATTGACACACACACACACACACATACCTTTAAACGAGCAATTCTTGTATATATATAATTGGAATCTCGGAAACGGCTCCAACGATTTTCATGAAAGTCACAAATTAGGGGTTTTTCGGGTCAAGGAATCGATTTATCAAGGTTTCAGGTCCAAGAAAAGCTCGGTTTCCAAGATATGGGTATGTGAAAAACCGAGCAAAGCTCGGTCAACCAGATATTATATATATAATATGAGTAAGTATCGCGCCTGTAACCCGAAGAGGTAGGCAGAAGTACTAAGTACTTCTGCCTACCTCTTCGGGTATAACTACCTCTTCGGGTATAACTACCTCTTCGGGTATAACTACCTCTTCGGGTATAATTTGGTGCACTAGTACCTAAGTACTAGTGCACCAAATTATGAGTATACATGCAATAATGTCGTTTATATTATCACGGCTGTGATGGAAAGATTTTACTCTGTTTTTTAAAATGCATCAATAAAATATAATTACATCAATAAGTAGTGAAGACACGTTCACAATACACATCGATTACTATAATCGAGAGGTCTTGGGACATTTCGCCATTCGTTTTCGATAACGATTATTCATTATTCAGATATATTACTATTGATCCAATATTAAAACGGGCAATTTAATATTAGTCTTAAATTATAACGCGAGAATTTACAAAAGAAATGTCAAAAATGCATTATAATACAAAGAAATGGGGTGATTTAACCATAGAAGTATTGCACATAGAGTAGACAATAATATAAATAAAATTTTGTTCTGAGCCCCGCCGGTTTCGGTCTGCACACACTATTTTTACATAGGTACTTAAAGGACGAATCCTACTGAAGACAAGGCGTGATGACATGACAGGAGATAAATAACACTAAATAAAATGGCGGCTTTGGAACAGTTTCTAAGTATTTTTAAGTAACTAAGTTCTAGGATAAACGACAATTAAATGTGTGTGTGTATATATATATATATATATATATATATATATATATATATATATATATATATATATATATATATATATATATATATATATATCACTCATTTAATTAGCGTTCCGCATTTTGTCCTACTACGAGGCAAACTAGTGTTCCCAAACATAAATACTTGAAATGCGATACCGACTTTTCTAATAAGTAATATACCTGAATAATCAATCATCAATCTTAAAGTATATAGACTATCGACTTAGCGTGTCTTCGGAACTTCCCGACATTCGTCTTCCATTGCTGCCCTCGTCCACTTCTAAATGACTGCCATTACAGCCATTCACCATCTTCATTGGCCTCTTCTTGTACATTATATCCCAAATATGATGCACGATTAAGTCAATAGCCACTGCAACAACGGAAAATGATCTTTAACGATCAGAAAATAAAGACGCATATTAGCAGCTACTTAAGAGCATAGCCGCTGCAAGAAGTTTTGAGGAATTCTATAAAAATTGTCGTCCTTATTGCAGTGGCTATGACCTTCAACACTTACCTTATTATGACGATAACAAACACTATTAAACAGGGCCGTATTATGTAATACAGGGGCGCACAGAACATTAGAATGTGTATAAATTCCGGGACTAATAAAACTTAGACCCAAAAACATTAATCCGATATTCAGCGACAGCCTAATATCTTAGTCTGGACAGAACGAAAATATCGTTTAGTGTCATTTGGTCGACGATTTCACCATTTACAAACAACGCTCGAGTACTATGCTACCCTGCCCGTCACAAAACCTAGCACTATTCAATAGCCGCCTAAAAAACATCAATTTGGTATTTTGGCGCCCCTTGACACCTGGCACCTAGAAGAACCGCTATTCTCTCTACCCCATAGCCGGCGCCGTCGAGATTAATTCGTCGTAGACCTTGGGGTCAATTTTAAACTTTGGCATACTATATTGCAATAAAATTAACATCAGACAAGAGTGATTGATTTGTTTCAGAAGCTCATAATTATATAATATTTGATATTTAAGTAAAGAGACGCCCATAATGTTATTATATTTTATAATATCCGTAAGATCTTTTTATTTAATTATTAAGGTTTTCATTGTAGAAACAAAGTTATTTTTACTTACAGTTTATAGTCAATTAATGTTTTCTTTATAATATTATTAATATATAATTTATAGTTATAAATTAAGCTTACTTAATTATTATGTGGCCATGAAATGCTATTACAAGTGAAATGAGTTGGATAAAAGCAGAACCAACTCGCTAAGTTAATTATAAATTATATTATGTAACAAGAAAAATCCATGATTTGAACATATAAATTGCATTTCTTTTTTGTACTTTTTTCTTGAACAAACACCACGAGGCCTATTTTAAGCTGCAGTTCTTGAACACGTTCTCTATATACACTTACTAGCTGTGCCCGCGACTTAATCGCGTGGAAAAATTCTAAAATAACAACCCTCATAGTTCCCGTTCCCGTGGGATTTCCGGGATAAGAACTATCCTATGTCCTTTCTTGGGTCTCAAACTATATTTGTACCAAACTTTATCCAAATCGGTTCAGAGGTTTGGGCGTGAAAGCGTAACAGACAGACAGACAGACAGACAAACAGAGTTACTTTTGCATTTATAATATTAGTATGGATGATAAAGATTTTTGATTGTTCGGGGAGGGATTGTTTATGTAAATGTTTTAACATTAAACCTACTCTAGAAAGCAGATGATAAATAATACCGACGAGACTCATTTTGAACGAATCCGAAATAATAATACTCTGTAACATAGAAACATATATACACGTTAGAAAAAATTCGACAAATCTTACCCAAGTTATCAGCGCCTCTGGGAATGATGACATCAGCGAACTTCTTAGTCTGGAATAAAAAAAATCTATTTGAAGTGAGTGTTTCATCGGTGTTTATATAACCTAGGGCAACGCGACGGCTGCGTTAGAAGTCGACGCTGACCGCCGACGGCCTTGCGGTTAAGGCAACCTTGCAAGTAGTTCTACAAATTGATTACTAAAAGTTTTGTTGTTCGTATTTTGTATTAAATTTAATTCTACTTATAATTTATATTTGTAACGTGGATAGTTAAGTTTTTTAGTCATTTTTTGATTATAAGATTTTATTCATATGTAATTCATGTTTTTTTTTATCGATAGGGAAGCGCTTGACCACGATCTCGCCTGATGGTAAGCAAAGATGCGGCCTAAGATGGAACGCGCTTCTCTAGAAGGTACCTGTTCACTCTTCTCTTAAAAGATTCCCAGGTTGTACACGTCGGGGAACACAGACTCAGGAAGTATATTCCAGTCCCTTGCGGTTCAGATCACGAATGTCGAGTCGAACCGCTTTATCTGGTCCACCATATGGTAATGCCTAGTATCTATGCGCCTCGACGATCGATAGAAAAACGGGGATGGCGGAATTAAGTCGCGCAATTCCGTAGCGCACTCTCCAAAGTGAATCCGATAAAGATTAAGACCGATAGACTAGCCACTCTGCGGCGATGAACGAGGCTCTGGAGTTTCAGATTCCAGATCATCGTCGTTTAAAAGTCTCTTGGCACGCCTCTCTATCGCCACAAGCTGGTATTTGGCGGATCCATCCTAGAGGTGAGAGCAGTATTCCATGCACGAACGGACTTGTGCTTGATAAAGATTGAGAGGTGAGACAGTATTTCAACCCAGGATAATCCCGGGTTGAAATACTGTCTCACCTCTCAGAATACTAAGCTTTTTTAAGGCAACTTGGGCTTCGATTCGATGTATGAACCAAAGTTGTGAGTAGGCGTTAAGGTGATACCAATGAGCTCGAGGTGGTCAGTTATCGGCACGGACACACCCTGAAAAGACGGAATTAGGTGGAATGCCTTAGCCGCAATAAACAAGAACAGATTGGTATCGCCCCAATCGGAAGCTTGCCAATAAGACTATCATACCAGACCCTGTCAAAGGCCTTCGAGATATCAAGGGAGACAGCAGCTAGTGCTTCACCATGATTCTCGATGGCTGCACTCAAGGCGCAGGTGGCATACGCTAGAAGATCCTCAGTGGACCGATTTCGGCGAAACCAGTATTAGCGGTCACTGAGTAAATAGTTCGCTTCTAGCTGTAGCCTCCTGTTCAGTACACGCTCCATAGTCTTGCAGAGTATGGACGTGACTGAAATTGGCCTATAGTTAGAGGGGTCGGCACAACTGCCTTTTTAGGCACAGCCTGCAGGTTAGCAAGCTTCCATGATTTTGGTACTTTTCCAGTCGCCATCGAAAGGCGAAAGAGGCGTGTCAAAACAGGAGCAAGTTTTAAGTATTGCTGGAATCACAATCAGGGCCACGGGCTTTGTTCACATCCAGAGTCCGCAGCGTTTTAAGAACCTCAGTTTGACGGATGCGAATTCTGGCATTTTTACTTCGCATCCAGGTAAACTAGGAGGTTTCGCGTTGGTGGGATCTAGACGTGAGTTTCCGCGAATAGAGTTATAAATAGGTTCGCTTTCTCTACAGCGGAGTGAATCAGAGTTCCATCCGGTTTCAGCAGTGGAGGAAGTGAGGGGCGACAGAAATTCGATTCAATCGACTTTGCCAGGAACCAAAACGCTTTACTACCTGAGGGGTACGAAGCCAGTTTGTTCCTAATACAGCTGACATGGTCGAATCGAGCTTTCAGTAGAGCCTTTTTGCAGGATTTGGCGGCCTGGTTAAAGGCTTTATTCTTCTTCGATACGTCCTTGTCCTTGCGGTGTCGAGCATATGTCTAAGCCAGATATGCCTCACGCTTTAGCGCCTCAGCGCGTTTACAATTTTCTAAACCAGGGTTTCGGTTCTGAACCAGGGTTGAGCTTTGCTGAACATAACTACGTCGAAGAAAAGGATAAAGTATTCTATTCCCTGTCGCAGCACATTAGTCACAGCAATCGCGCAGGTCAAGAAGTCTTCAGAAGAAAAGCAGACAGGCCGCCAGGGATAAGATGTAAAGAAGGAACGCATCTCGTCTCAATCTGCTGACTTGTATCGCCACACGCGCCGAGAGCCCCTGGGACTTGGATCGGGCGGCAAGTAGACATCACCAGATAGTGATCGGAGCTACCAAGCGGCGAGGAAATCGCCACCTAGTAGCGGTCCGGATCCGTAGTCAGCAGAAGGTCCAATCAATTGGCTGTATGGTATGGCTCAGTGCGTATTTACGTATTGAATTGTAGTGTACCGTACATTTGGTCGGTAAATACACGGTTTTATTATAAGTGGTATTTTATTGCACAATACGAAATCTAAGCCTGTAATAATATTCTTATTTATTATTTTATACACTTGAATTATATGATAAGCTGATCCATGAACGACAAAAAAAAACAATTTAACAATATGCGGCCGACGCAAGCGACTGCTTCTTTTTACTCGCGTTAGTACTACAGAGCGAACTAGGTGCTATTTAGAAAAATCTACATTTGCGTCTTTAAGATATACATTCATGTGTGTATACCAACAGCTTGGTCACGAATGGAACGGAAGATAAAACTATGACAAAACATCTTCATGAAGAACGATATATCGTCGATGTTTGAGGTTTCAATACCGATGTTAAAGCATCGATGTTTATGAACGATATATCGATGTTTCGTCTCATCCCTAATAATACAAAGATGAGGAAGGTTTTGTTTTGTAAGACAACGTTTGGCAAGACAAGACTAATATGATGTGTATCTAGTGGGACCGTTACTGTACTCATGCAAGTAATATATTTACGTAAAATTTAGTGCGTATCGCTTTCAATTTGTATGATTCGTTGTTATACAAGCGGCGTCATTTAATAAAAGTAAACGTTCAATACAAATTGCCGAAGGTAAATTGTTGATATAAATTAGATCAATGTCAACTATAAACATCGATGTGGTTGTTGGTCAACGGTCTTTTTCCAGGTGTGGAACCTAAAGGCAACCTAACAAACTTATTTTTTTATGTAAGAAGCCGGATAGGGTAATAGTTCTAAATAAAATACCCATTTACATAACAAGTAATTTGTTAACGATGGTGGTAAATGTAATGCATATTATATAATGACGACATTTTACATTCGACGTAAGGCATTTTCTAAAATGTAAGATCATTCCATTTTAGGTGAAAATATTTTAACGCAGCATTCGGTATGTCTAACCAAAGATATCCAGCTAAAAGCAGATGTCTTTCAAGGGTGTAAAACTTTTTGATATGTATGAATAAAATTTCGTGTACGAATAAAATTTCATACAAATCAAAAAGTTTTAAACCTTTGAATGACGTTTGTTTTTAGCTGGATATCTTTGATAAGATGTACCGAAAGCTGTGTTAAAATATTTTCAACTATTATGGAATGACCCTATATTTGTAATCTGACGACACCATTTGTGTTCGCATGAACTGTAGAATGTGCCTGCGACATATGTACCTATATACATGAAAACAAAGTATCACTTACAGGTAAGCAAAATTCTTCAAAGGCAGGCTTAACGAAGTTCATGTACTGATTAAGGACCTGCTCCAAATCTCGTCCTCGTTCCATTATGTCCCGCGGAACTGCAATATAAGAAACGAATAATCTATACTAATATTATAAAGAGAAAACATTTGTATTTTTGTATGTTTGTAACATATAAACTCAAAAAATACTGGAGCGATCTTAAAAATTCTCTCACCATTATAATGAAATGAATAGTATTTATCTGCAAGAACTATGTCCAGAATAGCCTACATTTTTACCCGTCTAAAAGAAAGTAATAATTTAGGGTTACGCGAACAAAATCGGGAGTAATAGCTAGTGTTAAATAACTTTATTCGTAAGTTTTATTCCACTTACATCCTACATATATAATATTATCAGTCTCGAAGTTGCATTGACATTCTTTTAAAAATCAGTAAGCTCTTTTCGAGAGATTTAAAGTCACGAAATTTTAAAAAATGAAATACTTATAGTAGAAGTAGCATTTGGCCATATCAGCCACTTCAAATTTAAATCAACATACAAACAATTAATTATAATTATATTTTTATTAAATTAAAAAAAAAGTTAAATAATATTTTTATTAAATTTTTAAACTTAAATGAATCAAATTCATATTTATATTGTATATTTACATATATATAATCATTTTTAAAAATTTGTCATTAAATGGTAACAAATGGCATAGTGGATACTTTCACCCTAATGATGTTCTAATTTTAAAGTTCTTTCACAATTAGACATCATTATTTTATTTTTGAAAATGTCTAAATCAATCTACCACTAGCTTATATATTTAGTAAGTTTCACAATTCTGAAAAAATGAATAAGAGCCGAGAGACAACACTTGTGAATATGGCTGCCCATCAGTAATCAGATCAGAAGATACCAGACCGCGTGTACGTCTGGACCTTGTGTTGGTTCAGGCCCCTCTTTAAAAATTGAACATCTGTCATTCTACTAGACAATTCGTAAAAGGCGAACGACTGACTTGTCACTACTATCGTGACTACTAGATGGTACTAGAGTTTGACAACATCTCGGCCGGGTTTAATACCACGCCTTACCTATTCCTGCTGCAATAGCATCAATGTACGTTACTGTGTCGTGTTTCGGTTTAGAAGGTAAGCCAGCCGGTGTATTTACGCATGTGACAATAACATACCAGATGTTTGGGAAAATAGATAAACTTTATGGTTAGGCATCTCCTAAAAGACTTAAAAGACGAAGAAAGGCTAATACGTGTCACTGATATTGTGACTACTAACTGAGGGGGTAAAATTCATAAACATCTTACCTAGATTATTAACCACCGTCTCACCGTCGTAAGGTAGCCAGTTAACTTATGCATATGTCATTTCACCCCTGCCATATGAATAGCAAACACACTATTAACACTTTTGGTGTCTATTTAAACGATAATAATCTCCTTTCATCAGAAGAGCCATTTGCTTGTTTTCTATCTAAAATCACTAAAATTTCATCTAATACAAAAATAAAACATATTAGATAGTGTATTGAATAGTGCCGTTTAAGAACTTACCCCGTCTTGCCAGTCTGGTATCTGAGTCAGTGTCAACAAATAGTTTCATGTGGAAAAGGTCTCGCACCTCAGGAAAATAAAAGACTAGAATACCCTCTATGAGCACCACATCCGCAGGGTAGACAGTTTGTGTTCGATTGCTAAAAAAATTATGCAATATCAGAAAGATACCTTATAGAGCAAGACACCCATACCCACACAAAATTTATTATGCAATTAAGTAGTGTTAGTGTTGAGTACACTTAAACATTTAAGAGAAAGGACGGAGCTAGGCCTAAGTGAAAAAAGGGTTGGATAAAAGTAATTTTTTATTTGTGTGGCTGTTCTCACCAATAAATGAATTATTTTCAAATATTTGCACACCAATATATGGCAGATTATATGGTGCTAATTTTGATGAATTTTTAAGAACTTATAATACCATATTCTTGCAAGTAAATATTTTAATAAACAAAATCTATTCTTATGCAATTGATGCAAACTACCAACATTTATAAAAATAGAAATAAGTGTATAGTTGCTGTTACTATAAAATAAATAACAGAGCAGAATTCCCATGTTCAAATATCAATATATTATGAGCTATGTTGAAATTTAGACTTTAAATTTGTAAGAGACTGAAATATGTTGACAACATGAAGACAATAATTTTTCGTTTTTGTGTTTATAGTATGAAGAGTTAGCATTGATCAATAAGTTTGTTCTCACTAGTTCGACTCATCAGTTTGATGATGGAACTACTGAGAATATTTTTTCTCATTTGTTCGATCGTCGAACTAGTGGGAATTATTTTTGAAATGTTGTAGTTCTTACTAGTTCAATTTAAAAGTCGAACTAGCACGAATTATTTTTTTCGTTTGGTTGTTAAACTGTTATGAATGAATTGAACTGACACTAAATTTAAAAATAATTCTGCTTCATTTAAACGTCTTAAAAAATATATATTCGTCTTTGGAACCAGGCTCAAGTTTCGTGTAGATGCCAAAATAAGCCTCTGAAAATATGAGCCCTTAATATTAATATTAAGGGTGTCCACATCTAACTTTTCGATTTCCCATAAGAATAACTAATGAATTAGTTTTTAAAATTTATTGTAGTTTAATTCATTTGAGATAAATATTATGTGTTAAATCTAAAGTTATCCATTGAGCTTAGTTTTGAGCTTACCCAGTAATGAATATGTTGGTTGTCCTTTTCATCACCCCAAAGTAACTTTTCTAATTACAGTTTATTTAACCCACAATTTTTATAGTATGTATTTAAATTGCTTATGTATGTATACAGATGTTTTAAAGCCAGATATCTAACTTAACAAAGTACTGAATGAACTGTGAATCTTCTACAATTAATGAACTGTACCTATATATTGTAAGTCTTAAAAGAAATAAGTGTATCAAAAAGTCTTTACTCTAATTTTATGATTTTTATAAGTGTTGGATTTCGTTGATAGGCTTATTTGCCAATAGAGACACTGTGTCAGTTTAAAATTTGTTTGTCTCCATAACTACTGGGCCTAAAATGGTACATTTTTAATTATATTCTTGAATAACTTCAAAACATAAAATTATGTAAACTTAAATATGCTTTTTTAAATTTTCTAAATTAATAATGCCTTTACCCTTAAATTTTAATTATTTATGTTACGTGTCTTTGTTTAGGTTGTCAACTTACATATGGGTCATTCCATGTCAAATCAATCAATAGTTGGAATCGACCCCTTTCGATTTGGATGAATTTTGGTCAGAAGTTTTAAAAAAATTGAGCCAAAATTTTCATGGCGGTCTTCATTTTTGACGATTTTCAAAAATTCAAAATTTTTAAACAAACGAAAGCCCATTCCTGTATCTATAATAGCATTCGAGATATTGCAAAAACAAAATTGGAAAACTGGAAAAATCGCAAAATTTTGAATTTGTATATCTTTCGAAAAAAAAATAATATTTTTTTTCCTTTGGCAGAACTTCGTTTTATGATAAAAGGAAACTTCTGACCAAAATTCATCCAAATCGAAAGGGGTCGATTCCAACTATTGGTCGATTTGACATGGAATGACCCATATGTGACATGTGTACTAAACATCAACTCAACTGGTCTAGAAGTTTCGTAGCAAATTGGCTATGTCAGATAGACAAATAGATAGACACACAAATGATGATATAAGGGCTCTGTTTTTCCTATTGAGGTATAGAACCCTAAAACGAATATATGATGTATATCAATACGAGTTTTGTCCATTTGATATTTTAATGTGATGTCATATGTTCAATCTTAGTAATTGAAGATTTTCAATTACTTGAGGAAACATACATTATTAAGGTAAATAGGCATTTAAAATAAAGGGAAATTACACAATTGAACTTTATAGCCTTAAGTAATGATATTTTTATCTAGAAATAAAATATTACTAAGTATTTCACAAGTGTAATTAATGGGCTTTTAGTATTGCTAAAAATTTGGTTACATTATTGTACATTGTATTTGGTTACATTGTATATGAATAAGTAATCAAATAAAGATAACCGTATTCTCAAACATCTGGCATTTCACTCGATAGTAATAATATGAATGAATGAACTACTGACTACATATTTTTAGCTGTAAATCCCCACACTTTTATTCTAAAGTTCTATTACTATAAACCAACACTCACTTTGGATTTATGATATGTCTTTCAAAACTTTTTAATACAAGAATTTTAATTTCAAACTGGCTCTTTAATAAAAATATGTTATGCACATATTATTTACTTATCATCTGTAATTGAATAAAAGGTCATAAAGAAATACACTTACCTAATAGAATTTGTAATATAATCATATTCAGGTATTTCAACTTTTTTTCCGGCTAGTATATCTTTGAGGGCAGTTAATAATTTTTTATCGTCAAAAGCATCTGGGTGATCAAAATTAAACTGACCACGTTCAGCTCGGAGCCTTTCTGCAGGTGTTAGTGAACGGTAAAATGAATCCTGACTGATGCATACCACTCTTCGCTCTGTATGGTCTTTGTGCTGTTGACCCAACTTTTCCATGATACGCTGACATACTGTTGACTAATAATAGGAAAAAAATTATGTTTATGGTAGTGAACACTACTAATAGGGAAAAGCTAATGTTTATTGTAGTGAACACTAAATCACTCTTTAGTTTCAGGATTACAAACTAGAGTATTATGACATTATATAAATTTGTATATTATATAAGACATTATACTTGAATAAATTAATTTCATTCATAATTTAATTGTAAGCAGATCTGAAAAGAAGAATTTCAGATCTGCTTACAATTTTGAACATCACATTGTTTCCCTTACGATGACATACCCTTTATCCAGGCACTTAAAAATACATGCTTTTGTCTTCCTACTAGGCAGCTCATAAAAAAAATAAAATTAACTTACACAAACATTACAACCCGTCCTTTATCCCCGTTTTGGTCCTTGGCTCCTTTGAAGAATAGGCCAACTGCCGTTCTGCCAGGCAGGTCATAATAGGCAACCGATTGGCTATATGAGTCACTACCATCATGGCTACTAGGTGGTAGAGTTCTGCATTGACTCACACGGGTCTGGTACCACCGCCTTACCTATTACTGCCGCAATAGTGTCAGTGCAGTCACTGTCGTGTTCCGGTTTGGAGGGTAAGGTAGCTAGTAAACTTATGCATGAAGCATTAGACCTCGCCACAAGATAGCAACGCACCAATAACACCTTTGGTGTCTATAGACGATGGTTGACTCTTTCCATCAGGAGATCCATCTGCTTGTTTGCTATCTTATGATATAAAAAAAATGAATTTGAATTGAGAAATTTAATTTTGAATCCTTGAAAGCATGGAGTCTAGAGGTAAGGAGGACCATCTTGAAAAGGGAAATCATTGGAAAAGTGTTCAGCTGTTTACTGAAATTGAAGTTTCAGAAGGGCCTTGGTGTAGGATAAACTGCAATATGTTTGTAGTAGTAACCAAAAAGAAGTGTGTTGTTTAATTTCATTTCTCTAAAATGGTACCAATCAACAGTAGCATGTCTTTGATGTCATAGCTGTTGTCTTTGATGACGGAGGTGGCTATGACTTAAAGATGCCAGTTTTTAATAAAAATATTTATAGTTAACTGTTAATACACTTAGACATAGTTCTATTTGTCAGTGTTTTGACATTTTCTGTGAAAATTGTATTTAAAAATAACTAGATAAACCCATAAGTATGAAAAATTAAGAAAACATGGCATTATTACATTCTAGTCATGGTGGCATTCCTTTTTTGTGGATAATGCAAAATTTGTTTTATGACTTTTTTCTTATTTTCACACAACACAATGTAAATCATATATTGCCATGTCTTATCATGACTTCGGAATGCTTGAACCAGCCATTTGAATGCACGCACAGCATGTGAAGCTGTAGAATATTACAATAAAACAAATAATACAAATTTAGGTAAAAATATTGTCAAAAACTAAAAACTTTCCACATAAAGAACATCAGCAAACTCTCATACATCGCAATAGTTGACTAGCGTCTTATAATAAGATATATTTTAAAAAAATCAGCATATATTTCTGAGCATTTATAAACAAGTGTTTTCATCCGTGATATCCAGAATTTAAAGAATTTTGATTTTAAAGGTTACACATATGACAACTTCAGTACTTAGTTTGAAAATATCGTCTGTGGATAATATTGGCAGATGTTGAGTTTATGCACAAAATTTGTGTGGATTTCACACTTTATTATGATTGAAACACTACATAAACATTAAAAGTAGCAGAAAATAAGTAAAGTAACGGTTTTAAGCAACATATATCCCGGGTGTAGTCCACAAAGTACTTCAAGATATCGCCGCTGCGCCTGTCAAATTCCATATGTGACATTTGTAAGGTTTTGGGAAACAACAAAAATTGTGTTATAAAATTAACAAATAGTCTATTTGTTATTTAATTAACAAATAGTCTATTTGTTATTTAATTAACAAATAGTCTATTTGTTATTTAATTAACAAATAGTCTATTTGTTATTTAATTAAGTTAACAGTCTATTTGTTAATAACAAATAATACATTAACAAAATAGTCTATTTGATAATTTAATAATACATTTTTTGTTGCTTCCCAAAAACTTGCAAATATCACATATGGAATTTGTCAGGCGCAGCGACAATATGTTGTTTTCATATGATACAAACAGTGTTGTCAACATAGATTTTTTGTAAAATACTAAAGTCAGACTAATAGAGATAGAGAATTGGTAGAAAATTCATGAGATATTGAAAAAGTATGACATCATTTCAGTCTCCTAAACATTGGTTCACTAAATTTATACAAGAGTATATACTAGCACTATAAAGTATGAATGTTCCGTACCTCATCGCAGCTTTATTATAAAAATATTTTAAATCTGATAATTTTAAATATGCTTTTCTTAATATTTTTAGTACATTTTATAAAAGTATACTGAGGTTAAAAATAATTTTACAAAGAAACATAAATACTTATCATACAAAAATATTCTACTAATCTTATGGAAAATATCGATTGGCAACTTTTAGTTTACTGCATTAAAAATAATGTTTTGTCAGTCAGTTTACATTATATTAAGATGTTGTTTTTGAAATAAAAGTAGCACATATTTGTCCTCGGATCTTCAAGTATCTCCATAACAAATTTCGTTAAAATCAGATTAGTTAGCGGATTAGCCATGAAAGTGTAACAAAGACAGATGGATGGACAAACAGACAAACAGACTTTTACATTTATAATATTAGTATGGTTATCCATACTAATATTAATTAGTATTAAGCTTAGCTACAATGAATGCACCCACTAGCAATACAGCTGCTAAGTCTAACAACATAGCTATCAAATACCTTAGAATTAAAACAGTTTAATTTTTTTAATGCAACAGCAACATCTAGTTTAATAACTTTGAAAGTTAAATTGGTAGGAGGTTATACAGATCAAACAAAAATATCTGTCCACATAATTTACTAAACTTTAAAATGTATGTAGGGAAAAAATAACAGTTAACTAAGACTAAGATAATGACTTAAATTTACGATCGGAACGGAAGTATTCCTTTTTTGAGGTTAAGTACATAGATTTATCACAAAATTTATTATACCATAACAATTTATTTTGACAAGCAATTAATGATTGATAACCTAGGTTTTTACAAAATATATGCTCTTAGTTACGTAACATTTTAGGCGATAGAAATAGAAAATCGATAAATACGACAAGATATGTTTACTTGCCTTTCCACTAGCCGTACCGCCTGCCACACCGATTAAAAACGGAGTTTTACTTTCCGACCCATTGATAGTAGTAATATTATCTGCTGGTTTTTCACTCATTTTGTGCGTAAAAATATATCTACGCGATACACTTAAAACTAAAATACCACAATAATTCACAGCTACACAAGATTTTTTTATAAATCTTGACATTGACATTTTGTTCAGTGTTGCCAATTTGCGGGAAAAATGATATTAAAAAAAACAAAGCACAGTAAAATTGCTTGCGACATTATAATATGTTGTCTGTGGACAATACCTTGCTTCTCTTGTTAAAAGAAAATTCAGATTAGTCCCACTATACGCACGCGATTTTTTCTCGTTCGTCAAAATGTACTCTGTCCACCCAATAGATGTGGGTTTTCAATTTTTCAATAGATTTTGGTACTCTCCCCATTTTTACCTAACCTCTGTATGGGTCACAAAATTTGGCCCCCCTTTTTTGGATTTCGGTTTTTTTTTTATTTTTTAATATTTGTTCTTCGTTTGTTCGTTAATGTTCGAATGTAAAAATTGTTTGTCCGTCTTTTATTTATTTATAATTAAATAAACAAATGTTCATGTTTCAGTTGGCCCCCGTTACTAGATATCTTTATTTTTATCGCTCAGATTTATTAATTTTGATCAATTATCGTTTGTTCGACCACTATTGATGGTTATTCGATCATAAAATCAATTAAATTCTTAATTATTAATTATTTTTTAACTAATAAGCTAGCCATCAATATTTTTAAGAGGTTTAGCAGATAGTTATGATCTTGTATATTGTAATGAAATTAATAATTCCTAAATTCATTACGTAGTTGAAAAAGTGTAAATGAGGGGTATAAAAGCAAAGGCGCTTCAGTCACAAAACACCTAGACTGAGTAAACCGCAAATTTCCACTGTGTCTTAATAAATTGTATTTTTTATCAGAAACGGATGTTAGTACATTCAATAGAATACATTTTTCAAATAACAATAATCAAATGAAATCAAATATACATAAATTCTTTATTATTTAAGAAATAGTGTAGGACTGAGGTGTTTTTGCATTTAAGCGTTGGACTAAAGCATGTTTGCTTTTCATTGCTTTGGATCGAAGCGAATTTGCGTGTCACTATTTAATTCGTCAACTGTCAATGAATGGCGATAGCGTAAGTTACCGATTGCAAAATAAAACAAAGTTTAGAATATAGAATTTTATCAATTTTCTTAACAAATTAGTTACAGGTAAGGTACATTATATTGTATTATAATTATTTATGGAAAGTTAAGATAAAATAATATTCTTGCTCATTGTAAAAAAAATTAAATAAAAGAATTAAATCGGGAGATCTTTTGCAGAGTAACTTAACCAAAGGAAAATAAAACCCATTACTAAAAGCAGAAAAAAACAATTCAGTATAGTGTGAATAAAATGTTAGTATGTTAGGAGCTTTTTGCAATAATTAATTATTAATTTAATAAAAATTGAAATAAAATTTAGAAGAAGCTTTCTATGCAAACCCTACTTTACCCTATCACAACGGCCAAAATATTAGGAAGTTGTTTGTTACCTTTCTGCCTTTTCCTTCACTCCTCGTCACTGATTTTTATTTACCAGACGTTTTCGTGTTCGTCCTGCACGTGCTGGTGTATTTTTTTCTTCCATTTACAATAAGTAATTTAATAAAAAACACAAATTAAACACGCGCTATGCGCAGTCAACTTACTATGAAAGGTAATTGATTCGCCATCGTAGAAATTTTGAAATGGCTGCTTCTGATTGGTTGATTGTGATTGAGGCGGATTTGCTCTTAACAAATTTTGGATTGAGGTGATTTTGCATGTAATCATTACTTTCTAAGTGAATTTTATGTAGGATTGATTTGGATTTGCATGGTGACGATTATACTATATTTTTGCAATTTTTTATCGCTACAATTTGGTGTGCTCAGTGTAATAAAATGTATTTTTGGACTGAAGCGCTTTTGCTTTTATACCCCTCAAATATAATGCACAAAAAAACTGTTTTTGTTGAAATGATATTTATTTATAAGTTTAAGAAATATATTGCAGGGATATTTAGTAGAAATTCATTTAATATGGAAGAATAAACTCAGTATGTATAGATGTAGATCGCAGGCAGATTAAAATTTTTTTGATCTGCAAGCGAAATAATTAGACAATTATAAACGCACTCGTTAAAAAACGCTAGTAAATACAGCCATTTGCAAGTTGACTGACAATACAGGCGCATGCGCAATGTAGGCGTACTAAGGTGATGGCTAGCTTATTACATAAAAAATATTTAATAATTAAGAATTTAATTGTTTTTATGATCGAACAAGCATCAATAGTGGTCGAACAAACGATAATTGATCAAAATTAATAAATTTGAGCGATAAATATAAAGATATCTAGTAAGGGGGGCTAACTTAAGGGTGAACGATTGTTTAATTAATTATAAATAAATAAAAGACGAACAAACAATTTTACATTCGAACATTAACTTACAAACGGCGAACAAATAATAAAAAATAAAAAAAAATCAAGAAAAGGGGGGCCAAATTCGGTGACCCCGCCAATCGCCATATATAAGTGCGGCCATGCGTACTTTGCAAATTACTACTAAGTAATTCTACTAATTTGAGAAACAGTTTTTGCATTACATAAGTAATTACGTAATAATTAAAATAAGCGTAATAATTATAATACGTAATAATTAAAAAAACGTCTCTATAGTACAGAAAATATTGATAAATTTCTTAATTGCTTATCATCTTTAAGTTTTAGTAATGTGTTAAATCAGACAGATACCGAAGAAGCGTTTAATTTATTTCATGACGATTTTATGCTTTTCTATGATTTGTGCTTTCCTGAAATCAACGTAAGAATAAAAAACAAAAAGCTAAAAAATAGATGGATATCTAAAGGTATTAAAAGATGTTGTGTAAAAAAAAGAACTTTATATTTAAAATACTGTTTAAATGTAAGCGATAAAAAAATAAACCAAAAAATTTATAAACAATACAGCACACTTTTAAAAAAATGTATATTAACAGCGCAAAAGTTAGCATCCACAAAATATCTTGAAAACTCAAAAAATAAATGCAAAGCCTCGTGGAATATTATAAAAGATATCTCTTCTACCCAGGACTCCTATGCAGAGATTGACCAGATACATTTTAACAATTCAACCTACTCAGATCCATTGAAAATTAGTAATATTTTTAACAATTATTATATAGATATCTCAAATGCAAATTCTTCATCCCAAATTAGTAGTAGAAATTGCAGTACGACAGTTAAAAATAATACTGATACAATGTTCATTACTCCTGTAGATGAAACAGATATTATAAAAACAATAAAGCAGTTAAGGAAAACAAAATCTACTGGATATGATCAAATAACTACAGAAATTCTAAAACAAAGTGCTGTTTTAATTGCGAAACCATTAGCGTACATTATTAATCTCTCTTTTCTAGACGGGAAATTTCCATCGAGATTAAAAATATCCATTATTCACCCCCTCTTCAAAAAAGGGAATCGACAGGAGATAGACAATTACAGACCCATTACCCTGATTCCCGTTATAGCAAAAATTTTTGAAAAAGTCATGCATGATAAGCTGTACAGTTTTCTTGAAAAACACAAAATACTAACAAATGAACAATACGGCTTTAGGAAGGGAAGATCAACACAGTTGGCTTGTTACACACTAATTAAAAAGATTACTGAAAGTCTAGACTGTAATAAAAATTGTATAGCAATTTTCCTAGATATGAGTAAAGCGTTTGACCTAGTCTCCCATAAAACATTATTAGAAAAACTATATAAATACGGAATTAGAGGTAAAGCGTATGAGTGGATAAGCAGTTATTTAAAGGACAGAGTCCAGCGAGTACAAATTAAAAAAACTATTAATAAAATCAAAAAAGTATATAAGTCAACTGACCTAATAAATAATCATGGTATTCCACAAGGTAGCATTTTAGGACCTTTATTCTTTCTGGTCTCGATAAATGACTTTCCAAATGCTATTGAACATAAATGTGTAATGTTTGCGGATGATATAACTCTTTTTGTAAATAGTAAAAATTATGAAAATATAGAAATAGAAACAAGAAACACTGTTAATAAAGCTATAGGTTGGCTTCAATCAAATGGTTTAAAAATAAACCTAAGCAAAACTAAAATAATACAATTTCAAACACGTAATCAACAATGCAATAAACAAAATGTAAAAATAACAATAGACAACGTTAAAATTGCAAATGTGGAATCAACAAAATTTCTAGGAATATTTATAGATAAATACTGCAATTGGAAGACGCATATAGAAAATTTAATTTTAAAGCTGAATAGATTCGTGTATGTAATTAGGCGTTTAAGAGAAACATCGACAACAAAGGCAGCCTTACTTGCTTATCATGGATATATATCATCGGTACTGAGATACGGTATTATTTTATGGGGTAACAGTGTCGATAATTTAAAATTATTTAGGGTACAAAAAAAGATTATACGCGCGATATGTGGTAAAAGTTGTATGGACACCTGCAAACCATTATTTTTATCACTAAAAATTCTGACACTTCCATGTCTACATTTTTGAAATGGGTAATTTTGTAAAAAAAAATATAAATCTATTTACAAAAAAAAGTGAATGTTCAAATAGAGAGATTAGGTTTAAAAATAAGTTATGTATCCCAAATCAAAGACTTCAGTTATATAAAAGAAATGTTTTTTGTATGAGTATTCGCATTTATAATCATATTCCCGAAAATATTAAGGATTTACCATTGAAAAAGTTTCGTTGTGCTTTGTTTAATTTATTGTCTAAAAAAGCTTATTATTCTGTGAATGATTTTATAAATGATAAATTTAAATAATTATTTTAATGAAATACTGTTACTCATATACATAATTAAATTAATAATGTAATATAATCTGACATACACTTATATTAATTTTTTTTTTTTTATAATCATGACTTAAATTTTAAATCTGACTCTTAATATATTTTAAGTTTTTTTAAATATGTATAACGACACTAAATAAACAAATGTGAAATGTGAAATTAAATAATCAAATAACACAATAAGAAGTTAATGAAAAATTCTTCTTATTCATTTTTCACTAAATTTTTATATTTATTAATGTTCTATAGTAATATGATCCTGGACAAAAATATAATTAAAGATGCATTATCAGATATAATATAGGTATTAATAATAACATGTAATTGGACATTTTTTTTTATATAGATTCTATGAGTTTAATTAATTGTAAGATAATTCATGACCTTAAATTTATAAAATACGAACATTAATTATGATTAAGTAGATTATAGTATGTATTTGCACACCGGCATTGCCGGTAGATTATGGCGATCTGAAAAAATGTAAGACCTATTTATTGTAACCCATATTCATGCAAATAAAATATATTCTATTCTATTCTATTCTATTCTAAGCACATTTTAGAACTTACCGTGTTAATTACAATACATTTTATGCTAATGTATTTATCGTCGTGTATGAATAAAAGGGATTTAACGATTACCGAATATATAAAAATCTACCATAAGATAGTTTTATTTACACTGGCAATTGCAAGAAAGGAACAACATCCACTCTTGTCGTTGTCTTGCTCAGAACATTTTTCTCCTCTGTTAAGTAAGAAACAAATGTCAACTTTATTAGTAACAAAATAAAGTACATTTTTATTTTTCAAATATTGCCTCGTAATAATTCCAGTTATCATATATAAGTTCCTTGCTATTACCGTACTCAAACACTTAAAAGTAATTAGTAAGCATCACAATAGGCATGTGTCGTTCCGCGTTCATTCGATCAGAATGAGTATCAATACTGACCTGTCGTCAAAAAGACCCGGGTCTTATGACCCGTTCAATCGATTGATTGGTATAGTTTAACACTTCAATGTAAACATGGGTTGGGAACAAGTCTCACGAGTCACGACTCATCAGCAAGTCACCATTCAATCAATTGATTGGTTTTGTTCAGCCACTTATATTTATTAGTGAATTTGCCAAATTTCAGCTGAATGTCGAATGTCTGCCACAAATCAAATTTCGACCGAATGTCGAATTTCGGCCGAATGTCGGATTTCAACCGAATGTCGAATATCGACGGAATGTCGTATTTCGGCCGAGTATCGAAATTCAGCCAGTGGTCGAAGTTTCGACCCATTCTAGTAATAAACTGTTAAATTAATAAGATGAATAAAATTACCGTTTTTAAACAAATTTATGTCTGGATATAGTGAGCACATAATAAAAGTAATTTATTATAATTGTTCATAATATGGAGAAAAAATCTGTAAACTGGTTGATCCTGTAGACTCAGTGGCAGAGCGTCCCGGCTTGAGGGAGATAGTCGCGGGTTCGAGTCTCGCGTGTCAACTTTTTTCTTTGTTGTTTTTAAAGTTTTTTAAGTTTCTCAAGCACGGGACGGGTGTTATAAAAAATAGTGCAAAAATAATTAGAAAAAATAGTGCAAAAAAAATCACGAAAGTACTGATCAAAAAATTATAAATGTGAATTACATCTGTAACGATGAACTCATTTAACTAGTTCTATTTAACATAGTACCTAGCAATCAGTACAATCGACGTAATCGATCATATAACAAAGAAAAATTTCGCCATATCGAGCCCGTCGACATTAGCTCAGTGGCAGAGCGTCTCGGCTTGAGGGAGATGGTCGCGGATTCGAGTCTCGCGTGTCGACATTTTTCTTTCGTGTTTTTAAAGTTTTCCTAGTTTCCCAAGCACGGGGTGAGTGCTATAAAACAAAAATAACCTGCAGACGAAGTAAAAGATAGTAAATCTAGTAGTAGAAGACCAGAAGAAGTGAAACTTCCCATTATACTATTTCCATTTCTTTATTTTCTCGATGACAGTTCTAATTTTAATGTTGTAGTGTTGTGACCAAATAAGTAATGAAATCGATCGCATATATTTATTATATTTTGTACAAAGACAAATATATAACAAAAATATTCAAATATATTTTTTCGAGGTGGGAACACTCAATGACTCAGCGCCATTTTGTGTTTGTTTTAATCTGTCACTCACAAGAACATGGTCGTGCTAGTCACTACGTTTCTGTTCGCTAAATTTTTTCACATTATCCGTACGTTGTGTATTTTGTGTTCCTTCTCGAAACAATAACCATCCCCCTTTTACGGCAAACAAGATGTTAAATTTATTAAAAAATGCGTATGCGGAAGTAACTGCCGAAAAGTTGTGAAAAGAATCCAAAATATTATAGCGTCGGATTGGGAAATTCATATGGTATTCGATAATATACAAGAACAGGAACTTATAATAAATGTTGGGGAGAGATCAGATTTTGATTAAAATAAATAAACAAAGATTACCTGTCGATATAATTATTTCGTTTCATTGTCGAGTACCTACCTATTTCTACTTATTTTACAACAGCTCCGAAAATTTTAAAGTAAGCATTATCAATCTAGAATTGATACGTGTAACATCTTGTAATGAAATATAATATTATACTTATCTATACATATATATAATATAATAGTTCATAAATTTGTACTAAGTATCCGGTAGTTTAGTTTCTTACATTTTGTAAAAAAAAAACGGGTCTGTTATCGTGTTACGTTTATCGATATAGCTCCTATAGTAATCATTATGTGTAGGACATCACTACCCGTCAGTGAATTTCAGTAGGTATTATTTGTGACATTTTAACATAAACATTCTTACGTAGTATTATATACTCTTTTGTAAACATTAGCATGGGCGTTTTCGTATTTATTTGCAAACGGATATTTAATCAATATTCAATTTTCATATCGATATCGAAAATCGTTTTCAGATATCGATATGTCTAGACAAGTGGCATAAATGCTAGGAGAATAAATTACACGAATTGATCTACCCTAAAGTAAGCAAATTATTTGCTTGGGTGTTAGTCAACGATACTAATACATATAATTACGTATATAAATACAGTTACATTCATAATAAACACCCAAACCCAGAAATACAAACATCTATGCTCATCACACAAATGTTTGTCCCTGTCGGGAATCGAACACAAACCCCATCGATTCTTAGTTAGGTTCGCTTACCACTCGAACGGCGGGGCGATTAACCTATCTTCGGCTAATCGTGGGTGCACTGATTGTACCTCTGCCTACCGCTTCGAGCATACGGGTGTAAAGATAGTCTTAATCAACTACACATTTAAATCTCATCATGCCCGGTTCCTTTGCATGGCAGGCAGAGTAAAATGAAGGTCTATAAACTTTCCAGTTCACTGCGATTCACCGGTTTGTCGCTTGGCGGGACGAGTGGTGATCAACTTCAACGCATTTTACAGACTTGATTTCAATTATCGATTATTTCTAGCAATAAAAGGGACCAAAGGCTTTATGTGTTTCAAAGCACGGGAGGAGTAAGTAACACACCACCCGCCAGACTCCGTGTTGCTACTGAGATTTTGGATTTTCGACAAAAACCTTGAAAAAACCTCAATTATAATTTTAAGCGACCTGAAGAGAAGATCCGGGCCCTCGTGATCTTAGCCGAAAGCTATCCGCTAGACCACGAGGCAGACTTGAATATAATATATAATATTTACGCTATTATTTGTATTTAGTTAACAGACGGACGCAATCTGATATATAATATCCACTATAGGCATAGTTTGCGTCCTAGTGTGATTAGTGATTATCGACATTTGTACGTTTTTCTACAATCATACGCTTAGTAATTATAATATGCATACTAATAATTAACAGAACAGGCGAACTTACCCTATCTGATATCTTTTATTTATTTACACTAACACAAATGTAAACTGCTTATAGACTGATATTAATTTAAAAGTTTTATACACACCCTTAAAGTTAATGTAATACTCACTAAAAGTTTTATATTTATTTATTTATTTACAATAAGTACCTAAATAAAAACTTTAGAACTAAAAAAGGCAAAGAATTATCGTTAAGTAGAGCACGTGTCACCAAGGTCAAGTGCAACTCAGAACAAAACTGTCTAAAAATTTAAAGTAAAATTCATTCAATACAGTTTTTATTCCTACAACATAAATTCAACCTTAAATCTATTCAACGTAAGTCCAGTTTAAAGAATGAATTTCTCCCTGATATCGAGTAGCCGGCGGAAAGCTGCTAACTTACGGACTCTTTGTTGTAACGAAATAAATAGAAACTAGACCTTATAGTTAGCGCTTTAAGATATAGATATTACGCGCGCACTATAATTATTAACCAAATGACCAATCACTAGAAGTCACGTAATATTCGCTTCAACACTTTTACGTCAGTAAAAAATTATATGGTAAGACAGAGACAAAGCGAATAAAAGCTATCGATATGTCATATCGCTCGTGATGTGAAGTTTGCGTTTTGTTCGTTATTCAATATTCGTATTTCGATCTCGTGTTGTGTTGTTGCATTGCGCTTTGGATAAATCATAACTACAGTACCCGGCGATAAATATTGCACATCGACCTTTGGAAAGAGACAATCGGCTAATTTCAGCTTCGTAGAGCGTTATCTCTGTCGCACAAAATACAAACAGTCCGGTACCTATTAGGAGCTGTTAAAACAAGTATGATTTGCTTCTTTTGATATTTTTATTCTTTGTATAAAATACACTAATTTTTCTATAAGTGATGGCTTTAGGTTGGGGTAAAATAAAATAAAAAAACATTTTTACATTATGTTTACGTATTTAATTATTTTGGAACATTACAGCTTTAGTGTACATAATAAACACCATTATACCTATTGCTAAAATGAGACATTGCAATAAAAATAATAATAATTCTAATTCTCAATTACTTCCATTTCACTATCTGTGCTCTCAAAGAGGTCAATATCACTGTCACTATCAGCCGTATTTATTACTAATCTATCAGTGTAATTGTCTAAACTGTGTTGAATGCTTCTATATTCATTCTCACATTTGATTGCATGATAGCAAACCTTTTTCCACTCTTCAGCGCCGATCATGTTTACTTTTTCAGTCAATAATGTTTTTACTGTAGTTAAGTTCATACCCACATTTCTAGAGGCTACATAGCCTTTCAGTTGAGACCATATATTTTCAATTGAATTAAAATCCGGATGATATGGTGGCAATCGCAACACAGTGTGCCCATGTTCGGCAAGTATTTTGTCTACAGAAAACTCTGTATACCTCTCCTTGTGCTGACATATAATAGCGTAAATCTGGGTTTTTGTTAATTTTGGATCAACTGGAATTTCATGTCTGTTTAACCAGTTGATCATTTCCCGTTTAATGGTGTTTGAGTTGGGGGGTCTCTCAACATACTTGTTGTGATAGGGTGCGTTGTCGATAACTAGAACAGAATCACTGGGTATATTTGGGATTAATTGGTTAACCAGCCATTTCTCATAGTTATCGTTATTCATTTCATTGTGATAGTCACCTGTAGTGTCCGTGGATTTATACGTTAAAAAAGCACCGGGTACAAAGTCTTTTTCATTTCCCGCATGAACTATTATCAAACGTTGACCTTTTGAAATTGGCTTTTTTACTCCTTTTTTCTTATCGTCACTCCAAGATTTCCCTTTAGTGTGGGATGCATGTATATATGACTCATCCATGTAGACGATATTTTTTCCTGTTTCGCGAAATTTGCGTATTTTATCAAGGTATTCCATTCGTTTGAGACATACGTCTAACTAACGTTTGAGACCCCCCAACTCAAACACCATTAAACGGGAAATGATCAACTGGTTAAACAGACATGAAATTCCAGTTGATCCAAAATTAACAAAAACCCAGATTTACGCTATTATATGTCAGCACAAGGAGAGGTATACAGAGTTTTCTGTGGACAAAATACTTGCCGAACATGGGCACACTGTGTTGCGATTGCCACCATATCATCCGGATTTTAATCCAATTGAAAATATATGGTCTCAACTGAAAGGCTATGTAGCCTCTAGAAATGTGGGTATGAACTTAACTACAGTAAAAACATTATTGACTGAAAAAGTAAACATGATCGGCGCTGAAGAGTGGAAAAAGGTTTGCGATCATGCAATCAAATGTGAGAATGAATATAGAAGCATTCAACACAGTTTAGACAATTACACTGATAGATTAGTAATAAATACGGCTGATAGTGACAGTGATATTGACCTCTTTGAGAGCACAGATAGTGAAATGGAAGTAATTGAGAATTAGAATTATTATTATTTTTATTGCAATGTCTCATTTTAGCAATAGGTATAATGGTGTTTATTATGTACACTAAAGCTGTAATGTTCCAAAATAATTAAATACGTAAACATAATGTAAAAATGTTTTTTTATTTTATTTTACCCCAACCTAAAGCCATCACTTATAGAAAAATTAGTGTATTTTATACAAAGAATAAAAATATCAAAAGAAGCAAATCATACTTGTTTTAACAGCTCCTAATAGGTACCGGACTGTTTGTATTTTGTGCGACAGAGATAACGCTCTACGAAGCCGAAATTAGCCGATTGTCTCTTTCCAAAGGTCGATGTGCAATATTTATCGCCGGGTACTGTATTAACTTGATGAAGTTTTTGTGAAATCGGTTATGTATATTTAGATATCGATATGGTATGATAATAGACACGTATCCGATATAAGTTACGTTTTGATATATCGAAACCATGCTTTAAACATAAAACAACACAAAATTACATGGGCGTCACCGAGAAAATAAAGAAATGGAAATAGTATAACGACAAATATCTATCTCGAAGAGATTTCTATAGAAGTTGCATTACCATTTTGTAATAAAACACTTGTTTTGTATTTAAACAGTTTTAATAAAATTGATTTTATGGAATGTTTATAAAGTATAGTTCAACATATTTTTAAATACTGGGTACGATTAATTTTTTTATCATAAAATATTATAAATATATGAAAATGTAACGTAAAAAGGTTTAGTTATCAAATTATTGGAGATTTCGAAGTTTCTTATCAGCTACACGAAGCGATGTTGCCATATCTAACTGCTTCACTCGTAACCGCGCCCAAACAAGATAGTCTTGCAAGCCAATTATTTGAGCAGCCATGAGGGCAGCGCTATCTGGGTAGATCACGGTAGCACAGCCAAGCCCCGAAGGCACGGATAGAGATGACCAAATATCCTAAAATATAAAAATTATCTTATATAGCAGTCTCAGTAAAACTATATATTGTCATCACATGAATATCTGTTAAGTGCACTTTTTGGAAATTTCTACTATTACGCCTGGTTTACATACCTAATTTTTATATAAAAGTCTGCTGTGTGATTCTTATCGTTCAGCGTATAATACTGAACTGTGATTGTTAAACAAACATATTATGCTATGTGCATCAGCCGTAATATTTGTTCTGCGGCCGTAATACTGTCTATTAAAACCTGCTATGTATCACAAAGATAGTCTTTTTGCACATAGCATATATTCATTTGACAACGATCATATGATATTTACACACTAATTTATAAAGGTTTTGCGCCTAGTTTTCTTTTTTGATTTTTTGATATTGTGACTATGCCAGCAATTTGGATTTATGATAGACAATACTTGTCACTGTCGTGGTGCGGTTTGGAGGGTAATATAGTCGGTAAACTTAAGCATATGGCATTACTATCCCGATTCCCGCTACATGTGTAGCTACTCAAGATGTAACATTTTTGGTGGCTATATGCGGTATAGAAAAACGTAATATCATAGTTGTATTTAAAACAACATAATACTAGCTGACCCGTACGAAGATTTCGCACGGCGCCATCTAGCGTTTTCCAAGTATAAAACTTTTAAGATGTTTTATGTATCACCCCACAGATGGCGCTCTTATAAAAATTATATTAATTTTTTTATTAACAAAAAGATTTTTTCGATATTTTCATATTTTTCGCCCAAAGTAGAAAACATAAGTTTCAACTGGTTTTTTTTTGGTGAAGTAGTTAAAGAGATCAAGCCACTCCAGGAAAAACACCTTTTTGAAATACCTAATATGTATGATTATATATCTGATCGCATAACGCATTGTTTGGTAGCTTAATACAATCATATATTATATTAAATATGTTATTATTTTGTGCACATAGATAAATAAATTTTCTCTGATCATTAATCTTAAATGATATTTTACATATTAATATGGCAACAAAAATGTTGGTTAAAAATGTCAGCAGACAATAGACACAAGTGACTACGACATCAAAGGCGCGGCGCCTGACTCGCGTGGTGTTGTCCAGTTAAAAATACTCGCTAAATTTTAAGGAAATTGATGGGATTTTTTTTTAAATTTTAAAATACAATAATCTAAATTCTAAACTAATATTACAAAAAGAAAAGTTTTGATTTCTTTATTACTCTTAGGGTCTGTTTGTATGTCTGTCTATCTGTGTGTCTGTCAGCTGGCTGTATCTCATGAACCATGTTAGTTAGACAGTCGAAATTTTCACAGATGATGTATTTCCGTTGTCGCTATTACAGAAAAAATAACTAAAAACAGAATAAAATATTTAAGTGTGGCTCCCATACAAGAAATGTGATTTTTTTTGCAAATTTATTCTCGATCTTAACAAAGACAACTAGTAGACGTTTGTAATATTTACATAATATTTATATATACGTTTATTTTAAAAATAAATAATTAAAATAAAATAAATATTTCTAATTCCGCAAAGTTTTGTCCGAGTATTAGTATCACCGATTATCTATTCCTGCCGCAATGCCGTGTTCCGGTTTGGAATGTAAGTTAGGTTATTATGTATTTGGCATTGCCATCCCTCCACACAAATTAGCAACGCACCCTTGCCATCTTTGGTGGCTATATCTCTTTCAAGCAGGAAAACCATTTGCTCGTTAGTATTCAATGATATACAATAAATAAAATATAAAATAAACCTATAAAATTAAGTTATTCAAGTACGTATATTTTATACACACCTGAACTAGTTTATCCGATGGAGGTGGACAATTGATGACAGGATACGAGGTGTTGCCAGATAGAACGGGCCCAAGTCCGTTAGAGCGTCCAGCTACCGCGATAAACACAAGCGCCCCGTGGGTGTCTTCATACTGTTGCATGATACGCAGCGTTTCTTCTGTTGCTTTGTGGGCTGAGGTAACGCGAAGGTCTACGTCTAATCCCAAATCTTTGGCGGCTATTGACACAGAATATTTACTTAGAGAGAAGCAAAAAATATTTTGTATATTAAATGGATTGTCTAGAATCTACGCATGTAAACTTTTTTATTAATGGTAAGAAATTACCGCTACGTTTATATATCTCCAATACATACTCGAGTCAATATCATCTAGTAATTATTAGTCTACATAAAAGTCTGAATAATGAAGTAAGTAGTACTGGCGATGTGGCGAACGGCTCATCTAAGGCGTTTATTTTCGCGTATATAATCGCAATCTTATTTTTTTTTTCAAATTGTTTAGAGATATTACCTATACATATAATAAAATCGTAGGAAAGTCAATGTATGTCCGGGGTAAACTTAAAAAGTACTGCATGGATTAACTTCAAATTTTGCATGAATATTACTAACAGGTCGAGTCAACATATAGGCTACATATTATCACACTATCACCTACGGGGGAGGAGCTGTGCGGAGTAAACTAAGTTTACGAACAACAGCTAGTGTATAATAAGATCTGAGTGCTAAGTGTGAGTTTTTCTTTTCGCATTCGATCGTGAGCGCGTTTGGAGTTTACTAGGAATTTGTATGTGATTTGTACAGCGCCACCTAGTGGTAAACTGGTTTCTCACGTTCGAATGCGAAAAGAAAAACTTACACTTAGCACTCATAATCTTTACATGCGTAACATAAGGAGGCTACCATGCTGCTTAGGACAGACAACGTGTATATATCGCGAGCGAAAAAGAAAGATTTCGCGAATACGAAGAACTAATATCGCGTTTATTCTAATATGAATGGCGGAATAAAAATTTTCTCGTAATAAAAACAACGTTGTAAGATATACTCAAGGATAGTGATATAGCTTTACATTGAAATACAGAAGTGCCGGTAATTTCCTTAACTAAAAACGTAAATTTCAAAGTTGTTACAATTCTACTGCAATATAAAATCATTACGAAACTTATAGACTGTAATAAACGATTACGCATATTTCCAAAAGTATACATTGAAACAAACATAAAAGTTGTTCTCTCTTGCATTCCGTGTTACCAGATGTGAAAAGAGGATATAGATTGATTTTATGACATTTAATCACATTTATTGTTTTTTTTATTTTTTTACCTAGTAAAAACTATAGACTATTCAGCCAATCTGAGATTCAGGGCGGCTTGCACCAAAATGCTTAAATCAATTTAAGTCACTAAATACGTTTTAAGTGACAGCATTTAAGGCGTTTTGACATTTGCTAAACATGTTTAAGGGACTAAATGCATTTAAGCATTTTGGTGCAAGCCGGCCACAGCCTATTTCATGACGTCATTACAAGAAATTTAAAAATCAAAGCAAAAATTGCTGCCTATTTGTCTGTTTTCTTTCCATTCGAAGATACATCTGCTTCAAAGACGAAATTAAGGTATTCAATTTCCAATTTTTTTTATATCATAAGATAGCAAACAAGCAGATGGGTCTCCTGATGGAAAGAGCCAACCATCGCTTATGGACACCAAAGGTGTTAATGGTGCGTTGCTATCTTGTGGCGAGGTCTAATGCCACATGCATAAGTTTACCGGCTACTTTACTCTCCAAACCGAAGTCACTGTCGGTGACTAGCACTGACGCTATTGCGGCAGGAAAAAGTAAGGCGGTGGTACCAGACCCGGGCGAAACAATGCAGAACTCTACCACCTAGTAGCCACGATGTTAGTGACTTGCATAGCCAATCGGTCGCCTTATGCGACATGCCTGGTAGAACAGCAGTTGGTCTATTCTTCAAAGGAGCCCGGAACCAACACGAGGAAAACGCGAAACACGCGAAATCTCGAGGAGAGTCGAATCGTATTTCACTCTATGAAAGGTGAAGCCATTGGGTGAAGCATTCAATACACAATCAATACAACCTTCATAGAGTGAAGTGCAATTCGAATCTTCTCCTCTGACTCGATCCGGTAATAGTTTAAAAAAAGTCGACGCGTCAAAATAACCTGTAATTTTTTTTTATTGAATAAAGTTTTTCTGATTTCTGATTGCCTGAAGGTGCTTCGGTTACGAAGTAAAACGCATTAAAGTACATAATTTGTGTGTTACAGCCATTGTTACTGATGTAAAAGAAAATGTGGTGGACGTGGGTGGACTATTGTCGCGTTAGGGTTTCCTTTAATTTACAGACCTCGGATAAGTTTGCCTTATTTCTTACACAACGTTTTATTTCAGTTGCATCACAGTAATTTTATACAAGATTTAGTAAATATCTTAATTTCATCTTTGAATTACTGATTTCCGCAAAGTAACGCCTGAATCTATAAGCGGTACATGTGCTTGTTGCTATCTTATGCTGATACAAAAAAAATCCATTTAATAGTTCTACGTTCTTTTTTTCATTTAAACATGATTTCACGATAGATGTGTTTAAGAACTGATTTCGACCTATGGAAAAATAAAAAACTTTTGTTTAAGAAAAAGTTAATAATTTAAAAATGACAGATTGGATTGGATGCGGTATGTATCCGCTCTAAGAATAAGGATGTGAGCACAGAATACTTAGAGACTAACAGAAGCCAATGTTCCATACAAGTAATATTCGAGCACAGCACACATAGACACTTCTCACGGCCGCGATATCTCCGCCTGGTACGGAACAAACTATACCGAACCATTCCGAGATATCGCGTCGGTGAGAGGTGTCTATGTGTGCGTTGCTCGAATATCACATGTATGTAGATTGACTACTGTTAGTTTCCAATATACTCCAGGATGTGACTCATACATATTCATAACAATGAATGAACAATTTATTCTAACGTATCAACGCATGAAAAAGTAGCAAATAGAAAATTTTTCTCGCATAATAGTGTAGTAGAAAAGTATCAGTCAAAGGCCATTAATCATTTTGGGCTGCCTTGATGGAAAAAGTAACCATCGCGTATAGAAAACAAAGCTGTTAATGGTAGTTAATCCATATGGCGAGATGGCAATGCCACATGCATAAGTTTACCAGCTACCTTAGGTACCTTCCAAGCCGAAACACAACAGTGACGCAGACGTTATTGTGGCAGGAATAGGTAAGGTAGTGGTACCGAACCAGAGCAAGACGTTTCATAACACTACCACCTAATAGTTACGTTGGTAGTGACGTGTAAGTTAAATTGTTCGCCTTTTACGACCTGTATGGCAGAGCAAGAGATGGGACTATTTTTCGATTGGATATGTTACAATAGTGATTACAGTAAGGTTTTATTACTCACCTTTAGAAATCTTTAAACAATGTTCCTGATCTGCAGGTGATCCCATAAATACGACAACCTTGTGATGAACTTTAGGCTTGAGGTGGTCTAATTGGTCTTTGACCCAAGTGAAGTTGCGTTTGACTTTGTCAAGATCCGCAGATGTGACATTTGTCAGGTTTCTGTATACCTATTTGAATGAGATCAAATAAATCCTCAAATTTATATTAAGAAGTAGTTAAATTAAAACAGCAGTTTTTTCGAATTTGTGCTTACCGACGACTTAAATCTATATAAGCCTGATAATATTAGCTTAAAAAAAAGTAAGACTAATATGATTATAACCTTAGTATTTTATACTTTTGTTGTACCTACAAATAATTTTTACGTTTTAGTTTAGAATTTAATATGTGGTGTAACTAAGCTTTTCAATCCTTCCTTGCTCCTAGTAACATAATATTACATTTCATTGGCTCTTCTCTCTCACTGGTCCCGACGACCCGATAACTTTGGCCAATGGAACACCCTAAAACTACACACGCGACACCGTCGCGTTTCGCTCATCTGCAAACGGAGCCCAAGGGCAAGAAACAGCCGATGGTCAAAACAATGCCACTAAACCTATTATTGCAAATCATGACCCCACCCTAAGCCGAGAATTGGTCTCACAGGAGACTCCCGCGGGGTGATTACGTAACTCGCAATGCGAAATTATCGTGATTGTCTAGTTATTGCAAGACACATAACAGCCTTGTACATTAGTGGTAGTCGTTGCCGCTTGATTAGTTTTGATGCTGTGACATTGCAAAAAGTGCATCTAGTGACCAGCAAGCAATTGGAGACGTTTTTGATGACTTTTTCATTATGTTTAAGAGTCATCGTTGATCGCTGGCAAATTGCAAACGTTAGGTGATACGCCTACCAGTCTTGTATCACTGCTTTACTTATTCCCGCCGAAATAGCGTCAGTACTTGTCAATGTCATATTTAGTTTAGAGGGTAAGGAAGCTGGTAAACTTATGGATGTGGTATTAATACATCGCCACATGGATAGCAATGCACCATTAACATCTTTGATGTCTATAAGCGATGGTTGTCTCTTTGCATCAGGGGAGCCGTCAGTTTGTTTGCTATCTTATAATATAAAAAAGGCTCGCAAAGCTAGGTCGGGCACTTAATTTATAATTATATCTACTAATCTAATACAATTCAAATAAGATTGTAGCTTAACAGTCTAAGCACGAGTGACTTACTTCTATATTAGAGCCACGTGAGTGATCGCCATGATCCGGAGATGTGCTTCTTTTAGTATAGACTCTTCTTTTGAGTAATAACTTTTTACTGAATCCAAAATATAGTAATAACTAAAACATAATATTAAAAAATCTATACCTGTTTGTCGACCATTAATCTTTTGTCACCAGATGGCCAGAGTCTCCAAGAATCGGAATCAATTATGTCTGCTAATAAGATATTTCCTGTAATATGGAATGTTTTACTTTAGTAAATTAATACCTAATGTAGTAGCTGTTATCGGCGATTTCGTTCGTTCGTCAACCTACCCTATAGCCTTCTTCATAACTATAACATAACTATAAAAATATGGAAGCAAAATTTTTATATATAAAAATATAAACTGTATAAAGATGCCAACGTGATTACTATAATTGTGCAAGTCTTGGTCGGATTTGTTACCAAAGCCCTCAACTATTTCTGCCAGAATAGCGTCAGTGCTTATGACTATAGGTAGTGTTTCGTTTTAGATTATAAGATTATTTTCCATTAATAACTTTGGTGTCTATAAGCAATGGTCGTTTCTTTTCATAAGAGCTATTATAGATGTTTGTGTTTTTATATATATAATAGTTAAAAAACTAAAAAAACAGGCTTTTATAAAAACTAAACTAATAATGAAAAATAAATTTAAGTTAAGAATAGTGTAAGAAAAAATTAATTCCATTTTAAAGAAAGCGTGGGGTGCATCGTTTCAATAGATATCTTAAAAATCATCCCACGCTTTTTTACAATGCAAAACATTTTTTTATTTACATTAGTTTTTGTAACTATTTTTCATTTTTTTTATATAGAAATAGCTGATCGAATAAAGAAAAATAAATCGATTTTGTCATTGGTCCTTGATAAAACTGCAAAGTTTCAAATTATAATACGACGATTTAATGTACGTCAAATCCATGTTACAAAGTTTCCGGTTGGTACATACCTATTAACGTACGGCCCAGACTAAGGCGACCCCTAGACCTACAATAAGATTGCGCAATATTACGTATTGTACAATATTATTGACCGTTTAGAATTAATATTGAAGATTGCACAATGATTGAACGAAAGTTTGAGTGGGTTTAATTTTTATTTTACAATATTTTTTTCTTGCACTGTGTAGGTTTAATATTGCATAATATTTTTCACTTCAGAGCTTGGAGCGGTCGCGGTCGGTCAGTCGCGGTGTTTAATGTATGATCGTCTCGTAAAGTTAAGCAAAATGGCGAGCAAGAAATTTTTGTCATTTCGCGGTAATTTTATTCATCTTGTTAATTTAATAGTTCATGAATGGGAAAATGAATATGGGTAAAAATTTCGAAATTCGAAATTCGACACTCGGTCGAAATTGAACATGTGACCGAAATACGTCATTCCACCGAATTTCGACATTTGATCGAAATTCAACTTTCAGCCGAAACTCAACATTCGGCCGAAATTCGACATTCAGGCCAATTCAATAATCATTACAAGCATTGATCGAAACAAAACCAATCAATAAAAGATGAAGAACGGGAGTTTTTACTTGAGTGTATACTGTATAGAATTGTTTAAAATTTATTTAACAAAATCACCAGCAGCACCACCACCAGCCGCCAAAACTTCGTCGTCAGACATGTTACTCGCATGAAAATATTGTTCAGACTGATTTGTTAATTTTATTGAGTGAATTTATTGAACGTCTGGAAACAAAGGTGTATTCAATGTTATTGCACAATAAAAGTATTGCGCAATATTATTGTAGGTCTGTGGGGCACCTAATAAAAGCGTAAAAATTAGAAGCTGGTTATTAGATTTGCAATGGTGTTAGTTGGGCGGAAGTATGTTGTTAAATTATTTTAGTAAATATAAATTAATTTTCATTAATATTTCAAAAACTCAGATTTGAATTACGGAATTAAATATATTTTTAAACTTAATCTAAAAACTTATAGCTATCGCACTGTGATCAAAATTCAACCATAGACTAAAAAATAAAATCTCTTCTAAATTTAACAACGGACTTCAGCCGTGAAGAAAATACTATACCTACAAGTTTGTATAAAATTATGTAGGTACTTCACGTGAATGTAGTGTGTGTTTTATATATGAATATAATTTGAAAATATTAGGTTTCTGCAATCTTCCATAATGTAAACTTTAACTGTTTCAAATTTCATATAAGACCGTTCACATAATTTAAAAAAAAACTGTAAACCTTTTTACAGCTAAGGAATATAAAGTGTTTTCTTTGCGTATTAATATATATTTTTCACACAGCCTCATGCCCATTCTTTGCGCAATGTCAAAGTGAAAATATTACGTACCTAGTATTGTATACTCTTTGATAATAGAGTATAGACGTTCTGGAACACTACGATTTACTGGTTCGTTGACGTGCGAGCTTAAAAAGTTTGAACCGGACAAAAGCGCGGGAAACATAAAATTTGGCGGACGTCATTTTTGGTTCTGCGACTTTTTATATTATTATTTAGCGAAACAGAGGATCGATATTAGTTTTATTTGTGTAAATATTTAATTTTATGTAAATATCATTAGTTTTACTATCAGTTTAAAGTAGGTAAGTCTCCTTTTCACTTTTTAAAATGAACAAACCCCCTGACGATCCTGGAGGTGGACCTCTCCAGGTAGCGCACTATGTTACTATAGATGAGAGTAGTGTCGATACAGATACTTCGCTTTCTTCAACTCAAACAACTAACAGGAAAAGATCTCATACATCTAATAAAATATGCAAACACTGCAATAAACGGCGTAAAAAGCGCAACAATGAATTGAAATCTACTGACTGTCAGTGCTCTCACTCTGTTTCTGAAATCTCAGATATAAATAATGCTTCGGGCGCCTCATTTATTACTGGTGATAATAATGTAAATGATAATGTTACAATGAAAGATTTGTCAAACCCCCTAACAAATAGTAAGGAACCCCAAAAACCTAAAGATTATATTAACTACCGCACACAGTATGAATCTACAGACCTTGGACCTTACGTTATTCATGTCCAAAGAGTTATTACATCTCCGACTGATAATGTTACTCTACATCCAGTCTCGTTTGGGCGATTCCTTAAAAATAATACTTTTAAAAATATAATTGATGGTAGCCTCAAGAAAATTGGACGCAACCGATTATCTCTATCATTTTCGGACCACAATGACGCAAACCACTTTATTAATGACCCTAATCTCTCAAATAAAAACTTCAAAGCTTTTATCCCATCATTTAACGTTTCACGAGTAGGCGTAATTAGAGGTGTTCCCTCAGACTGGTCACCTGAGGAAATTGCTAATAATGTTAAGGTTCCCATTGGTTGTGGAAAAATAATAAAGGTTAGAAGAATAAACCGTAAAATAACTATTAATGATAACACTACCTGGAAACCAACAGAGACAGTTGTCGTAACTTTTGATGGACAGACTTTACCGAAACGTGTCTACGTTTGTTATAATGCTCTCCCAGTAGATTTATACATTTACCCTACTATACAATGCTATAAATGCTGTAGGTACGGTCATACTAAAATAACTTGCAGATCCAACCCAAGATGCTTTAAATGTGGAAAGGATCATTGTGGAGACTCTTGTACTAGCGAGGCTGATTTCAATGCTAATTGTTGTTTATGTAAGGGATCTCACTTTGCCACTAGCAAATCATGCCCAGAACATTTAAGACAAAAAAACATTAAAATGTTTATGGCTCAAAACTGTGTCTCTTATGCCGAGGCATCAAAAAATTATCCCCCGGTCTCCAAATCATATGCTGATGCCATCTCAACACCTATTAAAACTGCTCTTCATCCACTTTTGAAAAAAAACTTAGATTTGCAAGAACAATCCCATAGGTCATACAAAAAAACAATATTTCAGAAACCTAAACCCCATACAAAAGTCAGTAAGAGTTATGACTATGATTTCCAAAATTCAGTTATTAATGAATATAATTCCACTAATTCTAGAGAAAATGGTACTTTGTTGACAAAAAATAATAACAATAATCAAGAATCAGCCTCAATAGGCATGATTATATCTTTTATTAAATTTTTATCTCAGTCCGAAGTAATAACACCGTCCAACGCTGCTTTAATGACAGAAAGTTTAATTAATTATTCTAAATTTAATGGTGATCATGGACAGTCAAGCCAAAATTCTTCAATGGAACTCGCAGAGCATCACCAACAAGAAAAGTGAATTAATTCACTTATTAAATAAATATGAGCCATTTTTAGTGGCTCTTTCAGAAACTTGGTTAAGACCAAGTTGTACTTTTAAATTCTCTGGATACACTAGTATCCGAGAAGATAGATCTGATGGTTATGGAGGTGTAGCCATCATGATCAAAAAAGGATATAATTTTTCCATTGTTAATATTCCTGTACATACTGTAAATATGTCTATATTAGCTGTTAATGTAAATAATATTTGTTTCGTGTCACTTTATATTCCACATCCAAATTTGAATATTTTGACAGAACTTAATAACCTATTAGCCATACTACCTAAACCCTTTATTGTGTTAGGTGATTTTAATTCTCATCATCAAGCCTGGGGTTGTTCCTCCAGTAATTATTATGGTGAAGAACTTTTGAAAGTCATTGAAGAATTAAATTTATGTATTTTAAACAACGGTTCTCCCACTCGTCGCACAAAACCCTCCGAAGGCAAAAGCGCTATAGACCTGTCCATTTGCAGTCCCAATTTAGCACCTTCTTTGACATGGTACACACTCCCATTTACGTTTGGAAGTGATCACTTCCCCATAATAATAAATTTCCCTTCTGCATATCATAAAACTTCACCTAAATCTACATCATATTTCAAATATAATTTGCATAACCCGGATTGGCACAAGTTTAATAATTTGATGGAAGTTGGTGTTAATATTTTGCCTAACATTTCCTCATATAATGACTCTTCTTGTGCAGAAGCCTTTACTCAATTAATTATAAAATCAGCTGAAAACACTTTTCCCATTAAAAAACAATTAACTAAGAAAATAAATACGCCACCTTGGTGGGACAAAGAGTGCACAGACGCTATTAAGGAAAGGAAAGCTGCTGAAAAATTTTATTGTCAGTATACAACTACAGAAAATTTTAATATTCTCACTAATATTATAAAAACTACTCGTCGATTATTAAAAAAGAAAAAAGCTGAAGGTTGGAAGAAATTCTGCTCTTCCTTATCACCCCAAACAAAACCTTCAAGTGTATGGTTAAACATAAGAAAATTTAGATCTGCATATAAGGTTTCTAATAATAATGAAATGTGTCCATTGTTAATAAATCAGCTGATAGATCATCTTGCTCCACCTACAGTACCAGAATGTATCCTTTCTCTTCCTTCTACTTCTTCTTCAGACAATTTTTCCCCTTTTACGTTATTTGAGCTTAAAGGTATCCTTCAAAATGTTAAAGACTCTACTCCTGGATGGGATAATATTAACTACTCATTTTTAAATAACATGACTGATAAATCTCTATCATACTTATTAAAGGTTATGAACTCCCTTGTTTTTACAGGTAATATACCTCAGACATGGAAGTCTCATTCTGTTATCCCTATCCTTAAACCTGATAAAAACCCTTCTGACCCTTTTTCATACAGACCCATTGTGCTTTCATCAGTTATGTTGAAAATTCTAGAGCACCTTGTCAAGCTTCGCTTAGAATGGTTTATTGAAAGCAGAAATTTATTAAGTCAAAGTCAGTATGGTTTTAGGAGAGGAAAGAGCACCATAGATAATATTAGCTTACTTATAACTGATATTAGATTAGCTTTTACTCATAACAAATCTGTTTTAGCAGGTTTTTTAGATATATCCTCAGCATATGATAATGTAATTCTATCAATTCTGAAAAATAAGCTAGTGAAATTAAACATACCATTTTATTTAATTAATGTTATTATGAATATTGTATACAATAGAACTATTAATTTAGCAAATGACCCTAATCATTTAAAAAGACAACAATATAAAGGTCTTCCACAAGGTTCTGTTTTAAGTCCAATCCTTTACAACATATACTCATATGATATAGAAACTGTAGCAACTAGCAATGTAAACGTTCTTCAGTATGCTGATGACCTCCTTTTATACTCAACTGACAAATCTATACAGATGGCTTGTGATAATCTTTCCATGTCTATTCTATCCCTACAGACTTGGCTTAATAACAATGGTCTTGATATTTCTGTTTCTAAAAGTTCCATAGTTTTATTTTCTCGCACAAAATTTCCACCCCCTATAAATATTACTTACAAAAATAGTTCAGTTCCTGTTAAATCGAAAACAAAATTCTTAGGTATAATACTAGATAATAAACTCCAAGGACTAGATCATTGTGAGTATATAGCAGCAAAGTTTGAACGTAATATCAATTTAATGAGATGTGTTTCTGGGGTTTGGTGGGGTGCACACCCATCTACATTAAAACTTATGTATAATGCATTAATAAGAAGTTTATTGGATTATGGAATGTTTTTACTAGAACCATGTAGTAAGATTGGTCTAAAGAAAATTGACTCTGTTCAAATTAAAGCATTACGAATTGTTCTAGGAGCAATGAAATCCAGCCCTGTTTCTGCCCTACAAGTAGAATGTGCTGAACCTCCATTACATTTACGACGTAAATATCTATCTGACAGGTTTTTCCTTCGCACTTTGGAATCACAAAATCACCCTCTGCTTACAAAGCTCTCTAGTCTTAGTGATTTAATGTCAGATAAGTATTGGAAACACAAAACAATCCCAGCCCTTGTATACAGCTATATGAAATATCACAGCCTTAAGCCTTTTACTTTTACATCCCCTATAAATCCCTTATATAAACACAATTATGAATCATTAACTCTGCAGCCTATTGTAGTAAATTTAGGTATAGATAAACAATCTTTGTATGCCAATCAATATTTTAACAATATTATCAATGAAAAATGGCAAGATTTTCATTTGATTTTTACTGATGCATCCAAAAATAATAGTAATGTTGGAATAGGTGTATACCATAAACAGTACAATATTGTTCAAAAAATCAAATTTCCACCGGAAGCATCTGTATTTACAGGTGAATGTTATGGACTTTATAAAGCTGTAGAATACATACACATTATGAAACTACCCAAGTGTATGATTCTGACTGATTCACTGAGTGCTCTACATTGTTTGCAAAAGTTCCCTTTAAAATCCAAATTTATTCCTCCTATTATTTTAGACTTAAGAAATCTTTTATACAAATGTACTTTTAAATATAATCATATTATTTACTTTGCCTGGGTTCCAAGCCATTGTAATATCACTGGAAATGAGCGAGCTGATCGGTGTGCTAAAGAGGCAGTTCAGTGTGGTGATTTATACCCCTACATTAATTATTGCCATGATCTAGCTGCTCTCCCTAAACTCCATCTTAAGCAGTCATGGCAAAGTGTCTGGGATAGTGGTACATTGGTGAAAGGCAAAACCTATTCCCAATTACAACCATTGATACCTTCTAAACCTTGGTTTTCTGTAGTGAAATTAAATAAGTTGTCAACATCTGTTATCACCAGAATGAGGCTTGGTCACACTAATTCTCCTGAACACCTCTTCAAGCTACACATCAAAGATAGCAATGTTTGTGAGTGTGGCACTGATATTGGAGATCTCAATCATATATTTTTTGCTTGTCCTAAATACAATCATTCATCATTATATAACAATCTATATTCTAATGACATTCCTTTACCTACATCCATTCTAACCCTGTTATTAAACCCTTGTATGTATAATATTCTTTCATTATTCATTCAAGAAAATAATATTAATATTTAAGCGTAGTTAGATACATTTAGTATCTAATACCAAATTAATATTAACCCACTTGTAAATATTATACAAATAACTAAGTATTATCTCTGTATATATTTATTTAAATATTATTGTTGTAAATAATTTATAATTTTAGTATCTATGTTATTTTGATTACTTTCTGATCCTCTATTTTCCTGTCAATCCAAATTCCAAATCCTAGTTTATTGTCTAAAATATGTTTCCTCGTTTTACTTGATCATGGCAGTTGCTTAACGCCCATGCCAAAAAGAAAAAAAAAAAAAAAAAGTTTGAACCGAATTGCCACATTTCATATGCTTGTTCTTTTTTTATTTCGGTTTTCTCTCACGTATTCTTTCTGATGACTTTTTATGTTAGTTTAATGGAAATCGAAAGCTGACATAATAAATCAAACCAGCAATAAATGCTAAATATATTAATTTCTAGTTCACCATCCGGTTTTTTATGGGATAGGAGAATAAAATATCGGCTGCTATTCCATCGGAAAGTTTCAAACTTATAACTTCTTTAGTTGCATAAAATAGGGCCATGATTAGATCTTATATTGGTATTTAATCGAGTCCATAATCCTATTTTTCGAATTTGTGGCGTGCTAATTTTGGAATTATATTTCTCATTAAATTTAAAATTTAGGATTTTGGAAAGTGTGTCAAATTTCAGTTTTTCTAAGAAAAATAATTGAATATGTGTCCGCTGTTAATGGGGCTAATCAAATCAAAAGTGCATTTTAAAATGTAGAGTAATATAATTTATTGCACCTTACTACGCTCTTCAGGGCTAGCGTGATGATAAATAATTATTTACACAGCTTTACTGAATCTGAAGAGTTTGTTTTTGTTTGAACGCTCTTGTCTCTGGATCTACGCGCATCCTAGTCTACGAATTTGAGCAACACAAAATAAAATGTTTTTTATCACAATATTTAAAAAAGTTACCTTCTGAGTCAACTCCAAATTCAATTTTCATGTCGATGAGTGCACAATCTCGAAGGGCCCACGCTTTTTCCAAAATCTCAAACACGAGGATTGTGACTTTGCGCATGTAATCTACTTCATCTTGACCTGTAGAATAAAAAATCATTAATTTGTTTCTGAAATTATACAGAATTTTTCCTTCAACGTCATTCCACAAGAAATTTAAATGTAGTATATAATGCTTTTGTTTTATGCTTCTATCATAAGATAGCAAACAAGTAGATAGCTCTCGTAATGGAAACAGACAACCATAGCCTATAGACACCAAAGATATTAATAGTATGTTGCTATCCTTGTGGCGGGGTCTTAATGTCACATATCAGCTACCTTACCCACCAAACCGCAACACGACAGTGATAAGTACAGACGCTATTGTGGTAAGAATAGGTAAGGCGGAGGTATCAGTAAAGGCGGGACAATGCAGAACTCTCCGACCTAGTAGACATGAAGGTAGAGACTCGTATAGGCAATCGTTCACCTCTTACGAACTGCCTGGCAGAACGGCGGAATATATCCTGTTCTTCAAAGGGGTTTTGCTCATCAACAAACCGAGACCAAGATAGACCAGCTGAAGGACAAAACAATGCCACTAGCCCTCCCGTCGCAAATCACGACCCCACCCTAAGCAGATGCTCGGTCTCATATGATATACCATTAGGGTGGTTGGCGTATAGTCCAACCCATAATGTAAACTCTGGTTGAGCACTCTACTCGCCTCACGCGTCCGATCTAACTGTGACAGCCTATAAGGCCAGCGGCAATATAGTCATTCCGAAAAAATAAGAGATGAAGTAGATATGATAGTTTTTTTTGACGAATCCCGTAAATCCATGTTTGTGTAGTCGCATCCTTGTCCTGCGGCCGCTATCGTGTAAAAAGTTTTTATGCTATATCGGACAATTTGTCACACAAAAATTTCCTCTGACTTTTGATACCCCAAATGTAATTTTTCACTTGACTAAAACAAACATACCTATACACTCATAGGCACATGCATGCATACATGCATACACACATGCGCATACAGAAACTTTAGAATATAAATTCTAATGACTATAAAGTGGTACTGTAATTTTGTAAAATTATTATTCTAATTAGGTAGTGGGAAGTTAAAATAAATATTTATCATTGTTTACCAATAACAAGGCCATTGAAGTTAAACTTGGCTGATACGATCTGTTCCTCGGACCACTGCGGGTCATGGTTGGCGTCGTCCTTGAAGAAGGTTTCCTGTTTAGGCGGAGTGAAGCGGAACCCTTCGGGGACGCCTGGGTTGCGTTTGAGGAATGATCCAGTGGCCAGCCGCCGAGTTACCCATTCTATTGGAACCATTTCACATTTCTTTGATATGAACGCGTTTGGTGCGGCAATTTTTATGAAGGCAGTTCTAATACCTGAAATTTAAAATATTTAGCTATAAATATATATATACATTTAAATTATATAGATTTCCTCGGGGTATAGTAGATGTCTACTTGGCTTACCGCGGTTCTAATGTTCAGCATTCCTTACTTAAGTCGGGTAAAAAAGACAACCTATTAAAGCTTTTAGGAGAACTTTTGAGGATTAGCTTGAAGTTTGGTGGTGGAATATTTACCGTGCCTCCAATGACGATACTGATCACCGCCCATCTTTATCTAACCGGTGAATCGTGATGAACCAGATTATCTATTAACGTTTGGTTCACACTCCCTTCTCCGTAGGGTAAACAGCCTGATGACTTTTATTTTTGTGATAAGCTATATTTAAATTAAAAAGGAAAGCAAAAGTAGTCCTAAATCGCGGTATAACAATTATTTATTTGTACCGATATATACATATTTTAACGCCATTCAGGCGGACTTGGTCCCCAGGCACCTTGTCTGGCTAGTTGCTGGGAAGATCTTGCCTTTTCCATCCTTTAGGGACTTGTCAATCTTCTCAGTAGTGTGATGTCACTTCGATGACTGTTAGTTACTGGCAAGCTGGTTCTGTTACTTAACCTGCGGTACCGACCGGCGCGTGTGAGGCCACAATGATATTTTTGTTATCTAGGGTTCATTTGTACGTAGTATACCTAAACATAGATTTTACTATTTGCAGAGTGACTTAGGTCACAGAATACTGGAGACTACAGAAGACAAACTCGTGTATGTACTAGACGGTCGCGCTAGGGTTGTCACTTTGGCTTATGCACAAAAAACTGGCGCTAGTATCTTACTCCAGTAAAATAAAGGTTTAAATTAAAAACATGTCACTCTTTTTTACATTTTGCATAGAATGTAGTCTTAATGATATGAAAATGTTATGTAAAGGTAATTTGGTCGGCAACCACCGGTAAGCGTTGAAAAAAAAATTAAAGTGTTTTTTGCAATTACTCAAAAGTGATAAAAGATAAACAAATTTTTAATGACATGTGTAGAACTTATAATTTTACATTTTTCTTTGTACCAAATCTATCTTTGTACCAAATTTCATCCAAATCGATTCAGTGGTTTAAGTGAAAAGAAGAGATAGACAAGGTTACTTTCGCATTCATATTTAAGTATGGATTAACGACATTTTATTATCAGCGTAAGGCATTTTCTAAAACAAAAAACTAACTAACTAAACATAAAAAACGATAATTCACTGTTTAATGATGAGTTTAAACGACCGTTCACTGCACAATTACGATAACTTTTTATTTTTGGTTCCATTTTTGTACGAAAAAGTAATTAGCTACAACCGCCCTCGTATTGAACCGAAACACTCCGAGATTTCGCGTACGTCAGAGGTGTCTATGTGTGCGTTACTCGAAAACACTATTCGTATGTAGATTGTCTTAGTCTCTAGTATTCTGTGCTTAGGTGTTAATAGGCTGACCTATCCTAGCTTAGGCAAGCATATGGATACTTTTGAGATAAGAAGATTGCTAATCAAAATATGTTGAATTTGTTGTCGTGTCCGTAACAATATCTGACGCGAATTGAATACATAAGGCGGTGGGACCGTACCCGGCGAAAAATTGCTGACTCTACCACATAGCAATCACAAGACGTATAAGTATAGCGCTCGACGGAATCCTCAAGCCGAGAGCCGCTTTCCCACTAACTTTCTCACTCTAGCAAATATAATAGATTGTCCATAAAACGCATGTGAAATTACATCCTCCTCACACAATTCTCAACACACCATTAACATCTTTATAGTCTGCAAGTTGTCTCTTTCTATCAAGTGAGCCACACATGACATAAAAAAATATCGTGATAAAAATAACCCTCCTTGGTAGAAGTTTATTTATATGTTATATTGTAGGTATATTACATATAAAGTAATAATATATATTTCATAATAAATAAGCAGCAGAGATATCTAATCATATTTATTTTCGCGAGAGGGTCACAGATGTCAACAAAATAACTGTTGCAACAAATACATGTATGGAAAGAAATGTTTATGTATTTTATCACATCTCATATTGACGTAATATTCCAAGAGTTCATGGTACAAACAAGTTTCGGTTGGTGTTTGGTTTAGTTTTTTAATAGTTAATGATATCATGCTAGTTTTCTCTCAGGGTAAGCAGAGTAAACGATCAAAAAAACACTCCTTTTTTTGGTTCAATAAGATTCACTGACTTATAAATTGGCGACATATGTTAATCGTAGGTAATTCCATCGCCATATTTTGCAAATTTTAAACTTTTATATTTCCCCTTGACCAGAAGTGTTCCAGAAGTTTTTTTCAGTTTTTTTTACAGAAGAGGGTGCAAATGAGCAGGAGGTGTACCTGATGTTAAGTGAATACCGCCGCCCATGAACATTTGCAATACCAGGGGGCTTGCAATTGCATTACCGGCTTTTTAAGGATGAGTTAGCTCTTTTCTTGAAAGTCCTCAAGTCGTATCCGTAATTGGTTCCACAAAGAGGTAGCGCGAGGCAAAATGTGTAGAGAAAAACGCAAGGTTGAGATGGTAAGCGTTGAATTTGATTTATGACGCGATATCCGATGATGGAATTCAGCGGCAGGAATTAATCCTTTTCGGGTTAATTCGTTGGACCATTCTCCATGGTAGATGCGATAAGAAGATGCAGAGCAAACCTAAATCTCTGTGTAATGCCAAAGAGTCAAGCCGGTTAGAAATAGTCTGGTCGTCAACGATTGGAACCGCTCTACGCTGAATTCGATTAAGAGGATGAAACTAGTAACGGGGAGCCCCGGGCTAGAAATGAGAACAGTACTCCATGTGAGGCCGAATTTGGCCTTATAAAGTTGGAGGCGACTGGCGGCAAGAATTGTTGTTTCGCTCTACTGGGCACAGCAAGATTTTTGGAGGCTACAGTTTAGCCTTTTCTTCCAAATGACCGCTGAACTGAACGTTATTGGATATATCGATTCCCGGGATTCCGATACTGGCTGAGGCTGTCAGGAGAGTATCTACAAAACGAGGTGATACGACAAAGGGTATTTTTTTTGCAAGAAACGCGCAAAGTTGTGTATTCTTGGGGTTGAATGTGAATTGTGTGATGTGGACTTTTGACGACCTCATTTCGAGACATTGGGAGTCGAGTCACACACGACCTCAGACATAAGCTGGTTCCAGCTCTCTTCGACGTGTTCCCTAGAAATACTACTACGGCCGGAGTATGAAGCATCAACAGTACTGACATCTGCAGAGTAACGAATGTTACTAATTCGCAACATGTCATTAATATGCAGAAAAACACTTTATATGATAGCACCTAGCTTTGGGGAACACCAGCATTGACAAGTTTAAGGTCGAACGCACCGTCAACCACGAGCTTGATGCTCCGGTCAGCCATAAAAACTGTTGACTCATACTGAATAAAAATCATCACGCCAATTTTCTTCAGTGTAGACAGGGTGAACTGAACATCAATAGATAAAGAATATCGCTTGTATGTTGCGATAACCTAGATCGACTGCTTGGTGTCCATTTAATGGCACAGGGGTTAGCACCAGGCGTCTGCTAATGGGATTTAGATTTTCAAGAATAACCCGGAAACTATCTGCGCTTTTTTCATTCTTTTTTCAAAGATGTGCAATTTAGACCGTTTAAGGTACCTACATTAGTTCTAATTACCATTCTGTTTGTTATTTGTCATATGTTGTCTAATATTTTTGTTATAATGTAGATGGGCACGACCACCTACCTATCCAAATGTATGTGAACTATTCGTGAAACGGGGCATTGGTGACTTGTAACAGAGGTCTCGAACCTATAACAGGCACAAGTCACCTCACAAAATAAGTAAGCCGCTTACCACAAAATTTTTAGCATCTTTCCCCGTGTTGGTCCCGGGCTCCTTTGAAGAATAGGCCAACTGCCGTTCTGCTAGGCAGGTCGTAAAAGGCGACCGATTGGCTTTACGAGTCACTAACATTGTGGCTATTAGGTGGTAGAGTTCTGCAGTGTCTCGCCCGGGTTTGGTACCACCACCTTACCTATTCCTACCGCAATAGCGTCAGTGCTTGTCACTGTCGTGTTCCGGTTGGATGGTAAGATAGCCGGTAAACTTATGCATTATTAGACCTCGCCACAAGATAGCAACGCACCATTGACATCTTTAGTGTCTATAGGCGATGGTTGCACTTTCCACCAGGAGACCCATCTGCTTGTTTGCTATCTTATGATATAAAAAAAGAGTATTTTACAAAGCAAGGAATTTATTGTGAGAGAAGATAAACGCGTCTTATTTTTTTTAGATAGAACAATTTTAAGTCTTCATTTTAGTGTGACATAAGATGCTTCGATCGGTGTATAATCCAATTGATATTTAAGTCCCAAATTTCAGTTACGAGACAGTATAGGTACCTACACGTACTCTCAATTAGATAATATATAATATATACCTAATACCCGAATACGTTTCGAAACGGAAACCTATAAGTTTGCTAATAAACAGAGTATAGTTAGTCCTAAAATTTATATTTATTAATTGTTAGGCTCTGGCTATGTTACTGCAGACCGTTTATGATGAAAAATACAAGGTAGGTAATGACGATGTCTCGGGCTGCGGCCATGTTCCATGCCATTATCTATACATATAATAAAATCGTAGGAAAGTCAAAACTGTACAATGAATATTTTTTTAAAAGAATACTTGGGGCGTGATCTACAATCGATATGGAAGCTAAAAATATAGTTTTTTGAATTTTTGCCTGTTTGTCTGTATGTATGTCCGGGGTAAACTCAAAAAGTACTGCATGGATTTACTTCAAATTTTGCATGAATATTACTAACAGGTCGGGTCAACATACAAGCTACACGCTATCATGCTATCACCTATGGGGAAGGAGCAGTGCGGAGTTAACGAAGTCCGCGCGGACGAAGTCGCAGGCAACAGCTAATTTTACATAATCCTGCAGCTAAGGCTTACATGTGTGTCGCTATCGTGATCTTATCTAGAGGGTAAGGTAGCTGACAATATTATGTACTTGGCATTATAATAATAATAGTAATTATTATTTTATTAAAAAAAAATTCAATAATTACAAATATTCACACCACTACATAGGGGAAAACGCACTTTAACATGTGTAGTGTCTAGTGATGGTTGGATCCACAGACCAGATGAATACTGGATCATTGGATCTTACTGTCATGAGAACTATGAGTTTAATAACGTGAGCTTATTTACTGCCACATGTTTGCACACCATATCATGGCAAAATATGTTGGTAACCTAATTATTTTTTATTAACTTGCAACACCCATATTTTTGCAAATAAATATTTTCATTTCACATCATCTCTGTCTGAAATCATTCACTGTCGGACAGAAACGTCTTCAACTGACGCGCTAGAGCTCGTTAATTAAAACGTTCCATCTCCAGTCACCAACCACACAGCCCAGGCTGTATGGTCGGTGTCTCCAGTAGACCCTAAAGAAATTTCCGTGTGTCAAGGATGTAAAACGCATAAGTTTATCAGCTACCCTGCCCTCCTAACGGAACACGACAACGATCAGTACCGACGCCATTGCGGAAAATTTAAACGTAACGGTGCGTGGTACCAAACGATGCTAGACGTTGCAAAACACTCCCACTGTGTTAGTAGAAAAAAATTAACAGTTTACAATATTAAATTATATTCTAAGAGGGGAAATGGAATTGTTACGTACCAGCTGCCTTAAGGATCTCAAAGACTTTAGCGTTGGTCTGATTAGAAATTTCGGCTTTGCCTTCCATATCGTGCGCTTTAACGCCATCTCCGGCTGTGATTCTGTCTTTATTTAGAAGCAGGCAGTGTCCTGGTACATCAGGTAAGTCGAACACCTGCTTGGTTTTGCCCTCAATGATAAGTTTACCCAGCCTAAAGCCACCAACTGTAATAAAAATATAAATATTTAAAAACAGTGCTAATTTTAATGTTAGTAGAACATAATCTATATTATATCTATATTAATATTATAAATGCGAAAGTTTGGATGTTTGGATAGATGTTTGTTACTCAATCACGCACAAACTACACAACGGATTTGAATGAAATTTGGAACACAGGTACACAGGAATATCACATAGGCAACTTTTTATCCCGAAAAAATAGTTGTTCCCGCGGGATTTTTTATTAATTTATTTACCATTTATTTCAGGCAACATGTTCCAAATTAACCAAAAACTTTTATGATGCAGTGGGCTGCACGTTGCAGCTAGTGCCGCATATATCCTTACTAGCTCCAGCGTGCAGCCCGCTGAATTATAAAAGTTTTTAGCGAATGCCGCGGGATTACTTGATTTTTCTGGGATAAAAAGTAGCCTATGTGCTATTCCAGGTCATCATCAACATGTGTACCAAATTTCATCCAAATCAGTTCAGTAGTTTTTGCGTGATTGGGTAACAAACAAAACATCTAATCTTTCGCATTTAAAATCTATATACATATCTATACATATAATAAAATCGTAGGAAAATCAATGTATGTCCGGGGTAAACTCAAAAAGTACTGCATGGATTTACTTCAAATTATGCATGAATATTACTAACAGGTCGGGTCAACATATAGGCTACATATTATCACGCTATCACCTACGAGGGAGGAGCTGCGCGGAGTAAACCAAGTCCGCGCGAACGAAGTCGCGGGCAACCGCTAGTATTATTAATATATTAAAATCGTAGGAAAGTCAATGTATGTCCGGGGTAAACTCAAAAAGTGGTGCGTGGATTTACTTCAAATTTTGCATGAATATTACTAACAGGTCGGGTCAACATATAGGCAACACATATTATCACGCTATCACCTACGGGGTAGGAGCTGTGTGGAGTAAACGAAGTCCGCGCGGACGGAGTCGCGGGCAACAGCTAGTATTAATGTATATGTAGATATAGATTACTAGTAGATACGCGCGGCTTCGTCCAATATAAACTCAGGTTCTGATATTTAAAAAAAAACAGCCGTCACGGGACGCCTGGCAGATGTGAAACATCGGGGTCGCGTAGTTGGTTGCCATGGCGACACGTCGCCACACTGTACACGCTACTAAATACGGACTGTATACTTCGCTGTATACCCTACCTTAGTACATAATATTATAGCGTGGCGACCCGTCGCCACGGATGCCGCGTCGCCACGCCAACGACCCGGTTTACACCTGCGCCAATAGATGTTTCATATAAAAAAATGACATACAATCTTTTATATCCTATTTTAAATCCATAGATGTTGATAATTGAAAAAATGTAGCCTAGGTTTGACTCCGGCTTCAGTTATCTCCTTGCCAAATTTCATTTAAATCGGTCCAGCGTTTTAACCGTGAAAACGTTACAGACAGACTGTCTCGCATTAATAATATGAATGTGGATTTACCATCTGATACCCGTGACTGTGTGATGTTTATTATTAAAGAACACATCGCTGAATGAGTAGTGTTTTTTAAATCGTAGTTACCTAAAAGCTTAATCATTTTATAACCTTCATAAAAACGTTCTTTTCTTGTACATTATCTGTATCTACTGCATAATATGCAATCATTAAAAATGTTTCATGTAAATCGATTCAGCTTTTTTATGTGGTAACATCTTTGGGGCCATCCATAAATTACTTCACAGGTTAAGAGGGAAGGAGGGGGTCGCCGAAGTGTGACATTGTGTGACAAGGTGTATAAAATCGTGAAGATCATATAAAATCGTGAAGGAGGTGCAAGGGAGGGGCCCCAAATTTTGTGACATCACATTTTTTCAAGATATAATATTTTATTTCTAAGTATTACAACACTAAATTTAAAAAGCTACCTGGGTAAATAAAAAAATAAACGAATGAGATCATTATTCCAATGTGAAATTATAAAATATGTGACATCACAAATGTGACCAGATGTGACAAGGACAGAGCAGGGGTCAAAAAATCATGAAATGTCGTGTGACGTAATTTATGAATGGCCGCTTTCCTATGGAATGATTTGGTAAAAAGCAACGGAATTGTTTAAGGCGAGGCATCGCTTAAATAACAATTTTACAAAAATTACACGATATAACTGAAGATATTATCTAAAGAATGTGCTAACTCATTACATGATAGAATGTACTTTAGACGATCATATAAAATTCCGAAAACAGGCTAAAAAAATGTGTAAACGGTTGACCCTACAGGCCATTCCTGAAACTTCCCGCTAAATTAAGCTATTTTAAGCTCAAAAGAGTAAAAACTATAAACATAATTTTTTTCAGTTCAAACATCTATTTTGTTAAAATGGCAGTAGGTATACTGATTTTTGAAAAGTTGTATATTCTGGAAACACTGATTGAATTTGATGTTTCGAATGACATTCAACTCAATTTTTGAGATCTAAAATATTGCTTTAGCTAAATAATCGATAGGTTGAAAAATTTTGTAGCAATGTCAAAAAAAACATTTTTTTCAAATATTTTCATTTTTAATTCATTCAATCATTAATAAATCCTTAATAATTCAATCATTTATAAATCCTAAACAAATTGACGGATTTTGATCCAATTAACGGTATTTGACGCAGTTTTTAAAGGCGTATTCCATCGGTGTATCGTGTGTATCGGTGTAGTAAGTCCATCGGTGTATTAGCCTGAAAATTATTTTAAAAATATAAAGTAAATTTGCTAAAAATGGCGTAATTTTAATATTTGAAAAGCTGTAACTTTTGAAAAAGATTCGATTTCGATTTTTGAAATGCCATCTGACGTAATTTTTTTTAGTTCTAAATTATCGTAAAATATCAAAAAATGATTGGTTGAAAAATTTCAAAGTTATGTCGAAAAAACACTTTTTTTTAATTTTTCGTCAACGATTTCTCCCAAACGGATAAAAAATTTATGCAATTTATTTGTGTTTTTTTTGACGCACTCGTAACTACCTATGAGATTTTTAACCAATCGACTTTTGATATTCTCAGAGTATTTTATTAATTAAAATGCCGTTTCAAAAATCAAAACCGAGTTAGAAACTGTTTCAGAGGGAGGTGGTTGAGCCACGAAAGGCCCAAAGCGGACGCGGTTGAATCGGCAAATATCACCTTTTTTTTCGCAAAAAACATGATTAAATTAAGGAAAATTGTGTTAAAATAAGTAAAATATGGCTAATATCTTATTTTACTATGAAATTCAAACAGTTCCTTTTCAAGTACTTTAGTATCGACTGGGAAAGTCGAAAGACGGAAAAATATCACGACATCTCACCAAGAAAATAGTTTTGGGGGTCGCCAAAACGCTAAAATCACCGCCAAAATTTATGCGCCGTTTAGAAACTTTATATCTGTAATGTTCTAATTATTACTATTACTTATCTAGTGAATTTAGTTACCTAGGTAGGTACATGTAATTTTTTTTTTGAAATGTGCAGTGTGGGCCTTACCTTTAGGTATATTACAAAGTGCCTACTCTGTGGCCTTACCACTCACCATCAGCTATCTACTAAAATAAGTACAAATAATATTGAACGAGAATCAGAACAAAGATTGTACCTAATATAATATCTTGAAACGGATCAGTGACTGATCATACTCATAACTCAAGGTCGTTAGCAAACAATTCCGTAGACCGTAAGTCGTAACCATAATAATAATTGTGTAAAAAACAACCGGCTGCGGCCTGCGACGGTGCGACAGCCGGCGACGGTTCAATGTTAAAACTCTACTAAGAAAAGTGAACGTTTCATTACTGACATCAGCTGGTGTATTTATACGCTTTTTAAATTGGGTAGAATAATATATATATTATAATTGTACTCACCTTCTTTTGGTTGAGACATTTTTGATAACTAAATTAACAATAATATAATCAAAAACGAGTTGACCAGACAGCTTGCTTAATAAATCTACCACTGTTGTTAATTTCAACGTCTTTATAAAGATACTTGCGGCTTGAAAATATGATCACCATGTGCTCTACGTTCTCGCGTGTTTGGCTTGTCAAAAGTTGATAACAAGTTTCATAGTAGAATTGAATAATCTTGGTAATGTAACTTTTGTTTCGAGCTATGTGAGAATAATTATATCAAATTGATGTGTATGTAAACATATTGTAGTTTATATCCATCTGTTCAGTTTATATTTATTAACTCTATAATAAATATATATTTTTTTCCACATTTTTATCTGTACATTATAATAAATCTCTTTCATATAAATTTGCGACAAAGTCTGAACAAGCAATATTCAACAACGGTGACGTGTGGATAAAATGACGTGTAAAATCGCGTACTAATTGTATTTTTATGTAGTCACAGATTTTCATATATTCTGAAATTTTAATAAATGTAGGCTAACAAGAAATTGAATCTTTATTTGTAAGAAATATGTGTAAACATAATTTATATATGTCTTTTGTAGTGAATTGTAAAATTTGTTAAATAGTTTTTATTTACATTTACATATAAATATGTAATTATAAAACTTGTGGATTTAAAAAGTAGAAGTTTTATTTATTAGCAATTAAATAAAACTTCTACTTTAAAATATGGATAAATTAACCTACTAAAATTATGGATAAGTTAACCAAAATAAAATAAATAGTTATAGTATACATATTTGATGATGTTTATTCAGTAATGACCTGTTAAGAATGCTGATAAGTAAATTTGAAAGAACGGAAGGTTCCTAAACTTGGTTGGGAGAACATTCCAAACCCTTACAGATTGTGATACAAATGACTGGGAGACAATTTTAATATACTTAGTAGCTTAAAGATTAAAAATATTATTTGTGCACTAATTACGAGATTGTACTGTATTATGAAATTGAAACTTAGAGTTAGTTAACTTTAAAAGGCTGATGGATCATATAAAATCGTGAAGGAGTATGTAGTGTCCGAATTACCCTACGCTGACTAATCAGGACATATTTTAGTTTGAAACTATATAGGAAGACGTGGTCATACTTGCGAAGTCTGTCAATAAAAAGCAAGGGAACAAAATTATGCAACTGCTTAGCAGACGATACAATACATCAAAAAGATTTTCACTTAAATCTGAATTTGTTTTAAGTTACATTGTCCGAGATCAACAAAGGTCGTGCTTTAGAAGTATGTTCTATACATTTACGTGGTTTGACCTATTTACTTTCAAAAAATTATAGAGGAACTCCTTATTTTAAAAGTCCAAAACCGAATCTATACATATAACCTCTCACTTCACTTTGGTAACTAATGAGACCTTTGAGAAGAAGAAACGTTAATACACTATGGTCTCTACAGGAACCAACGCTAACTTCATCTAAAAAAACATTCTTTTTAGGGCGAGCGAAGCGAGCCCTACAGTAGGAGACTTTCTATGCACTTTTGTGGTACCGTTTTACTGAAAAAGTATAGCACTTTTAGTTTTGAACTTTGACGTGATAGTTTAAAATCATGTCTAGATATGATCTAATATTAAAATACAATTTTATAAACATAAAAAAATTAGAATATACATGTTGTATTAGAATTTTATTACTACTAACGCCATCTATTATGTAACTAACGAGTTAAAATGCTACTTTAACGTGGTAGATTTAATTCATTTAATTCATTTTCATTCACTCCATTTTAATACAATATTAATGTATTAATACACTTGTAATTTTTAACTTCCGTACGTAGCGTATGTGGATAAGGAAGTTACTTATTTTGCTCCGATTTGCAAAAATCGAGTTTTCACCAGATGTACACGTTTTGAGGTCCTAGGAACCTTTTCCAACTACTTTCGCGATGACGTCAGTGTGTCTGTATGTGTGTATGTGTCTGTATGTGTATGTATGTATGTAAACATCTCACAACTTTTAAACGGCTGGACCGATCGAAACGCGTTTGATGGCATTCGATTGGATTCCACTCGAATTAGACTTCCTGAAAATTTGAATCAAATAGGCCCAAGGGATTTTGAGAAATTTTGAAAATACCCTAAAAAATTTTTGGCGAAACAGATTTTTTAAATATAACTTCCAGGTTAATGTACCGATTGAGAACAAAAACTAATCAACTCTATTCTTTAAAAAAATACGTCTAATGCATATATTGCATCAAAGCGGTTATCTGTTTGGAAGTAATCTTTGACAAAAATTTTGGCTTTTTGAAAAAATGTTTTTTTACATTGCTTCGAAATTTTTTAACCTACAGATTATTTAGCTAAAGCAATAGTTAAATTGAGTTGAATGCCATTTGAATTTGACCATTTGAAATTTGATCAATTTGATCATCGTTTCCAAAATATACAGTTTTTTAAAATCAATATACTGGCATTTTTATCAAAATAGACTGCATGTATGATTATTTCGTTGCTTCATTCGTACGTGTTTTTCTGTTTTTTGTGACTTAGCAATTGAGACATTCAATATTTCCTAGAACTGAAAAATCTATGCTTATAGTTTTCACTTTTTTGAACTTAAAATACCTTAATTTAGTGGGAAGTTTCAGGATTGGACTGCAAGGTAAACCGTTTACAGATTTTTCACAATATGATTATTGTGAAATAGTACAATTGTATTAATTGATTAATATTGTATTGAGATCAATTTCCAATCTTAGCCCGAGGGGAAAAAGCTAAAAAAAAGGTATATTCATGCCCGTATACCCGAAGGGGTAGGCAGAGGTACAACGTGTGCATCCTCGATTAGCCGAAGATACGTCTTAGTCCTACAACGTGATAAGTGACCAGTCTATCACCAACCGAGCACATTTCCAATCCCAGGCAGCGTTGTTTTTATTAGAAAATTGAAAAAACATATTTTTGATTTGTCTGACTCGGGAATCGAACCTCGAGGGTTTCTCTGAGAGAAAAATTCGAAAAATTTATTCGCTGAGTTTCTACCGCCAATACTTCGTGCCTACGGTAAGTCCAATATTAATCCTAAAAATATTGAAGGTTAATTAAATAAAACATAATAAAACCTTCCAGATTTTAGAAAAAAACTATTAATCTTAGCGAAATGTTAAAAATGTGTTTTTCTTTATAAGATCAACTTTCATTTTCAATACCCTTTTTTCCTTGAAAATTCTTTTAAGCTATAAATAAAAATTGATTTCTATTAATATTAGGCTTTAAGAGCGAAGTGGTGGCGCGAGATGGATCTTGAGTTGCTACATATTATAGGTAGACCGTACTATATTATAGGTAGACCAGAAAATATGGTGTAAAATTTTAGTATGTAACCTTTATATTTCTTCAGTGTATATAACATTGATAATAATAAAAATTGTGTTTTTAATAAATCAAGAAAATTTTAAAGAATTTGAATTTGAAAGAATTTTTCTTGTAAGTACTAAAAATGTAGTCTTAGGAACATGTTTTTTTTATTTTGGTTTTATTTTCCTGCGTCCTCCTAGACCAAAGCCTGACGATGCCTTTGATGGGAATGTTTGATGAAAATGGGAACTGTTTGGGTAAAAATAAGCTGGATTTTTATAGGTTAGGTCATTATAAACATTAAAAGATGTAATTTTCATAAAAATACTTTCCTAACAATATTACTGGGTAGTAAGTTATTGCGAGCCCTTACAAAGCTCTGCTTTTTGCTAGTATATTGGCATTCTTTTTTCAAATACCCTCTTGGGGAAAAATAAAAGAACTTAGTCCGCCGTTTTGATTCGTGTTGTGTGTTATGTGTTGTTTGCAGTTTATGATACAGGTCAATTTAAAAGTGTTTTGGCGTATTAATCAACAAGTAAACTTTATTTACAATCAAGATTAGTTCAAGATCTAACAGTTTAGATAATAAATTTGTCAAAAAAACCTTAAATGTCCATTAAAAAACATATATTTCGTTAACGACCAACTTGATGATACCAGCACTTTGGGTATGACGGTACCTATTTTTATTTATTTTCGAAAATTTTAGTGTTGGTATCTATGATCTCAAAAAATCATATGATGCGTATGTGAATTGTTCAAAAACAATATTTAAAAAAAAACATAGCTGTAAAATTGAAAAAGAAATAAATTATTTAAAAATTCCGAAAAAACAACTACGTATTAATTATGAAAAAAAAAATTAATTTATGTAAAAAACATTTTTGTACTATAATATATGTTGTTTATTTTTTTCGTATGGATATGTTTACCAATTATATAAAGAAATATAAAAAGCATAGGTCATCAATTTACTTTTTGAATTAAAAATCCTCGACTAACATATTTTTCATATTTTAGTAGTCATATTTTTCTCAAAGTGTCGTGTTACACCTGAATTATTTTGTAGCTTAAGCCATTTAAATTAAACAATTCTCACACCATTCAATTCAAACAACTCATAAACCATTTTTGTGATCACGGTCCACCGGAACGAACTCGGAACGTGTGCGCGTAACGGTCCGTGTTTTTTTAGAAAAAAATATGAAAATGGCTGGTGGTATAAGCGGATAATAAAATCGTAGGAAAGTCAAAACTGTACATTTATTATTTTTTTAAAGAATACTTGGGGCGTGATCTACAATCGATATCGAAGCCAAAAATTTAGAATTTTTAGAATTTTTATCTGTATGTATGTCCGGGGTAAACTTAAAAAGTACTGCATGAATTTATTTCAAATTTTGCATGAATGTTACTATCAGGTCGGGTCAACATATAGGCTTCATATTATCACGCTATCACCTACGGAGGAGAAGCTGTGTGGAGTAAACGAAGTCCACGCGGACGAAGTCGCTGGCAACAGCTAGTCTTACATATAAAATTCTCATGTCACAATGTTCGTTCCTGTACTCCTCCGAAACGGCTTGACCGATTCTCATGAAATTTTGTGAGCATATTGATTAGGTCTGAGAATCGGCCAACATCTATTTTCATACCCCTAAATGCTAAGGGTAGTCCACCCCTAAATTTTTATTTTATTTTTTAGATAAAATTTTTTGTTTTTATTTTTTTACCTATGGAGGAGGAACTATGCGGAGTAAACGAAATCCGCGCGGACGAAGTCGCTGGCAACAGCTAGTAATACATATCAGCAAAGTCAATTTTCGGCAACATATTGTATAAATAAAAATTAAGTATAACATGGTAATAAGTTTCAGCGCAACGTAACAGTAGAGTGAGCACAAAGTAAAGTTGACTTCACGACAGGTATTAATGATATGCCCATCCTTGATATGAGCATAAAAAAGGGGAAGTAATACCACTTATTACTAAAATTTAAATCTCAATTCGAAATGGCCACAAGGTTGCAGGTTAACAATAACAATAATTAAATCTTATAAATATTATTATTTTTTTGGATTTAATTGAAATATCAATTTTGTTATCTACTCCAACACATTCACTTGGTGTATCGCTAGGCTTTGGTACGACCGTGATCCTACTTCTGCTGCATTAGCGTCAATACTTGTTAGTGCCATGTTTCGATTTGAAAGGTATGGTAGCGGTAAACTTATATATTACCCGTTTTTAAGTTAAGCTCAATCCTCCATTATTCCAGAAATATAAGTTAGGAATCAGCAAAGAATAATACAATACTTACTATATCTTAATCTTTGGTTATTTTTGTTAGGATGTGCATGTTACATGTTCATATATAGCGCAGTACAAACGTAACATACCAAGGATATTACATAATATTATGTAAATGCGTTTACATATTATTAGCAATCGTCCTTTGGCCGAAAATCAACCTATAAACAATAAAACCTTTTTTTATGTTAGACGACAGGCCTTAGTCACAAAGAAAATAGTATACATATGTGTATATTATCATCTACTAGTACTTCACATTTATTTATTATCATAAGATTGTAAACAAGCAGATATGTCTCCTAATGGAAAGAGTCAACCGTCACCTGGATACCAACGATGTTAATGGTGCTATGTCATCTTGTGGTAAGGTCTATTGCCACATGCATAAGTTTACCGGCTACCTTACCCTTCAAACCGGAACATGACAGTGACAAGCACTGACGCTATTGCGGCATGAATAAGTAAGGCGGCAGACCCGGGCGAAACAAAGAAGAACTCTACCACTTAGTAGCCACGATGCTAGTAACTCGCATAGCCAATCGGTCGGCTTTTACGACCCGCTTGACAGAACGACAGTTGGCCTATTCTTCAAATGAGCCTGGACCAACATGGGGTAAAATAAATGTAGTGTTTGTAGTGTTTAATTTTTTTTTAATTCAATGTATTATGTTGTTAATTCAATGTATATCTAATGCATTTAATTTTAAAATATTTAGTTTCTGTAAAGGAAACTTTAACTGAGTGAAATTTCATACTTATCCGTTTGCGTGATTCTCGCAAACAGGGATACAAACTTTTTAATTCATGTATTAATATACCAGTAGATTATATTTAAATCAACGATTAAGATGTATCAGTCGGTGTACGATATAGCTATCTCTTTCGTTTGGATACAGATGCTAGTCGCACGCGCAAAGTTCTTTCAATTCAAATTCAATCCAACTATGGATATCCAATTATTTCTTGAAACTTGTCGCACTCCTGCACTCCATTGAAGAAATTAAATTGATTAATTAATTACATGTTGTGGTGTTAAACTTGGAGTGTAACTTGGAATATTTATTTTCATGTAAGTTTGTTTTATTTTCATTATATAAAAATGCCAATCAGCTGTTGTGAAGAGGTTATTTATAAAACAAATAAAAATATACAAGTTACGTAGACTATTTTAAAGTAGGTACCTATTAAAATGTAACATTATATTAGTAGATTAATTATAATGTCTTTCTAATTACGTTTCTAGTTATTCCAGTAATAAAATATCTCTATTATACTTAGAAATCGCATCAGAAATGTGTTTTTTTGAATCGGCTTTTACTAGTTAATTTTTTTAGGAATAAGTTCCTAATAGCATTAAAAACTAGTTTGTTTTTTTAAAGAGAAGCTTACTATTCTTTTCAGTGGTTATTAAACATTTTTAATCGATGATTCGAGCGCGCAACCTTGTGGTTGGCCGTACTTATAATCAACCATTTGATCCATGTTTGGTAATAATATAGTAAGGATAAATATATGATTATTAGACTTAGAATTTAGATCGCAACATAAACCAATGTTATTGCTCAACTCATAAAATCTAAAGTATTAGCAAAGGTCTAGGTTTAATACCTAAAGGTAGTGATGTTTTGCATTTCTGTGCTCTTACTTATGTAAAGTGCAGAGGGCAGGTGTTTTTTTTTAGGTTTTTAATTTATGTAAAACTTCTGAGATAAAACCTAAAAAGCTGGGTCTATCATTAATATTGTGCTAGTATTTTTTTTTTGTAAGATTAGAGACAACCTTTATATATTTTATTCGAAAACAAATCGTAATGAAGTAATGAATATACAGTTTACTGTAATACCAATGTGAAATATTTACACATATAAATATCCTGAGATGTACTATTTACTCATAAACTTGCTTATGAATAAGTAATCAATGAATATGTGTTGTAACTGGTTTTACTACAAATTGGTTTGGATTTCTTCGAGGAGTCAACAATCTACTATTTTTCCTAAGTAGTAAGTAATGGAAATGTTGGGTTATACATGTCACTATCATTGTGACTACTAGTGTAGTGTGACTACTATCTATCTATCATGGAGAGTGTTCCGACGAGTTGTTTGGATTAATTCCTGCTGCTAAATTCTATCATCAGACATCGCATCAAAATTTGAAGTTCCACCCACACCATCTCGATGTCTGGAAATCCACAACTATGCAGTTCTCCCGGCACTTTTAGCCTCGCACTACCTTTTTGTGAAATCAATTACCGGCAAGAAAACTCTTGCCGGTAATTGATTTCACAAAAAGGTAGTGCGTAGTGATGTAGACTGAGTAGATACAACATGGAGACCTTCAAGAACAGAGCTTACTCATTTTTAAAAGAGCAGCAACACAACTGCAAGACCTCTGGTATTCTGTGGAAGCTTATATAATTATAAATACTTAAAATAATAGAATGTATATGTTTGTAAAATTTACAATTTTTTTAAACAACTAAATCTGCAGCATTGTTAAACCACTATATTCGCAATATTGTTAAACCAATAAATCTAAAACATTATTAAACTACTATAGGTATATGCAATTTTTTTACCACTAAATCTGTAAACTTGTTAAACTTTTGAATCTGCAGCAGTTTGTACATGGGGCACACTAAAAGTTTTGCACTTCTAGCTAATCGGAACTATTTGAATTGCAAATGTTATATTTTTAAAACGTTGCAACCTTCTTAGTGATAAAAAAAAAACAATTGGTGGGAAATTATTTGTCAATTTTTTTTTATCACACATCAATGTTGTAGGACTTATGCAATAACGAATAAAATATGCAATGAAAATGGAATTAAGTCGAAAAGATTTTAGAGCAATGATTTTTTATGATTTTAAAACTTCTCTTTCTCCGCAAGACTGTGCTGCTCGTCTTCAAAATGCTTTAGGGAGAGAAGCACCTTGTTTGAGCCGCGTGAGGCGATGGTTTGCTGAATCAAGCTGAGAGAGGTTGAGTTTCTTTATTTGGCGAATTTTGTGAAGGGCGGCCTTCAACGAAAATAATGTTGCTACTGTTAAGCGGTTAATTGAAGAAAACCACCGGATTACCTATGAGACAATTCGAGGATTATTGGGGATTGGTATAAGCCAAATTCAGAAAATTTTACTCGAAGAATTGAAAGTTCGGAAACTTTGTTGTCGTTGGATCCCTCATGAACTGACAGCGGAGCAGAAGCGGGCTCACATGGAATGTTGCTCACAGATGCTACTGAAGTACGACCACGGACATTCTAATGCTGTTTATGACATTGTCGCAGAAGACGAAATGTGGATTTATTGTTTTGAACCCGAAAAAAAACCCGAAAAAAATCTTGTGAATGGGTGCTTAAAAATGAGAACACGCCAACAAAAGTGAGACAGGCGAGAAACATTGGTAAAAAAATGATCGCGTTTTTTTTCTCAGCTACGGGTCCCATCTGTACAATTCCACTCGAAGATCAAAAGAGTGTTAATGCCAAGGGGTATCCTACTATTTGTTAACCCAGGGTGTTAGAAAAAGTTCGCGAAAGACGACCCAAAAGCCGCATTCTCCTACACCATGATAATGCTTTTACACACATAGCCAACAAAACAAAGTCATTTTTAGCTTCCGAAAAAGTACATCTCGTCACTCATCCTGCACATAGCCCAACCTAGCACCCTGTGATTTCTTTCCCCAAAATCAAAGATTTGATGGGAGGTTTTACTTTTACCAACTCCAAAGAGGCAGTGATAGCGTTCAATTAGCACGTAGAAAACATGCCTTCAGATCTGTGGTCCTCCTGTTTTAAAAAATGGTTCGATCACATGAAAAAATGTTTAAAATGTAAAGGGGATTATTTTGAAAAGCAATAAACATAATATGTTGGTTATAACATGTTGTTTTTTAAGTAACGAAAACTTATAGTGTGACCTAGGTATTGCCTCTATGTAGGGGCTGCTATGCAAAAGGGCTGGCCTGTATTCTTCAAAATATAGCCTGTTTTATTTCAAATCTTTATTTCTAATTCCTCAGTACATGTACATACAAAGAGCTACAGTGACTTACAGTCACTGTACCTCCTTAGATGATTGGAATAATTTTAATGATTTTTTGTGTGTGTCGCATGAGTCCTTAATGGTTTAGGTTCTTTGTTGGGCCCAGTAGCTTTGCAAATGAGTATAACAATAATATTCTTATATGACAAAATTTTTTAATTGTTTATGGTGAGACTTTCAAACAAGAAGTTGGCTGTTAGACATACTTTTAAAGGAGGTTATTGTCTTTGAGAGTTATACAAATGTGGTTGCACTACAAAATTATTTATATATACCAGAAGAGTTTGATTCTATGGAGCGTCACAAAAAATTCTGTCACGGTATTGCCATTTTACAGCCAGCAGAATGATAAGAAAGGTGGAAATATGTAATCCTTCCAAGTTAGTGAGTATAAGTTATATGGATTATGTCTTAAATTCTGAAGCCTTAGATGTTTCTTGTGGTATAACTTTCATAGGTTCTGATTCCAACGGAATATTGGGATAAAATCAAAAATGTAACATATGTTACCCAGGAATAATACAGCTTTCTATCAGTGAAAGAATTTTCAAAATAGGTCCAGTAGTTCCAAATCTTACTTGCTACAAATTTACAAAATTTTAGTATGGATGAACAATGGTTCAAGAATTTAATGTTTCAATGGTTCAATCTACCATAAACTCAATTCTTACTTATCATTGTTGTGTTTTTTGTTGGTAACAAAATGTACTAAGGAAAGATTGTTGAATAACAAGAAAGTTTATAGACCTCATGCAAGCTATTATTGCAATATAAGAATGATTATACTTTATAACTTTTTATCAGAGTTCAATGATTTTTATAAATAAACTAGCTGACCCAGCAAATGTTGTTCTACCTTTTTAACTACTCTTATCTTTTTCTATATTTTCTCACCTTTTAAAACTTCCCTGGACTTCAACAATTAATTCAAAACCAAAATTAATCAACCGTTCTCGAGTTTTAGCGAGACTAACGAACAGCAATTGATTTTTATATATATAGATAGATATCACAAATTACATGAATATATACACCATAGTAATATTTACAGGATTACACATATTATAGTGATAATAACCATGTCAACTTGAAAGAGTTATTTGTACTTACGTGTAAGTCAAGGATATCAAAAAATGAAATCTATTTTTAAAAATGTTTCTATGCTTTCTATACCACTTTTGTGGTATCTTTTACTGAAAAAGTATCGGACTTTGAGGTTTGAGCTTTGACGTGGTAGTTTAAATTCATGTCCTTTTATGATCTACCATTAAAATACCATTTTATAAACATTAAAAAAATAGAAGATACATGTTGTATTACAATTTTATTATTACTAACGCCACCTATTATAAAACTGACGAATTAAAATGCTAACGAGTTAAAATGCTGAAATTAAACGAGTTGAAATGTTAAAATGCTACTTTCGCCTGGTAGATTTAATTCATTTTCATTCACTACATTTTAATACAATATTAATCTATTAATACACTTGTACTTTTTAACTTCCCGCTACGTATGTAGATAAGGTAGTTACTGATTTTGCTCCGATTTTCAAAAATCGAGTTTTCACCAGGTCCACGTTTTGAGGTTCTACGAACCTTTTTCGACTATTTTCGCGATGACGTCAGTGTGTCTGTATGTATATGTGTGTGTGTGTGTCTGTATAAACGTCTCGTAACTTTTGAACGGCTGGACCGATCGAAACGCAGTTGATGGCATTCGATTGGATTCCACTCAACTTAGACTTCCCGAAAATTTGAACCAAATGGGCCCAAGGGATTTTGATAAAATTTAAAAAAACCCAAGAAAAAATTTTAGTGAAACAGATTTTTTTTAATATAACTTCCAGATTAATGTACCGATTGAGTATAAAAACTAATCAGCTCTATTCCTCAAAAAACTACGTCTAATGTATAAATTGTCTTAAAAAACGGTTTATCCGTTTGTGATTTATCAATGACGAAAATTTTTGAAAAAAAATATGTTTTTTACATTCTTCGAAATTTTTCAACCTATCGGTGATTTAGCTAATGCAATATTTTAGATTTCAAAAATTAAGTTGAATGCCATTCGAAAGATCAAAATCGATCATCGTTTCCACAGTATACAGCTTTTCTAAAATCAATATACTGCTATTTTAACAAAATAGACTGCATCTTCTATATAATCTGCACTTCATTCGTGTTTTCTTGCTGTTTTTTGTGACTTAGCAATTGAGACATTTCAATATTTCTGAGAACTGAAAAAATCTATGCTTATAGTTTTTACTCTTTTGAGCTTAAAATACCTTAATTTAGCGGGAAGTTTCAGGGATGGCCTGCAAGGTCAACCGTTTACAGATTTTCACAATATGATTATTGTGAAACAGTACAAGTATAATAATTGATTAATATTGTATTGAGATCAATTTTCAATCTTAGCGCGAGGGTCAAAAGCTAAAAAAAGGTATATTCACGCCCGTATCCCCGAAGCGGTAGGCAGAGGTCCAACGTGTGCATCCACGATTAGCCGAAGGACGAACGAAATTAGGGTTTCTCTGAAAGAAAAATTTGAAAATTTTATTCCCTGAGTTTCTACCGCCAATTCTCGTGCCTGCGGTAAGTCCAATATATTAATATTGGACTTACCGCAGGCACGAGAATTGGCTAAGGTTAATTAAATAAAAATTAATTAATTTTTTAAGGTTAATTTAAATAAAACATTTTTTGATTTCGAAAATCGATGTGAAACCAGGAACTTCCCGATTTAAAAAAAAAAAAACTATTTATCTTAGCAAAATGTTAAAAATGTGTTTTTCTTTATAAGATCAAATTTCATTTTTAATACCCATTTTGCCTTGAAAACTCTTTTACAAAAAAGGTACCATAAATAAAAATTGATTTCCATTAATTTATTTGGCTTTAAGAGCGAAGTGGTGGCGCGAGATGGATCTTGAGTTGCTAAATATTATAGGTAGACCGTACTATTTTTCCGTATCGTGAATTTTAGTAGATAACCTTTATATTTGTTCTATGTAGATAGATAACATTGATAATAATAAAAATCATGTTTTTATTAAATCAAGAAAATTTTAAAGAATTTTTCTTGTAAGTACTAAAAATGTTGTCTTAGAAACATGTTTTTTTATTTTAGTTTTATTTTCCTGCGCCCTAGACTAAAGTCTGACGACGCCTTTGATGGGAATATAATGTTTGGGTAAAAATACGCTGACTTTTTTAAGTTAGATAATTATAAAGTCCATACATTAAAAGACGTAATTCTCATAAAAATACTTTCACAATATTACTAGGTAGTATAATTTTGCGAGCCCTCACAAAGCTCTGCTTTTTGCTAGTATCCAAAGCAATGATATTCTAATAAAATTATAATATTTCATTCGTCATTTGTTTTAAGATTTGGCGGCAAATTTAAAATCGTGTAACGTCAGCATGAATTTAACGCGAGAAAATTTTCGTGTCATGGTTTTTGTGATTTTCGCCATTTAAGTCAACAAGAAAGTTATGATGGAGTTCGATTGGCCTTTCAATATGAAGCCCCATTTCGTTTTACTGTTTACAACTGGTTTAATGAGTTTAATCGTAGTTTCACCCATCTCACCGATGATCTGCGTGAGTAACGATCTGCTATGGCGCCGACTGAAGATAACATCAGTGTTGTGCGGCGTATGATAGAGACTGACAAAAGAGAAACTTATCAGCAGATTCGGATCAACGAATTCGGAGGCATCGGTATGAGTCGAGTGCACAAGCCACAAAATCCTCCATGAACATTTAGCGGTCAGGAAACTTTGTGCTTTGTGGATACCTCATAACTTGACCGAAGCCCAAAAACTCCGTCGTGTTGATCGATGCTGTGATGTGCTTTAACGAAAAAAACATTTAACGAAGGTGACTCAAATGCTGTGTTCAAAATATTTACGGGTGACGAAAGGCTGGATTTACTATTATGATCCGGAAACTGAAAGACTGTCGGCTCAGTGGGTGTTTTCTTCCGAGGAGTTGCTAACCAAAGTGAAATGAGGTTGAAGTGTAGGAAACAAGATGGTGGCCTCGTTCTTCGGAAGGATAGGTCATTACGCGACATTTGTTTTTGAGGATCAAAAAACAGATACTGCAGAGTGGTACACAAACTATTGTTTGCCACTTGTCTTGGAAAACGTTCGGGAAAAACTAGCTCGTAGTAGAATCCTCCTTCACCACGACAACGCCTCGTCGCACACCGCCGGTCGAACAATCGACTATTAGGCGAAGTCTGGCGTGGAATTACTTGATCATCTGTCCCGCCGTATAGCCCCGATCTCACTTTGCGATTTTTATTTATTGCCGAAAATAAAAGTGAGATTTCGAGGCAAACGTTTTATGGACGGCGAGGAAGCAGTGGCTGCGTTCCAAAAGGCCATCGATAAGACCCCTAAGGATAAGTGGACAAATTGCTTTTCAATCAGATGCAGCGATGTATTGATGTGAATGAATACTATTTTGAAAAGATATAATAACTTGTTAATTTGCTCATTATGATTTCCAAAAAATTTTTAGTTTAACCCTCGTACCTAGTTTTGATCTAACTCCGCGAATAAAGAGGCATTCATTAATTACGTGAGGTGATTTTGGTATTTTTTTTGCCAAAAAAATCACAAGGCAGATATTTTTAATATCTCAAGAATGTGCCAAGTATACATTGCTGCATGGCTCTAACTAAATCAGACAAATCAGATACAGAAATCACAATCTAATAATTGTTTTATTCAAATTAACCTTTATAGACACTTCAGTAATTTTTTTATTTGCTATCGGATCGAAACGCACACTCACGCTGAAGATTCTGCGGAAAATACTGTGAATTTTTTAGAATTACGTGTCACGTTGTTTTCCGGCGATGGATTCCAAAACTACTGAACCGATTGCAATGCTTGTAGATATCTACAGTTTACTGTTTGATCCAACTTAAAAGACAGGATAGTTTTTATCCCAATTAACCCTCACATTCCCCTCTCAAGTACCCCAGCAAAAAATTTCATGGCTTATAGTAGAACGTGCACATTATACAGTAAATCATCATCATTGTCATAAAAAATTAAAAAAATCGAATCGGCGAAAGTAATACGTGTCGGGGTCATGACCCCGTCTTATGTGACGGATTAATAGAATAAATATTAACCATAGAAATAATTCGTGCCAATAGTGATGCAATAACCGACGAAAGAAAATCATACTAGGTCATGTTAATTACAATCGTGATATTTACGATTTGAATTGTATATTATTTGTCAACAAGAGTCGGAAACTAACTTGATATGTTATTGGCCTATTTTCTATATTGTATCCGAGTAGAATAATAATTTTAATCAGCAGATCGCTGAAGGGCAAAGATCTTAATTTTATGTTTGTTAGACTGGCCGATAAACAATTGCGTATTTGGAATTGTTTGCCTTTTATGAATTACACAAAACATGTTTTTAAGTATTTATACAAACATATGACAAAACTAACCTGAGTTCAACTTAAAGCAATTCAGCATTTGATTTTTAAGATTGTAAAGCGTTTGACGAGTTCATAAGTCGATGACTTGACTTATAAAAACCAAAAATGGTTTTATATTATCTATATCTATATTTAATTTAATGTACCTATTATAAATGTGAAAGTTTGGATGTTTGGATGGATGTTTGTTACTCAATCACGCGAAAACTACTGAACGGATTTAAATGAAATTTGACACACGGGTAGATAACCTGGAATTTGGCTACTTTTTATTCCGGATAAATAAATTGATCCCGCGGGATTCATCAAAAAGTTATAATGCAGCGGGCTGCACGATATAGCTAGTTAGTACATAATTAAAACAAGTAAATGGCTCATCTGATAGAAAGAGACAACCATTATCTACCAAAAATGTTAATGGTGGGCTACTGGAGATGTGACGGGTTGGTATGGCCACATACATAAGCTAACAGGCTGCCTTACCCTCTAAACCGGAACACCACGGTGTCAAGCATTGAGGCTATTTCGAAAGAATCGATAAGACGTTGTTATCAGACCCAGGCGACACATGCAAAATTCTACCATCTTGTAGCCACGATGGTAGTGACAGCTGCAACCGATAGTTTGCCTTTTACGGACTGCCTGGCAGAACGGCAGATGGTCTAATCTTGGACCAAATGGACCAATATTCGGGATTTAAAACGTCAGCTTCCCACGTAACCCAGCATATTATCTATACATATAATAAAATCGTAGGAAAGTCAAAACTGTACATTGAATATTTTTTTAAAAGAATACTTGGGGCGTGATCTACAATCGATATAGAAGCCAAAAATATAGTTTTTAGAATTTTTGTCTGTTTGTCTGTATGTCTGTTTGTCTGTATGTATGTTCGGGATAAACTCAAAAAGTTCTGCATGGATTTACTTCAAATTTTGCATGAATATTACTAACAGGTCGGGTCAACATATAGGCTACATATCATCACGCTATCACCTAAGGGGGAGGAGCTGTGCGGCGTAAACGAAGTCCGTGCGGACGAAGTCGTGGGCAACAGCTAGTAATGTAATAATTAGAAAGACCCACAATCAAAGAGATTGTAATTATTCTGGTTTTATTTATTCCATAAGTGTAACGCAATCACTCAGTGTAAGACTTGCATTATAAGTAGGTATCGACCTACGTTCAATAGAGAAAGGCGACCCTTAAGAAATATCGTGCTGCCTTATAACGTTAATACTAACGTTATAAGAAAGCGCGATATTTATCTAAGGTACACGGTAACTGTATGCGTTCCCGAGATAAAGCGTCTTGACAGACGGACAACAAAGTAATCCTATAAGGGTTACGTTTTTTCCTTTTGAGATACGGAATCCTGAAATAATTTACTCGTCAAAAGTGTTCGTTAAATTTAATGAATTAATTTTAAGATTTTATTTTCTGAATTTGAAATTATTTGGGTCTGTTAGAGCCATGGGGCAGTGCATATTTGGCACATTTTTAAGATAGTAAAAATGTCTGCCTCGGTATTTTTTGTTAGTCTATTCAGATTAGATAATGAGGTCTCGAGTTCAATCACAGATCAGAATTTTTTTTAAATGAATTTAGGCGGTTGGTCTGTATGATCGTTATTGCGAAACCGAGAGTTTTGAGTTCCGATTTCGAGCCCTGCCGAGATCTTTGTATTTACCGCATTGAAGCGCTTGTACCGACTTTAAAATTAGAAGTCAGAAATCAGAAGTACTTTATTCAATAAAACTTTTTACAAGATATTTTGACACGTCAACATATTTTTTTAAAATATGTTTAAAAACTACTACCGGATCGGAAACATAGAAGATCCGGCGGAAGAAACTCAGCGGGCTTGCCTTTTTTTCATATCATCTATTTTTTTACAATATCACAATATTACAAAAAATATTATAATATGAGATCGGTATGAGGAGCAATTAATCCCAGGCTTTTTTTTCTTCTAAATAATCTGAGATTTTATAATATCCTTTTTAACACAGTTTTGTCTTAACACATTTTTTAAATTTATTGACTGGTAGATCTCTTATAGTTTCGGGAAGTTTATTGTAAAAGCGTATACATTGCCCCATAAAAGAGTTACATAATCTGTGGAGACAATTAGCTGGTTTACTTCGCTGAACAGGAGCAGAAACTGTAAAGTACCGGTTTCTGATTCACATAAGTCGTTTACATAATTAACCGAATTCCGAACCTTGAAAGAATAAATCAGTTTAATTTGCAGCATTCAGCGACGTGTGACCTTTGCAATACCACAGAAAAAAAAAACAATGTTAGAAGTAGTAAAATAAACTCAAAGGTCTGGAAAATAAAGAAGACATCTGCAGCAGAATTATCTATTCACATCCTTACTCCATACACTTTCAGTTTCCACTTCAGTAGCAAGAATAATCATTTTCTTTATATCATAGGATAACAAACAAGCAGATAGCTCTTTTCATGGAAAAAAATTTATCGCCTATAGAGGCACCAAAGATGTTATATGTTAATTTAGGGTGCGTTGCTATCCGTGTGGCAGATTGGTAATGCCTCATACATAAGTTTACTGGCTGCCTTACCCTCAGAAGAACCTCGACATTGATAAACAATGACGCTATTGTGGCAGGAATAGGTAAGGCAGTGGTACCAGAACTGGACAAGCTGATGCAGAACTCGATCACCTAGTAAACATGATGGTAGTGACAAGTGGTAGGTAATAGATGTAAAAATATCCCACGTCTTCGATAAGTGTTTAAAATTTTCCTCAAATATAAAAATAGATTATGAAATCGAAGAGCTATCTGTAGACGTAATTGTAGTGTTATCGGTTTGTTGTTTATGCATTGTGGAAATAAACCCGTAATGTCAGTAGATAACTGACCCCCTGCGGCTCAGCCGAGCTATGAGTGATGACAGGGCACACAGAATTACGTCTCGCTAATATGCACTGATATGTGAAATACCTTGTTTTTACACGCTTTTTATTAGCTTCACCTGTATGTTTGTATGTTTGTTTGTATGTTTGTTTGTAACCGACTTCTTTGGGCGCGATTTTGACCCACTTTAAACGGCCAGATTTCGTTCAAACTTTGTAGATTTATCGAGGACCGATGACAATACACTATTTTGATAAAATTATTCCATTTTTAACCGACTTCAAAAAAAGGAGAAGGTTCTCCATTCGGCTGGTATATTTTTTTTATGTATGTACACCGATTTCTCCGAGGTTTCTGAACCGAATTACGTGATTCTTTTTTTGTTTGATGCGGAATAGTTTCGAATTGGTCCCATAAAAATTTGATTCAGGTAGGCCCAGTAGTTTTTGTTTTATGAGCATTTTTTATTTATTGTACCTATCTCGATGTTTGAAATCAAATCTCGCAAGTAAATTTGATCCACTTCCCGGTTACCGATTGAGCTGAAATTTTGTATACGTATGTTAATGGAATGACAATGAAACCTTATTATGACATGCAGCGGATCTGATGAATCTGAATCGGAAGGTGACCACAGGAACTTAATAATTAAATGGTTAAAAATCGGTTAATGACTATTGACTAGGTAGAATGAAAAGTCTATTGAGTTTGGACTCATTTGATTCATGTTGACGAGCACTTTGGTGCTTGGTGGTAACTAGGATCCTGCAAGGTCCGATGATGAAGCCAGAAGGTGGCCCTAGGAGCTCAGTAATTAAATGACAGAATTCTATCGAGTTTGCGTTCGTTTGATTGATGTTGACGAGCACATTGGTGCTTGGTGGTAACTAGGTTCTTGCAGGGTTCAATGATGAAGCCAGAAGGTGGTCATAGGAGCTCAGTAATTTAATGACACAACTCTATCGAGTTTGGGCTCGTTTGATTCGTATCGACGAGCATTTTGGTGCTTGGTGCTAACTAAGATCCTGTATGTTTGTATGTTTGTTTGTAACCGACTTCTTTGGGCGCGATTTTGACCCACTTTAAACGGCCAGATTTCGTTCAAACTTTGTAGATTTATCGAGAACCGATGACAATACACTAATTTATCTATAGTAAATCTGTAGTAAATCTATATTAATATTATAAATGCGAAAGTTTGGATGTTTGGATAGATGTTTGGATGGATGTTTGTTACTCAAACACGCAAAAACTACTGAACGGATTTGAACGAAATTTGGCACACAGGTAGATGATGACCTGGAATAGCACATATGCTATTTTTATCCCGGAAAAATTAGATAATCCCGCGGGATTCACCAAAAACTTATAATGCAGCGGGCTGCACACTGCAGCTAGTTTTTAATAAACTACAAAACCAAACAAAATGGTTAAAAAAAATAGTTCTGATAAAAGAATAGTAGCCCATACAGGAAGCCCCAGAGTCGAACGACGGGGCCATGCCTGGGACATTATTGGGAAGCCCATCTTGGCAAACCTATATTGTCCTATGCCCGGGCCATAACTGGGCAATCAGCCTTGGCCATTCCAATGATTACCCAGGCTTGGGCCAAGACTGAATAACCTAGCCTTGGCCAAGCCTAGAGTCACCCTAACTTGGGCCAAGTTTGTGTAACCTAACCTTGGCCAAGAGTCTTCGCAACCGGCGTGTGTGTATGAAAAGAGTGATGAATGTGGAGGAAGCGAGACAAACCTGCAAGGATCGTGATGTATGTCACTCGGTTCTCTCTGCCTACCCCGTAAGGGATCTGGCGTGAAGATATGTATATATGAAAAAAAATTTTCGATCGTAAAGCACTCTCTGATGCTTCGCATCATGAGCCGTGCAATAGCTTAAAATTAAAAAAACAAGCTATTATAAATAAACCAAACTAAAAAGTAGAAAATAAATAATAGTTTAAAAAACTAAAAAACACGCTTTTTATAGAAAACCGAACTAAAAAATAGAAAATAAATTTTAATAAATTTAAATTAAGAATAGTGTCAAAAATTTCAATAATTATAAATTAATAATAGTGTGAATAAAAAAATAATTTTATTTTAAAAAAAGCGTGGGGTGCTTTTTAAGATATTACCGAAATGATAATCACTCTACTCATATCTGTCAATAAAATATTTATAATTATTGACACCATGCACCCCACGCTTTTTTTAAAATAAAATTATTATTTTTTATTCACACTATTATTAATTTATAATTATTGAAATTTTTGACACTATTCTTAATTTAAATTTATTAAAATTTATTTTCTATTTTTTAGTTCGGTTTTCTATAAAAAGCGTGTTTTTTAGTTTTTTAAACTATTATTTATTTATTTTTGATTTCATCATGTCGTTTTGAGTATTAATACTACTAGCTATCGCCCTGTGATCAAAAATCGACCATAGAATATCATCGACATAGAATACCTCTGAACTATAAAATGTCATTAATAAACGGCCCCACGACGTTTGTTTTCTTTAAACAGCTAGTTTGTTTTTTATTATTATCAAGTAATAATGATTGGCGGTATGATCAATGCTGGTCCCTGTTCGGGTAAACATCACATTGTTATATTTAAATCAGTGGTGCGTGAAATTTAAAATAAGAACAACAATTTGACTGAAAAAGTAGTTAGGGAGGGTGTTATATGAAAGGTAGCAATGAAAGACGACTTAATTTTTTTACCAGTCGATTTTTAATATTTCACATTTTTTTAATATGTACTTAAAACTGCTAAAAATCGAATTAAGTTTTGTAACATACAGCTTATTAATTATAAAAATTTTGCCATTTACAACAAATTTTATTTATTTAAAATATTTATTACACAAAATGTGCAAAAGGTGAACTTAACTTCTGAAGACATTTTCTACCAGTTAACTTTAGTTGTAATTATATATTCTAGATTGAAATATATTTATTGATGGATCCTCTTGAATATAATTTGGGAAATAATTCTAGAGACGTATTGCTGTAAGCGTAAAAGATTCCAAATAATTTTCTGTGTTGTGGACTGGGACCAAAGCGGCATTAGTGTGTAAAGAGCACTGAATACGACCCTGGGTATAAAAGTAAAAGTACCGTTCACGTAAATATGATGGAGAGAATGGATCATGCAGTTTTGAAAAAAAGCAATATAATAAACATGATCATTCCGACGGTTACGCAAGTCCAACCATTTTAATTGGGATCGAAACTGACATACATGACTAAAACTTAATAAACCTTCTTCATATATTTAAAATAACTTTAAGACTTCACGGTTTTCAAATCTGATTTTAAGAATCTGGTCAAATAACATACATTTAATTTACTAGAATCTTTTGCTTTGCTTGATTCGTTTGGAATTTATTTACGACATTCATTTTTTTTAAATTTCTTTTGACATTATTTTGTTATTTTTCAACTAATCGATTTTGAAGCTAAGACAAAATTTAAGAGCTCAAATATTGAGTTGAGTGCCATTCAAAGGATCAAAATTGATCATCGTTTTGAAATACACAATGGTTAAAAAAAGAAGAAAAAGTTCCTTCACACCCGTATCCCCGAAGAGGTAGGTAGAGGTACAAGTACACCCACGATTTGCCGAAGCTATTTAGCCCCATATAGTGACAGGTGGCAAGCCTATCGCCAACCAAGCTCTTATCCAATCCTGGGCAATGTTCTTTTTATCAGCAAATTGAAAAAACACATTTTTCGAATTGCTCGACACGAGAATTAAACCTAGTACCTCATGCGGTCAACATCGACACCGGACTACTAGATCACAGAGGTGACAACAGTTCAAAAACGAAAATAGTTATATTTTTAATAAATTCTAGAGTTATGAAATCTTTGAGTTTCCAGAATTTATGTTTTAGTATAATTTTAGCTCCTTTGAGCTTTAAAAACCTAATATTTGCTAGCATATAACACTTGCACTGTTTCACAATAAGATAATTATATTTAATTTCCGACCGGTTTCGCTTACACAAGCATCCTCAGGGTATTTACAATAATTATTAACTAACAACGAAATCTAAATGTCACAAATAACAAATTTTGAAGGCAAATGTACATCCTACCCTCAATAAATATTATAGGAATACCAATGTAGGGTTGTCCGCACTATGGGTACCTCCCCGCAAGTAGGGAGAAATCAGATGTGTTGGTATAAACTTATGCAATGTCATTAAAATTAAATACAAATTAATTAAATTGTCCCCTAGTAGGTAATTAAAGTCACAAAATTATAATAATCATAATAAATCTATCTTAAATGTCCAAATATAAATCTTTAGTCAATTCATTAAAATAAAGTTATTATAAAATACTAAGTCAAGAATTAAATTCATTATACAATATACAAAACAACCTAATTAAATCATAATCAGAATAATAATAATTAAAAAATACAAATATTACCAATAAAATTACAATTACTGTCAAAATAATTACATATTTTAGAAATAAAATTCCACTTCCTGTCAAAATAATTACTTGATTTATAAAATAAATCGGGAAATGAATTTAAAAACTTAGCCTAGCTAGTGTATTTTGTCGGAATCTATTTAAAAGACCAATTCGTTTTTAATGTAGCAAAGAGAACACACAAGCATCTTGTACTTCAAACTGGAAAAAATCAACAATAATTAATTTATTTCATTGAGCATAATACTATTCCTTTAGAGGCACATTTGTATTAACACGGCACAATCTAAAATAAAGTCAATTTCGAGCGCTAGGAATGTTTTGTTATACATTGATTTCGCTTAGAATATACACTGAAATGTCTTAAGTTTGACAACAAACTTAGCCTTATAGAAAATAGTATACATGTGTATATTATCATATATTATGTATGTCACGTGAATGTAGTGTTTTGAATTTGAGTACAGAGAGACCCAAGCAAGAAGTCATTATATTTTATGAACTACGACTTTGATTTCTGCAATTCGAGTTGCAGAGTATTAAAAAGTACTATTGAATACCTCGCAGGGAAATAATGTTTTGTTCGAGTTACTAAGTCTAAATATTCGAGATACAGCGTAATTTTGAGGGTTCAGCGGAAGGGAATAGTTAGAAGGCATTTATTTTCAATTTATTGAGGATTACGACGTAACGAGATTTGGGTCGTAGAGATTCCACTATACATAATAAATAATCTACTAACAAACGCACGTGTAGAAATAAAAATAATATAATGAAGAAATAAATACCTATAATGTTAATCTTCCTTTCTTGACTGGCACAGTTAAAATCAGTGGACGAGTCAAGCTGAAATTTGTTATACAGATTACTATACTGTTTGAATGTGGGAATCCCCGTGAAGAGTATTTAAAAATTTTACTCTTAAGGGAGAAATCTCGAATTCAGTGTGAGCGAAGTCGCAAAGAACAGCTCGGTGGACAAGATGGAATGTAAAACCAAAATGGGTTGAGTAATAATTACATTTTGCGTTTCGTAATAAAATTCAACACTATATTTACTTAATGTCATGATCGATTTAAATCCGTAATTTTATTCTAGAAATCTTAGAATTTTAATAAGGAAAGTTTGCTAATTATTAAGTTTAGCCCCAAAAAAATAAGATTCTGAAATCGGGAATCTTGAAATTCAAGATTCTCGTTTACTGAGTCTACTATGGAATACAACATTTGTCAATTATTTCTGGGAAATATTGACGTGGATGCGGGATACCATGTTTTGAAATTCATATAACCAGTTACTGATATTTTATTTTTATAATATTATTCATTTATTATTTGAAGGCTGAGGTTGTTTTAGTCGCAAATTGAACCAATTTTATGAGCAGCTTTACTCCAAATATAAATTCAGCATATAGTTAATCGATACGTTAAACAATCGAGTGCAATGATTCAATTTTGTTAACTCAACTCCTATGTAAATTAAGCAGCAATCATTATGACCATTCTGTCGCGTAACCCTAATGCTGGGGCCACATTAGCGGCCAACGTCCAATGCCCATTATCGCGGTAATTATCGCGATAATTTTTAACGCGCTAAAGTAGGTGGCTACACTTAATACGGCCAACGTGATTTGACGTTTGGCGATAAAACGGCGTAAAATTTACTTAACGGACTGCAAAGATGGACGTTGACCGAGCTCTGTATTTTATGAGTGTAAATTTTTATTGTTTGAATTTATTGAATCATTATCGAATGAAAAAAAAAAGAAAACAAAGAACAAGAAGATGGTGGATGATACAGATGCATAGGAATCGTACACTGTAAGTATTTCTATATCTATTAGTTTAGTGTGTTGCTATGTCTAAGAAGACTAATAATTAGAATAATTTATTACCACAAAAAAAAGTAGGTAGTTACAATCTAAGACCATTATTATGTCTAAAGTAGTTAATAAGGTAGTCTATTAGGTTAAGTGATTCAAATATTAGATTGACTAGTATTACCATGTTAAACTGTCTATTTTATGCTGTTATGTTATTTTTATGTTAATATCAGTACCATGGTCCATGGACAGCAATCATATTTATGTCAAGCATTCATAAAATTCAAGTTTTGTTTTTATATTTGGCAGGAACACAATGGAAGAAATATTCTCCAACCTACTAGCGGAACCAAGCAACCAGTTTGAGGGATTCGTTCGAATGTCAGCATCTGATTTCGAATTCATTTTAAGTAAAGTTGGGCCTTTGATAGAAAAACAAAAAACTAGATTTCGTGTACCCATACCTGCCAAAACTCGACTAGCAGTTACTTTACGATATCTAGCTACAGGAGATAGCTATAGAAGCTTACATTATTTGTTCAAGATGTCTCACCAAGTTATATCCAATATTGTAAGGGAATGTTGCACTGCTCTCATATCTGTATTGAAAGATATGATCAAGTTACCTGAGAATGAAAACGAATGGCTACAAAAGGAATCTGATTTTAGGGATACATTTCCTCATTGCTTGGGAGCAATCGATGGTAAACATGTTGTCTTGGTGTCACCGATTCACAGTGGGTCTGACTATTTTAATTATAAGCATTCGTTTAGTATTGTGTTGATGGCCTTAGTGGATCGTAATTTTTGTTTCATGTTCTGCGATATAGGCAGTAAGGGTAGAATCAGTGATGGTGGTATATTCAGAGATTGTGTTTTATTCGAAAAACTTCAGACAAATTCTTTAAACATACCGCAACCTGAACCACTTTCTGATGGCGATGTGAATATGCCTTACGTTTTTGTTGCTGACAATGCATTTCCATTACACCCAAACATAATAAAACCTTTTCCCGGAGACCACCCTCAAGGAAGTATGCAGAGAAATTTCAATCGTAAATTTTCTTCTGTTCGTATTGTTGTGGAAAACGCTTTTGGTGTTATGTCTGCACGATTTCGAGTACTTAGAAAACCTATAGCTCTACAACCAAGTGAAGCTTCAAGAGTTGTAATGACATGTGTTTTATTACATAACTTTTTAAGAAAAAGTTCAAACTCACGGTCAATTTATACCCCTTCGGGCTACACTGACACAGTCGTCAACGGAGGAATAACAAATCCTGGAACTTGGAGAAAAGACTTTGGAGAAGGAGAAGGCGCTTTCAAGCCAATGAAGAATATTGCGCGACGTTCATCTTTAACAGCAATCCAGATACGGAATAAATTCGCAGAACATTTCATGACCACGAATAATAATTTGTAAGTGTCGACAACACAAAATAGGTGCTCCCCTCAGGGGCAGAGCAAGGGGGAGCAAGAGGAAGTACCCCTTTGCGTATTCAAATAAATGAATGTCTTGCTTTTATTACTTTGGAAAATAAAACAACATATACTATAAATTTTGTCTTTCATTTATTTGTTTCTTAAAGTAATTAACATGGCATTTATAATTTTTATTTATCTTTAATAATCTGTATTTCACCGGACTCTGTAATTACTATTTGTGAGGCACGAGTTGGCGGCGGTATTTCTAGGTAATTCTCTTGGTGAGTTTGAACTGAAAACTGATCTGGAGGTAGACTATTTGCATCGTGAGGTGGAGGCGACTGGTATGTTTGGTGATTTGGTGATGGGCTGAATACTTGATGGTGTGGTGACATGGATGTGGAGGGGCCTGGAGGCGACTGGTATGATTGATGATTTGGTGATGGGCTGAATGCTTGATGGTGTGGTGACATGGATGTGGAGGGGCCTGGAGGCGACTGGTATGTTTGATGATTTGGTGATGGGCTGAATGCTTGGTGGTGTGGTGACATGGATGTGGAGGGGCCTGGAGGCGACTGGTATGTTTGATGATTTGGTGATGAGCTGCATGCTTGATGGTGTGGTGACATGGATGTGGAGGGGCCTGGAGGCGACTGGTATTATTGATGATTTGGTGATGGGCTGAATGCTTGATGGTGTGGTGACATGGATATGGAGGGGCCTGGAGGCGACTGGTATGTTTGATGATTTGGTGATGGGCTGAATGCTTGGTGGTGTGGTGACATGGATGTGGAGGGGCCTGGAGGCGACTGGTATGTTTGATGATTTGGTGATGAGCTGCATGCTTGATGGTGTGGAGACAGGGCTTTAGAAAAATGAGGTACTCCAGACTGCTGCTCAAGTCGATCTGCCATACATGCACGAAAGACTAAATTGTGAATATCATTCATTAATATCTCACGCGTGTTTGGATTTCTTATTTTTTTTAGTTTACTTGCGAGCAGTCTTCCGAACATGTAATATTCATCATCTTTATTCTCTTTCATGAATTCAAAAGCTTCATCCATTTGACGTCGCGCTGCTTTGATTTCTTGAGGTAACTCATCTCTCGCTTGTCTTTTTTTACTATAATTTTGAGATTTATTTTCTTTTGGACGAGTTTCATTTTCTTCTTGTATATTTGGCGAAGCTTCTTCTGTTCCAGTAGAAAAATGAAGACTATTCTGATTTCCATTATTTTTTCCTCTCTTCTTTCTAGATTCTCAATGTCGTCGTGTGTCTGAAAGGAAAATAAAAGAATATTATATACGACAGTACTAACAGTGTGACAGTATAGTACCTACTCCTAATAAAATGGCTTATTAATTGGTATGTGATTATTTTACAATAAAAAAGAATTGAACTATTTATGAAGTTTCAATAATTACGTAAATATTTATAAATAGTATAAACTTTGTGTATTAAAATTGGAATCAAATTAATATCTGACTTAGTTGGTAATACTTTATTGATCCATCTATGCGTGAAAATAAAAATATCTCGATAAGCAAGACGTAATTAACCATTAATTGTAATTATTTTAGTACAGAACCCTAAAAATACATTAATTCCAAAAAAATTATAGATCCCTAAAATACAGACACTACTGTTGACAGATTAATATTAAACCTACCTGCGTATTGAATGTGCGGCCACCGTCATATACTCCTCGTAGAAAATTGTCCATCGTTTCGAAAGCAAACCAATTAGTTGTATACACGTCATCTTTGCCAGCTCCGGATTTCAAAGATTTTTAAATTTTGTTTAAATGGGTTCTATAGTAACCCATCAGGCTTTCCTTCTTTTTTTTCATTTCTTCAATAGTTGTTTCAAAAGGTACTAATTCCATCAGTCGACGCCAAGCATCACTTTGCGATCCTCGATTCTTGTAACTTTTCAGTTTTGGATCCCACAAACATGGTTCTGTTTGCAGAAGCTCCAGAAACGCAATTACTTTCTCGTTACTCCACTCCATAGTATGTATTGCAAACACAAAACACGTGCGATGCCGTCGAGCTCCCGACGCACACTGACTGGCGTAGTGTGACCGCTTTATCGCATTAATTCTCGCGTTATTCTCTTTGATGTACCGCCACTTGAGTTATCGCCTAATGTCAAACGACAATGTAAATGCCGTTGTCGAATCATTGCGTTAAGTCGTGGCTACATCTACGGTTAACGTCCTTTAACGCGATAATTAATGGTATTTCCCGGTAGTGTGGCCCCAGCATTACAGTTGCCTGGTGTATCCCAATGGGTACGCGTACCTACTTTGAGAAACCCTGGTGTAAGGTATTTGCAGTGTCGAATCTGACTACCGCCCATTATATCTTTGAGTGCGTGGTAACTGATAAACTAAATTGGTCTAGAAATTGAAATGTTTAATGTTTGGCAGCGCAATAATAATTTGATAAGAGATCAATTCAAATAATTAACTGTTATAGCAACAAATTGACCTTTCGGCATTGACGGAATGGTACACGTGATACAAATATAGACTCCCGATAATAGTTCATGTTGATGACAGACGAGCTGCCAAACGTAATTCGCATCTCAAATTTCGTCAGAAGTAGCAGAAAGTTGATAAGACCCTTGAAATAGATTCGAATTATGTTGTTCTTATAACTCAATAGGCGGAGAGCTCGCGTAATTTATATTCAGATTCACTTGTGTATTGTGTAGGGCTGTTTTAAGATTTGTTTTAAAAGATGCTTAATAACAACTATGAATTGACGATAGGATTATACCTGAATGAATATCAGCAAAACTTAGCTTACCCAAAATAAAATAACTTTCCAGATCCAGAGCTGTTTTATTTTTGAAACACATGATAAGCAATAAGCGTGGTTCTTCTGATGGGACCAAAGATGTTAATGGCGCGTTGTTATCTATGTGGCAGTGATTAATATAACATGAATAAATTTATAAGCTACCTTAACTCTCAACAGAAACACGCCAGAAAAAAAGGCTGGTTTTATTAAAATCTTAATACTTATAGTCACTTGTACTATCGCAGTGCAAACTTATCTTTGTTAATTGATGTTTCCTAAGAGGGTGGTAGTAGTAAGATAATTGAGTTTTAGATCAATGTTCCAAATGCTAATTTGTTTTCGTGGCGCCCCTTAGATTTTGTCTATTCTGATTTTGGTTTCGATTGATTTCGACATATAAGTTACAAAGTCCATTATTCTCGATGTTACATATTATTACAATTATGAGGCGTTAGCTGTACTAGATACCATAAACAAACAAGGTATCCCATAAATGTGCACATAAGCTCATGAAAAAGTAGTAACATTGATGTCTGTACTTGGCTCTTTTTATAGAACAAGATATACACTTGAGTAAGCTCATTTGATAGGAATCACTCAAAAACATGGGCAATCGTACTACCAGATTAGGAGTTACTTTGCAATAATGCCGCCTTTGAGAATAAGTACTTTTTAAGCCTTTCAAGTCATCCTATCGGAAACATCTCCTACGGCATTTTTTTCCACAGAGGAGAAATAGGGACAAGAACTTCCTCAAACCCATGGCCCTATCGACCTCTTGGCTATACGGACCACAAGGGAATCACGGGATACGCCCTGGCAACGTTGCAGCATTCTCACTCTCGTGTATATTATTTTAGCTTCCTACGAGTCTTCCTATATATCCCTAGAGTTACTAACCCCCCTTCTGTCATTAGATATAGAAGGAGCATTTGACGGCGCGTGGTGGCCGGCCATCCTCGAGCAACTCTATATTAAACATGTAAGTCCTCATATGATGCAGATGGTACGGAGCTATCTATCGGACAGATGGGTGACGCTCAATTTTGCGGGTGAAACAGCGGTTCGTTCCAATGAGAAGGGTTGCATACAGGGTTCGTCATGCGGGCCCCTTCTCTGGAATGTCCTGCTTGACCCACTGCTCAGGCTTAACCTAGGCTCCCAGATACATGTCCAAGCTTTTGCTGACGACATATTGGTGATTGCGACAGGAGAAACTGGCGAGCAAGCAGGGGAAATCATGAATGGGGCACTTCAGAAGATCCGGGAGTGGGGCGATGACAACAAGCTCAAGTTCGCCGCCCATAAGACCCAATTAATGATGATGACCAGAAAACTTAAGTTCACTCGGCCTATCATTAGAATGGGAGATTCGGTACTTGAGCTTGTTGACTCCGTGAAACTCCTGGGTCTTACGATAGACAGATGCCTATCATTCAATCAACATCTTGACAATGTCATCAAGAAAGCTGTTGGCCTGTACAAGATGGTTGCAGCTACAGCTAGAGCACAATGGGGTCTAAACTCCGAAATTGTCAGACTTATTTACCTAGCTGTAGTGGAGCCAACCGTCTTGTACGCGGCGAGCATCTGGTCAGATGCCGCACGTAAGAAGGTTTTCCGCAAGAAACTCGATCGAGTAGTCCGCCTGTTCGCTATCAAAATCGGAAAAGCACACAAGACCTGCTCCTTAAATTCTAGCATGATTCTAGCAAGAATTCTACCGCTAGATTTAAGGGCGATCGAACAGCGCGACTTGTACGAGTTGAAAAGAGGGAAACCAATGGATGAGTGGCCCGATGCTGAGCTAGAGCTGAGGGTTCACCCGTACGACCACCCACACCCTGCTAAAAGACTTGATATTGAGTTTGGTTGCATAACATCAACCGAGGATCTTGGTGCGATCAGTGATCACATAATTGCGTACACTGATGGTTCCAAGATTGAAGGAAAGGTGGGCATGGCGGTGTCATTGTGGAGGGGAGGTGAGGAAATTAAGTATTCTACTCATAGGCTCGCTGACTTCTGCAGTGTCTTCCAGGCCGAGTTGACGGCCATACTTAGAGCTGTGGAGATGCTGGAGAAGTACAGCGAGGCGTACATTATGAGCGACTCAAGATCTGCTCTTGAATGTCTAAGTCAATTGGACCCGGAGAACCCTATTGCAGCGGAGATCCGGAACAGAATCTACGAAAAAAGGTTCAATAATCGTATCATCAGGCTGTTCTGGGTCAAAGCTCATGTGGGAATACCGGGCAATGAACGGGCCGACCAGCTGGCCAAAAGAGCGGCTCTGAAAGAGAAGAGAGCGCCCGTCTACGATAGATACCCCATCTCCTTTGCAAAAAGGATTATAAGAGAGAGAACTGTAATGCTTTGGCAGGACAGATACACGGGCTCGGAGGGTGGATCTGTCACCAAAACATTCTTTCCGGACGTGTCCACAGCATATAACATCATCAAGAAGTTACCTATGGATAACCTGAGTTCCCTATTATTTACCGGACACGGAGGACTTAGAGAATACTTACACAGGTTCAAACTGGCACCCGACCCACTCTGTGTCTGTGGGATTGGGGAACACGAAACGGTATTTCACATCTTATTGGAATGTCCTAGATTTGCCAGAGAGCGTCACGACGTGGAGTCGGAAATGGACTGCTCTCTGACAAACCTAAGACAAATCATAGAAAACCAAAATATTAATGGTTGCTTTCTCCGTTTCGCACGAAATATTTTGAAAATTGCAGCCAAAGCAAATGGCTCAACTTTAACATGATACAACAAAATAGAAGAAAAGATATTTAGTCGCAACTAAGTAAGTACATGTATGCATATATAGGTATATATGTATGCATATATATGTATGTGCGTAGGCGAGTGTAAATATATATAAATAATAATTAAATTAAGTAGATACGTGTGTGTAATTGTGTGTGTATTAAAGTGTGTGTATATGTATATACAGATAGTATAAAGAGCTAAATATAGCTATTGGTAAACAAAGGTCATAAATAAAAGATATAATGTACGCGAAAGTGCACACAAGCATGTAAATTCTGTGCACACATACTTAATCGAATACTTACCTGTACATATATGTGTATGAATACAAATAAAAAAAAAAAAAAAAAAATTAAAAAAAAAAAAAAAAAAAACTAAGAATATGAATTAAAGCGATCTATATTAACAGATAAAAAGTTGCTGCGACAGCCATGGCAGCAGTTCAAATTGAAAAAAAAAAAAAAAAAAAAAAAAACCCCCCTTCTGGTGCTGAAAACACAATAACAGAGATCCACAGCGAACTATTTTAATAAGAACATGATGTTTATTTGCGATTATCAGGATATTAAAATCATTTGTTTTTCTTACTCACCAGAGAATGGCGCAATTCATCGCAGGGGTCACGATCACTTGAACCGTAATATTTTGCCTTTTTATCGGTCAAATGGAAATAACATTTGCTGGGGGTTTATGACAAATATAATAGCTTGTATCGTTTCGTATTCTCTTAGTTAGATTTCATCAACACCGTCGGTTATGTGATAGAAACCCATAGAATACTTTATACAAGGTACCCGGCTTAAAGAAATATTAGGTCTCGGTATTTTAATGTTCTATTAGTGATTCAGCAACTCCTCTTGTAATTTAATCAGTACAAACGGTAGGTACTTTAATATTTTGTGTTCATTTCATGTTATACCTACTTCTTACCAGTTATGACTTATGAAATTGTGAATTTATGACTAAACGGATACGCCTTTCAAGAGGATTTCTTAGTTTGTCAGTGTAGCATGCATTTATACGCCGATATACAGAGTTATACTACTTACCGAGGAAATAAAATCACTTCAAAAGTATTTTTTAAACCTTGTCATCTCATTCGGTACGATAAAACAGTACAACATAGTTTATTTTTATATTACACGACACAATATATCTACAAATGTATGACATTTTGACAGTGATAGAAGCGTTTGCTCATATGCGCGCGACACGTTTCCTTCCCAATAGCGTCTCTATTGGTATAAATGTGATCTGTGATTTTTATCTACCTGGCCGTTTAGGATAAACAACTTGTGACATGTCGCGGGCGGGTAGAGAAGAGAAGTTTACTAATATGAATTTATATCTTGTTATTTCGACGCTACGCAACGAGGAAACGTTTGTCGTGGCATGCGTATAGGAATACACGATATATTCTTATTGGTCAAACCTCTCTTTTCTATTGATCGTAAAATAATCGCACGCTGTTTGTCTTAAAAGCAGGCTGATTCACCACGACTCATTGGTTTATCGGTTGGCGAGATGGGCGTCGATCACTATCGTTAACGATCTGATAACGATTATTACATGTTTCTTGCGATGCCTGAGGCTGACAGCTTTATATGCTCTTACTAGGAAGTGCATGAGCATGTAAGGCTGTCATATAACCTCTACCTACCACATTTCCGAGCTGCTATTGAGTTTTCGATATTCTCTGACTCTAAAAAAGCTTAATAACAATTTTGTCCGACATGGGGATCGAACCCGGGATCTAATATTATGAGCCAAATAAGGAGTCTACACACCACGAGGCAGGCCAACAGGGAACAATTTTATATATTGTTTCTATTAAATGCACACATAAATGATGAGGTTTTTCTAATGCCTTGTGATTAGGTGGCTGCTTCCCGCGGCACGTTTTATAAACGTGTAGGCATACCAGTAACTATACTCGAGCTTTTTCAGTATCGTAACTGTTTCTAACTATAACATCGGGAAAGGTGGTTCATATACGACGTTCATTGACGGGTATTTTTCTTGTTTCAGACAAAATGGAGGGTCCTTCCGGGCCAAATAACTTAAAGTGCTGTGGCGATATAGCTGAACCAATGGAAAGACTAACAGTGAGTGAAAGTGACAGATGTCTGGGTGACAGTTGTCAGTGTGACAGAATACAAAGTGAAGTAAAAGTCAAAAGCAAACGATATGGCAGAGGCGCAGTTGAATCAGGTAAGATTGTAGAGCAATTTTAGAGATTATTTAGTAAGATATGATTTATTTCCTCAGTTAATCGTTAATCCTCGGGGCTAGGGGAGGGGGTTACATTCTCCCCGGTGTCGGCGTTTCCTCGAACCGATACGTTTGACGATAAGCTTGCTCATTAAAAAACCGGTCAAGTGTGAGTCGCATTCGCGCACGTAGACGCGTAGGGCTCCCCCACCGAGCGATGTTGAATTTAAGTTAGCTTACGTGTATGACGACCCATTCGGGATTTGGACATTTTATTATTTATTGTAATAGCAGTCACAGTAATTTTCATTCTATGAATATTTCAGGTGTCTACTTATATCAATTCAAGAGATAGAGTTCTGTGACAAACAGACAGACAGAGGAGGCATATTAATAGGATTTAGTGTGTAACCCTTTGGGTACGGAGCTGCCTACCTAAAAAACTAGACTAACAAATCAACTTGGGCACTGATTAAAATGATCACAGAAAAATTTGGTAGATTTAGCTTCTTTGAGAATTCTGTATTTCTTTCCAAATGTTATTCTCTTTTGTTTGATCATCATAACATAGATCTTGTAAATAATATAGCTCTTTGTAGACTTAAACTAAAATTATAAATCAATCGTTATCCATAATTACGTATTTTTATAAATTAGTACTCAAAACACGAACGAATACATGTCTACAATTCCGCTCGCCATAGCACATTGGCGACGGAGCGTAGCTTGCCAAATCTTGTGGCATCGTATTCACCGAAATCCTCCGAGTAACTCCGAGTTCATATAAAATGTATGAAAGCGATCTAGGCGGATTTTTACAATGCGGGCCGCCGCAGCGTGCTCGATCCTTAAAGGTGAAAAGGACTGCCGCGATAAAATTAGTGTTTGTCACAGTTGTGTTCCGGTTTGCAGTAATTTGACACACGGATGGCAACGCAACATTAACTTCTTTGGTGTCTTAAGACGATGGTCGTTTCTTACCATCAGGTATGGTGTCTGTTTGTTACTTTTTTATATATCATAAGATAGCAAACCAGCAGATGGGTCTCCTGATGGAAAGAATTAACCATTGCCTATAGACACCAAAGGTGTTAATGGTGCGTTGCTATCTTGTGGCGAGGTTTAACGCCACATGCATAAGTTTACCTTACCCTCCAAACCGGAACACGACGGCTACAAGCACTGACGTGACTATTGCGGCAGGAATAGGTAAGGCGGTGTTACCAGACACGGGCGATAGAATGCAGAACTCTACCACCTAGTAGCCACGATAGTAGTGACTCGCATAGCCAATCGGTCGCTTTTTACGACCTGCCTGGCAGAACGGCAGTTGATCTATTCTTCAAGGGAGCCCGGAACCAACACGGGGAGAACTAACTCAGTCTCTTTCCATCAGACAGCCATCTTTTCTGTTATATTAAAGGAATGTTAGGCATAAAAATATATCAAAAATATCTGTTTTAAAATACATTTAGATAATTTTGTCAAGTGCCAGTTTGAACGTCTTTCCCGCGATAAAAGCACAATAGATGTTTACAGCATCTGCGCTGTCAACTAGTGATCCAGATATATCATTTATATCGCTAGCATAGGACCGACATTCATGTTTGTGGAAATTAGAACAAACGTCAACTGTTACTAATGTCGTCGGCATGTCGTCTGCGTAATTAATCTATATATACAGTTTGTAAAGAAAACCCTGTCGGATAATTCAAGGTGTTATTTGGTTATATATTATGTGTAATTATTTTATGGATATTAATTTATTAGTTTTCCCAATAAAAAAAGTAAACTTAAATGGTATTTTCATACATTGAGTATGACAACACCTACAAATAAGTAAATTCTATTATCAGTGTATGTGGGGCGCGTTTAAAGTTCTTTTGTAAAAAGCCGAAAAACAAATAGCGCGCCTTCTTCGGGGAGACGGACCTGAAGAAACTTTTGTTTTATTTTTTAAATGAACCACCCACTGCACTGGTTTTAGTTGTTGTAGAGTTAAACGATGTATTAAAGTCTTTAAATTTTTTAATTTCAGGTTTGACACATGAGTGTGGTGTATTTGGTGCAATCGGGACCGGGGAATGGCCGACACAAGTGGACGTAGCACAAGTGATATGTTTAGGACTAGTAGCACTACAACACAGGTAGGAAAATATTGCCTGTCATTCTCTTATTAGAGTTACTTACCACAAAAGTAAAAAACGAAACCTTACAATGTGAGTAACAACAAGCTTCTCCGACCAGAAAAGGGCCTGACTTGACCTGATAGGTAGGTCGATGACATAGTCGAGAAAATAATGAATTTATTCTATTTAGAAAAATTGTATCGAATATAATCGTGTTTGCCCTTTAATTTTCTTAAAATTTAGGGGATTTTTATACTTGACAACACCACGGTAGGTCTGCGGCCCGCTTAGAATGTGGGCGCAAAGACATCTAAGAAGCCGCTCCTCTATGTCGTCGCTTCTCGCCGTTTTCCGACATTTACGCCGTGTTGGTCTCGGCCTCGTTTGAAGAATAGGCCAACTGCCGTTCTGCCAGGCAGGTCGTAAAATGCGACCGTTTGGCTATCGACCATCACTACCATCGATCACTACCATCACTACCATCGTGGCTACTAGGTGGTAGAGTTCTGCATTGTCTCGCCCGGGTCTGGTACCACCGCCTTACCTATTCCTGCCGCAATAGCGTCAGTGCTTGTCGCTGTCGTGTTCCGGTTTGGTTCCGGTAAACTTATGCATGTGGCATTAGACCTCGCCACAAGATAGCAACGCACCATTAACATCTTTGGTGTCTATAGGCGATGATTGACTCTTTCCATCAGGAGACCCATCTGCTTGTTTGCTATCTTATGATATAACAAAAAAATGCCATAGTAATAATACATACAGTAATAATTAAAATCTCATTTAAGATTACTTATTTTGAACGGGGAAATTGTATTTATAGTCATAAAATAATGACATATATGATGGTATTAAGCTACCACACAATGTATTTCACGATTGGACAGGATTTTTGTTGCATATTATAGAATCACTCGTGTCTCTGTTAATCTATTCGTCCGTCCGTCTTGTAGGCCAATATTGTCATGTATAGCCATGGCGTATACAATGAGCATCTTTTTCCCCGTTTTGGTCCCTGGCTCCTTTGAAGAATATGCCAACTGCCGTTCTGCCAGGCAGGTCGTAAAAGGCGACCGATTGGCTATACATGTCACTACCATTGTGGCTACTAGGTGGTAGAGTTCTGTGTTGTCTCGTCCGGATCTGGTACCACTGCCTTACCTATTCCTGCCGCAATAGCGTCAGTGCTTGTCACGGTCGTGTTCCGGTTTGGAGGGCAAGGTAGCCGGTAAACTTATGCATGTGGCATTAGACTTCACCACAAGATAGCAACGCACCATTAACACCTTTGGTGATAGGCGATGGTTGACTCTTTCCATCAGGAGACCCATCTGTTTGTTTGTTATCTTATGATATAAAAAAAACCTTCAAGTTTAAATTCGTTAAGCTCTTTAGGCTAGAAAGCGTGCCAATAAATACACATACCTACATATTCCCGAAAAACATAACCCTCCTTCTAATGTAGTCGGATATGTACTCGAAGAATTAAGCAGTATTCCGCAGGGCCCCATATAAAAATTTGTTTGTGGGGGATTATGAAGCGTAGAGATTTCTCACAAAAGAAAAAAAATGTTTGTATAAAATTAAAAGGAATATTTATTCATCATAATTATTTGTGAGATGAGAAATATATGAGATCGCTAAGAAAAATATGTGGTGTAACACTTGCGGACCGGGTTCGTATTGTGGAAGTGAAAGAGAGGTTAGGCTTGAAAGAAAGTGTCTGTGTAAAGGTGAGAAAGGGCATGCTCCGTTGGTTCAGACATGTAGAAAGAATGGTAGATGAAAGGTTAACAAAAGAGATATACAATGCGAATGTGGAAGGATGTAGTTACCGGGAGACCAAGACTGTCATATCATGACCAGATTGATTGAGTGCTGTCCGAAGGTGGTGTCAAGATTCTTCACAACCGGCGTGTGTGTATGAAGAGAGTGATGAATGTGGAGTAAGCGAGACAAGTCTGCAAGGATCATGATGTATGGCACTCGGTTCTCTCTGCCTACCCCATAAGGGATCTGGCGTGAAGATGTGTAAGTGTGTATAATTATCTGTTACTTTTCTAAATTTTTTACAAACTATACAAATTAAATACACTCTCCTTGCTTCATTTTAGAAAAAAAAATTTTTGACTTTTGCCATTTGGGACGTTTTTATTTCTGTTTACGTACTTTTCGGCCACTGTGTCCCAGGGGCTGTGTCAAAACTGTACATTGAATATTTTTTTAAAAGAATACTTGGAGCGTGATCTACAATCGACATCGAAGCCAAAAATATAGTTTTTAGAATTTCTGTCTGTTTGTCTGTGTGTATGTCCAGGGTAAACTTAAAAAGTACTGTATGGATTCACTTCAAATTTTGCATGAATATTACTAACAGGTCGGGTCAACATATAGGCTACATATTATCACGCTATCACCTACGTGGGAGGAGCTGTGCGGAGTAAACGATGTCCGCGCGGACGAAGTCGCTGGCAACAGCTAGTAATTGATATGGTAGATACGGCGGTAGCTACGCCCCTGGAAATAAATACTTCCTCAATTTCAATGTCAGTTTAAAAATATTATTCCTGCGTCAATAGGCGCGGTTTATAAATAATAATTAATTCTAATCATTTGATGTGAGGCGTTCACATTTTTTTATCTTTGAATTGTTACAGAGGTCAAGAATCGGCGGGCATAGTGACGTCAGAAGGCAAAAGCGCACGCACGTTCAACGCACACAAAGGCATGGGCCTAATAAATAATATATTTAATGATGAAGCTATGAAAAAGTTAAAAGGGAATTTAGGTATTGGACACACTAGGTGAGTGTATGGCTAATTTGTTTAATTAGCGGTCGCCTGTGGCCGAAATTCGACCATTAGCTAAACAATAAAATTTCTTTTAAGTTCGACAACTGACTTTAGCCGTAAAGAAAATAGTTAACATGTATATATTATCATGTTCGTCACATGTAGAATAGAATATATTTTATTTGCATGAAAATGGGTTTCAATAAATATGAGTTACATTTTTTTCCATATCGCCATAATCTACCGGCAATGCCGGTGTGCAAACACATACTATAAACTACTTAATCATAATTAATAATCATATTTTATAAATTTAAGCTCATGAATTATCTTTACAATTAATACAATTAAAGTCAAAATCAATGTAGTAAAATGTTCCATTATAGGTCATTATCAATTTATATCTCACTAGCTGTTGCCCGCGACTTTGTCCTCGCGGACTTCGTTTACTCCGCACAGCTCCTCTGCCCGTAGGTGATAGCATGATAATATGTAGCCTATATGTTGACCCGACCTGTTAGTAATATTCATGCAACATTTGAAGTAAATCCATGCAGTACTTTTTGAGTTTATCCCGGACATACATACAGACAAACAGACAAAAATTCTAAAAACTATATTTTTGGCTTCGATATCGATTGCAGATCACGCCCCAGGTATTCTTTAAAAAAAATATTCAATGTACAGTTTTGACTTTCTTACGATTTTATTATATGTATAGATAAAGCATCTTTATTTATATTTTTATTCAGAAACATGTGAAAACTGTAAGTGAAAACTGTACATTGAATATTTTTTTAAAAGAATACTTGGGGCGTCATCTACAACCGATATCGAAGTCAAAAATATAGTTTTTAGAATTTTCGTCATGTTTCTCTGTTTGTCTGTATGTATGTACGGGCTAAACTCAAAAAGTACTGCATGGATTTACTTCAAATTTTGCATGAATATTACTAACAGGTCGGGTCAACATATAGGCTACATATTATCACGTTATCACCTACGTGGGAGGAGCTGCGCTGAGTAAACAAAGTCTGCATGGACAAAGTCGCTGGCAACAGCTAGTAATACTATAAAACGTTAAGCTCATTGAATAGTTATCGTTATACTGCAATTTCGAATTTATCCGGGTTCAATTCCCAGGTCGGACAATTCAAAACTTTTCAGTTTTCTTATAAAATAACGCTGCCCGGGATTGGAAAGTGCCCGGTTAGCGATAGGCTTGCCACCTATCACCTTGCTTGTTTCTTCCGTGAAACAGCTTTGCTGTGTTTCGGAGAGAAGGGCAAGATAAGCAGTGTAATTAATGGCACCTGCACTGGCATATTTATGTGTTGCCTATCCTGAGACATAGGATGTTCAGTCTCGGTGCCAGTAATTACACTGCCTGTCTTGCCCTTCTCTCCGAAACACAGCAAAGCTGTTTCACGGAAGAAACAAGCAAGAACCATCCACACGGATAGCAACGCACCATTTGTTCCACTAAAGATGTTTTCCGTGTCTAGGTGGTGGTTGTCCCTCCATCAGGACAGCCATCAGCTTATTTGCTGTCTTATAATCTTATAATATAAAGAAAACTACTCAACGAACCGGTGAATCTTGGCGAATCGGAAAGTTTATAGATACCGCCCCGTTGGTCGAGTGGTTAGCGAACTTAACTACGAATCGATGGGGCTCGGGTTCGATTCCCGATAGGGATAAACATTTGTGTGATGAGCATAGATGCTTCTATTTCGGGTTTGGGTATATATTATGTATGTAAATGTATTTATATACGTATTTCTATGTATTAGTATCGTTGACTAACACCCATAACATCTATATGCATATAATAAAATCGTAGGAAAGTCAAAACTGTATATTGAATATTTTTTTAAAAGAATACTTGGGGCGTGATTTACAATCGATGTCGAAGCCAAACATGTAGTTTTTAGAATTTTTGTCTGTTTGTCTGTATGTATGTCCGGGGTAAATTCAAAAAGTACTGCATGGATTTCCTTCAAATTTTGCATGAATATTACTGACAGGTCGGGTCAACATATAGGCTACATATTATCACGCTATCATCTACGGGGGAGGTGCTGTGCGGAGTAAACGAAGTCCGCGCGGACGAAGTCGTGGGCAACAGCTAGTAAGCAAATAATTTGCTTACTTTGGAGTTAGATAGATTTGTGTAATTTGTCTAGCTATATTATTATACGGTTAACTCTGCCTGCTCTGTCAGGGGACTAGTGTGATGATAGGTTAACCCGATACGTTAGGTAGAGTTTTGTGTTCGTATTTCAGGCACTCGGCAGCGTTTTCCTGATAAAAATATTGACTTAGGATGTTGTATGAGAGGACAGATATCTGTAAATGTTCATCGTTTTAAAGCCTCATTCGCTTCACAGATATTCAACATCAGCAGCGTCAGAAGAAGTTAACTGTCAGCCATTCGTAGTGCACACGGCGCACGGTGCGCTCGCGGTGGCTCACAATGGCGAACTCGTCAATTGCAGCAGCCTTAGAAAAATGGTATGAAACAATTTTACACAACAAACGACACACACGAACAACGAATCCGCGACTTTACTTATGGCTCGGTTAAAAAAGAAGCGAGTATATATGGATAAACTACACATATTAAGTAGTGTGGTGCGTTAATGTGAATGTGGTGAGTTTCCCACATTGAATAGTGTAGCTTTAGAACTCTTGTTAGAAAAAATTGTTTCCCACAGTATCGGTGTTAAAATAAGAATGGGCTTGCTCCGTTGGTTCGGACACGTTGATAGTATGGCAGATGTCATTTGTTTAACAACTTTACCAAAACAGATATACGATGTGAATGTGGTTGGATGTAGGTAGCAGGAGATACCAAGACTGACGTATCATGATAAAATTAGTTGTGTGCTGCCCGAAGGTCAAAAGTCTCTCAAACATGTGTGTTTGTTTGCATGAAAGAGTTTTGAATATACATGAAGCAAGGCAAATATGTCTGGATCGTGTTGTATGGTACTTAATTTAAAATATAGTGATTAATAATCTTTTTTTCTTATAGTGATAAAAAATTAGGGTATTCTGCTTATCCCGTAAGGAATAACGTAAAGATATTATCTATACATATAATAAAATCGTAGGAAAGTCAAAACTGTACATTGAATATTTTTTTAAAAGAATACTTGGGGCGTGATCTACAATCGATGTCGAACCCAAAAATATAGTTTTTAGAATTTTTGTCTGTTTGTCTGTATGTATGTCTGGGGTAAACTCAAAAAGTACTGCATGGATTTACTTCAAATTTTGCATGAATATTGCTAACAGGTCCGGTCAATATATATATATATATATATATATATATATATATATATATATATATATATATATATATATACAGTAGCGCTCAAAAGTATTTTGACATTTTTGAATAAACTACAGAATAGTGTCAAAGTAGTCCTTATTCGTAATAAAAGAAAGTTTAATTTTTTAAATATTAGGAAAATGGTGGCTCAAAAGTATATATATATATATATATATATATATATATATATATATATATATATATATATATATATATATATATATATATATATATATATATATATATATATATATAAATAACCAACATGTGCTAATTACCTGACAGGTGTTAGGCCGTGGGGTAGGGCTATCGACACACTCAGACTCGGAGCTGATCACACAAGCCCTGTGCCTGAACCCACCTGAGGGGGAAACCAATGGACCTGATTGGCCTGCAAGGATCAACAACCTGATGAGGTCAGTAGATATTTCACGTCGAGCAGCTCGTAAATTTCGGCTAGCAAGTGCATGTAGCGGGCCGCATCGTAACGCAACGCGTTTCTTTCCAAAATATGTTATTCTACCTTGTTGATAACATGGAACCTGCAAATTGTATAGCTCTTTTAGCCTTGAACTAAAATTATTAGTCATAATTACGTGATTTTATAAATTAATACTCAAAACACGGAGGATCCCGTGCTTGCCATTCCGCTTGCTATAGCACACTGACGAGGCGACGCAGCGTGATGACATGGGCCGCATCGCATTAACCCAAATCTGTCGCGTCTAAATCCACCCCGCTGCGTCTCGCCGTAGTGTGCGATAGTTAATATAAAATGTATAAAAGCGATCTAGGCGGATTTTTGTGATGCGGCCCGTCCCAGTGTACTTGATCCTTAAGACAGCAACATAATATTACTAACTTCGACCATATTATAATAGTACATTATTGCAAGGGCCACGGAATGAGCAATTGCAGATAGAGTATAAGTTTAAAGGCGGAGCCGCTGGCGACGATTTCAAGTCACTAGACAGGCTATTGGCATTTCCGCCGAGGCATATATAGTACTTTTCTCAAAAATTAAACGCAAGGAAATAGAAAAAAGCTATTTATGTAATATTTTTTTTACCGCCTGTGCCGAAAGGTAAACGCATCTGTTGGTATATGGTCACGTGAACACAATTTGTAAGGTCGATGAAAGAGATATAAATTCTAATGACACACCGAAAGCTTTTGCATAAAAATTAAAAAAAATGCGCAGGCAATGGTTTTGGTTCTTCTGTATACGTAAATACGATAGGTACTCTAATATATGCTTTTATACAATAGCTATGGCCTCATTATTTATTATTTATTATAATTATATTACTAGAAAATATTTGTAATCATAAATCAAAGATAACACTATCCGTATAATATGGAAACTTCAACATTATCAACCATGGAACTGTTGCAGAGTTATCAACTTACTGATATTGTCAACTTACTGACATTTTTAACTTACTGACATTATCAACTCACTGACATTATAAACACACTGATATTATCAATTTACTGACATTATAAACTTACTGACATTTTTAACTTACTAACATTATCAACTTCCTGTGACTTGCAACCTAAACCTTCACACTTTGGTAGTTGATAGTTTATTGGACTGATGTCATGGCATTCTTGTTCGATCCCAAGCTCGTAATTGAGTTTTATTTTGTGATAATGTGTAGGAATTAATGTACCTTTTTTTTAATATATTTTTATATCATAAGATAGCAAACAAGCAGATAGGTCTCCTGATGGAAAGAGTCAACCATCGCCTATAGACACCAAAGATGTTAATGGTGCGTTGCTATCTTGTGGCGAGGTCTAATGCCGCATGCATAAGTTTACCGGCTACCTTACCCTCCAAACCGGAACACGACAGCGACAAGCACTGACGCTATTGCGGCAGGAATAGGTAAGGCGGTGGTACCAGACCCGGGCGAGACAATGCAGAACTCTACCACCTAGTAGCCACGATGGTAGTAACTCAATAGCCAATCGGTCGCCTTTTACGACCTGCCTGGCAGAACGGCAGTTGGCCTATTCTACAAAGGAGGCCGGGACCAACACGGCGAAAATTTGTTTTGTCGGAGTTCGTAAAATGGGGCAATGTTCATCACCCATTTCGCAAAACTTCAAACTGGTGAATTGCGGTGAATCACAAAATCTCTGCAAACATCACGAGAAAACCGGCGTGGTGGTATTTATTTTTAAATTTGGTTTTCAGGCTGGCTCCTCTCAGCTATTCCTTAGTAATAATGATGAAGGATAAAATATACGCAGTACGAGACCCTTACGGTAACAGACCTCTATGCCTTGGAAAAATACTGCCGCTGGGATCGTCGTGTAAGTAAATTTAAATAAACAGCTCAGGGTGCAAATAATTTTGCATTTGTATAAACATTATCTAATGTTTCATGTCATTTGAGAAAATGCAATTCGCAATTCGATATGCAATTATAAAAATAAATAAATATTCACGGGACAAATTACACTTACTGATCTAACCCCAAAGTATGCAAATTATTTGCTTGTGTTATGGGTGTTAGTCAACGATACTAATACGTAGAAATACATATATTTATAAATACTAGAATATATTTAAGAAACATCCAAACCCGGAAATACAAACATTGATGCTCATCACACAAATGCTTGTCCCCGTCGGGGATAGAGCCCGAGCACCGTCCATTGCGTGGTCAGGGTCGCTAACCACTTAACCAACGGGGCGGTCAATAAAAATGTCGGCGTGTTAAGTATTTTTTCATATAATTTTTAATATTTTTAGATTTTTATGCGATGACGTGATAAAGTAGATGGAAAAGTCTCTTTGTCTAGCTGTGCCCGTGACTTCGCCTGCGTGGAAAAAATCTAACTATCTATAAAATATCACATAGTTCATGTTTCTGTGGGATTTACGGGATAAAAACTATCCTATGTCCTTTCTCGGGTCTCGAAACTATTTTTGTAACAAATTTCATTCAAATTGGTTCAGTGGTTTAGGCGTAAAAAAGAGACAGATAGACGGACAGACAGGCAGACAGACAGAGTAACTTTCGTATTTATAATATTAGTATGGACTAAAAGTCTCTTCGATAACCTCAATTTTTTAATGAAAGCCCCAAGTGCAAAAAATAGCTCCGATGGCCAATCAGCAAACCTTAATTATTTTATAACAGCTCACTTCAGATAACACTTACCGTTACGCAAGCCTTCTGGTTTGCATATTTAATGCAATAGCATGAAACATTTTGGACACTGACTTAAAAAGACATATAAAATTATGTTCCTGCTCTCTGCGCTCCATACCGATAAAGTATTTACTCATTTTTGTGGCATTTAATTTATTTTTTATTTCTGCATATTGGTAAAACAAGACGTTATCAATTAAAAATATACCCGTTATTTTAAAACTGCACAACTTTTGCAAAACGATTTAAATTATTTCCAATAGTTTTATTATTAAAGGGAAAATATAAGAAAAACAAAAAAGTATTTTGCATAACGAATTGCGAATTTCGATTAACAATTTGGTGTTAACATTTCATTTCATAATATTAATAATGTACTTTAAATTCTGGTTAATATAAAACTAAATGTTATATACAGACTTGGATTGCATTAACTTGTATTATAATACATTTCTTTCACGCTCTCTCGCTGTTTTGGGTTTGCTGGAAAAAATCTTATACAGTGGTAAGCTCGCCTTTTGTGGAATTTTCAAGAAATAAAATGTAATTTTGTCTCTTTGTGTACAATAAAGTATTAAATAAAAAAAGACAATATTATTTAGAGATTTGATATCACTTGTTATTTACCTGTTAATCAAACATAAAGGGCGTGACTTATAATCTTGTCGTTTTTACGTTTTTTTTATTGGATACTAGCTGTTGCCCACGACTTCGTCCGCGCGGACTTCGTTTACTCCGCACAGCTTCTCCCTCGTAGCTGATAGCGTGATAATATGTAGCCTATATGTTGACCCGACCTATAAGTGATATTCATGCAAAATTTGAAGTAAATCCATGCAGTCACGTAAACTTTTTGAGTTTACCCCGGACATACATACAGACAAACAGCCAAAATTCTAAATACTATATTTTTGGCTTCGATATCGATTGTAGATCACAACCCAAGTATTCTTTAAAAAAAATATTCAATGTACAGTTTTGACTTTCCTACGATTTTATAATATGTATAGATTAAGAAGACACCTGTTTGCAAATTCATAAAATAAGAATGAAGAAAACTATGTATCAAATAATTATTACGTAGTATGTAATAAACTTTCTTAATTAAATAAGATTAATAAACAAGTAGAAAATTCAGGTGGAATTTAATCAAACTTTTCAACTGTTCGTATCAAACATTATAATTTTCCAAAGTTGTTTACTTTTTGTTGTAAAGTATTTGTGTTAGTCCCTGGCTCCTTCGAAGAATAGGCCAACTGCCGTTCTCGTAACAGAATAATGCCGAACGTAACAGATCGTAAAAGGCGACCAATTGGCTATGCGAGTCACTAACATCGTGGCTACTAGGTGGTAGAGTTCTGCATTGTCTCGCCTGGGTCTGGTACCACCGCCTTGCCTATTCCTACCGTCAGTGCTTGTCACTGTTGTGTTCCGGTTTGGAGGGTAAGGTAGCCGGTAAACGTATGCATGTGGCATTAGACCTCGCCACAAGATAGCAACGCACCATTAACATCTTTGGTGTCTATAGGCGATAGTTACTCTTTCGATCAGGAGACCCATCTGCTTGTTTGCTGTCTTATCATATAAAAAAAATTCGTATATTTGCAGTTAGTATAAATAAAGTTGGAATTAATCTGGTCGTGATTTCGCCCATAAGATTATTTTTGCAAATGAGTTCTTGATTAATTATAATGTTCATACTATGTTTCTAACCAAACAGGCTATGTATAAATAACATTAATTCTTGCAGATGTCTACAAATCATCATCGTCACAGCATGCAGCGGGTAATGCATGCATCATTTATCATTGATTTTTTATTTAATTCAGATTTGATTTAACTTGAAAGTAATTATTACTTTGTGTCATTAATCTCTCGCATCGTGCATGTTCAGTCTAATTACGGGAAATCGTTTTGGTATAGTACTAAGATTTAATTAAGGCACCTCTGCTTTCTACGCCTAACTTTCGCATCTACGCCATTAGCAAAATATAAAAATAATCGAAGCTTATAAATTAAATCTTAGTACTCTTTTCTGGATAAACGGAGACATTCCAAATGGTTTGTCCGCTTGGAACGTGTCCGTTGAAGATCTGTAACGCATTCGTTATTGTTGGTGATCGTAATAGGGTGGTTATCATTTCACATTGGATAAGCTATCTGATCATCCTTAAGCTTTAAAAATACTGGGCTTAGACAAAGTAACAACACGGTGATGACGCATTTGTTGTTTGACTAAAAAGTTGTGTTATTTTTCCTAAGCACGCGCTGTTTGAATTGGCCAATGAGCGCGCGGTGTTACACATCATATGTGATTACTGCAAGGAAGTTATATTCTACCCGGAATGTTCACACGCGCTTCAAAATCGTTCCGAAGAGTACCACGACATGGGTGGAGTGTGTCTCTTTCTACTAAATAAAGCGCCAATCGCCATATATAAGTGCGGCCATGCGTACTTTGCAAATTACTACTAAGTAATTCTACTAATTTGAGAAACAGCTTTGGATTGCATAAGCAATTATGTAATAATTAAATTAAGCACATTTTAGAACTCACCATGTTAATTACAATACATTTTATGATAATGTATTTATCGTCGTGTATGAATAAAAGGGATTTATCGATTACCGAATATATAAAAATTTACCATCAGTAGTTTTATTTAAACACTGGCAATTGGCAAGAAAGGGACAACATCCACTCTTGTCGTTGTCTTGCTCAGAACGTTTTTCCCCTCTGTTAAGTAAAAAGCAAATGTCAACTTTATTTGTAACAAAATAAAGTATATTTTTATTTTTGAAATATTGCTTCGTAGTAATTCCAATTATATAAGTTCCTTGGATTACTGCAAGGCTCGCTAATTTTTTTGCTACTGCTTTTTATGTTTTTATCTCTAACAAACTGTTTGAATAGTAACCTATAATACATTCGTATTTAAAAAAAAAGTATGTTCACGCCCGTATCCCCGAGAGAATAGGCAGAGGTACAAGTGCACTCACGATTAGCCGAAGATACCTTGTCACACAATGTGATGTGGCCAGCCCATCGCCCATCGGACATTATTTCCAATGCCGGGCAAAGTTGTTTTTGTCATACAACTGAAAAAACACAGTTTTGAATCGCCTGACTCAGTAATCGAGTTCGGGATCTTATGTGATCAACTCCGACACCGAACCACTAGACCACAGATGCGATATATTTTTTTAAAATTTATATACATGTCTTTATTGAACTACATACAAAATATACAGTGGACTAGCTTAATCCATAATACATTCTCTAACAGCTTATCATTGGCCCAACCAGATAAACTAAAATTTTGCATTAACTTGCATAAAATCAATGTATTTATCATTTATCTTACATTATAAGATAACAAACAAGCAGATGGCTCACCTGATGGAAAGAGAAAGCATCGCCTATAGACACCAAAGATGTTAATTGTGCGTTGCTATCCGTGTTACGGGATGGAAATGCAAAATTCATAAGTCTACCGGATACCTTACCCATCAACCTGAACACGACAGTGACAAGCATTTGTCTTTCTATGCCGTGAAGGAGATTAGAACAGTCAGTCTACTTCATAAAGTTATCACGTAAAGTCTAAAAATACGCTAATAAAAACCTGTTGTAAATATTTATTTAACTATTCAAACAAGTTTTTAAATGTTTAAAATATCTTTATCTTTAAGGTAAAATAGTGCCAAAAATATGTAACATATCAAATTACATTTCTAGATATTAGGTATATTGCATGGACTTATGTGGCTTATTAGACTTTCGTGCTGGCTGCAGCCTTTTAGTTTTTCCAAAGAATTGTTGTTTTATCATTAAAATGTTGTACTTAATTAATATAAGATCGTTGATTAGATCGTAATACTTTATATTCTTAAAAATATTCAAGGTTTTATTTGATTATAGTAAGATTACTATAATAATATTAGCTCTCTATTAATGAGTAAACCTCATTTGGAATTTCTAGCACTGGTAATAAGATAATGAAGAAACCTGTGCAACTTATCAAAGAGTTTGTTATGCAAGGGGTGGTATGTTACGAGATGCAGTGACAACCATACGAAGTGTACATAAAAGCTATTAAAACATAAATGTATTATTATTATTTTACCCCGTGTTGGTCCCGGGCTCCTGTCACTGTTGTGATCCGGTTTGGGGGGTAAGGTAGCCGGTAAACTTATGCATGTGGCATAAGACCTCGCCGTAAGATAGCGATGTACCATTATCATCTATGGTGTCTTTAGGCGATGGTTGAACCTTTCCATCAGAAGACCCATCTGCTTGTTTGCTATCTTATGATATAAGAAAAATAAATTTTGTGGGTTGCCTTTTATGTTTTTAAGTATAATTGTTAAATGTTTGATAGGTTTATTAAATTACTTTTTTATTTGTGTATTTATTTACCTATTATCTATCTTATTCCATATTTCAGTTTTAATGAATGGTTGTGCAAAGAATGGTGTTGATGATAAACCCGAAGGATGGGTGGTATCCTCTGAATCCTGTGGATTTTTGTCTATTGGTAAGTTGTTTTAAGTCATTACAATATCACTTTCGGAGAGTGATTTGAATTTTTGTGAATTTCAAATAAACAATGCATTATTGTATAAAATGTAGACTTTTTGTTTAATCTGGGATATAGACAAACTATGTATTAAATTTCATCCGAATTCATCCAGTCGTTCAGCGTGGAAGATTACACACACACACACACACACACACACACACACACACCCAAACAACATTTATTTTATAGAATAGCAAATGAACAATAGTTCTACTGATGAAAAGAGATATAACCTAGACATCAAAAATGTTAATGGAGCATTGCCATCCGTGTGATGGGGTTTGAATGCGTTTGCATAACTTTAACAACATAAGTTTTTTAGAACAATGTCGTGGTTTATTTACATACATTAATTTAAACAATCTGTTGTACAAATATATTCACGGAGGTGTACATAGAATACCACTAGGCAGTATTTTAAGTCTTAGATTATTTTTAATATTTATTGATAGATTTTGTCACATATTTTTTTTTAGTGACAAGACTGTTACTTATGCTAACGTATTCATATCATTCGTATTGTTTGCACTTAAAAAATGCCAACGAAGTACCTTGCAAGTATCTAAATGGTTACAAAACAACAAACAGCTCTTAACACTGCCGAAACAAAATACACAACATCTTATGATTTCGTTTCCGATTCGGTAGCAACTGGAAAATTAATACGCGTCAAAATAACTTTCAAAACGTTTTATTGAATAAAGTTCTTTTGACTTCTGACTATAATTAACAAGCAAAATGTACATACAATTCAGTCAACAGATTTTTTTTATATCGTGACATAGCAAACAAGCAGATGGATATTCTGACGGAAAGAGAAATCATCGCATTTAGACACCAAAGATGTTAATGGTGTGTTAAACAAAACTCCCAAAATTTCTAGTAGTCTTCATTTATTCATATTTAACATATTGAATATTGCTCCAGGTGCGCGATATGTGAGAGAAGTGTTACCGGGAGAAATAGTAGAGATGTCCAGGCACGGGATTAGGACTGTGGACGTAGTCGAGCGGCCGGCGGACAAACAACAAGCCTTCTGTATATTTGAATACGTTTACTTCGCGAGAGCAGACAGCATATTTGAAGGTAATTGTGTATACATAATATACATATTCTTGACCTACCATAAGTGACACAATGGTTCTAATAAAAAACTAAGCTCGCGCCTGGCATTCGCTGAAGTGGATCCTATGAAAATACACATGGTGCACACACATTAAATGAATTTAACAAAACATAATATGGTCTGTGAAAAATTCAGTGCACTGGTTGCAGTGCGGCCGCATGCTGGCGCGCGAGTGTATATATATGAGAGTGTGTCTGTGTGCAGGTCAGATGGTGTACAGCGCGCGGCTGCAGTGCGGCCGCATGCTGGCGCGCGAGTGTATATATATGAGAGTGTGTCTGTGTGCAGGTCAGATGGTGTACAGCGCGCGGCTGCAGTGCGGCCGCATGCTGGCGCGCGAGTGTATATATATGAGAGTGTGTCTGTGTGCAGGTCAGATGGTGTACAGCGCGCGGCTGCAGTGCGGCCGCATGCTGGCGCGCGAGTGTATATATATGAGAGTGTGTCTGTGTGCAGGTCAGATGGTGTACAGCGCGCGGCTGCAGTGCGGCCGCATGCTGGCGCGCGAGTGTATATATATGAGAGTGTGTCTGTGTGCAGGTCAGATGGTGTACAGCGCGCGGCTGCAGTGCGGCCGCATGCTGGCGCGCGAGTGTATATATATGAGAGTGTGTCTGTGTGCAGGTCAGATGGTGTACAGCGCGCGGCTGCAGTGCGGCCGCATGCTGGCGCGCGAGTGTATATATATGAGAGTGTGTCTGTGTGCAGGTCAGATGGTGTACAGCGCGCGGCTGCAGTGCGGCCGCATGCTGGCGCGCGAGTGTATATATATGAGAGTGTGTCTGTGTGCAGGTCAGATGGTGTACAGCGCGCGGCTGCAGTGCGGCCGCATGCTGGCGCGCGAGTGTATATATATGAGAGTGTGTCTGTGTGCAGGTCAGATGGTGTACAGCGCGCGGCTGCAGTGCGGCCGCATGCTGGCGCGCGAGTGTATATATATGAGAGTGTGTCTGTGTGCAGGTCAGATGGTGTACAGCGCGCGGCTGCAGTGCGGCCGCATGCTGGCGCGCGAGTGTATATATATGAGAGTGTGTCTGTGTGCAGGTCAGATGGTGTACAGCGCGCGGCTGCAGTGCGGCCGCATGCTGGCGCGCGAGTGTATATATATGAGAGTGTGTCTGTGTGCAGGTCAGATGGTGTACAGCGCGCGGCTGCAGTGCGGCCGCATGCTGGCGCGCGAGTGTATATATATGAGAGTGTGTCTGTGTGCAGGTCAGATGGTGTACAGCGCGCGGCTGCAGTGCGGCCGCATGCTGGCGCGCGAGTGTATATATATGAGAGTGTGTCTGTGTGCAGGTCAGATGGTGTACAGCGCGCGGCTGCAGTGCGGCCGCATGCTGGCGCGCGAGTGTATATATATGAGAGTGTGTCTGTGTGCAGGTCAGATGGTGTACAGCGCGCGGCTGCAGTGCGGCCGCATGCTGGCGCGCGAGTGTATATATATGAGAGTGTGTCTGTGTGCAGGTCAGATGGTGTACAGCGCGCGGCTGCAGTGCGGCCGCATGCTGGCGCGCGAGTGTATATATATGAGAGTGTGTCTGTGTGCAGGTCAGATGGTGTACAGCGCGCGGCTGCAGTGCGGCCGCATGCTGGCGCGCGAGTGTATATATATGAGAGTGTGTCTGTGTGCAGGTCAGATGGTGTACAGCGCGCGGCTGCAGTGCGGCCGCATGCTGGCGCGCGAGTGTATATATATGAGAGTGTGTCTGTGTGCAGGTCAGATGGTGTACAGCGCGCGGCTGCAGTGCGGCCGCATGCTGGCGCGCGAGTGTATATATATGAGAGTGTGTCTGTGTGCAGGTCAGATGGTGTACAGCGCGCGGCTGCAGTGCGGCCGCATGCTGGCGCGCGAGTGTATATATATGAGAGTGTGTCTGTGTGCAGGTCAGATGGTGTACAGCGCGCGGCTGCAGTGCGGCCGCATGCTGGCGCGCGAGTGTATATATATGAGAGTGTGTCTGTGTGCAGGTCAGATGGTGTACAGCGCGCGGCTGCAGTGCGGCCGCATGCTGGCGCGCGAGTGTATATATATGAGAGTGTGTCTGTGTGCAGGTCAGATGGTGTACAGCGCGCGGCTGCAGTGCGGCCGCATGCTGGCGCGCGAGTGTATATATATGAGAGTGTGTCTGTGTGCAGGTCAGATGGTGTACAGCGCGCGGCTGCAGTGCGGCCGCATGCTGGCGCGCGAGTGTATATATATGAGAGTGTGTCTGTGTGCAGGTCAGATGGTGTACAGCGCGCGGCTGCAGTGCGGCCGCATGCTGGCGCGCGAGTGTATATATATGAGAGTGTGTCTGTGTGCAGGTCAGATGGTGTACAGCGCGCGGCTGCAGTGCGGCCGCATGCTGGCGCGCGAGTGTATATATATGAGAGTGTGTCTGTGTGCAGGTCAGATGGTGTACAGCGCGCGGCTGCAGTGCGGCCGCATGCTGGCGCGCGAGTCCCCGGTAGACGCGGACATCGTGTCCTCCGTGCCCGAGTCCGGCACCGCCGCCGCGCACGGCTACGCGAGACAGGTCAGTGTCAATGTCATCGAGTAAGTAACCAGAAGAGTTGCTATATTGTTTGTTTTGTTAGAAAAAAAATCCGCCAAAACACTACGTCAGTTGTAATGCTGTGATTGGCCGACTCAAGGTTAATGTGATAATGACGCAACAATAGTAAACGCGTATTGAATAAAATGAGATAGTTGATATAGGTTACACCTAGGCAAGAACAAGACGCATGAACAAGTGTCCACGTGTTTCGTGTTATCTGTCTAGTTTACCTTGAGCCATATTATATGAAAGTAAATTAAAATAAAATCAATGTTTATTGATGTCAATGTTAGTCGATGAAACGTAATTCCGTCTGTATTATAATACGACGTTTTGCTGCTTTTCCACACCATCTAATAGAACAACACGACATTATAGGGTATAAATATACCAAACTTTGAATATTTTCGAGAGTATCGGGGACGTACACACATATCACTTGTTGGTGCGGTACTGCTTTAGTGCGAGAAAATTGTTATTTATCAGTGGCAAAACACTGATCAGTTTCGGAATTAGGTGGCTCATATTGCTACTCTATTAGGTTACATGCTCGATGGTCAACGTAGATGATGAGCGCTTCTTGATTGGCCGGTCTGACACGACACGGGCGCCGGCGACACCGACACCAGTGGATGCATAATTCTATGAAATTGTACAGCACGCTGTCTCACTGGCCCGGCCCGGTAGCGACATGCCGGCATGTCGTCGGCAGCAAGCCTCGCGCTAGTTGTCAGGCTCTTTATGCATGTGTTGTGTACGCATGCACATTTCCCTGTAGGTGTACTAGTGGCTTGATCACCGAAACCGCCCGCACACTCTGCCGCAACTTTCATTACTAATTAGTGCATTAGTAAATAATAAAAGGTGTCTATAGTTATACGGAAATAATTGACAAACTTATCCGGGTTATTGAATATTTTTTCAAATAATTTGTTGTACATGCCATCTAATATCCCACTTTGATAATTGGATGCATCCAAAATCGTCTTGAAAAACTTATTTTTTTGCGTCTTAAATTTAGTAAATAAGTACAACAAATATAATTTTATATTAATTATTGGACGCTGGCATTGTGCATCGCTCTTGTACACGCCTGAATTTATATAAAGCCGTGTCGGTTCCTTGGTGCTTTTGCGTCCTAATTAAACATTTCTGGAAAATATTTATTCCGGTTCGAAGATCCCAGAGTGGCACAATTATCTACAAAAGCAAAAACAAAAGCACAGTATACGTACTCAACGCAGGTTTTACTTCATAACTTGAAGAGCCTTCATCTTCAGCAGAAACGGATAAAACTTCACTCAACAGGATTCGAAGTAATAATGGGTTGCAGCGTGATTTTATTTCTATTTTATAGGCGCTACATTGTGCAATAAAGGCGAATTTGTTATTTTGCTGGTTCGTTCAACAGTGCAAATAAAAGTAAATATTTATTTATTTCAAGTTGTTCCAATACAACCTTCTACATCCAAAGAAAATAGCTTCGCACGGTGAAGCAGAACTATGTCCTTGATACTATTGACCGACTGCAAGCTGTGTTTTAAGCTTTGTGATAGCTTAAAATGATTTTTTCAGAAATAAGTTATGTAGGAATTTTTCTTAGTGTTTTAAAATTATCTATATATATATCATAGGATCAATATCAACCTTTTATGTTAATTGTTAACAGTCGGGAATCCCATTTATGGAAGTGCTGTGTAAGAACCGATACGTAGGACGCACATTCATCCAGCCGTCGACGCGCCTTCGTCAGTTAGGTGTGGCCAAGAAATTCGGCGCTTTGTCTGAAAATGTCCGCGGAAAGCGGATTGTCTTGATCGATGACTCCATTGTACGTGGGAATACTATCGGGCCAATCATCAAGTTGTTAAGGGATGCAGGAGCTGCAGAGGTAAGAATAGAATAAGTACTTGAGTACTTATTGATCAAAGGTAGCATTTCACAAGGTACTATTTTAGGACCTTTACTTACTCTAATTTCTATAGTTTATATAAAAATAGCCCCACATTTTTTAACACCTTACCCAAAAAGGGTATAAGTTTGACCGTTATATGTGTGTCTCTGTCTGTGGAACTGTAATTCTTAAACGGGTGAACCGACTTGGATACGATTTTTTTAAAACTGGTATGGTTGATCTGTGTGATCGATAAGGTATTTGATGTTCTGTTACTTCAATGATTTTGCAATGGCAACTTAAGACTGCAAGATTCATATTCGAAGACCATCAGCTCTTTTCGTCTTTTGTGCTGCAAGTAATGCACACGAGGCAGAAAGGTGGTCTTATTAAAATGGAATGTATCAAAGGTTTTATATTTTTAATTAGAGTTATACAAAAACATATAATACTGAATGTACCTTACATTTATAATACATTTATAATAGTGAATACAGTCAAAGTTTAATGTTATATTACTATTGGTTGACCAGCGCAGTTTCGCCCGCCAGTAGATAAACATGTCGTCGATACAGTTTTTCATACAAACTTTCAGACCCTGAGGGGACGATTTTTGAAAAATGTTAGTCTATTGACTAAAATATGTTCAGCAGTTTAGCCGCGAAAACGTAAGACAGACATAATTTTTATTTATAATATTTAGTATGGATATAGATTATAGATGGTATTGGGTACTACAAAAGGTTTTTTAAAAAATGATGTGGTGTCGCGGGACACCAGGTAGGAGCGAACTTCCTTCGGCTAAACGGCACTATTCGCATGTGTACGCGACTGTCGCGCCTGCGCACGTCTCATTTAACGCTTTTATTCCACGCATTTTTCTTACGGTTTTACTATCACATTTTTTTCAGTTCGGTCGCGCAGCAAAATCCCTATCCCCTCCAAGCCTGCCGTAAGGAACTTCGTTCCAAAAAGAGTATTGCAATTATAATAAGTTGTGATTTTTTTTGTAATTATATCACTCTTATTAATTGTGCAAGAATAAAATTCAACTAAACCTTAAATAGCTCTAAATAACGTTGTAACAGAGCAACATTATACAAGATTACAGTAATATCCACATAATATGTGCAAACAACTTTTTTATATTACAGGTTCATATAAGGATAGCGTCCCCTCCACTAAAATATCCATGCTACATGGGAATCAATATTCCAACCAGGGAAGAACTCATTGCAAACAAAATGGACGCTTATAAACTTGCTGAACTTGTCGGTAAGTTGAGTTTTTGAAACAGATAAATTATTTTTATATGGAAAAATAAGTACTATCATGAAATTTTATTGCGAAGTATTTGTATATTTTTATATGGAAAAATAAGTATGGACTATTACAAAATTTTCTTGTGAAGTAGGCAGATTTAATCAAACTCTCGTATAAGTACAATTTACTAGTATGATTGTTGGTAGTCAATTGTTTCATTTGCCATAAGAAAATTTTATTTTATCACATGCGCACACAGATTACGTTCCAGGTTTAACTTAGAGATTGTTTTAATGTAATAAGTGTTGTAGCAATGCCACAAAAAATCTTTGTTGAACATTGTTGCAACGTGTGTATGCTATGACGTCCGCCATTTCTATAGTCCAGCTTCATTCGTCTCTCGTCAAGCAAGCCAAACAAATGTCCACAACTGAGCGATTCTCGAAACACTTTTTCCCCGCACTATTCCTCTGTGTAACAAATTATTTACAGAACTTTTTCAAACGGACACGACTTAGGGACCCTTCAAAAAAAGAGCTTACTCTTTCTTAAAAGTCGGTAACGCAACTGCAACTCTTCTGATAGTGTAGTTGTCCATAGACGGGGATTATCACTTACCATCAGGTGAGCCTCTTGTTCGTATGCTCCCTTTTTTATCATTACATATTACATTTCCATTTGACCGTTTAATCCAAAATCTTTATTCTAGAATATCTTCACGCCCGTATCCCCGAAAGGATAGGCAACAACAAGTGCACCCACGATTAGCCGAAGATACTTGGTCCCACAATGTGATAGGTGGCAAGCCTATCGCCAACCGGGCACTTTCCAATCCCGGGCAATATTGTTTTTATCAGAAAACTGAGAAAACACATTTTTAAATGTCCCGGGTTCGATTCCTGGGTCGGGCAATTTAAAAATGTGTTTTCTCAGTTTTCTGATAAAAATAACAACAAATGACCCAGGAATCGAACCCGGGACCTCTTGTGGTCAACTCCGACACCGGACCACTACACCACAGAGGCGATTAATTATTATTCTAGAGTCTACATATGTTTTTACTTTACAAAATTTTATAAAGATCTTGCACAATGCTGAATTCCTACTTAAGTTGTCGATAAGTTTTTGCATTATGCCACCGAGACATAAAATCAATCTGACTGAAACCTTTAGAGATAAATTCATTTATTTGGAAACTTACCATAGATTTTTTTTAAATATTAATAAAAATGTGGGTATGTCTTATTGCTGTTCCTACAACATAAAAAAATCATCAATAGTGTGTACAGTAAATTTAAAATACAATAAGAACAAATTATCTGACACGAGAGTTGAACCCAATTCTAGCATCTATATCAAGTTCGGCACCGTAATACTGTAGCGGATAAAGCAATCTACAAACGCTACAAAAAAAATAATAATGAAATACAAAAATAAAGTCCTGAATCGCAATATCACAATTATTTATCTTGAACATCTATATACAACTTTCAACACTTCTTAAATGGACTTCGGTCCCCAGGCAGTACGTCTGGCTGGGAAGATCTTCCTTTCCCTTCCTTGTCCTTGTGTGACGTCATTAACCTCCACAGTTATGGCGTCATCATGACAAAAGTTGGCCCGCTGGTTCCATCACTATGACCCTTCAGCGGTACGGAGCAGCGGCGCCCAAGGAACTTATATACGATAACTGGAATTATTATGAAGCAATATTTGAGAAATAAAAATGTACTTTATTTCGTTACTCATAAAGTTGACATTTGTTTCTTACTTAACAGAGGGGAAAATCTTTCTGAGCAAGACAACGACAAGAGTGGATGTTGTCCCTTTCTTGCAATTGCCAGTGTAAATTAAACTATCTGATAGTAGATTTTTATATGTTCGGAAATCGTTAAATCCCTTTTATTCATACACGTCGATAAATACATTAGCATAAAATAATATATTGTAATTCACACAGTGAGTTCTAAAATGTGCTTATTTTTATTATTACGTAATTACTTATGCAATGCAAAAACTGTTTCTCAAATTAGTAGAATTACTTAGTAGTAATTTGCAAACTACGCATGGCCGCACTTATATATGGCGATTGGCGCTTTATTTAGTAGAAAAAGACACACTCCACCCATGTAGTGGTACTCTTCTGAACGATTTTGAAGCGCGTGTGAACATTCCGGGTAGAATGTAACTTCCTTGGCGGGGCCACAATACCAATGAAGCAACAATTAGGTTCAAATATTATCTCATGGGCAGGTGCGGACAGTCTCGAATACCTGAGCGTGGAGGGTTTGGTGAGTGCGGTGCACTACAACATGAAGGCCACGCCCAGCGACGGCGTGGGCGGGCACTGCACCGCCTGCCTCACCGGGGACTACCCCGGCGGACTGCCCGACGACGTCGACTGGTGACACCGCTGCCAACATACCTTACCTTACCCACTACTAGTTATGTCACACTGGTATACTCTGCTTCAAATCCCCTGAGAAACTTGTGCGTTGACCTTTGAACGGACTGCAGCGACTCTCAACCTTTTTTTGATGTGTACACTTTATGTATTTCAACTCAATAATAATATAACTTAATCAACTTCAATGTCTAAAGTTTATGAAGGGAAACATACGAAGCTACGATAATTCAATTGGTTGCTGGTCCTACAAAAGATTACTAAAGGTTTCTACGTAAGTCCTACCAACGTGGTGCGGAACCCAAATTTTGAACAAAAATGGACTTGAGGTGAAAAAAAAAAACATTGTGAAAAATCATTACATTGTATTAAGACGTTTTATAAAGTATTTTTTAATACAATAACGATAATGACAAAGTTTTTTTGTCCATCAAGTAGATTATTGAAAATACATATATATTTTTTATTTTATTAAAAAACGGCTGAAATACAAGGCACGAAAGTTTCTTGGTGAAAACTGACCGGGGGTGAAGGTTACGTTATGACTTGGAGGTCACATTTCAGTATTTGACTGGAACATTCTACATTTAAATGTGACTAGCGCGTCCTCACCCAAAAACGTATAAGCGTTATATTTCAGCCATTTTTCAAACAAAAAGTACGTATCTTGTATTTTTTTATCTAACTGACGAACTAACTAGATTTTTTTAATCTTGTTTACTTTCTTAATATAGTGACAACTTAACAATTATAAATTTTTATTTTATTAATTATTAATTTAAAAAAACAATTACAAAAAATAAGTGCACATCGTATGAATATGTAACTGTTTTATTTACATTCATTATAATGAATTTTCTGAAACAAAAAAAACAATAAAACAAATTAACAGTTAAAGTAAGTTAAATACGAAAAAGCAAATTACGAACGACCCACACACAAGCGCATTAACTATTATAATATACATAATATAATAGTAATAGTTCCGTCAGTCATCCGTCCGATAGCATGAAATATGACGAAACAGGTTTACCACCACTGATTGACCGTGTTTTCGATACGACCTTGTTACAACAACATTAAAGCGATGCATAATTGTATGGAAAGCGATACCTATCGATTTTTTCGGCGCTTACATAGTACCGGGAGAGCAATGCACGACTTTCTCAGAGGATTTGAAACAGAATATATGTATAAACAGACTGGAATTGATGGCATTAAAGTATGCTACTTGTAATCCCGCGTGTTCAAACTTCGATTCTCAATTCTCCGTTCTTCTCCCTTAGTATAGCTATTTATTATTTAAACAAAGCGTGTTATAGGCTTCAAGTCGTCTGTTGAATTTTATTACAATCAGACCAGTGTCTTGGCTGTGAAATTGTTAAAGATACATAGAGATATTTCTCTATATATCTGTTCACTTTGGAGCTCACTAATCAAACCAAGTTCTCGGACCACAGCCGTTTGAGCCAGCTGATGACCGAGAACATGTTTATTTTCTTATAAATATGCAAGTTACTAAGAATATTAGGCGTGTTTTGCTGGCTTGCCTTCGCAAAAAATAAAAGGGTTTTTTGTCCGGTCTCATTATGAAAGTTAAGCTATACAATTTATACTTTCCATCGTCGGCACTTGGTGAAACTGCATCATATTGATTATATAATATCAACACTTGTACTGTTTCACAAATGTAATTACATTTGTGAAACAGTACAAGTGTTTATATTATATAATCAGTTAAGCTATAATAATAATGCCATCTAATCTGATCTGTTTTAAGAAAAGTTTAGAAATATATATATTTAAAATTCTTCAAATACAATTAGATTGATCCGTCCGATCGTTCAAGATTCTCATATTCTAAGAGTTCTTTTTTACCTTATATGGACAATCTATAGTAATTACTAATTAGCTTATTTACAATTCCATTTCTTGTAAAAATATTAATGAAGTATATTAATTGTAACTAAGAAAGTGAGTATACGAAACTGATATAAATTTTTGCATTTATATGTTATATAAATTACATATATATTCTACACTCTTTGTCGTCGGCACTTGGTGAAACTCCATTTTCATTCAATGTTTAATATTAAAACACTTGTACTGTTTCACAATTAATTTCACAAAAATGTATACTATTATATTACTGTTTCAAAAAATATATATTGTGAAACAGTACAAGCGTTTTGATATTAAACATTGAATTACATATATGTATACTACAGTGACTCGAGGGACCAATTTCAAAATTCCTATTATGATTGAATTTTGTACAAATCTTTTGATAGTTAATATTGTATGGTAAATTATAGAAAATTTTAGGTGTTCCCAAAAATTTTTTTAATTAATGCAAACGGTATTCAATCACCATGTAATTTTTTTTCCTTAAAAAAGTAATATTTTCTAACTTTATTTTTTTTATAAAATCTAGAGACGAAAAACTTTTGTAAACAAGACTAATTGATGTCATTGGAAAGTCTAATCGGCTTTAAGTATTGTTCTCTTATTAGTGGATTGATAATATTTTTATTCTCAATACTATTAGGTATGATACGCGGAACGATTAAAATTCTATTCGCTAATAGGTCTGATATAACCTAATTTTCAACTATTGTTGATCATGAAACAACTAGCAATATTTAAAGCACCTTCAGCTTTGCCAAGACAGATGGCTTTCCTGACTGAAAGAGACCACCAACACTAAAGATGTTAATAGTGCGTCGCTAACTTTGTGGCGGGGTCTTAATGTCATGTGCATAAGTTTACCGACTACCTTACCCTCCAAACCGGAACACGACAATTACAAGCACTGACGATTTTCCAGCAGGAATAGTTAAGCCGGTGGCACCTAACCCGGGCAAGACTATGAAGAACTCTACCACCCCCCCCCAAGTAGCCACCATGGTGGCTACGCAAAGTTTCGTTCGCCTCTTACGAACTGCATGGTAGAACGGTGGATGGTCTATTTTTCAAAGGGGGCTGGGACTAACACAAAAAGGATAAAGTTTGTTGAATCTTAGGTATATAAAGTTTTATAACTTAATTGAAATTATGTTTACGTCAACACAACTTTCAAATAATAGCGGAGTTGTGTGAGTTATGAAGAAAATTATATCGAATAAATGCCTTTTAGTAACTAAGAAATGGTGTATTCCTAAACGTAATATATTGTGCCTTTTAGTTTTAAGTCAAAAGTAATTAAGTCGTGCTGGTTTCGACTTAAATGTAGCTTATTAAAAATACTTATGAAAAACATTTTAGAAAAGTACTTTTAACTATTATGAATGTTTATATCTTAGTTTACTATAAGTAGTTCTAAGCTGTTCGTAATTCTTTCCCTATGTTTAAAAAATTGGAAATATATATAAATTTTAAAAGAGCTTGACGTGATGCAACATTCGGTTTGGTTAACGTTATAATATTTATATTTTTGCGTCGTCGTGATTGGTTATAGTATATGATATTCTAGCGCTAGTCAGCGAACCAATCACGAAAGAGCATGAAAAGCGGCGTACCAATCACGAAACAGCAAACATATCGATATTAAAACGTTTTAAATTCTTGGTTTGGTCTAAGAGGAGTTAGGATAACAAGAGTACGGCCATCCTTAGTCTCACGCAAAAAGGCGGTAAGTCGTCGAGTTGCTGAAACTAGCCCGTGGCAAGAAATAATAATGAGGTTGACTAAATTAACTCACCATCTTTCAACTATGGTGATAATATATCTCTCTTTAAACAAGCAAAATACAGGCTATAATATAATGCCTCTTAAAATGCGATTCAGATAAATTGCCGCTTTGAACTTAATATTGCTGACAGCGCTGTCGTTAATATGTCACTCAAATACATATTTAATTGCGTTTTGTTTAAAAAGAAATTGGCGTTATCATCATCATCATCAGACTCATATTTCGGAAGATGTTTATGAAAATAACTGTTTGAAACTTTTTCGATCAATACGCTCGAGTCGTGACTGATGAAAGAAAGAGCTGTAATTTAGCTAAAAATTTAGTTATTTTTTTATGTAATATTTAATACTATAATTTTTATAACTTAAACTTAGTAATAAAATTATTATCAAAATAATTTATATGATAAAAATAGGGTAAATCACCTTTGTACAATTTTGAAAGATTTTATAACTTTTAAATAGTTTATTTTATTTTGCACCTTATTTGATAAGATATAAATAAGATTTTTAAGTGTGGCGATCATCCACAATATGTTGAACTATTATCATAAAAGGAATCGTAGGATAAAATGTGCCTATCGGTATTTGGTATTTATTCCTGGATATAAAAGTGACGCTTGATATTCTGCTAACGTGATTTACTAAATTAAATGTGTTTTTTTTTTGTAGGCGTCTCGAATAAACATTAAAGTAAGTGAGATCTGAAATTGTTTTCTGTTTTTGTAGAAATAAGACTTAGTAGAATATGTACATTCCGATGTTAATGTAAACTTTTTTTATTATAAAATATTAATCTTCGGGAGTTGTTGTTTTATTTTAAATTAAGGATTTTAATGAAGTCAGCCTAAAGCCCTACAAAAATATAACTTGAACCGAAATTACTAAATTAATATATTATAAACCCATATTAGAATTCAACGGGTACCATTTAGGCGTTTTGCAGACGACGGCGCGGGGCGGGCTTTTTGTCCGCGAAGCAATAAAGAACGAGTCTGCCCGTCGATGTCTGCAGCTGCCCTCGCCGCGTACACAAAGCACACGACGGGCGGAGGCAGTCAGTTCAGGACCTTCCCATACTGCAGGAGTATAAAATATTTAGCATATTTGGTACTACATTTTTTTTCATGTACGTCGTGATATTCTTTTAACGATATGGGCGATCTTTTCTGCACTTCAGCAATTAAATCATCTACATCGATGACGTCCATCACCAAAAAGCGCGTGGCGCGGACTGAGCTAGCCGGCCCGCGCCGCCGTCTGAGTTACTGCATATAAACTGGTTTGTGTGATCCACGGCGGGCAGCCGCGGACATGCCGCGCCGCCAGTGCCCGCCGGCCACCTGCGGCGCGGTTTTTTTGCTCTCTGTGTGCGATGGTAATATAGGATTCCCTTTGTGCTATCGTTCGCGGTGAAATTGACCGGTTCGCTCCGCCCCGTCGTGCGCAAAGCGCCTTAGGTAACATACAGGAGTATCTGCGAGCGTGTTAACTTTTAAATGACAACGCAGGATACCCGTATTTCACAAAATAAATAAGCGGCGTACCCGGAATCTATCATCACAATATAACCGGCACAAGCAAATTTTAACATATCCTCTGTAAACATTGAATACATTTTAGTTATTAGGTGTATATATTTTAATATAGTAGACATTTAAAAAATATATTAAATGCTTATTGAAAGTATCGTTCACTAGTTTCTTTCGACTGACACGAGTTAGTTTTCAAAGGTTCAGCAGAAGATGGAAGCAGAAATTGACCAGCACTTAACGTGAGAAATTCTGGCATCCTATCCGCAAACTTAATATACCTATACTTAGTAACATCAAATAAAATGTCTTTGGTAAACGGTACCACGATTGTTTTCTTTAAACAACCATCCAACCATCATGAAATAACGATTGGCCTTATGAATTATGATCAATGCTTGTCTCCTGTTGGATAAACATCGCATTGTAATATTTAAATCATGGGTGCGTGATATACATAAGAACCTAAAAAGTAGTCAGATACTGTAAAAATTCAATAATAATTAATTCATCGAGCATAACACCATTCCAGGGGCACAACTATTGTATTATTGAGACAATTAAAACTGTCAGTTTTGAGCGTTAGGAATACTTCTATATATCGACGCCCCCCGCGAATATTCCGGTAATAGAAAAATACAAATTGTTTAGGAAAGATAAAATAGTGTTTTTTTAATATTTATTTTTCGGATAGTTTTGTGTCTCAAAAGAAAGCTAATATGTTTAAGCTGTCTTTATGTCGAGGCAAAATACACTTGCTTACAAAAGTTTGATATATTTATCGTCGATGGAGAGCATAAATTAGATTAAAACAGCTGTATTATTCGTTTATATAAAGTTGGTCACATCTTTGTAAATATCAATAGAAAAATTGTGGAAAAAATTGACAAGGTGAATCGACCTCTAAATGCTAAAAAACACATAACACGAAAAACTCAGTAATAGCTTATTACCGGAATATTCGCGGGGGGCGATAACATCCATACTAATATTATAAATGTGAAAGTCTGTCTGTCTGTTACGCTTTCACGGCTAAACCGCTAGACCGATTTTCCTGAAATTTGGTATGGAAATAGTTGAAGAGCCGGGGTCAAACAGGCTATTTTTTCAAAAATCAACCCTTTAATGGGTTGAAATAGGAGATGAAATTTGTATGAAAAGCTATCTTGACGACATGCTAATCTACTCGCGGGCGAAGCTGCGCGGGTCATCTAGTATATATATATCTTCAGGCCGTATCGCTTATGAGGTAGGCAGAGAGAATTGAGTAACATCACGCTCCAGACAGCTATACCAGCTGTACCAGCCATATAGCTTTCTGAATAATGAACAAAAATAGTGAATAACTCTCCAAAAACATGTCAGTTTCTTGAAGATTAAAATGAAAAAAATTTATCATTCATTTTTAGGAGTGTTTAATGTTACCAGATGTGCTAATACCAGGGCTCGCTTCAATGTCGAAATTTAGAAATTGGAACTCAAAAAATTGATAATTAAAAAAAAAATTGTTTTTGTCACGCAAAACATTCTGTAAACTCAAGGGCTTTATTGTTTTCTACTGATAGTGGAGTAGTATCATTTGGAATCAAAACTAAACTAGATTATTTGGGTTTTCATCAACTCAAAACTTCCCTTTCTTTTGAATTAACTTTCATGGAATATTTTGAAGGGTGTTTTACTAATTAAAAGTCCAAAATGTTGCGAATTTGCACTTTATTATCCAAAAAATAACATTATTATGTTCAATTGGAATTGTTTTGTAATCCCATTGGTATCTACATCAAAAATATTGAAATAGTTTACAGTTAAAAGTGCTACATAATACGGAAATAATGTAACTAATTCGTGACAAAATCAGTGTTGACAACGAAAATCATAATTTATGTCCACTGTATTTAGTTTACGTTCACCTTGTATAGATGGCGCTGTGTCATTTATAGATCGCGTTATCGTGTGATAGCAGCGTTTTTATTTTACTAATCGCCCACTGTTCATTACGACCACACCATTCAATACCTGTTGTTGGAATATAGTAATATATCAGTTCAGTATCATGCCGTTCCTACTTCGGAACTATCGGCAATTTTTAATTTTTTTATTAAATTAAGCACCATCTAAGAATCATAGCTAAGTTCTAAAATGGAAACATTGTAACTTAAAACACCCTAGGTGGCGCAGTAACAATGCGATTTCTGCTTTACCCAAAGAGTATGTGGCTTTACCGATAAAGCTACTAGTGAGACCATATCAATTGCCAGTTACTTTTAAGTGGCAGTTTTTTGTTATTTACAAAAACATAATTTATATATAAAATTATTAATTAACATAATAATTAATCAAATACTACAGGAAAAAAATAAATAGGCTGTGGAATGTTTTTTATGTATGTTTATGTTATCGGTCATTTTAAAAACGTATTTTTTCCTGAGCGTTAATTGGTAATTGAAAACAAAAAATGGCAACTTTGAATTTTAGCCAGTGTTTGTAGAAATCAGCGTAACCACTTTTAGTAGATTTCTACTTTTTAGTAGATTTGAAGCAAATGAGGCGTAATATAGTATGATAAAATGTCACAGTAAAATTTAGTAGATGTATTCACTTTTAATTCGCTATCAAAGAATATTACGCTCAAAACCAAGCATCCATGTCCAGAAAGTTTTAATGTTACAGTCGGCAACACACGAAAGTGATTTGGACTAATGAACGTTATTGTGTATATAGCAAATTGAACTTTATTTTCAAATACATTAAGAGTATTTTTATAAAATAGGTCTTGCTACTTAGATCATTTTTAACTTGCCCCTATAGTGATACACATTACACATTAGACAACACAGTTTTATTTAGTCGTTTTCGTTGATTTGTACTGTTTGCTTTCGCGAAATCATACGTTTTTGTAATTTAAAATACGATCGAAAAGATACGATCAAACCTATCGTGCAGATTACCAAATACCAAAACAAAAGACTAAATCAGATTATGGGATCCGATTAGGTATTCACTGTACCTAATCGGATCTTTATCTTTAGTATCTTTTCGATCGTATTTTAAATTACAAAAACGTATGATTTCGCGAAAGCAAACAGTACAAATGAACGAAAACAACTAAATAAAACTGTGTTGTCTAATGTGTAATGTGTATCACAAATGCGTAATTAGACACGGCTTTTAAATAATAAATGTACTTATTAATTTGTTATATAGAAGTGAAAGTTGGGTAAATCAGAGAATGAAGGGAGAACTAATTTGGTCGACATGAGATTATTACGAAAAATATATGGTGATACATTTGCGAAACGCATTTTCAAGCCCGCTTATTTACACGCGGTGTGAAACGTGAAGCGTCTTATGACGAAAACAATTGTATAGGAATGTACTAAGCATGCTCGTTGCTAGAAGCGTCGCCGTTCACACCGCGCGATAATTCGTGGACGCGAATTTATCTCCTCCGGCTGCCATCGCAACTGAGATTCGTAGCCAGTTGCGAAAAATGAATAAATAAGATAGTACATTTAATAAAAAAGATAGTACATTCCTGTTACACAACTATTACCGATCACTTTAACAGTTTTTTTTAGTAGAAGTGTATAAGCTACAGAAAGGAGGGTGCAAATGGAATACACATCATCAATCTAGATGTGTTATTAAATTTTCTTTATTATATTTTTAATTTGAATGGTTTTCTGAATTTATTGCATAGTATATGCAAGTTTGTATTTATTCACATCGTATTTTCTTGTGTTGTATATAATATGTGTATGCATAGATGCACATAAATCATGTATGTGCATATTCATCTAGTATACTCATTCATGATTATTAATTGTATTGTAATAATTACTAGTATAACATTACTTTTACAGTTTCGCACCCGGTTGTAGAAAAATAAAAGATATCGTGCAAACATAATATAAAGACTATTTTTATAAAATAGGTCCTTCAACTTAGATAACTTTTATCTTGCCTCTATAACAATAGACATTAGACGACATAGTTTTATTTAATCGTTTTCGTTCATTTGTGTTGTTTGATTTCTCGAAATCATACGTTTTTGTAATTTAAATGAAAAGAAGATACACTCAAACCTATCGTGTAGGGTGAGAAATAACTCATTATTTTCAAAAATGTTAATCATAGAGTATATATATAAACTGGTATGGATGTTGATCATAAATGATTGATTATATGTAGGGTTCATTAATAAATCAACAAATCGTATCTACCCAATTCGGCTTAAATATTATTCTAAAAATAATTGCATTTGAAAAATGCAACCTAGAAGAATTTAGTAGATTTTAGCAGCGTTTTTGGTAGATTCCCTCATCAAATGGTGGTCGCGCTGGTAGAATTACGCCATTATTGAAAGTTAATTTAAAATTTCGTAAATGAGAATTTAATTACTGCTAATTACTATTCTTTTGTTTAATATTGTGTTCTAAATATCGCATTTAAGCTTTACTTATCGTTAGCTTCATTTAATTATAAGTGTTATTATTAATTGTTAAATTTAAGCAAATTAATATAGGTACGTATGAAAGTAGTTTTTGACTTATTTTATCATGGAGAGAAAAAAAGTGGTTGCCGGTTGGCGAAGATATTGCTGTTATTTTGGATGCAACTCCAAAGGTATCTGCAATGTATTGGTCTGTGTCTAGGAAAGATGCGCAGGATTTAGAAAAATTTCGATCGTAAATTTCAACCTTATTTAACACCCCTTTTTTGTTGAACCATTGGATGGAGGGGGTAAGGGACACCAACTTTTGTTAAGGTCGCTTTGCTCTGAGCTCATTCCCCGCGGAGTTGCGGGATGAAAACCGAGATTCATTACAAAGGCGTCAGAGGATTGCATTAGAAACGGGCCGCACGAATTTGGGGTTGAGGGGTGGCGGGGGGATGAAGAGCTTGGGGACTCCCTTCCAGTAAAACTCCCCCCTACGGAAATGCTTATAAAAAATGTTATAGGCTAAAAACTACCCAAACTTAACCTCAAAATGTATGCAAATACTTCAAATATTAATCTTAAATTATTTTGCACTATTTTTGTTGCTTGCCCATGGTGAAAGAAAAAAGAGGTGTTATATAGGGTCAAAAATTTCCATTTGAAATTTTTCTAAGTCGCAGATGCCTTTGTAATGAATTCCAGTTTTCATCCCCAACTCCACGGTGAATGAGCTCAGAGCGAAGTTACCTTGACAAAAGTTGGTGGCCCTTAACCTCTCCATCAATTGGTGCAACAAAAAAGTGGTATTATATAGGGTTGAAATTTACCATCAAAATTTTTCTAAGTCCTGCGCACACTTTCTTACATACTGACCTCTTACAGTTTGTGTGTTCGTGTTTGGAAACCAGAGCTTTTCAATAGAAGTGGCAATTGGAAAGCTACTTTAATCCGTCAGCATCTCAATTCTTAAAGGTGACAACAATATTATTTAAAAATTATGGGTGAGTATTGTGTGAGAAACTTTTTACATTTTATTAGTTATCCTTTTCTTTCAGCATATCTGAAATAGTGCATTATTTTAAAAATATATTGAAAAAAGCCAAGTCAATGTGTACTTGAAAAAAATTTGTATGTGAGAAATCTCTCACAAAGAAAGAACTTATTAAATTTAAAAATACTAAATTAATTTCATCAATTAGATGCCCTTCCTTACTACTCTTTGTTTTGCATATTAAAATGTACAAAGCAGTTGGCTTGCAGAATGCATAAATGTTATCTTACCCAAATCTTATATGAGAGACCGTTGCTTGCCAGAAACGGTCTTTTATATAGGGTTCCTTTGGTTGAATGCTTGATTTGCTTAATTTTATCTATGTTTCTAATAGTCATGTAACATATTCACCAACTAATCACTTCTTGTTAAAAATTTAGTGTTACTTTTAAATAATTTCTGGTTTTTAACTTAATCTTTTTGGGCTGGTTTTTATATTGTAATAATGAGTTATTATATATTAAGCAAATCTTACTCAGCTTGAATTTCTTTGCTAAGAATGTCAAAACAAAAAATGTTTAATAAAATTTAGTTTATAATACTTTTTCAAATATTTTATGAAAATTAAAATATTGTACTAAATTTCAATAAGTTATAGATTTATGTATATGGAAATTTGAAAATGAAGTGGATATTATGGCTACTACTAGAGTTTATTTTAAAGCCATAAAATATTTATACTATTTTTTTTTATATTATAAGATATTCGCTATCCACAAGATGGACGTGGTCTAGACCATTTAGGTCTGTAGGCTGGTTTGAAGGGGAACATTGTGATTGGAACGACGAATGAAAAATGTTACCATCGCAAGATGTTATGATATGCATGAGGTAGACGTATTCACGTAAAAGATGCACGGTCGTGTCCATTACACAGCCACAACTTGTTTTATTTTGTTTGTTTGTTTGTTTGTTACGATTTAACTCAAATACAACTCGATTTTAAAAAATATTTCACCTTTAAAAAGTTAGATTTTTACGTAATTTACCTAATTAATGATTTTTGTTCACGCAAAAGGAGCCACGAGTAATTGTTACAATTATATAAAAAATATCTTTCTACACTTCTTCTTTATATAACTTAAACTGTGCCAAATTTCATACTCCTTAGTTCACGTAATTTTCATAAAAAGAGCTAAGTACCTACAAAGTTTTCACTTACGCTTACTTATAGATCACGAAATCATTATTTTTTTTATAAGATAGCAAACATGCAGGTAGGTCTCCAGATGGAAAGAGTCAACCATCGCCTATAGACACCAAAGATGTTAATGGTGCGTTGCTATCTTGTAGCGAGGTCTAATGCCACATGCTTATGTTTACCGGCTATCTTACCCTCCAAACCGAAACACGACAGTGACCAGCACTGACACTAAAAATAAAAAAATAAAATTTAAAGCCATAAAATATTTATAATAAAAAAACTAAGATACCAGTTATGTCTAGATTTTCTATCTTTGTATTATTGTGGTACTTCACTAAATTTAACATTTAGAGAATTAACCAACTGCCGTTCAGCCAGGCAGGTAGTAAAAGGCGACCGATTGGCTATGCGGGTCACTACCATCGTGACTACTAGGTGGTAGAGTTCTGCATTGTCTCGCCCGGGTCTGGTACCACCGCCTTACCTATTCCTGCCGCAATAGTGTCAGTGCTTGCCACCTTCGTGTTCCGGTTTGAAAGGTAAGGTAGCCGGTAAACTTATGCATGTGGCATTAGTACCTCGCCACTAGATAGCAACGCACCATTAACACCTTTGGAGTCTATAGGCGATGGTTGACTCTTTCCATCAGGAGACCCATCTGCTTGTTTGCTATCTTATGATATAAAAAAAAATTAAACAAACATTAAAAGGAAAGCTTAGTTTCAGAGAACACCTAATTGATACAACAATTTGCAAATATAATAAAAAGTCCATTGCGCTTTTATCATTAAAATAATACCTTGCAAAAATTATAACGAATTGAATTTTTTTAGGACTATCTTATGATATAAAAAAAATTATTAAAGATACATTAAAAGGAAAGCTTAGTTTCAGAGAACATCTAATTGTTACAACAATTTGCAAATATAATAAAAAGTCCATTCATTGCGCTTTTATCATTAAAATAATACCTTGCAAGAATTATAACGAATTGAATTTTTTTTAGGATAATTACCCAATTTTCCAAATCTAACTACACAAGCGGAACGATTTGGAAAGTGGAAGTCAGTGGTTCTAAATGAAGTTGATACTAATAAATCAACAAATTAAATTTATAAAATTTCAAGCTGTGTAATAACCATTTAAAAAAATACTTTATTCTTAATAAAAGAGTTACTTAAAATTGAGTACCTACACTGAACTTAGGTAATGTTACAATTATTTAATTATTATCTACTATAGGTACATATAAAAAGTTAATTTTAAATAATTTTTGTGTTTTTAAACTCGCTTAGTACCACACTGACTAGAATTTAGTCTCTGGATTAGTTGTGAACCAATTTTATAGAAAAAGATCAGCAAAAGCAAAGTTTACATTATATATAATATAGTTGAATTAAAGTTAGATAAATAAATGCATGTGGCATTACATTAGTCACACGGTTGTCAATGGACCATTTATGTCCGAAAGGTCAGGTATCAGGTGATAGCTTTATTTTATATTCTTTACATCAGCATTTTGTTTGTTTGCTATCCTCTGTATACTTCTACTTTAATATTGTAAAAAAGTAATATTTGGTTATTTGTAAACAACCAATTTTAAACATTCATAAACCCTCACAAAGCCACATCATCACATAGGCTTTTTTACACGACTTAGTAAAAGGAAGTAATATGTGTGGGTTACGTAAACGAAGTCGCGGAAAACAGCTAATAATATATGAAAATAGTATATAGTTATAATACTATTGTTTTATAAAATATTATACAGTTATAATGCTAATTTTATATAAGTATACAGTCACTACTCGATGAGAGGCACTTGCCGCCATGTTTAATCAGATTTTTAATGATTTCTTAAACTATGATGAACTTTAAATAGGAATATTAATCCTTCTCTATGATTCCAGGTCCTAAATAAAAAGAAATTAATAAGAATCATTTTTCATCAACTGAAAGCAGCTAAAACAAAAATGCCTAGACTGTCGCAAATTAAAGAAAATTTAAAAACCAAATGCAAAATATCATATTCTAAAATGTACTTAAATATGGTTAATGAATTGCCAGAGATGGCAACAACTTTCATAAATTTACAAATGAAAAAACAAAGAAAGCCTAAGGGGCAGAGATACATTTTGAATGAAAAAAAAATGTCATAATCCATACTAAAGCAAAGCCCTAAGGCATACAAATTTTTACGGAGCATATTTGAGTTACCATCCCGAAGTACTTTGCAGAAATTATGGAGTTTTGTGAATATACAGCCAGGCTTTAATGAAAACATATTTAAAACTCAAACGAATCAGTAAAGGGCTTATCAGTAGAGAAACGGCTTTGTATATTAATGTTCGGCGAGCTAGCCCTTTTACCAGACGTATATTATAATTTACAGGAGAAATTTCAGGTTTTTCAGACAATGAAACAATAATGGCACAACTTGCGGATCATGTTGTCTCTTGTTTTTATGATCAAAGGCATAAGAGCCAAATACAAGCAACCTGTAATGTTTACGTTTTGTCAACGCACAACAAATAAGTATATTGTAATAAAAAACATAATTATTAAATTAAACTCAACAGGGTTGAAGATTGTCGCAACAGTGTGCAATCAATTAACTGTTAATACAGTGGTATTAAATAGTTTGAAATACGATACCAAATTAAAATATTTAAGAGAAGGGAAAGAATACAAAACAACTACAATTAAGTTTGATTCTGTAAAATTTTTCCCCCTCTATGACACTGCATTTACTAAAAGGGATCAGAAACAACTCGCTCACAAAATCTTTAAAATTTACTCAAGATGACGTTGAGAAAATAGCAAAATGTGAGCATATTGAATTATTATTGAAGGAGGACGATGGAGAACATGAAATTTGAATTTGTAACAAATTAACTGAGGCACATGTATTCCGTGATAAAATTCCCAAAATGAAAGTTAAATATGCCGCGCAAGTATTTAGTCAACGACTTTCGTCCACAGTAGGCGCCTTAGCAAGTACGTATTTCACTCCTTTGTATAAATTATTTTACTTAAAAAATGAATCGTCTTTTGCCAAGCTGTTCGTGCAGAACAAGCTAAGGTCAACAGTATCAACACCATTATGAATACTGGTGGTTAAGTTTTGCGGAGGCTGACGGGCTTGATATCAATCATCTTGACTACTACTTTTTGTTGTTTGAAAGTTTTGTAACACTTGATCAGTATTTTTTCGCTTTATACTTATACTAGCTGACACGGCAAACGTTGTTTTGCCATACAAATTACTTGTATTAAATGTGTGTACTTGTAAAAGTGGGGTACTTGAGAGGGGATTAATTGAGATAAAAATTATCCTATCTCTTAAGTTGGACCAAACAGTAAATATCTACAAAATTTTATTGAAATCGTTTTAGTAGTTTAGGAATCCCATAGCGGACAAACAACGTGACACGTAATTTGTAGTATATATTAACATTATGTATCGTGTTGTTTGTTCGCTATGGATTTTTAAACTACTGAACCGTTTTCAATGAAATTTAGTAGATATCTACAAAATTTCATTGAAATCGGTTGTCCGTCCATCACCAAGCTGTATATAATGAAAGGTAATAGTTACTTAAACATTATAAAAATTCACACATGAAGTATTTCTGTTGCCGCTATAACAACAAATAATAATAAAACCGGCCAAGTGTGAGTCGGACGCGCGTATGAAGGGTTCCGTACCAACATCTTCAAAAAATATGAAAAAAAACACGTTGATAGATATTGCATGGGAAAACCCCCTTAATATTTTATTTTTATTTTTAGTACTAGCTGACCCGGCAAACGTTGTACTGCCTTTATAACCACTCTTATTTTTTTTTTTCTATATTTTTCACCTTTTAAACCTTCCCTGGACTTCAACAATTAATTCAAAACCAAAATTAGCCAAAACTCCCTAAAAATCTCGCTGAAAACATCTCGCTAAAACTCGAGAACGGCTGAACCGATTTGGCAATTTTGGTTTTGAATTAATTGTTGAAATCCAGGCAAGGTTTAAAAGGTGAGAAAATATAGAAATCTATATATATATATAAAAATCAATTGATGTTCGTTAGTCTCGCTAAAACTCGAGAACGGCTGAAACGATTTGACTAATTTTGGTTTTGAATTAATTGTTGAATTCCAGGGAAGGTTTAAAAGGTGAGAAATTATAGTAATCTATATAATATATATAAATCAATTGCAAACTCGAGAACGGCTGAATTCATTGTTGAAGGTTTAAAAGGTGAGGAAATATAGAAAGAAATAAGAGTAGTTAAAAAGGCAGAACAACAACAATTTCAGCTTTCTAGCTATCACGGTTTATGAGATGCAGCCTGGTGACAGACAGACAGCGGAGGCTTAGAAATTGGGTCCCGTTTTAAAAAATATAAGCATAGATTTTTCAGTTCAATCATCTATTTTGTTTAAAAAGGGCATCGATTTTAGTCATTTTTTTTACCCGTGCGATGCCGGGGCGGGCCGCTAGTTACATGATAGAATATACCTACTTTTTACTTGATCATATTGATTACTTGATTGATTTACTTGATCATATAAAATTCCGAAAACAGGCTAAAAAAAATCTCTAAAACAAATAATTTGTTAATACTATTTCTAATCGTTTGCATGATTTTTATATGGTGATATTTAGTTCAAAAAATGTACTAAATTTCGGTTTTCAGCTGAAGTCCTATATTTATTTACTTATCCGAAAATTAACACGTTTCCCAGCGGTTTCAGAACATATTGCGCGCGCGCTTCCGACCGGCCGGTAACCCCGTAATCGCTATGCCCTTGCATTTTAAATCTGTAATATCTTCGAAAATATTCATTTAAATTACATGCTGTAAACGGCCATATTAATCTATATTAAATCAACAATATATTTAAGGCATTTAATTGGATAAGGATTAGTACTGTATTGCTTAAAATTGCTTCGAAAAAAGCCATTATTTCTCGTAAAAAGTAAATGACAAAAAAAAATGCTATTGTGGGTTATCCATAAGAGATAGACATATACCATTCAAGGTATATAAATGTAGTACATATAGTACATTGTTTTGATAAATCTCATAGGGTCTAGCCAGCGTTTGCAATGTAAGCGGAAAAAAATATAATGATTTACGACATGACATCAGAAAACTCAAAAATTGCAGTATTACTCTACAATATATTGAATGTTATTATACATACAAACCTTCCTCTTGAATCACTCTATCTATTAAAAAAAACCGCATCATAATCCGTTGCCTAGTTTTAAAGATTTATGCATACATAGGGACATAGGGACAGAGAAAGCGACTTTGTTTTATACTATGTAGTGATTAACAAACAATTTTACATTTACAAAATTATTTACGTGTTTCGAATTATGTTTATAATGACATTATTTAAATATGTATTCGACGGCCCCATTGGTCGAGTGGTTTTCGACCCTGACTAAAAAATCGACGGGGCTTGGGTTTGATCCCCGACAAGGACAAGCATTTATGTGATGAGCATATATGTTTGTATTTCCAGGTTTGGGTGTTTATTAAATATATTCTAGTATTTATTTATGTATTTCTATGTATTGTTTGACTAACACACATAACACAAGCAAATAATTTGCTTACTTTGGTGTTAGATCAGTAAGTGTTATTTGTCCCATGAATATTTATTTATTTAATATCATGTACACTTATATGTAGTGTGATATGGACACTAATATTATTATTATATCTATGAATATGATTGTTAATTGGTCTTTAATAAATTAGCCCTGTTTTTTAAAACAAATATTTTTTTGTTGACATATCACTAATTTCACACTTGACAAGTGTGATTCTATTCTTATTTGGAACGCATAGTACATGTTGATATTTAATTATATGTTTCTTAAACTCATTTATTGTGCATATTCTACTATTAAGTTCCAATTGTAAAATACTACTTATTTATTAAAATTGTTGTAGGTAATATCTTTAAATGCATGAATTTTGTTTTATATAATTAGAAAACAAACAAGATGGCTCTCCTGATGGAAGAAGAAACCATCGCCTATAGATACCAAAGATGTTAATGGTGCGTTGCTATCCGTGTGGTGCAACGGCAATGACACATTCTAAGTCTAGCGGCTACCTTACCCTTCAAACCAGGTCAATCGGTCGCTTTTTACGACCTGCCTGGCAGAACGGCTGTTGGTTTATTTTTGAAAGGAGCCCGGACCAACACGAGGGATAGTGGTGAAATGTATGGAAATCCACGGTTATCCTTTCATGTTATTGGCATAAAAAATTACATTCCGATGAAATTAGGTATAATATAAAAGATTAGAGATCAATGACATAACAGAATTGGTTTTTCAAATTTCTGATTATTTTTTACATCTTTCAGAGGTTGTCGAATTCAAAATCCAGTAATCTACATACAAATACATGAAGCATAAACTTTACCCCTCCTTACGAAAATTGTGGCTGAGGAACATGAAATATGGAACAGTTGAAGTTTATTTGAAGAAGAAGTGCATAAAATTCATAGTTTAATATAATAAGCGTTAAAATTAACATAATTATAAAGAAAACATACACGCACTACTATGCGTTTGAGACACACAAGTATATACAAATTTGTTTATAGTTAGTGTTTTGATAAACTTGAAGGTTTTATTGTTTAGTTTGTGGTCAAATAGTCATAGTCATATTTTGTATAATAGATATTTGAGATTCAACTTTTATAGGATTATCATTGAATTTTAACGAGAAGGCGATTTCTAGTTTTTATATCATAAATATTCCTCTGACAAATTACAGGAATTGATTTAACCCCAAAATAAGCAAATTATTAATTGGGATATGGATGGTAGTCAACGATACTAATACATAGATATACATATATAGATACTGATATATATATATATATATATATATATATATATATATATATATATAATAAACACCCAAACCTAGAAATACAAACATTTATGCTCATCACACAAATGTTCGTCCCTGTCGGGAATCAAACCCGAGCCCCGTCGATGCGTAGTCAGGGTCACTACGGAGCAGCCTAAAATAATAAACAAGCACAAGACACTCCTGTTTGTCAAGAGAAACCAGATTTATAGACATCAACTTTATCAATGGTGCATTGCCATCCTCGTAGCGGGATGGTAACACCACTTGCAAATGTTACCCTTTAATAACTTACCCTTCAAACCAGAACACGACTGTAAAGCACTGACGTTATCGTGACAAGAATAGATAAGGCGATCGTTTCAGCTGATTACGGCAGAAATGGCACTGCGGTGGTACCAAACACGGGAGTGACGTTGCTTTGCGGAACGTATTCTTTTATTAGACACATTAGACTCATTAATTAGAAAATTGCTAGAAATCAGAAATCGGAAGAACTTTATTCAATAAAACTTTTTACAAGTTATTTTGACACGTCAAGACTCTTCAAAACTACCACCGGATCGGAACGCGGCCACACACTGATCCGGCGGAAGAAACTCAGCGGGCTGGTCTTTTTTTCATATAATTTTTTATTCATACACAATATCACAATATTACAAAACATATATATGAGTTTGATATGAGGAGCAATTAATCCCATGCTTGTTTGTCTTCCAAATAATCTGTGATTTTATAATATCCTTTTTTACACAGTTTCGTTTTAACACATTTTTTAAATTTATTGACTGGTAGATCACTTATAGTTTCGGGAAGTTTATTGTAAAAGTGTATACATAGCCCCATAAAAGAGTTACTTGTTCTGTGGAGACGAGATGCATGCACAACAAGATTGTTTTTGTTCCTTGTGTTTAGTGAGTGTACGTCACAATTTTTTTAAACAAGCAAATATTTTTACGAACTTACATCAAGTTCTCTATATATTGGGATATAACAGTTAGGATATTAATTTCTTTGAATTTTTCTCTCAGGGAAACCCTCGGGCTAAGATTGTAAATTGCCCTAATAGTTCTTTTCTGCAATACAAATATAGTATTTATTTCAGCAGAATTTTCCCAGAAAAGAACCCCATATGACATAATGCTGTGAAAGTAACTAAAGTATACAATTCTTGCTGTGTCGACATCAGTTAACTGTCTCATTTTTTTAACTGCTTAAGCTGCCGAACTAAGTTTATTTGCTAAATTATTAATGTGCGGTCCTCATTGTAATTTCTTACCTAAAATAATACCTAAAAACGCAGTGGAATCCACCAGATCCAGTTTGTTATCCAGCTAATAAATAGATTTAATTTTGACAAAGATGTCTGTGGAGAAAATTTCTATGCATACAGCATAGTAAAACAACGTAATTTTTATTTTATGTTTAACTAATAGAAAGACTGATCTTATTGAATAAATATTGTTTTGGTGTTAACATAATACATAATATATTAACCTTTTTTGTAAGTTAGGAAACCTTAAGTTAAATTATAAGCTATGGTGTATTTTTATGGCAATGTTATTTGTGTTAATATAATATATAACGACAACTTGGTCACAATAATGAAAAATAATAATTGTACAATTGGATGTGAAGAAAAGTATAATAATATTGATAAAAATGAAATAACCATAACTGATGATGGTGTATTAAAACGAGTAGTTTGTATATCTTAAATGTTCTTTTGACAAGAGATGAACATTATATTCTAGACCGAATGTATTGGCGCAGTTGATTGTAGAGGGTACAAGAATCTCATGTAATTGCAATGGAGTAAACCAACATATTTTATAGGGATTTCATTTATTCTATTTAAAGAGTGCTCTGTATATTATTTTGAAGAGGTAATATTTGTTTGTTGGTAAGGGATAAATTTAATAACTACTGGACAGATTTTATAATTTATTTCACGAATGTAAACATTATCACTGAATAGTATAGGCAATTTTTTACTCAGCTTGGTAAAAGGAAGTAATGTGTGTGGGTTACGGGAATAAAGTCACAAGTATGAAGTGACAGTATGACATGTTTTAGCAATAACAATACATTTTTAACCTTTTTCAATAACTTTTAGTAGTTTTTAGTTCTACTATTCTGCTATGTTTATTTAGGCGAAGTTGTTTTTGTTAATTAGATAACATTGGGCAGAATAATGAAAAATGATTGTACCATTGAACGTGATAAAAGTTGTACCGACTGATATTTGAAACTAGTACAGTGGTAGTAGTAGTAGTAGGGTTAAAAGTAGTGGATTAGTTTGTACGTTTTGAATGAACTTTGTAGAATAGGCCAACTGCCGTTCTGCCAGGCAGGTCGTAAAAGGCGACCGAATGGCTATCGAGTCACTACCATCGTGGCTACTAGGTGGTAGAGTTCTGCATTGTCTCGCCCGGGTCTGGTACCACCGCCTTGCCTATTCCTGCCGCAATAGCGTCAGTGCTTGTCGCTGTCGTGTTCCGGTTTGGAGGGTAAGGTAGCCGGTAAACTTATGCATGTGGCATTAGACCTCGCCACAAGATAGCAACGCACCATTAACATCTTTGGTGTCTATAGGTGATGGTTGACTCTTTCCATCAGGAGACCCATCTGCTTGTTTGCTATCTTATGATATAAAAAAAAAAAAAAAAACGAATTAAAAATATTATAATTGACAGAATGTAACAACGATTACATTGGCTTTAGTTTGGCACATTTGATTATAGACAAGTAGGCGTGAGTAGCTCTTTACAGAAATGACTTATGGAATAGTTTCTTTAAAGTGATACAGTGTATCAAATTAAGCATAGTAAGAACTTTCGTATCATTTGGAACATTTGCAACATTGGATCAGGCACAGCTCTCGCGACTCATATATGACTATTATGAAATTTTCGTATGACAAAGTAAGATAATTTTTTAAGCTTACAATTTAATTTGTGTCGCATGTCTTCGTCATTGTTATTCACTTAGTTGGTAAACATTTTATTTTATGATAGATATTAAACAACATATTTTTTACATTAATAATAAATAATATAAATAATTACTAAACTAACTGTTAGTCCTAAACCTAAAAAGAATGAGGAGAAATCAATATGCTTTGAAATAAATATAATACCTAGTATTTAATTAATTCTAATTGTCATGTAATATGATAATTGATAAAAAAACCTGATTTTTTGTAACAGCAATTTCGATCATTTATATTTACGCGTCAATTAGTCTTCAGAATTAGAGATTCGATGTTCCAAACGATACGTTTTACTGATACATATTTCATAACTGGTCCAGATACTAATGTTCCAATCCTATCTGAGATACACTTTAACCATCTGTATAGACAAGGGTCCAATGATCCTATGCAAGTGCAGCGGAGCAAAGTAATCTAATCGTTATTAGTATTTAAATGATAGAATTCTTTTATCAAATCAAATTTTAGCAATAACATATTAAATTTTTGTCATTTGCATTAGTTTTTAGTTAAATCTCAATTATTATATAATGCAAAATTAATTATGTTTAGAAGACGAAATTGATTATTATACAACTTAATGTGATGTAACATAAAATACTGGTATTTCAAGGAAGGAAAATAACCATAATGTATGATTACGGTATTAAAACAAGTAGAATAGTTTGTATATCTTGAATGTAAACTATATCAGGATTGGAAAATATATCACTGATGTAAAATGGTAGGTTTTGTGGGAGTGATAGAGTGAATGAACCATGTACAAAACCGAGAGTTGGACGTGTCAGTTACGCCAAGTAAAATTTCAATAAGATTGTGAAAGAATGCAGATACAAAGGAAAAGCAGGAGTTATGGTATCATCAATTTAATTTGGATGTGTGTTGTCAATTGTCTCAGCAACCGGTTGGTTTTCTCGTATTCTAGCCAGAATGTGTATATAACTTACTTGGTAAATTAAGATATTATTTAGGTTTTGGATTTCCTTGTCTCCTACGTTTTAGTAATTAATATACATTACTAAAACGTAGGAGATATATATTATAATATAGTTTTAGGTCTTGTCATTCTAAGTAAAATTATAAAATGTATCTTTAATACCTTCCATATATTTTAAAGGACCCTTTTTTGTTTCTGCAAAACAGTGATAAATATCTAATTGTAAAGTACATATTTTTCCAATTATTTATTATGTATTACTACGGTAAGATTTATATTACTATGTTTTTCTAAGTTTTACTAAACTAAGGTATCTTATTAAGACCATGTGAAATATTCTATATGGAAATATATTGAAAAGAGAAAAACTGTTATGAATTAAAACATAATTATTTATTTATTTATTTACTTTTATGCACTAAAATTGTACAATGGTTAAACTTAATACCATAAAGGCATTCTCTGCCTGTCAACCAGCAAGTTATTATTATTAGATACGGTTTTGTATAAATAAATTAAAAATGTATATAATAATTGACTTTTATTTCTATACTTTTCCATTTATTAAAAATATTAAAATCGTGAGGGGCCCTATATTCATATTCTTTATTTAGGCTCCATCTTTATTTTTTGGGTGTGAACTAAATGCCTCCATAGTACAATACTAAAAGTAGAGTGAACTATCTATTTATACATAAGTAATCTGTGTTCAGTATATGGGAGTGTTTCATTTTTGGACTTTTGCTTAGTCTTGGGTTATAACAGGTCGAATCAGATATCTGTTGATCCTGTTACTGTTACTGAAAAATAACAGATGTCATTATCTGTTACTAAAGAACAGCCTGATATTTTTCCAAGCACGGTCTCAGTATATAATTCACGTACAGTGCAAAATATGTGAGTAGCATATTACAAAGTACTCTGTGGTAAGTAAAGAGTAGTGAGTACTAAGGCCATTTTAGTAGACGACATTTGGCAGATGCCAGACACGTACAAGTTTATATGGAGCTACTGCGTTTTAGATACCATTTCACATTCTTAGATTTAAGATCTGACAAATATGACCTTTTAAATTAGCCCTACTTTAGTTGATTATTGTTTGATATAATTTTAAAAAATGTGTAAACGAACCCTGCAGTCCATACCTGAAACTTCCCGCTAATATGATGTATTTTAAGCTAAAATGAGTAAAAACTATAAGCATAATAATATATTTTTTTTAGTTCAAACATCAACATAGATAGTTCAAAATCACAGTAGGCTATATTGATTTTTTAAAAGCCGTGTAGGTATTTTGGAAACGATGATCAATTTTGATTTTTCAAATGGCATTCAATTTAATTTTTGTGATCTAAAGTTCTATTTTAGCTACATAATTAATAGCCGATGGGTTGATAAAATGTCGAAGCAATATTAAAAAAAACATTATAATAAATATAACTAGGTACCAGTTCTGCTAATCACCCGAACCGTGGGATGCTTTTTATTCATATGTTTTTGCAAATACGGATGATCAAAAGATAATTAAGCCTTACATAGATATATTGCAGCTCGCATAGTGGTCACCTACATCTACAAAATAGTCCCACACACACACAACACTGTCATCTCTTATTTACATTTGCCATTTTGCTGAACTAATATTATAAAAACTTTATACAACTTCAACCTAAATTATTTAAATTTAATTGATAAGTATATCCTATCAGAACTGCTTAATTTATTACCTATATATACAAAAAGAATATGAATACCTACTAAGTATTTTTATTCGCACTAGTAAACCTTTTGTTTACAAAACAATTTTTGTTTTCGCTAAGTAAATTCAAAGATCAAATCAAAAGAATATAATCCGAAAAACGGGATAGAAAACAAATTACCAAAGAAACGTTATGACCTGGGTGTCTAATTAATATCACCTTTATGGTTAAGTCATAAAGTCGTAGTTACGTTGAACATTTTGTAGCCAATGGCGTCAATGCCAACAAAGACGTTCGGAAACGCGCCATTATATAAACGTTTCGAACTTTCAAATAATTTACTACGAAGAAAAAAATATTTTTCCGTTATTTAAATTTTGTACGAGTACCTATATTGATGATTTTATGCAAATAATTGAGATCGACCTTTTTGTTTTTATATACCTAAAAAAGGACGTAATATTTCAACATAGAAGTATTCTTGCAGTGTTTCCGAATTGAAAATTAGGAACAGGAACAGATAACAGATTATACGACTAGAAACAGTTGTCACTATTCTAGGAAGATATTTTGTTATAAAAGATTACTATTTGAATTTTCGGATAATAAATACTAGGTGCTTCTCGTTTTAGCAGATTCAATTAAGCGGGTGTGAGCGAGAGAGACTAATACATACGAAGAACAGGTAACACGAATATCTGTTATTGAGTAGGTACCTAGTACCTAGTACCTACTGTGACTGAAGAACGTAGTGCAGATTGTGATTCAGTATTGTGACTGATATTTTTCAACAGATATTTGATATTGTAGGAACAATTGTTATCTAGTATTTACGAATACCTGTGATTTGTATCTGGTACGATAAATACGCCTCACTACTACTTTTGTTCATGGTCCTTCGAGCCGGATACCGGAATTGGAGGATTTTGACATCGAAGTCGGCAGCAGTACCGATCTAGTAGTGGATTGCTACTAATGGTACGTTCATCATCATCATCAGCGTGCATCATCATCATCAGGATTCATCATCATCATACCTTTCAGCTGGAAAAGCCAAAGTTCTTGGCTCTTATACCACGTTATTTAGATGCATAGTTAAAAAAATGTAAAACGAAAATAACAATAGTACCTAGGTATTAACCGAAAGGCTGTGTGCAGTGTGCACGATGCGGCGCGCTACTCTGACCGCCGAACGAGAACCGAACATTGCCGAGAAGAGCCGAACTGTGAGAGCGTTGGCTTTACTATACTTTTTAAGGTTCCATACTCAAAGTTTAAAACGGGACCCCATTACTAAGACACCACTGTCCGTCCGTGCGTTTGTATGTCTATCTATCTGAACCATGATAGTTGAAATTTTCACACATGATGTAGGTATTTATGTTGCCGCTATAATAACTAAAACTAAAAAAAGAATAAAACTAGCAAAAAGCAGAGCTTTGTAAGGGCTCGCAAAGTTTAACTATCTAGTAATATTGTTAGAAAAGTATTTTTATGAGAATTACATCTTTTAATTTATGGCCTTTATTTATAATTATCTAACCTAAAAAAACTCAGCGTATTTTTACCTAAACATTACATTCGCATCAAAGGCCTGCGTCGTCAGGCTTTGGACTAGGAATATTTGCTTTTTGTTTGTTGGTATGTGTATTTTCAAGGGAAAATATGTATTAAAAATGAAGGTTGATCTTATAAAAAACACATTTTTGACATTTTGTTGAAATAATTGTTTTTTTTTTTCTAAAATCAGGAAGTTCCTGGTTTTACGTCGATTTACGCAATCAAAATCAAAAAATGTTTTATTTAAATAAACCTTCAAAATTTTTGGACTACGCAGGCACGAAGAATTGACGGTAGACACTCAGCGAATACATTTTTCGAATTTTTCTCTCAGAGAAACCCTCGGAGTTCGATTCCAGAGTCAGGCAAATGAAAAAATGTGTTTTTTCAGTTTTCCGATAAGACAACTTTGCCCGGGATTGGAAAAGTGTCCTACGCCAGTAGGCTGGCCACCTATCACATTGTGGGACTTAAGTATCTTTAGCTAACCGTGGATGCACACGTTGTACTTCTGTCTACCTCTTCGGGGATACGGGCGTAAATATACCTTTTTTTAGCTTTTTACCCTCGCCCTCGGGCTAAGATTGGGAACTGATCTCAATACAATATAAATCAATTAATTCATCTGTACTGTTTCTCAATAAGCATATTGTGAAACTCTCGAACGCTCTATTTACTCTGTTCCCAGCAAACATCCCTGATCTAGACCTAAATTCTCCTTGTGCCTCCCACAATATTACTTCGAACTTCCCTTGCATTCTCCTTTCAATGATTTTATCATACACCTTCGATGCCAAACTGATCAAACTGATGGCTCTATAGTTACTGCAGTTTATACTTGAACCTCGCCTTTATACGAGGGCATGATAACAGCGCGCCGCCAGTCAAATATGAAGAAACAATTCATGAAGTAGGTAGTCTCTTAATAAGTTCAAAATTCTAATAGAAAATGTATCTTCTATCAATTTTAACTTGTTAATTTAATAAGAGATGGCGTTAGTAGTAATAAGATTTTAATACAAATTGTACCTTCTATTTTTTTATTTTTATAAAATGGTATTTTTGTGGTAGATGACAAATCTAGACATGAATATAAACTACCACGTCGAAGCTCAAACCTAAAAATGCGATATTTTTTTTAGTAAAATGTACCACAAAAGTGCATAGAAAGTGGCCTGGTGTAGGGCTCGCTTCGCTCGCCCTGATAAATATTTAAGAGTGACCATCATACAACAAACGTGTTTTTTTTGCATAAACTCACTTTAAAAATAAATAATTAAAATAAATATTAAGAAGGCTCCCATTCAACAAACGTGATTGTTTGCCGTTTTTTTTTATAGATTATGGTACGGAACCCTTAAGGCGCGAGTTCGAATCGCATTTGGCCGGTTTTTTTAAGGTACATGAATGGAATCATATACCTATTATCTTTAACCTCTGCGGCCCGCGCGGAGTAGACGTGTGACCGGCTCCTTTCGCAATAGACTTCTTTGATACGGAACATTGGATTTTCCTTCTTTGAAAAAAATCACTTTACTTTGTAGTAGTTGAATATTCGATCTATTTTGTGTATTTTACGGTGTTGTTGAGGGATACATGATCGTTCGCTTTGGCCTGATATGTGTCTAATTCGTTAGTAAGTAGGTGTAAGTACTGTATTTGTATAGCTACTTAATAAGGATTTGTAGTTATGATATTATTAAATCTTGCTTTAAATCTTCCCCATTGTGGAAAACTGTTTAATTTTTGAAGCTGTAGGTATACCAACATGAGCAATCATTTAGGTAGAAGAAGCACAAATTTTCCAAACAAGATCATATTGATTGGTTAGTGGTTACTTAGGGGAAAGTTCCTGAATCAGGCTACAAAAAATTTTACATAGATAAAGACCTTCGTGAAATAGTAACCAACATTAAAGACTTGATATTTAAAGTGTACCCGAAATTCGGATATGATAGATTTACCAAAAAAAAAAATCAATTGATGTGTGTAAGGGCAATTTTATCTGCGAGAAATGCAAGCGTTGACGCCATCTATACAAATAAATAAAATTGGGGTGTCTGTTTGTAATATTAAAATAACCGTTTTTACTAAATGCATATGGATGTATACACGGTACGTATACCAAAATAACATTTTTTAGAATTTTTGTCTGTCTGTCTGTTTGTTCCGGCTAATCTCTGGAACGACTGAACCGATTTTGACGAGACTTTCGCTGGAAGATAGCTGATATGATAGCGAGTACCTTAGGCTATTTTTTTTTTTATTTTTCCACGCGGACGAAGTCGCGGGCTCAGCTAGTCCTTTATAAAAGAGTTACTCAAAATGCAGTTCCTAGGGGAGAGAGGGAGGAGAGGGGAGAGGGAGGGGAGAGGGAGACGGAGGGGGAGGGGAGAGGGAGGGGAGAGGAAGGGGGAGGGAGAGGGAGGTAGAGAAGGATGTAGGGTGGGAGGGGGAGAGAGGGAGGGGGAGGGAGGCTAGGACTATCTAGTTTTGCCTAAATACTACTTCATGCTTTAGACTTACATACATACATACATACTAGCAAAAAGCAGAGCTTTGTAGGGGCTCGCAAAGTTATACTATCTAGTAATATTGTTGGAAAATGTTATTTTTATGAGAATTACATCTTTAAATGTATAGACTTTATTTATAATAATTAAGTCTATAAGTTTCTCTCTCCCTCCCTCTCTCTCCCCCCCTCCTCTCTCTCTCCCCCTCCCCCCCCCCCCTCACTCACACTCTCTCTCCCTCCCCCCTCTCTATCTCTCTCCCCCTCTCTCTCTCCTCCTCCCAATCTACCCCCTGTCTCTCCCTCTCTCTCTCCCCCCTCTCTCTCTCCCCCTAGTTTGATTATTACTTGGAAGGTTTTAAATTTAAAAAAGTGATTTCTGAAAATAAAATGAAAATGAAAATTCGATCGTTAAGACTATAAAGTGATTTAATTCTCAACTGTTGTTTTTAATTCTCCTTCTATTGAAGGTCCATTATCATTTCTACATCTTCGTCGCAATCCAATATTCTGCATCTTCGAAACTATCTGAAAAAAAAAATTACTTTCTCTTAATTTCTGAGATGATCTAGATCCGAATTTACTTTGACAATACTACGCACAACTAGAGATGTAATAAACGGCTTTTAATTATTAACACGTTTAAACGTTTTGCTTATACTTATAAGCGTGCTTAAAAAAGCGCTTTTCGTTTAAACGCTTTTTTAAACAAAAGTTGTTGATCGTTGAGAAGGTCAATTATAAAACGAAGATTTAAGTCGAATTTCGACCCACGGTTGAATTTCGGCACCCGGTCGAATTTCGACCCACGGTCGAATTTCGGCACCCGGTCGAATTTCGGAACCCGGTCGAATTTCGACCCACGGTCGAATTTCGGCACCTGGTCGAATTTCGACCCACGGTCGAATTTGGGCACCCGGTGGAGTTTCGGAACCCGATCGAATTTCGACCCACGGTCGAATTTCGACCCGCGGTCGAATTTTGGTACCCGGTCGAAATTCGACCAGCGGTTGAAACTCGGCAACCGATCGAAATTCGACACTCGGTCGAATTTCGACACTCGTTCAAAATTCGACTGTCCGTCGAAATTCAACTTTTGGTCGAAATTCGACATTCAGCCGAAATTCTGTATAAATGTCGACCATTTGGCACTAGAAAAACAAGTAAACTCAATCAAATAGTATATAGACTCTTTCACTTTCAATGCACGAGCTAAAGGGAAGTGGCTGGATATTTCTGTGCTTACAATATTTTACTATAGCAAAAAGTGTCATGACAACTTTTTGAAAGAATTTTTTCCGTCTAGCCCCCTTTCACAGCGCGCGATAAGAAACTTCGTTCCAATAAAAATAAAAAAAATTGTCTTAAAAATAAAAAAATAATGTTAGGGGTGAACAACCCTTATCACTTAGGGGTATAAAAACAGTAGCCGATTTTCAGACCTACTGAATAAGCATATAAAATTTCATGAAAATCGGTAAAGCCGTTTCGGAGGAGTATGGTAAATAATATTGTAACACCAGAATTTTATATATAAGGTACTTTCTCAATCAATCAACTTCCCTTCGTACTTTTCAGACTTAGGACTCTCTGAAATGAATAGTAACACAATATATACTTTTTTATCCATCACGTAATTTCAATAATTAATATAAACAAAATTACTTTGGAAATTTGTAAAGGGATTCGAGTCATGTTCTTACGCGCGCTAAGTAAAATAAAACAAACAATAAAATAAAATAAACAATTGATGAGCGCGTCCAATTTCTTTAACAACGAAAAGCGTACTGGAACTTGAAAAAACGTAAGTTGTCAATTCGTTGTAAAAAGCACTAACCAACCAAAAACGGAGCATTGTCAGTCCGACACAAATATTGCGTAAACAAGTAGAAAATAATTTAGCCGCTTAATACGATAACCAATCCAAATTGTTATCGTTTCTTATAGGCATAGTAATAAGGTTGTTAATCCAATAAAATGAAAAATTATATTGAGTCTTAGAGTAAAGAAATAAGGTTCTTTATTCTATTTTATTTTGATTTTTAACGTTATTGAAATAAGGTTACTTTTCGTCAATCATGCTAATATGGTATTTAAATTTTTGTATCTTAAACATCAACGTTTAAACGAAAACAGCTTAAATCCGTAAGCGCGCTTATAGGCTTATTTTGAAAAGCCTAATTTTTTAAGCCTATATCGTTTAAACGCCCACGACTACGCACAACTGATTAACTAATCCATTGATTCGAACTCACCTGTTTCATATTTGATGGCAGCCATATAAAATCCCCACTCATCATTGAATCTCTCCTTGTTCTTAACGCGATCTCTGGTAACAAAAGAATCTTCGTTGTTAGGGTACGCAACAACAGTCCTCTGATCCAGCGCTTTACGTACTAATAGCCAAGAGTGTGGCACGCATACGTACTCATCAAAACCTTCAAAAGGCAATTCTATGAATTGAACAACATAGAATGCTCGCCTATTATTGTCCCTTTCACGAATCATCTGAAACAAGTAAAAACCTGTCCTTAAATACCAACTCATTCGATATTATCAACACAACACCAGTCACGTGCCAGTTCATGGCAAGTTATCAGTTATCACCCTGTCGGGCCTCATCCGTTCACAAGCCGGCCACGTCGAGTTTTCCTTTTATTATTCTATGGCCTCATTTGTATATTACTCATTATAAATTTATTTTAAAACTTACCGTGTTAATGGTTGTATGTCTTTTATGTATAAATTTCAAGTGTTTCCATTAGTATCTTTTTCCCTTGTTAATAAATAAGCCAATTTCTTCTACTTTGTATTCACGTATAGTCTTCACCCGGAAAAAAAGGTGATACAAAATTTGCATCACTGTAGACGCTAATTTCGTATCTAATGTATTATAACCTATACTTTACTATACTATGATACAGCACTTTCTGTACTAGTGATGTTCTGTGATCCGTACCATGACACTTCATTTGACAGCAGTAAAGCGATTTTACAATTTTTCTAAAGTCAGATAAACCAATCCTTAAAAAGTTACTCTTGACCAGCTTTTATTGAATTGTTTTGCTGTAGAGGTCTTTAAATAAACCAAAATAAACTGTTTGCTAGCACTATCGACGTTGATCGTAAATTAAATTTTGGAATTTAAAGTGCATACTTACTTGTGATAATGTTTTAATTTGTGAAACCCACTTAAAAGTTTGTTTTTATGAAGTTGTGAAGCGGGTGAAATATATCCGTTTTGTTTATACACATATATAAAATATGTGACGAATATCAATTTTTCGAGAGAAAAAGAAACCGACGGCGTCGAGTTAAAGAGATGGACGACCCTTTTCAATTGTAAAAAAGAGAATTTGTAAATAAATATGGATACTTAGCTATGAACATAAAAATGTGTTTATTTTCCACAAAACTAAATCATTTCAATTCATAACTACACCTTTAAGGTTATTCAAGGATTTATTTTATAGTTTGTGCTAAGATTTGGTACCTGTTATGAAAATAAGTACCCAGAAGTCTAAAGTTAAGTTTAAGTATATAAAAGGGTTAATATAGGTTTTTTCAAAATTGTTTACACAATACCAAAGTTTTGAAAATGAGCCCATAACTTCCTATTTACACATTGGCAAGTTTTACAGCAATCTATGTTAATGCACATGGCTCATATCAGAGACCCACAGAGATCAAAAAGTTGTACAGCCAATATTACTAGCACAAGTTATTTCTGCTTTGAATAATATGCAATTAGAAATAAATATATAAAATTCCCCATCCTGCAGCAGGGTGATAGGTTAATAAGTTAGGGTACAGTCTCTAAAATTGTTAAATATCAATGAAATAAATAACTAGCTGACCTGCAAGCTTTGCCTGTGAATATTATAACACACTGTTCATTAAAAAAAAATATTAGTTTTTATTAAAATCTTTCATTCACTATTTTAGCATCTTATCAGTTTATTTTTGATCCCAGATCTGCAATTATCTTTATGCCAAATTTTATTAAAATCAATTGACATTTAGCTGTGAAAGTGTAAGACAGTAAACATGCATTTTATAATATTAGTGTGGATTTAAAAATATCTTTATACATTTATCTAAATGATGAAAATATCATATAAAGTTTGGCATGTGTGTTATTTTGCATTAAAGTTCTATTGATGGGACTCACACAACCAGAATAAGACCTACTAAACATAAAAACTTATTTATTGTAGGAAAACTACCATTCTTTGCATTATTTAAATGTCAATTGGTAAAGTATTGTTACGTACTCGGGTTCGTACTTGTAAGAAAACACCACTTATATTAAATCCGTGTATTTACACAACACAACACAACGTAATACTAAAATACACTCTACAAAATAGTCACTTGCTGTACTATCACTGAACTTAGAACACTACACAATCAAACACTTCTCGCTTCGCACTAGTCACTTGATGTATCGCTCTCGATCGCTTGATAAAAACTGCCTTGTGTTTGTCAACATCTCTGTATTTATAGGCAGGGGAAAGTCCTAGCTGGATCCAGAAAAATCTAAATGTATCGGGAAACAATGAATCACTTCTTATCGTAAACATGTTATGAGTCATAAATCCTAGTACACGCTACTTTCAACCTTATGCCATATCTCACAAAGTCCATTATGGCATAGCCCAGGTCAACTATTTGTTTGTCAATAGGAGTAGCTATCTCTTTCCTTTATTTCTAAAAAGTTAGCGCGCGCGCGCTCCAACTCTACGCGCTTCTAGATTATTCGTAACAGTATTAAAATAAATATATTATTTACTTACTGAAGTTTTAGGAAAATAAAAAAGGTCAAATTCCTGCAAATTAAAGATGTTTATTAAAATTTATTCATTTTATTATATATTTATTTTTAAAATATCATGTCTAGTGGGCTAGTGACTCCACGTAATTTACCTCTACAAATAAAGCAAAATGTGGCAATAGGACCACCATATATCTCGCTAACCGACAAACTTGTTAACCAGAGTCTACTTATTTAAATTTATGCACAATTACAGTACAATGGATGACTTAATTGACATATGATATTGTCTATTGACATATGCTTCCTTCTGCCTACCTTACAAGAGGACTAATATGATGATATTAATTCATCATTTTATATTTTTTTAAAGTTATCCATACATTTTCATATTTCTGTTTCATATTACAACTAAGTACATATCAGCTATATTAACATAATACCTGACTTATTTTAAGATTTGTAACAGTGGTATTGAGTTGCTAGTCTTTAACTTGCATTTATTTACTTACTTTAAATAATAACAAATCCACAGCATTTTTCAATTAATCGATTACATATGACTACACATGAAACAAGCCAATTTTGGATTTCGGTCTCATATACACAATGGAATGGCAGTAATAGTTTAAACAAACAAATGAACATTTATTTTAAGAAAAGATATACATAGATCCAAGTTCTAATTGTTTTAACAATTAAAAATATACAATCACAATATATTTATTACATAATTTATCATTTACTAAGAACACAAATTTTGAATATAATGAAGAGAATTACATATTATGGAGGTAGAATATAATACTAACTATTTAGAAATTTTCAGGAACTTAAACTTTCAATATTTAAAAATAATGTTCATAAAGTAAAATAAAATAATAATAAATACAAAATAAAATCTTACTATATATTTATTCTAGGAGATTCTGAGAATCCACTCAGAAAAAAAAAGATAACACTAATTTGAAATGGAGCTCCTAGAATGGCAGTAATAGTTTAAACAAACAAATGAACATTTATTTTAAGAAAAGATATACATAGATCCAAGTTCTAATTGTTTTAACGATTAAAAATATACAGTCACAATTTTGAATATAATGAAGAGAATTACATATTATGTAGGTAGAATATAATACTAATTATTTAGAAATTTTCAGGAACTTAAATTTTCAATATTTAAAAATACATACATATCTTCACGCCACCTCCCTTACGGGGTAGGCAGAGAGAACCAAGTGCCACACATCACGATCCTTGCAGGCTTGTCTCGCTTCCTCCACATTAATCACTCTCTTCACACACGCCGGTTGCGAAGACTCTTGACACCACCTTCGGACAGTACTCTCTGATCGTGGTATGTCAGTCTTGGTCTTGCCCGGTACCTACATCCTTCCACATTTGCATTGTATATCTGTTTTGTTAACCTTTCATCTACCATTCTTTCTACATGTCCGAACCAACGGAGCATGCCCTTTCTCATCTTTACACCGACACTGTCTTTCAAACCTAACCTCTCTCTCACTTCAACATTACGAACCCGGTCCGCGAGTGTCATATAAATAATGTTCATAAAGTAATAAATAGAAAATAAAATCTTACTTAAATATATAATTTAATCTAGGAGATTCTGAGAATCTAACCAGAAAAACAAAGATAACGCTAATTTGAAATGCAGAACTAGATTCTCCAGAAGCATATTATATGGCCAAACATATCCAGGCCCAAAATGTTATTGAAAGGTTCATTAGTGTTCTAAAAGCTAAACATAGGTCTAGTCAGCCCTTGAATGCTGTATCACCAACCACATGTAGCTGGTTGAATGGCTTATGCACATACCCTTCATAAAATTTGTAATGCAGCCAGTTCATCTGTCTCTGAACTCAGCGACTTTGAGATGCAACGGGAAACTTAAGCATTTCCTTTAATTTTGGATTTGGATCCAACAATGTAGTACAAGTTGGAATTGCTCATAGGTAGGACTTTGTTACATGCTTGTGGCAGTTGCGTCAGGGAGTCTAGAAAGAATATTATGAAGTTTTAGAGTATTTGTTTACATAAACTTATACTGTTTTGTCATTATATTCTCAGTTTCTTATTTTTAATAAATATTTTATTTGGTATAAAATTAAATGTTTTTTAATATTTATATGTGTAATAACCTTTTCCCCGTGTTGACCGCCTTCTTTGAAGAATAGACAAACTACTGTTCTGCAAGGCAGGTCGTAAAAGGCGACTAATTGGCTATATGTGTCACTACCATTGTGATTAGTAGGTAGTATAGTATGTACTGCAAAGTCTTGCCCGGGTATTTGTTACCACTGCCTTACCTATTCCTGCTTCAACAGCATAAATGCTTGTCATTGTTATGTTCCAGTTTGGAGGGTTAGGTAGCCAGTAGACTTATGCATGTGGCATTGCCATCCCACCACAAGAATAGCAATCTATAGGTGATGGTTTCTCTTTCTATCAGGAGCATGGCATGGTGGCATTGCCATCTACTTGTTTGCTATCTAATCTATACATATAATAAAATCGTAGGAAAGTCAAAACTGTATGTTGAATATTTTTTTTAAAGAATACAAGGGGCGTGATCTACAATCGATATCGAAGCAAAAATATAGTTTTTAGAATTTTTGTCTGTCTGTATGTATGTCCGGGGTAAACTCAAAAAGTACTGCACGGATTTACTTCAAATTTTGCATGGATATTACTAACAGGTCGGGTCAACATATAGCAGAGCAGTGCGGAGTAAACTAAGTCCGCACGGACGAAGTCGCTGGCAACAGCTAGTGATATATATGTCGCAGTGAAATTGTCAATACCGTTAGATTATAATCTAATTAAGTGATATTATAATTTAACTGCTAACCTAACCTAACCAAATCATAAACTCCCTAGGTAGATTATAATCTAACGACTATTGACAATTTCACTGCGACATATATAAAAAAACCTTGGTGAATATGGTATATCTGTTTCACCAAATAGTAGAAGGTGCTTACTTGTAACCATAACCAATAGGCAATTGGGATGCTACAGAAGCTACAATACTATTTGGGTATTTTGATATTTCTCTATATTCAAAAGTACATTAAAGGGTATCATATTCGACAACCCAACATTGGGTAAAAGGGATTGACCAAGTTCCCCTTACTGCCCTAATATCAACTTAACTTGCAGTGCACCCTGGCATCAATTGGTATGGACATTAAAACACTGTGGAAAAGCTTCCTCCATGCGACACTATTGCGTATAAAGCTTTGTTTATCCTGTCTATAATGTCAGTGTTTGGCATAGACATATTTTAGCTTGGAAGGTAAGGTTCTGGTAATCTTAACACATGAAGCTTAACATCTATCATCCTATGGTTATGCAGTAATGTCATCAGGATAGCTATCTGCTTCAAAAATAAGACGAACTTTATATTTTTTCTTGACTTCTTGTATAAATTAACATTTATATGATAAATTTATTTTTCAACCTAACCTAACCTTGCCTGATTTTTCAACCTAGATAAATCATTGAAGTAAAATTTGCTTGTAATTAATAAAAGCCAAACTACAAAATCGATTTTAATAATTTTATGGATAAAAAGCAACACTATCAACTAATTATGTGTGGTAATATTTATACACATCATTGCTATCAACACATTGGCTACCTGACTGAGCAAAAGAAGTAAAAGTTTTTATTATAAGTCGTGGTTAAAGCTGTATAACAAAAAAAATTAGAAATAGCACAATGCATGTAAAAAAGCAGTGGATTTTGTAAGTTTGTTTATATGCGGAGGAAAATGACCAAAACTTAGACTTTGAAAGAATTTTTCTAACAAGTGCTTGTTAGAAAAATTCTTTCATTACATAAGTCAAATTATTACAAATGGACATATTATGTAGGCAGGTTTAGCCCATACAAAATCAAGATGAGTTGCTTGTGTTAAGCTTGTTTCAGTAACCCCTATTATTTTCCCACAAAAGATTTGACATTGTATAACCATGCACAATATTGTTAGCAAATATCTTACTTCACTGGGTTCAGTTGCCAGATTAATAGGCTCCAACTAGAATATGTGTTGGAGGTATGTACTACTGGGATTTGGAATATATTCTTGAAATTCCTAAAAAAAATATAGTACCTAGGTACTAGGTAGTCAATATATTCAAGGGATTGAGAATTTGCTATGACTACCTACACCCTGGCTGCTATTAAGGATTTCTTGACATTTTATACCAGAATACTTTTGAACTACTCAGTATTAAGGATTTCTTGATATTTAAATATCAAGAAATCCTTAATACTGATAGATATTTAAATATTGGTATAAATTTATACCGGCACACTTTATTTTTGAACTACTCAGTTCTTGTACTCTAGTTCTTTAGTATGGACACTAATGATAAATCAATAAGGCAGAAAATACACATACTGTATCAACACAATATATGTATACTAAAATTATGCAATTTTTTTATACTTATATGTGATACGAATAGGTCAATTTGGACACCAATCAAATCTACTACAGCAAATTGAATTTTTTCAGTTCTATGTCAATATAAGATCCAACTCCTGTACTTTAAAGAGTATGTAATGCTGTCCTTTATCTACTGTCATTTATCAGGTGATTGAACTTCAAGTATCCAATTCTAAAAGCAAAATAGGAATTGCAGTTACTAACACTCATGCTATAAAAAATAGGAAATGTCAGACTGTATAATTTAATTAAAGGATGTATGACAAGTTTAAAACAATGAAAAAAACTACATGAGATGACCTCCAAACATAGCTTGTTATGATGCTCTGGCTTCATATTGTAGTGAGCAAAGCTTTATGCATCTGGACTTTGGACACTGTAGTTACAGTGTCCACTGCTATTAACATTTATTGATTAGGAGTAAGACTTATCGTAAATATACACATAATGTGTAACATCCCAGCTCTAAAAATAGCAATATAATGGAATCAGCAATAATTTGTGTAGTTTGCCTTTATGGGCCAGGGTATTCTAATATTGTCACAAAAATCATTTGCTTATTCGGTATATGTTGCTACAAAACACTAAATTTATAACAACTTTACACTGAGATCATTATTATATTATTACTTAAATACAAATTTTCACCCGGAATCCATTATAGAAGGAGAACACCTTATACATAAAAAAATGACAAAGGTCCTTATTCGGGTCCAGAAAAATGCTTGCAGCATTTTGCCACAATTGTCTGAAATAATCCCAAGCTTAAATCAATTTGCTTTAACCACAATACCAGTATGGTTGTTTTGAAATTCCTTGGGATGAAGAAGTTGATTACATCCAACCAACAAGACGTGGATGAAAAAGGAAAAAGAAATGGATTTGTTCAACAGAATGTTATAAACTTGTTACTTAAAACGTAGTGATTATAATATTTTCTTTGCTTTAAGATGCCACATTTACATTACATACATTTACATTGCATTACAAAACAATTTCTTTAAGACAACCAGGTCCGATTGTATCGATATAGATATCACTGTATGCACAGACCAATTGAGGAGCTTCTGTTCAAAAAGGACTATTTACATGCTAACCACATTTTAGATAATTTAAAAAAGTCTTTTTTTCCTGAAATTAGTATGAGGCAAGTGTATTTTTTGTAATTGAGATGATTCATGATAAGTCCACTAACTTTATGACTAAAATATTTTTTTGTATCTTTAACAAAGACCACAATATTAAATTATAAATAATGTAAATAACACCTTTTGATCAGTTATTCTGAAAATAGCACCTTTTGTTCTGAAATGATAACAAACAGCACCTTCTGATCTGAACCAAGAATAAATAGCGCCATTTGATCAGTAATGCTTAGAGTACAAGTTTGGTCTAGGACAAAAAATAAAAGAAAAATAGAAAGATGAAAGTAAATTTTATATTCTAATTTGACTAATGTCATGTTCTAAACAGTCACAGTACTTACATTAATGGTGCTTTGGTCGCACACAGTGTTAATGATGATAAGGCCTGAATCTTGTGCATGTTTTATCACATTTGTTATTGTACTTTTTAATTCAATTTTATTTAAAGAATTGGTGAAAAAATAAGCTATAGGTTGCTTATAATTACGATTCACACACAACTTTAGACACATAATAAAGAATAAAAACTACAGACAACAATTAATTGTGTATCAACTTAGTGACGGTAGATGGTATTCTGGCGTCTTGTTCTACCACCGGAATATGATCCTCGTGATACAAAATGGACATTGAAGTATCGAACCAATCTGCCAGGACTCGTAGAACTTATGCCTCAAAGTGGTGTTTACATTAGCTACGGAGACCTCAAATATTGTCAGCAAGTATCAAAAGATTGCAAATCATTAGCTAAACGATTATTATTAGCAGTATTCAACAGAAAAGCACTGAGTGTTTGCTTATCAATGACTGAGAGAGCGTAGGCACCTGATAATGTTGGATCTAATATAAGGCCAGAATTAGATGATAATGCGTGTACGGTACTGTTGAATTTCGTTTTAGAGCACGGACTCCAACGCGGTTGGAATACTGACTTACAACCTATCCTCAGTACTTTACACAATAAGATTCAAGAGATTCGGTTTAAATACGGTGTAGTGGTTCAATGTTAACTATTGTGATTATGACTCATTAGTCATAAGTCGAGTTCTCTTATGTTTTCAATTACTGAGGCTGAAAATCTTGCCATTTATTCATTGAAATTCAATTATTTTGTCAATTATTATAATAGATCTTCTATTATAGTAACTAATTGTATTTCAGCTTTCTTCCGTCCAATCGTTTTAAGTTATAGTTTTTAGAGCACTAGATGTAAAATGTAACTTCCTTGGTTACTGCATATAAACTGGTTTGTGTGATCCACAGCGAGCAGCCGCGGACATGCCGCGCCGCCAGTGCCCGCCGGCCACCTGCGGCGCAGTTTTTTTGCTCTCTGTGTGCGATGGTAATTTAGGATTCCCTTTGTGCTATCGTTCGCGGTGAAATTGACCGGTTCGCTCCGCCCCGTCGTGTGCAAAGCGCCTTAGGTAACATACAGGAGTATCTGCGATCGTGTTAACTTTTAAATGACAACGCAGGATACCCGTATTTCACAAAATAAATAAGTGGCGTACCCGGAATCTATCATCACAATATAACCGGCACAAGCAAATTTTAACATATCCTCTGTAAACATTGAATACATTTTAGTTATTAGGTGTATGTATATATTTTAATATAGTAGACATTTAAAAAATATATTAAATGCTTATTGAAAGCATCGTTCACTAGTTTCTTTCGACTGACACGAGTTAGTTTTCAAAGGTTCAGCAGAAGATGGAAGCAGAAATTGACCAGCACTTAACTTGAGAAATTCTGGCATCCTATCCGCAAACTTAATATACCTATACTTAGTAACATCAAATAAAATGTCTTTGGTAAACGGTACCACGATTGTTTTCTTTAAACAACCATCCAACCATCATGAAATAACGATTGGCGTTATGAATTATGATCAATGCTTGTCTCCTGTTGGATAAACATCGCATTGTAATATTTAAATCATGGGTGCGTGATATACATAAGAACCTAAAAAGTAGTCAGATACTGTAAAAATTCAATAATAATTAATTCATCGAGCATAACACCATTCCAGGGGCACAACTATTGTATTATTGAGACAATTAAAACTGTCAGTTTTGAGCGTTAGGAATACTTCTATATATCGACGCCCCCCGCGAATATTCCGGTAATAGAAAAATACAGATTGTTTAGGAAAGATAAAATAGTGTTTTTTTAATATTTATTTTTCGAATAGTTTTGTGTCTCAAAAGAAAGCTAATATGTTTAAGCTGTCTTTATGTCGAGGCAAAATACACTTGCTTACAAAAGTTTGATATATTTATCGTCGATGGAGAGCATAAATTAGATTAATACAGCTGTATTATTTGTTTATATAAAGTTAGTCACATCTTTGTAAATATCAATAGAAAAATTGTGGAAAAAATTGACAAGGTGAATCATGACCTCTAAATGCTAAAAGACACATAACACGAAAAACTCAGTAATAGCTTATTACCGGAATATTCGCGGGGGGCGTTGATATTTTATTTGCTGAATTCTATCAATAACATCCATACTAATATTATAAATGCGAAAGTCTGTCTGTCTGTTACGTTTTCACGGCTAAACCGCTAGACCGATTTTCCTGAAATTTGGCATAGAAATAGTTGAAGAGCCGGGGTCAAACATAGGCTATTTTTTCAAAAATCAACCCTTTAAAGGGTTGAAATAGGAGATGAAATTTGTATGAAAAGCTATCTTGACGACATGCTAATCTACTCGCGGGCGAAGCTGCGCGGGTCAGCTAGTATATATATATCTTCAGGCCGTATCGCTTATGAGGTAGGCAGAGAGATTTGAGTAACATCACGCTCCAGACCAGATCTTGCGTCCTCACAATAACTTTATGCGAACTGGCCGCAGTTTTAGACTTTTAACACCGCCATTGCACAGTACCCACACATTGCGATCATAGTACATCAGTCTTGGTCTCCCCAGTACCTGTGTTCATTCATATTCGCATTGTATATCTGGGGTTAAATATACGGAGACTGAATATGTAGTAAATAAAGATTAATTGTAATAAAACAAAAACATTAAGCATAATTAATTTATTGTAATATCTATGAACATTAAAAATGATTTATATCATTAAAGCCATAGCAACTCACTGGTGTATAAATAAATACATGTAACAATCAGTTACTAAATTAAAAACACCGGGTTTTTATATTTACATTATTTTCAGGGTTCTGTTATCTACACGATAATATGGGTTTCAGGGTTCCGAAGTAAACTAGTGACTCTTATAATTTTGCCTTAGGTATATAAAGTGTTTTCTCAAACCTACAATATTTTTTAAAAACCTATCCAACGATAGCCCACACTATGGAGTACGCGAGAAAAAATATCCCTTTCACTAGGCAAAAAAAATATTTTTCAAGATTTTATGTTACCACTTTGTTGCCGTCACCAGTGTGTGTATTCATCCAAATTACAGTTTTATAAAACTGCGTATATTCATCCAAATTACAGTTTTATAAAACTGCGTATATTCATCCAAATTACAGTTTTATAAAACTGCGTATATTCATCCAAATTACAGTTTTATAAAACTGCGTATATTCATCCAAATTACAGTTTTATAAAACTGCTTATATTCATCCAAATTACAGTTTTATAAAACTGCGTATATTCATCCAAATTACAGTTTTATAAAACTGCGTATATTCATCCAAATTACAGTTTTATAAAACTGCTTATATTCATCCAAATTACGGTTTTATAAAACTGCGTATATTCATCCAAATTACGGTTTTATAAAACTGCGTATATTCATCCAAATTACAGTTTTATAAAACTGCTTATATTCATCCAAATTACGGTTTTATAAAACTGCGTATATTCATCCAAATTACGGTTTTATAAAACTGCGTATATTCATCCAAATTACAGTTTATTATATATATAATACAGTTTATTATAAATATATTATAACTGCGTATATTCATCCAAATTACGGTTTTATAAAACTGCGTATATTCATCCAAATTACGGTTTTATAAAACTGCGTATATTCATCCAAATTACAGTTTTATAAAACTGTAATTTGGATGAATATACGCAGTTTTATAAAACCGTAATTTGGATGAATATACGCACTGGTGACGGCAACAAAATGGTAACATAAAATCTTGAAAAATATATTTTTTTTGTCTAGTAAAAGGGATATTTTTTTCTCGCGTACTCCATAGTGTGGGCTATCGTTGGATAGGTTTTTAAAAATTATTGTAGGTTTGAGAAAACACTCTTCGATTAAAGGACTCGTTCGTGAAAAATAAGCTTTAAAGTGCTAATTTTTGTTAGATTCAAGTGACCCGCCCGCTAGCTAAACGGTTCGTTTGGTGGTTTGGAAAAAATTCACCGTAGTAGTAAATATAACGAAGTTAAAAGAAAATTATCACGCCTTAGAAGGCTTTACAAGTTTTTGAGTAATCGTCAACCTACTTTGGAAATGAGAAGTTTTTAAGGCGGTGGCCTGCGGTGCCGATATATCCGTCATTGACGTTAAATAGTCATAGTATGAAACAATAAAATACCTCATCTTAGTCCGCATTAGTTATGGGCAACTTCGGAACCCTACATTGCCCATAGCCCGACACACACTTTACCAATTTATTATTATTTGATCTAAATGTGTATCTTTTATTGGTTTCATGATTATTTTCTATTAGTTATTTTTTTTTTTATATATATAAGATAGCAAACAAGCAGATGGGTCTGATGGAAAGAGTATACCATCGCCTATAGACACCAAAGATGTTAATGGTGCGTTGCTATCTGGTGGCAAGATCTAATGCCACATGCATAAGTTTACCGGCTACCTTACCCTCCAAACCGGAACACGACAGTGACAAGCACTGACGCTATTGCGGCAGGAATAGGTAAGGCGGTGGTACCAGATCCGGGCGAGACAATGCAGAACTCTACCACCTAGTAGCCATGATGGTTGTGACTCCATAGACAATCGGTCGCCTTTTACGACCTGCCTGGCAGAACGGCAGTTGGCCTATTCTTCAAAGGAGGCCGGGACCAACACGGCGAAGGAGGCCGGGACCAACACGGCGATAATTAATACTTTATTGTACACAAAGAGACAAAATTACATTTTGTTTCTTGAAAATTCCACAAAAGGCGAGCTTATCTCTAAGATTTCCTCCAGCCAACCTAAAACAGTGAGAATGTGTGAAAGAAATGTAAAATACAAGTGTACAGATTTTAATTTAGAAAATATATACAATTAGTATACAATAAAAATTACATATATAATTCGGGAATTAAAATACGCCATCATCCTACTACATTTTATTAGACATTTGTTGTTATTAAATTTTGTACTTAATACTTCAGACAAGTGATATTATCATTGATATAAAAAACCCAAGATACATAATCAGTGTGTCAAAAACGTCCTCCAAAAATGAGTGCACAATTTTAAATTGTGCACTCATTTCAAATAGAATCGCGTCGGTCGCAAAACTGTCAATTTTATTTCTTTTCATACATTGCTTTGTAAAAACAACTATAAGTCGTGCACGCAAGGTTGAATATGCAAAGACATATTGTTTTTGCCATATCTACTTAAATGAAATTAGGGACACTTTTGAGTGTCAGTTTTGTTCGGGACTGTGCATCTAGGGTTTTTTATATCAATGGATATTATACAAGAAAATAACATCGTATCAATTTATAACAAACATATAGGAGATCATTTCACATTTCTACACTAAAATTGATAACAGGCTTACATTCCTCTAGGCCCTAAATCTTAGGGATTCAGTTTAGGTAACCGTCCACCAAATAATCGTTGGAACTTAACATGCTTAAGCGCATCTCAGAGGTTTTGTTTCCCCACAATTGCTTCGATGTCATCAACCTCCTTGACGCAGCTGTCAGTGAGGATCTGCGGACTGCCCTCGGTGATGAGGACGTCGTCTTCTATTCTGATGCCGATGCCGCGAAACTCCGGGGGCACGGTCTCATCGTCTGGACGGATGTAAATACCTGAAAAAAATGAGCGAGCCATACATTGATGTAGAAAACCCAAGATGCACAGTCCTGAACAAAACTGACATTCAAAAGTGTCCCTAATTTCATTTAAATAGTTATAGATATAACAAAAACATACGTCTTTGCATATCCAACCTTAAGCACAAGTTTTATAGTTGTTTTTACATAACAATGTACAAAAAGAAATAAAATTGACAGTATCGTGGCCGACGCAATTCTATTTGAAATTAGCGCACAATTTAAAATTGTGCGCTCATTTTTGGAGGACGTTTTTGAGACACTTGAGTGTGTATCTTGGGTTTTTTATATCAATGGAGCCATACAATAGTCGCGTATGTTGTGCAACACCTGACATCTAAGAGATTAAATTGGTACAATATCAATGTAACTCTACCACTGCGCGCGCTAATTTTTTTATTCAAATAATGCGCGCATTCCCCGGCTTCCTGTTATACAGGTCCATTGCATTTCACAAAATCACTCCCATAGATTGCAGCAAAGCGAGAGAAAAGATGTTACACGTCAACAATCAGAAACAGAATACTGATCGCAATGCGAACGGCAAAGAAATATTTATTGACTATGCTTCTGCACACTTTCGACTATTAAGTAGTGTAGGTATGTGATTGTGTGCGTTTGTATATTGTCGAGTCAAACTGAGGGAGAAGACGTCGTATGGTGAGTATCTTACTTCTAGCATTTTGTATTCATAATAATAATAATAATAATTTCTTTATTTGCAATAAATAGGGTACATAATTAGATCTTATTTAACAATATGTTGCTCTTTATTCTTATTTTGCCCTTTTTGTGGCGTGCAAATGTTACAATGTGTTACCCTCACTAAAATGGAAGAAATACTAGGTATACGATGTTGGGTAACCACTAGAGTAATACCAAGTCCAATGAAAACATTTACTACTAGTCTGGAGAATTTTTAAATACGATAACATTTTTATTTAATTTTATTGTTTTTTTTAATGGTTCTATCAAGCCATTACCACCTCCAACCAATTTTTCCTCTCGAATTTACAGAGTAATAATCAAAAAAAAAAACTCATATCATTTATATATCAAATTGAAATTAAATAGTTATTAATGTCTACAATTATAAAATTGATGCAAGAGTGCATAACTAATATAATTATATTTAACAAAATGAAAATATTGTTTATTGAGATATACCAAAATGTCATAAAATGAATGTCATGTGAATAATACTAAAATGTCATAATAAATAATTTTAAATGTCATATAACGAGAATCATATAATTTTTTTAATGAATAGAAAATTAAAAACCATTTATAATTAACACTATAATTATTATATAGGTCGTATGGTTGATAATAAATTAAAGAAAATTTAAATCAAATAATTCTTGTAGTGAGTAAAATGTATGTTGCAGAAGCCAATTTATTATATTGTAGGTTACCTGGCAGCTAGCTTATCTCTTTAGGTATATTATTATAAACTCTTATAATGGTTACATAACAACTTTTTTCAAATATTTGAGTTTTACAGTTTGGCATCATCAGCCTTGTAGGATCTCTATACCCAAGCCTAGATTTATTCTTTGCCACATCAAACAGCTCATTATACTTATTAACAAAACGAGTTACTTCTAATATGTATATACCTTTTAATGTAAGATTATTATTTTTAAATAAGAGCTTGCAGCTATCTATCTATCTAACTCACGTTAAACATAGCTCTTATGCATTTTTTGGGTTAAAAATACACTGTTACAGTTGGGTGAGTTCATCCATAGTATCAGCCCATATCTTAGTAGAGAGGTAACAAATGCATAATAGGCAGTAAGAGCAGCATCTTTCCCGATGGTTTGTCTTATTTTACGTAGTGCGTAAACATATTAACTTAGCTGGTTGCATAGATTATTTGTATGAGGTTTCCAATTACAATGTCGATCAATATAAATACCAAGGAATTTAGTTTCAAGCGTTTCAGAAATATAATGTACATCATATTCAACTTTTAGAATTTTAGGAAATGTATTATAATGTAGAAATTGTATCATCTTAGTTTTAGTTATATTTACATTCTAATTATTTGCAGTAAGCCACTGAAATACTGCTTTAATAGATTCATTAACTTCTATTTGAATATTTTTATTATTTTGATTGCAACCAACTACAAGTGATATATCATCCGCGAATTGAATACATTTATGATGTAGTATATTGGGTAAATCGTTTGTACCAAAGAGAAATAATAATGGACCCATTACACTACCCTGTGGGACACCACTCTGACTGCGAAGAGTATCAGATTTATATGTTACTAATTCTTGTCTGTTATTAAGTCTTGTTATTTCGACATATTGTTGTCGATTAGTCAGATAACTCTCAATCCATTTAAGAGCAACTCCTCTGATACCATACTTTTCACATTTATTGATCAATTTATTATGATTAATACAATCAAAAGCTATACTCATATCAAAAAAATAGCAACATCATTTTTCTTGTTAATATTCTCTGCGATTGTTTCCATGAGTGAGAAAACTGCCAATATAGTGGATTTTTTAATTATGATGTCGAGACAAACCGAGGGAGAAGACGTCGTATGGTGAGTATCCTACGTCTAGCATTTTGTATTCATCTGATCTAATGTAGTGTTTTGGAAAATATTTGGTTTTTGAAAAAAAATATAATAATAACATCGGTGGGTAATTTACATGAATTGATTTAACCACGTATACAACTTAGTGAGCAAATTATTTGCTTGTGTTATAGGTGTTAGTCAATGATACTAATACAGAGAAATGCATACAAACTGTTATATAATAAACACTGTAACCCAGATATATAAACATTTTAGCTCATCACACAAATGTTCGTACCTGTTAGGAATCGAAATCGAGCTCTATTGATGCGTAATCAAGTTCGCTACCACTCGACAAACGAGGCGGTAATTTGTGTCAAGAGGTACACAATGGCGATCAGTTTGTTGGTAGATCATGTTGTATTGTAATGTTGGGTGGTGGTGGTGGTGTTACCGGGCTCGACGGTGAGCAGCATGGCGGGGCGCACGGGCGCGCGGCGGCGCACGAGCGGCGCGTCGTGCACGTCCAGCCCGAGGTAGTGCGACACGTGGTGCGGGCACAGCCGGTACGCGCGCTACACACACCACATTACATTCATACTCGATCGTGTTACACCAGGACTATGGACTAGTTTTAAACAACCCTAATATATGACTAATTATACGAAGTTTCGCCTCTCTATTGAGCCTTCTTCAAGCATTTCTTTGCTCGTAAATCCAGCAGCAAATAAATTATTATGTATAGCATTCATCTTGATTTAATCGATTGTGTTGTAACGATAGAGAACTTTAGGTTCTCACAGTAATAAACATACATAAAAAGTGTCCACATTCATGTTATTTGACACAATTGATAAGCGCAATCATAAGTAGTATTACTTAAGTAGTGGTATTAGTACTACTAATAATACTACTAGTTAAGTAATACTACTGTCACGTTAAGTGAGGTAGTGTTTGTTTGTCCTAAAGATGCTTTGGTTTCGAAGTGAAATGTGCATTGAGTGCATAAATTGTGTGCTTTAGTGCTTGCTGCTCGTGAATGTGGGTAGGTGATTGTGCTTATTTTTGTCCAGACCATCGTTGAGTTTTATCCATTTATTAAATCGGCGTCTTTCTTTTCGATTTCATCGCAGAGATCAGATAGAACCATTCGCGGCATAATACAGCAAATTTAATTAATTTCATCTTTTAATCGATTGATCGATTCATAGATCGTATGAAAAGTGTATACTAATTGGGTGCATCTACGGACTAGGGCGGACGCGTTATGTTGTTTCTGAACACAGAATGTTACTTATAATTTATAATAATGTATGTAAATCAAAAGATTTACATACATTATTGTTCAGGCATTATATCACGGTAGATGTAGAGGGTAGGTCACGAAACCCTTGACGGTTGACGTCTGTCGTGGTGACAACGTCACCTCCACGCCGCGCCCTCAGCAGTCCTCTCGCTACCTCCCCGGCGGCGGCAACATACGCGGCATCGGTCGGCGGCCATACCAAATTACATAGTCGTGACAAGCGCCAACGCAGCGCAACCTCAACATGAGTGACCTTTCTTCTTTGTATTTGCCGTGATATAACTGTACAAAATTTATAACCCGAAAACCAGGACCCGCCCAGCCTAGGTTTAGACCACAACAATTATTTTTAAGTTTATGTAAGTACTCATATATTCAATAGATCATATAGGATAAGACTCTGGTGGCCAGTATGCATATTAAAAGATTCATATTGTAAATCTAAATCGAACGAGGTAGGCCGACAATCTTGCCTTGCTTTCTTCACCTTAACAACTTTTCATACAATTCCACAATCCATTCGACTAATGTGTATAACCACGGTCCAGTTGTTACTGACAGTTGTCTTACCCCGACTAATTCGTTGTTGTCGATGTTCCGCGGCAAGATGCCCTCGGCCTGTAACTGCGAGCCGAGCAATCGGCACATATGCTCGAACAACTGATCCAACGCAGGCCTTTGCTCGCCCAACAACTCGATTAAACGTTTCTGTAATTATGTCAGATTATATTTAAAAAATTACGAAGCCTTACGGTAATCCCATATGATGAGTAACATCTGATATTTAAATAATTAAGATGGTACAATCTGATGGATAACTCTACTACGTGCGCTCAACGGTCAATTAAAATAGCGTGCGCTCTTTGGTCAATAAAATAGCGCGCGCTCATTGGACAATTAAAATAGCGCATGCTCATTGTTCAATTAAAATTGCACGCGCTCATAGGTTAATTAAAATTGCACGCGCTCAATGGTCAAGTAAAATAGCGCGCGCTCATTGGACAATTAAAATAGCGCACACTCATTGGTCAATTAAAATGGCGCTCGCTATTTGATCAATTCTAATAGCTCATACTGATTGGTTATTTCAAATAGCGCGCGCTAATTGATGAATTAAAATAGCGCCTGCTAATTGATTAATTAAAATAGCGTCTGCTGATTGATCAATTCAAATAGCAGACTTTCATTGGTCAATACAAATAGCGTCCGCTTCGCCGGCTTCTTGTTACACATTTTCGTTGCATTACACGTAATTACCCCCAAAGATTGTAGGAAAGCCAGAAAGATGTTACACATTAATGCTATCGCGCTCATAGTCCGAACGATAGAGGTCCACGACTAGCCAACGGTATTAAGTACCATAATGTTGTGATCAACCTACCGAAAAATCGTCACATATTCAGTTTCGGGCAGGTTATAGTTTTACATATAATGTTTATCAGAACTGTAAGTGAAATGGGTTGAATATAAATAAAATTTTCTGTTTTGTGAAACAGTAGGTACAAGTGCTCGACAAACTTAAGATTTTATTGTTAAGATGGTCAAACAGTGTCATAGAAATGTAATAATATAAAATAGTCGTCAAATTTCGACCAGAGTATATATGGGGCATAATATATATATATATATATATATATATATATATATATATATATATATATATATATATATATATATATATATATATATATATATATATATATATATATTTAAATATTTATTATTATTTATTGTTCAGCTCTTATTATGATAATAATTAATCATTTAACAGACTGGTTAAGCATATCAATAATTCGACAAAAGGATGCATGACTTACTCACCTGCACGCTTAACACCAACTCATACAAAATTCTGTGGTGCTTCGAGAATTTCCCACTGACAGGCCACGTCCGGGATATGTCCGAATTATACAACCAACGCTGGCAACCTGTAATGTAACCGTTTTAGTAAAACTTTTTGGGTGAGCACTCGCTCAATCATAGTTTACTAGATTTAAATTCGGCTTTAAGTCTCTCTTGTGTGACCGAACCTTGACTTAGGACAGTGTCTTGACGATAAAACCACAGGGTTTGTCGTTCCCTTTTTTGTATTTTTTCCATATCGTTTAAACGTTGATATGACGTCATCAACGTCAGGTCTAGAGATAATGTGACCGTGTTGTAAGATAATTATTATATATATATATATATATATATATATATATATATATATATATATATATATATATATATATATATATATATATATATATATATATATATATACCGGTACATGACAGTAACAAGCACTGAAGCTAATGCGACAGTAAAAGGTAAGCCAGTGGTTCTATGGGGACCCGGGCGATGATACGCCGAATAACTCTGCTATTTAATAGTCATGATGGTAGCGACTAATATAATCCATTCTTTTGCTTTTTATGAGCTGCCTGGCAGAAAGACAGATGGTTTAGTCTTCAAAGCGGGCCTGGACCAATACGGAGTAAAGCCTAGCAGCATGGCTGGCACATAGGTAAATAGTCTCCGTTTAAGTGTCATGGACTAAGACGGAGAAAGTATAAGGTTTAAACAGGTAGTAACACGTTTTGAATGTTTTTATTACACACCCTCGGGTAAGCAACTTCAAGGGGTGTCCGAGCCAATACAAAACAAATAGGTACAGAAGTCAATCTACATACAAAGGAGGGCGCTCGAGCAACGCACACATTGACATCTCTCACGGATGCGATATTCCGGAATGATTGGGAAAATTTTTAGTAGGTATTAAAATATTTTAGTTATTAACTGTTATTTAGGTAACATTAAAATATTTTAGTTATTATTGGTTTACATTTCCATTCTTCCTGTTAATTCTTAACAATAAATCAAACATCTAGGCATGATTGGCACTACCAGTTTTTTGTGCATAATCCAAAGTTAATAACCCTAGCGTGTTCACGGAGCGTAGGTATGAAGAGTGAAGTACATACGTTAGATCGATTTCTGCACCAATTTTTTTTATATAAGGTAACAAACAAGCAGATGGGTCTCTTGATGGAAAGAGTCCACCATCGCCTACAGACACCAAAGGTGTTAATGGTGCGTAGCTATTTTGTAGCGAGGTCTAATGTCACATGTATAAGTTTACCGGCTACCTTTCCCTCCAAACCGGAACACGACAGTGACAAGCACTGACGCTATTGCGGCAGGAATAGATAAGGTGGTGGTACCAGACTCGGGCGAGACAATGCAGAACTCTACCACCTAGTAGCCACGATGGTAGTAACTCGCATAGCCAATCGGTCGCCTTGCCTAGCTGAACGGCAGTTGGCCTATTCTTCAAGGTAGCCCAGGGACCAACACGGGCCATTTAGTCACAGAATACTGGAGACTAAACAGAAGTTAATGTACATACAAGTAATATTCAAGCAATGCACACATAAACACCTCTCACGGACGCGATATGTCGGAATGGTTCGGGACAGTTTGTTCCGCACCAGCCCGTGAGAGTTCTGTTAGTGTCCAGTATGGTGTGGTATGGTGTGACCTGAGTCGACCAGCAGCATGTCCCGCGCGTGCAGCAGCTGGTTGTTGGCGACGTAGTGTATGTGCGTGGCGCGCGCGCCGGCCGCCACCACCGGCGGGAAGGCGGCGTGCTCCGCGCCGGCCATGCGGCCCGCGTACTCCAGCACCGCCGACACCGCCTGCTCCGATACACCTGTACCGCACACACATTACATCTACGCTAGGAAGTTACATACTATCTGGAATGTTCACGTGCGCTTCAAAATCGTTCCGAAGAGTACAACATTGGTGAAGTGTGTCTCTTTCTGCTCAGTAAAATGCCATATATATATATATATATATAAGTGTGGCCGTGCCTTATTTGCAAATTACTACTAATTCAGCTAATTCTACTAATTTGAGAAAACAGTTTTTGCACTGCATAAATAATTACGTAATCTATACATATAATAAATTACATATAATAAAATCGTAGGAAAGTCAAAACTGTACATTAAATATTTTTTTAATTAAAAGAATACTTAGGGCGTGATCTACAATCGATATCGAAGCCAAAAATATAGTTTTTAGAATTTTTGTCTGTTTGTCTGTATGTATGTCAGGGGTAAACTCAAAAAGTACTGCATGGATTTTCTTCAAATTTTGCATGAATATTACTAATAAGTCGGGTCAACATACAGCCTACATATTATCACGCTATCACCGACAGGGGGAGGACTGTGCGGAGTAAACGAAGTAAGACGCGGGCAACAGCTAGTACAGTTTTGACTTTTAATATATATATATATATTTATATATATATATATATATATATATATATATATATATATATATATATATATATATATATATATATATATATATATATATATATATATATCTTCTTCGACGTCCCACCAGCCGTAGTGCTTTTGGTTGAGCCGAATCTGACGGAGAAATAATCGAGACCACAACTGTTCGTCGCAAAGGTTGCTTTATTGTAACGAAATAAATAGCAATAAAGCTCGCACCGTTGCAAATACTCACTATTCTAAGGGAGAGCCACTACTTGCCCTAACACTGCCCTACTCTAAAGCCGGTACCCTATGGATATACTAAAGCCCAGGAACTTGTCTGGGAAACTTATTGAGTCGTAACGAAACTGTAACTTGATCGGAACGGAACTGATTGTATGGCCGCGCTCTTCAATATTTATAGCGCGCGGCCAGACGGGCGGCGGAAATCTACAAAGACAAATGGCGCCGGGTGTGGCGCCACAATGTCTGGGATTTGTTAAAATCCTACTTTTCGTAATCTAATCTTAATAATTTTATCTTAGGTAGCTTCTCCTACCTCTAATTACCTAGTGTGGCCCTCTAGCGAGTGTAACGGTACTACCTTTTTACAAATATATGCAAAACAAAGTACGTAATGCCCTAAGACCTACCGAAATCTAATTACAATGTGTTATTTCTTATTTATATACAAGGATCAACACAAATAAACTTATACAATAACAAACAAGAGTGTTATATACATTGTACGTTCTTACAGGACCTCGGAAACTCTTACAATTACAGAGTTGTACGCCTTTTCAGGTCGTACTATCCTGTTAACTATCTTTATATTACCGAAAAGTGTCTAAACATATGCCTAAGGCTTATACTTACATTATACATACTATTTACAATCGTAAAACATTTGTTTTAACAAAGAATTTTGCACTTTTCGGATTTTTCGTGATTGCGAGTTTTCGCATATAAATATTATCTCGCAAGAGTCGACTCGTAATGTCGTCAACTGAGTGGAACTCGCTTTATTCGTAATATGCCTAATAGGCAACGATCATAGCTACATAAAGCTTTATTATTTCTACACAACAAAGCTGTATGTAGGTCTTAGGGCGAATAAAAGACGAAAACGAACATTATTTATTATAGAAAACTTACGAACTAAACGAAATATACATTCTATCCTGCCTTACTATCTATTTACATTTATATTTACAATAAAACATGTCTGTGCTGCACAAATATCAACAAAGTTTGCTATAAAGAACAATAATATTTTGTTGTTTATAGCAAACTTTCTTGATATTACTACTTTCTACTTGAAAAGCTGTAACATTTGAAAACTTGATTTGATTTTGATTTTTGAAACTGCATTTGACGTACTTTTTTAAGTACTAAAATATTGTAGAAGGTTAAAAATTGATTAGCTAAAAAATCCTGAATCTGTGTCGATAAAATAATTTTTCAAAATTTTTCGTCGATAACTTCCGAACGGACAAACCGATTTTGATGCAATTTATGCATTGCATGCAGTTTTTTGAGGAAAAGAGCTAATTAGTTTTTGTACTCAATTGGTTCATTAATCTGGAAGTTATATTAAAAATAATAGTGTTTCACCAAAATTTTTTGGAAGATTTTTAAAAATTTCTCCTGTCCTGAAGCGAATATGTTCATATTTTCAGAAATCCAACTGAATCATGGTCATCGTGAAAATAGTCGGAAAAGGGTTCGTATGAACTCAAAACTTAGAGATCTCATAAAAACTCGATTTTCGAAAATCGGGACTAAATCAGTAACTTTTTTCCCCGTGTTGGTTCCGGGCTACTTTGAAGAATAGACCAACTGCCGTTCTGCCAGGCATGTCGTAAAAGGCGATCGCTTGGCTATGCACTTCACTAACATCATGGCTACTAGGTGGTAGAGTTCTGCATTGTCTCGCCCGGGTCTGGTACCACCGCCTAACCTATTCCTGCCGCAATAGCGTCAGTGCTTGTCACTGACGTGTTCCGGTTTGGAGGGTAAGGTAGCCGGTAAACTTATGCATGTGGCATTAGACCTCGCCACAAGATAGCAACGCACCATTAACACCCTTGGTGTCTATAAGCGATGGTTGACTCTTTCCATCAGGAGACCCATCTGATTGTTTGCTATCTTATGATATAAAAAACTTCCTTATCTACATACATAGCGAGAAGTTAAAAAAAATATATGTGCAACATACCCACCAGGTCTTGTGCAGGCCATGGCTAAGTTAAGCGACTGAGAACCAATATAACAGACTTCTTTTAACAACTCTATTTCTGACGGAGACTTTATTACACGCATTTGATGGAGAACTGTCTGCGGATCCTCCAGTACGACTTGGCTGTGCCTGAGGCATTTCGTCATTGTATTGTGGATATCTGGATTTGCTGGTTCAGCGTTTTGATACCAAAGGATACCTGGATTTGGGCTGCTTGTTAATCTGAAACAAGTTCTTTATTAAAAACACCGCCCCGTTGGTCGAGTGGTTAGCGACCCTGACTACGCAATCGACAGGGTTCGGGTTCGATCCCCGACGGGGACAAGCATTTATGTGATGAGCATATATGTTTGTATTTCAGGGTTTGGGTGTTTATTAAATATATTCTAGTATTTATATATGTATTTCTATGTATTAGTATCGTTGACTAACATCCATAATACAAGCAAATAATTTGCTTACTTTGGGGTTAGATCAGAGTAATTTGTCCCGTGAATATTTATTAAAAAAAAACTCTTTTTCCAAATAATTCATTAGTTTTATAAAGAAAGACCTTAAATAAAAATGTGTTGAAAAAAAACCTAAAGTGGTAACTTTGCTGATTATTTGCTGAAGTATTGCTGATAAAGTTATTAAAGCTTTCGGGAGACATTATAAACTAAATATTTAAAATGGCTGCACTCACGTTTTTTATCGGAGTAGGTTCCGACTAGTTTCGGACCTATATGAGGTCCTTATACAGGGTGAGTTTGACGTTAGCTCGGTAGCAACCCGCCTCGAACTGCGGGTCGACGGTCGAAGTGCACGGCTTGATGGCATTGGGTGTGTGAGCAGTGAGGTCAAGATGGATGGCGCGTTCATATCTCTCTACTCACAATATCTACCATACTGTCATCTTCTACATTGACATTTTTTATCCGCGTTTCGTTTAATAACACGGGTATTCAGGCTGGCGGCAGTGTCCATCCCTTCTCTATTAAAATTAAGAATACGGTCAATCTCGATGGCCTCAACGAACTTGCGCGACACAAAGTTACCTACTCCGATAAAAACATGAGTGCAGCCGTTTGTTATTATTAAGTATTGCTGATTATGGCGGTAACAATGTCTAATCAAAGTAAAGCACTAGCTTTACTTTGATTAGACATTGTTACCGCCATAATCAGCAATACTAGTCTAGTAGTCGTTTAAGCACCTTGGTGCTGTAAATTTTCAAGTGTAAGTCTATTATTTACCTAGCTGAAATACGTCACCGAACCACTAGACCACAGAGGTGATCTTTTAAGAATAGTGACCAAATGTTCAAAGGTCACAAAGGAAGGCCTGCTTGGTGTTTTATTCTCAGTTCTCTACTCACACTTTGAGCCTGTCTTGTCTCTTTAACAATTATTTATATTCCTTCAGACTCTTCTATGTATTGTCCAGATTAGATACTTATGTTGTTGAATTTGCTAAATGAAGTACACAGATCCTTGACCTCTGTAATATTTTTTAGAATAACATTCAACTTGTAGTTTAATTTTGGCTTGATTATTACAAACTATTTGCCAGGAAAACATGTTTTTTTTAAGATTTAATTGGAATAGGCGTTTATCTTCCATCGCACCTGGTGGAAAGTGTCAATGAAGTCGAAGGTGGTACACGCCCATCCAAAAGAAACCTATTCACTCTACTCTTAAAAGTTCCAGGACTATATTTTTCCGGAAAAATAGACGCAGGCAGTTCGTTCCAAGCCTTGGCGACTCGAACCAAAAAAGAATTGTCAAATCGTTTTGTTCGATTTTTTGGTATATCAACAACATACGGATGGAACTTTTGCCTGCGTCTAGTAGTCCGATAATTGAATGGTGTGGGCCTAATAAGTTCGAAGAGAGCTTTCGCACACTCACTAAAGTGCATCCTGTAAAAAACTGATAGGCTAGCGACCTTACGACGATGCTCAAGTGCTTGTAATTCTCTATTTGTGAGCTTGTCGTCGTTTATTAGCCTACGGGCTCTTCAGTGTACAGAGTCTAAAGCTTCTAGTTGGCTGAACCCTCCAAAAGGTGACTGCAACTATGCATGATCCAACTTGGGCCGTGTACAGGTTTAGTAACTGCTCAGAGCTGAAGTATCGCCGAACCTTCGAAATGATTCCTATCTTTTTGGAAGCTATGTGTGACATATACCTAATTTGTTGGCCGAAGTTGAGATTGGACGTAACGTTAATACCTAAAAGCCTTAAATGGTTAGTAAGCGGTATGAATACACCTCGGAACTTGGGTATTATATCGAAGTTACTTTTTTTGCAGAGAAGAGATAGGCCTGTGTCTTGGAAGGGTTAAAATTTACAAGATTGGCGTCACCCCACTAGGACATCTATTGCAATGTTAAATTAACCCGGTCAATCATGGACTCTCTTAAGGACTGTATTTCACCAAAACTTGCTCGCGAGTTGAACATATATCTTATTAATACGATGCAGTCATCGGCGTAGCCAATAATGTCAGATGTTAAAAGATTATTGTGTTTATAATTTTATTTAAAGCTTAGATTAACACAGAGGAATATACCTAGTAAATACTCACTTGTTAATGAAGTTTTCAAAGTTCTCGACAGGTCTTGCTTCATCCACTGCAAATAAATGTGCCGCCGCTGCGCATCCTGTGCGAGGTCCTTCCCACAACTCGGCATGACTGTCCTTGTCGTGTACGAATAATATACACTAAAACATCACGGAAAACAATGTAAGCAAAATTAATGTAATTTTTTTTATTCAAATTAGACTTAACAGCCACTTTTGACAGGTGGAAAATTTTGTAGTTACTACTGGATCGGAATGCGGCCTCACAGTGAGAAGACACAGTATACTGGAGACTAACAGTAGTCAATCTACATACATGTGATATCCGAGCAATGCACACATAGACACGACGCGACGCGATATCTCGGAATGGTTCGGTACAGTTTGTACCGTACCAGTCGGAGATATCGCGTCCGTGAGAGGTATCTATGTGTACTATGCTCAAATAATACTTGTATGTAACATTGACTTCTGGTAGTCTCTAAGTATGTTATATAAATGTTAATTAATTTATATAAGTTGTGTGTATATTGAGTGTGTTGTAGTTAACCTTCTGAACTGTATTTAGATAGTTATATGTGTGCATATAAAGCGGGTTCTCCCGCAACATTTTTTTTGTGTTTTCTAAGTCCTAACATAAAAATCTAACAAAACATGAGCGTGGCCTAAACGTTTTATAAGCTCAAACAAGCAAATATGTTATCCAAGGCCGATGGAAAACAACCTCACATTCACCTGTGTGGGAGGGGTAATTTCATTTCAACTCCTCTGTTGCCAGCGATTTCGTCCGCTCGGACTTCATTTACTCCGCACAGCAGCTCCCCCGTAGGTGCTAGCGTGATTATATGTAGCCTATATGTTGACCCGATCTGTTAGTAATATTCATGCAAAATTTGAAGTAAACTCATGCAGTACTTTGTGAGTTTACCCCGGACATAGATACAGACAAACAGACAAAAATTCTAAAAACTATATTTTTGGCTTCGATATTGATTGTAGATCACGCCCCAAGTATTCTTTTAAAAAAGTATTCAATGTACAGTTTTGACTTTCCTACAATTTTATTATATGTATAGATTAGGTTGTATGTTTCGTATTTTGTGGTAAATGTTTGGTGATGTTTAAAAGTCGTAGGAGGTTGCAATGTTATGCAAACATGTTAACATGTTTTGTTATTTTTAGTAATAGGAGACATGCCTTTAGATATACACACAAATTGTTATCTGAACAGCATTTAACATAAATTCCAAAGTGACAAAAACAAAGTAGATTTTTTTAATGTGGTATTCTGTTGAGGTTAACCAATGTTTTATTTTATCAACTGTAGTAGTTATGGGACTGAGCTAATTTCTTAAAACAATTATTATATTACCTGATAATTATCTGTATGTGGTGATTTTACAATAACTAAAATTGCTGATGGTTCAAGACAACCAGTCAAATAAAAGAAGTCTGAATTTTGCCTAAAAACATACGGTATTTTGTCTGACATATATTGTTTTCTGGCAGCTGGTATCACTATCTGAAAAAAAGTATATAACAGTAAGGTAATCTGCCATTGCATCACACATATCACCTGACTATAACTAAATTGTACTGTGCTTGTAATCCTATATTATTACATATTATAATAATGAAAGTTTGTATGTTTAGATGTTTGTTAGACAGCAAAAATGGCTGGACTGATTTAAATTAAATTTGGCACACAAGTAGATGTTGACCTGGAATAACATAGGATAATTTTGATTCCAGAAAAATTGTTCTCATGGAATTCACCTAAAACATTTACAATGCAGCGGGCTTTAGGATGCAGCTAGTTTATGCCTATGTGCAAGTAATAAGTTGACAAATTTTTGACCAGGCTCTTACTGAAAAATAAATTAAGAACTGAGAAAAGGCAAACAACTGGCTATACCTGACACTGCCATTGTGACTACTAGATGCTAGAGTTTTACAATGCTTCACCTGGAGTTGGGATATCATCACCTAGCGGCAGGGGCGTAGCAAAGGGGGGCGGCGGCGGGGGGGGGGGTCTGCACTGGGTGTCACCTTTTTTAGGGTGACACCCACTCTGTCTTTCAACCTTAAGAGCAATGTACAAACAAACAAAAATAAATCGCTAGCACAAAAATTTCTTTTTCGGGGATTCTTCCACTAGCACTAGCTGAGCTCTATGCATAATTTGGGGATTCCTGCAAAAGAGCCTGACGCTGTCGTGGGGGATTCCCCAATATTTCTCATTTGTTTTGTGAAGTATGTTGTGTTTGGTTGGTTTGAATAGTTAAACGTGTATTATTCTATAGATAGATAATAAGAAAAAATATATTAATATATAAAATAAATGATCCATGACCTTTATCATATAAAATTTATTGCTTTTTACTTTCGATGGGGTGACACCACCAACTTCCGCACTGTGTGCCACCTAAGGTAGCTACGCCACTGCCTAGCAGATTGCCTTTTCTTGCTGTAATAGCATTAGTGTTTGACAATGTTGTGTATTAGTTTGGTGTGTAACATCCCTGCAACATGGACAGCAATGTAACATTAACATTTCTGGTGCCAATAGGTGATGTATATTATTTTCTTTCCATCAGGATAAATATCTACTTGTTGTCTTATTTGCTATCCAGAGATTTAGTTACTATGAGTCAGTGTCAATGCAGCGAATAGCAGGGTAATTATTATATTTGTATTTATCTATAAATTTAAATATACTTAAACCTGTATGTATCATAATTTGAAAGATATGAATTATGAGTATTTAATGCTAATAATTTGTGAAAGATATCAGAACTTTAAGCAATTTGGCAGCTTAAACAATTACTAATCAATGTTTAATAGCATACTATGAATGTAGAAAGCTATACAGACATAGATTATTACATGTTTTACTTTAATAGGTGTGGGTTTTATATTACCAAAGTAATAACAACATAATTACAATATGCGTTTTGTGTAAATGTTCAATTTCAGCAGCTAATCTGTTAACCAATGTATCCCGCCTCTCTTTATACTCTTGTTGAGTAATTCCACATGTCAGATGACCTGGAGACACTAAGTGAGGATGAGTATGACATGTTGGTTGTCCTAAAATGCCTTTAGGTATGTTTCCAAACATAGTTTTCTCGTCTGGAGGCATTTCTATATTTGACATCCATCTTAATTTATAAAAGTTTGATTGCCTGAGCTGTTTTATTACGTGTCTAGTTCCTGAAAATATAAATATCATTGTGATTCTATAATTATGTTCATACATATTTGTAACTATGTTGATAATCTCATTGGTTATCTAATTAGCACAGCTTGGAGTAGATAGTGCAATTCCATGGGATTGAGTGATGTAATCTTAGTATTGATATGCCATTGAATCCTCCTAGTTATGGTATTATAATATTTTTTTTCCAAGTCCAACAACTTTGTTCTGCAACACCTAACTAGACCTTACCTTACAATATTTTAGTTGTATTATTATCTTTCAATTGGCATAGGTTTGATCAATGGCCATATCAAAATGAAATAATATTAGTGTCAATGCCTGTCACTGTCCAGTTTTGGTTTAGAGGGTAAGGTAGTCAGTAAACTCATGCATAAAATATTAAGACTGCAACACAGTGATAACTGATTGCAATCCACCATTAACATCTTTGGTGTCAATAGGCGATGATTGTCTCTTTCAATCAGGGTTGAGCCATTTGCTTGTTTGTTATCTTATATAAATAAACTAATGGCATCTAAAAAAGAAAATTATTTTAATAATAAATATAATTATTATTTTTTATTAGTATTATTTTTAATTATTATAAATTAATTTAATAATAAAAAATAAATTAATTTTCATGTGCCTTTTATGCTATAACTAGTATAGGGATTATATAACATATCCGTACTAACATAATGTCACATAATCCTGGCAAATTTCACTACTTATACTAATCTATGCTGATGAGCCTGTTCAGCTTAGATTATGGATTGTCGGATGCCATGCTCCAGTCAGGCAATGATATCAGATTGTTTCTATATAGAAACTACTATACTGCATTACCGTTAAATACTATGCCGCATTGAAAATACAACCCGTGCCTTATAAAGAGCCTACTGATGGGTTTTAACAAGCCATAATTGTTATGATCATATTCACTATGAACTGATGAATAGTAATGAATCTGTTGAGCGAACCATTCATTGATATTTGTTTTACCCTGGCTCCCCCGCAAGGGAATTAGCTTTTAAAATTATTTAAAACTTATAGGTACCTTTTATTTATTCTAATTATGAATACTATAATAAACTTCACTATAGATAGTTAAACAGTTAATGAAACATATAACATTTGATGGACAAACTAAGATTTTGGAAACATTTAAAAGTGTTTTATGTTATTTAAATAGTTATTTTGGTAAGATAGTCTGAATTAGTAAGGTTATATGCAAAGAGTATTGTCATAATATGTTTTGATTTTTTTTAAATAATACTTACCATGTCGTATCGTTAACTGTAGAACGCTATGCATGATTATGTGTAACGATTTATTTTTAGTAATAGTAAAAAATATTCAAGAAATAATATTATGACATATTTACGAAGTGTAAATAGGGATGCACGACATATTGTTTTTTCTAAACATCGATACATCATTTATAAACATCGATGTTTTAACATCCATATTGAAAGTCCAAACATTAACGATATATCATTCTTCATAAACGATGTTTTATAATCGGTGTTTTATCATAGCTACATCTTCCAACCCGTCCGTAATTAACAGCTACATACATAAACTTAAGCGTCGATTTTTCTATATAGCGTCTAGATTTATTATTATTATTATTATATTATTATTAGATTTATACATAAATAATCTGTGGCGTCTAGTTCGCTTTGTAATATTAAGGCACGAAAAATGAAGCAGCCGCTTTGGTCGCCTGTATTGGCTAGCCATTGTTTTGTTGGTTGTTTGCTGTTTACGGACACAAAATACTGGGGACTAGCAGGAGTCAATGTGTATATGAGACGAATAATATTCGAGCAACGTACAGATAGACATCTCTCACGGACGTGATATCTTGACGTGGAATGGTTCGGAATGGTTCCATTGCGTGTGTGTGCGTTGCTCGAATATTATTTGTATGTACATTGATTTCTGTTAGCCTTCAGTAATCTGTGTCACGGGTCACCACAACATTATAGAAGTTAAGTATAAATATAATTAAAAACTTGTTTTTTAAATCGATATTTCACTTTTAAAAATCAATGTTTTTTTATTTACGTTGTGCATCCCTAAATGTAAAGTATAGAGATTAGAGATAATTATCCATATTCAGAGGGCAACAGAGGGTGACCATTTCCAGTTCTTAATCTGCGCCATCTATATTCTGGAAACTAGGAAAGCAGTTTGAGATTGGTTCTAGTCATAGACTAGTATATAATATGTTCTAGTTGTCGACATTTACTGTTACATTTGGAAACGTAAAAACAAGAAGTAAATACTAACTACAAAATTAATTCAGACGTGGCCGTTGCATGTTGCTAATTGCTGTTACTCATAATTTAGTCACAATAGGCTTATCATTTTCATATTCCCAATTAAAGACATTTTATTCACAGAGTCCCCCTTCCTTATCTCTAGTCTCCACGATCACATTTTAGTTTACAGCTTAGAGATTATAATCGCAGAATACTGAAGACTAACAGAAGTCAATACATACAAGTAATATTCGAGCAACGCACACATAGACCTCTCACAGATGCGATATCTCGTACTGGTTCAGGACAGTTTGTGGTATAATTTTCTTTGCTTTAGCTGTTTTTGACGCTTTTCTAAAAATGGTCCGCTAGTATAGTAACGCCATCTTTTTTAAGGTTGATACCTACATCCTGTCTTTACATCATAGAGTTAATTACACGTATTATCTATGGGATATGGCATACAGACACAGTACAGTAAGTAAAAATATTTAAAGTGAGCCATCTTGCGTGGATTTTCGGCGCAACTTTATCCACTACTGCCTACGACACCTTTTTATCTATGTTCACTACAGACATCTGTGTTTAGGATATGGTAATAATAATTAAAACTTGTTTCTCTCTCTCTCTCTCTGTATGTGTGTACGTGAGTGTGTGTACGTGTGTGTTTCCTTATTTTCAATACCTTTATCCAATTTCCAGAATTTCCAAAGACCATTTTCAGATTTTCAAATTGGAAGGCTAAATGGTTATTTTCATACCATAAGATAGCGTCAATAGATTCGAAGTGCAAAGAGCTCTTACACACATAAACACGATACAACGTCTCGTCACAGTATACTGGAGACTAACAGTAGTCAATCTACATACATGTGATATTCGAGCAACGCACACATAGACACCTCTCACGGACGCGATATCTCGGAATGGTTTGGGACAGTTTGTTCCGCATCAGTCCGAGATATCGCGTCCGTGAGAGGTGTCTATGCGTGCTATGCTCGAATATTACTTGTATGTAACATTGATTTCTGTTAGTCTCTAAGTATTCTGTGGTCTCGTCTTGCTACGATACGGCATAATTTGTAAGAAAATCTGCACGTGCCCTAAACCATCCTAAACGCTTCGCTTCAATGATTTATTTCGTTACGTGAATCGAGCTCCAGAAGGCTCTCCTAATGGAAAGAAAAAACCTTCGTCTACAGATACCGAAGATGTTAATGATGCGTTGTTATCTTTGCAACGGGGTTTTAGTGCCACATCCATAAGTTTACCAGCTACCTTACCCTTCAAGCCGGAACACAACATTGCAATCAAAGACCTAGAAAAAAATATAGACATAGCCAAGCGCTCGTATCGTGAGTCACGAATGTGATGACGATGCGGCAATATGAAGCCGGCGGCTTACTAGTCGGCCGCGAGCTAGAGAGAGTGAGAAACGTTCTTTTTGTGACAATATTTATTTTGAAATCATGCCATCCTGTGTGATAAGCAATTGTTAAAATATATCATGTTTTGAAAAAAAGTCTTCCGGGTTCACTTTTCGCAAGTAAGTATCCAAATTCCCATAAATTTAACAACACTGAAATAATATTTGATATAATTTCTCCGAACACAAATTTGAAGCGGCATTGTGACAGTGTGGTAAGTTAACATACGAATAAATTTCCCCAAACATTTGGGAAATGTCCCTTTTATTTAGAAAATATATGTTAATGTTAGACTTATTGTTTTAATTGGATTCACCGTACTATGTATATATACTACATATATACATATTTATAAAACATGGCTCGCCGTGTTTCATGCTCTTTCGTGATTGATTCGCTAACTAGCGCTAGAAGATAACGTCATAAAATCATATATCATAACCAATCGCGATGACGCAAACATATCAATATTATAACGTTATAAATCCTTGTTAAAGACACTCCTGTGTGTGTAATGTTAGAATTTTTAAAGGTAAATTTTATTTTTTCATTTTGTATTTATGTATTTATTCCGTTTATTTTTTTTATTAATAGTAGTGTTTTTTTTTCTTATAGATTTAATTTTATTGCAATTAATTCATTGTATGCCAAGTCGAAAATTATCTTTGTTTTTAAGAGGCTGACAAGACCTAATTAGTTGAAATTGATGTTTTTAAACAGTTTTTTAGGAAAACTATTTGTTATAGCACATCAAAAATAATATATGTTAATATTCATCATATTTCAAAGACAGTGGCCGGACTCGATACATAATTGAATAAAATTGGCTCGATAGAAAATGATTGCGAAGATTGGTCTTAAAATCATCGTTAACGGTTCTATATCTTTATTTATTTGACGTATGGGTCTGCAACTGAAAACATGAAGTCATCATATTCATATCTAAACCGCTACCGAATCATATTTGACAAATAATCTACACTTTTTTTAATTTTAATATTTATTCATTTTAAGACCCTGGCCGCCCAGTTACACTGATAGTGTGGTCTCGTTTATTCCGATTAAATAGACAGAGTGAGCGATTTTGGTGTTGACAGCGTCTTAATATTTCCTTTTTATGGGTTGGCTGGAAGAAATCTCTATTACTAGAGATAATCTCGCCCATTGTACTTGTTTTCTATTATTATTGTTATGTTAGTGTTTACTGTGCACAATAAAGAATCAAATAAATAAATAAATAAGCTCGTATTTTATTTTTCATTTTATTTGTTACTTTGCAAATTATCATTCTTGTGTATACTTTCAGTTTAGAAAAGAAGTTATATATTACTATTAAAGATGAGTATTAAGAATGTATAATAAATAGTTAGCATTATAAGTAAAAAAAAAATATTAAAAACCTATTGAATTATTAGTTGTAATTATTTAGAGTAATAATGTAAAATATGCTGAAAAAGGTTCGTAAAAATATTATTCATATTGTAATTAGTGCATATTTACATGTGTAAATATGCATTAACATTATGGCATATGTACAGTAGATAAAATAAATAAATTACAAGACCTTCTAAATTTGTTTGTTTTTGACGTAGGAAATAGTAAGACAAATAAAATACCAAATATAATTAATATAAGTAAAACGCATTATGATTTATAAAATGTAGTAAAATATTAAACCAGTAAATGGAAATTTGAAAGCCAGTGCTTGCAACACTATTCTCTAGCACACGCACGTAATGTTTTACGACGCTTGCAAGTGTTGGCGTTGGCTTACGCACACATGTACAAAAGTTATCTTCACGTTCACCGATTTGTTTCTAATTGTTCACAATGGCTACGTCTATATTTTTTGTAGGTCTTTGATTGCAATAGTAATATTGCTATTTACTCGACTGATTAAATAGATTGTAAGTGTTTTTATAGTGTATTTTCCTTTTTAGGGTTCCGAAGTAAACTATGAACCCTTATAGTTTCTCTATGTACGTCTATCTGTCTGTCCATCCGCACACTAGCTCAGAGATCCTTAGTACTAGAAAGCTGTAATTTGGCATGAATATTAGTCACGGCAACAAAGTGGTACCTAATATAAAACCATGAAAAATATTTTGCTTAGCTCCTTTACGTGTAAAGTGGGGATGTTATTTTTTTCTCGCGTCACCCATAATGTAGAGCATCGTTAAATTAGTTTTTAAAAAGTATTGCACCTAGGTTTCCAAAACAATATTTCGATTAAGAGACTCGTTTGTGAAATATAAAGCTTTTTTGTTAAAGCCAAGTGCTCTGTCAGCTAAATTGTTGGTTTCGAGGGTGTGAACAAATTCATGGTATGAATTAAAAGGAAAATTCGCAGCTTAGAAGGCTTTACCAGTTTTTGAGTAATAGTCGATCAACTTATTAAATATAGTTTAGTTAAGTTTTTCAGGCATAGTATTCATGTGGTCTGTGCATGATGCGGATGTGTATACATCCGTGTTGACGTTAAGTTAAATTTTTATAGTATTGTTACGAATAATCTAGAAACGTGTGGCGTTGGAACGCTGGAGAGATCTAGAAATAAAAGAAAGAGATAGCTACTTCTATTGACAAACAAATAGTTGATCTAAGCTATACCATAATGAACTTTGTGGTATAGGGCATAAGGTTGAAAGTAGCATGTACTAGGATTGATGAGTCATAACTTATCATAAGTTGATTACAATAAGAAGTGATTCATCGTTTCCCGATACGTTTAGATTTTTCTGGATCCAGGCAGAATTTTACCCTGGGTATAAATAGAGATGTTTTGACAAATACAGGGCAATTTTATCAAGCGATCGAGAGCGATACTCGAAGCGACCCGTGCGAAGCAAGAAGTGTTTTATTGTGTAGTGTTCTAAGTACAGTGATAGTACAGTGAATGACTAGTGTTAATCAGAGTATTTAAGTATTACATTGTGTTGTGTTGTGTTGTGTGTATTTGTATCGTAAATACACGGACTTAATATAAGTGGTGTTTTCTTACAATTACAAACCCGAAGTACGTAACAGTATGAACAATTAAAACCTTCTTCCTAGTCCGTATTGGGCAACATCGGGTACCCTACACTGCGCGTGGGCACTTTACCAATTTATTTTGACGTTGTTTGATCCTATTTAAATTTAAATTTGGATGTAGGGTTCTAGAGATACGCTAAATCGGAAGTAGGTTGTTGCAGTTTTACTTTGCTAAGTTAGGTAGGTTTATTGTCTAAAAATCGGACCTGGAAAGCAGATGTACCGCCACAAATAAATTTTTGGGATACAAAATTTAGGTTGGCCCAATATATAAAACAAAAGTTTGCAATATTTTTCGTCAACGATAATTCCCGAACGGATAAACAAATTTTGATGCAGTTTTTGCATTTGATGCAATTTTCTTGAGGAATAGGGCTGATTAGATTTTGTACTCTATCAGTATTTTAATTTAGAAGTTATATTAAAAAAATACTGTTTCGCCCAAATATTTTCCAAGGTTTTTTTTCCTAATTTCTTAATATTTCCAAGACCGAATTGTTTCAAATTTTCAGGAAGTCTAAGTAGAGCGGAATCTAATCGAATGCCATCATTCGTAGGTCTTTGATCGGTCGGTGAAGCTGTTTAAAGGTTATGAGATATTTACATACACATAAACACACACCACACATGCACACACAAACACATTCATACATATAGACATATTGACGTCATCGTGACAATAGTCGGAAAATGTTCCTAGGATCCCAAAACGTGGAGATCGGACGAAAACTCGATTTTCGAAAATCGGAGCAAAACCAGTAACTTTCTTACACATACGTAGTGGGAGTTTAAAAAACAACTGAATGAAAGACATATCTCCATTTATGTATTATCTCCTATAACAAATTTACAGTTAAATATAATGATAATTTAATTCAGTTACGAAATAAAATGCACCTGGCCGACGAGTATTTTGGAACTTCAATCAATCTACAATAATGTGTTTATCAATACAAATTAATACCTGTTAAGAGAGCGCGGGAATGATACATCATAAGAGACGTAAAATTATAAACGTGATTAACCTAAAAAAGATGAACCCTAGTAATTTCTTATGATTATAGAAAGAAAGAAAGATAGAAAATATTTATTTGCAAGAATATGGGTGTTACAAGTTGTTAAAAATAAATTAAGTTACCGACATATTCTACCAATATATGGTGTGCAAATATTTCTCTATTAATTTCTTATGTATAGTTAAACATAAGAAATTAATAGAGTTTCTGTAGTCGTAATAAAACAACAATATTTTCTCCCGTGTTGGTTCCGGGTTCCTTTGAAGAAAATACCAACTGCCGTTCTGCCAGGCAGGTCGTAAAAGGTGACCGATTGGCTATACGAGTCACTACTATCGTGGCTACTAGGTGGTAGAGTTCTGCATTGTCTCGCCCGAGTCTGGTACTACCGCCTTGCCTATTCCTGTCGCAATAGCCTAAGTGCTTGTCGCTGTCGTGTTCCGGTTTGGAGGGTAAGTAAGTATCTCGCCATAAGATAGCAACGCACCATTAACACCGTTGATGTCTGTAGGCGATGCTTGACTCTTTCCATCAGGAGACCCATCTTCTTGTTTGCTATCTTATAATACAAAAAACATGGGACAAATATATGTTAAACACGATATCAAAGAAGAACGATCACCTATTAATTCATATTCCTCCTAAAGTGGGACGGGGTGGATTAACGAGCGCCCCCGCCGGGTAGTTAAAAATCTACAAGATTCAAACAAACTACTACGACAATATTGATACTATTTTCGAGTAAATTATATAAAAAGGAATTCTTTTAACAGCAATTTAGATTGCTTCTTTTTGTAGGAAATTATCGAGAAATTAAATGGGATCCCCTACAAAAGGATGTTTGCAACCGCGTTTCAGTTATCTATACTGCCCAAACTATTGATGAAAAGATCTCTCACTTGTTCTCCGCTATACTCAGTTATTTAATACACATGCGCCGTGTAAATTGGCGCCCATCGGTGCCATAAATATATAAATAAATAATAAATAATAAATAAATATTCACGGGACAAATTACCTACACTTATTGATCTAACCCCAAAGTAAGCAAATTATTTGCTTGTATTATGGGTGTTAGTCAACGATACTAATACATAGAAATACATATATAAATACTTTTTCATACATAATACACACCCAAACCCGGAAATACAAACATTTATGCTCACCACACAAATGCTTGCTATATGTTATACATTATGTTATATTTATTATTATAGTATATTATAAATTATATTTCACAACAAAGTTCGTTTAGTAGTTGATATCTAGGCGTAATAGGGCTTGTAGGAAATTTAAGCGGAATAGGTCTGATGTTAATTGAGAAGCTTATAGAGTTGTACGTAATCGGTGTAATCAATCAATTGGTTCGGACAGCTAAACGCTACTTTATTCATAGTAGTATTTGCAGTTTCTCTACTCCCGAAATCTGGAAATTTTAAATAGGCTCAGGCTCTCTTCTTCTGAATGTAATAACTTTTCTCCAAACGAATTATATCAACATTTTGCAGAAGCGGATCTATTTAATCCACCTGTTAAATCTGTCACATAACTGAGATTAATTTAATGTCTCATTTTCGACCAATCGCAGACGGATTTACTTTATAGGTATGATACGGGCGAATACACCAGTATCTGTAGATGAAATTACAAAAACAATCATGTTCATCAAATCTAGAGCTGTTGTGTGGGATGGCCTCTGGCGTAACATGATTTTTCCAATTTTAGACTACCTTAGATTACACAAAAATCTCTTAGCACTGGTTTTTCCCGTCAAGTTGGTGTGGTGTATTTTTAATATCCCTTCCAAAGGTAAGTTGTCCAACTTCACTATCTCATTACAGACCAATTTCAATCTTACCTTACTTATCGAAAATCCTTGAGGCGGTTGTGTACAAAAAAGTACCCTTTTTTATCCGCAAGTTTAATATATTGAGTCCATTCCAATCTGGTTTTTTCCAGGCCACAGCACCACAACTGCACTGCTAAAATGATGCAAGATATTAGAGAAGCCATGGAAAATAATTTAGTTAGGATATTAGTATTAATAGACTTCTCCAATGCTTTTAATTCAGTTGATCATGACATCTTGATAGCTATACTCCATCGTTTTATTCTACCATATCGTTTTATTCTCACCATGTTTTATTCTACCACATTAAATTGGTTTTTAACTTATTCCGTGGTTGTTCGCAGGACGTTAGTGTTAAACAGGGTACTACTGATTGACTGAATTTACTAGTGGTGTCCCATAGGGTGGCATTATGTGTACATATTATTACGTTATTTTTTGTTTATATTAACCTCCCCACACATTTACTTCATTGTCCGTACCACTTGTGACTCGATAATCTGCAGCTCTATGAGCATCTGTTTTAAGGTATACAATCACCATAACCATCCTGTGTAAAGGTAATAACATAATTTCATTTATGTATATATTTATTTTTATTTTACATTATATTCTTAAACATAAGTATTGATTGTATTCTAATACACTCACCCACAAACAGCACACACTAACACACATATTTTTATAGAATTGCTTTTTGTTGTCTTGTCTTTGTCTTTGATATATAAACCTATTAGCTACCCGTCAGTGACTGTAAAAATGCAAATGCAGTGTACAAAAACAAAATCCTTAATTGGCCAATGTAATGTAAATATTATAATATTGTACCCATTTTGATATTCGGCTGTGAATTTTTAGTTGAAATAAATAAATAAATGAATGAATGAATAAATGAATGTATGTATGTATGTATGTATGTATGTATGTATGAATGAATGAATGAATGAATGAATAAATAAAATGTAAAAAAAAACATAGATCTTTCTCAAAAGGTAAAAAGCAGGTTTAAAATACAAGAAATTCTAAAAGAAAGCCTAATTTATTTGGTTTTAAAATATGTGCACATAGCTGTTTAAAAATTAAACATTGAGTGGGATTGGCCCTCGCTGCTATGACAGACGATTATCTAATGGCATTTGCCGTCATACAAAAAAAACCTTAGTGCATTTTTAATTTTCTCGAGTCAAATCTTTTTTCTTATGCAAATAAAAATAGTTCAATCCTGAACTATTTATATTATACCTACAAATTTGTACAGAACCCTCAGCGAGTGTGTCCAACGCGTACTTGTCCGGTTTATTAAAATAATTGTTTTAATGTTTTGTGTTCAATCTATACATTAATATAATAAGTCTTTTGTAATGACAAAATAGTAACTTTTTACAAAGTTTGTATGAACATTTACAGGTTTCTATACCAAAAAGCTTATTAAAAAGAATGTTTTCTGTTTGTTACAGCTAATCTCCAAAATGTCGAGATTAATATTGACGAGACTTTCCCTGACAGATAGTTGATTTTATAAGAAGCCGGACTATTATAATTTAGAAAAATTTGACTCCTTGCAAAATAACGTCTAGATATAAGACCCACATAACACGCGGGCGAAGTCGTGGGCACAAATAAAAAATAATTAAACGAGTAGATAAATAAAACGAATTCATTGCGAAGTGTATCTTCCATATAAATTATCAGCATATAATAATTTACGACATAAACTCTTCCACTATGGATTTAACAAACGTTTCAACATTCATTTATATTCATTACACAATTAATAATGCACGTAGACATACGCAGGTGTGTTCCGACCTCGCGACTTGTAGTAGGGGCGCCCAAGATCCAAAATGGGTAGTTACTCGAGCGTCGTAAGGACCTATTGAATTTTATAGACTTAAATGATAGGAAAAATATAAGGTTATAATGTTTTTCATTTCAATGGTGGGAAAAAATCTAAAGACAAAAAAATGTTTTAAAAAAATCAGTGACATGGAAACACTGAAGCGAGTTAGATTAGGGTATGGTGGGTTAAATGCCAGCTAAAATTTAGAAAATCTGACAATTCAAGTGTAGCGTAAGGGAGTGGGAGGGTCACAAATTTGCAAAGATAATGTCTTGACATTCTCGAGCGCGACTGAATTTTCTTTTGTTATGGAGGAAATTATGTAAGAATTACGAAAAAGTATAATCTGACAAATCCCACAAGCCAAAGTTATCTTAATTTTTTTCTGCCATAGTTAACCCCCCTCTATAGAAAGGGTTTATATTTGGTGGAGAGCCTTAACAATATGCGAGGTACCCCCTCTTATGTTAATCTGACGCGCTCGAGTAAATACCAAAATCTTTTGGTCACGAAAATATTATACACAATTATACTCCGCAGCGCTGCTTAATTTTGTCTTTAGCTAGACGACTTATTATTATTTCAGCGCTGCAGCGCGTGTTAGGAAAATGGAACACGATTTCTACTTAAAACATACCTAGTTGCTTCAGTGCGTGATACGATAAACTCTCCTGCTACCAATCACACTATGAACATAATAACGTTGGCTAATTGTGCGAACACTAGTTACATTTTTTGCCAACCTCTTTAGGGATTTTGGCTTGATACTATTTTTTTCTTTGTTTAAAACTAGCAGCTACTTGCGGTTTCGTTCGGGTGACCAAAACTCATTACTTCACTTTGCTCAATCGGATAAAAATACCCTATATCACTACTGGATAACGTAGCTTTCTTAAAGTGAAAGAATTTTTATAATCGGTCGAGTAGTTTTTGAGTAAAATCGTAACAAACAAATAAACCAACAAAAATCAAATCTTTCTTATTTGTATTATTAGTTTCAATGATTTATTACTAGCATCAATAGGCAGCACAAGAAAAGGCTTTGTCTTCATAGCTTACATGAAAATATGTGAATAAGTTATGTTTGAGGATAAAACATTTATATTTTAATTTATTGGTGTTTCAATTGGACGATTGCAGTCTCTGATAATAAATAAAAAATAATGGACATAATCCCACTAATCCTATCCCACTAATATTATAAATGTTAAAGTTGCGTAGGTACCTGTCTGTGTGAAAGCTTATGTGTGCGAGTGTGTTTTTGACTTCTTTACATCTAGGGGATAAATGAATTTACATGAATTTGGGGATAAATGGTACATAAATTAAGTATAAATTATCCAGACTAACACATACCTAAGCTTTATATCTCCAAAAATACATTTTTTTCATGAAAGTGAGTTGCAGGGTGCAGCTTATTTATTGCTATATTTACTTTTGGTCATTAGTTATGGAAATAAAAAAATATTCAAAACAAAAATCCGACTGCATTTTTTTTTAATTTATTGTCCAAAACTTATAAAAATATTGATAAAAAACAGCTATGCACTAAAACTTTTAAAGTTTATCCGGCAGCAGCTGTGGAGTCGATTGTGGATAATGTATTATTAATGAGTTACAAAGACACTACGTTTTAATGGATTATGTTATCAATTTAGTATTTTTTTAATTAATATTTTAGTGTATTTTTTTGCGAATAGAGCGATTGCAACTCAGTTGGTAATTCATTCGGACACAAGGGTTAAAGTATATTATAGCATCCTTTTACCATACACATTATTTACATTAGGCAGAAGATATTTATCCATTTCAATATTGCGTAAAAACTATGTCAAATCGCCTGTTTTTTGGTTTCAATATTTTTTTATTGTATACTTTTTAGTTATTCATTAACTTCGCTCTCGTGGGGATGATTGATCGTGGGGATTATTAAGTCACTTGCGGTGGTTTAAACTCTAAATTACTTATTATTAGCTCCTTTAGAGACCTAACCTAACGGCTCAAAGCAACAGATGCTTGATCTTTAGAAAAAATGCGTGAACTTAAATCAACCACAGCTCGATCTAAAGTAGTTCCTTGAAGCTTGTGTACGTTAGACCCCAGCATAATATCAATGTTAGTGACGGAAATAGCCAATCGATCGCCTCTTACGACCTGCCTGGCTGAACGGCAGTTGGCCTATTCTTTAAAGAAGCCCGGACCAACATGGGGTTAAAATTACTGAACCGATTTTGATGCAACTTAGACTGTTCCCTAAGTTGAAGCATACTTTATTTAAATCAAAAATAATTATCTCGATATGTCTTTTAGGGGCCATCCATAAATTACGTCACACGAATTTCATGATTTTTGACCCCTCCCCCGTTCTTGTCACAGCTGGTCACATTTGTGAGACTCCTCCTACCTAGTGTGATGTCACATATTTTACAATTTCACATTGAAATAATAATCTCATTCGATTATTTTTTTATTTATACAGGTAGCTTTTTAAATTTAGTGTTGTAATACTTAGATATAAAATATTATATTTTGAAAAAATGTGATGTCACAAAATTTGAGACCCCACTCTACCACTTGTCACACAATGTCACACTTCGGCGACCCCTCCCTCCCCCTTAACATGTGACCTAATTTATGGATGGCCCCTTATTTCCCGAAAAATTCCCGGACAAACATACAAATATATACACTTACGAAATTTTAGTGCACGGGCTTATATGTCTACGTCTAATACGCCTAAATATATCATCATACTCAAATGTTATCCAATTCCAACAATATTACACAGGTAAACACTACACACGTCAAACTTATATAATCTCCGTTTTTTCGTCGGTTGATAATATTGTCTAACTGATGATAACTACTGATTTATGTAATGAAGACCGAATAACGAATACTGAAGTATGTACATAGTCCCGTCATAGGCGGATGTAGGTTTTGCCAAGGGGCGACGGGACCAGCGGGGTGTGATGTAATATGAGATGAAAGGACTCACCTGGTGAATTTCACTGGTTTACACTTAGCGCGGCTTGCGGTGAGCTGGCTCCAGCTGTATCTCGAGACCAGCGAGCGATCGTTTGCGGTGCGGCGTATGCGAGCGGTTCCGTTTAGGCCTTTGTCTAGACGATGCGAGCGTACTGGTACGCGATCACGCGCGATGTGGTTGGCCGACGGACTGGTGTATGAACTTGCGGTGTGGCTATTCAGCGACGCCATCTTCTCCAAGTGAGAGGAACATATGCATCCATATATCGATGCAGGAAGGAAAGAGACGGAGGAACGGAACTATAATTCCCGCGCAAACACATAGGTATGTAAAAGTACGTGAATACAAATAAGAAAATTTACTTTAAACCGTTATATATCCTAAACTATTATTTAAAATGAAAAATGATTAATGAAACCCAACATGATTTTTAAATAGCTACTCAACGATACCCGACATGACATTGTTCATCAATATATATATTTTTAATTTTGACAATATAGCGTATGGTGGTTTCCATAATGGATTCTAATAAATGTCATTAGTGACACTCGCAAGGTTAAGACGAAACGATTGACATACGAATTATCAAAAACAGCCTTTGCGCATCAAAAACAAGCGCGTTTGGCCTCTAGAATTTCACATAGGAACAAACATACATAATATAGACTGATAAACACATTACCCTCCTGCAGTCGGGTAAAAATTATATTAGATAAACTGCGTGCTGCAAGCCTTGTGAAGTTACGATCTAAATAACTTTACAGTAATGAGAAAGTACGAATTAATACAATTAAGATTTAAATGTTAATAAAACCATATAAATTTTCGGTTACATATATTTATCATTGTTTAAATAATACTGACAATATGTAATGGCTTTGTTCGCGCACCACCGATCATGCGGGGAGGTCTGTTCACGATTTTGCCTTGGCGTATGGTCTTACACAACTGGTAACTTCGCCCACAGTTCCCGATGTGGATGACCATATGCCTTCACTGTTGGACCTTCTGCTGACCTCTCATCCGGACCATTATCAGGTATCGGTGGACGTCCCACTTGGTTCGTCAGACCACTGCCTGATCCGGAGTAAAGTGCCGGTTTCGCGCCTATCACGGCCTCCTTTAGCAGGCTGTCGTCGCGTTTGGCACTTTAGGTCAGCAGATTGGGACGGGATGTGGTCTTTTTTTGCATCCTACCCATGGGGGCGGGTGTGCTTCTCGCTGGATGATCCGAATGTCGTCGCTGACTCTATTGCCGCAGGGCATGGAACTTTTCATTCCATTTTCTGCGGTACCAATTGGTGGTAAGTCTCAGCCTTGGTTTGGTCGCTCCTGTAAAACGGCTTCGCGCCGCAAGCAGGAGTGCTACCGGGCTTGGGCTGCAGCGTCCGCATCTTGTGATGAAAAAACCAGCACATTACGTAAGGAGTACAATTTCGCCTCGAGGTACTTCAAAAGAGCTATCGCCAAGGCAAAATCGGAACACATTGGCAGAATTGGTGAGAAATTAGTTCGCCTTCCTTCGGGCACTCGTGCGTTCTGGTCTCTCGCCAAGGCTGTCTTAGGGAATTTCTCGCAGCCCTCTCTTCCATCCTTGCAAGGAGACGATGACTCTCTGGCCCATACCGCAAAGGAGAAGGCCGATCTCCTGGGCTCCTTCTTTGCGGCCAACTCGACTCTGGATGACCAAGGGAACGCACCGCCTACCATCCTGCAGTGTGATAGTTGTATGCCAGAACTACAATTTCGGCAATCATCTGTGTGTAAAGCACTACTTTCCTTGGACATCCACAAGTCGAGTGGGCCGGATGGCATCCCTCCGATTGTGCTAAAAATGTGTGCTCCAGAGTTGGCACCGGTATTAACACGCCTATTCCGGCTTTCCTATTCACTCGGCGTGGTACCGAATTCGTGGAAGACAGCTTTGGTTCATCCCATCCCTAAAAAAGGAGATCGCTCTAACCCGTCTAACTATCGGCCCATAGCCATAACCTCCTTGTTCTCCAAAATTATGGAGACAATCATCAACTCTCAGCTCCTCAAGTATTTAGAAGAGCACTAGCTGATTAGCGACCGTCAGTACGGTTTCCGTCGCGGCCGCTCAGCTGAAGACCTTCTAGTATACCTAACTCATCGATGGGCGGAAGCAGTTGAGTCCAAGGGGGAGGCATTGGCAGTTAGTTTGGACATAGCGAAGGCCTTTGATCGGGTATGGCACAAAGCGCTTCTCGCGAAGCTGCCTTCCTATGGGCTTCCTGAGAAATTATGCGAGTGGATCACCAGTTTTTTGGCTGACCGGAGCATCAAGGTCGTTGTCGACGGTGCGTGCTCCGACCTTAAATCTGTCAATGCTGGTGTTCCCCAAGGCTGCGTGCTATCACCGACACTGTTCCTTCTGCATATCAATGATATGATGCGAATTAGCAACATACATTGCTATGCGGATGACAGTACTGGTGATGCCACATACTCCGGCTGAAGCAGTATTTCTCGGGAACACGTCGAAGAGTGCCGAAACAAGCTTGTGTCTGAAGTCGAGAATCGACTTACCGATGTCTCGGAATGGGGTCGCCAAAACCTGGTTACTTTTAACCCCAAGAAGACACAGCTTTGCGTGTTCACCGCAAAAAAGACGCCCTTTGTCGTATCACCTCGATTTGAGGATACTCTCCTGACAGCCTCAGCTAGTGTCGGAATCCTGGGAGTTGACATATCGAATTACGTTCAGTTTCGCGGTCATTTGGAAGGCAAGGCTAAACTAGCCTCCAAAAAGCTCGGTGTGCTAAGCAGAGCGAAACAGTACTTTTTGCCGGTCCATCGCCTTCAACTTTATAAGGCACAGGTTCGGCCTCACATAGAGTACTGTTCGCATCTCTGGGCCGGAGCTCCTCAGTACCAGCTTCTTCCTCTTGATCGCATTCAGCGTAGAGCGGTTCGAATCGTTGACGACCAGGCCATTTCGAAACAGCTTGACTCTTTGGCATTGCGCAGAGATGTAGGTTCTCTCTGTGTCTTTTATCGTATATATCATGGAGAGTGTTCCTACGAGTTGTTTGGATTAATTCCTGCCGCCGAATTCCACCATCGGACATCGCGTCAAAACTTGAAGTTCCATCCTCACCATCTCGATGTCTGGAAATCCACAACTGTGCGTTTCTCCAGACACTTTTTACCTCGCACTACTCTGTTGTGGAACCAATTACCGGCAGGGGTATTTCCGAACGGATACGACATAGGGACCTTCAAGAAAAGAGCTTACTCATTCTTAAAAGGCCGGCAACGCAACTCTGGTATTGCAGATGTCCATGGGCGGCGGTGATCACTTACCATCAGGTGCACCTCTTGCTCGTTTGCCCCCTCTTCTATAAAAAAAAATGTTTTTGGTGATACCAAGGAACTTATATACTATAACTGGAATTGTTACGAAGCAATATTTGAAAAATAAAAATGTACTTTATTTCGCAACAAATAAAGTTGACATTTGTTTCTTACATAACAGAAGGGAAAAACGTTCTGAGCAAGACAACGACAAGAGTGGATGTTGTCCCTTTCTTGCAATTGCCAGTGTAAATAAAACTATCTAGATGGTAGATTTTTCATATTCGGTAATCGTTAAATCCTTTTTATTCATACACGTCGATAAATAAATTAGCATAAAATATATTGTAATTAACATAGTGAGTTCTAAAATTTTCTTATTTTAATTATTACATAATTACTTACGCAATGCAAAAACTGTTTCTCAAATTAGTAGAATTACTTAGTAGTAACTTGCAAACTGCGCATGGCCGCACTTATATATGGCGATTGGCGCTTTATTTAGTAAAAAGAGACACACTGCACCCATGTCGTGGTACTCTTCGGAACGATTTTGAAGCGCGTGTGAACATTCCGGGTAGACTATAACTTCCTTGGGTGATACTCACAGTCCACAGACCATATGAAGTGATACTTTACTTATTTTTGTAAGTTGCTTAGTAATTTGTTATACAGGTATTGTTTAATTTGTAATAAGAAGTATGTTCTTCTATAACTTTCAGATCTCTAGCTTGACATTAAGCTTCTATGTAAAGAAAACAAACTTATATTCCGTAATGTAAGGGGGTGATGTACCAAAAAACCTGAAAGATGTATTTTATCATTTATGATAAGGAGTCCCTATATCAAATTTTAGACCTCTAGTTTTGTGCCTCTAGCATCAAAATTTGCGGAAGTCTCATACAAAAATCCATTTCCTAATGGGGGTAAAACTTCCAAGTTTTATATTTGGTTTTCCAAGTTTTATATTTTTTGTAGTTTGTGTACTAACAAGCTAGTAGGTATACACAAACTACATACATATGAAAACTAGCTTGTTAGTACACAAACTACAAAAAATATAGTAACTTTTTTACTATATTTTTTGTAGTTTGTGTACTAACAAGCTAGTAGGTATACACAAACTACATACATATGAAATTTCAGGTTTCTTGAACTTCAAAAAGCACCTTAAAAATTGGATAATGGGGTTTTTCAAATATCAATAAAATTTAAAGTAAAAGATCTATAACTACTGAAACTTTACAAGTTTAATATAGACCGTGGTCCCACGAACAAACTTTTTTTCGATTAATAAGTTGAATTTTTGTGAACAGCTTCGTTTTGATGAGACAATCATCTTTTCTATCTTCGAAAAATCTCGATTCGGGAAACTAATAAGGATAGACAAAAAAAAGTTTAGAGTGTCTGACTAAGAAAAGTCTCCAGTTTATGTGTAGGATAATGTTACCCTTGAATTACAATAATTATATAATAACAGCTTGTTAATTATTTTATATTATATATAAAATAATTAACAAGCTGTTGTGAGAAAATTAGGTTATTTTTAAAATGATTAATATCAGTTTAAAAATCTCATATTCCGAAACTTTAGAGTGGAGGACTCGTCAGAAAAACCATCGAATGTGTAGAACAAAAGTTTCATCGTGTTTTTCATAATATAATCAAGCGATTAAAGTCGAAAAATAATTATTGTTATTAATAAATATTTTTCCTTCACCGAATCAAAATTTTCAAAGTCCCATAATTTTATTGGTTACCCGATTTGAGATTTTTCGAAGATATAAAAGATAGTTGTCTCCTTAAACGAAGCTGTACACAAAAATTCAGCTTGTTATTAATAAAAAAAAGTTTGTTCCTGGGACCACTGTCTAATAAGTCTACTGTTGACATTGAATTTTCAAGATTTTTCTTTATCTAGTATAATCCAAACTAAAGTTATGAAGATCCAAAAAAACGACGAAGTGCTTTGAGAAAAGGTAGGTAGTCAGTCCCCCTTCGTTTCGCTTCGATTATCGTGGCGGGGGCACTACTGCGTCCCCTACTTACGTGATAACATAATAATATATGGAAATGTAAAACTTTATTGCAGCTGTAAAAAAAAGGAAAAATTTAACATCATTACACAATTTTTTAACCGACTACAATAAAAGATTATTATTGTAAGTAAAGAGTATCATGCATCGTTTCCTGGTACTTTCTAGATAGAGTAGTAAAATTTATACTAATATTATAAATGCGAAAGTAACTTTGTCTGTCTGTCTGTCTGTCTGTCTGTTACGCTTTCACGGCCAAACCACTGAACCGATTTGGATAAAATTTGGTACAAATATAGTTTGAGACCTAAGAAAGGACATAGGATACTTCTTATCCCGGAAATCCCACGGGAACGGGAACTATGCGGGTTTTTATTTTAGAATTTTTTCCACGCGAACGAAGTCGCGGGCACAGCTAGTAGTCACTATGGGAGAGACAGGTTTCGTACGCCTCTTACGAACTACCTGATAGCAAGGCAGATGGTTGATTTTGCAGAAGGTTAATTCCTTCTCTTATTCATTCCGCCATAATTTAGCATTCCATTTCATCAGAAAAGCTATCTGCTTGTTTGCTATCTTAATGATATATGTGAATCATATAAAAAATGTCAAACACCTAGATATATAAATGAATTAGTGTAACTCTGTGGTCTAGTGGTCCAGCGTTGGCGTTTACCACTTGAGGTCTCGGGTTCGATTCCGGGTCGGGCACGTGGCCGACCCGGGAAAGTGTTTTCTCAGTTTTTCTGAGAAACACAAAGTTGCCCGGGATTGGAAAGTGCCCGGTTGGCGATAGGCTTGCCACCTATCACATTTGTGGGACCAAGTATCTTTGGTTAATCGTGGGTGCACTTGTTGCACCTCTGCCTACCCCTTCGGGGATATAGGCGTGAAGATACTTTTTTTTTAGTATAACATATAAAATTAGTAATGATTTAGTTTCAGTTAAAGCGATAATATCGTAAAGGTTTTCGTGCTACTGGCGTGAAAATATTCTTTTATCGCTTATATGGTACCTGTGGCTCTAAAGAAAATTGACCTAGGACGTTGTCGTACGCCCTGACAATTTTTGGCACAAGTCTCTATAAGGAAAAGGCTCTACTAAGCTCTGTGGGCAGGAAGGTCACCTACGTTCACCACAGCCTCTATGAAGTACTGGCGGCAGTTAGTGCGGAACGGCCTGCGCGCGCGCACGTTACTCGACGCGCCATCTGTGCTTTCGTAGTGTCGGACGTGCCGTTACAATAGTGTTTCATAATAGTTCTGTGCTTGTTTACTTTTTTTCTACGCAAAAACCATATCGCATACAGCCAACGATCACCGAAAAAGGTTTGTTGTCATAATTAATTATTCTAGCCTAGTGGATAGGACATCGATAAATAAATACTAGAACTCAGTTCGCGGCTTCATTTGCATCGTTTTGTAAGCCATTCGTTATTGTTACGGTTGCATGCGTGTTTGCTATTACCTAATACGTGACCTCGTGAAATTATTATAAGGTTTGAACGAAGGAGTTTTTAATAAATAAGTCTAATTTAAAGTAAAATGTATGATTGTGGATGTAAAGGCCGCAGCCTTTAAAGTATCTGTTAGGCAATTTGTCGGCTATTATGTAAGTTAAGGTTAAAGTGGTTTACTTAAACATCCGTTATATCAATCACCAATTTTCTTTCGCCGTTTAGATATAAATGTTCTCTGTAATTTTGATTTACGAATCGTTGGTTCTATAAAAGGTGTTTCTGTTTCCTGTTCTACCTACTCTTTTTCCAAACACGGATATATGATTTGGTAACAAAATTGAAAATATACGAGACTTCAAGCAAATATTAATCACCAGTGTGTTAGAGCTCCAACGAGCAACGGTATGGTGTTAGCAAAAATATGTATAGCAATTTCCTACTATTAATTATTGGTAGCTTCATTAGATTTATATAATTGTAGCTATTTGACCCGGGTTACACGGCTATACTAAGGAAAAAATTAGACCAAATCTTTGGCATTAAAATTTTAAATTCGATTCTCTTGTTTTTTAATTTTTGAATAGGTAAGTACGTTTTTTTAAATATTTTCTTCATGCCTTGTCCGTCATGCCAATACCTTGTCCGTCAAATGAATATACAAAAAAGTTAATAAGCCAACTTGAATCAGCTGCTGTAAAGCACCCAAATACCTAAACATTTGTAGCAATTGAATATTAGTTAAATAGATAACTAGTAGTTACTTGCGACTTCGTTCGCCTCACTTAAAATCATTATTTCCCTTTGCTCAGATGAGTAAAAAGTAACTTATGTTACTCCTGGATAATGTAGCTTTCTAAAGGTGAAAGAATTCTTAAAATCGGTCAAGTAGTTTTGAGTTAATCGTAACAAATAAACAAACAAAATATCAAATTTTTTCCCTTTATTATATTAGTATAGATAAATAAAATATTTCTAAACCAATATTATAAATACTAATAGGATATTAGTTATTAATATAATATAGGTATTATAGTTATTAATATAATATAAATTTTAAACATAAAACTAATATGATAAATAAAAAGATCAAGCGTTAGATTAAAATCTTATGAAGGAACCAATGTGACTAGGAAGGTGTGGTGTTTATATTTATATTCAACTAGCTGTTGCCTGCGTCTTCGTCCGCGCATACTTCGTTTACTCCGCACAGCTCCTTCCCCGTAGGTGATAGCGTGATAATATGTAGCCTATATGTTGACCCGACATGTTAGTAATATTCATGCAAAATTTGAAGTAAATCCATGCTTTTTGAAATTACCCCGGACATACATACAGACAAACAGACAAAAAATCCACAAACTATATTTGGCTTCGATATCGATTGTAGATCACGCCCCAAGTATTCTTTTAAAATAATATTCAATGTAAAGTTTTGACTTTCCTACGATTTTATTATATGTATAGATTTTATAGATATGCTTATTGAGAACTTGGCTAACTCTTTTGACTTTTTTATATATGTATATCATAAGATATCAAACAAGTAGATGGGCCTTCTGATGGAAAGAGACATCGCCTATACACCAAAGGTGTTAATGGTGCGTTATCGTCATCGTTATCATCATCACGTCATCTGTGTGGCCAGGTGTTAATGCCACTTGCATAACTTCACCTGCTACCCTACTCTTTCAAACCGGAACACGACAGTGACAAGCACTGACGCTATTGCAGCAGGAATGGGTAAGGCAGTGGTACCAGATCCAGACGAGATAATGCAGAACTCTACCACCTGGTAGCCACGATGGTAGTGACTTCCATAGCCAATCGTTCGTCTTCAGTTCGTACGATCTGCTTGGCAGAACGGCAAATAGCCTGTTCTTCAAAGGAGGCCGGACCACAGAAAACAATCGTGATCTAAGTACTCGTATCAAACATATACAGTTATATTAAGTACTTCGTTTCCTTTGTATAACAAGGAATATTTTTTTAATGACTGAAGGTAATCATAAAAATGTCGACTCATCAAAAGTCCCTATAAAGGTTTTTATTTTAAAGAAAGTATTATCAAGCCTAGTTCTTGTCAGTTGTGGTTTAGAGGGTAAGGTAGCCGGTAAATTTATGCATTTGACATTAAACCTTACTACAAGAATATCAACGCACCAATAACATCTTTGTTGTCAATAGGTGATAGTTGTCTCTTTCCATCAAGAGTTTGTTTGTTTGCTATCTTATAATTTAAAAAAAACAGCTCCATAGTAACAATGTTATATAGCGCCCGCGCCATTTTTGTTATATGGCGATAGAGATAGAGTTAGACGAGCCATAATCGTGTAGGTGCGTAAGAGAAAAATGAAAATCTCGCATTGATAGAAAGAGAAAGAACATTCATATATTTAAACTTGTTACTCTGTCTCTATCTAATCAGATGTACTTACCAAATATTGAGTTAGATAGAAACAGAGTACCAAATTTCATTTTCTCTCTCACTCTATCGACGGTACGACTTTTTGATTGGCTTGTCTACTTTATGTTTACTTTTTCTATGGATATGGAACTATTACATATAGACTAACTGGTGAGTTACGTTCAATATTATAGGACGTGATAGTTTGTGATCATATATGAAATGATATGAGAAAAAATAACATTAAAAATAAATATTAAAATACTTCTTCGTAAGCTTTGTAAACAGTACACCGAGAATCCTGTATTTACCTGCGCCATACTTGGACACCGCGCATACGCACGTGTCGCGTAGCGCGCTACTATTATAGCGCTACTATTATATATAATAATATAGTATAATATTAGTATGGAAGAATGGATATTAGTATGGATTCAAAGTATAATATTTTATTTTAAGTATAATATTTTTTCTTCTTCTCGCTTGTACGAATGGGTGATATTATAACCTAAATAATAATAAAAACTGTTTTATCTACATATTATTTGTGTCTGAATATATTATATAAAAAACAAGATAGTGTGCATAGGCACTAGTTAGTAATTTTCTTAGTTAATTGTTTTATTACTGAACTGTGCATTGATCTAGCCAAGCAATACCAGTTTTTCGCGTCAAAACCGAAGTCTATTTTCACACGTAACAGCGGCTTTAATTGTCGCGATAAACATGTTTTATTGTTTCCACGTTATCAGCTAAGATAAGTTAAATTAACTGAAATATTGCTGTGTTGGCTATCCTGATTACATCTTTACTAGGTTTTGATCGCGACTCAGCTCGCGTCATAAGGTATTTTTCACAGACCACATGAATACAAATAGACACAACATTGAGAAGGAAACTTGTCGCCGCGCATATAAGCAAACCTTCTATTATTTTCAAAAATGTCATACATTTGTAGGTTATATTATGTGAAAAAATAGAAATAAATCATGTTGTACTGTTTTATCCCATCGTAAAAAGGTTTAATAATTACCCTTGAAGTGATTTTATTTCATCGGTAAGGGGCCATCCATAAATAACGTCACACAAATTTCATGATTTTTTGACCCCTCCCTCGTCCTTGTCACATCTGGTCACATTTGTGAGACCCCGCTCCTACCTAGTGTGATGTCATATATTTTAAAATTTTACATTGGAAAAATGATTTCTTTGGATTATTTTTTATCTACAGAGGTTATTATACTTTGAAAAAATGTGATGTCACAAAACTTGGGACCCCTCCCTACCCCTTGTCACACAACGTCACACTTCGTCGACCCCCTCCCTCCCCCTTAACGTGTGACTTAATTTGTGGATAGCCCCTAAGTAGTGTAACTCTGTGTTTCAGTGCGTAAATGCAAGCTACACTGACAAACTAAGATATTGTTTCGAAAGGCGTTTCCATTTAATTCGTGGTATTTTTTTATCACTCGTCACCCGGCTTTAGGGAGACGGTCACAGGTTCAAATCCCTGCGTGTCGATATTTTTTTTGTTGTTTTTAAAGTTTTTCAGTTTTCCCAAGCACGGGGTGAGTGCTATAACACAAAAATAATTAGAAATATGAAAGTGCTGATCAAAATTATAAATGTGAATTTCATCTGTAACGATGAACTCATTTAATTAGTTATACGTATGTATATTCAGTGGTAGAGCGTCTCGGCTTTAGGGAGACGGTCGCAGGTTCGATCCCTGCGTGTCGATATTTTTTTTGTTGTTGTTAAAGCTTTTCCAGTTTGTTTACTGGCTAGAATACCAGAAATCCCCAACGCCATATCTTGCCAACTTTTAACAACTTCTTGGCCTTATAATAAGTTCTATCTTCCCACACCGACAGATCAGGATCGATATGATGCTTAGGCAACGTACGAAAATTTAAAGCTAACTTCGGACTGAGGCTGGGATTTTTTATAACACGCAATAGAATTATTTGCGACCCCGTTATGGAAGTCGGGATTTCGTAATCTAAACTATACACGTAATGTTAGTTAATAGAGCAATTCCATACAATTATTAAAATGCTCTTAATAATATTTTTTTGTACATGTAGTCGATAAAACCTTCGAAGACAAAATATTTTTATAATTATAGATAGTCTATATCTCTTACTTAAAATGAGGCTATCTGTCCGTTTGCTAAATGTTGCGCCCCCAGTTGGTCGGGTCCTTTTTGAAGAACAGACCATCTGGCATTCTGGCAGGCAGTTTGTTAAAGATGGACGATTTTCTAATTGTGCCAGTAACAGTCACGCTAGGATTTCGGACCGCTTTTTATAGTGTTAATGCTTGTCACTGTCATGCTTTGGACTGCAAGCAAGGTAAGCCGGTAAACTAGAGAATGTTTTGCCACGTCTTCCGCACCCAGGTACCGTTTGAAGAATAAACCATCTTTCGTTTTGCCAGGCAGTTCGTAAGAGGTGAACGAATAGCTACGCATGTAGTACCTAGCACGCACTATACGCATGTAGTGCACCACCTGGTAGCACGATGCACTTGCATCGTGGCTACTAGGTGGTAAAGTTCTGTATTGTCTCGCCTTGGTCTGGTACGACCGTCTAACCTATTCCTGCCGCAATAGCGTCAGTGCTTGTCACTATCGTGTTCCGGTTGGGAGAGTAAAGTAGTAGTAAACTTATGAAACTTATGCATATGGCACTGTCTAAATGCCACAAGGACGCACCATTAATATTTTTTGTGTATGTAGTCAACAGTTGTCTTTTTCCACCAGGAAAGCATTTGCTTATTTACTATTCTATAATGTAACAAAAAAACCCTAGATCATGATTACTTGATATCATACGACCTAATAACCAGATGTTAACTGAAAATATTTGTTTTTCGCTCTAATTTCTAAGCACTTTTACCTTTAAGTGTACGTTCGCTAACTTCAGCTTAGATAATAGAAATTATACAATGTATAAACCAGCGCGGACGGCACGTTTTAGCAATTAACTACATCTACGTGTACCTATACATCAAATAAGCTGAAATCTATTATATCATCTATACATTCACCCAGGGCTTTCAATAAATCCACAAACTACAGAAACAGGGTTGACTACGGAACACTACATAATATATATTTTACTGGTAGAAAAAACTTAGATTCGGTATGGACCCTGACCCTGTATAGACGAATGGGGTTCTAGGTTAGAGTGGGCGATTTATATTTTTTATGTATGCAAAATTTTATGCAATTCTGTTTTAAACTAAATTATTTTTGAAATTTGCAAGACTTCTTATTAAACTATATATTTTTTGCTTTCAGAAAACTTAATGCAATTAAACACGTTATTTTGACGCTGACGGGAAAATGGTCAATAAACGAAAGATATACCAAAACTGTAATAAACGTATTTTTACACATTTATTATATCTTGTTTTTATTTTTTAAATACTTTACTGATTCATTCGGTTAATCATAGAAAATATCTATATGAGTTTAAACTATTTTGTAGGACATAAAACGAACGTTGATGATATATTCAATGATAGCATCGATGTCTGCAGGTATCTATTATCTTGAAACACAGCAAATAAATAATCTTGTTATAAAACAGCCACCAGAAATAATTCCATCCCTGTCGTCATCGTTATTCTCGTCTTAATTCGAAGATTCTGTAAAAATGTAAATTAAGAATGTTTTTGCCCAAGTCTTAAAATAAAAACAAAAAATATATCACCGATCGTAGATTAACTAGTAACATTGTAATTTGTACTCTATAACAAGTGAGGTAAATCTGCTTTGGAATGACGTGTTCTGTCAAAAAGTTATAACTTAGCAAGATTACGGTTAGACATTAAGGCAGCGAGGGTCAGTTAATGGTTTCCTAAGCCATTCAGACGTTCTAAGTACATCTAACGTGTATTCACAGGCCTGCCGGCCGAATGCGCTTATTACTTGAGTTCCGCCTCTCCGATGCGGCGTTGACGACGGTCAAATGGCAGAAATCTATTGAGAATGCCAAGTTTTAGAAGTTAGCGATTTAAAAGTCGAAAAGACTTTTTTAAAGCGTTAAACGCCCACGCTTGGGCGTATTAAAGTAAAAGAGCTCGAATCGAAAAAATAGAAATCAAAATAATATTTTTCTTTATATTTTATATTATATATAAGAAATTTTTCAAAAGAAATATATTTCTGGTGAAAAAATAATTTTATTAATTATTATAGTTATGAATATTACATGTGTCTGGAAATTAAATTCTAGACGCATAATTATGACATTACTTTTTGACGATATCATACAATTAGTTACTTCAGCCGGTGGCACGTCAATTTGTTTATACTTACCTATACTTTTAAAAACTTCTAACATTTAACTTGGACGAATAAACTTCGTTGAATTCACGAATGAGCGGTCAAAAACATGTCAAAATAAAAGAAATAATCATTAACTATAACAAATTTATAAATAGTACTCGTATTTTACATATTAAGTACATACATTTATTTTATGCTATTTTACATTCATAAAACATTGTACCTAACTATTATTGTGTAACCAACGGGTTTCGCATTCAACAGCATCGACGCAGATTTAACATGACTCACTTAAACTGATTCTATTACCTTAGTTAAATAATAAATGCGAAAGAAAAAAATTTGTTATAAATGGTCACACATTAGTTATCTTAGTTGTTGTATTTTTTCTGTTCCTGCCACAATACCGTCAATGCTTGTTGCTGTCGTGTTTCAGTTCTGAGGGTTAGGTAAACTTATGCTTGTGGTATTACCATCGCGCCTAGTATCTTTGGTGCATATAGTCGGGTATATGGTTGTCACTTCAATCAGGAGAACCATCTTTTATAAAAGTTGTTTTTCTTGAGAAAAAAACACACATAGTTACAAAAAAAGCTCTATCGCTCAAGTGCTCTACAAATTAAAACAGAGAGAGTCCCCGGAGTTTCCGTTCTGGCAAGCGACCATACAACACGTAGGTGGCAAATCCAAAAGATCCGGACCAATTAAATTTTTCTTAATTATCTGAGTCTCGAAAGTAAAATAGTATAAAAAAGTAAACAGGCTTTAAGGTAAGTCAATCAGGTATTCTAGAAATGAAAGCAGAGAGCGTCCACGTAGCTTCTCTTGTTCTGACAAGAGTGCTATATGCACTTAAGAAAGCAGACGATTTATCCTTCATAAAGAATGCTGATTTATTTTTTCTTAATTATCTGAGTCATGAAAGCCAAGTATCTATATTATTAAAAAAGTAAACAAGCTTCAAGGTAAGCCATTCACTGCAATTTACAAGGTAAAGCTATTACGGTAGGAATATTCTGTTTAAATACATTGATCTCAATTTTGTTTAATTCACATTTAATAATATAACTATTTCAATGGCAAGAGACAACAATCGCATATACACATCAAGGATGTTACTGATTAATTTATTGCTATCGTTGTTAAAGAGTCGTAATGCAACGCACGCATATTTATCGATTACCTTACCCTATTAGTTGCTAGCAATGGACTTGGGCTTGGACTGGCACTAGGCCAAGTCTCGCCCGAGTATTAGTACTTTATTGATAGCAACGTCGCGTCTGTGTAAATGATAAGATTCATATAAATATCAGATTTTTTTTATTTCATTAATATATGTATTTTAAGTTATCTCAAGCGCGAGAATTTTGTTGAAACATAAATAAATATTAAGTTCGATACCCAAGTCAGGCGATTAGATTTTCAGTTTGCTGTGTGACTTTAAAAAATCAAGTTGTCAGTTTTCCACTATAAAAAAACGACTCACATAAGATGCAATAGCTGCACCTCTGTTTACCTCCTAAATAGTAGGCTGTGACTCGGTATATATATATATATATATATATATATATATATATATATATATATATATATATATATATATATATATATATACTTTATATCTCACTCTATGATGTCTCTCCGTCTCTATTTAAATAGCTGTGTTAACAGGAGAGGGTGAGACCTCAGAAGATGACAGCAGTATTTAAAATTGTGTTTCAAGTACGTATTAGAAGTGCTGTCTCCAAATATAATAAATACAGCTACATGGTACCAATAAACTCGTTATTTTACGTCAAATTTCGAAAAAATCTGCCAAAATTGTATTGATAAATCGTAAAATAGACTATTTTGTGTAAAAGTTTCAAAATAAAAGATACCGCTTGCGCTTATCACTCGTAACACTAGATTAATTTAAGCCTTAAAGTACAGCCTGAAGTTCGTAAAACCGCTTAAAGTTATTTAAAGGTGAGCCGTTAACTCTTAGAAGTGTAAAGTTAAACTAACATTCCCATAATAATTTGAATACAAGTACATATGTGATTGCCTCTGTAGTCTAGTGGTCCCGGGTTCGATTTCCGGGTCGGGCAATTCAAAAATGTGTTTTTTTCAGTTTTCTGATAAGCTTGCCACCTATCACATTGTGGGACCATGTTTCTTCGGATAATCGTGGGTGCACTTGTACCTCTGCCTACCTCTTCGGGGATAAGGGCGTTAAGATCCTTTTTTTACTAAGCACTTACATAATATGGTGGTATGTACCACCATATTATGTATCATAGTATATAATTTTAAGTCTTCTTCTAAGAGAAGAATGTAAAGAAAAAAGCACGTACTTGTCGCTCGTAATATTAGCAAAGATTTCAAATAGTGCCTGAAATCCGTGAAACTTCTTTATTAGGGATGCAGCCAGTGGGCGCTATATAGGTTTGTTGTAGGAGCCCCCTCCTTCCAAAATCAGGGTCCCAAAATCTACAAAAATGGGCTAGTTTTACCCTGAACTTCTTAATGGTTCAATAAACCATTTAATTTGATTTTATATTTTAAAACAAAAATATTCCATGTCGAATACAAACTGGAAACATCTTAATGCCAGGAGTAAGCCGTTAATTATAAAATATGCAAAAATATTCCCACATGAATCTAGTTTTTATAAGTATGTTCTACAAGGTGGCAGAGTTCTGGATCGTCTCGCCCGGGTTTGTTACCACCGACTTACCTATTCCTGCCGCAATAGCGTCAGTGCTTGTCACTGTCGTATTCCGGTTTGGAGAGTAAGTATGTTGATTTCTCTTTCTATCATAAGAGCCATCTGCTTGTTTGTTATCCTATATCACGTACCTACATAAAGTGCCTGTTTTGTAATGTCAACTTTTCCATTAGAAAAAAGAAAAAAAAAGATGAAAACGCGAATGCTTATGGCTCGTTACATTAGTTGGGTTAAGCCTTAAAGTACAGCCTAAAGTCCGTAAAATGTCTACTCCTTATTACGGACGCAGCTAATTCCAAGAGTGAGCCGTTAATTCTAAGATGGTAATAAGATTTTGCCTTGTCCCTTTTTTATCGAAGTGCCATTGAAGCAATCCTTTCAACGTTGATTAAGCGGCAATCCTTTTTGTAGTTGTAACTTTTTTTAACATAGGATGTTTCCATTATGTTGTTTTTATAATGAAAGAACACTAAGAAGCGATTAATCTTAGTAGTGCAATCGTTTTTATGGAACTGGAGTGACTTTGAGGATCAAATATCTGAGAAAGCACATGCTTGATTTTTCGTTTTTAGCGGAAGGTTAATAGTATTGATTAAGTCTGAGCGGAAAAAAGTCGTCTATCATTTTTGATTACTCGTGTACTTACAAACGTATGTCTCTTGCAGGAAGCAAAACCTAGTGCTATCGATTGCGTTGCCAGAATTACTCGATATACAGTGAGATCAATTTTAGTGCGAAAAGATTAGTAGTGCGAAACAGACAATAGGTATATTATGGAACAATACCCTTTGTTTTATTTCGGGAAGAATGTATGTGCTTTTAATGCAGCTACAGTCACGAAATCTTTGCTTTTTTAATCTTTACATTTTATGAACGATATTTTTAAAGTGAAAATATCTTTAGTTGTATTGAGTAATTTTCAGTTGGGTTGGGAAAAATCTGATGGGCATGTGCCACCGTCACGCTAGTGACGTACTTGATTCGTGTTTATACTGTCTCGAGACATGCTAGAAACGTTTTACGGCAGTATAAATTAGGCTGTGTATTTTTATTTAATTGATTAACTGTGCCACCGTCACGCTAGTGACATACCTGATTCGTGTTTATACTGTCTCGAGACGCGCTAGAAACGTTTTACGGCAGTATAAATTAGGCTGTGTATTTTTATTTAATTGATTAATTTGTGCAAGTATTACATAAATTTTCTCATCTGCCGGCAATCTCCAGAATTGCCAATTTTTTATCTGTAGCGTAAGTGATTATTCAAAAGAGTACATAGGTATTTAGAATAATTTATTTATGCAATTCTAGTCAAAGCAGTTATTGTTCTGTTGAAGGGGTTTTTATATCTAGAATAATCTATATCGATAATAAAAAACAATAATTATAATCCTTTAACGCAGTAAAACTGCAGCAATCGACTTCCCATTTCCTGTATTTCTGGAACCCTGCATCAAATCTTCCCCAAAATAAAACGAGAACACACGAGAAATAAATCCCAATCAAAATACGACTTTTTTAAAATCGGTTTAGAAATGACTGAGTTCTGAGGTAACAAACATAAAAAAACATACAACCGAATTGATAACCTACTCCTTTTGGGAGTCCATTGAAAATCTCTGGTTCGCGTAAAGCTATTGATCCCAGATGCTACAAAGCCGCAATGGGAATGACCAGTTAACACTCAACTTGTTAGCCAACAAATTCTAGGATGTTCAGTGCATGCTGCCAACTTTGCAATGGAATTGAACTGGCGGAAAGATATTTACGTTGAACTCTATCGGCTGAGTAGTATTTTAAGATGTAGTTGCAAGATTTGGTCCACAGTATCAGTGAATGGAAAACCTAGCATCGACAATGTGTAACTTTTTGTAAAATGGTAAGAAGGAAAGAAAATCTTTATGTGCAAGCAAGCAGCAAGAAGATTGTAAAAAGTTTCTATCAGTCTGAAATGTCCTTATATACTCAGCTATCAACGCATCCATTATAATGTCGTCTGCAGTGAACAAACCTGTAATTTGTTAAAAAAAATATGGAGTGAACAGTAATGAGTAACATTGCGAAATAAACTTTTATAAAAACAGCTTTATTAACTCGCGAACAGTCGATGTATCATTAGTTATTGGAAGTACGCCCCGCTGAGAGTTATCGATATTTCATAAAGTATTTTTTTCTTTCGATTGTTCTGGCTAAGGCAATAATTATACGGCATTGAAATCTTGTAATTTCACTTTTAATTTTATTTGAGTGGGTGAATTATTGTGAATTGCTTTTGATTACTGAATAAAACTTTAAGATCAACTGCCTTTATGTTTAATAAAAAGAAACAAAAAAATATTTTTATTTTTGTTTTAGTTTTGTTTTTGCATTTATATATCTAGAATTATCATATTTATATCTTTCAGCAGAACATATTTTAAGAAGTACAATAATACCTTGTAGTAAAATAAGCTTTTTTAAAAACATGCAATAGCACAGAAGCAGACTGCTTTGCTGATGGTTAGAAAAAATATCGGCCTCTTAGAGACGCGTAAAATAGTGTCAGAAAAACTGGAATTTGAGGCCATTAAGTAATAAGAATACACAAATACCCGAAATAGTCGTATTAGTAGTCAAGCTCATAGCTTACATTTAACACGTCTTATAACTTTTCTTTAATTTCATAAGATAGCAAACAAGATGATGCCTGAGAAGACAACTTATCTATTAGTAAACTTATATGTTAATGATGCGTTGCTATCCTTGTAGCGGTATTAATGCCACATGCATAACTTTACCGGCTACCTTACCCTCTAAACTGGAACAATACAATTACAAGCTCTGACTCTATTACGGCAAGAATATGTTAGGATGTGGTAATGCCTTACATAGTCAATCTTTTGCCACTTGCGAGCTGTCTGGCAAAACGACAGATGTTTTATTCTTCAAACCCGGACTATCACTTTCCCTCACCTCTTGAAAGTTGACTGGTAGGAAGGTAATTCTTCTATTTCTGAACCCAGATCAATATGTAGAATGTTGGAGATTTCTTTTTGATAAATAAAAATATACATGTTGATTTCTTGTCAAACAGCTCTTAAAAGTCGAGCTTGGGCTTAATATGAATAGTGACATTATCATCGTGACATCGGCAGAACTTTTCAAGATTCTATCTAGATATAGTACCATTTTTTGCCATTTTGCCATAGCGTCAGTGATTATCAATGATATTTTCCAGCTTGGAGAGTAAAACAACCAGTAACTAAGTGCCTCCGATATTCTATTGGCTTGTGGTTAGGATTAGCACTTTATAAATGATTTTGATCTTAATAGGAGAGGCGGCTACGATATTTTCAATACTCAAACTATAAAATGTTTTATTCAAATAAACCTTTTTAAGCACACATATGTTTTGAAAACAAAAATAAATCTGTTAGATCAACAATACCTATAATTTTATTAAAACTAGACTTAACATTGACTTAAATATTGATTTTAGTATACTGACATCAAAATTAGATATGAGGCCGCAGGGTGTCATAGTAATATTCATGACATGAACAAAGATGGCATTTGCCCCAGGTTCTGTAATCCAGTGGTGTTATTATGCTTTGGAACTTAAATCCTAGCATACCGTTGCATCTAATACGATGTGATTTAGACCTCAGGCGCATAATGTGGTTAAAATTGTGAACGCTTTAACCATGTTTGGAAAATATGGAATTTATTTCTAACTTTGGTACGTAACATGAGTGCGTAAAATACTTCTTTTTATGTTGTTTCGCACAGGATAATCAAAGAAGAAAACAGTTTTCATGAAAATAAGAGAGAAAAGTCGCCTTACACCACCACATTCACGAGCAACAATGCCAAGCTTGCCTGACGAATTGAATCATTTAGGACTCTTACTCATTAAGTTACAATTTACGTGTTATTACGTGTTTATGCGTTTGAGTGCCCTAAAAGCTTCGATTGAAGTTTATTACGTGAATCTCGACAAAGCACAGATGTTGTATCAGAGATAAGTTGTGAGATGTTTGATGTCAATACTTTCTATAATTAACCAATTTCAATGCAGTAAAACTGCAACCTCAAATATCTTTGTATCAGATTAATTAATGAGACCAAATGGGAAGTAGGTATACCTTCCGAAACAAAAAATATTATTCCAAATCGACAGATTTATTTAATAAATGTTCGTCTCTTTGTATGAGTGGTTAGCGGCTCTGACTATCTATGATGTAATCGATAAGGCTCGGGTCTCGGGTTCGATTCCCGACATGGATAGGTATTTGTGCGATGAGCATAACTGTTTGTACTTCTGGGTTTTATTAAAACATCGATGAAATGTACATGTTCATTATTATTTAGTCCAGCACTAACTCTCATATGTATAATTTGGGTTTTTAATAAATACATGGTTCCGTATTTATATAATATGTACTTATTATATGTATTAGTATCTTTGACTAACCTCTCACACAAGCAAACAATTTGCTTACTTTGGAGTCAGATTGATTCGTGTAATTTTTCTAGTATATATTTATTTATGGCCGAGATCTGAGCTAACAAATATAAAAAAACTGCTGAATTGAGAACCTCCTCCATTTTAACTGACTTTCCAAAAATAGCCAGTTTCTCAATTCGGCTGTTTTAAAGATTTTGTTTGAAAAGGCTTAAGAAATTAAATTCAAGACAGCGATAAAATATCGAGTAAATGTATATACTCTTTATGTGGTTCATCACTAGCTCTCATTCTTTTTGGGGCATATGTATACAGGTGTGTCAAGGTATTGTCGTCTCGTCTCATTGACTAATTTGGATCGGCGTCAGTCCAAATCTTCTGTTTATATAAGGAAATATTTTGAAAGTTATATTATTTAAACATTCTATTCAAGCCGATCTCAATTAATTGACCTATATATTTATTATTTATATGTGAAACGAAAATTATGGATTAGGTTCTTTTAAATTATATAAAACATCATACCAATATAGTTTTCTATATTAATACGTGTGAGAAAACTTTGTACACTTGTTTACTAAAGTCGCGCGGACTAGGAGTATGAAATTTGGGGAAGTAGAGATTTTTTTATACATTACATTGTAAAAACATTGACATGACATTAGAAATAAATTAAATAGATTAAAAAAACATAACGCACACTAACATGCGTTTGACACCAACACACACACACACACGTAAGTGCACTTGTTGTACTTCTGCCTTCCCCTTCGGGGAAAATATTGATCAGACTAGTTTGTCAATTTTATTGACGGAATTTATTTAACGTTTGGAGTCAAAGGGGTATTCAATATTATTGCACAATAAAAGTATTGCGCAATGTTTTTGTTGGTTTATGCGGCGCCTTAGTCAGTGCAAACTGAGAAAAGATTTTATCGTTTGGTTGGTTTTTCTTTAACACTACTAGAATTATGGTCGAGTTTCGACCACAGGGCAATCGCTGGTAAATAAAACGGACAAATTACACGAATTGAGCAAATACCTGGTCATTAAAATATATTGTACTGGCTGACCTACGCAAATTCGCCTTTGAGTACATGTAGTTTTTATACAAAAGCCCTGGTTGTTGACTTTTGAAAAAAAGGCCCGGATTTTCAATAATCTCCGTGCCAAATTTCATCAAAATCGGTCCAGTGGCTAAGTCGCAAAAGCGTAACAGACAGACAGATGGACATACAGACTTTCGAACTTATAGTATTTATAAGGATAATAAACAGAACAATTCGGAAATGTTAATGTCTATACTTATCAGTCTTATCACACTACGAATTGCGAATCAGGGCAACATAAACAATCAATATATGTATAACTAAATAAGTTTATTAATAAAAATAACTTTAGCGTAGTAAAACTGTTACTTCAGACGAAACGTATTCTTTGTATATCCGAAACTTTAAAATCTTATAAAAAATTTTAACACACTAATGATCAAAGTATTCCTCAGAGATTTAACACGAAAAATGTCGGAGAAGCGCGAGAAACATTAAACTGATTAATAGTCGTCTGTGAAAAATGTGCAAGTCGTGCGAGTCCAAATTTTAAAAAGAAAGAAAGAAATTATTTATCACAGGATTCAAAAAGTCAAAAATAATGAATCGATTTTCTATATATAAAATAACAATAGAACACCTCGGTGAGTTTCTTATTTATTAATTTTATTTAATATCCACTTTTTTGTTCATTTATTTAATAACAATAAATGAATAAATGATACTTAAAATAATGCACATAATGCCTCTTGTTCATGAAGTGTATTTTTCTCGTAGAAGCACCAGAGCCTGCAGTAGATTTTATCCTATTTTTGTAGAAATAAATTTTGTAGAAAAATTTTAGAAATAAAAATAGTGCTTACTCATGCATTAGCATTGAATCCTGTCAGAAGGATAGCAACGCATTATTACTGTATCATAAAAACCAACAACAAATACCTATTAAAAGTTTAAATGACGGGGGTAAACACAATAAATGAAGTGACGAAGTTTAGAAGAATAAAGTAATGTATTGTATGGATCATTAAATTTTAATCATTCGCTACTACGAGGTGGTACAGAACTTCGAGTCCGCTCTAAAGTTAGTAGCATCTGCCTGTCACGTAAAATTTTCTTTGTTAAGTTTATTAAAACCAAAGATTTTAATGAACTTAACAAAGAAAATTTATTCAACACGACAGAATGAAAGTTTTAAAGGTTTCCCAAGCACGACATAAGTGCTAAAACCCATATACCTATAGGTAACCAAATATTTTGTTTAAAATTTATGTTGATATTCATGTGATAGGTATAAAATTCTACGTTCGAGTTTACCAACTAGTCTGTTGCTTAAACTGGAACACGATAGTAATAAGTTTTGACGCTATTGGGGCACCAAAGAATTACTATCTTAGGAATTTTAATAATGCGGTAATAATAATCATAAAAATAAAAACTTATAACGAGAGTGCTTTATTGAAAACAGCTCTACCATTTTCCTTATAGTAAACTTGTAACCTACAATGCAGCTTTTGCACTAGTCAATCTGAAATATAGTTTGTATGTATTAAATATAATTAAATTCGCCGTGTTGGTCCCGGCCTCCTTTGAAGAATAGGCCAACTGCCGTTCTGCCAGGCAGGTCGTAAAAGGCGACCGATTGGCTATCGAGTCACTACCATCGTGGCTATTAGGTGGTAGAGTTCTGCATTGTCAAAAAAAAATAAAAAAATAAATAAATAAATAAATATATATATATATATATATATATATATATATATATATATATATATATATATATATATATATATATATATATATATATATATATATATATATATATATATATATATATATATATATATATATATATATATATATTATATCATAAGATAGCAAACAAGCAGATGGGTCTCCTGATGGAAAGAGTCAACCATCGCCTATAGATACCAAAGATGTTAATGGTTCGTTGCTATCTTGTGGCGAGGTCTAATGCCACATGCATAAGTTTACCGGCTACCTTACCCTCCAAACCGGAACACGACAGCGACAAGCACTGACGCTATTGCGGCAGGAATAGGTAAGGCGGTGGTACCAGACCCAGGCGAGACAATGCAGAACTCTACCACCTAGTAGCCACGATGGTAGTGACTCGATAGCCAATCGGTCGCCTTTTACGACCTGCCTGGTAGAACGGCAGTTGGCCTATTCTTCAAAGGAGGCCGGGACCAACACGGAGACCCGGAACTACTCCTTGGTATAATAGACAACAGCTTTCAACTCATGGCTAAAACAAGGCGCATCACCAGTGTCATACAGAGCTGTACTTTATTTCTCAAAAACAGTGTTGAGTGCGATGACCGGCGATTAGCCGTGGCTTTTTTATAGGCGCGTCGACGCAAGCGCAGGATGTTTGTACGTGACTTAGTTATTAGTTTGAACTGAACGGTCTTGCCATTAATATAAGACGATTTTTTACTTAATAACAATTTACTCGATACTTCTTAATTGACAAAAGACCAGTTTTTGTTTGGTTTAAATTAGCAGCATGGCTTTTAAGTGAGTCGCTCTATGGAGTTGTTTTTTAACGCACAATACTAGTACTACCGTTTTTAGGGTTCCGTACCTAAAGAGTAAAACGGGACCCTATTACTAAGACTCTGCTATTAGTCCGTTTATCCGTCTAACACCAGGCTGTATTCCATGAACCGTGATAGTTAGACAGTAGAAGTTTTCACAGATGATATACCTATTTTTGTTGCCGCTATAACAACAAGCACTAAAAAATAGAATAAAATAAACATTTAACAAGGCTCTTATACAATAAACGTGATTTTTCCCCCTCAATTTTATAGAACACACTTTTGGCGAGGCTAATTTGTATCGTCTAAACGCGCGACGCGTAGGCCGCGAGTGATATGAATATATTTTTTCGTACCTTCCGTTCCTCGTTCTCCAGTCACCTGAGGCACAGTATACTGTCACCAGTCGGAGATATCGCGTCCGTGAGAGGTGTCTATGTGTGCTATGCTCGAATATTACTTGTATGTAACATTGACTTCTGTTAGTTTCTAAGTATTCTGTGCCTGAGGAATGAATATTGGCGCGAACACTGTGTGCGAGTCCAATTCGCATTTGGCATTCGTACCTGGCAAAACGTCAGATGATCTTTTCTTTAAAGGCTGACATGGGGTAACTATTCTGAAAGTTTCTAGAATAAAATAGAGTAAACGTGTGTAAAATATTACTACGCATATTAATTGCGACACAGACCACAAAACTCAGATTTCTATTAAGACTATTTGTGCGGCGTCATTGATATTACAATCCTTTATTGTCGAGGTTTCGATCCAATTAAAATCTAATAATGGTTATAATATTAGCTTAACAATATTTTTTGTTGTTGTGATGATTTCATAATCAACGGAGTCATAGATGGAGGAGGTTTTATTTGTACTAGTGATTGCGTAGAGGTCGAATTTTGACTGTACCTTCACGCCCTAACCCCGAAGAGTTAGGCAGAGGTACAACAAGTGTACCCACGATTAACCGAAGATACTTGGTCCCACAATGTGATAAGTGGCAAGCTTATCGCCAAACGGGCACTTTCCAATCTCGGGCAAAGTTATTTTTATTATAAAACTGAAAAAACACATTTTTGAATCTCTTGACACGGGAACCGAACCCGGGACCTCCTGGGGTCAACACCGGCACCGGATCACTAGACCACATAAGCGACTTTTGATTATAATATTTTTATTTAAATTTTAGCACTCTCTACTTCTACACATAAACAATAAGTATCTACGTTAAATACCAGAGTTATTCGTGTGCGAAATTTTCATAAAATTTTCCCCCTGTGTTGCTACTTAGCGGTTCAAGTAATCTACAAACGCTACCAGAAAAATAATAAAAAATGGAAAAAAATGAAATTCAAAATAAAAACCTAAATCGCGATATCACAATTATTTATCTTGAACACACTATATACAAGTTTCAACGCTTCTCAAATGGACTTCGGTCCCCAGGCAGTACACCTTGCCTGTCTGGGAGGATCTTTATTTTCCCCTTCCTTGTCCTTGTGTGACGTCATCAACCTTAACAGTTAAGACGTCACCTGACAAGAAGCTGGCCCGCTGGTTCCATCACTATGGCCCTTTAGCGGTACGGACCAGCAGCGTCACACTTCAGACCCCTTTTGAAGAATTGACTAGCTGCCGTTCTGGCAGGCAGTAAGAGGCGAACTATAACCCGCCCAATCAAGGTACGCTACGCCTTTGCTTACGCAGTAATTTTTTTCTACCTGTAGATAATATCACAGTCTGCTCGTGACCACGGTCAATGTAACTTGGCCGAAACGTCGAGCTTTAAAAGTAAGTTCTATATATGTACGCGTTTTTAACCCGTTTATATATTTTTAAAAATATTACAGTGCCTGATCTCCAGGACAATATTCCCACCAACAGTCATAGGCGGCTTTGTATAAGCAATCGACGGGGTTCGTGTTCGATTTCCGAAAGCAACAAGCATTTGTGTGGTAATTTTAAAGTCATTCAGGATTTAGGTTAGGTAAGGTTAGGATTTAGGATAAAAATAATTTTGGTGTTTGCTACCCGTGATCCAAAGATGGCAGTATAGCAGGATGGTAATGCAATTGCAATAAGTCAGTTAAGGTGGCTGATAAAATTCCCTTACATTCCAGTCTCCATACTGGAATACTGCAGTGACAAGCACAGACATTGGTATGACAGGATTAGTTAAAACAGTGGTACCAAACCTCTACGAGACGTACCAGTAAATGCCACCTAGCTGCCTGGCAAAATGACAGATTGTGTAAAAAAACCATCTCCAGTCGTGAGTCTGTTGATTATAAATCTTATCAAGTTAATATTTTAACCATTATTACATTTAATTACGTCAAAGCCTAATTGTAGACACCGATGACTCCGCACAAATAGTAGTCAGCGGTGGTCTTAATAAAGGTATGTTTTGTGATCAGAATGAATACTTATTTATTCCCGCGTCTAATTATCACGGTTCACGAGATACAGCCTAGCATGACAGCATACAGACAGACGCACGGGCAGTGGAGCCTTACTAATATGGTCCCATGATACCTTTTTGTACGGAACCCTAAAAAAATGAAAAAAAGAAACATGTCATTACCATTATGACTATTAGTTAATAGAGTTCCGAAACCCCTCGCTTCAGTTCAGTACGTACGCTTTAACTACATATTTCTTGCCGCAATAGTCTCCACGCTTGTCGCTATTTTGTTTCGGTTTGGAGGGCAAGGTATTCGGTAAACTTATGCATGTGATATTACAATACCGCCATCTTTTGTAGCGAGTGATTAGTAATCAGAGTTTATTCACTTTTACTACGCTAATTTACTAATCACTCGCACTAATCAGCGGCTGTCTACACGTGTTTTTGTTTAATACTAAGCACCTGCATATAACACTCGCTCTCGCATTAATTAAAGTGTAACTGGGCCCTTAGTGCGACATTTTGTTAATAGCGTGTAGCGTGACGTCGCGAGTTACCATTCCGCCATATGTAGAGAAAGAGACAACCATCACCTACATCGCGGTCAGATTATCTTGACGCATGCCGTTGATGACGTCACTTGACGCAAAAACGTAACAATCATGACAAAAACAATATAACAATAACAGAAAACTAACCGAATTATCTACGCGCGTATCGGTAACAAAAATGCTGACCATGGCCATACTGACACTTATATTATTAACCGGGCGAGCTAAGGAAAGCCCCGCCTTACATTCCAGATATGCGTCAAGTTAACGTGACCGCGTTGTACAAACACCAAAGATGTTAATGGTGCGTTGCTATCCGAGAGGCAGACACATGCATTTTACCGCCTACATTAACTTCAGAACAAGAATATGACAGTAACAAGGACCTTTGCTATTGCATCAAGAAAAGGTAAAGCGATTGTACGAAGCCCGGGCTAAGCGTTGGAAAAGTTTAGAGTTACAATGGTAGAGATAAGTTTGGGCAATCATTCATTTGTACAAACTGCCTGGTAAAATAGCAGTGATATATTTTTTTAAAGGTTCTCGCACCAATACAGGGGATTATTTAATTGCACGCATATTGTACGTGTAGCTATTAACTTGTACAATCAATTCCTATAGAGTGGACTTCGATAAAAAATGCTCATGACACACCGCAATTAATAGTCATTTCTGTACGGATAAATAAGTAGAATCTAGAGAGCAGGGTGACGTCAACGTCGCGAATGCCAAGTGGCCGGACAAGGCCTTGCGACACCTACACCTACGATTAATGACCAATCTCGGATAGTATTTTAAACATAAAACATCTTTATACAATTTATACTTGTATTAAATACATTTATAAGTGTCTTTAATATACATCCGGATATAACGACTTCATTTATAATGGCAAATTGTTTTTGAAGATGAAAATAAAAACTGAAGTGAGGTTCCATACAGATAAACTATGAGAACAAATCCGTATATTTGGTACTAATTCAGTTTAAGTGACTGATTGCCAATAGCGATATTTTTTGAAAATAAATCATCCGGTTAGAAACGACACGCAAAGTTTTGTTTACAAAACCTTCGCATTTTAAATATTATCTACCTTGTCGTCTCGTTCGCTCACAATAGTATTCGAAATTCTTACTATCAAAGTACAGAGGTGCAAACTAAAATTACAGACTTACTTCGACAGTGAATAACATGTACCTATAGTTTTTTTTATATCATAAGATAGCAAACAAACAGATGGCTCTCCTAAGGGAAAAGGGCAACCATCACATATAGACACCAAAGATGTTATGGTGCGTTCTATTCTTGTGGCGGGGTCTAATGCCTCAGCCGCACTTGCGTCTATTGTCACAAAGCTTTGTGCAATGACACGATAAATGCAGATGTGACCTCTACATTTATCGTGTTACTGCACGAAGCTTTAGTGCTACATGCATAAGTTTACTGGCTACCTTACCTTCCAAAATCGGAACACGATAGTGAAAAGCATTGACGCTATTGCGGTAGGAATAGGTAATACGGTGGTACCAGACCCGGGCGAGACAATGCAGAACTCTACCACCTAGTAGCCACGATGGTAGTGAATCCCATCACCAATCGTTCGCTTCTTACGAACTGCCTGATAGAACGGCAGATGGTCTATTCTTTAAAGAAGCCGGGAAGTTATTTTTCGTTAACATTAATACATATTATTTTGCATTATTTGCTAGCCTGATGTTTTGTGCGTCGACTGGTTAAAATCACGTGATATCGCCAGCCTCTTGATCGTCGTTATAATTCGAATTTTACTCTACTTTTAACTAATAAGTACCTTTGCGTAATTACTAATCAAAAATATGAATTGCACAGCAACCGTATGTTTAACGTGAACAAAAAGTATTATACTTAAATGCATAATATTATTTACAAGTGTTTGCCCAATTAACACCGGTAAACTAGTAAAATACTAGTAAACACTACTGGCTACACTATTAACTATGACTGTTTTCTAAAATGATAAAAGAGATGAGATAAAATTTGGGCTCAAATTTACTGATGTTCAGTTGGAATGTAAGTCGTAAGTGATTAGTAATCAATAATCATATTTTGTACTAATTTTCCTGCACTACAGTCTACAACACTAGGGGCCTCTTTCTCCATGTCTGAGTAAAGTCTCAAGTAACTACTTATTAATTAGTACTAACTAGCAATTAAAACCACCCAGTAACTTACTTCGATTTCACATTCGTAAAGTGACCTATAAGTAGTTACCTTATGATTAGTGGAATGATTTTGAGTGATTTCAAATACATTCACACCAATCGTTCTTTACAAAGTCAATTTTGACATATCTGATACTTCGTAGCTAATAATTTCTGTATACTGTGATCACTGGTCAGATATTTTTATTTACTGGTCTATGTTTAGTTCTGGGAAAATTTTATTTGAACAAGCTTAAGTACATATGTATTTGATTACTTTTAAGTAATAATGGAAAAAGACAAATCATTATAATATTAGCATTATTTCTGAAATGATAAATTTTGATAAACATACTTACTAATTAAAATAATGGTTGCTGTATTATATGTACATATGTATATGTATATTTACCGCCCCGACTCGACTGTCAAGTGGTTAGTGTACCCACCTAATCAAAAATCGACGGAGCTCGGGTGCGTTTCCCGATAGGTTTATGTTGTGAGCATAAATGTTTGTATTTCTGGGTTTGCGTGTTTATTACGTATGTTACAGTATTTATTAATTATTAGCACCCATAACACAAGCAAATAGTTTGCTTACTTAGGGGTTATATCAATTCGTGTGATTTGTCCATTGATATTATTTTTATATATGTACCAGTTAGGGTGGTTTTTTTTGCGATTATTTTTTTTTCGCTCCCATCCCGAAATTTTGTTGTAAATACACCCAAAAAAATTTTTTGAAAGTATGAGCCCTTAATATTAATATTAAGTACTCCTACACAGCGTGTGAAGATTTCCCATTTGAAATATACGAGAACTTTCATTTTTTTTTAATTTCTATAGCTCAGTGGCATTTCATAGCATCGCTTTGACCATGGACGAGTTTTTTTCAGAATTGAATGCTCTACAAAAGTGTCCATTGTCGCGAAGTCGTAACTTATACTGGCGGGGTAGTACGGACCGCCAAAACGAATTTTTCATAGAATTTTTGTTTTTTCACTCATTATCTCATAAACAACAAGACATACAAAAAAATGTAAAAGATAATTTTGTAGGAAATTCAATTTTCTACAAAAAAGGTCATTAGCACCAAATCACTAAGATCGATATTTTCTGAGATATTAGTCATTGTAGTTTATGTAGCATTGAATTTCCACAAAATGTTTCCACAAGATTTGATTCAACATTTTGTGGAAATTCAATGCTACGTAAACTTCAATGACTAATATCTCAGAAAATATCGTTCTTAGTGATGTGTTTAGTATGAGTTACGACTTCGCGACAATGGACACTTTTGTAGAGCATTCAATTCTGAAAAAAACCCGTCCATGGTCAAAGCGATGCTATGAAATGTCACTGAGCTATAGAAATTTAAAAAAAAATGAAAGTTCTCGTATATTTCAAATGGGAAATCTTCACACGCTGCGTAGGAGTACTTAATATTAATATTAAGGGCTCATACTTTCAGGGAATTTTTTTGGGTGTATTTCCAACAAAATTTCGGGATGGGAGCGAAAAAAAAAATAGTCGCAAAAAAAAGCACCCTAATGTACCTACATAACAGACTTATAAAATTGAAAATGTCATTTTAATGAATATACCTACTTATTATTTAATTAAGTTTATTTAAATGATAATTTATCTTTGGGTATTTTATGTTATTCAATCTTTTATCAGGCTGTGAATATATCTGGCTGCTAATTTTGGAGGGCTTGCCCTAAAATCTGTATCATTTAAGAATGTTGAAATAATCAACACGTGGTCATAAGATTCAGCATCGCCGTCTTCCAATTAAAGGTGTTTTATTTCATCCAATCGATGTTCCATTAAATCCACTAAATCTTTTTTATCAAAAAAAAAAACACCTTTTTATAATATAAAATACCTACTTTAATGCTCATAATATATTAACAAATGACAAATAACACACTAGGTACAGAATATCCTTAATTGTCGATTAAAGCAGATACTCGACACTCTTACTCACATGTAAGTTACCGACAACTTTAATTGCCCAGTAACGTTATTCAGACTTTGTGATATAGGTTTCTGCATTTACTCAAAACTTTACTGAGCGGCTAGCTTACTTGTAACTTTATTCAGTCTTGGTGAAAGAGGCCCTAGATCTTATTAAACCAACAAGTGCAAGTAAAGTTCATTAAAAAGCTATTATAAAAGGCTGCTAGTTAGCTTTCTGCTATTTTCATAATTAGAATTATTATTATATTATTATGCAGTGTTACAGAAGCTATTAGCGTACGCGCATGAAATTGTTCATAAAAAGTGTTAATACGGGTGAGATAAGTTGGAAAGAGTTATTTTCAACAATCCCGGGCGCGTTTAAGACTTAATTGTTTGAAGTAATGGTAATAAATGTACTTAAGGTTGAAGTTGTAGCTGTAAATCTATTTGTGGAAAATTGTTTTCTTGGCTTTTTGTAATAAGTATTGTGTTAACTGGATAGTAGTATATCTTTTCTGTACAACATTTTTTTAGTTTTTTTCCTTCCCTAATAGCGTCAATGCTTATTGTCGTGTTTCAGTTTGCTGGGTAAGGTAACCGGTAAGCTTATGCATTTGGCATTATATGCGCCACACAATACATATATTTGGTGTCTATTGGCAATGGTTATATCTATACATATAATAAAATCGTAGGAAAGTCAAAACTGTACATTGAATATTTTTTTAAAAGAATACTTGGGGCGTGATCTATAATCGATATCGAAGCCAAAAATATAGTTTTTAGAGTTTTTGTCTGTTTGTCTGTTTATCTGTTTATCTGTTTGTCTGTATGTATGTCCGGGGTAAACTCAAAAAGTACTGCATGGATTTACTTCAAATTTTGCATGAATATTACTAACAGGTCGGGTCAACATATAGGCTACATATTATCACGCTATCACCTAGCGGGGAGGTGCTGTGCGGAGTAAACGAAGTCCGCGCGGACGAAGTCGCTGGCAACAGCTAGTTATTCAATAAGGATGCTCTTCGTCGTCAACTTTATCAACGTCTGCTTAGATACTTTTTTATTTTAAACCTGGTAGCGATTTATACATATAGCGCTATTTCATAATTTTTGAAGTACTCTTAATCGTTGCTAATAAATGATAAATTAAGTAGAATATGTGTACTGACAAGAATATTACACCTAATAGAAATATTTGCAAAATAAGGCGTAAAAAATATCGTAAAGCACTTTTTAATGTTTGGTTCTATGTGGTCTATGGTTTGGCATTCAGTCGTCCAATTTTAAAAGGTGGTAGGTACTATGTGAGATATTCATTTTTATCCGTATGGAATTAGTGTCTTGTATATATATGTTAGCAAAAACACATTTTTTTTAAAAAAGATATGCATCTTGGTTGCTAATACTGGATCTCTATATATATTTTATATACATCAATTCATTTCCAACAATATACAGAGTCTAAGTAACTTGGTACCTATCATTTAAAATTATTGAGCTGCGTACTAAAATTATACACGTATTATATGTACAAATAAAGAAAATAAAATCGGATTTCAAAACTACATTTATCTGGTACTAACATAATGCAAGCAATAACAAACAAAAATTTACGATGTGTTTATGTGTCTGAAGAAACATTAATACACTCGCGAGCGCAAATATAGGATTGATTTAATTTATAAGTATTAGTAAACTCAATTGATTACATTTTAAAAGGATTAATTTTAAAACTAAAAAGGTAGAGCGTTAAAACATAATTGGTTATGTCCGTATCTCCAAAGAGGTAGAAAGAGGTTCAACTATGTACAGTAGACATTGTTTTACTTCCTATTTTATGATAAACGACAGCTCGATTGTTCAATCCGGTACATTTTAGAATTTTTATATAACAGTATGGCAATCAAATAGAGGACTCTCCTGATGAATGAGATAACCAGTGCCATTAGACACCAAAGAGTTTAGTGGTGCCTACTCATTTATGTGGCGGGATTTAATGCCATATGTATATACGGGCTATGTTACGCTCCAAACTGAAACACGATAGTAACAAATACTGACGTTATTATGGCATGAATAGGTAAGGCGATGTTACTGGAACAGGATTGCACAATATGTTTAACAGCTACCTTACCCTCCAAACTGAAACATCGCACTGAGAAGCAATGACGCTATTACTCTACTACTTAGTAGTTACAATGGTAGTAACACAATGGTAGTGGCAAATTGTTAACTTTATATGAATTGACTGGGAGAAAGGCTGTCTTGAAAGATAATCTTCTCTCGAGAGCCTGGAGCAACACAGGGGAAAATAAGTTATTTTTGACAACATTCTAAAATTTTATAGGGCGATGTGTGATGAGTGATTCACATTAATTACTATTGTCTTGGCACCAGCTATTAAATCAAAGGAGCGACAAAAAATTATTTGAACGTGCGCCATTAAAAATAAAATAAATTGCAATTGTGTCTCAAACAATAATTACAAGTTCAATTAAAACACTCCTGTTGTGAATTCAGAAGATTAAATAACTACGTACATTAAAGACTTTTAATTTCAATATATGTGTATGAATGAAGTTGACCTTCACGTTAATCTCTTGGAGTTTTAAATGTTAAATATGTAGAAGTTTTGACTACAAACATTTATAAATCTTATTTAGGTGAGTAGCTTGATAAAGAGCGTCATGTGTTTTGACATGTTTTTCAATGTTCATAATTTTTATCAAACAAATATTTGTTTAAACAATTATAATAACATGTCTAATAAATGTTCCCCAGCTGAACTCATTATATTTTATTGGTAAATTAAATTATTACTTACAGTATATTAATTAGGTAGTATTATTTGTTATATTTCTAAATCTCGAGTTTAGATTAGATTATTCAATATACTATTATTCCTTAAATGATAAAATTTAACGTAATATTTGGCTATTGGCGTTTTAATATTTATTAAGATGCTATTTAAAGTATATTTATTATGTTTATTAATTAATACCTGACGGTTTTCATTAAGTATTAACTATGCAAGTTGCAAACAACAGTATTATTTTTGCTCGTCAGTGTACAGAACCCATTTCAGGTTTGTTTCTTTTGCATTCTACGAGTACATTTGTAAAAATGTTGCCGCTAAACATGGTGAGGTCTGCTTTTTAACCTGCAGCTACAAACCGAGATGTAATATTATGATATCAACTTCAATTTACAAAGAGTTTTATAAGAGGGTACACTTGGGCTACATTACGATCAGCCATTTTTTTCTTTTTACATTGTAACACTTTAAATGGCAAGTATAATAACATGGGTTATTTTTGTATTGTGTACGTGAATTTTACACTTAAAATGTTGGAAGCGAGGCTGTAGTTAGGAATTTATTTCTAGGGCGTTCAATATTGATTATCGATAGTCAGAAATTTGGTCATTTCATTTAATGAACCCAGATGTTGAGTGCTAAGTAAGTTAATATTTTCACGCCCATATCCCTGAAGGGATAGGCAGAGGTACAACATGTGCACCCACGATTAGCCGAAGATACTTGGTCCCACAAATATGATAGGTGGCAAGCCTATCGCCAACCGGGCACTTTCCAATCCCGGGCAACTTTGTGCTTCTCAGAAAACTGAAAAAACCCGTTTTTTTTTAATGTGCCCGACCCGGGAATCGAACCCAGGACCTCATGTGGTCAACGCCAACACTGGACCGCTAGACCACAGAGGCGACATGTTGAGTGCTCTTGTCATGAAAATCCCGAATAGAACCTTACATAAAAATATACCATATATATATTACATACTAAAATTTATATATACATATATCCAGGTCTATCATGTTGAAGGCGATAAAAGCCAATTATGAATTCCATAACGGTAGCAAAGTTCTAAGTCCTAGGACTGGGAGATTGAAAAAAAAACAAGTTGTGGTAAAGTGAAAACGCCGAGAGACCAGACTGGGCAAAAGCACGAAGGAGTCCCCAAAAAAATATAACTAACGTGACAAGGAGCAGCAACGCACTAGCAGCAACCATAACATTTTAATTTATTTAGAAAAACTGTCTTCATCGAGATGATAATCATTATTTTCCTTGTATTGGACAGCAAACGAGGAGATGGCTCTGAGAAAAAGAGTTGACCATCGCCTAGATACCGAAGATGTTAATTTTTAGGATTCCTGAGAGCTAAGTGTGAGTTTTTCTTTTCGCATTCGATCGTGAGCGCGTTTCGAGTTTACTAGGAATTTGTATGTGATTTGTACAGCGGCACCTAGTGGTAAACTGGTTTCTCACGTTTACCACTAGGTGGCGCTGTACAAATCACATACAAATTCCTAGTAAACTCCAAACGCGCTCACGATCGAATGCGAAAAGAAAAACTCACACTTAGCACTCTGCTTGCTACCATACCTAGTACCGATACTATGCGACGGAAATAGGTAAGACGGTGACACCAAACAGATAGAAAAAAAAACAGATTTGTACCTGGGGAAGATAGCTTTAGTACTTTAGAAAATATTGTGATACGTTGCAAAAGTTTTGTTTTTTTTTCTCATACGTATATACAACGATAATTTATCTAGGTAGATCATAGATACATCGAAATAAATCAGTGTTTGAGTTCTGAGCCTAAGAACCGTTGACCTCCTTATCTCGGTGTGTGCCATCTGTAGAATTGATAAAAAGAAAAAAATATACATATTCACGCATGTAAAGGCCCATACAGAAGCAAAAAATAGCAAGTACCACTGAAGTACCGTTTTGCTTCAAATAGACGTGCTAAGTTATTACACTGGTTGTCTGTATAACGACGAATACCTTCGCAGCGTGCGTTCCGATACGCGGACTAGCTTTTACTATTTTGTTTTTAAGTAATGGTTTATCGTATTAATACAATAGCGTGTTATTCGTACGCATTTTTGTTTTATTTTTATATCGATTTTTATAGACAGACGTCTTTTTATCTGTAAAAGGTGTTGGGTCGTGATATAGATTTACTTTCTCACAGGAACATTCTATATAACTTTTTTCTCGTATTTTAATCTTAAGGTAAAATATTTGCGATGCATTGCCGTGTTCGGTATGCTTGGTTTATAGAGCAAAACATACAATATATCTTTTTAATTCATGGAAAAAATGTGTATATAATAAAAGTCCTTAAGCTTACACGTGTTGGAAGTTCTTACATGGAACATTTGCTGTATGAATTTTAGAACATTTCGATAGGAGTGTCAATTCGCCTATTTGAAAATACATTGTTACGCAGATACCTACTTAATATTAATACTCTTATACTTATACTTTATATTATTACTCTTATTTATATTACACACATATTCTCACGTCAAATCCCAGGTAAGCAGTAGATCTTATTGCCATAAACTACGATTCACGAAAATTTGATTTCTCCATATTCTAGATTGTCTTCATGCTAATGCGCCGATTTTGGAGACTCTTAACAGCACTTCCAGACAGCACTCGATCAATTTAAGTACGATATTATTACGTTAGCCTTATTTTTCCTTGTTACCTATATCTTCCTACATAAATTTGCATGTGATAGGTACATCTGTTTTGTTAATAATTTCTTGCATATACCTTTGCCTATTTTTACACCGATACTTCCTTTCATACCTTCTAACTTACTTTACTATCGCAAAAGCAATTTGCTAGTGTAACACCATAGATTTTTCATAACTACTTTATAACATGTTTTAAAGAACATTTATAAAAAATAATTAAATAGGAATTAAAGATAAGCTTCAAGCATATGCATTGGAACTAGCGGCGGTTTAAGTCCTTAATCCAAATAGAGCGTGATTGTCTTCAGATATTCGTCAAGTTATCTCATTATATAAATTGTTTTCTTAGCTATTTAATGCTAGTTTGCCCCGCCGCGACGTCTGCTTAGACCCTTAGTCCAGCTATGCAGCCACGTGCTTCTTAAAATAAGCTACAAAAATTATATTCACTCGGAATTATTTTTATATTTGGCATTTCATCGCTTCTTGCTACCTATCGCCTTAAAATAAAATTCGTTCTTAAAAATTGTAGTTAAAAATGGATTTACAAAATACCTATCTTGCCATCTACCATCTATTTGGTTTGGAGGTAATATACTCGTAGAGTAAGCAATTAAAGGGTTTTTGAGAGTAGCGATCCCAAATGTTGAAAAATTTGATGATTATTTTGATAAAATCTACCCTCAGCTGAATCAATCCCTCTACCCCCAAAAATAAAGTCACTGAATCAAGTTCCCCTACTAAACAAAATGCTGGTTGTTCTATATAGCACACCACTATAGGACTATTTCGGGTGCTTTCAGGGACTAACAGCGATTCGTGTAACCATCGGCCTAAAGTAATTGTCCTCGCACATGCGATGCGATGCGATGCGAAGATTATACCTGCTATCACTCGATCGATCACGCAGATAGCGTGCAATTATATTCTTTTTGGCATAATCAAGAAGATGTAATGAGAAATAATTAGAATAATTATATACTTCCTACATTTATAGCTGATGTTTACGACGTACGGTGATCGGTGGCCATCTTTTCATTTGAATCAGTATTGACCGGAAATTGGCTATAATTACAGAGTAAAGAAGCATGCATTATATTTATACTTTAATAACTATAAAAAAAAACGTAACAACAACGTATATAGAATCGAGGTCACATAAAAATAAATTATTTTTTTACTTCTACTACATTGATATAAAAAACCCAAGCCAAAATTTGCCATATCTATAACTACTTAAATGAAATTAGGGACACTTTTGAGTGTCAGTTTTGTTCGGGACTGTGCACCTAGGGTTTTTATAGTAATGTTCTACTTGTATGAAGTATAGTAGGAGCCGTCAAATAAATGTCCTCTATCATACTAGTTTAATGAACTAAAAAATGTTTTTTTAGTAAGAATATAATTATACACGGGGTGTTACAATTACTAATAAACGGTGTCTATATTTTCTACTAGCTGTTGCCAGCGACTTCGTCCGCGCGGAGTTCGTTTACTCCGCACAGCCTGTCCCCCGTAGGTGATAGTGTGATAATATGTAGCCTATATGTTGACCCGACCTATTAGTAATATTCATACAAAATTTGAAGTAAATCCATGCAGTACTTTTTGAGTTTACCCCGGACATACATACAGACAAACACAAACAGACAAAAATTCTAAAAACTATATTTTTGGCTTCGATATCGATTGTAGATCACGCCCCAAGTATTCTTTTAAAAAAATATTCAATGTGCAGTTTTGACTTTCCTACGATTTTATTATATGTACGTGGATAGATTAGTACCTGGATGACCAAGCTCGTCTCGGTCATCCATCAAATGAAACCAAGCTAGGCCGATTTATTGCCAACCGTGCTACAATTTATCTCCACTAATTTAGAAACAGCTAATACTGAAAATTTGGCTTTTTTACTTTTTTTTAGTTTAAAAAAATGTCTCTTCGTTCTTAATTTCACGATTAGGTTTATTCGTTTTCTCAATTGATTAACCGTCAGTTATGGGAAATCGTTAAGCCTTATGACATTCAGATCCCTTTGCTTTGAACTAAGAATAAGGAAAATAATGTAGCGCTTATTTTTCTTTAAATGCTTTATTAATTCATTCACATATCAGTCATCAAACAGCAGGCTCCGAAGTGAGGCGCTAGTTAAAAACGATGTACCTACCTACCATTTGATACAAATGTAATTAACGTGATAAAGATTGTTTAATACAATAATAATAATAAATATCATTGGACAAATTACACGAATTGATCTAACCCCAAAGTAAGCAAATTATAAGTATGCTTGTAGTATTGGTGCCAGTCAACGATACTAATACATGGAAATACATATATAAATACTCTAATATATTCAATAAACACCCAAACCCAGAAATACAAACATCTCTACTCATCACACAAATGCCTGTCCCTGCCGGGAAACAAACCCGGACTCCATTGATTGCGTAGTCAAGGTCGCAAACCACTCGACCAATGGGGCGGTCAAATATATAATAATAATTAATACTCCTAATAATAATAATAAGGAATAATTTGTACTCCTGTTTTTCAAATTTCATTTCACATTCCAGAAACATCCTGAATGTTATTAGCTAAAACTGTTTTTACATGCAATGCAGCAGGGAAACATTCTGGATGATGCAGTGCTTAGCCAAACCGGTTGGGTTTTGCATGCAATGCAACAGAAAGACTTCCCGAATGATGCTCTAACAAAACGGCTTAGAAAAAACAAGCAAAAAAAATAATTGCAATACTACTTTAATTAAGTTCCGACGACGAAATGGTTCGAATTTACATGATAATAACTCAAAATTAAAAATTGAAAAAACCTATACATTCCCCTATAAGTAGACGACCTTTATTTAAAAACATTTGCAGCGAAAAACACGGAAATAGCCTAGTAATTTCTAATGGGGAATGGGGATCCTGCAGCATTAAAGCCCCGTTTTCTCTTTGATTAGTACGAGTGTGAGTGTTTAATGCAGGTGTTTAGTGTTAAGATAAAAATACGTGAAGACAGCCGGTGATCAGTGTGAGTAATAAGTAATCAGCATCTATTCACTTTTACTACGCTGATTACGAATCACTCGCACTAATCCACGGCTATCTTCACGTATTTTTGGCTTAATACTAAGCACCTGCATTAAACATTTACACTCGTACTAATCAAAGTGAAAACGGGACTTAAGTCAAAGTTACTATTGAAGCAACAGTATATCAAATTTCGTATCGATCAAGCTGTACAAGTTGCTTTTTTTTTATATATCATAAGATAGCAAACAAGCAGATGGGTCTCATGATGGAAAGAGTCAACCATCGCCTATAGACACCAAAGATGTTAATGGTGCGTTGCTATCTTGTGGCGAGGTCTAATGCCACATGCATAAGTTTACCGGCTACCTTACCCTCCAAACCGGAACACGACAGCGACAAGCACTGACGCTATTGCGGCAGGAATAGATAAGGCGGTGGTACCAAACCCGGGCGAGACAATGCAGAACTCTACCACCTAGTAGCCACGATGGTAGTGACTCGATAGCCAATCGGTCGCCTTTTACGACCTGCCTGGCAGAACGGCAGTTGGCCTATTCTACAATGGAGGCCGGGACCAACACGGCGAAAATTACTTTTATTAAGTTTAAAAAAGAGCCGATGATTTTGAAACGGCTGAATATCTTTTATTAAATCATTGCTAAGAACCTTCTCAACAGACAGGAGTTTCAATTAAAAAAAAACCTAACCAAATCGATTGGATCTAAATCAAAGTGTTTAGGAGCTACGATGCCACAGACAGACACACAGATGTGTATCTGCGTATCTGTCTACGTGTCTGTGTACGTCAAAGAGCATATAAACATTACGTGGTGTACGTTCGTTTTTTCGTTTTTTGCGTTGGGAATAAAAATTAATATGTGTTTTCCTTATAAGTGTTAGGATCGTAAATTAAGATGTGTACATGCTGATAGTTACGGAATGTGGAAAAATAGTATCGCCTTTGTTATGGTGAAAGTAGGAAACTGTGACGTAACATCGTAAGTACTATTTTTAATGTTCTACGTTCGCCAAGTGCACATTGCTTGATGTTTAGATACTAGTTTCTGTATAGCAAAGGGTACGGAAACGACGAGATGCCTCTCCGATGGTAAAACATATATCTTCATATTTATATAATTATTCTGTGCGTGTGTTTTGATGAAATTTGGCAACAAAATTGAAGACCTGGGTCTTCAACTACCTCGTTGGCAATTTAAAAAAAAATGAACATATTAATCTACCCGCGAGCGAAGCTTAGCGGGTGAGCTACTTATATTTAAACACTAGACGGCAAAAAACGAAAGGTAACGAAAAAAAAATTAAAGTGAGTTTGTAGGAAGTAATCTCAGGTTTACATAACCGATTTTGAAAAAAGCGACATTAGACCAGATTAGAAAATATCTAAATTTCAGTTGGGCGATTTTGTGAAATGTCTCATAATACGTGAAGGGAAACCCCCCCCCCCCCCCCCCCCGTTTTTGGACCCCTTTTTAAGACTTACAGTGGTCTATGAAATTGGGCATAGTTCAAGTTTATATTGTGGAGGACTGCAGAAACCTAATAATTTTTAATAAAAAGCATTGGAAATACATTGCATTAATTAAATTATAAATTTAAATTATAAATATTAAATTAATAAAAATAAACATTACACACACTACGGTCATGTGACATACATTGGATATAATGTACACATGCATAGATATCATTTTATTTACGGATGTTAGTTCTCAAACTAAGAGATTTTATCATATAGCCTATGGTCGAATTTCGGCCACAGGCGATCGCTAGTATAAATAAATAAAGAAGTCTGCTATTATGCGCGTATTAAGCAAAAGCCACCGTGAATTTTTAAATATTTGGTCCTTATCTTACAAAATTAGCACGATGTTTTCATCCATCCATTAATTATAAATGCGACAGTAACTCGGTCAATCTGTCTGCCTGTCTCTTCTTCATGCCTTAATCACTGAACCGATTTGGATGAAATTTAGTACAAAGTTAGTTTGAGACCCAAGAAAGGACATAGAATAGTTTTTATCCCGAAAATCTCACGGGAAAGCGAACTATGAGGGTAAAACCCCGAGAATGTCTATCATTATACCTTTTTTCACGCGGATGAAGTCGCGAGCACAGCTATATACAGTTATTAAAATTGTAAGAAATTCTGTTCTTAATTTTGTGTGTTAGCGACGTGTACAAGTAGAATATTCCTGCCGCAATAGCGTCAGTGCTTGTGTCACTGTGGGGTTCCGGTTTGAAGGGTAAGGTAGCCGGTAAATTTGTGCATGTAGCATTAGACCTCGCCACAAGATAGCAACGCACCATTAACATCTTTAGTGTCTATAGGCGATGGTTGACTTTTTCATCAGGAGATTTATCTGCTTATTTGCTATCTTATGATATAAAAAAAAACATTATTTCTTAAACGATGTAAGTTATTCGTGAATTTACATTTTAAAATATTATACCTACGAAACTGGAAAAAATATTAGCATACGTGTTTTTTTCACGTTTTGAACATACTAATTCAATGACATCTTTCTATAATAAATATAAAATGTTTAAGATTAGGTATTTGTTCCATAAGTTTTAGGATACGGAGGCCTCAAAACCTGTATATGTGAGTAACAAAAACCCTGTCTGACCCGAAAGTGACATAATAGTTGAGTCGATAACATTAGAAAAAATTATAATAAAATGATTATAGGTATATATGAAAATGGAAATATTATGGTATAATTTTCAAATTAATTTTTAGATGATCGTATATATCTTTAAATTTAGTGAGTATTTTAAACTGGAAAATATCACAGAATATAATAGAATAGTACTACAAAATACCCGAATAGTAGCCGACGCGGCATGGAGGCGGCCACGTCTTCAAATACCCCGCATTTTACTAAGACTTACATATACCAGAGATCAGTATATTATATTTTCCTATTCTCTGCATATACTAAGAATAAGGTAATGTTTAAAAGTAGGTAATCAGTCCAGTCCAAAAGTCCAGTCAACCAGAAAGGCTGGATTAAACGCGTGTGAATGACATTTGACATGGATAGATTATAATAAGGAATAACGAGTAGGCTATTACTTTTATCCCGGAAACATACTTTGATCCCGTAGAAAACTTTTATAGTGCATGTGGTGTGCACTTAATTATATATATGTATTTAATATTCTGCATTTCTTTCATACATCCTCGCCTTTTTGTGTTTGTTTTAAGAAATATCTTACAAAGAAATATTAAATAAATAAATGTAAATATTAAGCACGTGTTTGCAAGGAAAATATAAATAATCTGTCTCAAACAACACAAATTATGTTAAAATAATTATCTAGAAAACTGAATGGGAACATAAGACCGATGATATCCTTTTGTATAACCCTTTATTCATTATTCGCACAATGAGATATCGATCTATCGATTCGAATCGCACATTATCGATCATTTTTCATTACGGTCATGCCTCGTACGTTTTGTACTTAAAATTAGTACGAACAAAGCAAAATTTATTTTAAATTTATCAAAATAAGGACTATAATGTCGGTAATATTACAAAATTGACTACAACAAAAGACAACTTTGTAATGTATGAGAGTCCACAATCCAGACCAGTGTTTTTACACCTCGTTTTAATAGCGACGTAGAGTACGTACTTGAAAAAGGACAGATACTCACCTACTATTTTTTTTAAATCCGCACGCAGCTCTTGCTTATATCTTGATTGTGTATAGACAGTAAAATAGGTAGGTTCAGGTGCCTGTTTGCTAACATCCATATTTCTTAAGCGGGACTCAATCATTTCAATAATTATTATTTTTTAAGAAAATAATAAATAAATAAATATTCACGGGACAAATTACACTTACTGATCTAACCCCAAAGTAAGCAAATTATTTGCTTGTGTTATGGGTGTCAGTCAGCGATACTAATACATAGAAATACATATATAAATAGTAGGATATATTTAATAAACACCCAAACCCGGAAATACAAACTTTTATGCTCATCACACAAATGCTTGTCCCCGTCGGGGATCGAACCCGAGCCCCGTTGATTGCGTAGTCAGGGTCGCTAACCACTCGACCAACGGGGCGGTAATAATAATTTTATGTATGGGATTGCTATCATTCAATTGTATTTTGTTGTATATTTTTGTATTTTCGTCAAGTGAGATTATGGTACATGTACCTATATACAATAATAAAATTATTACGTTTAATCAATGACGTGTACAATGACGTGTATAATATTCGTGTACTCGTCATTGCGTTTAATGCAATAAATATTACGTTTATTATAAGTTTGCTCACACTGATCACGGCCCATCTGGGAATTGGAAGCCGAAGTACCGTTCATTGGTGTGAAACGGAACGTCTATGCACATTCAATTACTCTGTATGGCTTGCAAGAGGTCGAGGCGTGAAATTGGTGTACGGTTTTAGTTAGGTATTAAAATTTTAGTTACATAACTAAAACAAATTAAATCTTAGATAACAAACGAAACACGATTACCTGTCTAATTTATATTTTTTAGAGATTTTATTAAAACTGATATAATGACAAAGTTGGGGTAAGGAAAATCGAGAACTTGAGTTTAGTGCTTTAAATACTACACAACGCATGATGTATGTTATAATATATTGCGTTGAATGAAACTCAGCTAGATCGAAGCGAACTGTCAACTGTCAGTTGACACAAGGTTAGAATGTCAAGTGTCAAATTCGATATTACAATCCGCAAGTTGCAAAACTACACGTCAGTATTAAAAGCATTTATAAAGAGTTAATTGAATAAAATACGGCATTTAATGATAAAAACAGCATTTATTTATTTAAGCTTTATATGCCTTATCGATTATAATCAATGTAATAATAAACGAGACGTGATATAAGAAGAATTTAACAGGCTACTTTTCGATTGTAAATATTTTATACAATAAAAAGAAAAACCCTTAATTTGTATCGTGGTTGTAAGTTACTTTAAGTTAATTTATTTCTTGCCATTTTAGGGTGCCACAATATGAAGGCAATTCCTGTTATAAAAGTGCTAGCGGTATTGATTGTTGTGTCATCGGTTTCGTGCACAATAAACTCGCCTACTATCAATCCCGGGATCTTGTCGCAGTCTAAAACAATTGGAGAATGTCAGGCGTGCAAGTTATTTATAAACTCATTCCAAAAAGGCTTAGAAAGAACTGCTAGGGGCAAATACGAAGGGGGTGATGCGGCATGGGAGGAAGAGAAGTTAAAAACGTCGTATAAGCGTAGTGAAATGCGTCTTATTGATATACAGGACAGTGTTTGTAAAGAGGAGACGAAGCACGCTGTGCAATGTCACCATATAGCTGAAAAGGCAGAGGAATTTATTGAAGAATGGTGGTCTAAACATGTCGAAGACACAGATGACTTATTCACCTATATTTGTATAGACAAAATGAAATTATGTTGTCCATTACACCATTATGGAAAAGACTGTACCCCATGTCTTGGTGATCTTAGTAATTTATGTTCTGGTAATGGAAAATGCAGGGGTGATGGTACGAGGAAAGGAAATGGTACCTGTTTGTGTGATGAAGGTTATATGGGAGAGAACTGTAATCAGTGTGCTGAAGGATTTTATTTATCATATAAAGACGACAATAAAATGCTTTGTTCTAAGTGTCATGTCTCATGCCTTGGTGGTTGTAGGCAAGGTTCTCAAAAAGACTGTGCAGCCTGTAAGCCTGGTTTTGTCTTTAATTTGGAAGAAGGTTGTTTAGATATTAATGAATGTGATGAAATTGACAAATGTAAAACCGATCAATTCTGTTTGAATTCTATAGGCTCTTTTAAATGTGTAACTTGTGATAAGTCTTGTAATGGTTGCTATGGAGACGGGCCTGATATGTGCAAGAAATGTGCACAAGGATATTCCAAAAAGGGGGAGTTTTGTATAGCTGATAGAGAAAATGAAGATGAATCGGAGAGATTGACCATGACCAGGTAATAGATGTTTGTGTGTGTGCTTTTAGTTTTTCTTTTTGTTTTTCCTAATGTTTTCTGAATATTTTTTACAGAAATGAGGAGCTGTAACTTGAGAGTGTTCTTTATAATAGGTAATTAATATTTTGATTATACATTAAACTGGTGGTGGTGTTTTTGGGATATACTTATTTTGAATTATGTTTAATAAATAAGAGACTGCGGCAATAGCGTCATTGCTTGTCGCTGTCGTGTTCCGGTTTGGAGGGTAAGGTAGCCAGTTAACTTATGCAAGTGGCATTAGACCTCTCCACAAGATAGCAACGCATCATTAACACCTTTGGTGTCTATAGGCGATGGTTGACTCTTTCCATCAGGAGACCCATTTGCTTGTTTGCTATCTTATAACATAAAAAAAAGATAAGATTTGTTATTAACTGTATACCTTTTTAATTCAAATGCAGTACGCAAACATTGCAGATTATGAACACTAATATTCTGACCCTAGATTTTAGGATTTTGTAAGTAAGGGGTTTGGAACCTGACTCAAGCAAATATCAGAACTCTACTACCTAGATTTGAATTCTTGCATTTTGTTGCTAATGGCAACAAATGCTTTTGATGGTATCGAAAAGATTTTTAACCTAGTAAATTATTTTTAATCGTAACATAGCAAACAAGCAGACGGCTCTCCTGATAGTAAGAGAAACCATTGCCTATAGATGCCAAAGATGTTAATGGTGCATTGCTATCCTTGCGGTAGAATGACAATCCCACATGGATAAGTAAGTGTACTGGCTACATAAACTCCAAACTGGAATAGGACAATGACAAGCAGTGATGCTATTGCGGCAGGAATAGGTAAAGTGGTGGTACCAAATACCTGGGAGATACATTGCGAAACTCTAACACTTAATAGTCACAATGGTAGTAACAGTTTTCGCCAATCTGTCGTCTTTTACTCCCTGCCTGGCAGAAAGACAGTTAATTGGTCTATTCTTCAACGGAGCCCGGGCCAACACGGGGTTTACTTATTGAATATCCACATTTTTTATAAATTTTGAATCTACATGGGGTTGTTCAGCCTAGACCTGACTTAAAACAACAGTGTACAGGTTTAATTGTTGCAAAATGGACTGTTACTATAATACTGTCGCATACAAAAATTAATATGGAAAGCAACTGCTAGGAACATACTGGCAGTACCCATTGGTATCTTTCGGTACCGGTTATTCATTGATGCTGATTACATTGTTTTAAACAAATTAGTCTTGTGTCCTTATGTAATGGCTATCTACAGCAATGCAGATATGTTGATTTTTTGTTCATTGTATGCTACTTCCATATAAGAGTCAGTAATATCAACATTCAATAAAAATCTTTTTTTTAACTTTAACCCTGAAAATGGGGATTCCATCGACACAATCTTGAAGCTTACTTACCTACTGAGACTTTAACACCTATCTGTGACTATTCACTTATTTGTACATACTTTCCTTACACCAGTAATTTTTAACCTTTTAAGTATGATGGACCACTTTACAAAGTATCTCTTGGCGTGGACTACTGACAGTTTGGAAGTTATATGCTCATATACTAAATTAATAAAAATTTGTTCTATATCTACACCACTAGGTCATTTTGAGTGCATCTAGAGACAGAGTTAACAAACGCTGCTTTAGTAACCAATCAACAAAATACCAACAGTCAAGCTTTGGAATGACTTATCTTACATGGATTTATTTATAATACAAGGGTTAGGAGGCTGAATTCGGGCATTGCAATTAACTGCAAATGAAAATGTCTATTGGCAGTGGTGACTGCTTTTCATTAATATGCCTACAAATACAATGCCATTTTTAAAAAGTTGAATGTTTTCTGACTATGGGCGTATTTGACTTGTACTGTCTGTAAATTAACTTTTGTAGCAAAAAAGTTTTTCGGTATATTCTAACCATTGCTTGCTTTTTCAAGGTACATGACATATGTCGGCCTGCTCATAGCAACTGGCATTCTGCTTCCAAAGTCTACACCAATCGGGAGCTTTGTGGGTATCATGGTGTTGTCGTACATTGTCGGTGCTGAGTATTACTGTATGATAAATGGACACACTGGACTAGTGAATCTAAAAGATTTTGATCTATCGCAACTTTTTAAGTTATAAATAGTATTGTATTGTGAAATAGTGATAGTGTTCTTCCTAAAATAAGTTTGGTTTTTATTACATTTCAAACTATTTTTCAAATATTGTACATGATTTGTTTGTAAATGGGCAAACTAGCAGATGTTTTCTCTAATGTAAAAAGACATTAGGCATATTAAAGGTGCCTTGTCAAAGTATAGAGACCAAGCTTAAGGTGGATAGATAACCTTATGCTTTGGTCACTACATTTTGGTCTGGAAAACCAGCAATTTGTTATTCATATTCTCGAGTTAAAGATTAGGAAATGGAAAATGCTTTTTGGATAAATTTAAAATAAATAAGAACTATAATAAGCAACATTTCATCTTAATTATGAAGAGGGCACACTCTCACTAGGCTCCAGTTTTTACCTTTAGCAATTGAACATGCTTAAATGTCTAAGTCCATACAGTAAAATTTTGTTCTAAATGGTCTAAATGTGAAAGTTTTGAGTTCCTCACCTCGAAACCTTGGCAAAGTCATGTTCTGATGATATGATAGGTAATCTTGAAGTAAAAATATATTTAATTTTGAATTTAATACAATTTCTGGTTATCCTTTCATAGTTAAATATAATATAGCATATTACTTGTTATTTATTTTAAAAGTGATGTTAAGAATATTTTACTACCAATAATAATATTTGAACACATAGTAATATAGCATTTGAACTTAATCATTATCTATTGATGTTTTTATTGTCAATATTTACCAGGTCCAATCACTAATATAATATGGATTCTTAAAAGGAAATTGCAATTTTTTTTCAATGTGGTATATTTCCCTACGTTCCTAATAACAAATTTGAATTTTTGTCCATTGATAAACGGGTAACTTTTAGATATGTTTTAGTTATTTCTAATGTGATATAATTTATTATGAGAAGTGTAATGAAAACTTAGTATTGTAATTTCTGGTGTCTAAATATAAGTGTAATAAAATTTTACAAAGTTTTCAATGCAAGATAGATAATTTAAGTAATTTTGTGATATTATTTTTAGATAATGCACCATTTAGGAAAAATAAAATATGCTTCAGACGAATGTGTTTATAATTATTGAAAAGATAGTACTTACCTAGAAAATTTAATTTTTTAACTGCTTATGATAGCAAATAAGCTGTTGGAGATCCTAATAAATAAAGAGATAATCACTGTCTAAAGACGCCGTGTTGGTCCGGGCTCCCTTTGAAGAATAGACCACCTGTAGTTTGCCAGGCAGTTCGTAAGAAGTGAACGATCGGCTATAGAAGTCACTACCATCGTGGCTACTAGATGGTAGAATTCTGCTTTTTCACCCGAGTCTGGTATCACCGCTCTACCTATTCCTGCCGCAATAGCTGTCATGCTGTCGTATTCCGGTTTATAGGCTAGGGTAGCCGGCAAACTTATGCATGTGGCATTAAGATCCCGCCACAAGGATATCAAGTTGATATAATTAACGCATCATAAACATCTTTGGCGCCTGTTTAGGCAATGGCTGCCTCCAATCTCCATCTGGAGAGTCATCTGGTTGTTTACTATTTTATGATATGAAAAAACCCATAGGTTTTTTAAGTGAAACATCTATTGGCGCGGTGTAAACCGGATCGTTGGCGTGGCGACAAGGCATCCGTGTGTCCCGTGACGGCTCAATTTTTTTTAATAGGGACAGTGGTTAATTGAATGGAAAGCATGTATAAGTTTACCGACTACCCCAAAGCCGTTGGTAAACTTATGCATGTGGCATAGGTAAGTTACACAGCAACGCATACTTAAAATCTTTGGGTATGGCCATTTGTTAAGTACCTCTCGATCATGTGAAACATCTGAATCCGATGATGAAATAAAAAAGCTATAAAGTCAACGTAAGCTGCCATAAAAATTGGTGGTATTAGGTAAGGCAAGAACAACTCTGGGATAGATGTTGCAGTCCTCGATCACCTAGTGAAAATGGTAGAATTTGTAAAAACAGTCTGCCTTGTCGTAAACTAGATAGATAGCTTCAGGTCTCACAGACTTAGTCCCAGCTTTTGCGACTTAAATGCAAACTAGATCAGATAGTCCGTTCATACAATTAGAGAAAAGAAAAAGAAATACTTGATAATATTTAGTATTCTATCTTACATCTACCATTACCTATGGGTAAACTACCGAACCTCGAATTCCTGTGGGGAGCCACCCAGGCCTTTATGGTCCAGTCGAACTCTGAATTTAACATAAAGCATTCTGCAGATACTTTTTCCTCACTATTAGAACGCTGGATTATGCCGAGTTTCGGTCTCTCAATAGATAGCCCTTACCGTCGTGCGCCTTTAGTAGATATCACATATCTATACTTATAAAATATTTTCATTCTAAAAAACTTGCCATGCAGTATGATCTAAGCGCAGCGCAGTTTGTCAGCTATCGAGACACGCATGTCGAAACGCATTGTCACGACCATGACACGATTTTGTTTTAGCATTAACACGAACACCGTATATCATTATAGTGTGACACTGACGTCGAAGAAGTATAGGCAAATATCTCACTAATACAGTAGCATTTTTATTACACTTACCTAGATACAATTGCCGTAAATGAAGAATGAAATATGAAATATATACCTATATCCACAAGTGAAATAGGTTTAATATAAAACAAAACCTCGTGAATACAATTAACGAAAAATTAAAAAGAGTAGGTAATATTAAAAACATATTTTCTTTATTGAAATAAATCATTGAGCTTCATTGTGTTCAACTAAGCTAATAGATTTAAGATTAAATATTTAAATATTACCTGAAAAAATATGAGAAATCAGAAGTATTTTATTCAATAAAGCTCATGAATTTGTTTTGATGCGTCATCAATTTTTAGGCTATTACTGGATCGGCAACGTGGCCACACATAGAGGATCCGGAGGAAAAAACCCAGCGGGCCTATCTTTTATTTATAAAAAAACCAAACGCAGAAAACTAGCTTCCAATTTCCAGTACCTACCTCTTGATCACATTTCCATAACTTGATTTAATTAAATGGACGACGCCAGACATATCAACATATAAAATTTGACAAAGTTTTTCTTAATTACTTTCTGATTTATATGAATATTTTGATTGTTAATGGTCTATTTTGTTCTGTACTTTGATAATTCAAGAGCTTCATTCGTACCTATAAAGTATTGGCCAATTTGTACATTTGCGTGAAGGATGCATCTTCAGATGGTTATATTCAATTGGTTATTACTTTATTAGTAAAATGGTATCAAGGGCGGATCCTGGGGAGGGTTATGAGGGGTCATGACCCCCACAGGGGTTTAGGTATGGATTTAATAGAATTAGGTAAGGATTAGATGCTAACATGACTGAAACTTTCAAATATGTGACCCCCTCTGAACCGAAGATTGGATCGGCCCTTGTATATGTGACCCCCCTGAACCGAAGGCTGGACCCGCCCTTGAATGGTAGCTAGATAGATACCTATATATTTTAGCCTTGGAATTATATATAAAAATAATGAATAAAAATTTTGACACTCTAATTGAAAAAGATGAGATGCTATTGTAAGTAGTACGACAGACCTAGTAAATATAGAATAATAGTGCATCCTGCAGTCAACTTGGAGTGAAAATAGTTGTTCAATATACAGAAAATAGGTACCCCAAAAGGGATTGAAAATAAGTATTATTTTGCTAATGAACAAATGAAATTAAAGTACATAAGTAGATCTATATAGATTTTTCTTTTAATGTTTGACAAAAGAAAAATATGTCATCTTATCACAAGCTTTGAAATGTACGACTTGAAAGGGGACTGTTTTAAGAAATCGAGGACGTTGGATTACCGAATATATAACTAAATATACTAGGCACCTGTCTTTAAAACCCACCTTGTATTCTAATTGGGTTCTAAATGCCACTCACCACAGCACCACCTACACATTACGCAACAGTTCATTCGAATAGGTTTGATTTGCATTCCATATTTAAAATAAAGAAGTCATTTTGGATGCAATATTTAAAACGTGTTTTATGAAATTCATTTAACAAATACGTTAGATACGGACCTTTAAAACAACAACTGGTATTTGGAATTTACATCCGTCACATTAAGCTTGGTATGATATCATATCTTTAATAAAATACTTGAATAACAGGCTAAGATTAGCTTAAAATAAGCAAAATTATTCAAAGATTTTACACTCATTTATCTTATATGTACCTACCTGTTCGAATTACAAAGGTATATAGTAGTTAGAAAGCCAGTTTAAATCTGACAACATACATTTTACGGTACCTGAAATTTTGCTGCTTCTGTATGTTGTTGTATCTAGTAAATTAGCTATGGGTACTAGCCAAGTCCAGCCACGGTAGGTTCGGGGTTCCTTGAAGAGCCAGGTAGGTCTGAAAATTTAGAATTTTTTTAAAAGTATTTTACCGCGTCTGCCATTTTAATATGTTATAATATACCTTTAGAAAAACTGAAAAATAACTATGGCTGCCGATTTTAAAGTTGCCAACAATACGGCAGCCACTTTTCAAAATTCAAAATATTTTTTTTAAAGTATTTTACGGCTTCTGTTATTTTAATATATTACTTATTGAACTATTTTAAACTAATTTTGAAAATGGCTGCTGTTTTCTCCGGTTGTAACTATCCGGTTTACAGCGAATCCTTACTTGCAGTCCGCGAATCGAAGCGTTTAGAGCTCCTACTTACCTACCTAAACACGATACAACGTCGTGTGTTGCTACGACACGGCATAATGTGTAAGAACCTTTGTAAAAGCCAAAACGGCCATTCCATTAAGGCCATACTCGATTCCATTAAGGTTTTTGTTATATAAATTGGGTCCCTGATAATAAAAGTCGCTTATTTTTATTGACAGCTTTTCTTTTCAGACACATCCGAAACACACGGAGCTAACACCAGCGCTACCAGACTATGAGTTGCTATTTAGCTTTTCAATTTTCAAAAAACCGGTTAAAATTCAATAAAATTCTTGTCCATCGTGGGGATCGTACCCAGGACCTCACGATTTAAGTCGAGTAATCTCACTTGTAAACCATAAACCAGTCAAAACACGGTAACAGTAGTTGAATTTTAGGGTGATTTTACGAATAAGATAAAATCTCATCTATGTTATTGTTTTTACCGCGACACCATAGAAATAAACTGCATACATGATGAGACATGATATCTTTTACATACATGTGTATTTTATAGTTTGAATGAGAAAGAATTGTAGTTTCCGAAAAACATACTTTAGTTAAGCATGTTTTTCGAAGAACACTGTTAAGGAAAACGACACTTTTACCTCAGTAATATCTTAAACAATGCATCTATTCGGTGTCGAGTTAGATAATTGTTATCGCACTGAGTTATTTAAGTAATTAACAAACATAGTATTTGATTAGAAGAACGAAAAGAAATCTCGCCTAAGATTTAGGAGAACGCAAATATTTTTAGTTCTTGAGTTGAATAATTTGTGGTTCTCCAAAATTATAACTGATTCACTATCAAGAGATTACGTGGGAAGTATTATATAAAAATTGTAAGCGATTTATAGCAGCTATATTCTATTACATGGCTATCTGTAACACTCGTGGAACTAGTCTAACTCGTTCCTCTTCCGTAACACTCGCTAAGTGCTCTGTGCTGATCGCGGTTTACTATTGATACATCAGCGCATCTAATTTGAACCCGCAAGCTTTTTATAAGAGTTCCCGTTTCATATACTACAAAGAACACAAAATAACATTACTATATTATACTTGCAAATGTCGAGCTTATGTCTAAACAAAGTATCCCGTATATTCCTACCGGTAAAACAACAATGAATACAATTGACAAAATTATAGGCCTAAAATGGTAGAGTTTTACCTCTCATTAGGGTGTGGTACCACCACCTAACTTATTCCTGCCGCAGAGCGCAGTTTTATGTTCTTGTCATTGTCGTGTTGCAGTTTGGAAGATAAGATAACCTATAGAACAATGTAAGTGACATTAAAATTGGCCACACGGATGGCACCACACCATTTGTATATTTGGTTTCTATAGGCGATAAATAACTCTTTCAATCGGGAGAGTCATCTGCTTGTTTGCTTCTAATGATACAAAATAATAATACTCTACGCTACTCTTTTTTTGTTAACGTAGGGTAAATGCATTTACGCACTATAGAGCCACTCCATGTGGCCCGAATGTGGGACTCGCTAGCCCATAAGGAGCCGACCATACTCACTAAAGCCCCTGCGGTGTCCTCGATGCTTGATGGTGACGAGGCAATGGAAACACGTGGCCGTTCGTCCATCGCCCCGGCAACATCCGCCGACACTTGTTTGACGACACTTAGATATACCGTACGCTACCCTACCTTAACCTGGACGATAAGTAAATCACATTTTACTCATAGCCGAGCATCTGGTGGTAGTTTGTTATCGTCCCCCTAATTCGGAAAAGCACGCGAAACTGTTCTGGGATATTCCAAATAAATAATACGTCGCGTCGCTAGAATTTTATTAAAAGCAACGATACATTAGAAACGATAGTTTGATAAAGTGTAGTGAATTTGATTATCTATAAAATGTTAAGTTAACTCAACCTACCTTTAGAGGGTACGGCACGAACGATTTTTTTTACACAGATAAGTGAAAAGGCAAAACCAACGCTCTACATGTCCCTAACGCAATATCGTCAATGCTCGTCACTGTCAAGATCCGTAGGCGTAGTATCATCTAACGTTTGCAATTCGCCAGCGATCAGCGGTGACACTTAAACGTAATGAAAAAATCTTCAAAAACGTCGCCAATTGCTTGCTGGTTACTAGATGCACTTTTTACAATGTCACAGCATCAAAACTAATCAAGCGGCAACGACTACCACTAATGTACAAGGCTGTAATGTGTCTTGCAATAACTAAACAATAACGATAATTTTGCATTGCGAATTACGTGATCACCCCCCGGTTTGGAGGGTGAGGTAGCCGGTAAATTTATGTATGTGGCATTATCATGTCGCTAAACGAATAGCAATGTACCATTATCCTAAAAATAGTAAACGTGCTATAACCATTGTGATCTATATTTATAGATCACAAAGGTTATAGCGAGGCAAATAGAATAACAATTCTGAAAAATAGAAAACGAAGTATTTGATATCAGCTCTTTACGCACTATTTGCTAAAGGCTTAGTTTAGATATCATATGAGTACTAGATGCATATCGATTGCATGTGCCGCTAAGTAACTGGTAGAAAGTTGGTGAGATTGGATCTGTGGGTGAGAATTGTAGGGAAAAAACAATGAATTACACTTAGAAGGTATACTGTAAAGATCGCGTCTATTGTCCGTGGGCCTGGGAACATTTCGGTTTTTAACTTGATTTCGCTATAATTTAATTGATAGCTTATGTCATTTTATTTTTAGAAAGTAGACGATTCTTCTGAGGAGTTTTTGTGTATTATGTAGTAACAAATAAACAAATGGTAATATCGTCTACCTAACTACAATATCGATGAGAAAATTTGCGATTGATGAGGAAGAAATAAAATGCCACAAGCATAAATGATGCTGACAAAATCTCGAAAACTACGTATTTTATATTATTAGACAGTAAACGACTCTACTCATGGAAAAAAACCGTCGCCTATAGACAACAAAAATATTATTGGTGCGTTGCTATCCGCGTGGCGGTATGGCAATCTTACATGCATAAGTCTACCGGCTTAGCCTTCAACCGGAACATGACAATAACAAGCATTAACACTATTGCAGCAGGAATGGAGGAATAGATTATCTATTACCTAGCCGGGTGTGTCGTTACGAAACTCTTACCACGTAGCCAACCGATCGCCTCTTATGACCTGCCTGGCAGAATATCAGTAGACCTATTCTTCAAAAGAGGGGGAATATCAACACGGGATTAAAAACTTCATCTATGAAGATGAAATTTGGCAATGTTAGGCAGCGTCAGCTATAAACGGTCGGTTTTGTATCAATGGCGGATGTGGTTTTAACTTTTCTAAGTTTATATGAAAGTTCTTGGTTTTTGTAATAAAGAAGACGCGAACATTGCCGCATTTTGTAATTAAGGTCACTTACATAGAGTTATTATTATAATAAAATTGAGTAACCGTTAATAAGAACGAAACAAAACAGAACGAAGGTAATTGACGTTATACTTTCACTGTATAGTAGGCGAGTAGAATTGCGGTCGAGTCACTAGTGTATGTTGTCAGATGGGAATGCCGGCAAAAGGCCGCTATACTATTGTACAAGTGCATTATATCTGTTACGGTGTCGGCAGTGCGAGCACGACGTGCTTTACCGTTTGCACTGACTCCGGTTACAGTTAGGTGACTTTTAAACTTTACGATACGACCTCACTGGACTTATAAACGAAATGGCATGTTGGAGTTTGGTTCATGCGAAGTAGAAGGCTAGCTTGCTAGTGCAACACGTATCATGACAGTATAAATTGACTTACATTGTTAGTGTGACAGTCATGAGGTCTCATACGTTTTGTCTCTGTCGATCCTCGCCAAATGCGGCTGAAGATCTTCGTGGTTAAAAAATTAACAACCTTATTTAAGAAAATTTCGTCGCACTCTTTTTGTCATAGATTGTGATCTTCAAAAGCTATTGTGCACGGACAACGATTACTAAGTCGAATGTGGCGTGGGTGAACTTGGTTCAAAGAACGCGGAAGGGCGCCATTTTCTTTCGCAGCATAGCTTGTACATGTAACGTGACGCTAGTCAATTATTTCGACACTTCACGGTCCAAGGGCTAGTGAAGAAATAGGAATTCTACTGATGTTATAATTGCGAAAAATTGTATGTGTGTACGTGTGTGTTAGTCACTTTTGTATATAATAGGATAGCAAGTAAGCGGATGGCTCTTCCGATATAAAGAGATAACCATCGCCTATTGATAGCAAAGATATTAATGGTGCGTCGCTATGTGTGATGATAATCTCATATAAAAAAAATCATCTCTGCCTACGCGCATTCCGGCATACTGTAATATCCGGCACACTACCTTCGTCTAAGTATAAATACTAAAGATGATGGTCTGTGGTTTGGCCTGCGGGATATCCAAATGAATAAGTTTATTGATTACCTTACCCTCTAAACTGGATCACGACGGAATAGGTAAAGTGGTGATATTCAATCCACCCGAGACCGTGGAATTTTACCACGAAGTGTTATCAATCATTACCTATTACGAATACTGCCTGACAGAATGGCAAAAGGGGTCTGGACCAATTTGGGGAAGAAAATTGTTTACTGTTTTATCATTAAACATTGGTAAAGTTCGTATCGGGCCACGCGCAATGTTAGAATATTGTCCATCGCAATAGTGCGGACTAAGAAGACGGCTTTTGTTTCATACTATGAACATTTAATCTATGTCAATGACATATATGTCCGCAATACAGGTTCACCGCCAATAAAACTTTTCCAAGTAGGTACGTTTTATAAGTTGGTCTCCTATTGCTCAAAAACTTGTAAAGCATACTAAGCCGAGATACTTTTCCTTTTAACTTCACTATATTTATTAGTACCGTGACTTTGTTCTCATCCCTTGAAACCAATCATTTAGCTGGCAGAGGGAAGAAGGGGGGGGGGGGGGGACACTTGACTCGAATTAAAATTATCAATTTAAAGCCTAGTATTTTACAAACGAGTTCCTTAATCGAAAAATTCTTTTTACAAACCTATGATATTTTAAAGCCCTATTCAACGATACCTCACACAATGGGGTAAGCGAGAAAAAGAACTAACATTCCCACTTTACATGTACGGGAGCTACTCTGAAGTCTGAATTAATTAAAATACTTCAAAATATTATTTTACCACTTTGTTGTCGTCACTAATATCCAAATTATACTTTATTAAAAGCTTATAAATATGAGAGATCTCTAAGGATCTCTGAGCTAGACTGCGGTATGACGGACGAGCGGACATAGCGAAATTAAGGTTTTTAGTTTACTTCGGAACCCTAAAAAGGGTGTGTATGCATGCGTTACGTAAAGTTCCAAACGTATGAGTTTAAACCTTGCGTGACTGCAAATTTACCACGAAAACGACTCTAATAAAACTTGGAGTAGACTATGACGTCATTTTCAATGTAAGCTCCATTGAGTCTCGGTCAGTTAGGTACGTCTTTCCAAATAATTAGTTTTGGACTTTATTTTGTTAATCAAAGACTGAAACCTTAATTACGTATTAGAACTTATAAAGAGAAAACATTTGTATTCAAACTTAAATACTAGATCGATTATAAAAATTCTTTTATAATTAAACAGTTACAAGCAAGAATGGCATGTTCAGCTACTTTTAAACCAAACTTAACAAAAGGAAGTAATGATTTTGTGTCATGTAAACGAAGTCGCGACTTATAGCTAGTATCCATACTAATATTATAAATGTGAAAGTCTGTCTGTCTGTCTGTCTGTCTGTTACGCTTTCACGGCTAAACCGCTGGACCGATTTTCATGACATTTGGCATGGATATAGTTGAAGATCCGGGGTCAAACATAGGCTTATTTTTTAGATTTTTTTCAAAAATCAGTCCTTGGAGGGCTGAAATAGGGGATGCAATTTTTATTAAAAGCTATTTGGCTTACTAATATACTCGCGGGCGAAGCTGCGCGGGTCAGCTAGTAATATTAAATGCGTAAGTAAGTAGTAAAAGTAAGTAGTAAAAGTAAGTAGTAAAATAAGTAGTAAGTAGTAAAAGTAGTAAAAGTAGTAAATGCGTAAGTATTTCTGACCGCCCCGTTGGTCGAGTGGTTAGCGACACTGACTATGCAATCAATGGGGCTCGGGTTCGGTTCTCGACAGGGGCAGGCATTTACGTGATGAGCATAGAAGTTTGTATTTCTGGGTTTGGGTGTTTATTAAATATATTTGAGTATTTATCTATATATTTTTATGTATTAGTATCGTTGACTTAACACCCATATTGCACAAGCAAATAATTTGCTTACTTTGGGGTTAGATCAATTCGCGTAAAATTGTCCAAATATACCTATTTATTTATTTATTTCAGTTACGCTTTCATGACAAAATCCCTTTTTATGAAATTTGGTGTGGAGATAGTGGAAGATCTGAGGACTAACATAGGCTATTTTTTTAAAAACCAATTACCTACTTAGAAAAACTTCTGCTAAGGTTGAGGCTTTTTCGAGGTTTTTCTCTAAATTTAAAATTTAAAGTAGCAGCTCCGAGGCTGGCGGGATGGTAATTTACCACTCCCGCGCCTCGAATGAGCACTTAAATCCGTCGGTCCCGGTTATTGCTAGAAATAGTCGATAATCGCTATCAGGTCGGTAAAATACTCGTAGGAGAAGCTGCGCGGGCCAGCTAGTACGAGTATAATATATACGATATACCTACGGTAATAGTAATTTTAAAAAATTAACCCGACTTCAAATATCAACTATGACTATATCTCAAAAATTACTGAACTGATTTTAATGAAACTTGGACTGTTAATTGGAATATACCTGATTTAAGCCAAAAAAAAATTATATCGGTCGATATGGCTTTTGGTTTCCGAAAAATTCACGGACAAACATACATAATATATTTAAACTTACAAAATAAATTTATGTTTAGTACACGCACTTGGATTCCTAAATATATTTAATATTATCCAATTTCAATATGATATATATAACAAACTCATAACCTCCGTTTTTTTGTCGGTTGAAAAATAAAAACGCAATTCTTCCACATGGCGGCGCAGTGCTAAAATGAGATTTCAAATTACGTCAAATTAGGCTAACTCGATGCCATGGCGGCACTCGATCGACGTTCGCTCTTGGGGCTTTGAAACCGGCTGCAAATGTCAAAGAAGTCACATTGACGAGTCCTTGCTACGGGTCCTGAGAATGTGAATATATCCCTTTATTAAAATTTTTGCTTAAATTCACGTAGTGCTTTAAAATAAAACTTATTTTTTGAAGTCACGTGATTAATTTTATACAATTAAGAAATTATCTATTATTGCAAGTTCATTTATTTATTTACTTAAAACGTTATTATACGCAAATGACATAACAGAAAATAACAAACTGAAAACAGTACAAAAAAGAGATATCATACATCTACACCCGAGACAGTGAAATATAATGTTAAAAAAGAACAGTTAGACAGTGTAGAATATTATTTAAAACACAAACAAAACTAATTATTGTAATTAGCAGTGCTAATTAAAGTGCTAATTTAGCACCTATCTGTTTATTTGCTATCTTATGATATAAAAAAATCATTGTGTATACTAGCTGACCCGGCAATAGGAATCCATAGCGGACAAACAACGTGACAGGTGATTTATATATTATTTAAAAGTAATTAACAAATAGTTTAGTTTCATGGATGCTAATTTTGATTTGCAGAACAAACATCAAAATAAAACTGAATTTATTTATTTTGTCCAAACGATAAATAATGAAGCCTCAATTGTTTCTTAAAAGAGCAGAATGAAGTTATGGACGTGATGTGGGAGCGAGTTCCAGTCTTATAGCAGTGACTGTGAAGGAGTGAAAAAAATGCTAGAGTTGTGCATGGGAATACGTAAAAGGGTGGAAATAAACGGACGGGATGGAGAACTAGGTGGATGAATAAGCTCAAAGTATTATTTTAAATAATTGAATAGAATATTGTACAGGAGACAAAGAACATGAGTTTTCTGATTTTTGTGTCACGTTCTGATTATATAACATCCGAAAACATATTTTATTTTATTTTATAAGACAAACAAGTGGTAATTCTTTTTTATTTTAAGGCGAGGCATCGCGACAAACAGGAAAAACTGGTTTGTTTAATCACGTTTTTTTTGTATTGATTGTTAAATACTATCTAAAGAATGTGCTAACTCATTACATAATAGAATGTACTTTACTTGATCATGTAAAACTCCGAAAACAGGCTAAAAAAATCTCTAAAACATATAATTTGTTAATAATATTTCTAAACTTCCACACGATTTGTATATGGTGATATTTAGTTGTCAATACAAAAAAGAATGTGCTAAATTTTAGTTTACAGCTGATGTCCTATATTTAATTATTCGAAAATTAACACGTTTCCCAGCGGTTAAGTAAATACCGCGTCACCCATTTTCTATAGAATTGACGCACGTCGAAATACCTCGCCTTAATGGAAAGAGATAACCATCACTTAGACACTAAAGATGTTAGTGATGCGTAGCTGGAATGCCACATGCACAAGTTACCGGCTACCTTACCCTCCAAACCGATACATAACAGTGACAAGAATTGACGCATTGCGGTTGGGGCAGGAATTGCTAAAGCAATAATAATGATAATATAGTTAATCGTCTCGATGAGAGTTACGTCACGTTAAGCCATCTCTCGTTTTAAATACAATATGCCTGGCACTAAGACATTAATGTGTATATTATTTAAATGAATTCTTATTTATACCGTGGGGAGTGTTCAAAACAACCATTTGGATTTATTCCTGCCGCCAAATTTCACTATAAAATATCGCATCAAAATTCAATACCTACTTCATCCTCACCATTTCGATGTCTTTAAAATCCACAACTAGAACTGTGCGATTTTCTAGACAATTTTTGCTTCGCAATTCTCCTTTGTGAGCCCATTTATAAAAAAACTTCAAGAGGTACCATACATAGAGTATTGGTACGGGTGGTATTAGTATTGCTCGTTTTATAAGATTAAATTATTCAGATAATGAAAATCACAAATATCGTCACGCTCGTATTCTGGAAGAGGTAGTCGAAGGTGAAATTAGTGTAATCACAATTATTTTTTTTTTTTAATATTACGAACTAGCTGTTGCTAGCGACTTCGTCCGCGCGGACTTTACTTACTCCGCACTGCTCCTCCACCGTAGGTGATAGCGTGATAAAATGTAGCCTATATGTTGACACGACCTGTTAGTAATATTCATGCAAAATTTGAAGTAAATCCATGCAGTACTTTTTGAGATTACCCCGGACATACATACAGACAAACAGACAAACATTCTAAAAAATATATATTTTTGGCTTCGATATCGATTGTAGATCACGCCCCAAGTATTCTGTTAAAAAATATTTAATATACAGTTTTGACTTTCCTACGATTTTATTATATGTATAGATTGGAAACACAATAAATTAATAAAAATAAACACTACACTCACTAATTATAAATGCTGTTATACTCATAATATAAATGTATGTTCGTGTCGAGAATCAAACCCTAGCCTCATACTGTACTGTGGTCAATGGTTTGCTTACTACTTTACTAAAGAGGCGGTATACCTATATTAATAATATTTCATTCTGTTATTGTTACAAATAAGATAGGTAATTTATTCTTCTTCATGTGGCATAAATGATTTAAACAACATAACTCTAGTTAATTGATGCGCTTGTTAAAATCTAGTTCTCAATCAACATTTATCTCTAGGCTTCGGCCATTTTTAATTAGTAATGCGCAATAGTTCAGATTAATTAAACTCGTATTATTTATTTCAGATCGATCGATCGTCTTCAATGCCGCCCTTACGGAGGGTTAGGTGTGCGAGAGACGAAAAATAAACGAGGTAAATATACTTTTCATTTCAACTCTTGGTAAAACATTATTGTTTACTAAAATTCCTGGAAGGGACAAGCATTTGTGTAATGAACTTATGTTTGTATTAAATTTAATTTGGGTGTTTGCATTACTGAGGTTGCATGTTTGTCTGAGTTTGGGTGTTTGCATTACTGAGGTTGCATGTTTGTCTGAGTTTGGGTGTTTGTATTACTGAGGTTGGATGTTTGTCTGAGTTTGGGTGTTTGTATTACTGAGGTTGAATGTTTGTCTGAGTTTGGGTGTTTGCATTACTAAGGTTGGATGTTTGTCTGAGTTTGGGTGTTTGTATTCCAGAAGTTGGATGTTTGTCTGAGTTTAAGTGTTTGTATTACTGAGGTTGATGTTTGTCTGAGTTTGGGTCTTAATTACTTTAGTATTTATATATTCCTACAGGTAGCTGCATCCTGCAGCCCGCTGCATTATAAAAGTTTTTGGTGAATCGCGAGAACAACTAATTTTTCCGGGATATAAAGTTCTTAATTTACATGTGTGCTAATTTTATCTAAATCGGTTCAGCCGTTTTTGCATGATTGAGTAACAAATATCCATCCATACATACAAACTTTCGCATTTATAATATTAATATACGTAGATGTCTTTTTATGTATTTGTATTGTTTACCAAGGGCGTCGCCAGATTTAATGCTAGGCAGGGGCATGAGATTAAAAAAATCTGTAAAACGGTTGACCTTGCTGGTCGTTCCAATTTCCCACTAAGTTGGGGTATTTAACGTTAAAGCAGTCAAAAACAAGAAGACCCCCTACTTGTCATTTTTGACTGCTGGCGGGGTTAATTTAGATAAAAACTATCCTATGTTTTAAGTTGGACCAAACAGTAGATATCGACAAAGTTTTATTGAAATCGATTCTGTGGTTTAAGAATCCATAGCAGACAAACTACGTGAGACGTAATTTATACAAATATATAAATATTCACGGGACAAATTACACTTACTGATCTAACCCCAAAGTAAGCAAATTATTTGCTAATGTTATGGGTGTTAGCCAACGATACTAATACATAGAAATACATATAAAAATACTTTTACATACATAATAAATACCCAAACCCGGAAATACAAATATTTATGCTCATCACACAAATGCTTGTCCCCGTCGGGATCGAACCCAAGCCCCGTCGATTGTGTAGTCAGGGTCGCTAACCACTCGACTAACGGGGCGGTCAAATTTATATTTTTTAAGATTAGACAACAGCAATAAAAATCTGAAGTTTTTTAAATACGACACTATTCTGAATTTTGATAATTTTTAAACTTTGGACATGATAATCCATTTTGATACTTCAAAATGAATTAAATGCAGTTTTTTAAGCTCTTAAAATGATACTTCGGTTGAAAAATATCAAAAAATATTTATTCTCAAAATTTTTCGTCAACGTTCTTGAATAATTCAAACGACTTTGTTTTGAGAAATTTTGAGATTATAAGAACCAAGGCGGAATATCGTTGTGAGTTATGAATGTTTAAGAAAAAAAAATGGCAGTGATAGATTTTAATTTAAATAAGACTATATTATGTTGCTGAACTCTCTATTAAGATAAGAACGTCTGCTTAAAAAACTCAGATACCAGATATAACATTAAATATAATGGCTCTTTTGCTTGAATCACATTTAGGATATCTGATAGCAAACTAAAGTTAAAACTAGTAAAACAATCAACTACGGTTTAAAGATTGTCATCGAGAACCTTCGGGCTTAGCTGTATTATAAAAATATAACTTGAACCCTCTTATGGTAGAGTGTAATCGCGTGATGAAATTTATTGCATCTACCAGCCTGTATGTGGACCAGAGATAATATAGAACATTCTGCCATGTTGCTTGTCTATAACCAGCAATTTATAGTCTGGTTGAGGATTTAATTCCGCCATCTTTAAAAATATTTTTCTCTCCAGTTTGTCTTGACTTTTTATTTCGATTAAAAGATAGTTGCTTGTTTTTTGTAGGCGTTTGGAATTATTTAAACAATAAGTTTAATATCATTTTAATTTTTCAATCTAGGTCGGCAACTCCTAAAATGACATCAATTTGTATGTGTTCGATTTTTTGAAAGACTAATAATTTATAAAATCATGGAACACACTGTTGCCCAATATATAGCGAGTAGGTAACTGACCAAACAGTATACAATCACCATGTTTTATAACTGATGGTGTGCCAAAAAATTAATGAGAAAACATGCCATTTTTCTGTGCTAGTCATGATGGAAATTCTTTTTTTGTGGGAGATGCAATATTTGCATCTTATTATGACTTTTTGTTATTTTTTTCACGATAGTCAATATAAAGCATACATTGCTCGGACTTGTTGCGTCCGCGGATTTCCCGAATCAGATGTTTGTTTTGCATGACATGTGGCGCATAATACATTGCTTATTTTGTATATTTTCTTAATTTTTACTATTTCTTTAGGCGCTGTAAAATCAAATTACAATAAATCTAATTATATAAAATTAAATTAAGAAATAGACAAAAAGATCAAAAATTGCCCACACGTTTTCCAAAATTTCCAACGGTTTTCATCTCAGAGTCATATTCTAAATCCATGGTTTTGACTTTCGGTAGACCGTCCTTTACACGCTGTATCTATATATTACATTAAGTATCAATACGTGAAAGAAAAACTTTGGCCCCTTTTTAAGACAATGGCGTGAACGGTTGAGTATGAAATTTGGCACAATTAAAGTTTAAATTGCGAAGGACTACAGAAACCTAATATTTTTATATAAAATGGACAAGAAATACATTAAATTAATAAAGTAAACATTACACACACTAAATTCATGTGACATATGTCGCTAGCCACTCGACTAACGGCGACCAAGGGAGAAAAATTATGTTAATATAGTCCTGACAGCTAATATACAATACGTCTGAAATATTTACCATTCTGCGCTTTTACCATTTTGCTCTTTTATCATTTTGCTCCTTTAACATTTTACTTTGTTACCATTTTACGAGCAGTTATCATTTTACGCCTTTAACATTATGCGTCTGAACGATAATATGCATAAAGAGTATACAATACTATATGCAAACATGTATACCTACTATTTTCTTTAGGGCTAAAGTTAGTTATCAAACTCAAAAGAGATTTTATTGTTTAGTCTATGGTCAGATTTTGGCCACAGGCGATCGCTAGTATTATTGAATACAGTAGTTTAGAGGGTTTTTTCATTTTAATAATTTGAAATCACAGATGTTAAACAGAAACATTATTTTGAAACTTCGTCTGTTTGAGTATTAGCGGCACTGTAACTCTTCACTGTAATTGAATGAATTTTTTGGTGACAATATTGTTTGTTGGCGACTATTTTTAGAATAAGTTGCCTTAAGGTAATAATGCTATAGTACAGGAAGTTTGAAGAAGAAACACTATCCAACTCTTTAAAAGGCTAAAGAAATTTGGTGTTATTTAAACTCATTACATGAGTTTTGAACTCATTTTCAAGAATTGACCATCTTTCTCCACGTTTGTGAAATGTGAAGAATTGGCCGAAGTTGTAACTACTTTCGTATTTGCTAAGCAATACAGTTTTGCCTCGTTTTATCTGCGTTCGGTATCAGTATCTTAACTTATAATATCTATACAAATAAATAAAATTGGAGTGTCTGTTTGTAATATTAAAATAACCGCTTTTTACTAAATGCATATGGATGTATACACGATACATATAGCAAAACAGCATTTTTTAAAATTTTTGTCTGCTGTCTATCTGTCTGTCTGTTTGTTCCGGCTAATTTTTGGAACGGCTGGACCGATTTTGACGGGACTTTCACTGGCAGATAGCTGATGTGACAGGGAGTAACTTAGGCTACTTTTTTTCGAAATTTTTCCACACTGACGAAGTCGCGGGCTTTGCTAGTCGTTAATAATAGTCACCAAAACCCGAATCAAACTTAGCATTTTACGATTTGAGTTTCAGACTAACTACTGGAACAACGAAACAGTCATAAATTATGAAATTCAAAATGTTATCTTCAAATCATTCTGTCGATTCGGAATACGAGTATATTGACGATATTACATGATATTCAAGTGTAAATGCGGCTTTGAGATAACATCCTCAAGTGAGCCTACATACCTACAATGCTTGTGGTCAGTTATGTAAGTCACCGATGAAGCAAGTGAACGCACCCACTATTGAGTCACATTACATCTATGTCAATACATGATCTTAATCAGCGTGGGATGGATGAATGTATTTTATATATAAAGCAATTTCAAAAGGGCACATTTTGTGTTATATTCGATGTCAGTTTATTGCTAAATTTATGGTAAATATCTGCACCTACTAATATTATAAAGATTTGTACTTTGAACCAACTTCCTAAAAATAGGAGATCATCAATTCGGCTCTTTGTTTTTTTTAAATATTTGTCACCTCAGAAATCGGTCATTTATAAACCAAATTTGAAAATTCTTTTTCGTTTGGGAGAATATATTCCTCCCGTGTGGTCCCATTTTAATTTGGTGAAAATCTAATGCCGAAAATGGAAAGGCGGTTGCTGAAGTTTTACTGCGTTTAAAAAAATATTGTATGTTGATTTGTAAGGAATGAAAATACACAGAAGACTTCTAGACCGATTTCGACCATTCTTAAATCAGTAGATTTTTGTATTATTAAGTAATATATAAGCTATATTTAAACTTTTGTATTGTAATTAGTGTGGAAAAAAACAGTAGTTAATTGCTTGAATCATGTATACTATTATTTTTTTTTTTATATCATAACATAGCAAACAAGTAGATTGTTATCCTGATGGAATGAGTCAACCGTCGTCTATAGACACCAAAGATGTTAATGGTGCGTTGCTATCTTGTGGCGAGGTCTAATGCCACATGCATAAGTTTACCGACTACCTTACCCTCCAAACTAGAACACGACAGCGACAAACACTGACGCTATAATGACGGCAGGAGAAATCCCACGGGAGTGGGAACTGTGCGAGTAAAATCCCAAAACTTTTAGATTTTTTTCCACATGGACGAAGTCGTGGGCACAGCTAGTATATTATGATGTGTCGCAAATGAATGGTAGTGTATGTAATGTTGATTGTTATTAATTTAATGTCTTTTCAATGCATAATTTATAAAACTGTTAGCTTTCTACTCTCATTTGCCTGTAAATTTTAACTGAGTCAAATTGTTTCTCGTAATTATTGTATAAAGGGGTACAAAAGTTTTGCTGCACACATTAATTGTATAGATACGGTAGTATCTATCAGTATGTTTAGAACATTTGTTTAATTTATCAATTATGTTATAATAAACATTGTTTTCGAACAATTATTGATTAAATTCGGTTCTCCTTCAAATTCAATTTTAGTGAACTGTCAACACAAAAATCTTAACTTCTTTTTACCTTCACCCTGTAATGTATTACTCCCTTCCTTAAGTCAAATATCTTCAATACATTATTAAATTTTAGTCTATTTATATCAATTTATAGTATAATAACTCCTGATAAAGTTTGATTGTTTATAAAGATGAAATGTACCTTTGAAAAGAATGAATGGGTAAACTGTATAACACAATTTGGGTCCTCAAATTAACCCTAGATGTATCACTTGGCCAAATAAAATGATTATAACTCGGTTGACTCCTTTATAAACTTAATATAACAGTCAATCTAGTTATATTAAAAATGTGAGTTTAGAGGGTCTTCGGAAGAGTTTGTTACAACCCCCATAGGGTGGTTAATCAACTGTAAAAATCTACAGATAATGTCTGTAGATGTACTAAACACAAATTCCTCTTTTTAATTTTTTGTCAGATTTTCCATATAGTTAATTTGTCGGTACAATATTTATGTCATTTGTTTTCAATTTGAAACTAATACATATAGACATATTAACAGAAAGTTAGGCCAAACCTTATTGTAAAACACTTTAAAATAATTTTTAAAAATTCCGTTTACTTAAAGGTCAACTCATATTGCACTTGTACAATTACTGTCAAAAGTACAACGTTCAGAAGCCATCCACAGACTATCATTACATGACTTTCAAATAAGAATTACACAAATTACAATATGGTTACCCCTGTCCGGGCTATTTAAATCAACTCGCAATGCTGACGTGAAATTTTCGAATATTCGAAGAAAACACGACATTGCACACCTCAGTGGGTGATAATTGGCAAATTACTTATGCAAACACGCAAAGGTTATTCGTATTTACCTGAAAATAATACTACCTTTGTAGCCTTATCTTCGAACACTTTAAATTCCAGGACTGGTAAATAGAATCGTATTTCATACGTTACCAATCCAGACAGCAAGTAAAAAAATATAATTTTGTTAATCAAGAACAATTTTAATTTCAGCCCAAATTCTAGAAGTTGGTCGTTTGCCAATACTCCTTTTTCTTGAATGTTCGTAAAGCTGGTTTTACAAGCTTCACAAGCAGTCTATTCTAAGAAGGATTCGCAGGCCATCACGGGGAAAAGACCAAATAATTAATTATTTGCTATGCTATTTTCCAGACATAAAATTAAACAGTTCTTAAAGACAGACCGGTTTGTGTAGTATTATCACTAAAAAATACATAATTTCCATATTCAGTATGTTGTCTCAATAATGATAAAAAATATTTCCGAGCGACAAAGCAAAGTGTTCTTAGTGATATCTTTATTCATGCTACAGGTACTAGTTCTGAGAGCGACTAACGTCAATATTTGCATTCGATCTGTTTATTCTAGTGTTTAACAAGAATCAAGGAATTTAGTACCGTTGCTGATAACAAATATTCAAGACTAAACTTTATATCTCGGAGATAAAATGCAACTTGGTGTATGCATTTGATAGTAGAAACGACGTTGAAGTCTTTTGTATGAGCCTTGGCAACTGTTAAGTTACGTTCAAGTTTGGTTACTGAATGGTTAAAATCTATGGTTTCTATTGATTGTTACGATTTGAATATTTTTACGGATGATATCTTTGTATATATCTACGCTAGCTGACCCCCATAGCTTCGGCTGCGAGTGTATTAATATATTACAGTCACAGATACAGTTTTTCTTACAACTTTTAGCCCCTTGGTGGTTGATTTTTTAAAAACTTAAGTTATTTGATATATATCTCTATGCCAAGTTTCATCAAAATCGATTTAGTGGTTTAGCCATGAAAAAGTAATAGACAGACAGACATTCGCCTTTGACGCGTTTGAGTTTACTAATTTTTTTTAAACAATTAAAATCATCTTTTTCATCACAACCAAGTACGATTTTCCCGCTGGTGAGAGAGGACTGTTGCTATGGGCATCAAATATATTCATAATATTTTGCTATCTGCGTAGCTTAATGCTATATGCTCGAATTCAAAAGGGAACATGACCTTAATAGGGAGTGATGTTTTAGTGGCAGGCATTGGTTATACCGTGGTAATAACGTGATAGCAAGGACGAACCATCCTAAAACTTTATAACCTTGTGTTCACAAAGGTAGTAATTAACTTCTTCTTAAGATCCTTGATCCACATGCAAAACTGAACATTTTAGGAAAAAGTTTGGGCAAAAAACTCAAAATCTTTGAACTGGAAGAGTAGATGGAATAAATACAGATAGTCTATACCATAGACCACGCAAGTATTAATAGATACGGTGTTAGGCGCAAAGTGCGTAGCCTCTCATATGAGCAAATATATGTAAATGTCAAACGCTTGTAGATATGTCATAAAAAATAGAAATATACCATTTAGTGCTTTTTTATCGTGTTGAGTAAAAATAAAAAGGATCAAGAAATATCTCTGGAGTGATTTTATTTCATCAGTAAGTATTATTACTCTGTATTTCTCTGTGTAAATACAAGCAACGTTAAAAAACCTGAGAAATTGCCTTGAAAGGCGTATCTAGTTTAATCCGTGGTCTATACCCATGCATGCATGCATAGTACATAAGGTATATTCTATACCGAAATTGTATTATTCCTATGGGATTTGCAATAATTCTAAATATGTAGCAGAGTTGTTAATATATTTTAAAAAGCTCATAATATAATACATTTCCTCTAAATTAAAATAAAAAGAATGTGAAGGAAGCAAGACAAAACTACTTCAGCCTGCTATATGGAACTCGGTTCTCTGTGTTTGAGTAGGCAGAAAAAACTTGATTCAAAGAAGATTTAATGTTAAGATTTGTATTAGGTACATACATACAAAAATAATGTAAAATTCCCCCGAAAAATCGCGCAAAAACGACTTAATACTTTAAATGAAGTAAAACTGCAGTTAAACTAACTTCTAGCCTCCTGTATCTTCTTTTTTTATATATATATATATATATATATATATATATATCATAAGATAGCAAACAAGCAGATGTGTCTCCTGATGGAAAGAGTCTCTTTTATCTCCTATAGATACCAAAGGTATTAATGGTGCGTTGCTATCTTGCGGCGAGGTCTAATGCCACATGCACAAGTTTACCGGCTACCTTATCCTCCAAACCGGAAGACGACAGCGAAAAGCACTGACGCTACTGCGGCAGAAATAGGTAAGGCGGTGGTACCTGACCCGGGCGAGACAATGCAGAACTCTACCACCTAGTAGCCACGATGGTAATGACTCGCGTAGCCAATTGGTCGCCTTTTACGACCAGCTTGGCAGAACGGCAGTTGGTCTATTCTACAAAGGAGCCCGGAGCCAACACGGGGGAAAAAAACTTGTAATCGTACTTAAGATCTACGCCAAATTTTATATGTCCGAGGTTCTCCCATTGAAAACATTCTTTTTTAACAGTCTGTTGAAGATGACTTACATTAGATTCTTTGCAGTTTGCACTTCTACCTGTTAAATATAATAAGAAGTTTTCCTTGATTATCACGTCACCTGTGAATCAGTTTCCGGTCACGGATGTCTGCTATGTTTTATGGATTTCACGCGACCTTGGCAGCTAGGGCATTGTTTACTTGTGAACGAATATTTTAACTCGTTGACTACGTTGTTATTCGATAAATTCAAACAATCGCTAGTAATTAGACAAAATCGTGAATTAAAAGTATGAGGAAGTTTTCATCTTCATTTTAGTGTCGACTTTACATCTGACAGTGATTAATTTACCTTTTTGAATCGCCAGATTCTAGATAGACAGATTCAGATACAATAATTAATAGGTATTTTTGTAAAATTTGCTAAGCCAACCAGACTATATATGTTGTTTATGCAAAAACTAGTAATTATAACTGCTCTATCCATATTTACAGCAAAAAATGCGTAAAAATCTACTAATAACGGATTATGGAAACAATATAGATTAGATTTTTTAGATTTTCAAAATCTTTAGGTATATTTTCGGCTATACTAAAACTATCATTTCTTATTTATTTTCTTTAAATATATATATGCTGCCTTGCCCATGTTCCTGGAAAATTAGGCAAAGATATACGCATTCACGACAAAAGCCGACGCGGACGGTATGAAGAAACATGATGTGTCAAGGCCACCTAGCGATAAATCAGATACAAGTGTAATCTTTTTGAAAATGTGTTTTTCATAAAAACTGTAAAAAGACATTGTCAGGCAGTGGCGCATCTAGAATTTTTGTTTGGGGGGTGGCTAACTATATTAAGGTAATCAATTAAAGTTTGGGGGGGGGGAGGTTTAAGCGCCGATGAGGGAGCCTCTGGATCTGATACTGTTTTCAGGATGCACAAAAGATACAGAATGTTTCATCTAGAAAAAAGTTCAGTAGAAAAGATATGAAATATCTTTAACGCGAGTGAATCCGGCAAGGCAAAAGCTAGTCTTAGTATTAATCAAACATAGAAAAGGGTATAATTTTAAAAATTATATAGTTTCGACATGCGCCCCAGAGTTGCCTTCTTACCATATAGTTCTTTGAAAATCACGTGGGTATATAATATTAAAACATTCTTGTAAACCAAGGCCATGATCTGAAACGATATTTCGATCTTTACAAGTATGTGTCATTTCAGACGTGTTTCAGATTAAACACGTTTGAAAAATTCTAACATCCTAATTATTAATTATCCGCTATTTTCAAAACTATTTAAAAGAAGACGAAACTGCCACATCAGACTTCAATTCGCCTTTTTAAATCCCATATTTTTCGAGTACAGCACCAAGCCGGAAGCATACTCTATCAAACTAAAAATGAATCCCAAACTGGCTCCGCCGTCTTCGAGACATTAAAGAAAAAAAACATTTCGATCACCTGAGAATTTACCTAATTTTTGAAGTCGATCGATAATAATGTTTCAAACAGAATACAGGTTATTACTTAATACACTTCATCACGAAATCGAATTTATAATTCTGACTTCCTCCAATATAATGAAAAATAAAAAATAAATTATATCTGTTTTCAATTTATAAATATGTTACCTTAATTAAAATTTTACGATTACAAATTTACGATGAACGAAAGTATTAGTTTATGGCAGTCAATAATTCATTAGATACATTGAAAAATGAACCCTATAATAGTGTTCTTGCGGGATAAAGTTGTAAATCCCGCAGGAACACTAATTTGAGTCTGGCAACATATGTGTTTATAGATTGTGGTTGCGAGTAATTGTGTACTATTAAAGTTTAATGGGAAGTAATTTATGCGGCGCTTCGAGACCGGAGCCTGCGCCCGAGTCGGTAACAATGTTAACAAAAGAGTTCTTATTATCAAATTCCTGTTCTGTGTGAATTCAATTTAACGGTGTGTTTTATCTGTGTGATAATTTTTATCGCCATTCCTTTGCCCTTTTTATTCTTTTATTCAGTCTGAAACCTTCTGTTTGGAATTATTTCCTAGGATAATATGCTGAGAATTTTGAATCAAATACCGATGCACTCGTATCTTCAAGTCCATGCGTTTTTGTGAATCTTACGCGAACTATGCATTTTCCAGGTTTCATGTAACCTTTTTATTACATTTAAATATGATATAACTGCAAATCAAATCCCTTTAGACATTGGGAAGTGATAGTATATAAAATATGCAAATATAATCATATATCATTCGCGTTTATAATATTTTATCTAAATTAGGGTTGCCATTCGTCGCGATACGTCGGGACAATCATCGTTATTAACAGGGGGTTCCCGATGTCGCGGCCTGACAAGCTATACAATGTAGTAGTATTACAAAGAGGGAAGATTTTATTTTTTCTTTGTTACGGTTTAACCTTTAAAAGGCTATATTATCCAGGAGTAACATAGGGTATGTTTTAACTGACTGAGCTAAGGTAAGTATTGATCTTTGGTCACGCGAACGATTTTGCGAGCAACCGCCAGTATTAAATAAATAAACAACGTCGTAAGTATATAGAGGTTAGATATATTCAGCTTAGATCTAAATGTCTCACGCATGATGCCTTATGATTCAAGCTAGAGAGCGCAAATCCCAGGTTGCAGGGATCCAAGCTGGAGGGTGTAACGGGAGGGTGAAGGGTGTTGGCTGAAGGATGATTCGACAAATAAAATTTCATTAGCGTCTTGGGCCCTGGTGGTCAGTAAACACTTCCGTACACATGCTAATTCCGTGATCAAAATCAAACAACGCAGACAACAATTGATGACTGCCTCATTGTCTAGGAGTTAGTTTATTCAGCTCAGATCTTAATATCCCGGTTTCAGTCCCTAGGTCAGGCAAAACTACAATTAAACTGGATTGTTTATAAGATCGTAAAATATTGTGCTCTCTTGCATGGATGAACGTAACACTATATCAGAATTACCATTTAGACTGGGTTCCTATAATTAACGATACATCATTCGTAGCGGTAAACATTAGTAACCAATGTAACAATAACGATGTTTTCCACGTTGTTTGGACATTTGGTAGTTTGACATTTATATGAACAGTTTTAACTTATGCCTCTTAGAAAATGTTACTACTCGTAACTACTATCAGTAAAATGACATGTTTTTATAATATTAGTAAACCTATAAGAGCACGCACTTCAAAAACGATGCAGCCTTTTATCCTGTATTAGTCCGGGTTCCCTTTGAAAAATAGACTATCTGCTATTCTACCAGGCAGTTCGTAAGAGACGAGCGATTGGCTATACGAGTCACTAACGTCGTGGCTACTAGGTGGTAGAGTTCTGCATTGTATTCATGTCGCAATAGCATCAGTATATATATATATATATATATATATATATATATATATATATATATATATATATATATATATATATATATATATATATATATATATATATATTATCCTGTATATTTATTTATTATCCTGTGGCATTTTAAGGGTAAAGTTAACGGTAAACTTATGCATATGGTATTGTTACGAATAATCTAGAAACGTGTAGAGTTGGAACGCTGGAGAGATCTAGAAATAAAAGAAAGGGATAGCTACTCCTATTGACAAACATATAGTTGACCTGGGCTATGCCATAATGGACTTTGTGTGATATGGCATAAGGTTGAAAGTAGCGTGTACTAGGATTTATGACTCATAACATGTTTACGATAAGAAGTGATTCATTGTTTCTCGATACATTTAGATTTTTCTGGATCCAGGTAGAACTTTACCCTGGCTATAAATAGAGATATGTTGACAAATACAAGGCAGTTTTTATCAAGCGATCGAGAGCGATACATCAAGCGACCAGTGCGAAGCGAGAAGTGTTTTATTGTGTAGTATTCTAAGTTTCGTGTTAGTACAGCGAGTGACTAGTGTGTAAAGTGTATTTTAGTATTACATTGTGTTGTCTTGTCTATTTGTATACTAAATACATGGATTTAATATAAGTGGTGTTTTCTTACAATTACGAACCCCAATACGTAACAGTATTAAGATTCCGCTACATGGATAGCAAATTAACCACCCACCCACCATTAACATCTTTGTTGTTCGATGGTTGTCACCATCAGAAGACTCATCTGCTTGTTTACTATCTAAGAAAATAAAAAATTTTGGATATAGTAGCTAAACGTCCATACCTAATCATGAGTAGTACAGAGTTTTTATCTTGCCGTGTGTCGTACGATATAAGTGGGATATATCGTACGACACACGGCAAGATAAAAATAGCCGCGAAGGTAAATTTCGCATGCGTTTTATTTGTCCTGAAAATAAACTACGAATAACGCTTTTTGTATACCTCAATCACATTTCTTATTTTATCTCCAACAAGACGGACAGAACGGGTTTTTAATTTAAAATACTTTACGTTCAAGACGCGTTGACATTTTTATAGTAAAACTATCTATTCAAGAAATATCACAAAAATACGATATATTATGAAACTGTACGCTTTTCTTGCTTTAAGTTAAACAGTTTACTTTGAGATTGTGGAAACCAAATCAATACCTGCAATGTACGAAAAATTGATAACCTAAAATTTGACAAAAAATGATCTAAAAAGATTTTTATATGAAAGGATATTTTTTATGTCATAAGATAGCAAAGAAGCAAATGGGGCTCCTGATAGAAAGAGTCAACCATCGCCTGTAGACATCAAAGGTGTTAATGATGCGTTGCTATATTGTGGCGAGGTCTAATGGCACGTTAATCTCTACGATAATACGAGGTCTAATGGTCGTAAGTTTACCCGCTACCTTACCCTTCTAACCAGAACACGACAAGAAATACGTAAGGCGGTGGTGGTACTTGACACGGACGAGACAATGCAGAACTCTACCACATAGTAGCCACGATGGAAGTGACTAGCATCGTCAATCGGTCGCCTTTTAAGGCCTATCTGGCGGAACTGCAGTTGGCCTATTCTTGAAAGGATCCAGGGACTAACATGGGTGAAATATACTTATGAAGCAGATGACTCTCTTGATGAAGAGGAAAACCACCTATGTGGAGCCTTACATGTAGCGGGGACGTAATGCCACGTGATGGCTTAATGCAGACGTTTACCGACCTAATCGTAGAACAGTAAAAGGAAATGTAGTGGTCTCAAACGCTGGTGAGACTTTGCAGAACTCTTCCACCGAGTAGCCACAACGTTAGTGATACGCTTGGCAAATCGTTCACTTTTTACGAACTGCCTGAAAGGAAGGCAGATGGTCTTATCTAGAAGAAACTCGAATCCACTAGAGATAAACGGTAAACCAAGAATATATCCTAAAGTTTTTGCTTAAATATATTCAATGTAAAAACACAGCTCATTTATAACTCTACTAGCTGCAGCATGCAGTCCGCTGCATTATAAAAGTTTTTGGTGAATCCCGCGGGATCGTCTAATTTTCTGGAATAAAAAGTAGCCTATGTGCTCTTCCAGGTCACTTTTGTTCCAAATTTCATTCAAATCCGTTCAGTAGTTTTCGTGTGATTGATTAACAAAAATCCATCCAAACATCCAAACTTTCGCATTTATAAATACGTATATTAATATAGATAATACCTATTGGTGAAATATCGACTATATCTATGTATCTAATTATTTAAATAGCTCTATATGTTGATAAAACATTCAATTGGTCCCATTTACTTAATTCTTGCTTTGCTTTGTAATAAGCAATGATGACACTTAAAATTATTGCCGTTTACTAAATTATTTTTATAGATATATAATACGCATTGATGAAGCTTTCAATTGTTGCGATTTACTTAATTCGTTTTATAGTTCTATAACATGCAATAATGAAAATTTTAATTATTTCAATGTACTTAATTTCTTGTAATGCTCTATGTAATATACGACAAATATAACTTTTCATTATTACCATTTATTTAATTACTTTTATAGTTTTTGATATGTATTGCTGAAACTTTCAATTGTTTCCATTTTCGTATTTTTGTTTATAGCTTCGTAACTCGCGTGATTAATTTCAACTATAATCAATATATTAATACGTCAAGGAAAAACTCTGTCCCCTTTTGCCAACAGTGAGGTTATGAAATTTTACACAGTTAAAGTTTACGTTACGGAGGACTGCAGAAACCTAATATTTTAAATAATATAGCACTAGAAATACATGATATTAATAAAAATAAACATTACACACACTAAATTCATGTGACATACACATTACATACATGATATTATACACACATATATAGGTACACGTTTAATTCTTATTTTTATATAAACTGTTATAAGTGTCTATACACATGATAATATAAACCTTGTTATTATTTTGACATAATACACGGATTTCCCTAGTGTTGGTCCCCAAATTATGGAATGAATTCCCTAAGTCTATATTTTCTGAAAATATAATTGGATTTTTATAATTGGATGGACATTGGATCTTTTAAGAGGCGGATCAATAGGTTGCAAAATAACTAGTTTTCTTCGTTTGAATTACTTAAGAGTCGGCAGCGCATATCCTCTTATGCTGTGGATGATCATGGGCAAGCGGGCCGCCTAATGGCGGCCCGCTTGCTTGTCTGCCATTTCATAATATAAAAAAATATGTCTAACTTTTTCTTTACGGGCTAAATTCAGTTGTCAATATTAAAAGAGATTTTATTATTTTGTCTGTAGTCGTATTTCGGCCACATGCAATCGTTAGTTTACTTAATTTCATTTGTAATTTTATAGAACTCTTTAATGAAACTTTAAATTTTTGCCAATTACTTTGATTTCTTTTAAAACTCTAAACATTGCATTGATGATATTTTCAATTGTTACCATTCACTCAATTCTTTTTATAGCTTATATCATGTAGTGGTATAAATCTTCCAAATTTACCATTTACTTAATTCCAATGATAGTTCTAGTTATGGCCGTCACAGTGTTTACATATTCAATCATCATATACATTGCAATTTACTTCATCCAACAAAGTTGCGACCACAGTGTGTTCTGTTAATAAACAATAACATATGTAGACATAACAGTAGATACCGGAAAGCACCTGACACATAAAGATGCCTAACATTCCCATACAATGTCACATAACGCATTCATATCTAGCGTTTACCATGCATCGCACAATGCGGTGACTACTCATCACATTACGTAGAATTATTATGATAAAAAGCTTTTTATGTATTCAGACAACATATAACACTAAGTGAATGCATACTTGTTTTATACACGTTATTTCTTATTTTTATACAAACTGTTATAAGGGACTACACACATGATAATAGAAACCGTGTTATTATTTTGACAACATTCACGAATTTCCCCTGTGTTGGTCCGGGCTCCTTTGATGATTAGATCAACTTCCCCTTTTGCACAGACAGGTAGTAAAAGGTCGTCGTTTATTTTAGGACCTTCGGTAAATTTGTCTTTCTAGTAGTGTAAGCACTACTTTTCTCGTTTAAATGGCTTTGCAGCAGAGGTCATACATGGGAGTCCGCTGAACGTGGCAAATTCTATTCTTTTTCTTCTTTGATTAAACACAAATATATAACATAACGTATATACTACTCGACTTCTAAAGATATATTAAAAGAATTAAGATAAAGAACGGACGAACGCGTATGATGAATTTATTTTATTATGTTAATTGGGTATGACGATTTATATTTCATCATTGTTTTCATTTTCACTAGCTCTTTTTGTTTTATTATTTACATTTTTTCTAATTTTATACTATTGCATTGATGTTCACACGAAACAATATAAAAGGAAGTAATAACAATTATGTTTTTACTTTACTATTTTTATAAGCAACATTTCCTAAACATTTCTTACTAGAAACAAGCGTGCTACAAAAACTTCTTCAGTAAAGTATGCTGTTATTTTGCAATATTTTTTTATTTAGGGTTCCATAGTTCATTTATATAAGTATAGCCATGTTCATCCATGTTCCATGTAAATTGTCTCTGCGTTAGCTGCTGCGGGGAAAGTGTGGTGTATGTGGTTAGATAATTGTGCCGCTGATGTCTTCTTTGTTGTCCGGAACATCAGTGAGTTTTATCCATTTATCAAACCGCATAAGGAAATATACAATTTGCATTTATTCTCAATATATCATTTTTACTTTGATTTTTTTTATGCATCACAACTCCAAATACCAAAGGTCCTCTAAAATGTACATAATATGTCTGAATATGCTCAAATAAGCCATTTTATCAAAAAAATAATTTTGTCCACCTAGCTTGTTTTAGGCGAATCACAGTGCGCCGCCGTCTATTATTTCGTATATTAATAATATAGTATAATAATAAAGTAATGCGTGATTGCGCAAGTTATAGGTCATATTAATTTTGTCTGTCTGTGTGCATATATGTCCCGTTATAACTCAAGAAAAGTTTAGATAGTTATGCAGTGAGAACACAAGATTGCGCAAAATACGATAGGCCATATATTTTTTGATGAATGAATTTACCCATAGCAAATCGGGCGAGCATTAGTGAGTTATAATTGGTTTATATTGAGCTTAATATGTACATCAAACCTTAAGAAATGTTGGTTCCGTGTCTGCTCGTCGTGGTGACTGTCGCTGAGACACAGTATGACGAATTGTACGCTGATTGAATCTAAATGTCATTACACAAAACGTATTATTATGTCGGTTCTACATCATAAAGTGGCTTGAAATGTCGAGATTTTTTTGTGTCATGGTTAACAAATGATGTTTTTAATGGTATGAGAATCAAATCAAAATCAAAGAGGAAATCAATTTACAACTTTCCGGGGCTCCTTTTGAAAAATACGTCAATAGTTGGTAAGCACTGGGCATCTCGTACAAGGCGAGAGACGGCTACCTGTCACTAACATGGTGACTATTACCTAGATGCTCCACAACGTTTTAACTGAGTTTACCCCACCGCTTTACCAATTCCTGTCGCAATAACGTCAATGCTAGTCGTTGTCCAATTCTAGTTTAGAGTGTAGGGGAGCCGATAAACTTATGCATTTCAATCCTTCCACTCGGATAGCAAGGCATGGTTAATGTCTTTGCTTTCTATAGGTGATGATTTTCAGTTTCCAACAGGAGCATTATCTGTTTGTTTGCTATGTAATACTGAAAAAATGAAATTTTGCCTGGTTTTTTTTCTGCTGGCGTAGTGGAAATTATAGTTGATGTGGGTGAAAATTTGGGGTTATAGGTATTTTTTGAGTCATAACTCATATGCCTAAAATTAAAATGATTTTTTTAAGAGGAAGGACAAAAAGTCTCTCGGTTACAAATTAAGAGATATTTTTTTGTGAACGAGAGTCTACATTACATATCTTTTTCCAATAAAATAATGGCATTAATATCTAAAGGATACAAAGTCTAGGACTCGATTACCCTGACTGAAGTGTTGCCTTCACTGAGCTAAGATATTATAAGGATTTCCTTAGATCCTTGAACTTTACAATTCATGTGTAAAATATGTATAGTTCAATTCAAAAACTATATTATTAATTTTATTAATCAAGTTAGCTAGCTCATCTAGCTATGCTAATCATGAACTCAGCTAAAAAAGAAGTTTCAGGTCCGATACCCGTGTTAGGTATATAGATAATAACATTTTTATGTTATTGATTTTTTTTTTCAGTCCAAAAAACTCTAAGTATCTAGTACTTGCTGCAAAGCTGATTTTTTATTAATAGGGTTACCTGTCACATACCAGAAACATTCATTGAAAGTTGATAACTGCGGCAAAAAACATCCATTTTATTTAATAAATAAACTTGTTTATTGTCAACGTGAATTTTTTTTTATATATCATTAGATAGAAAACAAGCAGACGACTCTCCTGATGGTAACAAATACCATCACCTATGAGAAACCAAAGATGTTACTGGTGCTTTGCTACACGTACGGTGAGATGTGAATCATAAGTGTGCATAAGTGTGAATAAGCCTATCGGCTACCTTATCCTCCAAACCGGAATACGTAAGTTATAAGCATTGACGCTTTGTGGCAGGAATTGGTAAAATAGATATTTATCTTGTAGTCAAATCTATAACAAGACGACAAAGACTTGACGACTAAGATTTCGACGCTACTGTAACACTACTATGGTGTTACAGCAAATGCTGGCTACTTGTCTACTTTAAAAACATATAACCAGATATTTGAATTATATTCGAATTGTCTTAGAAAAGAAATGAATGTACAGTGAGATATATTATAGCATTGGTTCTGGACGTATGGTTCAAATAAATGAAAGTATTCAAGAAATTTCTTTTATTTAATAAGTTGCTACAAAGTAAAGACGAGCCCCGTTTCCTGAAAAGCCTCTCCGAATAGCAGCCAAGCAGAGTAAGCCCCGTGACGAACGAGAATCGTCACACTACTGTGGCAGGAACAAGTAAATTGGTTGTACTATATATTTGAAAATCTGAGAGTTTATAGACGCTTTGGCCATTCTGTCTATTAATATATGTAGTAGGTGTATTTGAAAAACAGTTATGAAGAATAATGACTTGTTTTTATCAATATCTAATTCTTCTGTATAATATGACAGCCGGTAGGCCTTACAAAAACACCGTCCTGTTATCCTGTCATCACATCTACATACAAAGAGTTGCGTGCTCCAATAAGGCGGGCGACGCTATTGTCTCCGTAACGGGCGGCTTTTTGTAAGATAGACGAGGAGGCGGTAAATTTTCTGTATTAGATTGTGTAAACAAGCGAGGAGTGTGAAAGATTCATTCACACGTGTATTTTAAATGAGTCTCAACCCTAGCATTTGTTTTCACGGTCTATAACATACCTACACTAAGATCCGCTATTACCAAACTAATTATTTTGATATTATAAGGTAGCAAACAAGCAGATGGTTCTTTTGATGGAAAGAAACAACCATCGACTACAGACACCATGATGTTAATGGTGCGTTGCTATCCTTGCGATGGGGTCTTAATGTCACATACATATATTTACCAGCTTACCTTACCTTACCCTCCAAGCCGGAACACGACAGTGACAAGCACTGATGCTATTGCAATAGGAATAGATAAGTACCAGACTCGAGCGAGAAAACGCAGAACTCTCTCCTATACAAAAAAAACTTTTTATATGAATTTAACCATAGTTATTGTAATCTAAAAATATTTTAATAGTTTGGTGCAAGCAGACCTCTATGTATACACTAAACGTATCTACACTACACTAAGATATACTACGCAGTTTTTTGGCTAAATTTGGGCAAATAAACATTTTTTGTTATGCCCATATGTCAGAATTTTCGAATTAAATAAATAATAATCGGTATCAGTTCGGCAGAATCAGATATGAATCACTGTCCATCTCACCAACCGACTACCCGGTAAATCAGAAAGCTTATGGACATTCTGTTCACTCTGCCTACCCCGCAAAGGCACAGGTGTGATGATAATTTACTGTAATAACATTATTTATCACCAGACGGGATGGTAATAAAATTATAACGAAACCATAAATTCTACACTCATTAAATTACTTACCGCAAGCGTAGCGATCTTATACTGTAAAGCCTGTCATAAAACACATGTTATACCGACTTTCGTAATAAAATACTATTCCTTATTGAAGTATAAATGGAACAAAAGGTGAAGGAAATGAGATCCATACTAATATATTAATATTGTAAATTGCGAAACTAACTCTGTCTGTTTCTTCTTCACGCCTGAACTTTGAACCGATTTGAATGCAGTTTGGTACAATAATAGCCTGAGACCCGAAAAAGGACATTGGATAGTTTTTATTCTGGAAACCCAACTGGAACGGGAAATATACGGATAAAACTCTGGGAATTTTATTTTAGAAATTTTTTTACGCGGACCATCGAATCAGTTATACATGGCGATTTTTTGGTCGTTTGATAACGATTCTATTCAACTCACGCACTCGCACACTAATTACTTAACTGATTCATGTTTTTTTGTTTCTTTTTTATTTAAAGTTTTTTTATATCACAAGATAGCAAACAAGCAGATAGTTCTCCTGATGGAAAGAGACAACCATAGCCTCTAGACATCAAAGATGTTAATGGTGCGTTGCTATCCGTGTGGCAGGATGGCAATGCCACATGCATAAATCTACCGGCTACCGTACCCTCCAAACATGAAAATTACAAGCGTTGACGCTATTGCGACAGGAATAGGTAAGGCGGTGGTACAAAATACCCGGGTGCGACATTACGGACCTCTCCCACCTAGTGGTCACGATGTTAATGACATGTATAGCCAAACGGTCACCTCTTACGATCTGCCTGGTAGAATGGCAGTTGGTCTATTATTCAAATAACCCGGATCAACATGTGGGAATTGCTTCACGTATTAATATATACTAAATGGTCAACTATAAAAATCAATTGCTGTTCGTTAGTCTCGCTAAAACTCGAGAACGGCTGAACCGATTTGGCTAATTTTGGTTTTGAATTAATTGTTGAAGTCCAGGGAAGGTTTAAAAGGTGAGAAAATATAGAAAAAAGGCTAAACAACATTTGCCGGGTCAGCTAGTAAATATTAAATAAATCGTTTATTTCATTTACCAAAACATTAATTAAATGTTTATTGGGCCTGGGGATCCCTTTTAAGTATAATTGTGTGTTATGTAGGTACTGTTTAACATAAATAAATAATATATTAACGCAATATCACGCTGTTTTAAGCATGACTTTGTAAATGAACTCCTTTAAACACATTACTTAAAGATTTTGTCTCTGCCTCCGCAACATCCACATTTGGCGGTCGATTTAACAATGTACTGCTCTATCACAGGAGTCTTGACTCGATAGTGTCGTTTTTTATAAGGAATCGTTAACGAGTATTGTATTTACCTGTCATCATTCCATTGTAGAACGGGGTGGTATTCTGTTCTTTTTGTATATAATAATGACGGCGCTGACATTTATTTTTGTAATCTAGTATAACAAGCAGTCGGGTTTTTTGTTAGCTTAAAAGTGTTGAAGCATCAAAAAACTTATTAAATTTATAACTGAACACTGGACTTTTGAGTTTTATAATAATAATTTATTGCGTTTCCAAATGCATAGGTATTTACACAGGGTTCTTCTACCTCTCTCAGGGTTAGGAACCGCTTATTTATATTTTATACCTTAACATTTCATACATTTTGTCTTAAAACATAAATAAATAGTAAATTACATAGGTACGTGATGTTGAAAGTGGAACATTTTAATAATATATCTCACTCATGAGTATTAAACTTAAACACTTCCTGTACAGTATGGAAATATTGACTGTATTATTAAACTGATAAAAAATGGAAAACACATACGTTTATCTCTGATGTTATATAATAACTGTTGATCTTATATAATAATAAATAACTGTTGACTTTAGACACCAAAGAATTCAATGGTATATTGCTATCCGTGTAGCAAGATGTGATGCCTTGATGCATGACAACAGCTTAACTTATTCTTGACCATAACTTCAGTTGTTCCTACTTACTCCTGTTGTAAAAGCACTGGCATTTTTGCAGCAGGAGTACGTAATAAATTCGGTTCCCTCAAAAGAAAGAAGAGTATCCTTTTCGTCGTCCTTATAATAAAATTGATACTGATGCTTTAGTTAAAGATGCATGCGCTTTAGATTAGTCCTCCGTATTTAATAGCTACGGTGTTGAGGAGACAGTTTCGTATTTTAATTCATCTATATATATAAAAATCAATCTCTATTTTCCTTGGTCACGATATCACGCCTGAATGGCCGGACCAATTTCGGTAATTTTTTTATTGTGTTTTTGATTTAAGGAGAAGGTTCTTATAAAAGAAAATATTAAGAAAATTGCGCGGAAAAATAGAAAATTTAAGAATACTTAACCACCATATAAAGTTTAATGCCATTTTGGCTGCGTGGAAGGACAATCCCGAAGACTTATATAAATTACGTGTCACGTTGTTTGTCCGCTATGGATTCCTAATGTGAATGACAAAACAACGTTTGCAGGGTCAGCTAGTGTATTATAAATCTATACGACAGTACCTAACACTTCACGAAAAAAAATATTAAGCGTAACTCTTTTCCTTGCCTGACTGATTCTATAAATAGCGCTACGATAACAGCTCACAGGCGACTTAAAACCATCCTGCTGAAGACATTTTTTTGAAACATCAGCTTCTTCGTAACAAATGCAATAGGTTTTCTCGCACTGCTAGCCGTAGTTACATTCATGATACTGTAGCGAGTTCCAATTCCCAAGAGATGTGGAGGTTTCTAAAATCTCTTGGTGTCGGAAAGAAACCTGTTTCTAGTAATAGCTGTATCTATATTAATGTTATATACATGCATTTTACCACCGTTTATTACCGTTCTTTGAATCTTGATATTAATACAAAAGCTAATACTCTTAATTATCTGTTCTCCATCACTCGCCTCTAATTTTCGTTTTCTTTGTTGCCTGTAACTGGGGCGGAAGTTTAGAAGTATGTACGTGCTATCACTTCGACTGCGGTTGGAAATGATGACTTGTGATGCAAAATATGTATCTTGATCCTTACTGACATCCTTTCTGTTCTTTAAAATATGTTCACTCTTTCGGTACAAATACGTTTCCTTCTTTGTGAAAAAAATAACCATTCCACTTCTGAAGAAATTTAATCTCATTACTGTTTCAGATTTTCCGCCCATCTCAATATTACCATTTTTCTTGAAGGTTTTGGAGCACATTGTTCACAATTATCTGAATTTTTCTGTCTCAGTGACCTTTTGAGCCTATACTCAGTATCAGTATAGTATCTGGTTTAAATTTAGTCCGAGTAACAGTTCAGTTATGGCTTTAACTAAAGTGTCTGGTGAAATTATAATGGCTATGGACTCAAAATGCCTTATTGTGTTAGTGCTGTTGGATTTTAGTAGTGCTTTTAGCTCTGTACATTTTGACTTGCTGATTACTACGCTTGCTAAATTTCTCGCCTTCAGTATTGGGTTAGTTTGACTCTTAATTGGGTGGTCACTCGCAATGTGTTTAACTTCCCGCTACATTAGTAGTATAAGGAAGTTTAGTAACTTTCTTTTTTCAGCGATTTTTGAAAATAAAACGCTTTATCTTTTTTTGCCCCGATTTTTGAAAATCGAGTTTTTACCAGATTTTCACGTTTTGAGGTTCTAGGAATCTTTTCCATTTTAACGATGACGCTAATATCTATGTATGCATATATATGTACGTAAGTATTTCATAACTATTAAACGGCTATCGAAACATGGTTTCCGGAGATTCCAATCTGAGTCTGTATAATCTACAGCTAAGCCAATATTATGTTTTATATGTAATTTGTTAATATTAAAATAGCTTAAATACATTTTTGTTTGTTTCAGTCAAAGACGACCATGTGACGGGGCTTCAACACGAAGACGGCCATCTTTATCAATTAGACAAGCGGTATTATCAGGTATTGCCCTTAAAGTTTTTGCATTTACAAATATACATATCTTCAGGCCAAATCATTTAAGTGATAAGTTCAAGTTTTAAGAAGACTTTTTCGAAAATATATATATTTTTAAAAATTGTTTGTTTATAACTGTCAAAGTCCCTCGTGCATCATTACCATTGACGTGTATAATATTATACATGTCAATGATCATTACCCTTTTTGATAAATAATCTTATTGTTTTCTTGATAGGTGTGGACGGATATGTCTCGTCTGTATTTCGTAATGCCGCTCTACCAAATTCTATCGCAATAGTAAGCACTATTGCGGTAGAAATAGGTAAAGCTTGTTGTTTTCGTGGTCCGATTTGGAGGTTGAGAATGTAAACTTATGTACGTTGAATTACATCCTCGCTACTTGGATTACAACGCGCCCATGCATTTTTAGTGTCCATAGGCAATACTTTTTTTTTCATCAAGAATGCAGTCTAATCGTTTTCTTGAATAAAAATCAAATTTATCCGATATAAAAGTTTTCTATGGGCATATATTTCTACTTGCGGCTATGTAGATTTCTTTATTTTGTTCACTGTTTTGTCCAGGGCTGAATTAAGAGGTCAAAAGGTCCTACGACAATGAAAGAGCTGAGGCCTCTTATAAATTTCATAATCATAATCATTTATCGCATTTACCTAATATGGTTCATTAAGTCACAGAATACTGTTTTCCAGTGTTCTGTGATTAAGCTGTTATAAATAGCATTTGTTCACATATTTGAGCTCATGGCATGCAATAAATATGTCATTAATAATTAAATCTATTTTAAAATAAAAATAACCTACATTGTTGAAATCTAAAAAAAAATTTTTTTTCCTTCATTAAATTTTAACAAGTATATAATTCAATTATTTCATATCCGTAGATTTTAGCCTTTTTTATATCATAAGATAGCAAACAAACAGATGACTCTCTAAATAAAAAAGACAACAATCGCCTATAGGCACCAAAGATGTAAATGGGGTGTTGCTATCTTTGTTACGGGATCTTAGTGCCACGTGTATAAGTTTACCAGCTCCCTAAGTGGAACACAACAGTGAAATGAACCGACGCTATCGCGGCAGGAATAGCTAAGATTGTGGTTCCAGACCTGGGCGAGATAGTGCAGAACTCTATCACCTAGTAGCCAAGATGGTAATGATTAAAATAGCAAATCATTCGCCTCTTACGAATTGACTGGCAGAACGGCAGATGGGCTATTCTTCAAAAGAAGCCCGGACCAACACGAAAACACTTACAACAACGGAGCCTTACAATAACAATAAAATTTAAGGGATTCCCTGTTATGGGAACTGATGTTTATGTATGCTACACGATGTTTTAAGAATTGAAGTTAATAAATACGGATATCTTGTTTTTAATATTCGTGAACGATGTAATTATGTTTGTACAAGTATTATAGATAAAAATGTGAAGAAATAATAAAAACAAATAAAAAAAATCATGGAAATTTTAGAGGCCTCGGGATTATAGCCCTGCATATGTTTGCTCTCAAATCCGACCCTGGTTTTGTCTTTATCCATGTCGCGATACTATACATTACTAACGAAGTAGTAATACAATAAACAAAAATTGAATGGAATATGTTGTTTTATTCGTTGGAGACGTGAAAGAGTAAAAATAAACAATTTAATTATTCATAGCCAATGCAATGCTAGGGACAAATAGCATTATTGTTCGAAAAAGAAAGAGGAGCAATTCTCTCATTTATTTAAATCTTGATATCATTAACAACATAGTTGCATGATATAAGGAATATTGTATGCAATATTTATTAATAATAAAACAGTCTCTATTACTTCTTGTTAGAGGTCATAGTCAACGAACGTTCCTGGCTTGGCTATCTGCGATCGACTCGTTACGGACGACACTTCAATGGACGTAGATCTCTTGTGTATACTTGTTTTGAGTTTAATTACTAGTTTTTAAACGCTGCACAGTATTTCGCCTAGAACATGCTAGGTGGACAAAATTCATGTTATCATTTCCAGGAAATCTTAATTGCAAAACGTAAACAACACCCCTAATCTCCAGATTCCAAGAATCGGTTGTTTGTCAAATGCTTAACTGATAAGGAATAGTGGTTAGAAGTCAGGTATTGAGTTTAATGAAATCGTTACAGTCAATCAGTTGCAGTTTAGTGACACTTTCGTACACATCCATAGTGGCTTATAGTTAATATTTTGAGTGTTTGTGATGGATATCAACACGGAGGGTAAGTCCTATTATTTAAAAAACCTTTTTTAAAATCTGAATCTGTTCAAATGAATTTTAGGTATAATTTTAACATAGCTTATATATTTTAACGTATTTTTTTTATGAAAGAATAGTTTTAAAGAGTTAATTTTGCAGACATTCACCTTTATCCGGGCTAGTTCTTTGATATATCATAGGAAATACTTTATTCTTCATAAAAATACACAAATTGTTTAGCACACTTCAGTACAACATATTCTTTTCTTTTTTTTTTCAGAACGCTTATACTCTATTTCTAGGGTAGAATTTTTTGAAGAGTGGTTGAAACCCACAAAAAATGAAAAGAACTCGGGTATATATGAGTACCTTTCTTCAAAATTTCACTTTGGTAACATTACTGAATGTAGCCAAAAAGAAATAAAGTTGAAGATATCCAACTTTTCCAATAAAATTGGTGTCAAATGGTTGGCTTCAGGAAAATCGAAGGAGCGTTTTTTAATTAAAAATAAGACCTGGCTGGATGAAGAAGATATACAGTTTACTGTGAGTTCTTTTGAGCCACAACCATCAACTTCGAGTGAGGCTGTGATTTCAGCAGGAAGGCCTCGCAAAGAATTCGAAGAATCGTCGTTTAAAACCAAAAAACGTCGAGTCGTGGATCTCGTAGAATCGCGAAGTGTCAGTGAATTGGTGACAGCTGCCGAAATTGCTGCGCGTTCAGCAGGACAACGGAAAATTGCCAGCGTAATTAGAGACATTAGTGAAAGCTCAGTTATTAATGTTAAGTCTAAGGATACCAGTAATGTTAATCCTAGGCAGTTAAGTAGTGACGAAGCGTTAGCTTACTATATAGATTCTAAGTCAACAACACATGCGTACAAACAAACAAGAAAGTGGTCTATGAAGGCAGGACATAATGTGTTTCCATCATATTATAGTTTGACAAAATCTAAACAGGCCTGTTATCCTGCACAGGAGCACATTGCTGTAACAGAAACACGTGCTGAAATAAATTTGCAAGCATTATTAAACAAAACAGTGGAACGTTTAGTATTAGCACAGCATGAAGTTATCAGCAGTGTCCTCGCAACAAGTTCGTCTTTTACACTTGTAAGTAAATGGGGATGTGATGGAAGTTCTGGGCACAGCACATACAAACAGAGATTTGAGAACACTGAAGATACGGACGAATTTCTTTTCGTATTTTCTTTAGTTCCCCTTAGATTATATGATGGGGCCAAAATTGTTTGGCAAAATCCTCGGTCTTCATCAACATTGTATTGTCGCCCAATCAAATTAATATTTGCTAAAGAAACGAATGACTTCACGTTAACGGAGACAAATAGATTGTTGGAAGAAGTTAACGCTCTTCTTCCAACACGTATCGACTTTGGTGATTCTCAAATCTCTGTGAAACACGAACTTTTGCTGACAATGACAGACGGAAAGGTATGCAACGCTTTAACGGAAACTCGTTCAACTCAAAAGTGTTTCATCTGTGGCGCCACCCCCAAGACGATGAATGATGAACCCGCGAACTTCAACAGCAACCAAGATCATTTTGGCTTTGGTTTATCTACACTTCATGCTTGGATTCGTTGCTTCGAATGCCTTTTACATATCAGCTACAAGTTGAATATTAAGAAATGGCAGGCTAGAAGCAACGAAGACAAAGCAGATATCAAGGTTCGTTAAGACGAAATTAAGTTAAAATTTAAGAACGAGATGGGACTTATTGTAGATAAACCAAAGCCAGGATTTGGTTCTTCAAACGATGGAAACACGGCTCGTCGGTTTTTTAAGAATGCTGAGATGAGTGCTCAGATCACGGGATTGGATGTTGAAATCATCAAACAGTTCGATGTAATATTGAGGACTTTGTCTTCTGGATTCGAGATAAACTTAGTTGAATTTAATAAATTTTGTCTTGAAACCAGAAGACATTATCTAAGTCTCTATTCGTGGTACTGTATGCCTGCTACTGTACATAAAATATTAATTCATAGTACAGAGGTCATCAAAGCTGCATTGCTTCCAATTGGGCAGCTTTCCGAAGAGGCTCAGGAAGCACGTAATAAAGATTGCCGCAGATTTAGGGAGTACAACACCCGCAAGTGCTCGCGTGTTGCCACGAACAGAGACTTGCTGTCAATGTTGGTTATAACATCTGATCCCTTGATCAATAGCCTTCGAGAGATTCCCCAAAAAAAGCCGGAAAAAATATGTTCAGAGGTTTTAAAGTTAATTTTAAGCCCTAGTATAGTAGAATCAAGACTGGAAACGTCATCATATTATCGCACAGGTCCACAAAATGATGACGATTACACAGTAAACGATTCATCAGAAGACTCTGATGATGATTATTAGGTTACGTTATGAAATATTATCTTTGCTGCTTAGTTTTAGTTTTCATGCATATATTTTCTTTTATTGTAAATAAACCTATGATTGTTTTGTTACTATTTGTAATTTTATGTATTTAGATTTATATTGTACATACCTCTTGATACTTATTCGATCTGAACTGCATGCAATTTACAGCATTCATAGTACTCGCTAAGTTAATTGTTGCTCATATATTATTTTTGAAAATATTTTTTTGCTATCATAATTTTTTTCGTTTTTTATTACAAAAACATGACTACCCATATTTGAAATAAGTAAGAGCATCGTTATATAACATAAAATAATATTGTCCACCTAGCATGTTCCACGCGATACACTGTGCGCTGTCAAAGTCATATTTTATACACTGGCCCTCATTGTTCTATTTTATTAATACTTTGAAGACGGTGCTAATACTTTGAAAACTTGCTTTTTTATCCAAGTTTGCAATGGCAATATAAAAGTTGTATTTGCAATGCAATATGAACATTAAAAGGCCTTTGGGCCTTTCTAAAAACACTTCTATTGTAGTTTTCTTTTAAACTATGACTTGTAAGAATCAAAAGTGATTAAAAAAACTGCAAAATTAGAACATAGGAGTAGGAGCAAGTAACGTTATGCTAGAATAATTAGAGCTAATTTACACTGAAGATGCCAGCAGGCAGAAGTGACATAAGGCTGAATTTACACAGAAGAGGGCAGCAGCTAGAATCGACAAGGCTAAATTTGCACCAAAGATAGTAGCAGCCAGAATCGACATAAGGCTAAAATTACAGGCTAAACGCGACCTGAAATCCACTATGTAAACGTTTTTGTACACTATTCGGGTCAACAATGTCACAGTTATTACCGGGATTAGAAATGCGGTCACGCAGCAGATCCGGTGAAAGAAATATACAAGGTATTTTTAATGCAATAGCCGAAACACCCCAAGCGGATTATTACATAAACAATTAATTAAACAAAAAAAAAAAAACAGAAGTAACAAATACTCTTTGTGTCATCGGTAGACTTGGCAGTATCATTGACCTCGCGCAATTATTGTCATCCTACGCGTCAATGAGCCTACGCTCTGGGCAGCGAGCAGTAGGTACTCGTATTATTAAACATGTAATGATAAAATCCCCATCACGCTTACAGGCTTTGGATTTCGTGTGCAGAGGTAGAACGTGGTGGCGCAATAACATGAATTAACCAAGCACACAATTGTTTTTTAATGTATTTACATAAACAAAATTTTATAAATTTATTTTGGACTAGCTGTTGCCTGCGACTTCGTCTGCGCGGGCTTTATTTACTCCGACCGGCTTCCGTAGGTGATAGCGTGATAATATGTAGCGTATATGTTGACCCGACCTGTTAGTAATATTAATGCAAAATTTGAAGTACATCCATGCAGTGCTTTTTGAATTTACCCCGGACATACATTGACTTTCCTACGATTTCATTATACGTATAGATATAGATAAAGTATAGCATAATTTAAAAACTATTGCAATCGACTCTACTGCGGATTTTGAACAAACTAGTTTCAGCTATTATATCAAGTAAGAAGCACCTTGTATTTATTATTACATAAATTGTGATTGAATTTAGATTACAAGGTAATCATTAGTTATATAAAAGTATCTTCACGCCCATATCCCCGAAGGGGAAGGCAGAGGTACAACAAGTGCACCCACGATTAGCCGAAGATACTTGGTCCCACAAATGTGATAGGTGGCAAGCCTATCGCCAACCGGGCACTTTCCAATCCCGGGCAACTTTGTATTTCTCAGAAAACTGAAAAAACACTTTTTTTTATGCCCGACTCGGGAATCGAACCCGGGACCTCATGTGGTCAACGCCAACGCTGGACCGCTAGACCACAGAGGCGATTATTATTTCAGGTTAGGTTTATATTATGGTTTTCATTTTCTGAAATTTCAGTTTTATGCATGCATTCCGAATTTTCCCTGATAAATTGTTTTTATTTTTTGTATAAAAGCAAAAACCATATTAAATAGCAAACAAACTGATGGTTTTCGTGGTGAAAAGAGACAATCATCGTCTATAAACCAGATATGTAATGTGTAAATGGATGGTATATCACATGCATACGCCAGACAGGGACAAACATTTGTGTGATGAACATCTATAATGTTTGTATTTCTGGGTTTGGGTGTTTATTTTGTAGAAAGAAAGAAAGAAAGAAAGAAAATATTTATTTGCAAGAATATGGGTGTTACAAGTTGTTAAAAATAAATTAAGTTACCAACATATTCTACCATTATAGGGTGTGCAAATGTACGTTACAGTATTTCTATATGTATTTCTATTAGTTAGTATTGTTGACTAATGGCTAATTGCACTAACATTGCCTAAGCTTAGAAAAATTCTAAATAGTATGCTGTCACTTTTTGTCTCAAATGAAAAGAATGTGACAGCATGTCACTAAAGACTGTCCTAACCTAAGACAAGTTTGATGCAAATAGTCATAACACTCATAACCCAAGCAAACAATTTGCTTACTTTGGTATTAAATTAATTTGTGTAATTTGCCCAGCAATATTTATTATTACTGGCTACCCTCCTAACTTAAATACTACAGCGACAATGTCCGATGATATCGAGGCAGGTATATGTAATGGGGTCATAGACATAGTAATACCCCTATGTCGTACATTGATTTCGCTTAATGGGGTGGTAAACCCGGTCGAAACGTTGCAAACCTCTATCACCAAATTAGTAGTCACAATTTGAGTGACAGGTTTTTTTTCTTAATTTTTTTGCGATTTTACAATATGCCTAGCAGTAAGGTTGATCTATTCTTCGTAAAACGGGTCAACGCGGGGAATCAGATAAGTCTTTCATCTTAAATTATAATTATATACTAGCTGCGCCTTGCAGCCGGCTATTAAAACCGATTTTGGCAAATCCCTCGGGAACAACTTACTTTTTCTGGATAAAAAGTATGGAAAAACACATTTAACTTTTTATCTCGAAAAATAAGTTATTCCCGCAAAGAAGCAGGTTGCATGGTGCAATTAGTATGTTTTTTAATGTATCATTTATGATATACTTATCTTAATAGCAAACAAGCAAATTGGTCTCGTGATGAAAAGAGTCAACCATCGCCTATAGACAACATAGATGTTAATGGTGCTTTGCTATCTTGCGGCGAGGTCTAATGCCACATGAATAAGTTTACCAGCTACCTTACCCTCCAAATCGGAACAAGACAGTGATAAGACTGACGCTATTGCGGCAAGAATAGTTAAGGCAAAGGTACTAGACCCGGGCGACACAATGCAGAATTCTATCACCTAGTAGCCACGATGATAGTGACTCGCATAGCCAATCAGTCGCCTTTTACGACCTGCCTGGCAGAACTGCAGTTGGACTATTCTGCAAAGGAGACTGGGACCAACACGGGGAAAAATATTATAAAATTCATACATAAATATATTTTTAGTGCTTTACATTAAATGACTCTGAGCTAAGACAACCAATCGTAGAACCCCACTCTTTAAAGTTGATTAATAAATCGGATAGTTTATGCAACAATCTAAGTTCTAATACAATTATTTAGGGCTTACAAACCAGTCAGACCAGAACGAGTGTGACCAAACCGCTTGTCAGCGAGTCGGTGTCGCAAGATAACCTAGGTTACCCAATAAGGAACTAGTGTCGGACGCGGGCCACAGCATCTGTACCGACTCATTTGAAACAAATGTATAACATGCATATTTTGTAACAGACTTTAAAAATAATAGTTAAAAAGACTAAAAAACACGTTGCATAAAAAGTAAATTAAAAAATGAAAAATAAATTTAAATTAAGAATATTTTAAATAAGAAAAAAATGTATTGCATTGGAAAAAGGCGTGAGGTATTTTTTGAGATATCTATTGGCACCATGCACCCCACACTTTTTTACAACAATAGTACATTACGATACGAGGGACTTAAGTAGCCGATTATTGCACTCGCTTCGCTCGTGCGCTAATTTCTCACGGTTCAATTATCGGTTAATTAAGTCCCACGTATCGTACACTATTTTGTAGTACGAGTGACTTTTTTTTTTTATCCCTCTCTCTGTCTGTCTATTGTCAAACAAAATCCGTCGATCGTGTGGTTTATTTGGGCAGTCACGGTGATGCGTTTTTATTTTGGTTTTGGAGCGATTATATTTATTATTCACATATATATAAAATATATATAGATATTTCAATAATGTTTATAACATAATCTAATGTTTTGTTTATAATTTAAGATATTCTAATAGATATTACTAATTAAAACTTTTATGTTTTTTGTATTAATTATTGATGTAATTTTGTCGTGTTTCAATAAACATTGGTTTCCAAATATTAAAAAAGTTTTCAAATTTCCTCAAATAAAATTGTAAAGTTAATATACTACTCTAAATTTATCAAAACAAAAGAAAATACTAAACTGATTTCTTTAATGCTTATTTCAGTCGGTATGTTTGTTGATACATGTTTAACAGTTTAAATTAACCTTAAATGTGAAGATATATTAGCAGTAAGTATTATAATATTTTCTGGTGCTCTTTTGAATGATTACATGATATTTCTCCTTTTTCTGCTTATTTGTATGTTTGAAAAAATATATTTTATAGTTATTATCTTTATTTACGATTCCGTGAAGTAAGTGCTTGGTTTAAGCAAAGGATAGCGTGCAATAATCGGATACTTAAGTTCCACGCAAGCGTAACTTAAAAGTGACTTTAAGCCACTGAGTACTATAAAATATATTTTTAACTTCCCGCTTCGTATGTAGATATTTTCGAAAATCAAGTTTTGACCAAATCTCCACGTTTTGAGATCCTATGACATTTTCCGACGATTTTCCTGATGACGTCAGTATATCTATACGAATGAATGTGTGTATGTGAACATCTCATAACTTTTGAACGCCTTGACCAATTAAAAAGCGGTTGATGGCATTCGATTGGATTCCGCCCAACTTAGACTTCCTAAAAATTTGGACTAACTCGGTCCAGGGGATTCCTCAAAAAAACTGTTCACAATGCTTAAGTTGCATCAAAATCGGTTTATCCGTTCGGTAGTTATCGTTGACGAAATTAAAAAAAAAAAAGTGTTTTTTCGACATAACTTTGAAATTCTTCAACCAATCATTTTATGATCTGCAATATTTCAATACATAAAACATTACGTCGAATACTGTTTCATAAAATGAAAATTTTCAATATTCACAGCTTTTCAAGTATCAAAATTTTTTTGGCTCATATACCGATTTGCTTAAAAGTCTAGTCAGCTATTCTGCTTAAACAACTACGTCAAACACCGTAAATCAGATGAAAGTCTGTTGATTCGTTCGGAATTTATCCATGAGGAAAATTGTTGAAAAAAGTTTTTTGACATTTCTTCGACATTTTTTAACATATCGATTTTGTAGCTAATAAAACAATTTGGAGCTCAAAATTACATTGAAAATGCTATTTAAAAGATCAATATTGATCATCATTTTGAAAAAAAAAAAAATCTTTTCCAAAATTAAAATACTGTTATTTTTACAAACATTAGGTTTAAGTTTTAAGCATTAGGTCGGTCCTTGATAAGGCTGTCTCCTGACTTACTATCTACTGTCGTAGATAAAAATGTAATAAGATAAAAATAGTCTTAAAATGTCACGGTTTGCCCCCCCCCCCCCCCCCCCCTTGCCTAGAACCTGGGTACGCCCATGGCTGGAGTAATTCTAAATTTTTAAGAGTATACTTTCTAGGCGGCATCATCATCAACAGTTTACTCCCTGATTATGGAATTCTGAATAAATCTAAGACTTTTAAGCCTGTTTTAGTCTGGGTCTTGTATAAAATTTCTTATGGAAAAATATACAATATGCCGCTAGGCAGTTCGCAAAAGGCGAGCGATTGACCGAACGTGTAATTGACATCGTAACTACTCTAAGGTAGAGTTCTCAAATACCTTGCCTGGGTTTGTTACCACCAGATTATTGCTGCAACAATAGTGTCAAAGCTTGTCGTTGTAGTGTTTTATACTTTTTTTTAAAGTTTTTATATATTATAAGATATCAAACAAGCAGGTGGACCTCCTGATAGAAAGAGTAAACCATCGCCTTACCTATAGACACCAAAGGTGTTAATGGTGCGTTGCTATCTTGTGGCGAGGTCCAATGCCACATGCATAAGTTTACCGGCTACCTTATCCTCCAAACCGGAACATGACAGTGACAAGCACTGACGCTATTGTGGCAGGAGTAGGTAAGGCGGTGGTACCAGACCCGGGCTAGACAATGCAGAATTCTACAACCTAGTGGCCGCTATGTTAGTAACTTGCATAGCCAGTCGGTCGCCTTTTACGACATGCCTGGCTGAACGGCAGTTGGCCTATTCTTCAAATGAGCCCGGAACCAACACGGGGTATAGTGCGCGCAGCATAAAAATTTACTCTTACTTTTTTTTTGGGTAAACAATGTCTTGAATATAAGTGTAGGTGCATATTTTTGGCCTGAAAATGAGTTATTTTAAAAGAGTTTTACTTTTTTACAAAATCAAACTTCAAAAGAAAACTTTTTACAGATACAAACAGCAGGCAGAGGGCGAGAAGTAGATTACATTATTTTGTAAAAGTTATGTGTGCGCATGTGTGTGTGTATTATCACGCCAGTTTCGTTGCGGGATATGTAAAGTGAAACAAACGATAGAGATAGAGAGATAAACGAAGAAACGATTGTTCCATATGAGGTAGAAGAGTAAAAAACACTACAGGCATACTCCGAGCTGTTACTGAAATTTTGATTTTTGCACAATAATCTAAAAAAGTGAAATAACATTTTTCCCGACTAATTAAATCTGAGATCTCATAATCACAATTGAATAAATAAATAGTTATGTTATAGTTATTTTTTTGAATTGAGTTTAAAAAAAATAAAAAAAGTTTCCGTTTCCTTTAAATTTAATTTAAATAACTTCTTAAGAACTTCCAAGAAAAGGCGTCTCTCATTTTTAAAAGGTATATAATTAAACAATCTTAAAAGGTAATATTACCGCAAAATACTTACCGTCATTTAAGATTAGTTTTCTGTCCGTTTCCTTATATGTTTCCTACATTACAAGAAAACTAGTATGTCCATCTTGTCAATCATAATCACGCAAGGTATCTTATCTATCTTTGGACACGTTCCATCCTGTCAATCATAATTACGAAAGATTTTTATCTTTCGAGATTGTGATAGCATTTTTTATGTTAAGACTGTAATGATTGAAATTATTTGCCTAAATCGTTATTCCCTAAATAGTATGAAGGCTAGATAAATAAAATAATGAATAATGAATAGGCAACTTCTGAGTATACTTACATTTTAGACTCCTGGATCCCCTGGACATCAAGTGAGCTGAGGGTCATAACACTGGACTACTGATAATGGACCCCGTTTCGATCTTCTGAAGAACTTACTTTCCTGCCAAGCAGTTCTGCTATTGGCCAAAAGTGTCATTACAGTTGAGACAGATCGTGGTAGGATTTTGGTGCCACCGCCTTACTTTTTCCTGTAGCAACCTAGTCACTCAGTCATTTTACTATCTTTTTTTTATATATATATATTTTTTTTTCATATATCATAAGATAGCAAACAAGCAGATGGGTCTCCTGATGGAAAGAGTCAACCATCGCCTATAGACACCAAAGATGTTAATGGTGCGTTGCTATCTTGTGGCGAGGTCTAATGCCACATGCATAAGTTTACCGGCTACCTTACCCTCCAAACCGGAACACGACAGCGACAAGCACTGACGCTATTGCGGCAGGAATAGGTAAGGCGGTGGTACCAGACCCGGGCGAGACAATGCAGAACTCTACCACCTAGTAGCCACGATGGTAGTGACTCGATAGCCAATTGGTCGCCTTTTACAACCTGCCTGGCGGAACGGCAGTTGGCCTATTCTACAAAGGAGGCCGGGACCAACACGACGGAAAATTATCGGCGGAAAATCTTATTAGTCAATGCTTATAATTGTTGTGTTTCAGGTTGGAGGGTTACAATCTCCATATAAATGTGAACATCGTCACCTACCATTCTCATCTTTGATATTTATAGGCTTTTCATCAAAAAAGCTATGTGCTTGCTTGCTCTTCTATTAAAAAAATAATTTGAAAATAATCATAGGTATTTTCTTTATATTAGTATTTTTTTATCATAAGATAGAGAACACGCAAATGTCTCTTCTAATAGAAAAAGACAACCATCGTCTATAGACACCAAAGATGTAAGTTATGCGTTGCTATCCGTGAAGAGGGATCTTAATGCCACATGCATTAGTTTACCGACTACCTTACCAGATGGTTTATTTTTTAAGGGGCCTAGGTTTAGTTTATATAATATGTTTGTAACATTATATCCTTGATCGAGATGGTTCAAGATAAGGATCGAGTACGTAGCGTCTGCTACTGTACTAAGCTGCTTCCGCTTGTATTAGAGTTACAGAGCCTTTTCCGCTTTATATTATTTATAAGGCTTTTAGTAAAATAAATATATGTTTATTCCGATATTAATGCATAAATAAATGTGTCTATATGTGTTTATGTGTGCATATGTGCATGCGCATATTGCGATTTGTGTATGTTTGTAATATACTATGCGTGTGTGTGTATAGCGCGTATGTATTATGATGTGTGTGAATGTTGGTTTTTGTATGTGAGTGCATGTTTAATATTCAAGCATTGATGCTATTGCAAAAAAGGTAAGGCGGTGGTACCATGTACCCAGGCAAGACGTTGCGAAAATCTACCACCTAGTTGTCTTGATGGTTGACCACCTAGTTGATTGACACGTTTAAAATTACTTTTGCAATAAACGTAACAGTAGACATTTTTATACAATATACTTCAGTCTAAAAAAAAAAAAAAAAAAAGTATCTTCACGCCCATATCCCCGAAGGGGTAGGCAGAGGTACAACAAGTGCATCCTTGATGAGATTAAAATTGTAATGGCTTAATGTCTCGTCGTCGTAACAGGATATAACAGGACTGGGGAGTTAACGGCTATATTTTATGACCATTTCTGGCAGCTTACAGGTTAACAAACTCTACAAAATATATGGTTATTTGGATTGCGTTTTTATGGGCATGGTGAGTAAGACGGCGCCATTTTAGAATATTTTATATCTTCGCGGACATCTTAAGTCATTTTTAATTTACATGTAATACCATTGGATGTAATTAAAGTCGTCTATAAAATATATTTGGAAGGTATAATGTGTTAAAAATTTATAGTCTACTGTTCAATATTTAAAGTTTTTGTTCTCCCAAAGAAACAATTATCGCCTGTACACTCAAAAAATGGTAATACTGCTTTGCCAACCTAGATGCTGGGATTTAATGTCACAAGCATACGTTTACCTACTACCTTACCCTTCAAATCGGGACACATTTGAGTTCAATATTTGAGTGATGAGCATAGAGATGTTTGTATTTCGGCTTGGGTGATTGTTAAATATATTTGAGTATTTATATAAGTGTTACTAGCTGACCCGGCAAACGTTGTTCTGCCTTTTTAACTACTCTTATTTTTTTCTACATTTTCTCACTTTTAAACCTTCCCTGGGGCTCCATGACTCCATGGAGAAATCGGTTCAGCCGTTCATATATATATATATATATATATATATATATTTATATATATATATATATATATATATATATAACAATTTTTATATATATATATAAAAATTGTATTATTTATATATATATATAAAAATATTTTATATATATATATATATATAACAATAATATATATATATATATATATATATATATATATATATATATATATATATATATTTATATATATATATATAAATTTAACAATCACCCAAGCCGAAATACAAACATCTCTATGCTCATCACTCAAATATTGAACTCAAATGTGTCCCGATTTGAAGGGTAAGGTAGTAGGTAAACGTATGCTTGTGACATTAAATCCCAGCATCTAGGTTGGCAAAGCAGTATTACCATTTTTTGAGTGTACAGGCGATAATTGTTTCTTTGGGAGAACAAAAACTTTAAATATTGAACAGTAGACTATAAATTTTTAACACATTATACCTTCCAAATATATTTTATAGACGACTTTAATTACATCCAATGGTATTACATGTAAATTAAAAATGACTTAAGATGTCCGCGAAGATATAAAATATTCTAAAATGGCGCCGTCTTACTCACCATGCCCATAAAAACGCAATCCAAATAACCATATATTTTGTAGAGTTTGTTAACCTGTAAGCTGCCAGAAATGGTCATAAAATATAGCCGTTAACTCCCCAGTCCTGTTATATCCTGTTACGACGACGAGACATTAAGCCATTACAATTTTAATCTCATCAAGGATGCACTTGTTGTACCTCTGCCTACCCCTTCGGGGATATGGGCGTGAAGATACTTTTTTTTTTTTTTTTTTTAGACTGAAGTATATTGTATAAAAATGTCTACTGTTACGTTTATTGCAAAAGTAATTTTAAACGTGTCAATCAACTAGGTGGTCAACCATCAAGACAACTAGGTGGTAGATTTTCGCAACGTCTTGCCTGGGTACATGGTACCACCGCCTTACCTTTTTTGCAATAGCATCAATGCTTGAATATTAAACATGCACTCACATACAAAAACCAACATTCACACACATCATAATACATACGCGCTATACACACACACGCATAGTATATTACAAACATACACAAATCGCAATATGCGCATGCACATATGCACACATAAACACATATAGACACATTTATTTATGCATTAATATCGGAATAAACATATATTTATTTTACTAAAAGCCTTATAAATAATATAAAGCGGAAAAGGCTCTGTAACTCTAATACAAGCGGAAGCAGCTTAGTACAGTAGCAGACGCTACGTACTCGATCCTTATCTTGAACCATCTCGATCAAGGATATAATGTTACAAACATATTATATAAACTAAACCTAGGCCCCTTAAAAAATAAACCATCTGGTAAGGTAGTCGGTAAACTAATGCATGTGGCATTAAGATCCCTCTTCACGGATAGCAACGCATAACTTACATCTTTGGTGTCTATAGACGATGGTTGTCTTTTTCTATTAGAAGAGACATTTGCGTGTTCTCTATCTTATGATAAAAAAATACTAATATAAAGAAAATACCTATGATTATTTTCAAATTATTTTTTTAATAGAAGAGCAAGCAAGCACATAGCTTTTTTGATGAAAAGCCTATAAATATCAAAGATGAGAATGGTAGGTGACGATGTTCACATTTATATGGAGATTGTAACCCTCCAACCTGAAACACAACAATTATAAGCATTGACTAATAAGATTTTCCGCCGATAATTTTCCGTCGTGTTGGTCCCGGCCTCCTTTGTAGAATAGGCCAACTGCCGTTCCGCCAGGCAGGTTGTAAAAGGCGACCAATTGGCTATCGAGTCACTACCATCGTGGCTACTAGGTGGTAGAGTTCTGCATTGTCTCGCCCGGGTCTGGTACCACCGCCTTACCTATTCCTGCCGCAATAGCGTCAGTGCTTGTCGCTGTCGTGTTCCGGTTTGGAGGGTAAGGTAGCCGGTAAACTTATGCATGTGGCATTAGACCTCGCCACAAGATAGCAACGCACCATTAACATCTTTGGTGTCTATAGGCGATGGTTGACTCTTTCCATCAGGAGACCCATCTGCTTGTTTGCTATCTTATGATATATGAAAAAAAAATATATATATATAAAAAAAAGATAGTAAAATGACTGAGTGACTAGGTTGCTACAGGAAAAAGTAAGGCGGTGGCACCAAAATCCTACCACGATCTGTCTCAACTGTAATGACACTTTTGGCCAATAGCAGAACTGCTTGGCAGGAAAGTAAGTTCTTCAGAAGATCGAAACGGGGTCCATTATCAGTAGTCCAGTGTTATGACCCTCAGCTCACTTGATGTCCAGGGGATCCAGGAGTCTAAAATGTAAGTATACTCAGAAGTTGCCTATTCATTATTCATTATTTTATTTATCTAGCCTTCATACTATTTAGGGAATAACGATTTAGGCAAATAATTTCAATCATTACAGTCTTAACATAAAAAATGCTATCACAATCTCGAAAGATAAAAATCTTTCGTAATTATGATTGACAGGATGGAACGTGTCCAAAGATAGATAAGATACCTTGCGTGATTATGATTGACAAGATGGACATACTAGTTTTCTTGTAATGTAGGAAACATATAAGGAAACGGACAGAAAACTAATCTTAAATGACGGTAAGTATTTTGCGGTAATATTACCTTTTAAGATTGTTTAATTATATACCTTTTAAAAATGAGAGACGCCTTTTCTTGGAAGTTCTTAAGAAGTTATTTAAATTAAATTTAAAGGAAACGGAAACTTTTTTTATTTTTAAGAAGAAGAAAGAAACAATTATCGCCTGTACACTCAAAAAATGGTAATACTGCTTTGCCAACCTAGATGCTGGGATTTAATGTCACAAGCATACGTTTACCTACTACCTTACCCTTCAAATCGGGACACATTTGAGTTCAATATTTGAGTGATGAGCATAGAGATGTTTGTATTTCGGCTTGGGTGATTGTTAAATATATTTGAGTATTTATATAAGTGTTACTAGCTGACCCGGCAAACGTTGTTCTGCCTTTTTAACTACTCTTATTTTTTTCTACATTTTCTCACTTTTAAACCTTCCCTGGGGCTCCATGACTCCATGGAGAAATCGGTTCAGCCGTTCATATATATATATATATATATATATATATATATATATATATATATATATATATATATATATATATATATAGTTAGATAGATAGATAGATGTGTTTCTGTGTTTTACTGTATTAGTTTGATAAGTTTTTTGGAATAGCCTACCCTAAAAACCGGGTTTCAACATTGACAGACACAAGCGTTATTGAGTGAAGTGCTATTCGACTCTCCTAAATTGCTTCGGTTACGAAGTGAAACGTACTACACGATGGTAGTGACTCGCATAGGCAATGCCTGGCAGAACGGCAGTTGGTCTATTCTTCAAAGGATCCCGAGGCTAGCACGGGAATCCGTGTTTTGGAAAGAAATGTAGTAAAGAAATTTTTCTTATCAAACTAATACAGTAAAACACAGAAACTTCTGTTCTGTGTTTTACTGTATTAGTTTGATAAGTTTTTTGGAATAGCCTACCCTAAAAACCGGGTTTCAACATTGACAGACACAAGCGTTATTGAGTGAAGTGCTATTCGACTCTCCTAAATTGCTTCGGTTACGAAGTGAAACGTACGATACGATACAAATACTACATATACTGTACGTTTCTATTTGTGCTATTGACATGGTGGAAAATGGGGAGGATGTAGACATCTTTATTTTCCATAGTTTCGTTAAGTTTGTTCCTTTTTATATCAAAAATAGAAAAGCATATGGCTCAGCTGATGGAAAGGAAAACCATCGTCTATAAACACCAAAGATGTTAATGGTGCGTTGCAATCTGTGTGGCGGGATGACGATGCCACATGCATAAATCTGCCTTACCCTCCGAACCGTAACGCCACAGTGACTAGCATTGACACTATTGCGGCAGGAATAGGTATAGTTTTTGTACCAAATACCCAATCCAGATGTTGCGTAATTCTGCCACCTAGTACTCACGATGGTAGTGCCACTTATATCCAATTAGTCGCCTTTTACGACTTGCCTTGCTGAACAACAGTTGATATATACTTCCATGGGCGTACCCAGGTTCTGAGCCAGGGCAACCGTAACATTTTAAGGCTATATTTTAATTTTATTATATTTTTATCTACAACAGTAGATAGTAGAGAGGTAAACAAATTCGAGGGGAGGGGCAGTTGCCCCTCTTTGCCCCCCCCCTCCTCCCTCCCTCCCCCCTCGGTACACCCAGGTATACTTCAAAGAAGCCGAACCAACACGAGGGATGTAAGAAAATACATTACTTTTCTTGCTTCCGTGGTACGTCACATATTAGATTTTGCGGCAAATTGCAGAATAAGTTAAAATTATGAATGTTCGCAAAGTAACGCCTTTGCAAAATCAGCTAAACACAAAATGTCTTGCAACTGCTTCGCATTTTATCATTTAATATTTACGTCAATGACTTTTGGAGAAACCAGTTGGGTGACTCGCGGAATGATGTCATCTAAAGTTTAACCGAAATTATTATTCATATCTGCATAATGTGACAAAAAACTCATAGTGCTTGATTTGGTTTATTTCGAAGGTTCCGTCAAAAAAAAATTATAATCATTAAACAAATTTTATAAGAATACTAGCTGAAGTATCAAACGCCCAGGAACAATTATATATATTTTTTGTAGTAAATATTTTGGTGGGGTTAAGGTTAATGAGGGGTGTTGTAGGAAGGGGAAGTTTGGGGTTACATAAATTTTTATTTCTTTTTTTAGTACACAAAACCTACTTAATTTAGGTTAGTAATTTAATCTAACAGGAACTAGAAAATCATAAAATACTAAAAAATGCCGCCAAGTAGTTAAACAATTGTGTAGATTGGGAAAACGATATCTCGAGAAAAATGAACATTAATTCGTTGGTTCACTGGAGCAACTCACTGAATATAGTTTTGGATGATGTTGAGTTTGATACAATGTTATTAATAAAGTTACAAAGTCTCAAAACACATTTTTCCTTTTCAAAGAAAAATTTTTTAACTACATTTCTTTCCAAAACACGGATTCACGTGTTAGCCCCGGGATCCTTTGAAGAATAGACCAACTGCCGTTCTGCCAGGCAGGTCGTAAAAGGTGATCGATTGCCTATGCGAGTCACTACCATCGTGATTACTAGGTGGTAGAGTTCTGCATTGGCTCGCCCGGGTCTGGTGCCACCGCCTTTCCTATTTCTACCGCAATAGCGTCAGTGCTAGTCACTGTCGTGTTTCGGTTTAGAGGGTAGGTAATTATGCTGATCGTCTTTGATCAAGTTACGAGACTGCTATTTCTTAAAGCTTATTTATTTTATTCTTAAGGCTTATCAAAATTAAATCTTGAGTTATCTAAGATTATATCAGAGACACTGTTGTAATGAATAGTGTTATCTGTGTGCTAAATCGATGTTCTATTCTTTAGTTGTTACTTTCGCATAAAATTTTTTTAAACAATTTTTTGAAGAGAAAGCGTCTGTAGCTGCGTTAGACGATGTTTTGAGTCTGTCTCATTGATAAATTGTTTAGCTCCCGGCAGTGCGTCGAATTTAACATTAGTAAAAGAAGTGTTAGTAGGTTTTTTGTATAATACTAGCTATGATGCCCTGCTTAGTTCGGGAGTTGATAGAGATTACGTGGTAGTTGAAATATAACAAATGTAATTTAAGACTAGACTATTGAAAACGGAATTTTAAATTTCGCGCCATTACTACACATGCTGCAATTGCTCGCAGCGCCTTTCGAAATACAACCCAAAGTCCCTTTATCGTATATATATATATATATATATATATATATATATATATATATATATATATATATATATATATATATAAATCAATTGCTGTTCGTTAGTCTCGCTAGAACTCGAGAACGGCTGAACCGAGGCGTAAAGCGTCTTAAAAGGCGTCCATTTAATCCGTGATCACACTAGAAGCGTGAATATAGAGAAACTAGCTAACCCGCGCTGCTTTGCCAGTGCGTAAATTAATATCTCGTCAATGTAAGACATTTCATTTTTACCATCATAGGGAATTGACTTTCCCTAAAATCCTTTCTTATTCCTAGTGTACATTATAATATGTAGTGCGGCCCTATATATACCTTTGTAGTTTTTTAATATTAAATAATAATAAATAAGAAAGGAACAACCCATTTGAAAAATTTCAACCTTTTTGGTTCAAGGAGTTAGGCTGGCTGTTGATATATTAGTAAGTCAGGACTATATTGTTGTGTATATAGAATATTTCACAGTCTGAACAAAAATTGTGTATCAAATTAAAAATTTGATCGCAGATCAACTTCCACCGTACCTTGGAAAGCACGTCAATTGTTGGCCTCGGTTGAAAGTTTGTTAATGTGTAAGTGCTTTTAATGGCTGATAGAATGTAGCGGTGGAAATCGTCTTGCCATGTGACAAATCGATGCATCTTGTTGATCAGAAGTTTGGGAAAGCATTTCTAATGACTGTACTATTCGTGCCGCTATATTTGTGGTGCAGTTATTGTTTCTTATGCAGTTATAAAAACGTGCGTCTAACCTATAGTCAGTATATAGTTATGAAAACTCCACGAATATCGCAGACAAACTACTTAATCGGTAGATAGTTTCGGTGCACTACTGTCAAATGCACAACAGCATTCAAATTGCAATTTTACAGCTAGCGCGCAGTTAAAATGTAAATCCTCCGTATTGACGCGGGTCATCTTTGAAGAAAAGACCATCTGCCATTCTGCCAGGCAGTTTCTAAGAGGTGAACGATCTGCTATACATGTCACTACCATCGTGACTACAAGACGGTAGAGTTTCACAACGTCACGCCCAAGTGTAGGGTTCCACCACCTTACATATCTCTGCTACAAAAGCGTCAATTCTTGTCATTGTCGTTTTTAATTTGGAGGGTAAGGAGGCCGGTAGATTTATGTGTGTGGTATTACCATCCCGGAGATCAACGTACCATTAACATCGGCGATGCTCTTTACAGCAGGAGAGTCATCTACTTGTATGCTATCTAATAATATAAAACAGTGGATTATTTTTAAATTAAATTTTTGTGAAACAGTGCAGCCTTGTTGAAAAAATCAATATGATGCAATTTTACCAAGTGCCGGCAATGTAAAGTACAAGTTTATATCGTCTGTCAATACTCTTAATGTCGCCATAATGCAGTTGCATGTCACGATAATTTTTGACTTTGCCTTGTTTCCTCCACTTTTACAACTTTCTTTGTACATATCACACTTGTTTTTGTGATTATTGACAATCAAGAATAATCCTTGAAAAACAACCAACTGTATCAACTGTTTTAATCTTGCTACCTTGTTATGCCAACAACATTTTTTTACATAAGCATTACATTCTTGTTTTGTAAATATACCTTTCTTTTAACTTCGCTGAACCAACAGAGCATGTAAACATACATTAAAAAAAGTCAAGGGAGCTCGTGCGTCAACATACATTATACCAAAACAAAACAAGGGAGCTCGTGCTTCGCACAATTTTTGTGACGGTTTCTTTCATTACTCCTAAAACAAAGAATTTGCAATCTTAAAAGCCCTTGATGTAAAATAAAAGAGTTTTAATTCTTTTTTTTAAATTTAAACCTTTATACTTACAAGGCTGTTTACTTCTTTAAACAAAAGACACGTGACCCGGCATTTAATACCACAGTCAACAGGCTCTTGCAACTCTCAAGTGCAAAAAGTGAAAGTTGTAATATCCAAAAATGTATCGCGGAGGTCGTCCACAGTTACATCATTACGTTTAAAAATGGAACCACTGATCTTTATGTTTGGCAGCATTAGCTTGTATTCGTTCTCAATTTAAATGTTCTGCGAAAATTATTTCTTTTTTTAGGGTTCCGAAGTAAACTAGGAACTCTTATAGTTTCGCTATGTCCGTCTGCCCGCACGATAGATTAGAGATCTTTATTACTAGAAAGCTGAAAGAATACGAATATACATATTAGTCACGACAACAAAGTGATAACAAAAAATCTTAAAAAAAATTTTTTCAGGCTAGCTGTAAAGTGTGGATGTTAGTTTTTTCTTCACGTACCCCGTTGTCTGAGGTATCGTTCTACTCGTTTGTAAAATATTGCTTTTAAGTGCTATTTATTGTTAGCTATGTGTCCCTCTGCAGGCTAAACGGTTGGTTTTGGGGGTTGGAAAAAAAGTCATGGTATTTTTTTACTATTTTTTTAAACAAAACAAGTATTTTAAAAATTACAAATGGTGATAGTAAATATAATGAAGTTAAAAGGAAAACTATCACGGCTTAGAAGGCGTTATAAATTTGAGTAACAGTCGACTAACTTATAAAATGTACTTCAAAAAGTTTTTATAGGCGGTGCACCTGTGGTGTGGATATATTATTTGTCATTGACGTTGAATAGCTTAAACGTTCATAGCATGAAACTATAAATGCCCTTTTTTATGTCATAAGATAGCAAACAAGCAGATGGGTCTCCTGATGGAAAGAGTCAACCATCGCCTATAGACACCAATAATGTTAATGGTGCGTTGCTATCTTGTGGCGAGGTCTAATGCCACATGCATAAGTTTACCGGCTACCTTACCCTCCAAACCGGAACACGACAACGACAAGCACTGACGCTATTGCGGCAGGAATAGGTAAGGCGGTGGTACCAGACCCGGGCGAGACAATGCAGAACTCTACCACCCTCTTCTTAGAGAGCATTATTTTGATGGGCAACGTCGGAAAAATAAAAATTGGTAAAGTGTGCACTTTACCAATTTTCAAGTAGCCGAGCCGTCGATGTTTCTCATATCGAATTTTAATAAAAACTTGTTAAAAGTGATAAATGAGGGTAATAACCGTAAAAAAAGTTATTTTTTTTTCTTTTTAAATTAAACTGGTTTTCAGGTGTTGACTAATTAAGCAATATTTTATCTCTTTTATGGTCTTTTGGTCTTAATGTGATATATTTTATCACACTAATCTCGAAAATGTTATAACTTAAATAACTGTCGAAAGATAATCCTTATCATTAAAAAGTAAATAAAATAATATAAATATTTTTATTGGTTGACTGGGATCGTTAAAATATTTTTTTTTTGGAAATGAATCTTAGTTTAAAACCTGAAAATATACTATTTTATAATAATTAAAAGCAAAAAATTACTTATTTCCTAACAAAAAGTAAAATAGCAGCGCACGTTAAGTGTCAAAGGGATCTCCATAGTAACCTAAACCCATTCTAATATTATAAATGCGAAAGTAACTCTATCTGTCTGTCCCTTCTTCACTCATAAACCACTGAACCGACTTGAATGAAAGGTACAAAGTTATATTGAGACCCCAGAAAGGACATAGGATAATTTTCATCCCGAAAATCCCACGGGAATGGGAACTGTGTGGGTGCCCTGAACTATCTTTTTTTACGCGGCCAAAGTCGTGGGCTAGTGTGAATACTAGCTGTGTTCTAATAAATAATAAGATGGGTGCGCACGTCAAATAATGACTCATATTTACTCTTTAATACCTTGGGTTAAAATTACAATAATGTATATTGTAATTTTCAAAAGGATCTCTTATTTAAAAAAATACAGTCTATGTTACTCACTGATAATGTAGTTATTATTGGTGATGGAATAAAAAAACACTTGTGGCTTAAACTTACAAGAGTCTCAAACAAATCAAAAATACTTTCGCGTTTATAATATTAGTCAGGATGTATTTATAATTCTCAATGAACACTCGTTTATTTATAATAATAATAACAATTAATTTATTTCTGACTCCTTTTTTTACAAAAAATAGATTATAAATGTGCCTCATCTAGCGGAGCCCCCCTAGAAGAAAAGATCACCTAGCTTCCTGACAGATAAGGCAAATGCGTCACTACCACTACTACTGATAAGTTGTAAAATTTTGCAGTCATGGCCGGTATATATATACATATATACATATATCATAAGGTAGCAAGGGCAAGGTTACACAGTTGGTTACAGGTTGATAGATTTATTAATGTTTTGAGAAGAATAAGAGAAGTAGCCAACTTAAATGCTGAGTTGCTGGCATATCACGGACGTGTCTCATCTGTATGCAATATGGAATCTCTATTTGGGGAAACTCAGTTGACTTAATTAGGATTTTTAGACCTCAAAAGAAATGTATACGTGCAATATGTCATGTTAATCAACTACACTCATGTAAACCCCTATTTAAAACTCTAAAATACTACCTTTAACTTGTCTTTACATACTGTCGGTATGCGTATTTGTAAAAAAACATCAACATTTGTTTAATACAAATGCTCAAGTATTAGGGAACTCATATTTTAGAAACAGTGAGAAGCTAATGTGCCAAGCCAAAGACTAAATATTTATAAAAAAATGCATATTGTATGGCAATTAATATATACAATCATATTCCTGATAGTCTAAAATCATTACCTATAAATAAATTTCGCAAAAAATTGTTGGAATTACTGTTAAATAAAACATACTATGATATTAGAGAATTTTTAACAGATAAGATTAAATGTTAATAAACAGAAATATAAGCTTGTACAATTTACCTTAAAATTTGAATGTAATAAAAATTGGACAGCAAATTTTGTAAAATGGTATTTTTTTTTTGTCAATTGTAAAAATTTGGATTGAGCATAAGATGGTATTTTGTAAATTGTAAAAATAACTTTTTGATGCGAAATAATTCTAGTAAATTGTAATACATATAACACATGAAATAGAAAAAAAGAAGCCCGCTGAATTTCTTCCGCCGGATCTTCTCAGTGTATGGCCGCGATCCGGTAGTAATTATAAAGAAATCGACCTATATTTAAATGTTTGCACGCCATATTATGGTAGAATATGATGGTAATTTAATTTATTTTAATAACTTGCGACACCCATATTCTTGCAATAAATAATTTTTCATTTTCATTTTATTTTCATTTTCACATGTGACATTTTAACTTGCTACGCGGATGGTAACGCACCATTAGCATCCAAAGATGTCTATAAGCGATGGTTGTCCCTTCCCATAAGGAAAGCCGTCTGCTTGTTTTTTATTATATGGTACTAGCTGTTGCCCACGACATCGTCCGCGCGGACTTCGTTTACTCCACACAGCTCCTCCCCCGTAGATGATAGCGTGATAATATGTAGCCTATATGTTGACCCGGCCTCTTAGTAATATTCGTGCAAAATTTGAAGTAAATCCATTCAGTACTTTTCGAGTTTACCCCGGACGTACATACAAACAGACAAAAATTCTAAAAACTATATTTTTGGTTTCGGTATCGATTGTAGATCACGCCTCAAGTATTCTTTTAAAAAAATATCAATGTACAGTTTTAACTTTCCTAAGATTTTATTATATGTATAGATTGTAGCTGTGCTCCCGACTTCGTCCGCGTGGAAAAATTTCTAAAATAAAAGTAGCCTAAATTACTCCTTATTACATCAGCTATCTACCAGTGATAGTACCGCCAAAATCAGTCTACCCTTTTCAGAAATTAGCCAGAATAAAGAGACAGACAAAAATTGTAAAAACGTTATTTTGGTATAAGTACTGCGTATATATCCATTCGTAAAAAGCGGTTATTTTAATATTACAAACGGACATTCCAAATTTATTTATTAGTATAGATTAAAAATGTTTCATTTTTACTGTTTTATTGTAGATTAATAACAATAGGCTGATGCTATAAGGGCCTTATCCTATTTTAGCAGTGTATTGCTGATATTCTAGAAAATGTATTATGTTAACTATGAATTATTAATGTTTATTATTTGATTCTTTTTTAAACAGGATAATAAACAAGCAGATTGATTTCCTGATGAAAAGAGAAACCATTGCTTACAAACACCAAAGATGTTAGTTGTCGGTTGCTATCCGCGTGGCGGGATGGTAATTCCACATGCTTAACTTTACCGGCTACTTTATTTACCTTATAACCGAGACGCGACAGTGACATGCATTGGTAAGGTGGTACCAGACCCGGGCGAGACGTTGCAGAGCTTTACCACTTACAAAGGCAAAAGATTAGCAAAGAATTTTCTCTAATTTGCAAAATTGTACAAAATGATTAAAAATCGCGTGACATGACCAATATGACCTTCAATAAGGAATAATTAGACGGGTACCCACGAATATTATTACATACATTCACTATTGACATATCGGATGTAATACATAGTCATCAGAAGTATTTTCAAATACTCGATTTATGATTTTTAAAATCTTGGATACTGCCTACAATCTAATGCATATGCAAATGTCGTCAGTTGCACTGCTGAGCCTATGCAGCACTAAATAAATAGACACATACATATATATATATATATATATATATATATATATATATATATATATATATATATATATATATATATATATATATATATATATATATATATATATATATATACATTTATTGGATTTTTTAAACTTCATGAAATCAACTACGTGATTGCATATTAATTAATCTGCAGTATATGTATGAATATTTAATAAATAGTATATAAATTTATGAATATTTAACAAATATAACCTTGTAAAGACATAAATATTTAAACTTTAAGCGTTAAGCAAACTGAACAATGGCACAGGAGCGTAGGAGCAATGTCATCGCCCACCGAAGCAGGTATGTAAAGTGCCAATAAACCATTATAAACATTGGTACATAGCCCCTTGATGTATTGCTTAATGGCATGAACAAGATTAATGCGTTTGTGTTTGCTTACTTTATCTGTTAACTCGAGTCTTCAATGTGTTTGCACGTCAGAAAAGTCAAAAAAGTTTAATATATTCTAATGTTTTTTGAAAATATGAAACAATAAAACTGTGAGAATTTATACTTTTGCCAAGAATTAAAAAAACATTAGCATTTAATTTCGCTTCGAGTTCCCGCTATTTTGCTATTGTTTATATTGTTTATTTTGCAAACAATTAACAGTACTTTGCGTAAATGTGTTTGTCTGAAAGCGAATTTCATCTATAACAAGTTATCTATCAAATTATGTGAAGTAAAAATTATCAGCAACTACTTTCCTAGATAGTAGAGTTCTGTATTGTCTCGTCCGGGCCTTAAAGCTAGCTATGATAAGCAGCATCGTCAGCATAAGGCTGTTTATACCACCTGTTGACTTTGGACTACTGCGAAGTTATTTTGTTAAATAGAATACTTTCTTGGGACTCGTGGGAACTTTCGTATCTTCGAGCGATTTGGTCCTGTTGTATGATTTAGCAAAATTATGTAGGCCGTTTTGGTGGGTGCACGATTTTAAAACTCTCGTAATACAACGACAACCAGGTTCAACCTGATTTTTTTACAAAGCTAAAAAAGTTTTATTTTATAGCTTTATATTTGGTTTTAATTTTTACCTATGTTGGTTCCGGGCTCCTTTGAAGAATAGGCCAACTGCCGTTCTGCCAGACAGGTCGTAAAAGACGACTATTGGCTATACGAGTCACTACCATCGTGGCTACTAGGTGGTAGAGTTCTACATTGTCTCGCCCGGGTCTGGTACCACCGCTGTGTTTATTCCTGCCGCAATAGCGTCAGTGCTTGTCACTGTCGTGTTCCGGTTTGGAGGGTAAGGTAGCCGGTTATGCATATGGAATTAGAACTCGCCACAAGATAGCAACGCACCATGAACAACTTCGGTTACATTAACGCCTATAGAGGCGATGGTTGACTTTCCATCAGGAGACCCATCTGCTTGTTTGCTATCATATAATATAAAAAAAAAAATCTTTAACTCTCTGCTGCCTCAAAAGGGAGGGTAACTAGATGTATTTGCTTGCTCTTCCTACATAATTCAAATAAATTTAATTGCGGGTTTCAAGGCCGCTTAGCTTTTCCCCAAACTCGGATTTTGTGGTCATCAAGAGGTTGCCGCTGTAGAATTTCATCCTGATGTCAGAATGGTGATAAAATAAAGTGGATTTGTGGTCTGATAAAAAAATGGAACAACTCTTTGTACTCGTTTCGAGAATTAACTTCTAGACCTTATAATTTTATCTGAACAGTTTTATCTAAACAGGTTAACATTCAAATAAATGTACAGTAATATTTTAAATACATATATTTATTTCCTCATAATTTTAGTTCTCATGCATTTGTTTGCTTATGCGAATTCTAAAACATTGTTAAAATGTGTTTGTATTGTAAATTGTAATATTACTAAAGCTTTGTGCATACTGACTTCGTAGTGTCACATACAAGTAGGATTACGAGTAAAGTTGACAAAAAAGGAGATTTGAAAAAACTTTCTTTAGCTGCGTTGAATGATTATTGAGAGGGACAACACTTATAAATTCGCGTGTCCATCACGCTAGTGCCGTAAGTCATATTCATACTGTCGCTAAATGTGGTTCAGCAAAACACACCTAAGCAACTCTGCTTAGGTGTGTTTTAATACATAGGCGTAACAGTATAAATACGAAGGTCTGTCCGTCTATTTGTCCATGTGTCTGTATTTTACAATTTCACAGCTAAACCGTTAAACAGATTTTTTTGGAATTTGCCTTGGAAATTGTTGAAGACAGGGTTAAACATAGGTTAACTTTTTTTAAAAATTAACCCCAAAGAGATTAGTACCCCGAACAAGAAACAGGGAAGGAAATTTGTATAAAAACTTTATCGACGTCTTAATTTATACGTGGCCGAAGTTGTGCGCGTCAGCTAATTTTTTATAAACACAAACAACATTTAAAAGACAAAAATCTATAGTATGCGACTAATTTTGACTTTGACAAACGCTTGGCAAGTGGAAACAAGCGAGTAAACGGCGTAGTTTTATAAATGTGTTAATTTATTTACTAATACCGGTAACACGGGTTGCAATACCCACTACTTATATTGTTAATAATATGCTCTCAGACTTTATCGGATATGGATCTCGCTACTATTGTTGCTAATGGGGTTCCATTAATGTTTGACGTGTCTGATTATTGTAAATGTTGATATATGACGGAGAATTATTTATTTTCTTTAAAGAAGACAAAGCTAGTTTCAAAACGTTTTGCTAGGCAGGTCGTAAAAAGAGACCGATTGGCTATACCTATGATTACCATCGTGACTATTAGGTGATAGAGTTCCGCAACGTCTCGCCCGGCTGATTGGTACCACTGCAACTGTTTTATCTATTCGTGCCGCAATAGCGTCAATGCTTGTCATTGTCGTGTTTCGATTTGGTTAGTAAGGTAGCCGGTAGACTTATGCATGTGGCGCTGCCATCCTGCCACACGGATAGCGAAGCACTATTAACATCTTTGGTGTCTATAGGCAAAGATTTCTCTTTCCATCACGAGAGTCATCTGCTTGTTTAATATAATAATATAAAAAATTGCTATTTCTATTTAATGATATAATAAAAACGTATAAAAGGATATTATAAAATATATGAATAAGTAGTTGGGAAATTAAAAAGCATGCGAATACTCACACCAATCTCCTATAGTTAATGTCTTTCATTATTAAAAACAGTAGATAAAAAAGTTAAAAATATCATGTTTTGGTGTGCTGGCCGAAGATGAAATTTAGTGGCAGAAATCACATGACAATGTATATCAGTACTATGCAGTATTTATATACATTGTCATGTGATTTGTCACTAAATAATAATAGTGAAAACTTAACATCAAACTTACGATCAAAGTTAAGTCTGCAAACAAAGAAATGATATTGGTTAGAACTACGCCCCGTAATTTAGATATACAATTACACGCACACACACGTACAACGAAACTATGCCTTGCTTTGTCAAGTTTCCACTTTCCAGCAAAGCTATCGCGGCGCGTCGTCCAAAACGTCATCACGGCATAATATCAAAATTTACGTGTAAAAAACCGAATTGTGGTGTGAAAGGATGTAAACGCTTAATTACAAGGGATAAAAAGCAGGATGGAAACACATAATATACAAATGGAAACTAATATTTTCAATTAATCAAAATAAACACAATAACACAAACTCACGCACACATGTATATAAAACCGCCGTCACTTCATTTTCCGTCAAAAGCTCCATCCTAACTGCTTTATTTCATCTAAAGTTTGAAAAGTTACTGACTCGGTTAACGAGAGAAAAAAAATTCAACATTTCTTCGAAATGCAAAAATTAATGTGCAATATTTTAGGCTTGTAGACTGATTGTTTGGCCAGTATTCAGCACCAGCTCAATAAAAAGTCTTCCATTACAAAAGCTTCCTTATTTAGTTTGATACAACACGCCCGCGCGTTTCTTCCCACCTCTTCGAAAACTGCGATAGCATACAGTTTATTTTTCTTCCATATCCATTTGAGATATCTCTTCGATTAAAATAAATGCGAAAAAGGAATCAATATTATATTTTTTGTATATTTTCCCAAATGGAAGTGTCCAGTTTTTATCTTGATCTGAATTTATATAAATGCGTCTTCTGGCGCTACGGGTTTCTTGGTAAGGATTTGAGATTCGCGTACTCTTGACACGTTCTCGGAAATAATTATAACCCAATCTGTTGACATTAAATATTTATATTTCTCACTACATGCTGTCAGAAACCTTGTATATTGTTAATATACAAGGTTCCTGACAGCATGTAGTGTATAGGGTAGAAAGGGGTAATGGGGATCACTTAAGCAATAATTGAAATAAATAAATAAAATTAAACTAAATCTTTATTACAACCGCCTCATAATAAAATATACTTAATTGACTATTATTTGGAATCAGTAATGATCACTTTAATAATCATCTTTAGGAAATATAAAAGTAAAAAACCGTGGTCACCTTGTGGGCAATGAGGATCATACAAAAATCTAACACAAATTGCAAATATAACCCTTGGGCGACTCCCACCTCGTACAATCTGCGTGAGCTCATAAACCACATGAAGTACACCTGTACCAAACCTCATTATTTCGGGCGAATTCGTTACAGATTTAGCACGTATTCCCTACATCGTCAGCATCATCTAGCTCATCGTCTTGGCATAAACCATCAGTAGCCACGTTTGAAACAGAAGTATAATTTGATTCCTGGAGAACCTTCCTCTTTACTCCTTCGGTTTCCTTCTTCGACACTTTAGTCTTTTTTCCTTGACCCTTTCCCTTAGTTATATTTTGTCCTTTACTTTTATCCTTGGCTTGGCAGAAGGCTTTACTTTTCTTATTTTCTTTTTCTAACAAGTTTTCTTTTGTTGGCGTGGATGTTAAAATTTTGGCATGCTGCTTCTGGCGACTTTGTTTAGCATTGTGGGTATTAGTTTTCTCTGGTAACTTAATTAATTTCGACACAATATCAAGACTATATTTTTCATGACTCGCAAAACGGCTTCCGGAAAAGTCGCTCAACTTTGCTGGCTACTTATAAATATATAGATAAAATATTAAACATAATAAATGAGAAAAAATACGCCCTCGATATCTTACTAGAAATGTCAAAAGCTTATGACAAAGTAAAGTTCGATATGTTATTAAAGAAGCTGTATGACGTAGGGATTAGAGGTGTAACTTTGCAATGGTTTACATCATATCTGTACAATCGTAAGCAGCTCGTAGAAGTGGAAAATTATGACTTTAATACCGGGAAAATTAGTATGGTACGATCAGAAATTATATATACCGAAAACTCCATCCCCCAGGGAAGCGTCCTCGGATGTATATTATTTCTATTATATATTAATGACCTTCCTAAAATATTAAATAATTATTGTGTATTATTCGCGGATGACATTTCTATCTTGACATCTTATAATAATAATAATATTAATGAAATTTTTTTTGACTAATTTAATAATATAGTTAATTGGATGAATGACCATAATCTCGACATAAATTTTTCAAAAACTAAATTAATGCAATTCAGACCTTATCAAAAAAAAGACTCTTGACATAAATTTTAAATATTAAAATACCACAATAGAATGTGTAAATACATTTACGTTGTTAGGCTTAGATATAGACACTAATATAAGTAGGAAAAATCATGTATCTAAATTAAAAACCAAACTATCAAGCTTTACATATGCACTAAGGGAACTCCGAAAAGCGACCGACCAACATACAGCCTTATCTGTTTACTACGCCTGTGCCTATTCGTGGTTAACATACAGCATTATACTATGGGGCAATAGTGTGAACGCAACGGATCTTTTTATATCCCAAAAAAGGTGTATATTATTATATAGTGTGAACGCAACGGATCTTTTTATATCCCAAAAAAGTGTATAAGTGTATACTATCAAGGTACATATGTTGTTCCTAGAATGTTTACTTAACACCTAATAATGTATAACATATGACGCAATAAAGTATTGAGTATTGAGTAAGACTAGAGGCTGCTGGAGCAACTTGCATTGATGTGCCAGGTCTGACGCTGGGCTATTAATTTCAATCTGATCTGAGCAATTCGGCTGGTAGAAAATCTTCATCACAAAATACGTCTACATCTAAAATAAGAATACCAAAATTATATTATGCCTTTACATTACGGGAAATCGTGATCACTAGTGGGCAATGGGGGTCACCCGATCCTCATTACCCAAAATCATTTTATGAAGAAAAAAAAAAGAAACACAAAATATATTTAAGCAATAGATGGGATTTGAGTATAAAAACGTTATACTGAATATACGAGTAAAGGCGTAAAAAGACGCATACTAGTAGACGCATACTAGTAGACGCATACTAGTAGACGCATACTAGTAGAGAATAATTAGAATACCTACAGCTTATTTTGCGTCCTTAAAAATTTACATCGGCGAGCCGCAAAAACAAAATACACTTCTCATTCCCGAGACTGCCACAATAACACTAGCGTAGAGCGCCGGCTCTTGCACCGCTAGCGGGGGGACAAAGCGGGGCGGGGACGGCAGTAAACGTATTTCTAGCGATTGTAATTTTGGAGATATGTTGGTGACTACCATTGCCCGCTGATTCCCATTACCCGGTCTTCCCCTACTCCTACTTTAAGTATTCAGTTTCAGTTCTGACCCGTAAAACTTGACTTTCTAATCTAAGATTTGACCTTAAAGAAATCTATCCTAATCTGCTAAATAAATAATATAATGTTTCAAAAACTCATTACAAAATTATGAATATATGAGAAAAATCGCTGCCAGCGTAGTCATACTATTACGAGTATTACCACTACTTAATCTATACATATAATAAAATCGTAGGAAAGTCAAAACTGTACTGTAGATATCGAAGCCAAAAATATAGTTTTTAGATTTTTTGTCTGTTTGTCTGTTTGTCTGTATGTATGTCCGGGGTAAACTCAAAAAGTACTGCATGGATTTACTTAAAATTTTCCATGAATATTACTAACAGGTCGGGGTCAACATATAAGCTACATATTATCACGCTATCACCTACAGGGGAGGAGCAGTGCGGAGTAAACGAAGTCCGCGCGGACGAAATCGCAGGCAACAGCTAGTTAATTAATAAATTCATGTAACGTACGTGATATACACACGTGCATAAAATTTTCTTTACGACTAAAGACAAATGTCAAACTTAAAAGATATTTTATTATTTAGTCTATTATCGAATTTCGGCTACAGGCGATCGCTAGTATATATATAAAAGTATATAATCTGAAACTGGGAAACGGCTCTAACGATTTTCATAAAATTTAGTATGCAGGGGGTTTCGGGGACGATATCGATCTAACTACGTTACATTTTTAGAAAATGTCTATTTTACCAAAAACAAACAGGTATTATAAATAAAAATGAATCACCAAAATGTTGTTTTACGCGCTGAACCGTTTTCAACGAAATGTGGCAAGGAAATAGTTGTAGATCCGAAATCAAATATAAGATACTTCGTTTAAAAAAAGGGTTTTCTGAAGGGCTCAAATAGGGGTAATTTAACCCCTATATTAGCCCTTAGGGCACAAATAGGGGTTGAATGAATAATTAATTTATATGAAATGTAGATGTGAAATTTCTTAAATTGGACGTAGTTAAACGAAAAGGATCCAATCCACAATATGAGTGCTAAGTGTGAGTTTTTTTTTTCGCATTCGATCGTGAGCGCATTTCGAGTTTACTAGGAATTTGTATGTGATTTGTACAGCGCCAGCTAGTGGTAAACGTGAGAAACCAGTTTACCACTAGGTGGTGCTGTACAAATCACATACAACATCCTAGTAAACTCGAAACGCGCTCACGATCGAATGCGAAAAGAAAAACTTACACTTAGCTCTATGGCTAAAAATGAGTTAAAGTATCTTCACGCACGTATCCTCGAGTTAAGTGCACCAAACTAATGCTAAATATCAATACTATTTATCCAGTAAAAATAGCAAAAATAACTCCCATGTATGGCACGTTAAGAAATAAACAAATTGAATAATCCCACTTTCCTGGTTTACAACCAATATTACGAACTGATTAAGTAAAATGAATCAAGAAGCACTGAGGTCCTTCTACTGGTAATATAGTTCAATGTCAAGGAGTCTGAATTCTTTTGCCTAATTAAAATTAGTTCATAATTAATACTGACACTTCAATAAAAACACTAAAACTAATCCAAAATCTATCAAATTTCAAATATCAACATCTTTAAAGTGATTTTGTGTGGATTGGATCCTTTTCGTGTTCGTTCAATTGATAACTTGCTAATCCACTAGCGGGGGCGAAGCTGCGTAGGTCAGCTAGTCTATATTAGTAATTTCGTCAAGGGTTACGGTAGACTCAATCGGAACCTTACCTAAGTTATAAAGCGTAAAAAAATAACAATTTTGAGTCGACAACATATATCCGGAAAATTCGGATTGTCGAGTAGTTTGTTAAAATAGTGAATAAAAATTCTAACGGTGCTGACAGACAAATCGGCCATATTTCTTTAAAGGTTACAAATATGTGGTGTAGATGGCGTAATCATTTATTAAAATATCGTAGAACGGAGCGCAGATTATCGTAAAACTTATTTTCTCTTCGTTCATAAAAAAGTAGAAATTAAAAAATAGCAACACTATAGTGTTTTCTTTATTAAACCAACGTAGGTAATAGTTAAAAGAAGACGTCACTACAGTGCTGCTACTTTTTAATATCTATTATTTGAGTTAGTATATAAGTTTGCGTATTATGAGACGAGCGAAGCCGGGTTTTCATCTAGTATCCTTATAACTGTGTGAGAGAGAGTGATTACACTCTTAAGCCAACAAACATACAGGCATTGATGTTGTTATCGACAAGGTTCAACGTCCGACAGCTACAGTGCAATAAATTCGGCTGTTAATGTTCTTCGAAGTCGCACTTCCTGACTTGCGAAACCTAAATACATTTTAAAATGTTTAAATGTACATACAGCCTGTACAAATAAATGTATATTTTATTTGCTTGGTGTCAAAATATAAATATTACCTGGGAGACCCAGCTAGGGTTACCAACTTTTTAACTTCCCACTATGTATGTAGATTAGGAAGTTACCGATTTTACCCCGATTTTCGAAAATCGAATTTTCACCAGATGTCCAAGTTTTGAGGTCCTAGGAACCTTTTCCGACTATTTTCACGATGACGTTAGTATGTATGTATGTATGTACATGTGTGTGTGTGTGTGTGTGTGTGTGCGTGCGTGTGTGTGCGTGTGTGTGTATGTGTGTATGTAAACATCTCATAACTTTTGAATGGCTGGACCGATCGAAACGCGGTTGATGACATACGATTAGATTCCGCTCAACTTAGACTTCCTTAAAATTTGAACCAATTCGTCATTCGGTCCAGGAGATTTTGAGACATTTTGAACAAAAAACCCAAAAAAACATTTTGGGAAAACAGTATTTTTTTAATATGACTTCCAGATTTATGTACCGATTGAGTACAAAAATTAATAACGTAAATTGCACCAAAATCGGTTTGGTTTATCCGTTTGGGAGTAATCGTTGACGAAAATTTTGAAAAAAGTGTTTTTTCGACATAGCTACGAAATTTTTCAACCAATCATTGGAACGAAGTTCCTTACGGCAGGCTTGGAGGGGATAAGGATTTTGCAGCGCGACCGAACTGAAAAAAATGTGATAGTAAAACCGTAAGAAAAATCTGTGGAAAAAAGTGCATGGAATAAAACCGTTAAATGAGATGTGCGCAGGCGCGACAGTCGCATACACATGCGAGTAGTGCCGTTTAGCCGAAGGAACTTCGTTCCTACCTGGTGTCCCACGACACCACATCATTTTTTTATGGTATTCTACGATATTTTAGTACTAAAAAAACTACGTCAAATGACGTTTCAAAAATCAAAATCGACTCAAATTTTTTTTAGCAAACTTACTTAATTTTTTTAAAATAACTTTAAATAATAAAAAAATCTTATCAGCTTTTCTCATTTAAAAATTGCGTCAAATACCGTTAATTTGATCAAAATCGGTCAATTTGTTTCAGATTTATCAATGAAGAAAATAAAAGTAAAATGTTTTTTGACATTGCATCGAAATTTTTCAACCTATCGATTATTTAGCTACAGCAATATTTTAGATCTCAAAAACGGAGTGGAATACCATCATTGTTTTCAAAATATACAGCTTTTCAAAAATTAATATACTGCCATTTTTAACAAAAGAGATGTTTGAACTGAAAAATCTATGCTTATATTTTTTACTTTTTTGAGCTTAAAATACCTTAACTTAGTAGAAGTTTCAGGAATGGCCCGTAGAGTCAACCGTTTACACGTTTTTTTTGTAGGAAAGAAAGTTTGTGAGAAGGAAAATAAACAGTATTTAAAAAAAATAGCAGTAAATAAATAAGTAAATATTCACGGGACAAATGACACTGATTAATCTAACCCCAAAGTAAGGAAATTACTTGCTTGTGTTATGGTGTTAGTCAACGATACTAATACATATATAAACACTGGAATATATTTAATAAACACCCAAACCCGTAAATACAAAAATTTATGCTCATCACACAAATGCTTGGGGATCGAACCTGAGCCCCGTCGATCGCGTTGTCAGGGTCGCTAACCAGTCGACCAACAGGGCGGTCAGCAGTATTTTATTTTTTAATGTTTCAAATATATGTATATAATTTAGTATCATTTGTAAGAGCTTGATTAATATCACACTGATTCTGAAAACAATACTTGGTAAACCTTATTTTTGTTCAACGGTGAAAAGTATAATGCAGTGAAAAACAGTTTAACCCAGCCTCACTCACTACTTTTGCAATACATAATGTGTTTTTTTGCAATACATTATTTAAATACGAATCACTTACCGATTAGATATGAATATGAAATATAGCGTCACCTAACAAGGTTCCGAATTAATAACAATCGATCCATTAATCGCATCTACTGGCAACATAATAAATATATTTCTTAAAATATGTAAAACAGGTATGTAATAAATTTAATGATAAAAAGTATATTTACGCCCGTATTCCCGAACGTGTAGGCAGAAGTACACAATGAGGGCACACACTATTAGCCAAGGATACTTAGTCCCACAATGTGATAGGTGGCAAGCTTATTCCCAACCGGGCACTTATCCAATCCCGGGCTACATTTTTTATTAAAAAATTGAAAAAAAATTTTTTTTGAATTGCCCGACCCGGAAGTCGAACCCGGGACCTCATGAGGTCAACACAATCACCGGATTAATTGAAGCAACAGGTCTATTAAAGTAATTGTACACTCAACACCTAATTACCCAGGATAGAAAACATAATAAAAAAAAATCATAAAATAAAATAAAACTAAAAACCATTTATTTCAGGCAATTGAGGCCCATAGTGTAACATGTTTTTTTATAATTTATGTTAATATATAGTATTTTAAAAAAAATACAAAAATTATAATTTTACATATAAAATGTGTTCTAAATAATTTACATAAGTAATTATTATAAAAACAAACAACCGTACTGTGACCCGGTTGTATGTTTTTATAATAATTCCTTAACAAAGACATTAAATTTATTTTTTACCTACTTTTTACCCCAAATAAAATAAAATAAAAAAATGCATTTGTTATGGTGCAAATAGATGACAAACGACTGTTACTGAAAACCTTGTGAGGTGGTGCAAAGTTTCGTGTTCAAAAATTAGTGATTCGCATTTATTTATACTGTCCAAAACAAAAACGAGTTTATAAATTTAAAAAAAACTAATGACGCTGCGTCGCTAGGTAATATTTGTAATTTATAAAATGGTTTACCCTATGTCACATTCATATGTGTGTCAATAATGACAAAATATTACCTAAGTATATAAATGTTTCTTCTAGAAGTTCTGGTAGGTCTATTCAATAATTATCATTCTTAAATATGAGAATAGTGGTCAATTTTTTTGAATACACTGACCTATAGGCTTGATTCTATTCCCTTATTGCAACTCTTATCCATTTTGTGCAATGAAACATTTACTGTCGATTTTTTTAATATATTTAAATTATCACCATCTTCTTTCTGTGAACACAAGCGTGGGTCCCGAATCATAAATATTTGGATGCAGCTGACACCAGAGAAAATAAATTCCATTTTGAATAAAATATGACATTTTAAAATCTTGACAAGGACGCCGACATAATCACCCACTGGGCGCTTAACCTTTCTCTTAACTCACAAGGTTAAAACCAGTATGGCCATGTGATTAGGAAGGATTTTTAGGATATTTCTTTTTTAATTTTCTCTTTTTGCAAATATTTGGCACGTTTAGCAATATTTTTTTACTTCATTTAATATTAAGTGCAGTGAATTTTGTATTGTAAGTAAATTATGAATATTATGAATGTTTTGAGTCGAATACCAGCATTAATAACAGATTTTGGTTGTCTGTTTAATTTATAATATCATTAAAAGTCAGATCAGAATATATACACATATGATGTTGCTCGTGTAAACTATTTTTTTATATAATAAGATAGCAGACAAGCAGATGGCTCTTTTGTTGGAAGGAGACTACCATCGCCTATTAATACCAAATATGTTAATGATGCGCTGCTATCCTTGTGGTGTAGTCTTAGCGCCACATATATAAGTATACCGGCTAACTTGTCCTCCAAACTCGAACATGACAGTAACAAGTACTGACGCAACTGCAGTAGAAATAGGTATCAGACCCTGGAGAGACAATGGAGAACTCTACCACCTAGCCACGATAATAGTAATTCGCATAGCCAATCATTTGCCTTACGACTTGCCTGGCTGAACGCATCTGCCGTTCTGTTCTTAAAAAGGAGCCCGGACCAATACGATGTAAACCAACTTAATGTTATTAAAAACGATTTTTGGTATTGCAGTTGATATTAAAGACACCACAAAGCATGTCCACCCTACACCTACGGAATTTCATTAGGCTACCATATTGTTCCAGCCACTCCCAAATCAACTATGGCATGAATTCATAATTAAATAACTTTAACTCTTTAAATAACTGTTGCATTCGATTAGAACATTTAGATCTCGTGACCTATCAGTATCTTTGTTGCAGTGACGCGTACATTAAGATAAACGTATCTATTATATGTTTTGAAAAGTAAAGAAATTAAGAAAGAATATCTACTATGCGTTCCAACTGAGAATAGAATCGCGCTTGTTATGAACTTCATATCACAAGTGTAAAGTTAGTAATGTCAGCAAAAATTCATATCGTATCTACGATTACCACCTTTTTTAAAAAGTAGGTTTTATTTTCTTTTCTTAGGCTAAAAACAAGTGCAAGATTGAAAAATAAAGTATCTATTATTTATTTACTTTAATATTAATATTTTCGTAAATATTATTTTTTGCTTCTAGCGATATCTAACAATACTAAAAATTATTAAAATATAATATAATATTCATCAATAAAAAAAATAGCCCTTCATCTCTCGGTACAGGGTCATTCCATAATAAGTGAAAATATTTTAACGCAGAATTAGGTGCATCTAACGATATGGCATTAGACCTCGCCACAAGATAGCAATGCATCATTAACACTTTGGTGTCTATAGGCGATGGTTGACTCTTTCCATCAGGAGACCCATCTGCTTGTTTGCTATCTTATGATATAAAAAAAAATATCCAGCTAAAAACAAACGTTATTCAAGGGTTTAAAACTTTTTAATTTGTACGAATAAAATTTAGTAGGTATACGAATAAAATTTCAGTTTTTTAAAAAACAATGTTGCCCGGGATTGAATAAGTTCCCGCTTGGCGATGGGCTTTTCACCTATCACATTGTGGGACTAAGTATCTTTGGATAATCGTGGGTGCACTTGTTGCACCTATGCCTACTTCTTTGAGGATATGGACGTGAAGATACAGTTTTCAGTTGTCAACTAACTTCCGAAAAGTAGGTTTTCAAAGTAGGTAGGTTTTCGGCTGTAATTTTTTATGTTTGTTACCCCAGAACTCGTTCATTTCTTTCTAAAAATGGCGTATTTCCTATTTGATCCCATATAACTATGAACTTAGTGAAGACATGATCCAAGGCTTCGAAGATACATGAGAATGGAAGTGGGTTGTGCCTACTTCCATTCTTTTTTTGCAGTTTTACTGCGCGTGAATTGTTTTTATTGAAGAGAATTGAGTTTTTTACATGTACGACAATTTTATCTTTTTCGTAAGTACATTATTTTTTTACGATATAGTAAGTTTTTAAGGGAACTTCTTTAGAATCGTGATTTAAGATTGGATGTAACGAAAATGCGCCACAATAAAGAAACAAACACTAAACGATTATATAGGATTAAGCTAGCGAGAGAATAAGAATACACCACACAGTGTTTTATATTTCAAAAAAAATTATCAACCCATTTGTTTTTACAAAATCATCCTGATCGTTTTGATTGATTTAATAATCGCATTTTTATGAGGATATATATATTTTTTATGTTATTGAGATAGGCAAACTGGCAGACGTGCCACCTGATGGTAAATGGTTGACGACGCCAATTAACAAAAATGAGATACCTGGGCTGGAACTAGCTCAGGTATTCCATTCGTGTGTTGCCTATCCTGAGACATAAGATGGTAAGTCTCGGCGCCAGTAATTAAACTGCCTGGCTTTGCCATTCTCTCTGAAACACGGCAAAGCTGTTTCACGGGAGAAATAAGCAAGCAAGATGTGGTTGGTACCCATGCAGCCGGGAGCGCGACACAGCGCATCCCACCCACCGGTAAAAAATCCATTAATTTATTTGCTACATATGCTGTAGTGTAGTGTAGTATTCCAAATTAGTAATTGAATTTAGTTATTGTAAGTGTCTCATCGCCTGAGTCACAAATTCCTATAAATTGACATAATCAGTAAACAAAGATGATTGTGACAAATGATTCAATACCGGTTCTAAAGTCACTTGGCATAGGAAAATCACATTCTTGGTGATTATAATTAATTATAATATATTGTAGCTTTGATGTAAAATGTATAAGGAAATAAAACAGAAAAATAAAGAGCCGATCTAACGACCTCGTCAATTCTGAACAAGTATTAGATCCTTGACTTTATTTTATATCAAAAAAAGTCAAATAAACAGGTGGCTGCCTGATATATATCTTTTTGTATCATAAGATAGCAAGCACCAGAGGGCTTACCTGATGGAAAGAGTATCGTCTATAAATAACAAAGATATTAATGGTGCGTTGCTATCCGTGAAGCGGGATGGCAATGCCACATGCATAAGTTTACTGGCCACCCTACCCTCCAAACCGGAACACGACAATAACAAGCATTGACGCTATTGCGGTAGGAATAGATAAGGCGTTGCTTGGTACCTAATGATGAGAGTGATACGTGTAGCCAATCAGTCGCCTTTTACGACCTGCCTGACAGAACGGCAATTGGTTTATTCTTCAAAGGAGCCCGAACATACAGGGAAAAACTGTTGGCTGATTGATTGGTAAAAGACTATATTAAAGAGGGTGTTCAGTGCTCTGTTCTGATACTGAATATGTAAAAAAATAAGAATTTAAATTTTGTCCTATACAAATAAATAAAATTGGACTCTATACAAATAAATAAAATTGGAGTGTCTGTTTGTAATATTAAAGTAATCGCTTTTTACTAAATGTATATGGATGTATACACGGTACATATACCAATATAACATTTTTTTTTTTTTTTTTTTTTTTACAATTTTTGTCTGTCTGTCTGTTTGTTCCGACTAATCTCTGGAACGGCTTGACTGATTTTGACGGGACTTTCACTGGCAGATAGCTGATGTCACAGGGAGTAACTTAAGCTACTTTTTCGAAATTTTTCCACGTGGACGAAGTCACGGGCGCAGCTAGTTATTCAATAAAAGTATTTGAATGGATACCCGTGCACAAATATCGGATTTTATTTTCTACAAACAGCGATCTTTCGTTGCAGCGCGTTTCAGTCAAATCGCACGTTTTTGTCTGCGCGGTGACTATATTTTTAGGGTTCCATACCCAAAGAGTAAAACGGACTCTATTACTAAGAATCCGCGGTCCGTCCGTCTGTCTCTCCGTTTGTCACCAGGCTGTATCTCATGAACCGTAATAGTTGGACACTTGAATTGATTTTCACAGAAGATGTAGGTATTTCTATTTCCGCTATAACAACAAATACAAGCAGAGAAAAATATTTAAGGGGGCTCCCATGCAAACAACGTAATTTTTTTGTAATTTTTTTCTCGGTCGTAATAACGACTACCTACTGGGTAGACAAGTCAGACTCGCGCACGAATAGTTTGTACTATCATCTATAAAAAACGCCAAAAATTCACGTTTGTTGTATAGGAACCCCCTTAATTTTTTTTAATTTGACAAAATATTCTGTCAATATTTAAGTCACACAGAAGCCAATGTTCTATACAAGTAATATTCGAGCACAGCACACATAGATACCTCTCACGGACGCGATATTTCCGACTGGTGCGGAACAAACTGTCCCGAACCATTCCGAGATATCGCGTCTGTGAGAGGTGTCTATGTGTGCGTTGCTCGAATATCACATGTTTGTAGATTGACTACTGTTAGTCTCCAGTATACTGTGTTTAAGTCATTATTAAGATCTACACCACAACTATCGTGTCCAATATTTATAGCCTTTTACCAATCAGTCTGTATACTATGGCTGCATAGGCTCGCTAATACTTTTATCATAATAGCTGACCCGAACACCTTCACCCGCGAATAGATTAAAAAGTCATTAATGTGACAAATTTTATACAATCTCATCCCCTATTTCAGTCACTCAGGGGTTAATTAAAAAAAAGAGCCTATGCTTAATTAATTTAGCTGTGTAAGCGTAACAGATAAACAAACTATCCCCCGTGTCGGTCCCGGGCTCCTTTAAAGATAGGCCAACTGCCGTTCTGCCAGGCAGGTCGTACAAGACGGCCGATTGGCTATACGAGTCACTACCATCGTGGCTATTAGGTGGTAGAGTTCTGCATTGTCTCGCCGGGGTCTGGTACCACCGCCTTACTTATTCCTGTCGCAATAGCGTCAGTGCTTGTCACTGTCGTGTTCCGGTTTGGTGGGTAAGGTAGCCGTTAAACTTATGCATGTTGCATTAGACCTCGCCACAAGATACCAACGCACCATTAACACCTATGGTGTCTATAGACGATGGGTGACTCTTTCCATCAGGAGACCAAAAAACAAATAATTAAGCTGTGTAAGCGTAAAAGATAGACTTATGCCTTTATAATATTAAAAATAATAGCTGACTAGCGCAGCTTCGCCCGTGACCAGACCAACATGTCGTCGATAGAGTTTTTCATATAAAATGAATTTCCTCGTCTATTTACAGCCCGTTTATATATATAGAAGATTTAAAAAAAATAGTCTATATTTAACCTCGGCTCATGGACTATCTCTATGTCAAATTTCATCAGAATCAGTTCGGCGGCTTAGCCGTGAAAGCCTAACAGACAGTCAGATAACCAAACAGTTTCGCATTTATAATATTAGTTTGGATTCAGTAAACAAAGTCATTTATAAAATTAATGATTTCAAACTAAATGGTCATAAAAATTAATATAGTGTTGGGCTGCGTTATATCATCGACAAACAATGATGTAGTAATTTCCGTCTTTTCAGAACAAAGATGGCGCTAATTTGGTGTTTACTGATAAGCACGATTTGCGCTACGCAGGCGCAATCTAACTATGGATCTCAGGCAAACAACATCGAGTACCAAGGAGATGGATTACCAGATCAAACTGTTCTTGATGGAAAGGTTAGTGTTTAAATATAGTGTATTTAAAGTTAAGTAAGTTGCTGATTCATCTTTATATTTTCCTACACAACTTGAAATATGATTTTCACTCTTTTAGACTTCAGAAAATTTAATGATTACATTAACTAAGGGATTACATATTATGACATAGTACGTGGAGGGTGCAGCCAATGAACAAATCATTCCCGCGGGAATAAAAAGAGCCTACGTGTAAACAAGGTTAAAAAAATCATTGTTTCAAAGACTATTTTTTGTTACTTTTCAAAATTTATCATTATTTGTAGAGCCAAATCTCTTGAGCTAAAAGTATAAGTTTGACGGAACCCAATTAAATGCCATCAACTGCGCTTTAATTTCGGTAGGTCAATCCATTCAAAAGTTATGACAGGCTCAGTCACATACACACACACACACACACACACACACACACACACATATACACACACGGTATGTTTCGAAAATTGGGGCAACGTCTGTACAGTACCCGGCGATAAATATTGCACATCGACCTTTGGAAAGAGACAATCGGCTAATTTCGGCTTCGTAGAGCGTTATCTCTGTCGCACAAAATACAAACAGTCCGGTACCTATTAGGAGCTGTTAAAACAAGTATGATTTGCTTCTTTTGATATTTTTATTCTTTGTATAAAATACACTAATTTTTCTATAAGTGATGGCTTTAGGTTGGGGTAAAATAAAATAAAAAAACATTTTTACATTATGTTTACGTATTTAATTATTTTGGAACATTACAGCTTTAGTGTACATAATAAACACCATTATACCTATTGCTAAAATGAGACATTGCAATAAAAATAATAATAATTCTAATTCTCAATTACTTCCATTTCACTATCTGTGCTCTCAAAGAGGTCAATATCACTGTCACTATCAGCCGTATTTATTACTAATCTATCAGTGTAATTGTCTAAACTGTGTTGAATGCTTCTATATTCATTCTCACATTTGATTGCATGATCGCAAACCTTTTTCCACTCTTCAGCGCCGATCATGTTTACTTTTTCAGTCAATAATGTTTTTACTGTAGTTAAGTTCATACCCACATTTCTAGAGGCTACATAGCCTTTCAGTTGAGACCATATATTTTCAATTGGATTAAAATCCGGATGATATGGTGGCAATCGCAACACAGTGTGCCCATGTTCGGCAAGTATTTTGTCCACAGAAAACTCTGTATACCTCTCCTTGTGCTGACATATAATAGCGTAAATCTGGGTTTTTGTTAATTTTGGATCAACTGGAATTTCATGTCTGTTTAACCAGTTGATCATTTCTCGTTTAATGGTGTTTGAGTTGGGGGGTCTCTCAACATACTTGTTGTGATAGGGTGCGTTGTCGATAACTAGAACAGAATCACTGGGTATATTTGGGATTAATTGGTTAACCAGTCATTTCTCATAGTTATCGTTATTCATTTCATTGTGATAGTCACCTGTAGTGTCCGTGGATTTATACGTTAAAAAAGCACCGGGTACAAAGCCTTTTTCATTTCCCGCATGAACTATTATCAAACGTTGACCTTTTGAAATTGGCTTTTTTACTCCTTTTTTCTTATCGTCACTCCAAGATTTCCCTTTAGTGTGGGATGCATGTATATATGACTCATCCATGTAGACGATATTTTTTCCTGTTTCGCGAAATTTGCGTATTTTATCAAGGTATTCCATTCGTTTGAGTCTAACGTCGTGCTTTTCCATTAGAATTTTTCGATTATCTTCCATTTTAGTGAACTGAAATCCCATGTCATGAAGTATTTTTCTCAATGTTTTTTCAGACCCATCGTAATTAATAGCTTCAGATAACTTAGCTTTTAATGATTTTATTGTTGGCAGTTCATTAAATCGTAAGTGAAAATCATACACCATTCTTCGAACAACATCGTAATCAAAATCGTCCATATCCAAACGAAATTGCTTTTTTGGTCTCCCTTTTTTTAGAGTGCTGAACTTAATTTCAGTCGAATGTGTTTCAGTACTGACTTCGTTTAATATATTGTTCAAAGTTCTTCTTGAAATTCCAGTGGCATTTGCAACTCGCTCTTGAATCTTCTTAAAATAACAACTTACATTTTCATCTACTTTTTTTTTAAATCTATCAGCTTCGCTTACAAAGTATTTATAAACATTGTAGATAATTTCACGTGACTGACCTCGTAAAGGTTTCCCTCTTTTTCCGAAAGATGCCATATTACAACTTTAAATTATTTAAATTTGTGGGTGTTATCAACTCTAAATATATATATTTTTTCGGGACGCGACTGCACTCTATCGTACTTGAACAACGACTGACTAAACGTCACATAGGTAGTGTGGGACAGAGATAACGCTTTACGAAGCCGAAATTATCCGATTGTCTCTTTCCAAAGTTCGATGTGCAATATTTATGGCCGGGTACTGTAACTTTCTTTTACTTTTAACGTAGCCGGAAGTTAAAAAAGTGTCCGTGATACAATTATTTATAATTTTATTATTAATAATTTATTGATATAGTAAGCACCTGCCCACATGTGTTGGTTCCTAAATAAATCAACATTATAACGTGTATATATAATATATATATATATATATATATATATATATATATATATATATATATATATATATATATATATATATATATATATATATATATATATACATATTATATATACGTTTAAAAAAAATTACCCTCCTCCTGTTACAGTCGGACAAAATAGATGTTGCTTTAAATGTTATCTTTAAGATTTTTTTACGTAATGTTCAGATATTGCGGAAATCTATATCTAAAAAAATCTGTAAGTCGGTTGAACTAACAGGCCATCCCAGAAATTTACCGCTAATTTTTTTATATCATAAGATAGCAAACAAGCAGATGGGTCTCCTGATGGAAAAAGTCAACCATCACCTATAGACACCAAAGATCTTAATGGTAAGTTGCTATATTGTGGTGTCGTCTTATGCCACATACATAAGTTTACCGGCTACCTTATCCTCCAAACCGGAACACGATAGTGACAAGCATGTCGCTATTGCGGCAGGAATAGTTAAGGCGGTGTTACCAGACCCAGGCGAGACAATGCAGAACTCTACCACCTAGTAGCCACGATGTTAGTGACTCGTATAGCCAATCGGTCGCATTTTACGACCTGCCTGTGCAGAACAGCAGTTGGCCTATTCTTCAAAGGAGCCCGGGACCAACACAGGGAAGGGAATTGAAGTATTATAAGATCAAATAAGCAAAAACTATACCTAAGCATAAATTTTTGAGCTCGAAAGTTTATAAAAAAATAAATTTTAACTTTCGAAAATATGTATATTTTCAAAATGATGATCGATTTTGATCGTTTAAGTGGCTATGGATGCAATTTTTGAGCTCTAAATTATTTTATTAGCTGTAAAACCTATCGAAGGCTAAAAATGTCGTCGAAATTCAAAAAAACCTTTTTCAAAAATTTTCGCCTTTGATAAATCCCTAACGAATTAACCGATTTTAATTTGATTTACGGTATATAACACAGTTTTTTATGTCGATGAGCTGACCAGATTTCTGAACAAATCAGTATATTAGCCTGAAAGTTATTTTAAAAATACAAACTAAGTTTGCTGTAAACAGCGTTATTTTAGTATTTGAAAAGCTGTAACGTTTGAAAATTTGAATCGATTTTTATATAAGGCAATCGACTTAGTATTTTATGTACTAAAATATCTTTGAAGACTTAAAAATGATTGGTTGAAAAATTTCGAAGTTGTGTCGAAAAAACACTCTTTTCAAATTTTTTTGTCAACGATAACTCCCGAACGGGTAACAAATTTTGATGCAATTTATGCATTGGACGCAGTTTTATGAGGAAAAGAGCTATTAGATTTTGTACCCAATCGGTACATTAATTTGGAAGTTATTATAAAAAAACCATTGTTTTTCCGAAAATGAATTGAGTTTTTTTGAACAAAAACAAAAAACAGTCTAAGTTGAACAAAAACTAATCGAATGCCACTAACCGCATTTCGATCGGTTCAAAGTTACGAGAAGTTTACATACACACATACACCCACGCACGCACACACACACACACACATACATACATACATACATACATACATACATACATACAGACATACTGGCGTTATCGTGGTGAAATTAGTCGGAAATGGTTCCTTGGACCTTAAAACGTAGAGAACTGGTGAAATCTCGATTTTCGAAAATCGGGACAAAGTCAGTAACTACCTTATATACATACGTAGCGGGAAGTTAAAAAAGTAATTATAGTATTTTAATTTGCAATTTTCGACGGATTTTATTTATTGGTAGTGCCTTTTTTCTTTTTTTTCATGGGCTTTATAGAAGTCACACACTCTGTATTGCCACTAAAAAAATAGAAAGCAGCGCAACAAATAGCATAAAGTTACAGAAAGTCTGGAGTTAAGAAATTAAGGGTGGTTTAAGCGACACAATGATTATCTTATAAATAATCGAATCATGGTATTAATTATTTTATCTTTGGGTTCTCTAAAGTGTCCTTTAAACTTAAAGCTCACAACCACCCCAGCTAAATTATTCGAGCACGGTCATGTATCGTTCAGATATAGCATCGCTAAATAATCGATTGCTTGTAAAATATTAATTTACAAACGGCCAACATTGTACATGGTAAGTTGTTTAATTAGACTCAATGTTGCAGCTAAACTAGAAATATCTATTTTATTATCCATTGTATCAGTATTAAGATATTTTAAGCTCAGAGTAGCAAAAACTATACCTAAGCATAGATTTTTGAGTTCGAGGAGATCAAAAATCAAATCAAAAATTTTGTACAAATGACACTTAGTAATTTAATATTCGAAAAGATGTACATTTTTCAAAATGATAATCAATTTTGATCTTTCGAATGGAATTCAACGCAATTTTTAACCTTTAAATTGTTATTTTGCTACAAAATTGATATGTTAAAACATGTCGAACAAATTAAAAAAAAAGAACTTTTTTCTAAATTTTTTCATTGATAAGTCCGGAACGGAACAACCGATTTGATTCCGGTTTACGGTATTTGGCGTAGTTTTGAAATTAGAAGAGCTGACACGACTTTTAAATAAATCAGTATATCAGCCTTAAAGCTATTTTAAAAATAAGATGTAAGTTAACTGTAAACATCGTAACATCAATATTTGAAAAGCTGTAACTTTTGAAAATTTGATTGAATTTAAATTTTTGGAACGGCATTCGACGTAGTTTTTTTGGTACTAAATATCGCAGAAGATCAAAAAATATTGATTGATTGAGAAATTTTAAATTTAGTTATTTCAAAATTTTTCGTTAACGGTTACTCTCGAACGGATAAACCGATTTTGATGCAATTTATGTATTGGACTCAGCTTTTTGAGAAAAAGAGCTGATTAGATTTTAAATTTAATCGGTACAAATTTTTTTTCAAAATTGCTCAAAATCTGGACCAATTGGTTCCAATTTTCAAAAGGTGTAAGTTGAACGGAATCCAGTCGAATGCCATCAACCGCGTTAGATCGTTGAAAAGTTATGAGATGTTTACATACACACGCACACACACATACGTAAACATACTGACGTCATCGTAAAAATAGTCGGAAAAAGTAAAAACTCGATTTTTGAAAATCGGGGCAAAATCAGTACCTTCCTTATTTACATACGTAGCGAGAAGTTAATAATAGTGGTGGTTAATAAAAAATAAGGGAAACCTATAGTTTGTTAGAGTTTATAAATGAAATATTGCTAGTTGAAATAATGTACTAGAACGGAATGATTCAATTTAATCCAGACAGTATCGTCTTTATCTAAATAAATGGTTTGAGATGGTAGTTTATCTACCATCAGACAGCGTCCAGATAAGAATGTGATGTGTGGATCCGCTGTAGATGTTAAACCAGCATGCCGAAGAAAATAAAATAAGCCTCTATTTCACAATTCACTGTGGATGCTCGGACAATTAAGTACCATTGAGCGATTGAGATCATAAGTACGGAAAAAAATCGATACTTTTAGATATCGAATACTTTTATTGCCAATATCGATACTTTTACACCCGATACTTTTTACAAGAAACGAGATTTACTTTTTCATTTTTTACGCTTTGAAAATGCGAACTATTTTATTGTCACTAGATACCGTCCCAAACCGAACCGAAACGTCCGTAACCGAAACGTGGATATTCACAAAATATATATTTGTGAATAGTCTTTAACATAGGCTTTTTTCAAAATAATTACTACTATTATATTTGTACTGTACTTCAATAACTTCAATCAAAACGTAGATTATTTCAAAAAAATGTTATTCTGTCTTTAAGAATAGATAATATTTATTATTTAAGAGAAGTGTGAGTGTGTATGCAAACTTTTTTTGCAAACATTAACTATAGTGTCATTCAATATATGCGGTGTCTTTTACTTGATCCTAAAGCCGAAATACCCCAACCGTTAAAAAATAAAATAAAAAGGAAATAACAAATACTCTGAGTTATCAGTAGACCTAGATGTATTAATGACGTTGCTCAATTATTGTCACCCTACACGTTAATGAACCTGACCGATCGCCCACACGCTACGGTATTATGAAACATGTAATGATAATATTTCCCATTATAATTACTGGCTTTGGAATATCAGTATTGTTCAATAGTAAGAATTTTGGTGATTTAAGCGAAGAGTAATTAGGTAAGAAAATAAGATTTTACTAACAGACTAGTGTGTTTGTTAGTAAAATCTTGTATTGTTAGTGTTAGTTACTTCATAAAAAAAATTATAGATTTTGGAATAAAATAATTTTTGGAATAAAATAAATATAACACTTTAAAAACTATTGCAGTTGATTGCGACCGCCCCGTTGGTCGAGTGGTTAGTGACCCTGACCACGCAATCAACGGGGCTCGGGTTCGATCCCCGACGGGGACAAGCATTTGTGTGATGAGCATAAATGTTTGTATTTCCGGGTTTGGGTGTTTATTATGTATGTAAAAGTATTTATATATGTATTTCTATGTATTAGTATAGTTGACTAACACCCATAACATAAGCAAATAATTTGCTTACTTTGGGGTTAGATCAATAAGTGTAATTTGTCCCGTGAATATTTATTTATTATTATTATTTTACCGTTGATTCTGGATAAACTATTTTTTTGGTTTTCGTATCAAGTAAAAGCATACAAGGTTGTATACAACCTTATAGTCAGTTAGCTTGTATTACCTCTACTGTACGAACTATGTTGTAGAAAAAGCACGAAAGTGACGTTTTATTTTGTTGTAAATTCCCCATAAATAATCCTAGACACTATCGAGTTTATCTAAATAAACGGTTCGCCCGGAGCATGGTATTTGCGGTGTATTGTTACGAGCTGTTGTTCTGGACTTACAAACAGCGCATAGTGATGAATACGGCTTTAAAAGATAGAATCGCCTTTGGATAAGATGCGCGGCTTCATTTTGATACGATACGATATTTTTTGTTATCCTGGGTGTTTATTATTTTATTTTAATTCATAGGTAGCAAACAAGCAGATGGTTGTCCTGATATGGTTGTCCTGATCTATACATATAATTAAATTGTAGGAAAGTCAAAACTGTACATTGAATATTTTTTAAAAGAATACTTGGGGCGTGATCTACAATCGATATCGAAGCCAAAAATATAGTTTTTAGAATTTTTGTCTGTTTGTCTGTATGTATGTCCGGGGTAAACTCAAAAAGTACTGCATGGATTTACTTGAAATTTTACATGAATATTACTATCAGGTCGGGTCAACATATAGGCTACATATTATCACGCTATCATCTACGGGGTAGGAGCTGTGCGGAGTAAACGAAGTCCACGCGGACGTAGTCGCGAGCAACAGCTAGTATATCATAAAGATAATCGTCAACTACAGACACCACATATTTTAATGGTGAAATGCTATCCGTGTGGTGGAATTTGAATACAATGTGCATAAGTTTATCGGCTACGATACCTTCTAAACCGGAATACGACAGTGATAAGCACTGTTGATATTGTGACAGAAAGGTGGTGGTACCAAACCCAGGTAAGATGGTGCAACATTTCAACATCCAGTCACAATGTTAGGGACACATAATAGTTTCCTCTCACCTCTTACGAGTTGTTTGGCGGTAGGGCAGTTCCTAAAATGTGGCCCGGGCCAACAAGGAGAAGCATTTTCATAGTAAATAAGCAGATAGCTCACCCGATGGAAAGTGGTCTATTCTTAAAAGAGGTCGCGGATGGGTATCATCATGTGTATATCAAACTAATTATTATTGTTACGTGATGATGACTGCCAGTGTATTTAAACAAGAATATTATTAGTTTAACTGCATATTTCTCACTAAATTTTTATCTTAACTAGCGATCGCCTGTGGCCTAAATTCGAACATAGACTAAACAATAATAGATATTTTAAGTTTGACAACTGGCTTTAGGTCTGGGCACATTCCATTAAACAGCTTTTCTTACCTGATGAAGAAGAATAATTCACCTAATTGTGATGTATATCTCAAAGTATCTTCACCTTTTAATGGAAATCAAAAAATCACCTTTTAATGGAATGTGCCAAGAACAAGTGAGAGTGAGAGGCATTATTTGCAGGAAGACAAATTAATATTTATGACGTAGGAGTCATCATTTGATGTGTATAAGTACATTAAAAAAGCCAAGAATAGCGATGCCTCCCACCCTTTTTTTAACTGAAGATTATCTTAATCCGATGGGACTGACGTAATAGCCATAGCGACATATGTCCCTAAATAAAAAAAATGATGTGGTGTCGTGGGACACCAGGTAGGAACGAAGTTCCTTCGGCTAAACGGCACTATTCGCTTGTGTATGCAACTATCGCGCCTGCGCACGTCTCATTTAACGGTTTTATTCCACGCACTTTTTTCCACGGATTTTTTCTTACGGTTTTACTATCACATTTTTTTCAGTTCGGTCGCGCAGCGAAATCCCTATCCCCTCCAAGCCTGCCGTAAGGAACTTCGTTCCAAAAAGATTAAAAAAACTGGCTTTAGCAGTAAAGAAAATAGCATAATGTTTATTTTTATTAATTTAATATATTTCTAATGCATATAATTTAAAAATGTTAGGTTTCTGCAATCCTCCGCAATGTAAACATTAACTATACCATATTTCATACTCCACCGTTTGCGCAATTGTCATAAAAATGAGAACAAAGTTTTCTTCACATATTAATATATAGATAACAAAGACGAGATTTATCAGTTGGTCCTTTGTTCTTGGGATCAATGGACACAAACATCGCATAGATGTAGCCGAGAGCGAATAATTAGCTGTATAGATTTACTGCGACAACCGCCTCACAGTGTAACTAAATTTAAGCTTGTTATTTAAATATTTTTGGCTCGCGGGCAGCACGTTCCATTATTTATTTACTTTTACACCATTTTCTTTTTGTCGAGCGATATACCAAGAGTATCAGCAAGACGATAGAGTCCCTATTGTATATTTATTTAATACTTATAAAGCTTTACTGATTGACCATTGTGATTGGACTCAGCAAGATCCTATTCTTCAGCAGGCTTAGGATAAACACCGCGAGATACGTCTCGATCGAGAAAGTGACGTTTGCTCGACTTTTGTTTGATAAAATGACAGCAAGACCTTGGTTAGAGTTCGATCGGTAAAATAACTACCACCGAGTAATAATGATCATTTTCTCTTCCTTTGAAGTGTCATGTCGAATCAAGTGTCAAATGCGTTAACGAATCGAGAAAGTGACGCAAATGTCGAGAAAACGGGTCGATAAAATTTTATCCTGTTGCTTATCCTAAGCCTGCAGGTTTGAATCGTAGTTCGAGAAAAGTGTTATTCGGTTTAATCTAATTAGAATTATATCAGTACTTATTAGGTCATTCCATAGTAGGTGAAAATATTTTAACCCAGCATTTGGTACGTCTAATCAAAGATATCCAGCTAAAAACGTCATTCAAGGGTGTACATTTTTTGATTTCTAAAATAAAATTTTGTATACGAATAAAATTTCATACAAATCAAAAAGTTTTAAACCCGTTTGTTTCTAGCAGGATTAGACGTAGATAGATATTAGATATATAGATAGTAATTAGTTACATTGTGAATAATGACAATTACGCCCGCAATTTAATGTATCGGAGCTTTGAGCGACTGTATAAATAAAATATCATGAAGATGAAAATTCCAAATATTTGTAAAAATCTGCCCCGAATTCACACGGATAGCATTTCTATCCAAAAATAGATCTTTGGTTAGATGTACCGAATACTGTGTTAAAATATTTTCATCTATTAAGGAATGACCCTATTTACTTCACGCCAATTACTCTCTTCATGCAAATATGCCAGTTTCAGAGACTCTTGATCTCAGTAGCAGCCTGAAATTTGGTGATGGTCTGCTAGCACCCTTATGTTTGAATGAGTGTGCAAACATTCAGTCCTAGTTATCATATGTAACAAACGATAGTGGTTATCAGGGCGGTAAAAAGCAAATGCGTCAATTGCGCCACCTGACAAACTGGAGAATCTCAGTAAATCTTAATGTCTTGAGACAATCCCCCGTTGTGTCTTAGATCATAAGAAAATCAGTCTGAAGTTATGTATTATATATATATATATATATATATATATATATATATATATATATATATATATATATATATAAATATATATATATATATATATATGTCTGTATGTATATATATACACATATACATATACATATATGTATATGTATATGTGTATATATATACATATATATACACATATACATATATGGCCGAGCTTATCTCTAATAACATATGTCTTCCATCCAGTCCGTATTTTATATTATTGAGGTTTGCCTATTTAGTAAAATCGTTTAGCGCAAGCGGATCCTAGTGTTTTCTTAACCCATTGTAAAGATGGCATTGATTGGATGTTAATATTATAATTATTGTTCCAGGTCACCAAGCTAGACGATTTAAGTCCAGTCATATTCTTGAACAGAACGAGAGCAACACTCAATTGCGCTGCTGGCTCTATGCAGGTTAGTAACCATTTATGAAAAGTGTTCTTTGTCAAGATGCTTATATAATATACAATAATGATTATTTTAATTATGCTAATGCTAGGGTTTTCTAAATAATTATAATGTTAAAAGAAGTAATTACTCATGAAATTTTATATAATTTGTTCCCTTATTTTTATTTTTTATTTTAATCATATATTTTTGTAATATGCTTTACGCATGAAGTATTAGGTATAGGCGGAGTTAGCACTCGTATTTAAAACAAATATTTAAATGAATAAAAAAGAAAATATTATGTTAAAACTTTACTGTAAAATGTACATTTAAAAATGCATTTTTAATATGTATTTATTTGAATTGATTAATTGATTGCAGTTCGTTCAGGGTGGTATTAGATATATAGATAGTAATAAGTCACATTGTGAATAATTACAATTACGCCTGCAATTTAATATATCGGAGCTTTGAGCGTAATGACTGTAAATAAAATATCATGAAGATGAAAATGCCAAATATTTGTAGAAATCTGCCCCGAATTCACACGGATAGCATTCCTATCCAAAAATACTAAATTTCACAAGACCTCTCGCCAGGCTTATCTGAATATTGCTTAATAATTCCATCAAAATTCTGTAGCTCTAACCGTTTTGGATTTTTTATATTGTAAGATAGCAAACAAACAGATGTCTCTTCTGATGGAAAGAAAAAACCATCGCCTATAGACATCAAAGATGTTCATGATGCGTTTACTATCCATGTGGCGAGGTGGTAATGACACTTACATAAGTTTACCGACTACCCCACCTCTAACCTCAAAACCGCAATACGATAATGACAAGCATGGCACTATTGCGGTAGGAACTAGGAATAGTTAGTACCAATACCCCGGCGAGACGTTGCAGAACTCTACTTCCTAGTAGTCACGATGGTAAAGACACGTATAACCATAATTTGCTATTTATGAACTGATTTGCAAAATAGCAGGTGGTCTATTCTTTAAAGGGGCCCGGACTAACACATGGGATAGTATACATACTATCGATGCCTTAGTTCACAATTGCACTAACTCAAAATTGGTAATTACGAGGAGAGCGATTTAAAGTTTTTCAAGTTTAGATGTGAACAGTACGAAAACAAAGTAAAATAATAAAAAAATATGCATCTATTCACAAGACTATTATCGATATTTCGATACGCGCAAACGAAAGAGGACAACATTATGTGTATTTGTCACTATAAAAGTGAAAATTGAAATTTTCTAGTTAGTACAATTGTGAACTACGACATCGATATACAAATGTTATATATACGTTACGGTAGCGTTGCGATCCATATAGATAGGATGTAACGCCTTATGCATAAGTTTATCTGTTACCCTACACTCTAACCCGACGGTACAAAGAACTCCCCGTTTTGGTCCCGGCTCCTTTGAAGAATAGGCTAACAGCATGCTGTTCTGCAAGGCAAGTCGTATAAGGCGACCGATTGGCTATACGAATCACTACAATCGTGACTACTAAGTGGTGAACAGGTACCTTCTAGGGAAACGCGTTCCAACTGAGATGCGAGTTTACCGTCAGGCGAGATCGTGGTCAAGCGCTTCCCTATCGATAATAATATGAGTAAAAAATAGTACGTAATAATACGTAGTATTTCAACCCAGCACACGAATGTCACGCACCATTAATATCTTTGTTTATAGTTATTGTGATCTCTTTCCATCAGACGAGTCATCTGCTTGTTTGCTATCTGCTGGTATAAAATAATATGGTTTAAATTAGTGAAAACATTAAAAATACATTTTAATAATAATAATTATAATGCAGTTTCACCTAGCGTCAACATAAAATTATAAACATTTACTCCAATTATGGAGTAAATGTTTAGAGTCAATCATCTAAGTATATGCGTCACTAGCCTCAATTCCCATTTACACTTTCATAATATCTTACTCGCTGTTTTCTACTACGAAATTAAATTGACATTGCGTCTTTTCACTGAGTTTCACTAGGTAACAGAACTCTACTACGTCTGATTTGAGTTTGTTAACACTACCTTACCTTTTCGTGAAGGAATAGTGTCAGTTTTTTTATATTATGAGATAGCAAACAAGCGGATGGGTCTTCTGACGCTATTGCGGCAGGAATAGGTAGGGCGGTGGTACCAGACCCGGGCGAGACAATGCAGAACTCTACCAACTAGTAGCCACGACGTTAGTGACTCGTATAGCCAATCGGTAGCCTTTTACAACCTGCCTGGTAGAACGGCAGTTGGCCTATTCTTCAAAGGAGCCCGGGGCCAAGGTGGGGAAAATATGGCGGATGGTCTATCCTTCAAACGGAGATCCGAACCGACGGAATAATTTCTCATGTAGGAAATGAGGAAGTAAGGCCCTTTTGATGAGTTAAATTTTTTTAGCTATTGGAAACGCTTTTTTATCAGTGTGTAACCACACTGATAAAGAATTCGGTAAAAGAAACTCACTGAGCTTATCATTTTTCTTGTCATTACATAGATACAATCATCAAAATTAATTAAAATACATACATACAACCTTTAAAGGTGACCTTTCTTCTTGCAATCTGCTGAATTATTTTGTATAACCATCAAATTAAAACTTCCTATAATATAATTTCTTTAAGTTAAATTTTTGTCAATGCAATATTATAAAAGCACATTGTTTTGCAATACAGTAAACATATTATTTTCATAAAATACAGTAAAGCATTGGCCTCCTACGTCGAAGTTTGCAAGTCCAAATCCCAGCTATGAATAGATTTCTATTTCCGTTTTTTGTTTTTATTTTTTGTTTATATGTGTGTCTAAGCACTCACTCCATGCTTGTGATAACTTAAAAACCTCAACATTTTTGTTTTTATACTAATAAAATTTTTTTTTGAAAATTCTATGTATCTCAGTTCTGTAATAATTTGTTTTCTATTTTCACTTGAGCAGAGCTCGATCATTTCGGTACTTTAAAGAAATCAGTACGATAGAATTTCACTATTGAAACTTCTAATATATTCATTGTCTTTACAGATTGAATTAAAGTTTAACGAGAAATTTTACGGCATCGCGTATGCAGATTTTGACCGGCATTCGGCTTGTCAAGTAGTTGGTAAAGGTGCTACGTCATACAAGTTGGAGCTGCCTCTAAAAGGATGTGGAACCAAGCAGGTTAGTATCAATTTCATACTAGCAGACAAACTAATACATTTTACCAAAAAACCACTTTGGTTTCACCGAGTGCCAAAGCTTGTGGTGATTAAGTAATAAATGAATAATAATAATAAATAATAATCAGGTTGAAGTTAATTTTAGCTAACAGAAAATTTACTGACGGAATGTGTTGTAGACAACCCCTTAAATAAGATGATAATAAGGTTATAATAGGAGATAAATGTAAATCATGGCTTCTAAAAGTTTTATAATAACGACTTTACCCGCGTAGCGTGGGTACAAAAACAACGTTTACATTCTTACCGGCTTCCCGCAAAGCCTAGACACAGATAAACACTCCTGGTATTTTAGCAAGAATATGTAGATATTTGCGTAAGTTCTTTGCAAAGTTTCACCACTTAACTTTGAAGATGGTCTGACTGAGCTTTTACTCGTCATTTGCGATCTATATCTGACAGTGGGCAGATTATGTGGATTAGTCACATTATAAGAAATGATTTGCAATAAAAGTATTTACTTTATTAATTTAGGTAAAACCGATCCTATGACCTAAGTTGGAACCAGTTGGAATATATGTACGACACAATATATGCAACATTTTAGAAATCCCGCCTATGTGGTCTAGCGGTCCAGCGTTGGCGTTGACCACATGAGGTCCCGGGTTCGATTCCCGGGTCGGGCACAAAAAAAAGTGTTTTTTTCAGTTTTCTAAGAAACATAAAGTTGCGCGAGATTGGAAAGTGCCCGGTTGGCGATAGGCGATCACATTTGTGGGGCCAAGTATCTTCAGCTAATCGTGGGTGCACTTGTTGTACCTCTGCCTACCTGTTAAAGATACTTTTTTTAAAGAAAAACGGTGGAGTAGTGCCGGTGTTTATCGTGGACGTACATTATGACAGGAGATTTATAGAAGTGAGAGGAGTAAGAGCGTATGATATTGATGATATGTGATAAATCTCAAATATTTTAATGATGCATGCTATTAGCTATAGACGGCCACGTGTTTTTTGATTACCAAGTCAGTAGATTTTCTAGTGATAAGGAAAGGGTCCTAGTCTTAGCGAGCCTTCACAGAACTCGAAAACCTCGTCATCACAAATATGATAATACGCCTACCTTCCTTACGCTCTGGACTAGATAGATGAAAACTCCCCGTGTTGGTCTTCGCCGCTTTTGAAAAATATCCGGTCTGTCATTTTGTCATTCATCATCATGTCATTGTAGTCTGAAAAGGCAACTGATTGACTGAACGTGTCACTACTGTCATGATTAGGTGGTAGAGTAGCGCTCGGACGTGGCATCACCACTTTACATATTCCTGTCGCAATTAATATGATTGTTACTGTCGTATTTCGTTTTGGAGGGAAAAAATTGCCGGAAAATATATGCACGTGGTATTTTGAGCCACTACACGGATGGCAACACTTTAACATCTTTGATGACTATACGGTTGTATCATTTGATCAGGAATAGACCTGAACCATATAAAACTATACAGGCACCAAAGATACTGGCTGAGCATTCTGCTCGCCCGAAATGCCCGATTTCGCAGTAGCGGCCATTTGGACCAACTGCTTAATTAAGTTATTTCGGAAAAAAAGTTGAGAATAGTTGTATCATCCGCTATGTGGTGGACCAATGTTGAAAAAGACTTAACAAATCTTTATATCAGATCGTCTAAAATTCAGAATAGCCTTTTTAGCCCAGAACAGAGCAGAACAGAACAGAAGTACAAGGCCCGACCGCAAATAAATTGGGATAAGGGCTAAACAATGAGTGGTGTGTGAAATCGACTGAATCGATCACAAAGTAAAAAAGAAATTTGCCACTTTGAGCCAGTCGACAGCTGTAGCTCAATCAATTAGAATATATCAGCTAGAGGAAAGGTCGCAGGTTCATGTCCTGCTGTATCGATTTTAAAGTTTTTCAAGCACGAAGTAAGTGCTGAAACACATAAATAGTAATATAATTCTGTATATTTGTTATCCTGTCATAAAAAAATAGCTATAAGCTCTTGTTTTTAAATGTTTCATACTTTCTCAGGACCCTCTCCGCGTGTTCACCAACAACATTGTGGTCCGTTTCCACCCGGGCCTGGAGATGGACGGCGACGAGGTGATCACAATCGTGTGCCGCTATCCACCACCCATCGTGCCTGCCTTCAAGCCTCTTATATACACGTATGTTCTGAACATTATTTACCGGTGGCGAAGGTACGCATGACGCCGCCGCGCCACGCCTTAGAGCCCGGCTGATGCTGCTTTTTTTGCTTTACTAGGAAGTGATTATTATATATAACTAGCTGTTGCCAGTGACTTCGTCCGCGCGGACTTCGTTTACTCCGCACAGCACCGCCCCCGTAGGTGATAGCGTGATAATATGTAGCCTATATATTGACCCGACCTGTTAGTAATATTCATGCAAAATTTGAAGTAAATCCATGCAGTACTTTTTGAGTTTACCCCAGACATACATACAGACAAACAGACAAATAGACAAAATTCTAAAAACTATATTTTTGGCTTCGATATCGATTGTAGATCACGCCCGATCAAGTATTCTTTTAAAAAATATTCAATGTACAGTTTTGACTTTCCTATGATTTTATTATATGTATAGATATACCGACCACAGACTAAGCAATATTAGGCTTAGCCGTAAAGATAATTATCATGAATGTAGTGAGTGTAATGTTTATTTTCATTAATCTAATGTATTTCTAATGCACGTTATCTAAAAATATTAGGTTTCTGCAGTCCTCCGCAATAAAAACTGTAATTGTGCCTTTCATAATACACTGTTCGCGTAATTGTCAGAAGGAGTACCAATTTTTTACTTCACGTATTAATATTTACAGATTAGTAATGTTAACTAACACTCATATCACAACACAACAAGATAGCAAACAAGCAGATGGGTCTTCTGATGCAAAGAGCCAACCATCGCCTACAGACATCAAAGATTTTAATGGGGCGTTGCTGTTTTGTGGCGAGGTCTTATGCAACATACATAAGTTTATCCAAACTGAAACACGACAGTGAGAAGCACTAACGCTATTGCGGCAGGAATAGGTAAGGCGGTGGTACCTGACCCGGGCGAGACAATGCAGATCTCTACCATCTAGATCACTTCGATATATAGGTTTTTAATATAATATTAGTCAACCGGTTTTACTTTTAAAGCATCTTCAGGATATAATATACGTAACTGATTATGACCTTTTTTTAAAAGTCTAATAATAATGGAATTTAACCTAGGTGTCGACGATGGAATGTATAGAATGTATTTAAGTTCAGGTTCACTACGCCTGCTCGTAAGGCAACTGGAGTAATATTTTTTGTTTTTTCTTGAAGGCCTGAAACAGTCCCGCCATCACTCATTAAAGCTCCGCTAGCCGGTACCCACATCTTGCTAATCATCTGCGCGATCCTGTTCCTCACACTCCTGCTGCTGGGGCTGGGAGTGTCCTACCTCTGCCTTCGCAGACGAGCGCTGCCAGCTCCTAGGAGACTGATCGATGATTCATCCGCCTCGATTGTCAGCAGGGAGAGTATACAAGGTTATTTTATGTCATTACTTACAGTGGAAATTAATCTTATATTAGCTTTGTCCGCGACTTCGTTGCGCGGAATTCGGAAGTAATATGTTTTATTAACTTTTTTTTTATAAAAGAGGGGGCAAATGAGCAAAAGGTGCACCTGATGGTAAGTGATCACCGCCGCTCACGGACATCTGCAATACCAGAGGTTTTGCAGTTGCGTTGCCGGCCTTTTAAGAATGAGTAAGCTAATGATAGTACCGGGGTTTTACCCTCATAGTTTCCATTCCCGTGGGATTTCCGTGATAAAAACTATCCTATGTCCTTTATCGGGTCTCAAACAATCTTTCTACTAAATTTCATCCAAATCGATTCAGTGGTTTAGGCGTGAAGAAGACAGATGGACAGAGTTACTTTCGCATTTATTATACATATATATTTCGCAAGCGTGGACGCATGATATTGACAACCAATATTTTAATTTTGGAATTGACAATACCGGTTTTTTTCAACTTAAAATGAATGCTAGTTCTGTATTTCTATATTTATTCCGTGTCATCACTTTTTTATATTATAAGATAGTAAAATAAGCAGATGGTTCCCCTGACTGAAAAAGAAAACCATCATCTATAGACGTCAAAGATGTCAATAGTGTGTTGCTATCTAATGTCACTTGCAAAAGTTTATCGGCTACCTTACTCTCCAAATCGGAACGCGCCGTGACAAGCGCTGACGCTATTGTGGCAGGATTAGGTAAGGCGGTAGAACCAGACCCAGGCGACACAACTCTACCACCAAGTATTCACATCGGTAATAACTCGTGCACCCAATCGATCACCTATTAAAAACTTCCTGGTAGAACGGCAGATGGTCTGTCCTTCAGAAGGTCGGATCAATACGGGGAAAACTACCCTCCGAACTGCTACTGAGATTTAGTTTTACGAGAATCTATTTTACCCGAGTCAGGAATCGACGGGAGCTACTGATTTGGTATTGCAGAGGTGAAGATTCCGCGCGCGCACCCCGTGTACCCGGCGGCGGCGGAGAGCGCCAGCGTGGCATCCTCGCTGCCCTCCGACTATCCCTCGGAGACGCCCAGCGAGGCCGAGCACGCGCACGCCAACCACGCCTTCCTCGCGGACGACCACTACAGCGAAGGTGCCACTACATCATCACAACAAAACATATTTATTAAAACATTACTAACCTATCCAGTATTGTATCTTAGTCTTAATGGTGGTAAATGTAACGCATAGCGTTATATTATAGCGCATTATGTACGGTGATACCTCGGACTTACGCGATAGGTAGGACTGAGCGACAACCGCGTAAGTCGAATTCGCGTAAGTCGGAGTATAATTTCCCATATAAATACTTTATTACTATAAATATTTTTGATAGGCTTTTAAAAATATACGTATACAAAAAATGTTTATTAGACAAATTATCAAAAATTTGTGTCACACAAAACTGTGTCAAAATAACTTGTACAAAGTTTTGTTGAATAAAGTACTTCTGATTTCTTATTTATATAAATATAAAATCCACCAAAGGTATTTTGGTGTAGAAAGCTTCGTAAAATAAAGTAGTTTGACGACTTTATTATTTCTCCCGCAAAATTACCAAACATAAAACACTTTTTTTTATTCCCTGTGTTGTAGAAGAATTACGCTCTTCATTGGAGTCCATATTTTTTACTTCAATTGTCTGAACACCTACCTACATTGGCTAAGCAATAGTGTGGAGCCATCAAGCAAAATCAAAGATGAATCAACGAGGCTTGAAAATCGCGTAACGCCGGGTTGGCGTAAGCCTGGGTAGCGTAAGTCGAGGTATTCTGTATACTCAACCTAAAGCGTACGTTATTTATATTCGCATTCAGCGTTATAACATAACATATATACCTAGTGGCTAGCGTAGGCCGTTGTTATCTATACATATAATAAAATCGTAGCAAAGTCAAAACTGTACATTGAATATTTTATTAAAAAGGATACTTGGGGCGTGATCTACAATCGATATCGAAGCCAAAAATATGGTTTTTAGAATTTTTGTCTCTTTGTCTGTTTGTCTGTATGTATGTCCGGGCTAAACTCAAAAAGTACTGCGTGGATTTACTTCAAATTTTGCATGAATATTACTAACAGATCGGGTCAACATATAGGCTACATATTATCACGCTATCACCTACGAGGGAGGTGCTGTGCGGAGTAAACGAAGTCCGCGCGGACGAAGTCACTGGCAACAGCTAGTAAGTTTATAACATACGAAGTTACTATCCGCGAACTACGCGATCTAACGAGTAACGTGCTAGACTGTAGACGCTAGACGTTATAACATACTCGTAGTTTATACTTATATATCGGGCGCTAGCGCTCGCTCAATACGTTGTAATGAGTCTCGCGCTATCTCGGCCGACTCGCGCGATCAGTGTTCCAGTTATACGATATAATAATATAGTCTACTATAACGTAGCGCGCTAGAAAAACATAGTTTATAATCTACTAGCTGTTGCCAGCAACTTCGTCCGCGCGGACTTCGTTTACTCCGCACAGCACCTCCCCCGTAGGTGATAGCGTGATAATATGTAGCCTAAGGTATGTTGACCCGACCTGTTAGTAATATTCATGCAAAATTTGAAGTAAATCCATGCAGTACTTTTTGAGTTTACCCCGGACATACATACAGACAAATAGACAAACAGATAAACAGGCAAACAGACAAACATTCTAAAAACTATATTTTTGGCTTCGATATCGATTGTAGATCACGTCCCAAGTATTCTTTTAATAAAATATTCAATGTACAGTTTTGACTTTCTTACGATTTTATTATATGTATTGATAACGCTCTATGATAAAATTGTTTATTTGAACAATACTACTGTATTCCTGTTTCTTACTAACGATGACAACAGTAGATATGTATAACATTCAGAACAGAAAGACTTTAACTAAAACAAAGTTTTTTAAAAGATTGTATGATCTGACTTAGTAATATTGATACTCCGTGACCCACTCAGATGTTTTTAAAGCTCTGGTATATTAATAGGTAAAATGAAACATTCCGTAACGACCAATGTATATATCAAAAAAGCACAAATTACAACTAAAGAGTGTTTTACTTATTTAACTATAATAATTATTGTAATTTTTTGGTACTATTAAACTATATCTTAGTGAGATGTATATCTAAAGCTCCTTGGTTTTGACCAGGCACACAAAGTTTGCAAGAAACGATGAAAGAATTATATCAATGGGAAAATTCTATGACCCTGTATTTAATTTTCGTGACCCGGTGCCGGGTTGCGACTGGGTTGTAAATTGGAAAACGCTGAATATAACATTCCAAGTCTGTCAAATCCTTTAGAGTGTACCATACACTTTTACCAGTTACCACACAATATCAGAGGAATCATCAATCTCTACGTTTGATGAACAAGAAATTAAAAATTTATTACAATTAATTAATAAGGTCAGGTATCCAGAGGCTTAAGAACATAATAGGTTAATAAATATTAATATGTAAGATATGGTGAGACACAGGAAGCACAAGTATTGATAAGCAAAGACTTAGGTCTTTCTACGAGGCGAGTATGGTTATTCATCGACTCCTGGATTAAAATACTCTTTTTATATGTAGGGTTTGCTAAAACCCATGAACCATAAATGTCGAACTTAGCTTTTACGAGGGACAGGTTAAGTATTGATAGACTCCTAGACCATAAGTAAGTTATGGTGAGACACAGAAAGCCCGTGTCGAACTTAGCTTTTATATGGGGCTGATCTGGTATTCAGAAACTCTTAGACCATATTTATGTATTAAATTTATAGGGTGTATATGATATGATACACGAAGCATAAGTGTTGAATTTAGCTGATTTTGGTTTGCAAAAGTTACAGTGGTGAGAGCAAGAGGTAGGCCAATTGTCCTTTCTTAAGTTATAGGGGTGAGAGCAAGACGTAGACCAATTGTCCTTTCTTTATTTGCAGGGTATGGTAAGACAAATGATACACAGAGTCGAACTTAGTTTTTATATGTATAATCAGATCTAGAATTCATAGGCTCTTAGACCATTATAATTTTTCGATTTGTAGGGTATGGTGAGGCACACGAAGCTCAAGTGTCTAACTCGCGAGCATTCGCCGCGCCGGCGTTCGACGTGAGAGTTCGCGTACAACGACCGCCCGCCCCGCCGTCTCCGCCCTCCACTCTTGCTACTACTGAGGTCGACGGCGGTAGTATGAGGTATGTTTATTAATATTTTTAAACATAAACTTTTAATTTCCCATTGTGAGCCCTGTTTTGAAGGATAGAACATGGGCCCATATCAGGCAACGAATTTGGTTCAACTTAACCCCCACAGACTAAACTTATCGCTGTTTATTGTTGTTAATACTAAGTGGTAGAGATTCAGCGATTTCCAAATCGTGTACGGCCTTACCAGTTCCTGCTGCTACAACATTAGTACTTTGCTTTAAGTTGGACATTCTTATAAAGAGGTATCATTATTTAAGGGAACTAGCTATCTTGATGACAACGTGGAACAATTGTATCCATATTTTACTGGGACTTAGTTTTATACAATTTTTTTATTTATTAATTAACTTTCTTATAGTTTGTACTTTAAACAGTTGTGTTTTGGTCACAGAGAACACGCCCTTAGACCAGGCTCTTAGCCAGCAATTTTAAACTCTTGCTGAACACTCTGCTCGTTCAAAAAACTCGAATTCACAGAACAAAATCAGAAAATACATTTTGTCTTTAATCAGTTCTGATCACTAAATGATATGAAAGTTTTTCGTGGGTTTGGATAACAAAACTACAGTTGATTGTAAAAAAATTGTAAAACTGCATTTTTCGTAGCATCATCTCGCTGGTGGAGGTAGCCTCGCTGCAGCGTACTGTGTAGATAGTCGGTACCACTTCGTCGTCCCCACTGCCACTGCCACAAAATGTGAAACGTGGGTCACGTTTCTCTCCGTCTCAGATTAAATCCAAATCGCGCGCACGTTGGTCGTTCGGTTCAAAAAGGCAAGAAAAAAGAGCATGAACCCAAGCGCAAGCCTTTGTAAGGTCGTTCCTGTCGGGCAGGGTGGTAAGATCCAGACTAACATATTATGATCAGATTGATCGAGTACTCTCCGAAAGTGGTGTCAAGTCTTCGCAACTAGTGTATTTGTATGAAGAGCATTATGAATGTGGACGAAGCAAGACAAATTTGCAAGGATGGTGACGTATGACACTCGGATCTCTCTACCTACCTCGTAAGGGATCCGGCGTGAAGACATGTGTGTACATGAGTATACCTTATAGCTGTTTGTTGCAGACAAACCCACATGTTGGAGGAGCACGAGCGGCAGGAGTCGGTGCGCACGGTGTCGCCGGGCGCGCTGCCGCTGCCGGCGCGCGCCGCGCACGCCCCGCCGCCCGCCAGACCGCCGCGCCCGCCCGCGCTCTACACACAGGTGCAACGCGACAGACAGGTATGCGTCTCTCTTTCACTCTCATACTGACAAATTAAAAGTAACACTCTACACGCAGGTGTAGATAAGATTACACCATACTTCTGTTTAATCGTAAATTCATTGTATTAAACATATCACAAATAATTTTATGTCTCATTTCATTTGTGTTAATATATTTTTCACGTTTTCCATATTGCACATTACTGTTTTAGAACTTTTATTTGTCCTCATTAGAATATTTTTGCAAGAAGCAGCCGATTGGCTACACTAGTCACTACCATTATGACTATTAGATGGTAGAGTTCCGTAACTTCTCGACCGGGTATTTAGTACCATCGGCTTACCTATTCCTGCCGGGTCATTGCTTGTCAGTGTCGTGTTCCAGTTTAGAGAATAAGATAGTCGATAGACTTATGCATGTGGCGTTACCATCTCACCACAAGGATAGTAACGCAGCATTAACATCTTAGGTGTCTATAAGCCATGGACACCTTCGCTTATATTACTGGTATACCGCCCCGTAGGTGCAGTGGATAGCGAACCTACCTACGAATCGATGGGATTCAAGGTTCGATTCCCGACAGGGACAAACATTCATGTGATGAGCATAGATGTTTTTATTTCTGGGTTTTAGTGTTTATTGTGTTACAGTATTTATATACATATGTATTTCTACGTATTAGTATCATAATATGTATTAGTATGACTAACACCCATAACACGAAGAAATAAATTGCTTACTTTGGGGTTAGATCAATTCGTGTAATTGTTCAGTCATACTTAGTTATATACTTTCCATCAGGAGAGCCATCTGCTAGTTTGCTATCGAATTATATAAAAGAAAAGTAACCAAAGCTGAACTTGCTCAGGGACTGTCACTCGAATTAAAAAGTATGAATAATAAAATATGATCTTGGTGATTTATGGCCATAAATTACAAGTACCTCTTATGAATAATCCTATTGAAGTTTCCCATAAAAATATGATTAACAAATAATACACATTAACTTTAACATAAATCATTATATTGCACTTTACGATTCAGATAACTTTGCCATGTTGGAATGGAGCTGCACCTCCAGCATACGAGACAAAAATATGGTTTTCCTAGATACATGAGCACAAAACTAATAGACCGGGATCCCAGGAACAAATTGTTTTGATTAATATCAAGCTGAATTTTTGTGAACAGCTTCGTTGTGATGAGACAACCATCTTTTCTATCTTCGAAAAATCTCAAATTAGGTAGATAATAAAGTTATGGGGCTTTGAAAATTTTGATTCGGTGAAGGAAAATATTTATTAATAACAATAATTATTTTTTGACTTTAATTGCTTGATTATATTATGAAAAACACAATGAAACTTTTGTTCTACACAATCGATGGTTTTTCTGGTGAGTCCTCCACTCTAAACATTCGGAATTATGTGATGTTTAAATTGATATTAATTAATTTAATAACAACCTAATTTTCTCGCAACGGCTTGTTAATTATTATTGTAATTCAAGAGTAACATTGTCCTACACGTAAAGTATAAATTTTTCTTAGTCCAACACTCTAAAGTTTGCATTTTTATCTATCTTTATTAGTTACCCGATTCGAGATTTTCGAAGATAGAAAAGATGGTTGTTTCGTCAAAACGAAGCTGTTCACAAAAATTCAGCTACTTATTAATCAAAAAAAGTTTGTTCCTGGGATCCCGGTCTATAAATGGTAGACAAAGAAGAAAACAATTCAATCAATTTGCATTCTTTCGTAGACTTTCACGTATGAGCTTTGTGATGCCCAGAAAGAAAATTAAAAAAACAGTGTAAGAAATGAAATAAACTCTATAATAAAATAATTTAAAAAACTCTTTTAACTATACCCATATCTCAAAAACTACTTAACTGATTTTGATGAAACTTGCCTGTTTCCGAAGTTGAAATATATCTGATTTAAATCAAAAAGCTCATCTTGATATGTCTTTTAGATTCCAAAAAATTGTGGACAAACATACATACGCCCCCTTGGACCGCGAAAGCGTTTAGACGTGTCCCCGTTACACTAATTTTTATTTTTTAAAATATTTTATTTTAAAAATCACAAAATTAAAATAAATAACTGTGACAAAAGTACCAGGCTACTAGAAGTTTTGCGGAAGATAAGAAGAGGACAACTAGTGCAGTGACAAACATATTTAACGCAAGCGCCGCACATAAACTGGACGAACGGCGAACCTATTCATTACTGTGAGTCATCTACAATTGTTATTACACGCTGTTGCTTGACGTAATTCATAAGCGGGAGCGAGTTAGGAGCGTTGCGATAATTATATTTTTACTAACTTGAATTCATATATTATTACAAAATATCATTAAAATGTCTCTTCAACGCACTCCTCCCTCAAGTAATACTAACTTGGTCTTGTCGGACGTAATCACTGGCGGTTCCGACACACAACTAAATGCCATAGAACTACAAAATAATCCTGTCTGTGTCACAAGAAGAATGAAAAGAAAAATGGATGATAAACACGAGGATATCATGACCACTTTAATGCCTCAAATCACTAACCTCTTTGAACAGTTCGAGAAACGCCAAAGCTCAAAACTTGATACCTTCTTTTCTACTGTGACCGAACAAAACGCCGCTATTCAAAACAGTATTGAATTTTTAACTGTCAAATATGATGACTTCCTACAACGAATGGAACAGCTAGAACTTGAAAATTCATCATATAAGAAAAAGATTGAACTTTACGAAGCAAAACTAGAACAGATGGAGCGATATACCCGGTCGTCAATGATAGAAATAAAGAATGTTCCAAAACAAGCACCTGAAAACAAGGAAAATCTTCGCACTATTATCTCTAAAATCGGCGAGGTCATTAAACAACCAATTTCCGACTCGGATGTTCGTGACGTTTACCGATTAAAGACAAAAAACCAATCTTCAAATCACATCATAGCGGACTTTACAATCGTATCACTAAAAGCTTCATTCATCAAAAAATGCCGCGACTATAATAAAACAAATATAAATAGCAAGCTAAATACTGGCGATATCGGATTTAAAAATACTTCTCAACCAATCTACATAGATGAAGCCTTGACAAAGATGTCCAGAAGAATTTATTACCTTGTGCGTGAATTCGTTAAGGAAAACAAACACTACACATGCTGGACTTCTTATGGGAATGTTTTTGTTAAAGAAAAGGACAAAAATAATGCTCCCGTGATACGAATCAACACTGAAGAAGACATACGGAAAATTAGTGCCAAATGACTAGCACAAACATTGTTGAAACCGGTTATCTTATATCTAATGCAATTGTTCTATGAAATTAATTTTAAGTACAGTAATTTTAGTTTATATTCCTTAATTACACACATCTACACACTACACCACACACTTACACCATTCCTTACAACTAACAAGCTATATACAAAATACAAATATTCTTTACACCTACACCCTATTTTATCTATAAATACAAGCATAACTACCTTAATATTAAGGAACAAACTTTTCGATTTCAGTTCTCATACTCTTTTGACAAAGCATTATTATTATAATTTTGTATGGTATTCGCTATCTCCACACATTATTTCAATTATTATACTTCTATCTCATCCACATTTAAATATATATATTATAGTTCTTTTTAATTATATTAAAATTTGTAAAATGTTTTACTACATCGATAGAGTTACTAGCTATAATGATTACACGCTTATTTTGTTAAAAAAAACTCTTCACATTTCGAAAAAAACACCTTTTAAATATTTTAAGTCAAATTCGATCAAATAAATATAGCCAATGATATAGATTATACAACTAATTACAAATCCTTGCACTGTAAAGTTGAAGATATTGTGCTACTTTCATCACCTAGTAATAAGTGCTTATCTTTTATAACTCAAAATATACGCAGTATTAATTGCAACTTTCATGCTTTTGAGGTACTTTTAAATAGAATCAATATAGACTTTGATTTTCTAGTCTTGACTGAATGCTGGCTTGCTTCAACCCCAATAGTTCCAACTTTACAAGGTTATACATGCTTTAGCACAAACATCAATCAAAAACAAAATGATGGGGTAATTGTTTATATCAAAACCAATCTAAATATAACTGTTGAAGAACCTACTTTAATCGGAGCTAACTGCCTTATTATTAAACTAAGCAATAGTACAGCAGTTATTACAATTTATAGATCTCCCTCTGAAAGCAATATTACACAGTTCTTAACGTCTTTAAATGAAGTCTTAACTAAGCTATCTAATTTCCAAAATATTATGATTATTGGTGACATAAATATCCCTATCAATCCATTAAAGCGCGACCAAAATTCGGAAGACTACTTAAATCTAGCTGCTTTTCATGGTCTCTTACCTGCACATGAATTGATAACGAGAGATGCCAGCAGTACCTGCATTGATCACGTCTTACTTAAAAGTAATAAACAAGCGCTCACCCTTGTTCCATTCTCTTCAATAACCGACCATAGTCCTGTTATTTCATACATACTAGATTCGATCTCACGCAAATCTGAGAATATAACAATTAATAAAACTAATTATGATAGTTTATATGCGGATATCTTAAAAATAGACCTAAGCCCAATATTTCACTCTAAAGATACCGAATTCGCTATGACATATCTAACACAAGAACTCACATCGGCTATCGAAACTAACACATGTACTCTTAAAATAAATAAAAATAAGAAAATTATTAAGCCATGGATTACAAAAGGACTACTTCGCTCAATGCGACATAGAGACAATTTGCATAAAAAAGCTAAATCGAATCCAAATAATGAAACTTTGCAACTTGTGTATAAACGTTACAGAAATTTCTGTAATAACTTAATAAAGAAAGTTAAAAATGCGTACAACAAAGAACTATTACTAAAAGCCAAAAACAGCAGTAAAAAAACATGGGAGGCAATAAAAGACATTTCCAACTATAAACAGCACACAAAACACTATCCAGAAGAGCTTACTAGGCTATGCACTGATGAGAAAGACTCAGTAAATTTAGTAAATGAATATTTCACTAATATTGGTAGCTCCTTGGCAAGCAACGTTACCGCGAACACAAGAACCATTGCAGACTCTAATACATATAGGACCTCTAACTCTTTTGCATTACTTGATACCGATGAGACAGAAATAGAAAATATTATAACTGGCTTAAAATCTGAAAAAGCAGTTGGCTACGATAAAGTTTCTAACAAAATTCTAAAAGGATCAAAAACATTCCTAGCCCCACCACTAGCCCACATCTTTAATGCCTGCTTTCATAATGGTGTTTTCCCCACATGCCTTAAAAAATCGATAGTCATACCAATACATAAGCATGGACCCCGAGACTGTATAGAAAACTATAGACCTATCTCATTATTACCTGCCATATCTAAAATTCTTGAAAAACTCATTAATATACGCCTCGTTAATTACCTTGAATCAAACTCTATTCTTTCTGCAAATCAATTTGGCTTTCGTCGCGGAAAATCCACTTCAGATGCTGTACTCACATTAACTAACTTAATAACACATAATATGGACAGTGGTAAAAAATGTATTACGGTTTTTCTTGATTTAGCTAAGGCGTTTGATACAGTCTCGGTGCCCATCCTTTTAAACAAATTAGAAGCTATAGGTGTGCGTGGTTTACAGCTTAAATTGTTTAAAAGTTATATGTCTAAACGCTTTCAAAGAGTTGTTATTGGTCAAAATTCTAGCTCAGATCTCCCCGTGACTCATGGTGTACCCCAGGGGAGCATTTTAGGCCCTACCCTGTTTCTTATTTACATTAACGACCTATGTTTAACCTCACTCTCGCAGGGTAAACTCATCTCGTATGCGGACGACACCGCTTTATTTTTCGAGGGCGATACATGGAGTGAAGTCTATGACGTTGCACAAAAGGGTTTAAATAAGATAACGTGTTTCCTACAAAATATGTCTTTGTCTCTTAACACTAATAAGACTAAATACATTTGTTTCTCAATCCGAAACCCGGATCCTCCTAGCTCCCTGAATTTAACTGCACACCTGTGTAAAAATCAAAATGATTTTATAAAAAACTGCAACTGTATAACTTTACAAAGAACTACTGACTTAAAGTACTTAGGTATTATTCTAGACCGTAACCTTAGCTTTAAATCACACGTAACTTCTCTTGCCAATAGAATAAGAAAGCTCATTGTAGTCTTTAAAAAACTTAGAGTCGTACTTGATCCTGAACTATTAAAAATTACCTATCTTGCATTATGTCAATCCCTATGCACTTACTGCATTGAAGTTTGGGGAGGATCTACAAAAAACACATTGAAACCTCTAGAGGTAGCTCAAAGGGCTATTCTCAAAGTTTCAACCTTTAGGCCTGTTTTGTACTCCACAACACTACTTTATCAAAACTGTGAGGTTCTGACCATTCGCCAATTATTTATACAATCTATAATTCTCAGACAACACTCCGAACTAAGATATGACCCATTATTATTAACAAAACGCAATATTTACAAGGTCTGCAAAGATATTTACTTTTACCGAACCGCTTTCGCACGCAGATTTTACGGATATTTAGGCCCTTATCTTTACAATAAAGCAAATAAACTATTATCAATATACTCAAATTGCAAAATCCACTGCAAAAATAAAATTAGAGCATGGTTACTAACATTAAGTTATGACCAAACTGAGAACTTGATGGCTATTATTCGATAAACTATTACCTTCATTAATACTTAATAAGCAAATTAATCCTTTTTGGCTCATTTCATTTATTTTTAAAATAACTTTCATTCTATTACTATGTTGATGCTTGTATACTAGATAGATGCGTACATTTACAAACTGACTAGTGTAACAAAGAACACTATATTTTAATAATTTATTACACACAAAAAGACAAAATTATAAATATATACTCTCACTATATATATAACATCCACACATTAGGTCCAAGAGAGTGCCTGGAGCTCTGTAGTACAGGTTTAGACCTAGTTCAGACTCCAGACGCTCACAAGGAAACTTCTCATTTTTTAAGTGTGTACTTATCACACCTTGATTAATGTGTTATTAAATAACTGTCATACTTTCCTCTGTATATTTTCCTCGTGAGCAGTAAATAAAGAATTATTATTATTATTATTATTATACGTTTTTCAAATTTATCACATGTGCTTGGAAGCTTAAATAGATCATCATAATCAAATTTCATACAATTCCAACAATATTGCATACGTACAAGTCAATATCAAATCGTTTCCTCCTTTGAAATATGAATTTTCACAAAGAAATGCCTTAGTTATCTTAAATGTTTGACGTAATGCTGAATGGCAAGTTAATCCGAATCAAATCTATTCGATTGTGCACATCATATTGTAACCTCATGTCACCATCACTGTCACCTGTCACTAACCAGGAATGGGCGCGTCGGCCGCGGTCCCTCGTGTCGCTCAACACGGAGATCACTGACACACACTCAGTGACTGAGGTTACTGACGGATCACACGCCAAGATGTTCCACATCAAGGTATCCTGTACTCAATGGGAATGTGGAATTAGATGCAATGATAAGCCGAGCTTTGCTGCTTTGTTTCGTTGACTTGTGTATTTATGCATGTTTTCTGTTATCATATTGTCGTTTTATGACAGGAAAAAATCATTTAGTAACATAAATATCACTTCGATACAGAGAAATTTCAATGATCTTTTCCTGCCTATGTTTTGGATAAAAATGTGGTGAATGAGTTTTTCCTCATTTTATATCATTAGAAAATGTATTTAGGGACTTGATGACTTTTTCCAGATCAAGATATTGTTTAAATTGATAACATTGTGTTAATAATTCAACATCATCCAAAACTGTATGGACTTAGTGAGTTTTACCTATCAACCAACGTCATGTTCAATTAGATGTACCAAAACAATAATTATTGTTTAACAAATGTAATTGTACTGTTATATTTAAAATGTAAACCAGTGAAACTTCAGTAGCCGTAAACAAATTTGATCATTTGTTATTTATTCAGTTTCCTCGAGTTGTAAGCAAGCGCTCATTACAAGCGCTTATTCCTTACCGTGTTAGTCTGGGTCAAGCATGCTGAATTTCAAAGTGGATCACACTTTTCAGAGTCCTATTGCGTTGAAATTTGGAATACATCTTGAGTTCTAAAGGCAATGCAATTAGTATTGTTATTTATCCAAACTAGTCATGTCAACAAAACGACGGATCATATAGTTTTGTACAGCTCATCCAATATAACTTGTGAAATACAATACATCATGAGAATAAATTCAAAAAGTTTGGTTTAAAACGTTTATTTTCATAAAAATCTTAAAAACAGCAAAGAAAAATATCGACACGCGGGATTTGAACCTGCGACCATTTCCCTAAAGCCGGGACGCTCTTCCGATGAGCTAGTGTCGACAGGCTCGAGGCGGCGAAATTCTTCTTTGCTATATGATCGATTACGTCGATTGTACTGATCGCTAGCTATACATACGTAAAAACGTAGTTAAATGAACTAGTTATACGTATGTATAGCTAGCGATCAGTACAATCGACGTAATCGATCATATAGCAAAGAAGAATTTCGCCGCCTCGAGCCTGTCGACACTAGCTCATCGGAAGAGCGTCCCGGCTTTAGGGAAATGGTCGCAGGTTCAAATCCCGCGTGTCGATATTTTTCTTTGCTGTTTTTAAGGTTTTTCCAGATTCCCAAGCACGGGGTGAGTGCTATAACACAAAAATAATTTATTTGCATAATTTTTATTATTTTATATATTTAATTCAAACATATTTTTGTCTTTAAATGGATTGTAAGTGAAAACCATGAATAAATAGAAATCTGCTTCATCATCAAAATTGTAAAATGCACTTTGTCAGTATTATCTACTAGAGTATCTACTACATCGGTCTTAAAAATAATTGCTTAATTTATGAGTATTATCTAGCAAGTAGTGTTGCTTGTTCGGCTCTGGATTGGTCGATACTAATTTTTTCGGATTATTTTAAGATCTATTAGTCTGATGTTGTCAAAACAATTGGTCTGTTATTAGGTCTCTAGTCTATTTACTCGATGGAATAACACGAATTGCAAACTTTTGTTTTTCTAAATCTTAGGCATAGATTATACTCGGTTAAATTTTTACAGTCCTGATTGAATTTGTGTATGTGTGCATGCATCTTTTCTATTTGTTAAAAAAATATCTTATAGTCATTGCGTATATGCTTATTTGTAAATATTAAGCTTGTAGTGCTGATTTAAGGCCAGCTTTAAAGCTTTTGAGGATGGCTAGTTAGAGATTTCAAAGAAGTGTGATGGTTATATATATGTATAATATGACACGTTACAGAAAGCGCCTCCACCGCCGCCAATGATGACACAACGACTGGAGACCGAAGAACACGAAACCCTAATGGAGAGTCTTGAACCTCTTCCAGAGACGCCAATAATGCCACCCAGGTATGATTGTCTATACCTACTAATATTATAAAGAGGAAAGATTTGATTGTTTGTTTGCTATAATTTGACTTAAAAACTACTCGAACGATTTTAAAAATTCTTTCACAATTAGAAATATTCTCTAAATAGGAATAATATATGCTATTTTTTACCGGAATACGCAAAAGAAAGTTACGATTTTGAGTACGAAAACGAAGACGCGAGTAACAGCTGGTAATATGGAAAATCAGAAAAAACTCTCAGAGATCTTGATAATAGTTCACTAGATAAAGAACTTTTGCCTCGGATGTATTTTCGCAAAAAATATATTTGGTAAACTTATGCACGTAGCATTACTATCTTGTTACACGGATAGCAACGCATCAGAATTGTCAATAGGCGATGGTCTTCTTCTATCAGGGAGGAATTCGGCTTGCTATATATAATCTTGTTTGCTATCATAACATTATGAAAAATATTTCGCCACCCTGACATTATGTACTAAAAATATCTTCACCCATAAAAACGAATATAATTATAGTCTCTAATAAGGTCTAAAAATTACTAGTTGAAAAAAGTATCTTCACGCTCGTATCCCCGAAGAGGTAAGTAGAGATACCAGTGCACCCACAATGAGTCGAAGATACTGTCATATAAAGAAATAGGTGGCAAGTCTATCGCCAACCGAGCACTTGAATCCCGAACAACGTTGTTTCTATCAGAAACTAAAAAAACACCATTAAATTGTTTAATAGATTCAGGCGTTACTTTGCGGGAATCCATAATTTAAAGGAGAAATTGTGGTATTTAATTTGCAAATTTTCCGCGAAATGTTACATGGAACAGCTGTGATACAACAGAAATGAAAGGTAGTGTAAGGAATAGGGTAAACTTATCCAAAGTCTGAAATTATAGAAGACCATAGCGGCACAATAATCCACCATTAATTTAGAATATTAATGCTTCACCCTTCATAGAGTGAAGTGCTATTCGACTCTCCTGAAGACGCTTCGGCTGCGAAGTGAAACGTGCGTTGAGTACATAACTTGTGTGTTACTGCCTTTGCTTCTGACGTGGAAGAAAGTGTCGTGGAAGTGGGTGAACTATTGTTCTGCTGTGGTCTTCTATAATTTCAGACTTTGGATAAGTTTGCCCTATTCCTTACACTACCTTTCATTTCTGTTGCATCACAGCAGTTCCATATAACATTTCGCGGAAAATTTACAAATTAAATAGCATAATTTCTCCTTTACCATTAAATGCCTGACCCGGGAATCGAACCCGGGACCTCATGTGGTCAACACCAACACCGGACCATTAGACCACAAAGGCGCCAATCTGTATTTAAGTATGAAAAATTTCATCGAAATATTTTTTTCAGAAAACCAGAAATAACGTCTCATGTTGTCGACGACGTTTTCCTCCGAACGATAACCGAAAAGAAGACCATCGAAGACATCGAACGCCACAAGCGTTTGGTGACAGAATACCGTCAAGTGGCCGCGCCACCACCACAGTTCGATGTGACCATCCGCAACCACACGCTGCCCGAGCCGCAGTGGGAGAACTTCTCAGACATTAGCAGTGCGTCTGGGATGACGTTGACGCCAAAAATGGAAAGGGTACCAATGTCGCTGCCACCACAAAAGTTTATTGGTAAGTTTCATATATATTTGGGATAAATTGGATAAATTGGGGACAGATTTCCAAAAAAATGACGCATGATTTTTTTTAGTCACAAACAGTCCTACCTTGAAAATTGTGGAATTCTCCATATAAACTTCCACCTCCCTATTTTCGGGAAGTGGGGGGGGAGGGGGGTTAGAAAGAGTCACTCTCCATCCCTTCAACTATCTCCACTTAAAAAATCACGTCAATTCGTCGCTCCATTTTGCCGTGGAAGACGGACAAACAAACACACACATATACTTTCCCATTTATAATATTAGTATGGATCCGTACTACTACGATAGTCTGCCTGTCTGTCCGTTACGTTTTCACGATTAAACAGCTCAACTGATCTTGACAAAATTTGTTGGCAAAAAGAGAGTTGAAAACACGAAGCCAAACATTAATAATAATAATAATTAATAAAAAATTAGACAACAAAAAACGTCGTTTCTGTAAATGGTCTTGTAGCGAAGAGTCTCGACCAACATCTACGGAGGATCTTTCTGGATCAAGGGCCAGATACAGAAGGCGGCAGTGTTAGGAACGGCACGTATTGTGAGGAGGTTTCTTTCTCTGTCGCCCTGACCACCGATGGCTTAGCTGCAAGGTTCCCATCGGCAGAAAAGCTATTTTTATATATTTATTTTTATAATATTGTGATTTTTTTGATAATTTTATAATTATAAATGTATATAAAATAAAAAAAAATGTAAATAAAGAAAATAATTAGTAAGAATAATAATAAATTTTATTTTCTCTTCACAAAAAAGAAAACTTAAGACATAGTAACATAAACATACAGAGGTATGTGGCTATAAGGGTGGAACCATCAATTTCTCTGTTTGTTCGTAATCTAGAGATATTATCCATTTCTTAACTGCGGATTTGCATTTGCCTGATGTCAAGGAATAAATAACTAGAAGGGAGTTAATTTTATTATATAAAAAGCTAGGTACCTAAGAAGCAATAATGCTTATTTTTTTTGTTATATCATAAGATAGCAAACAAGTAGATGAGACTCCTGATGGAAAGAGTCAACCATCGCCTGTAGACACCAAAGATGTTAACGGTGCGTTGCTATCTTGTGGCGAGGTTTAATGCTACATGCATAAGTTTACCGGCTATCTTACTCTCTAAACCGGAACACGACAGTGACCAGCACTGACGCTATTGCGGCAGAAATAAGTAAGGCGGTGAGCCGATGCAGAAATCTACCACCTAGTGGTCCCGATGGTAGTGACGCGCACAGCCACTCAGTCGCCTCTTACGACCTGCCTGGCAGAACGGCAGTTGGCCTATTCTTCAAAGGAACTCGGGACTAACACGGGGTTATGTGCCAGTTTTTATGTGGCTTATGTGCCAGTTTAGATGAGAAGGCCTCTATGGTGCATATGGTACCTTTTTATCTTTTATCTGCATTTAAGTTCGGTGCGTATGGTAACTCTATTGACTAATTTTGTCAAAAACTAACCCTTGAAGGGTCGAAATAGGAAATGACAAATTGTGAATTTTACGTTGGTGACATGTTAATCTATTCGCCAATATTAGTATTTATTTCTATTGATTATTTTCGACCACAGGTTAATCGATAGTTCCATTTAATATCTATAGTCCATAATCCAAGTGAAATATTATTTGGATGAAATTTTAACTTAAACAATACAGAACGAGAGCTGAACCATTAATAAAATTGACAAAGTACAATTGAATTTTATGGTTACTACCGGATTAGACACGCGGTCAAATGCTGAGAAGATACGAAAGTAAAACTTAGTACGTAGGTTCTTTTTTAACCTCTTCCAAAAAGTTAGAGAAAGAAGGAGGAGGAGTCGGTCAGGATCTTTTTTCAGTGTATGTTTATCGTTATTGGTTTTTACTAATTTAGAGATTTCCTTAATTTATTTGGGAAGCATTAATCCCTCGGACCAATAGTCTGGATCCCCTTTGAAGAAAAGACCTTCTACCTTTCTACCAAACAGTTCGTAAAAACCAAAAAAAATGCTATACGAGTCACTACCATCGTAGCTATTAGGTGGTAGAGTTCTGTATTATCTCACCTGACTCTGGTACTATCGCCTTACCTATTCCTGCCACCTTAGCGTTAGTGTTGGTTACGATCTTGTTCCGGTTTGAAGGTAAGATAACCGTAAACTTATATATACATATATATATATATATATATATATATATATATATATATATATATATATATATATATATATATATATATATAAAGACCTCGGCACAAGGATAGCAACGCACCATTAACATGTTTGGTGTATTTAGGCGATGGGTTCTATTTCCACCAAGATAGCCATCTGCTTGTTTGTTGTCTAATAATATGAAAAAATCTTATACAAAAAAGACGACTTCAGACAGCATTCCGAAAATGTCTGAAATGTTATGTCTAATATTGTATATTAATATTAGACAACATTTCATGCATTAACAATGCTTTTTCCTTTGTGATTGTTAGAAATTGGTATGAAGAGCAATGTCCCAAGCACTTTTGTCTTTCAAATAATCCGAAATTTTATGATCTTTTTACCCCTGTATCTAATTTTTAAACTATTGCTTTAGGTGGAGGTGGTCCTGAGTTGTTCTCTCCTGAGTTGATCAAACAAACGGATTCGGCGTATGGTGGACCATTGCCACTTCTGCCAGAATTGCCACCTGCCCACAACCCGCTGTTCCGTGATGATGACGACGTCCCCGCTCCAACTCCTGCGCCCCCAGTACCACCCAACTGGCCTTTACTCACCAGAGTATTGAAAACTGAGGCACAAGATGAGGTATTGTGATATTTTCTTTGCTAAATATATTAAAAGAAGTAATTATCGTAGGTAACATCACTTCTGTGGTCTAGTGGTCTATTAACCGCATCAGGTCCCAAGTTCGATTTCCGAGTCGGGCAATTCAAAAATGTGTTTTATCAGTTTTCTGATAAAAACAACATTGCCTGGGATTGGATATGTGCCTGGTTGGAGATAGGCTTGCCATCTATCATATTTTGGGACTAAGTATCTCCGGCTAATCGTGGGTGCGCTGGTTATACCTTTGCCTAACTCTTCGGAAATATGGGCGTGAAGATACTTTTTATTATCACAGGTCCTTGGCCCCTTTGAATAATAGACCATCCGCCATTCTGCCAGGCAGTTCATAAAACAAACGATTGGCTATACGTGTCGCTACCATCGTAGAGTTTTGTAATGACTGGGTTTGGTACCGACACCTTTTTTTAGTTTTGCCGCAGTAGCGTCGATGCTTGCCGCTGTTATTTTCCAGCTTGGAGGTTAAGTTAACTGGTGAACTTACGCATGAGGTATTGCTATCCTGCAACACCGCAAGCGCGTTGCTTGCAACCATTAACATCTTTGGTGTCTATAGGCGTTGTATGTATCTTTCTGTTATTGTTTCTTTATAGACAAGTTGGTAGAGTTCCGCAATATATCGCTTGGGTTTCGCCATATCTATTCCTGTTGCAATATCGTCAGTACTTGTCATTTTCATGTTCGAGTGGTTAGCTACTCTGAGGACGCAATCGACGGAGCTCGGGTTCGATCCCCGACGGGGACAAGCATTTAATTAACTTTGTATCTTGATACATGCACCCAGCTGGCATCACCCATGTCTCTAGACGTTGGTTGTCTCTTTCTGTTAGGACAGCTATCTGTTATTTTCTCTTTTTATCAACAGACAACCATTCCCTGATTATTGTGTTGTCATCATCAAGGGACTTAGAAAGTGACATCGCTTCGTAGTGAAACGATATCTAAATGGTCATCGTCTCTGAGTATAATGATGTCGATGACGATTTTATTTTTCCCTAACTTTGTTATCGTTTTTATATTTTTTACTTTGTCTAGGCTTCCAGTAGTTATATGCTTGTTTGCTCTACTATGATGAAAATTCAGTTGACTGATGTAGTTTGAACTTTGTAGGTGCTATCGGAGACGGAACGCGGGTACCGCCTGACGCGCGAGGAGCGGCTGCGCTGGCGCGAGCTGATCACGCATGAGAGCACGCTGCGGCGCGAGCTGGCGCGCTCCACCACGCGGGAGGACTTCGTGCGCGTCGCCAGTGACCAACGGTTCGCACCACTCTACGACCCGCCTAAGTGGGAGGTTATCATCCGTATACTGGCTCCACCGCCGGACAAACCCAAGGTATGTTACTAAGGATGACAAGCTCGTAACTTGTTGATGTGTTCCTGACGGTTCCTGTGATTCCTTAATTCTGTGGGAGTGAATTTGTGAACGGCAACAGAAGTATGTCACAGGAAACTGAGTAAACGGACGCTATTTGAATTGACCAATGAGCAAGCTCTATTTAAATTGACCAATGAGTGCGCACTATCTGAATTAACCAATGAGCGCGCCCGATGGTAGAGTTAGTCATGTGGTTGCATCTATTTAATTATTTGTATGTTACAAGTTACCTGTTACACATTATATACGAATATTGTAAGGCTCGCTCTCAACGGGCTCTAAGTCTACCAGACTTAACTGTAGTTTTGGTCTGTAAACATATTTCAAACCTGATACCACTTACTCTACCTCTTATCGTCAAGATAAACCGAGGTTCAATCTCTTATAGCGGGCTCTAAGTCTACCAGACTTAATAGTCAAGATCCTACTATAGAACGATCTTCAGCGAGCTGGTTAATGGATGATAAGTATTTTATATCTAATTAAATATATCAATAAATATATCACAATGGGCTGATTTAAAAAAATCCGTCTGATTAAAAAAAGTCCAGAATATGATTATTTTTTTTTAATTTCATTGGTTTGGTTAATAGACAAATTCTATATCAATCGAAAGTATGAATTTGTATAGAAGACACGTAAGGTTGACCATTTTTTCCTTTCATTCGATGTGCTGCTTTTGTACTTTACGTGGCAGTGAGAATGGCGGAGTGATACCGGTTATTTCCCTAGTACAATGCAACGGGCTACCACCACGAACGAGATGATGCTTCTCGAACACCGAACTAACTAGCACCCAATTACCTAAGATGTACTCTTCCGGATAAGTTCCTTACCACCTTTGAACACTGAATATCGTTGGCACTTGGTAAAGCTACATGTTAACTTGGATTTATATTGTATTAAAAGCACTTGTACTGTTTTACTCGATTTTTTATGGAAGAGGGGGCAAACGAGCAGGAGGTGCACCTGATGTTGAGTGATCACCGTCGCCCATGAACATCTGCAATACCAGAGGCCTTGCAGTTACGTTGCCGCCCCTTTAAAAATGAGTAATCTCTTTTCTTGAAGGTCCCCATGTCGTATCTGTTCGGAAAAACCTCTGCCGATAATTGATTCCACAAAAGAGTAGTGCGAGGCAAAAATTTCCGGGAGAACCGCACGGTTGTGGACTTCCAAACATCAAGATGGTGTAGGTGGAATTTCTAATTTTGACGCGATGTCCGATGATGGAAGTTAGCAGCAGGAATTAACCCAAACAACTCGTCGGAACATTCTCCATGATAGATGCGATAAAAGACGCAGAGTGAGCTTACATCTCTGCGTAATGCCAAAGAGTCAAGCCGTTTCGAAATAGCCTGATCGTCAACGATTCGATCCGCTCTACGTATTACGATTTTTATTTATTAAAACCAACCGGTTTTGCATTTTAACGCATAATTAGGGCAAAAATTAATTTTTTCCCTGACGATGCGTTAAAATTCGAAACCGGTTAGTTTTAATAAATAAAAATTTTGTAAAACAGTACAAGTGCTTCTCCTCCCCCCCTCCCCCGCTGCTTATCAAAAAATTTTTTATTTCCAATTTACAATCTATTTTTACAAGAAATGAAGTTTACCTACACATTTCTTACAATCAATTGTAGCTTTTCTTTATACAAACATATAACAGTGGCGTCCTACGTGCAGTGGGATAGTAATACTACATGCACAATTTTACCGACTACTTGATTCTTCAAACCGGAACACGATAGCCACGAGAATTGTTACTGTGGCTGGAATATGTAAGGGGTTCGTATTGAGCTTGGGCAAGAAGTTTTAGAACTTTACCACCTGGTAAAAAGTAGGATTTAGAGTTTAAAGTTCAGCTCATACAATAGCATGTGGTTTGAACTTGTAAAAGAGTCTTGGCGATGTGATGTTCATATAATATTGGGACAGTGGTGTCGAAGCTGTCCTTGGTATACTATAAGATTATGATAACCTTCGGCGTCGGTTGTTCCAGAACCGGTACCGCAAGAAGTCGGAGTGGGAGTCCCGGTCGCGGCGCAGCTCGCTGCCGACGCTGTACGAGTACGACAGCGACGCCGCCTCCCTGCGCGAGCCGCTCCGCCAGCGCTCTCGCCGCTCCTCCTACCGCAGCGACCACGCCGACATGAGGTCATACACACTTACCACACACCCATACCACCACTAGTACACAGAGAACTGAACCACAGAATACTGGAGCTTAACAGAAGTCATTCTACATATGTCATATTCGAGCAACGCACACATAGACATCTCTCACGGACGCGATATCTCGGAATGGTTCGGGACTGTTTGTTCCGCACCAGTCCGAGATATCGCGTCCGTAAGAGGTGTTTATGTGTGCGTTGTTCGAATATTACTTGTATTTAGATTGACTTTTTTATGGTAGTTGGATCGACAAACTGGCAGACGTGCCACCTGATGGTAAGTGGTCGACGTCTCCAATGAACATATACTAGTTTACCTGGAACTGGCCCAGGCAACTCACTTATGTGTTTGACATTAGGTGGTAAGTTCCTGTGCCAGTAATCACACTGTCTGTCTTGCCCTTATCTCCGAAACACAGCATAGCTTTTTCACGGGGAAACAAGCAAGATGGTGGTACTCGTGCAGCCGGGGGCGCGGCACAGCGCATCCCTTCCACTGGTAAAACTTCTGTTAGTGTCCAGTATTCTGTGACTGAATTTTCAATTCACGATGGTTCGTCAGTTAGGAGGTAAAGACTCTCCGTTGCAGCATTTTAGCACAAAATACTCAGAGATTAACAGAAGTCAATGATACAAGTAATATTCGAGCATAGCACACATAGACACCTCTCACAGACGCGATATTTCGGACTGGTGCAGAACAAACTGTCCCGAACCATTCCGAGATATAGCGTCCGTGAGAGGTGTCTATGTGTGCGTTGCTCGAATATCACGTGTATGTAGATTGACTACTGTTATTCTCCAGTATACTGTGATTTTACTGATCTGTAATGACTACTGAAATGTTGCGATTTACGATAATAGGGATTTACAAGTAAGTTATTTTCTGGGTCACGTGAATGTTATTTACACTACTTTCTCGAATTTGCTCCTAAGATTTTGTCCGACAGCAAAACTCAATCGATCGAAATAACACTTTACTTGACATCGGAAACGAGAGTTTCAGTAATTAAGCCGAATATACTAACTATAATAAGGGACTTATTAAAGTTGAGCAACAAATACATCATTACTATGGACAGTTAAATTAGTGATAATAATTCAACAGGTTAACATCGTTTCAATATGTTTACAACATTAAATAAGATTAGTCCATAATATTTTCCTTTCAATAGTTAATAAAATATTATAGTGATAAAATTATTTTAAAATCTAGTAGTGTTTTGTTAATTTGTGTTTTGTTTTTTATTTTGACTGCTTTGTTTGTTTATTTTAAACAAGAGGGTGTAAGTATAATTTTAAAAGTTAGCAAAAAAATTGTCTAGTAAAAACTGTTCTATTTAGTATTGAAAATAACATACCTGTGTTATCTAAAATACCACCCTAATATCTACAGTATTTGAAACCCGTTATTTATAACTAAGGATAACTAAGGCTAAGATTTTATAAATTACTGTTGTATGGAAATTTAAATAAATTACCGACGTAACAAAATTTTGAAAGGATTCTATCTACTAAGTAATCCGACAAAGTTAAGGAAAGAGCGAATTCATGTGCTTTTTGAAATATTAAAATATAGTTCAGTTATCTTTTAGTTAGAAATCGAATTACTTATAATTTTAGTGACCGAACTCATAAACTGTGACGTTTAAATATGAGAAAAAATCAAATAGAGTAACGAAATTTAGAGCATAAGATCAATATAGATATTCTGTAAGGGATTCGACAAATAACAATTTTTGTTCCAAGTATATATAATATACACCGTACGTATTGTTTTATGTAAGTACCTACTAGAATAGCTAAGCATTGAACATTTGAGTTGAAATCTAATAATAGGTCTACTTATTAGTATACATAATTTAGCACAATAAAATTATCAACATTTTTAATTAAAATACTCAGTTTATGTGGATGACATAATACTTTTAGTAGATTTAAATTATCCTATTTATTTGAATGACAATACTTTTAGTAGATTTAAAAAAAACTTGAGACGAGAAAGACAATAATTCTAATATGAATTTCACATTCAAAACGATTGTCTGATATAATGAGAACACTTTGTTTATTAACTATTGCAGGTAAAATATTGCTCAGAGACTTATAACGTATAAGAAGATTAAAATTGATATAAAATTGAGGGGTATCAGTATGGAATGCACTGACGCAGACCCTCTAAGTGTAGGCATTGTGAAATGGCGTACGTCTGCGCACCCTCACATGATATGCCAGGCTATGTAACTTATAATTTATGTGTGGGATGTAATACAGAATATGCGTTATTTATAAACTTTATAATTTAATCACAGTTTATAAATAACGCATATTCTGTATTGCATTAGAATATGCGTTAATTATAAACTTTATAATTTAATCACTACCTACGGTGACAACTAAATCTCGAAGTTATAGTGACAACCGCCATAAAGCCCTAACTCTGACAGCAATACAACCTGGCGGTAAAGTAGTAACCTGGCGGCAAAAATGACCAATTTTAATGCCAATTTTATAACTTGTTATTTAAATTTTAAAAAAAAAAGCTTTCAAAATGGGTATATTTTTGTGAGCGGTATTAATATTTGGTTGAAATAATTCTGTCGTACTTATTCTATAATTATATACTGGTTGTGGTCACAGATCAATGTCTGAGATGATGGTGGAGTATGCCCGCGAGCAGGCGGACACACACTCGGAGGTGTCGGCGGGCACGCTGCTGGGACGGTACTACGACGACGACAGTGACTCTGAACACGTCTACAATACACACCCGTTAGTATACTAGTTATAGACCGTGATGACTTTTTTCTGGATTTATCGAAATTCATTACAATGTAGTCTTATGATATTATATAATTATTTTTGACGTGAAAATGGCTTATAAATCGATGAACGCCGGCTGCACGCCGTAAAAAGTATGACTCATTGTCAAGTTCTGCTGTGCCGAGCGTGCAAGCGAGAGCGCGGAACAAGCGGTAGAGAAGCACGATGGGCCTAAGCGCTATCTTATGACGTTATCACGTAAAATTATCGTTCGTAAATCAACATTACAGTCAACCAATTTTTTTAAGCAAATTTTTTGACGTGCTTTAGTTCCCTCTTTCTTGCAACTTGTGGGAGTGCTTTTACGTACAAATGTAATTAATACAAACTAGCGTTCGCTGTATAACTGTTGTGGTGGTCACTATCTCGGTCGGCACACGCGATCAGTGTTCCAGTTATACGTTATAATATAGTGTATAACGTAGCGCGCTAGAAAAATATAATTTATAGTCTATAACGCGCTATCATAAAATAATTTATTTGAACAATACTAGTTGAGTACTTCCTATTCCTTTCTTCCAAGCTGTCAAGTTAGTTGACAGCTAGGTGTTCTGTAACTTCAAGAATTATTGTGTGAGTATTGCAGTGAAGTTGAACGTGTGTATGGCGCAGGTCGTGGCGTAACTCGCTGCACCGGTCGGTGAGCCAGCCTTCGCTGGCGCGCTCGGGCTCGGAGGTGGTGGAGCAGTGGACGGTGCCGCCCGGGGACCTCACGCCCACGCCTGGCAGGAGGGTCATGGGTACGCGCCAACAAACTCACTACAACCACAGAATACTAGAGACTAACAGAAGTCAATGTTACATACAAGTAATGCGCTGGTAAAAAAATACTGGTGCGGAACAAATTGTCACGAACCATTTCGAGATATCACGTCCGTGAGAGGTGTCTATGTGTACTATGCTCGAATATTACTTGTATGTAACATTGACTTCTGTTAGTCTCCAGTATTCTGTGCTACAAATTACAGTCTCGTTATGCTGCGGCCACACGTCACGACTATCGTCACAAAGTTTCGCGGAATAACGTGACACATGCAGATGTGACCGGCTATTATCGGCTATCATCGCAAGCATTCGGACTGCGTGTGCTTTATTGCGCGGTTGGCGGTACGTTACAGGGATTATTCTTCGCTTCGGGAGGCAAAGTAAACCGAACGTCTATAGACTTTACAGTTCACGGGTTTGTCAGTTAAGTGGTCATTCCCATCGCAGCATTTTACCGTAGTGATAACGATTACCGACCATTTCTGTCGATAGCCGGGACCGGCGTCTTTAATTCGTCGACACATATTTTAGGATTTCGAGAGTGGTCATTCCCATCGCAGCATTTTACCGTAGTGATAACGATTACTGACCATTTCTGTCGATAGCCGGGACCGGCGTCTTTAATTCGTCGACACATATTTTAGAATTTCGAGAGTGGTCATTCCCATCGCAGCATTTTACCGTAGTGATAACGATTACCGACCATTTCTGTCGATAGCCGGGACCGGCGTCTTTAATTCGTCGACACATATTTTAGGATTTCGAGAGTGGTCATTCCCATCGCAGCATTTTACCGTAGTGATAACGATTACTGACCATTTCTGTCGATAGCCGGGACCGGCGTCTTTAATTCGTCGACACATATTTTAGAATTTCGAGAGTGGTCATTCCCATCGCAGCATTTTACCGTAGTGATAACGATTATCGACCATTTCTGTCGATAGCCGGGACCGGCGTCTTTAATTCGTCGACACATATTTTAGAATTTCGAGAATAGCCTCAATAACACTCTTGCCCAACCCGACAATCAAACTTTCATGATCTTGTTTTAAGCCGTTATAAACTAACACAGATTTCACTGTCAATCAAACATACTTGTGGTTATCGGCAAGTTTCTTGAGTGCTGACCTTGACTTGCTCAGAAGAGAATACTATAACGTACACCGGCTAAATATGGTTTATTTTGTCGTGCGTAAAGCGATCCTCACTATGGCAACAAGCGCTCAAGAATTTTGACGGAATCTATACCACATATATCCAACCGCTGTATCCGTTAATGTCGCTAGTACTTTTATCCAGAATCCACTAATCTTAATTTGCTTGTATTATATGACTACTTCATATGGCAAGGCACCAATCGAGACTCGCATGGAATTGTAAAACAAATTTTTGCAAATTGTTTTTCTGACAGGTCCACAAGGAGTTACAACCTTCACATCGTCTGAAGTTCGTACATTCCAGGCTTCAAGGGAATGGAGAGAATAAGGAAACGAATACCAGTTAATCATTATCAAGATTATGCATCTAAAGTTATAGATCCGAATCGTCTTTAGATTGTAATAACAAAAACTATCTATAATAGAAATGATATTCGGGGAATCCCCTAACGTCTGGCTGGGATACTATAAGAATCGGATAACTTTACCGCTTTGAATGTCATCCATTTTTTTCTGCTTGATTTTAGCGATTTACATATCAAACCCTAAGTCTCTATCTAAGAGACTTTTAAGTAAATATTTTTTATAGATCAAGTTTAAAACAAATGTGATAATATGTTGCTTTTACCACTGAGCGACAAATTAATGTGAACCGTATTGTGTCGTAGAAATAAAGCCGGTAAAATGCTCAAGATCTTTTCACTGCCTTATAATGACAATTTTATTGAATGGTGAAAAATTGAAATGTATGAAAAAGTTTAGTGGCGAATGAAATAGATTAACATTTTGTGCTCGCTAAAGATAGAGTTGAAATTAATTATCCGTCCATTATTATATTTATGTTTTATAATTGTAAACTTAATAGAGAGCCAATGTAACTACGTAAAAAAATATTATTTTAAATTTTGCACTTTTACCTACTGTTTCACAAGTGCAAAATATAAAATAATAGTTATGACGAACTTTCACCAAGTGCCGACGATGGAGAGTATAAATTATATGTAAAAATACGTGCGCAGGTTGCAATGATAGCTATCAATTTCTCTAGGCTCTTTATTAATTTTTATTTTTATAATTAATTATCCGTCCATTAATATGTACTAATGTTTTAATGTATTTTGTCATCAAGCGCAGAAACTACCAATCTGTGATATAAATATGGTTTTAAATGGCAACACCGTTACTGTCTCGTAAACTTCTAGAAAAATAAGTTAGCAGACGACAAAAAAGTCAGTTTCTTGCTCTCATAGAGAGTATGATATTGTTTGATTTCTTATGTGTAAGTGTTTAGAGATGAAGGTTATCTCTTTTCATCAGGAGAGCCATCTAGTTATTTGGTATCCTATGATACATAAAAAATGTGTACATATATTAAAAACTAAATTTTTAATAAAAAAGTGGATATTATTTGCCTTGCTTATACTTGTCATGCTATATTATAATCATATAATAGAAACATCGAAGCTAAAAGATTTCATTGACTGTCACCCAAGTACAACATGGCCACATCATCTTTGGAGCTGGCTGAATATCGATGCTCCGTGCCACGCTTCGCGCTTTGTAAATATATAAACGCGCCTTTGTTGTAAGTAAAAATTCTTGTTTCGCGCGTATTCAAAATGGAATGAGTATACTTTTTTAGATACTTTGTATCAACTTAACTTTTAATGACGGTAAAGAAAATCAGAATAACAATTTCACAATCTCCAAGTGACACTTCATTAAGGAAGAAAGAAATAGTTATTTGAAATCGAATGTCATTTTTCTTCGCTTTTTATTTTCTTTACTAGAATTGCGTGAAATTCTTTTTAATAAATTTTTCTTGACGTGAAATAGGAACTATATTTGAAAAAAACATCTTTAAACGCAAGTTTTCCTGATATCGATTACTGTATTGACTTAAGCGAAGCTTAGTTTTAGAATGATTAGTTGTAATGAAAAACATTGCAATAATTCTATTGCAATCTCGGATAAAAAGTCAAATCTATCTGCAAATATACGATAGGTTGCTACAAATTCAGATTTAATTATTTCATTCTTTGGCAAATTGGATCTGAATAAGCATTTACGCCTAATTTATTTATGTAATGATTCAATTATTGAATTTTGTAACACAAATTTGCTTTGATATGACCCTAACGCCGCGCTAGACATAGCTTCAAACATTTGAACATTTGTTTGATTGCTATATTGTGTGGCACGGGGCTCTGGTTGATCAAACATTGAACACATTTTCAAAGTCCCGTGCCATACATAGCAATAAAAAAAGTGTTCAAACATTTGAAACTATGTCTGGCACCGGCTTAATGTACAATAGGATAAAATCACTAAGGTCGGTCTGCCTTATCTAAAAAGTTTTTAAATAGTTTGGTGCAAGTGGATCTTAATCCGTTAAAAATCTTATAATTCAACGTTTTTCATTCAATTGTCGATAATAAACTAAATTATCATCTGTTACTAAGTATTTATGTTGTACTGTATTCAGTATGAATCCATATTAGTACATTGATAGACGTGACACTCCAACTTTTTTATATGTACCTACGGTACGTAACGTTAATTTCGTTTTTGTCTTGCCGTGTCGTGGTGAGATAGTTTCACTTGTCGAGTTTAAATTCGCATATCTGTGGAACACCTTTCTTACTATATATTATATAATATGTTTGCTTCCAATTAAGTGCTATATAAAGTACAAAAGTATAGGAAATAACATTAATTTTATAAACTAACTCTCAACTAACATTGTGCCAATATGTTTACAAGAACAAATGAATCTGTATCAACTTCCTATTGATATTAATATGTAAACCTTGTAAATGTATAATTAAGATTTAGGTTAAAGCAAAAATAAAACACTAAATTAGTTGTAAATATTGGATTGTTAAAGCCTAGCTTTAAAGGCAAGGTGGAAAAAGGTTATAGATTATTTACGTTAAAAAACGATAATTTTTATTAATTAATTGAACAACAAACAAAACGAATGAAATTTCTAACTTTTTTAATCATTGTGCATTTGCAGATTAAAATATGTATAAATTTTATGCTAGGTTCTATCTACCTTGATCTTCAGCGCCATATTATGCTTAGCGAATCTGATTAAGAAGGCTTGTGATTAATTAGATTAGTTAAACTATTAAGATTGGTCGTGTATTTTTATTATTAATTATTAAAAAGATAAGTAAAATTAAAAAAATATTGAATTGGATGTTGTGCTTATCAAATCCAAAATTTCACCACCCAGTTAAGATGTCAATCCTATTAGCTAGCGATCTAGATACTAGAGTTCGGAGTTTTATGCCTATATCCGTCGAACGTCGTCCCGTCTTTTAATCTTTGTTTTTTTAATTAATTATGTTAAGATCTAAGCTAAAACTCACTAAGGAACTCAAAATTAATTTTTGCTGCAGAATTAGCACCATGAATTATTTATTGCATATTGTTTTTTAATGTAAGTAAATAAGAAAGGCGTCATATCGCCTTAATACTTTTTTATTATAATGTTTTTTTAGATATAACTTTTTATCCCAATGTTCCTTGCCTTTTTTGCTATGTGAGTGTGGGATATCTGATTTGGCAAAGGGTTTGTATGATTATTAAAAATTAAAACGAATTATAGGTATTTCATTAACGATTTCTGAATACGTCACCGCTTCCCTATACCATTAAAATAATTCGGTTAGATTAAGATATCTTCTTATAAATTATCACTTTTATTATTTTAAAATATTTGTTTAACTTTTAAGAAAAAAATGTGCAGTTTTTTTATAAATCGTCGTAAAAATGTTCAGCCTTATTTCTTTTTGAATGCTTTCAACTCATTAAATAATTAATAAATAAGGTTTAAGTTACAATAAAAATAATCAAACAAGTTTTCTACAAATATAGGGTTAACTGGAAGAAAATGTCTATAGACGTTAAGTTTGCTTGGTGTATATTTTGTGCGATAGAGTTTAAATAAATAAATCATATATTACCTGACCTTACCATGATTATCAAATAAATGGTAATTTGAAATCAAGTTCAAAGTATTCTTTAAAACCAAATTGTCATCCAGCACTAAAATACTTTGGGAAGAGGTGAATGTGATTTTAAACTAGTGTATGTTTTAAATCTTTAATTGTGCTTGTAGTTTAAAATGTAATATTAACATTGAAGGATATTTTTGGTGGTGCTACAACAGAAGTTGTAATAAAACAGACGTAACCTAGAGATATATTTACATACTGAAACGCAATGTAATTTTAATATTAAAAATAATGAATATACAAATTTTAATTTACCTAAAGTTTGTTTCACTGATATTTTGCCGTATTTTCCGGGACCCTGTAGAATAAACTGCCTTACGGCTAAGTATACTTTTGTAAAAGGCGAGAAAAGGCTAATACGTGTCACTAACATCGCGACTACTAATTAGTAGGTACGGTCCTGCAATGTCTCAATCCGGTTTGTCACTAACATCGTGACTACTAATTAGTAGGTACAGTTCTGCAATGTCTCAATCCAGTTTGGTACTACCTGCCTTATCTACTTATCGGTATTTCGTAAAAGGCCAGAAAAAGTTAATACATGTCACATCGTGCCTACTAATTAGTAGGTACACTTCTGCAATGTCTCAATCCGATTTGGTACTACTTGCCTTATCTACTTATAGGTATTTCGTAAAAGGCCAGAAAAAGCTAATACATGTCACATCGTGCCTACTAATTAGTAGTTACAGTTCTGCAATATCTCAATCCGGTTTGTTACTACCTGCCTTCTGCAATGTCTCAATCCGGTTTGTCAATAACATCGTGACTACTAATTAGTAGGTACGGTTCTGCAATGTCTCAATCCGGTTTGTCACTAACATCGTGACTACTAATTAGTAGGTACAGTTCTGCAATGTCTCAATCCGGTTTGGTACTACCTACCTTATCTACTGCTAGGTATTTTATAAAAGTCGGGAAAAGGCGTGTCACTAACATTATGTAACAGTAATTAGTAGGTACAGTTCTGCAATGTCTCAATCCAGTTTGTTACTACCTGCCTTCTGCAATGTCTAAATCCGGTTTGTCACTAACATCGTGACTACTAATTAGTAGGTACAGTTCTGCAATGTCTCAATCCGGTTTATCACTAACATCGTGACTACTAATTAGTAGGTACGGTTCTGCAATGTCTCAATCCGGTTTGGTACTACCTACCTTATCTACTGCTAGGTATTTTATAAAAGTCGGGAAAAGGCGTGTCACTAACATTATGTAACAGTAATTAGTAGGTACAGTTCTGCAATGTCTCAATCCAGTTTGTTACTACCTGCCTTCTGCAATGTCTAAATCCGGTTTGTCACTAACATCGTGACTACTAATTAGTAGGCACAGTTCTGCAATGTCTCAATCCGGTTTGTCACTAACATCGTGACTACTAATTAGTAGGTACGGTTCTGCAATGTCTCAATCCGGTTTGTCACTAACATCGTGACTACTAATTAGTAGGTACAGTTCTGCAATGTCTCAATCCGGTTTGGCACTATCTGCTTTATCTACTGCTAGGTATTTTATAAAAGTCGGGAAAAGGCGTGTCACTAACATTATGTAACAGTAATTAGTAGATACAGTTCTGCAATGTCTCAATCCGGTTTGGTACTACCTGTACTAAAAAAACTACAAGAATAATAATGGAATAGGCACGCTCTTGTGTGTATGAATCAGATTTATTTCTATGAAAATAGTAGGGGAGTCCAAGAGGGGATTTTGGGATTTGCTCGAGCGCGCCAGATTTACATAGGGGTATCCCCCCTCGAATACTGTTGAGGTTCTCCACCAAATATAAGGTATTTATATGGAACTGGGTATCTAGGACAGTATGAAAAAATCCAATAATTCGGCTTTCACATATTGTTAAATTATATCTTTTACATATTTTTCTTTAGGGTAAAAGAAAATTTAACAGTATGCGAGAATGCCATCACAACGTATTCTTGCAAATTTGTGACCTTCCCACTCCCTCAGGTACCTAACACTGAAATCGCCAGAATTAATCCGCCATACCATATATTCAGTGTTTTCATGTCATGTCATTGTTTTTTTTTACATTTTTTTATCTTATTGTCATGATACTGCCCTCTGCTACTTTGGAGAATTGCGACTCGTTACTGACTTTTGACCAGCAAGCCAAAACGAGGGTCCATGTCGCCACCGGTGGAGATAAAGTCGTGTGGGTATGCGTTTCTCTCTCTGAGTGTTTGTATTGTATGTACTTTGATGTGATGTGATGTGATGTGATGTATGCGCTTAACACTAAAGTAAGTAGAATAAATATTTGTTTTTATTGAATTAAAGGACATTCGACTTGGCTTCAATAAAAGAAAATGGCCTAATTAATTTTAATAAAGATCGTTGGGAGATTGTTAGTGCAAGTATTTGTTAACCAAAAAAGTTATTCAGCGACTTATTTAAATATAATAAAAAAATATTTTTTTATTTTAAATAGTGTTTTCATGCAGTCAAAACAAGAGACGTGTACAAAGTGAACTGAATAATATAAAAATTCCACGTTTATAAAATGTATTTTATTGTTCGAAATTAGATATACAAACAAGATAAAATTGCACCCATTGATTATTCTAAAAATAATAAATTCGACGATTTGTATTTTACGATAAAAAAAATTACCACCTGATGATAATTTAAAACATATTTGAGTCCTATCAAGGATTTATAAGTTTAGCTATCAAGGATGTACAAATAGTCAAGTTTTACTAAAAAAGTGACAATTGTATTTAAACATTAACAAATGAAATAAATAGTAAATGTTGCTTTTGCAAAGATAACAGTATTTAACAGTTTGTCTTAAATAGGCAACAGTTTTTTTAAGAATTAGGCAAAACAGTTTTATTACAAATTCATTAAGCCTCATCGAAAAGTCTATCTAGTTAGTTACAAGACTTCTTTCTATATGTACAACTACTCCAGAGAAACATTAACCGCTCTTTTGACATTAACAACATCTCAATTAGGCCTTATAAGATTATCTACAACAAATTTCTATTAAGTTTTAGGTTCTACCTACGATATGAAATAAATGACAGGTCCCATTCGTCAGTATTTGGCAATCAGTTCTCATTAAACTTTGGCATACTTCCACAATATAAAATTCGTGTTTCCTTTATATTGCTGATACCTGATGTTAGTATTATAGAGACTATAATACCTATTTGTTTCGTTCACAATTCTCAACACTGTCACTGTATATGCTACTTTAGTCTATTTGCTGTTTATGAACACTGTGAATCATCAATCTGATATTTGGTTGAGAGAACCACAAGACTGACGTCTTCTGTTCACTTGTTTCCAAAATCTTTTCTCAAATTGTTTTTCCTGTAAAAATGTTTTATTAAAATAGCTAGAATTTTTAAAATAATACGTAATGTAGTTCACTTTTATTACCTCTTCTTCTTTTTAATATCTTATTATATGCATTGGAACAATTTAAAATACTATTACATTTTAATAGATTAGGCAGGCATACATGCAATTAATTTGTTATATCACTAGTGCTATCAAATATTGTGTTAATTAAGCGTGAATATGGCATATCTTAAAAAAACCACAGTTTTGATAAAATTGTCTAGTTTGTGAAAACTCAAAGTTAGAAGTAGAACGTGAGTTTCTATTTTTCATAACCAGTGATACAAAAATAAAATAATTGAGGAGCAGTCATTAAAATTGACAGTGTTAACGGAACAGTAGTGACATAACACAAAGGAAAGGAAGGGAAGCCTTGAAGCGGAATGAATGAAAAGCTCAATGGATTTTGATAAAAATATATTTTTAAACAGATATTCCATTAAAATGGACAGATTGTTAATAAAACAAAAACTAATACAGCATAGTTAAAAAAGCTGGATTTAAACGCTAGATTCCATTAAGTATATAATTGACATAATCCAATAACAGATTAAATAACAATTTAGTAAGTCACTTAGTATTATCATGAATAAGTTTTTAAACAAATGCCTAACTTCCCTAGTTTAGTTTTGGTGATGCTAAAGCTACAATTTACATTAGTATAAATTAATTATTGTTAATTTTGAAATATTATTTTAGTTACATTAATCAATCGCTTAATTGTTACTGGGGCAAATTTCACATTTAGCAGTGCATCATAATAACATGAACACATTAGATTTTTACATGTTAGCATTACTTTATAATTTTCTAATAATTTGCGAAAGCGAAAGCGCGAGCAATTCTTATATCAATTTTACTAAAAAAGAGTGACGTAGTTTCTCCAATAGATATAAATAACTCGTTATACCCGTAAATTTTGCTAAAGCGATTTTATGAAAATACACTTTTTACTAAATTATACAAATTCTTACATTGCTCTAGTAAGTCACGTTTAGTTATGAATTAATAACAATTACTTTAGAAAAAAAAATTACCCAATCGTTTTTACATTACATGTTTTAACATTGAGATAAATATATAAAAACTGTTAAACATTTATGTCTAAAAACGACAACACACAACTTCATAATGAAGATTCATCACTATTCACTGCGTAGCATTTATATATTAATATTCCTTTTGTAATATATTATATTAATTTCTTTATACATATCTCAATGTTTAAAATAGCCTTTGAGACTATGTTGATAACTAATTTTTAATTAATTTTGTTTCTAATTTGCGGAATTCCTTAGAAACAGCTTAGTGAAATTTTGATAACAAAATTTAGGAATATCTATATAAAATTGTAAACATAGCCAAATGGTTATACAACGCATAATTCAGCCTAAATTTGGACGGTTTAAATCCAGCTGAAATGCATATACCGTCTTAAACTTAGAGTACGGCTGGAGTATATTGAGCTTAAAATTTAACACGTGTAAAATAAATCCAACATGTACGTCTAATATGAAATAAACAAGAGTCGTACTCCCAGCTTAATAAGACGGATAAAGCTTGTGCTGGGGTTCAAATATGGCCATTTACAAAGCATATTTTGTAATAGCCGTTATTGCTCACAGTGGTTCGACGTGGCGAGAAAGGCCGAGAGGTGTTCAGATCGAATGGCTCGCGGCGGGGGCTATCGGATGATGCTCGGCGGCGAAGGAATCCCAATCTAATGATTAAAGAATACTTCATAATTACTTAGGCATTAACTAGGATTAACGGTGGTAATCACCAATGACATTAATTTTGACACGATTGAAGCTAAGACAACCAAAGTATTTGGAGGTTTGCAAAGAATGTAGTCCGGAGTAAAAAAAATATTATTTTAAATAGCGATTACTTCAAATCGAATCCCATATATACATATAATAATGTATGTTTATTGTTTTGTATAAAATATTTTATTATATTGTAATGCATCATCAGGGCTGGTACCAGTCCATAGTCCATAAATTAAAATATACGGTTTGTGTTATAAAAGTTAATTAGTATTAACATTAATGTTTCCTCGAAATGAGGAAAGTACTAATGTGAGGTATTTGTTACGGAAGGTATATAACACAGATTAAACTGGATAAAGATCAAGGCAATTTCTTAGGTAGCCGCTATAGATTACATTTAGACACAGAAATACAGAGTTATTATAGTACTTAGTGATGAAATAAAATCACCCCAAGAGTATATTTTACCCGCTGACTTTGTATTCGGCACGTTAAAAATAGCACAATAAGGTATATTTCTATTTTTTGAGGATATAATGTACCTATCTACAAGCGTTTGACAGTTATTTAATATAGGCAGATCTTTGCCTAGCACCGTGTATTTGTGTATGTGTATGGTATATAGGTTTGTATAAAAATATTTTTATTCTATATTTAATTATTAGCAACATAAGTGACGTTGGTAGTTCTTCCAATGAGTTCTATGAGAACTATAAATTTGTGTGTGTAAATGAAAATCCGTCCAGCTGTTGTGGCGTGATTGAAAACGAAACCTTTAAAGACTTTTGCATTAATAATATTAATATCATTATTTATTATTATTTAGCAGAAATATCCTGGTTGACATTACTTACATCCTCCCGTTCTGGCATAGAGAGCGCGTCCGCGAACGCATCATCTGAGCTTCCGCTCGTGCCAGTTGCTCCATCTCCATAAGTTTCGTTTCGTTTTCTGGAACTATAATATGTGGGTATTATGTTATATTCATAAATCTCGAGATGAATGGGATAATTCATGGATGAGATATAAGCTGGAAATATGATTTTGGTTTCCGCAAATTTCCTGGACAAACATGTAAACATACATGCATTCACGAAATTAATTACATATGCTTGGTAGCTTGGCTTGGTGCTAAGTAGTTCATCATTCTCAAATATTATCTAGTTCCAACAATATTTTATATTTAACCTGATAAAACTGATAACCTCCATTTTTGAAGCTTGTTAAAAATTGGTAAGTATTTCTTATTTCAATATTTTTACAATATTTTAGTCAATAAATATATTATTGATGTTGAAAACATCCTCGTATGCGACAGCTGAGTTGGTAAATATATAATATATTTGATTGAAAACCTTCATAAAAGGAAATATTTAAAACGTGAAGGCTTAGACAGTTTTCTTTGTTAAATTTCTTTGCACCTAATCGACATTAGCAGTTGTAATATTGATCCTTTGTCCTACGAATTAAAAGACTCATGGGATTTGATGCAGTTTTTAAGTAGAAGAAATGATTAGACTGAATAAATTAATCTAAAGTTATTTTAATTTAAAGCAAATTTGTTGAAAACAACACAATCTTAACATTTGAAAGATGTAACGTTTAAAAACTTGATTTGATTTTGGAAACGTCATTCAGTTTTTTAAGCATTAAAATATTGTAGAAGGTAAGCGAAAAACGCATTTTTCAATTTTTTTCTTCAACGATAACACTCGAGTGGATTTCGATTGTATTTGATGCAACTTGTTGTATTTTATGATGTGTTTTAAGTTAATCTGGAACTTATTTAAAAAAAAAGCATTGTATGACCGACAATTTTTTTGTATTTTCTTTAAAATTTCTCAAAATCTCCTAGACTGAATCGGTTCAGATATTTAAGAAGTCTAAGTATGGTGGAACTTAATTGAATGGTATCAACTGCGCTTCCATCGGTTAAACCGTTCAAAAATTATGATATTTTGCTTTGGGATCCACCGCCAAATACCAGCTGGAGATACTTGAGGCGATAGAGAGGCGTGCCAAAAGGGTCATAAACGATGATGATCTGGTAGGCAAAAAACTTCAGAGCCTCGCTCATCGCCGCAGAGTGGCTCATCGGTCTTTTACATATTTGAGAGTAACACATTTTCAGATACATTTTGAAGAGTGGGCTGTGGAATCGCACGACTTAAATCCCTATCGACTGTAAAAAAAAATTACATACACTCATACGAACGTATGCCTTCATCGTGAAAATAGACGGAAAATGTTCCTCAAAACATGAAGATGTCGGGATAACTCGATTTTCGAAAATCGGGGCTAAATTGGTAATTTCTTTTTTTAAATAATGTAGAAACTTCAAAAAGGAACTTATCTTTACTAGATAACTTACGCTTCCAGGCATATACAGAACTGCGCGAAGTAGTATGCGGGGCGGTGCGGCGGCACAGGGTCACCGCGTCGGCGCTGGCCACCCGCCTCGCCAGAGACCGCTGGCACGCCGCGCGAAACGACCAGGGGTCGGGCGCGCCACCCTACGGAACCACAATATACAGCGTGTAATTTTTACGTTCTAGTCATGATAGCAATTTCTTTTTCTGTGGGATCCAAATGCGAATTTGCGTTTTATGATTTTTTCTTATTTTCATCCACGCAATTCAATGCAAAGCAAAGCGTACATTGCCCGCTTTTGTCGCGACCGCGGAACTCTAGAACCGGCCGTTTGCATGCATCCGCATATTATTTTATGGCGCATCATACATTGATTATTTAATGTATTTTTTTGAATTTCCCTATTTAAAAATCACTGTAGAGTATTAGAATTAATCAAATTATACAAAGTTAAAAAAATCGTCAAAAAGGCTTAGTTTATTGACGCGTAGAGTGATAATAATTGACGAGGTCATTGATAAAATTAAGTCTACCGATAAATTTGTTATTTCTGTTTTATTTAAGATTTTATCAATAGTTCATGCAATAATAGAGTATTTTGGCTTCTTAGTAGCTAAGCCTAAAGCAGACTGTAAACGTTCAAACATGTTTGTCAAACTTTACGTTTTGTTTGTACGTTTTTATCAAAAATCAGCGTACATGTACCAACAAGTTTGTCAAACAAGACCTCACTTTCAAAGCAGTTTTTGCCGTGAAGTGACGCTCCGACGCTCAAATGAGTAACAACTAACAATATGTCTCAGCGGAAGTCACGCCAAAATAGCGAGTTTGTTTGACAAACATGACTGTACACCTTCAAACACATATGACAAACACGCCGTCAATCAAATCTTTCAAACATACAGCCAAACAAGTAGTTTGCTTGACAAACACTTAAACAAATCTACGGTGATTATCAAATAATTTTCCAAACATGTAAAATTTGACAAATTGTTTGAGCGTATACAGCCTTCTTAAGATCTTTGTCTAAAGATATTCAGATGTTATATGTATCGACCTTCGTTAGAACTCTCTCTATCATATAATAGGACCCTATACCGTTGGCACGTGGTGGGTGAGACGAGTTTAGTTTATAAAAAGAGGCAAACATTGCCAATAGAAACCAAAGATAATAATGGTGTCTTGCCGCTGTGACAGATGATAATACCATATGCATAAGTTGCACCTTTGCCTACGAGTGTGACGGTATGCTATTACATGTAATCAAAAAGAACAACTACGAGGATTTTTAACGGTATCTACTTTGTTGAACCAGCTTTCCAAACATTATTTGTCGATTTTTTAGAAGTTTACATGCATAAACGTTTTTATTTTGAATTCGTGATTACTTATAATTTATCATTGATAAAATCTTACCCAAGACCCCTCTTGCTCCGCCAACATATCTTTCCCCTGGTCCAGCGCCAGTCTCATCTCCGCTCGAGGGGTCAGCCGCTCCTCTGGAGAAGGGCTCACCTCCTCTTGATGTGAGTATTCTGGTGCTGGTGGTGGTTCCGAAGCTATAATAAAATTATATTTGAAATATCTGTAAGGGTCAACTGGACCCTGCAAGCCATTCCCGAAAATTTCCGTTATTTTAAGCTCAAAGCAGTCAAAAATTATACCTAATCATATATTTTTGAGCTTAGAGTTCAAAAATCTATCATTTGTTAAAGACGACATTACTTTAACTTTTGAAAATTTTGAATAGCCAAAGCCGATTTTTTCTAACTCTAAATGTGATATTATTTTTAAAATTGGTTGTACAGCTTCGAATTTATGTCGAAAACTTTTTTAAATTATTCTTCTAGGATAACTTCTGAACAAATCAACCAATTTCGATTCAGTTGTGTCATTAGATGCATGTTTTAAAGAGCTAATTCGATTTTGGAATTAATGGGTCCGTAAGCCTGGAAGTACTTTGCCACTTTTCGTCATGATACTACCCTAAGCCGAGGTTCAGTCTCACAGGAGCCCTTAGGACGGGTTCTAAGACCATTGAAATTAGCTGTGGCTGAGCACGCTGCTCGCCCAAAACACCCAGTTTCGCAGTGACTGTCATTTGAACCAACTACTTAAGTTCGTTTCGAAATAAAAGCTGGAAGTTGGAAGCTGGAGCCTGGAAGTTATTAAAAAAACATTGTATCGGTTACATTTTTGCCTTTTTTTTAAATCTACTATGTTATATGTTCTAACTTTTATAAAATCTAATATTGGTGAAATCAAATCGAATGACGTGAATCGTTTAGTCCAGCTGTTCAAAAGTTATGAGAGGTTAAATTTTAATACACACATGCACATTGACATGCATACTGACGTTATCGTAAAAATAGTCAAAAAATCTTTAAACATGGAGATTTGATAAAGACTTGATTTTCCAAAATCAGTAATTTCCTTCAAATGTATGCGAAGGAAATGAGACAAATTTGCAAGGATCATGATGAATGCCATTTCACTTGGTTTTCTCTGTCCATCCCACAAGGGATCTGGCATTAGATATGAATGTAGTCGTATGTATACTGTAACTTCTTTTAACGGAAAGTTAAAAACGTTTAGCTCTAGCAATTGTTTGTGAACCTGGTGACAGCTGATGCATCGGAGTCGGGTTCTGTATGGTGGTACGTTCGAGTGTGGAGGGCGTGCTGGCTGAACTGGCCGAGCCCCGACGGCCGCCGCCAGCAAACGCTCGCTCCACAAACTCTTTTGAAACTGTGGAATATAATAAAGATAAAATCACTTGTTAAATTAAACTAACTGCCAAAACTCCGCGCAAACGACAGGCTGTGCTTTATTCTACGCGTAGTTAATTTCTTAGCGACAAGTTAAACAATTTATGAGAACGGAAAGTTTCTGACCGCTTCGCTATACGGAAAACTAATTTATGGTTTCGAAGGGTTGGTGTGTGGCCGCGTTTCCGATCCGGCAGTAGTTTTAAAAAAATATGTTGACGTGTCAAAATAACATAAAAAGTTTTATTGAATAAAGTACCTACTTCTGATTTCTAAAAATGTTATTTAAAAACGTTTGAATATAAAGTTAATTTAACAAAGTGTAATTTGTAGTTGTTTTAGTTTAATGTAGTGTGTCTATAATGATATTCATTTTTTGAGTAGTTTACATTTAGTTTTCACCGGTTCCTTTGCACCTCCATTATTGAATATTATTAATGACTAATTTATAAATAGTTTTTATTATTATTATTATTTTGTTTTTTATTATTATTATTTTATTCTTTATATAATTTTTAATTAGCAAGTAAGTATAATTGACATTTAATTTAATACTAGAATTTTTGAATAAGTTTTTTATAGTAATTTTATACGGAAAATGTATCACGACATTTAATTATTTTAAATGGAATTTGCATTTTTATGACAGTTTTACAGATTAATAAATTCTTTTGTGTTATTGACATTTCTATTCATATAATATTGAATTATTAAATTACTATATAAAATTTCCCTATTTAAAAGGTAATTCTGATGCGCAGGTATTATATTTCTATAATTCTGATAATTACCTAGAATTGTCAACATATTTTTAAATTTAAAAATGTCTTGATTTTTTTTCAATATATATATATATATATATATATATATATATATATACATATATATATATATATATATATATATTAGGCTGTATCAAAAAAATCGACTATTTTTTTTTTGAAAAATATAATGAAAATCTTGTTCAGAATACCGAAAAAATACGCCAGTATAACGGACAGCTCTTAATTTTAATATTAAGAGGTCCCGCTTCACGATTTTCCATTTCCCGTTTAAATAACATGGGAAAATCTGATTCTTCAAGTTTGGGATTTTGTAGCTCTGCAACGAATTATCAAATTGGTTAAACCATGACATATTCTTATAGGAAATTTAATGCTCTATAAAAAAGGTCTCTTACAAAATTTTGATTAATGTACTCCTTCAAAAGTTATTCAAGGTCAAAGTTGAAACCATTGTAAATTGTAAGAAATTTTCACTTTTTTGGAGCGTTTATCATACTTATTACAATATTTTGTCATAAATAAGCTTTTTTAAAACTTTTTGGAGTTCCACAATTTTTTTCTGACTATTGATTTATATTAATTATCAAAATTGCCATCAAAATCAGGATTCTAAAGAATTTTTTTTGTTATTTTGTTATTTTATTATTATACTCAATAATTTTAATATCAAGGATAATTAATATAAATCAATAGTCAGAAAAAAATTGTGGAACTCCAAAACGTTTTAAAAAAGCTTATTTATGACAAAATATTGTAATAAGTATGATAAATGCTCCAAAAAAGTGAAAATTTCTTACAATTTACAATGGTTTCAACTTTGACCTTGAATAACTTTTGAAGGAGTACATTAATCAAAATTTTGTAAGAGACCTTTTTTATAGAGCATTAAATTTCCTATAAGAATATGTCATGGTTTAACCAATTTGATAATTCGTTGCAGAGCTACAAAATCCCAAACTTGAAGAATCAGATTTTCCCATGTTATTTAAACGGGAAATGGAAAATCGTGAAGCGGGACCTCTTAATATTAAAATTAAGAGCTGTCCGTTATACTGGCGTATTTTTTCGGTATTCTGAACAAGATTTTCATTATATTTTTCAAAAAAAAAATAGTCGATTTTTTTGATACAGCCTAATATATATATATATATATATATATATATATATATATATATATATATATATATATATATATATATATATATATATATATATATTTCGTAAATTGTCAAATTGTCAATTTTGATAAACAGTATTGATTTGTTGCACTGACGATGCGTTAAACGCGAAATCGATTAGTGTTAATGAATAAAAACTAAGTAAAAGAGTACAAGTGTTTTCCCCCAATAAAACGTAGGCACAAGTTTATCCCAATTTTTTTAAAGTTAGCAAATCTTTTAAACTCGACTACACCACGTTGGCCCTTGTGTCGGCCTTTTTTACTAAGGTCTAGACGTGTTAGTATTCATAAATGGTTGTTGTGTCTTAGGTAATATTTAAAATGGTTTTAAAATTTATCATGGTTATATATCAAGATCACGACATTGTGATCTGACTTTTATGTAATTGTTCATTTTGTGATCTTTTAAAAAAAATTATAAATGAATGTTTTTAGTTTAGTTGGTGTCTGTCTAGATTTGGGTATGTATTTAATACATCTGGTCAAAGTGCACAAATCTCTTAAGGTAGTACTAATGCATCATAAACGAATTTCAATTAGTTATAAATTGACATCACAGTTTCAGGAAGTCCATTAATTATCTTTTTTATATCATAGGACAGCAAACAAGCTGAGATAGGAACCATTAGGTATAGAAAGCAAAAATATTAATGGTACGCTGTCATCCATATGGCGAAGAATAGCTGGCACAACCACTGTAGTCCGCTTATAATATTAGAATAAGCAGTTGAATTAAGTAACAAATAAAATATCCTACATTATGTCGGATGCAAAATTTATTCTTCTTCAAAAACAGTATTTGGAATCTGAATATGATGTAATTTCAAATATTTCAAGGAACATAAAATGCCGGGATAATTACCAGACTGCAAGGGAATTGAAGGTGTCTCGTTGGTGGGAGTCTTGTCTGGACTCAGCTCGGATTCGCCGCCACCATCGGGCTCCCCGCCAACCTCCGCGGGCTGCGCGACGCACACACCGACCTCTGCTTCTGTGAAAATTCTCCCTTTAAATATATCAAAAAGAAATGTCTTCAGTATTGTGTAAGGTGTAAATTGGTATAATTTGCATAAAAAATTTGATTTAAGTAAGAATTATTACTAACTCATACCATGCTTATTGATTAAGATATCAGAAGAAATATTCATTTGTTATTGTGTATAAAATCATAGAAATGTCTGCAAATGTTTTGGGTGCAAATTTTCTTAGTAAATCTGTTCATGCTCAGATTTTATTGGTCATTGGTATCAAAACACCGAACGACAAATATTGGTTCCTGGTAGTACTGATTGGGGACATTATACATACGTACATGCATCGTGCGCTGTATACATAACTTTTTTACGTGAATTAATAACATCTTCAACATATTCTCACCTTCCTCTAGTCAAGAAGTGCCTTTTGCTGTTAAAATGTATTTAGTTAGTATGTAAAGTGTGTTAGTAGTATAAGTGTAGTTAAGAATTTAAAAAGAGATGTTAAATATATATTATTAAGGGAACTGTTCAAAATAAAGGCTTTGCATTTTTTTATTTAATGCGTTTTTAAGTAAATTCTAAATATTTATAATTTTATCAGCTATAAAATATTCTGTGCCATCACAAAGGTATATTTATTTATGTGATATATTAGGTACTATTTAAGCACATTTTTTACTATAACCTCCTTTCTTAAATGTCAGTTATTAGTAATTTAAAACGGCTAAACTCACGTTTAATCGGGCGCCGTCGGGACGCAACTGCGAATTCATCCAACCCGGATGAAGGACTTCATAAGTCCGAAACTAGTCGGAACTAACACCGATTGAACGTGAATTTAGCTAATTTCTATTATTTAGTTTAGGTCTTAATACGGAAGTTTTAATAATTTTCTTTTAATATGTTCTAAAAATGAAATCATCCATGTATGTAAAGAAAATATGAACTCACCTTGCTCTGAAGCAGAGGGCGGCCGGTGCGGCGCGTCGCAACAGTCGTCAGCATCGAGGCCACGCTCGCTGCCCTGCGCCAAGCGCCGCACCAGCGGACCAGTCACAATGTGAGATTAAACCTAGCTACGGTCTATGCAATCACAAAAACTTGCCAATATCCCCACACATATCCAATTTAGAATCATGACATTTAATGACATTTCGTATACAAAAATGATACATACAATGCAACGGAACCCCAAATCGAACCTATCCACAATAAAGGATTAAGGGCATGCAACAAACTACACATTCTAATTTTTTGTGAAATCATGCATTTACTATTACAGATATTTCTATATTTTTTACATTCATATGTCAATTGATTAGATTTCTAAGCTAAAAAACATATTTTTTTATTTTGTTGAATAATTTGATATTGAGAACTTATATAATTACATTCTTAGTCACCAAATTTATCTAGTATCACTACAACTAAATACAGCAATATTTACAGAATGTAACAAAGAACTGCAAATTTTAAATTTCATCGTTTAATTAACTTAATTTCAATTATCACCAATTTCGTTTAATACTAATTACAATTTGTTTTATCTATAATATTCACCTGGTCATCCGAATTAGTTGGTGTAGGTTTATTATCCTCGCTACCGCTATCCGAATAGTCTTCTTCTAAAAGTGGTTCAAGTCGTCTTCTAAATACGTCTCTGAAAACAACGGTTTAGAACTTTTATTTTAAAGCTCAATAGCATGTAGACGCGGTGACATTTTGTATTTACTGAGGTAATATTTTAATTTTACTAATCATCGGTATATAGTTTAGTAAATAGAAGAGGAAAATTACTAATTCAGACAAACAAATTCCAAGAAGTAAGTAAATTTCTTCTAATATATTGCGATACCTAATATTACATTTTTTATGTGTAAATAATATTATAAATTTTTTTTTTTTGTACATTTTAATAATATTTCAAATAGAAAATATTATTAAAATGTACGATATATATTAGTATTGTGTAACCTAATACCTTGGTAGCAAAGGTCGTAATGTTGTAGGTCCTGTGATTGTTGGAGCCATTAATAATTCGTCCATCATAAGCTCTGTGTCATCATCACCTGCATAGGATGACGAAGACTTTGTAGGTGACTGAAAAGTTTAAGCACCCTATGAAATTCTTAGCAAGTTACACTAAAAACAAATAAAAATGATAAAAATACTACGTACAGATAAAGTACCATGCTCTGAGTCTGGTAAATTATCAGATAAGTCTCCTGATGATGGCGTACCCCATGCTTCTTCCCCACTAGCACCACTTCCTTCTCCCGTTTCAATAGTACCTTCTTCAGTTCCTAGAGCAGGTTTCCAGTCACTTACTCCAAGGCACCTAAACAGCATAATTCTATTTATTATAATAACCTAAAAAAATGGATTATACAAATATATTTTATACCAAAATAGGAAAAAAAATTAATAAACATTGTGAGAAATCTACAAACTAGCTTTTGTAGGTTAAAAAATCATATATTTCTGATATTTAATTAAATGTACATTTAATTGAAATTGAAAAACTATTACTATTGAAATTAGAAAACTATGTCTTCTGTTATTAACTATTGTAATAATATTAAAACATTCTAGATCTACTGAACATCAATACTGCATTAGTGTATTTTGCTACAAGATGGACTACTTAGGTAGTAATTTTATCTAGCATTGAATATATAACTACAACATAACTATGTAGCACCATTTACTTCCACCAATATATTATTTGTTTTAGCAAACATCTATGAAAATATCCAAACAAGAATCATTAAACCCACGCATACTCAACGTCTCTTTTCCAAGTTCGTAGTTTTCCACCTAATTTATGAAAGAAAGAGGTGTTAGTAATGATTGACATTTATTTTAATTCAACTTATTAAAATTGATCTTATGTTATATGTGAATATATAAGATCATATATAATATTAAAATAAAATAAAAATTTTATAATAATACAATTTTTGAATTCCATAATTAAGGGGTAAAAATGATCTTTCCATGAAACATTTTTAATGAAATGTAAAAAATTTAACCAACATTTAATACTGAAGTTATATAAAGGTACTATTAACAATTTAGTATTATTATCGTTAATGTTTAACTCACCGTTCTAAGAATGATGGCTGTTTATGTGCTATTGAAGTATTTGGCACAGTTTCTGTGTGGCTAAATATATTTATTTTTTCTACAACGAAAGAGCCTGCGCGGGCTGTCCAGCCCATAAGTCCGCCAGCAGCACTAGTTACTGTAAAATACAATTAAAAAGATATATTATTATAACCCACAGTCTATATTCACCTTATATTGTTGTGGTTAAACGGTGTCTATATTATTTAAATTTAACATAACTTTACTTTTAAAAGCCTGAGATGGGCTAAGTGCCAAATACCTATTCGGTCTATATTGTTTGGCCCTACTTATTATGTAACATTTCTTTGGTTCTTTCGATTTTGGGGTTCCGTACCTAAAAGGTAAAACGGAACCCTATTACTAAGCCTCCACTGTCTGTCTGTCAGTATGTCTGTTTATCACCAGGTTGTATCTCATAAGCCTTGATAGCTAGAAAGCTGAAATTTTCACATATTATGTATTTCCGTTGCCGCTATAACTACAAATTCTAAAAATAAAAAATAATAATATTAAGCGTGTCCCCATACGATAAACTTGTTTTTTTTACATATATTTTTTGCTATAATGTACGGAACCCTTCGTGTGCGAGCCCGACTCGCACTTGGCCGCTTTTTCACCATACTTCTTGCCAATCGACAAACAATGTAGTCGTGGTAAATCTAAAACTCTATAGTTCGGCTCACTTAGCTTACACCGCATGATGTTACGTTTTTTTACTTTTATGATAACATCCCGCTACAATATTAGCAATGACATTATTGACGTAAATACTATGATTAATTTTTATATTTAATATGATTAACATCAATATTAAGCTAGAATTGAACGTCAAAATATTGAGCTTAATTAGTAACCTGACTATACACGTACACCAAAATGAATCGGTAAATGTGTTGCTAAGCGCAAACTGAAGAACGGATGGACCAATTCGGCTACTTCTATTTGACATGTTGAAATTGACATGTCAAATAGAAGAACACATGACAAAAAAAAACACTTTTATTTTCCTATAGATATAGTTCCCAGCTGTCAAATATTTAACGATTTAAAATCTGGTTCTAAGGCCTTACGAAGTTCATCGGTTCAGTTAGTCCGGATATTAATAATTTCGTCAAGAGTTACGGTGGACTCAATCGAAATCCTACCTAAATTATAAAGCGTAAAAAAATAATAATTTTGAGTCGACAACATGTATCCGCAAAATTCGGATTGTCGAGTATTTTGTTAAAATAGTGATTAAAAATTCTAACCATGCTGACTAGGCATGGATCATTTAACAATAAACATATTAAATATCGCACTATTTTTTTTAAATTAACAACTGTTATTTATATTATCAAGTACTGTTAAAAGTTATTTTTATGTATCACTAAAACTACTAATTAAAAATATCATTAACAGTGCGAGAGAACGTTTTTTCTTGGTCGCTAGCTTTATAGCTCCGCGTTTTTACTGTTTATACCACTTATTATATATAGGCTACTAATATAATATAACGTAAATAAATAACTGTTAAATATTAATCAGAGTTAACAAAGTAACAGTTAATCTAAAATAATTTCCAAGCGCAGTGCTGACAGACAAATCGGCCATATTTCTTTTAAGGTTACAAATATGTGGTGTAGATTGCGTGAGCATTTATTAAAGTATCGTAGAACGGAGCATAGATTATCGTGAAACTTATTTTTCTTAGTTCATAAAAGAGTAGAATTATAAAATAGTTGAAAGAAGACGTCACTACAGTGTTGCTACTTTTTAATGTCTACTATTTGAGTTTTTTATTTATTTATTTATTTATTTATACGCTTAAAATATCGTTACAGTATACCCAATATGATATTTTAAGGAAGAAAAAGAAAGAAAAAGAAAAAACAATCTAGGTACAATAATCTACAAATCTACATTAATATTAATATTACTACATTTCTACTTACTACATACCATAATACTACATTCTTTCTACGCATTGCAATGCACACTTTGTAAATTTCGGAAGGCTGCAACAGTAAATATCGACCTCCCGTGATATTAAATTAAGTAAATGTATGTCACGCGACATAGGGGCAAATTTGAGCAAATTAGTCCTAGCCGGCGCTACGACGAGCGTGGGCAGGAGGCGGCGCGGAGCGAGGCGCGCGGGCACGCACAGCCGCAGCTCCGCCAGCAGCTCTGGCGCGTGCAGCTGCCCGCGCAACACGCGCCACGACATGCGCGCCAGCGACACATCACGCCGCACGCTCAACCGATTGTACCCGACCATACCCAGAACGAACAGGCTAGGGTACATCAATGGGAAATAGGGATATACTCCATATTGTTTTAAATATAAAAATCGACAGAATTTGTTCTGAATCTTTTCCACCATGAGGCTATATTTAGCCTCATGAGGATTCCAAATAAGTGCAGTAGACTCGAGATGGCTACGGACCAATGTGTTATATAAAATCTTTATGGCTGATGTATCCCTGAAATCTTTACAGTTTCTTAGGATAAACTCTAATTTTTTAAACGATTTCCCGCATATGTTAACAATGTGTTTACGGAACATCAACTCGGGAACCATTTCGACGCCTAAATCTCGTACGGTCTCCAACCGCGGAATAACTGCGTCATTCATTTCATACGGATAATGCAGCGGAGCCCTACCCCTACTGTAGCTCATAATGCCACACTTGCTTACGTTAAAATACAGCTTGTTAGTATTGCTCCACTGCACGATATGATCAATATCTGCCTGCATTTGCTCCGCGCCCGACGCATCCGCTATCGGCAGGAATACCTTAAGGTCATCCGCGAACAGCAAACACCTCCCACTCCGAACAACTGCAGGCAAATCATTGATCATTAATAGAAATTCTAAAGGACCTAAATTACTTCCCTGGCTTATACCCGAGAACGTAAAATATGGTCTAGATTCGGACCCATCGTATACCACATACTGTTGGCGGTCGCCAAGGTAGCTGGCAAAGAATTTAAGAAGCTGCGGGGTAAAGCCCAGCGCTGCCATCTTAGATAGTAATATATCGTTATCAACGGTGTCAAACGCCTTCCGGAAGTCGAAGTACGCGCAGTCAACCTGCCCCCAGCATCAATTACTGGCGTAAGGTATGTCATAAATGACAGCAGGTTACTACTCGTACTGCGACCTGGCCGGAAACCATGTTGCTCATCAGAAAGAAAGGGGCTGACCTGTGTATAAATACATGCGTGTAATGCCGACTCAAATACCTTGGCGAACGCCGACAATACCGCCACCGGTCTATAACTGCTGACGTCATCACTCGGAGTACCTTTAGGGACTGGTGTTACTCGCGTAATTTTCCACAGATCCGGGTATACTCCGTCTCGCAGAATTAGATTGAACAGGTGTAACAAAGGTTTCCACAATACTTCCCGGCAATCCTTGATAATAAAAGGTGGTATACCATCAGGCCCTACTGAAAATTTTGGTTTTAGACGTTCCAGGGCTGAGCGCACATCTTTCGAGTCTAGCTGTTCTACGTGAACGCGCGCCGCGTCCGCTCCCGGTCCCGCCGCGCGCTGCGCTTCCTGTGGGTCTAGTACCGGCCGCATTGTACTGTATACAGAGTGAAAATACGATGCAAAATACTCCGCACTTTCCGTCTCTTTCAACCCTATACCATCTTTTTTAATACAGATTTTACTACGTTTAGATTGTTTACTCTTTATATAACTCCAAAAAGATCTCGGATCACTCTTTATATTCAATTGTAGTCTACACATATATGCTTCATAAGTAGATATAATTTTACTCTTAACTATGGACCTATACCGTGCGAACATTTCATAATCACTCGATAATCTTGTGGACTTATATTTTTTGTGGTACCTCCATTTTTTTTGTATGTCAAGAATTAAATCTGACGTATACCAATCCGGATAAACATACCTATGTACTGGCTTATTAAGTTTAATTTTTTTGGGCGTATTTTCATTTACGGTTTCAATAATTTTTTTATAAAAATAATTTAAAGCTATCTGCATATTTTTGATGTCATATAATGGGGTCCAATCTAAAGTCTGTAATTGCTCATAAAGCATAGTAAAATTACATTTTCTAAAATTCCATACGTTACGAAATTCATTATTAGCCACAACCCTGTTATCTCCTAAAGATTTTGGTACTTCGTACCGGCTCGGACCTACGGCAAGTTTAATATACAATGGTGGATGTTGGACGTCAACATCTACAAGCGGCTCATCCGACATTCGTACCCCTAAGTCACATGCCATAAGTGTAGTCAACACTAAATCTAATGTACGATTATTAATATTACTCACGTTATTTGCCTGCCGAAATCCACAAAATGCACTGACATATTGAAAATAACTTTGCACTTCTATTGTTGATGAGGGCATATTGAAATCGCCCACTACAATTACACTTTCACATCCTATACACACCATTTCCAAAATTCGGAATAAATGCATATACTCCTTAGAATCACATTTAGGTGGTATGTACACTACGCAACACAAACACAATAATTTACTTTTGTAATAAATTCTCGCACAAACTATCTCAAATAAGGCGGCGTCTACATTGTCGATAGGTACTGCTGTCATTTCAAATCGAGATGAGACCGCCAAGAAAACGCCCCCTTGTTTGCGTCCATCCATTTTATCACATCGTAATATTTTATGTGTAGGTGGAATAATTTCCCCATCACTTATGGACCCGTTGAGGCCAGACTCCGTGACTGCAATAATATCATGATTTGACGCCAGTACGTTAGTAAAAAACGTTTTCGTCTTGGTTCTCAATCCGCGTACATTTTGATATATAATTTGAACATGCTTAGCGGCTTTACATTCCTTTGGTGGGTCTCGCTTTGTTACGAAACCACACCCATTCGTTGAATCTTGCATTAATGGGCCAGCTATCCGCACTACTGATTTTCTCAAATATCGACTCTGGTACTCCCACAATAAATGACGAATAATCTCTCTTTGTTTTTGGGATTATTTTGTCCACTTTAATATCATCCGTGCCACAAATTGATTTCACATGTTCGTTTATCGCCTCTTCGGAAGTGTCAGGATGCAGAGACCATACATGAAGAAACTTCTTTTTTTGCACAGCCTGGATTGAAGAAATCTGCATATTTCCTCCTTTCCGAAAATCTTTGGAAATCAACTTGGTCTTCTTACGATTAATCACCTTCCAATCAACCTCAGCACTAGTTGGTAGTTCCTTACTAATAGTAACTTGCAAGGGCGGCTCAATGTCCTTAGCGGCAGTGTCCGTCGTTATGTTCACGCCCTTAGTTCGCTCAACCTCACGGCGTTTACGCACTGTCACGTTCGAATTTTGAGATAACGCGGCAAAGTCAACTGCCGCTATCGCTTTCTCACTCACACCTTGCGCAGCCCGTACCTCCATCCCTGCCGTCGATGCTGCTAGTTTGGAGGATAATTCTGCAATTACCCTCACTAATTCCTTCGTAGTGGTAATATTATTATCGATTGTTCGTTGTTGATCTTTTATCTTCTGATTTTGCGACTCAATCAGAGTAGATTGAGCCGTAATCTTCATTGACAACGCGTCCACTTTCTTTGATAATTCATTGAATATTCTTTCAATGTTAATTTCCGACATTTTACTATATAAAACAATAAAAATTACGGAGACGATCGTTAGCGTGCGTAGGTAGGTAGGTATAAGATTGCATATTATGAGACTTTCGAGCGAAGCCGGGTTTTCATCTAGTATTAAATAAAGACAGGGGTCTAAAGGCTTTAATTTAGATGAACGAGATGTATTTTAGATCCCGGATCGGATAATCCGAATAAAATAATAAGGTTTTAGTTTTTACCATTTTCTAGAAACCATTAGGTGCTTGTCCGAGGTTGTATATGTGATTTTTTTCTTAAGCTTCATTATAAACCTTACAAGTTATATTATTAATGTCAGAATTATTAACGTAAATGCTAAGTTTGGTTATTAATGTAAATTGATTAACGTCCATATTAAACCTATGCATATACCAAATAGACGGGAAACTTACGATAAATCAGGTAAATGTGCTACTTATGTATTAGTTGTGTATTTGCTGATATTCGGAGATATCAGTTCATATTTTTTTAAATTAAGAATACCATTTATCTATTCATGCATAAATTGCATATTCTACATTTTTCATAAGCTATCATATTTTTAAACGTCTTCTAAAAACCAAACAGAGCAGGTACTAGGGATTGATTGTCATGTCATGTTAGGCAGACTTGCCTTGCTTCCTCCATATTCATAAATATCTTCATATAAACAACTATGACTTATGTATATAAACTCTTTTTATTTTTATTAAGAAAGAATGCAAATAGTAACTATGTAAAATACATTAGTAGTTAGTACATAGAAGTCGTTGTGTAAATTTGACTTAGAGAAAACGAATGGTCTATGAGCCCTCGACACAAAACCTAGTCCCATAAGACTACCGGATGATATATACATAGTGAGTTTCATCATCAATCAAAAGAAACCGGATGATTGCTAACAAAAATGAGTAGAAACGTGGATTTCACTGTTTCGAAGATGCAGCAGTGGTTTTTCTCGCACAGAAATTGATGCTCTTTCATATGAGCTTCGGTTCGTTCGGTAGTCCGATGGTACTAGATCCCAAGATACAAGGCGTGACTTATAATGCTGCTGCCACTGATAAGGCCAATCATGGGGACATGCAGCATTGCGTTTTCGTATTGTCCTACCCCTTCTTATATCGAGGAACAAACGAAATTCGGCAGTCTTACCGCACTAGAAATCGTTTTTTTTTCTTTTTTTATTTATTTTTAATGCGCCACCAGGTTTTTCGTATTCTCCAATTAACGACAAATCTAACTATGTATATACCATCCGGTAGTCTTATGGGACTAGGTTCTGTGTCGTGGGCTTCCGTACTATAATAGTCTAGCGTCTTTTCGTGTATACGCATAAGCCAGTATATGAACTGTATTATTTTTTTATTAGTCCAGTAAAAAGTTTAATGAAACCATGATCTGACCAGTTTTGGCGCAATGAGTAAAAATGTGTTCATTAATACTTAAATAATGATATTATGAAAGAAATTTTGATTTAAATTTAGGGAAAAGGGATGAAAAAAAATAAAAAAAGTGTTGAAAAATGCCTTTTTTAAAAATAACTTAATAACGGTAGGAAATAGAAAAAAAAATTTCAAGTAAAAGTTGTAGAGAAAAAAAATCTACACAAAAAGTTCCTCTTCATTTTTTTGTTATCTGCTTTAGTTTACTTGCAAAAAATAAAAATTAAATTTGCTTTGTAATTAATTATAAAAACTTACCAGAATTATTACGGCCCTGTACCTTGCAGCGCGCGCATCACATAAATATGTACTAACACTACTACATATGTTTTCCCATATTTATATATTTTTACATATTTTACTACAAATTAAATTTTTATTTTTTGTAGCTAAACTAAAGTAGATAACAAAAAAATGAAGAGGAACTTTTTTGTGTAGAATTTTTTTTTCTACAACTTTTACTTGAAACTTTTTTTTCTATTTCCTACTGTTATTAAGTTATTTTAAAAAAAGGCATTTTTCAACCCTTTTTTTATTTTTTTCATCACTTTCCCCTAAATTTAAATCAGAATTTCTTTCATAATATCATTATTTAAGTATTAATGAACACATTTTTACTCATTGCGCCAAAACTGGTCAGATCATGGTTTCATTAAACTTTTTACTGGACTATATATTCATATGTACAATGTTATATCTAACTACCTGTATTAACAGTTTTTGTTGCTTCTGTTTCTTGGGGATTCAGTCTTATATTACCATCATCAGTCTCATCCGATGGCAGTCTCTCTAAGCTTGACATTGTTCCATATCTGAAAATGTTATTTAGGGGCTTAGACAAAGTAACAATATAAAAAAAGATTATGAAGATACATAAGAATATAATGTATTGGGTTTTAGCATAAGCCGCACTAAATTACGTGGTCAATCGTCATCGTTATTGCAACTTGGTAGACAATGCTATGATTCGTAACGAAACCGTAACGTAATGAGTTGTTTGACATAAATTCATTATCTATGTTTTGGTTGGCAGCATGAATATTAGGTAAAGGTAGAGCAAGCACACGGATTAATCACTTAAAACATAAACGTACTTGATATCTCTGTCTATGAGGTCTCCCCATCTCTTTTTATACAGCTGTGTTAGAAAGAAAGGGTAAGACCTCAGAAGGTGACAGCAGTATTCAAAGTTGTGTTTCAAGTAGGTATTATAAGTGTTGCCTCCAGATATAATACAGCTTTATGGTTAATAGTTTTATTTCTTTTTCTTAGCAAAAAAACCATTCCACAAAATTATCGCGACAATATTTTCACATTAGCTAGGAAATTGTATTCGTTATCTCAAAGACGATGACGAATTTATATCGTTTCGCTACGAAGCGATGTTACTTTGTCTAAGCCTCCTGCGAATATTTGTTAAGTAAAAAAATTAGCCACAAATCCACATATCACTTTGTTTGCCTTTTGTTTGCACAGACGAATGTGTACAATTCAGCTAATGTACCTATGTATAAAGCTATGAAATGTATGACTGATACAATTCAGCTAATATTTCTAAATTGTATCAGTGATTTAGGGGTTAGCCTATTTAGCTCAGATCATGAAATCTCTGTTTCGAATTTGGGTCAGGCAAAATGGTTTTCGAGGTTATTCGCGAAATTCCAAAATCCCAGTAGCAGCTTAGAATCTGTGTGTTTCCTGCCTCAAAAGAGCTAGAAGCTAGAAACTAGAAGCTAAAGCTGTTGGTTCTCGATATTGCTAGAAATAGGCGATAATTGCTATCAGGTCTATTACTTATCTCGCTAACTAACAAACCGATAAATGGTAGTAAACCAAAAAGTCAATAGCTACCTACGGTTCACTTTGTTTAACTCGTAAAGCAGCCGGCGTGGTTATATGCTTGTCAGTGATTTTTATTTAAATAATCGCTACATATTCGCTTTTCATAGTAGATTTACATTAAAGAAGGTGCGTTTTGCTACACTAGGCAAATTAGTCTCAGAGAGGGGATCAGAAGTAAGCAATTATTATTTTATACCAAAAATATGTTATTGGACGTGCTTCAATGTTTCGTGGAAAAAAAATGTGTTAATAATAATTGATAAAAAAGATTCTTAAAACATACCTCTTTAAGGATACGTAAGGTAAGTCGTCTAGTACATCAGGGGAATCTGGCGATTCATCAAGTACATCCTACAACAAAAGGTAAGAGCATAATCGATTGTGAACTAAACTTCCAGTTGCTATAATGATTATTTTTTCGTCAGATACTTACAGTCTTATTAGCAGAATTATAATCTGGTGTCGGTGGAACGACAGCTATATTTGGTACAGGGGAATCTGATTGTGTGGAGGCTAAACTACTAGGCCTTGAGTTAATATTATTGAAAGAAGCTCCTGCTTTTCTTTTGAATGGTTCAACTCGCATTAGATGTGCAGCAGGGTTTATAGCAGAAAGTCCCATCAACATGAGAGGTCCTAACTCTGAATCTTCATCCGATAAAACGTCAGTCATATTTGTGTTTACGTCCTCAGTACTTTCACTTTTTTTACTAATATCTCCATTCATTTTTGTCATAGCTGATATACCCATTCTAGGTGATCTTCTAAGACCACGTTCTATTTTAAAATCATTGTCATCTTCGTTTATTGAATCATCATCTAAAAATATCGATGACGTTTTAAGACACGTGCCGACATTATCTCTTCTTGTTATAATGTTCATACCTAATACTTTATTGAGTACAAATTCAGCCTTTCTTCTTGTCATTTCTTCTTTTCTTAATGATGCTGGGGATGGATAATTTTGTTTTTTTGTTTTAGGCAAAGTAATATTTTCTACACACTTGACTTCGTTAATATATTTTTCTTGTGCAATTACGCACTGAACTTGGTTTGGTATATTAGAATTAGACATTCTTAAGTCATTGGAACTAGAGTTGAAAACCATAGAACTACAAGTTGTGTGGCTAGTTGACAGAGGACTGTTTCTGCTACTAGAAGTTGGACTAGGCGATACTATAGAGTGTTCTTTTCGTAATTCTAATTGGCTCTTTGTGTTACTTCGTGACATACTTGTGTTAGTAGTAGGGGAATCAGTCTTGAGATCGTATGACTTAGATTTCAGCATTCTTTGGCTTTGACTAATTGAATCAATAACTTTTAAAGCCGCTTTGGGGGCATCTTCTGGACGTATTCTGATAGCACCTTTACGTTCTAAATGACTAAAATATTTCTGTTTACGATTATCACAATTAGCGCTACAACTGCTTACAGAACTTTTGTTTGATTGAGAATTTTGGGGTGAGGGTTCAGTTTTCGGTTTGGGAGGTATCGGTGGTTCTTTTTGCGATATTAAGGGACTGTTTGGCTTAGACAGACATTTTTTATGACATTGTCTACATACTGGGATTGTATCTACCACAACTGGACTAGTTCGGACGGTGATCTGAAAAAATATTTAATGTAAAACTTACCTTGGATAATGTTTTAAGTGAAAAAATGAATAATGAAATTAAGAGTCACAACTTACTTGGCTACCAGAGTTGCTACTCTTAGAAGGGCTTTTGTCATTTTCTTTTTTTTCAACTGGAGTGGTATTTTTAGTTTCAACATTTTTATCTATAATATCTGCTACTTCTAATAAGTTCAGTTCTCGAGATCTTTTCCTAAGCTCTTCTACACTCCACATCTTAAAAACAAAATAATTTTCACTTTCAGTTATTTTAATTTAAAATTATAATCTGTAACATCTATTTTATACTTGTATATAGAACTCAATCACTAATTAACAAAGTATTTACAATTTTTGTTAATTTAAATATTTAAAATAAGATAAGAGGTTTATTTCATACGTACATAGGTAGCTTAATGGAGCTATAACATAAATTAAAATACGAAAAAAACCTTGTTATAAGATAAATTGGGAATGAGCTAGTAACAAGATATATCACAAATGTTTTTTTTTTATTATATCTTACAATATTCGGTATATTCTTACCTCCATGTCTGGTTCTGGCGGATCCAGTTCTTCCGCTTCTGGTAATTGTGTCATCCATCTTTGTAAATGCAAAGTAGAACCCCGACTTCGATTGCTTCGTACGCCATCTGTTGCTGGTCCAATAGCACCAGTTTGCGTTTCAGCTGAACTTCGACGCGTCTACAATAATAATATTACTACTTAGTGTATATGCCTTTGCGTATATATTTTCTTTTTATTTGCAACATTTTTCTTTCTTACCTTTGAGCAGTAATTGATAGATAGTATCTATGATATTTTGCCAGTGGTTGTTGGGATTTGACAATTTTGTAATAATATCAATTTATTATTTTAGTTCTTATAAGTAATTCAGATCCTAATACCAGATCCAAAAAGGTCTGTATAAGACAATTCAAACACAATAATTATACTTTGTGTCAAATAATTAAACTTGTTAGGGTACTTTTGTTTACGAATTCCCTCGATATAAAAAAATTCAAATAATAATAACAAAGTAGTTGTTTAGTAAAGAAATTAAGTATAGTTTCACCAAAATAAATTCATAAAAACTGGCATTTAATTAAAATTAAAGAACGAAATAAAACAAATTGTTATGTCAACATCGTAAAATTAAAACATTTTACGATCATGCGTTACTTAGAAAAATGGTAAGTTGTTATTTATGAAAATTTTGTATTTTAAGCAAATATTCGTTAGCGTCGCAAAATTGGGACCAAAGAAAAGATTAATTACTGATAAAATCACTTTATTTACCGATCATAGAAATATGCTCAGATCTAAACAAAACATCCAAATTTTATATAAGTCCAATATACGCCACAAAGAACCCAGAACAATAAGTAAAAGGCTTTCTCAAAATTATCTTTTTTATCAATATCTATCAAACTATTTTTACACAGCCAAAGACATCTAAAATTATGGATTCTAACTACCATAAAATTTTATAAAAAAAAATAGTTCCAATACAATGTGTATCCCGGAAAATAGGTTATGTGAACATTTTACGATGCCAGCGATTGCAAAACTACGCGAGTTTTAGAGCATTGTATATAACATGGGAACATTAAATGTATGCAAACTTTTTAACAAAAAGCATTAATTACGTTTACATTTCTAAACATCAACTACCATTTTTCACTGTAACACATCATATTTGAATGTGACACTATAAAAAGCGATGCATAAATAAAAATGATTAAGAGCAACTACGATGATGAATGAGTTGAATTTCTTATTTTTAAACTTATCGCCAAATATCCACATGACCTGTACAATTTGTAAAACTATGCACAGATACAACGAAAACCAGTATTAAATTGCATATAGGTGGTGTAGACAACATTTTCAATAATAAGTTATTAATTAGTGTTAAAAGGGACAAAGAATGTGTTATGAGTCAGTACTCCTCTTCAACATGAACGTCATTAGAAGGACGGAAGACTCGAGAAGCAAATACTATAAAACTATGAGTTTTGAGATCATATAAATATTAATTATAATTGGTACCCTATAGTTACATCTTTGACACTCAACCCTATAATACTGTAAAATTGTATAATGTTTACATACTTGTATGCTAATTAAAATGTACAACTTCCTTGTTTTAGAAAGGAAGTTAGTTTATTTTGAATCAATTTTTATTTTAACTATACCCTTCTATTAAATTTCAGTAAGTGTACATTTATTTCTACATAACACAAGCCAAAAATATTTTCACTCTTGGAAATATTGGTGTTTTGAAAATATATCTTTCATATTTTTTGACCACAACCTTAATTGTAAGCAAATTCAACAATCCCAACAAAGTTTACACAATCCTATAATTATTTTATTAATCAACTTTAAAAACTAGTTGGCATCTTTTGAGTCTATAGTTCGGTCAGACCTGTTAGGACAGTGAAAGGGATTTTTTAACAATTAGTTTGAAGTTGAATTAGAACCTTACATCCGGAGAAAACTAATATCTAGCTCCGGATCAGATTCTGCTGATCAAAGTTCCAAATATGCCGGAGGAGTGGGTCGTTCTGGAAGAGGAACTCGTGGTAAAAGGGGATCATCAGGTAAAAATATACATTCTTCGACCGCATGTTTATAAGATGGATCGACATCTATGTCAACTAATGCCAAATCTGCTTCAAATGATTCCCATCTACAAGGCGAAATTTCAGAATATTCTTCACCACCTTCTGGTGTTAGTAGAGCACTTGGAGATGCCGGTTCATCATTTTTAGCTATACTAGAAGTTGAAACAAAATGTGAAGAGAATGTTTGTGAATCAGCGGAAGAGAGGTTAGCAGAAGGAGTTTCAGGAGTAGGTGCTGTCCTCCAAACGGAACTCAAAGGTCCTCTTACTGGTTTTACGTGGTGTGTGTCTGAAATAGGCCTAACATCAAAACTGACGCGTACTTCTTTTTCTGGACGTTCTTCAACTAACATATTGAGATGGGAGCGGTATGAACTTGCCGGTAATAGGGCGAGACTTGAGTGTCGCTGTATGCTTGATGCTGATACCTGACGCTGCTGTGAGTCCAGTGTCGCGAGGCTAAATGTAAGCTGAGGATCTGGAGAGTCGAGAGGAGAACCAAGAGGAGTTCCTGACATTGTGATTGCGCGATATCTGGAAATAATAGGAAAATATAATCATAACAGGAAGTATATTAATGCTTTGAGGTGAGGTTTTTGAAAAATATTTTTTTAAAAGGAAATTTGAAATTCTATCGCTTGATTCGATACGAAAGTAGTGGTATATGGAAAAGAAAACGAGGAGCAAATCTAGAAAGAAAATATAAAGTTTGTAAAAATATAAAATTAGGAATATAAAGCAGTGTAAGAGTATTCTACTACTATTTATTTATATATAACATGAGGTTGTTATCATTAGTAAAACATGAGAAGACCAAATAAAGGTTCCCCATGTATAGAAGAAACACCGTCTGTTTTCCTGCAAAACCTCCAATTATAAAGAAAGGGTTTCCTTCAATTTTTATCTCTATATTTTACTTTATGCAGTTAACGTGTTTTTGGCGTTTTTTTTTCTTGATTTTAATAACAACCATACATATAAATGTTAAAATAATTTTAATTTATTATATTCTACAATCTGTATAGACGGCTCGTGGGAAAATTTACTTCAATCCAATACTTTTATAAAAATATACTTGTACTATCCATTTTATTGTCAAACAGTACAAATGTAAGTAAGTATTGCATAGAGAATTAAGGCTTAAGGTAATTTAGGTATTCTTACATTTGCCGTTGCAGCAAACTTTGCCAAACGGCTTTCAAGTCGGCGGAAGGCGCTCGCAGGACTATTGGACGTGACCGAGCTGGTGTTCGCGGAGCACAGGATACCAGTGGACTTTCGCCACCCGCACGACCCAATATCAGTCGGAATTCTGTCGCTAGAAATAAATCACTTTGGGTAGGACACGATCTTACTAAACATGAATTACATCGGATTGGGTAAAAAATCTAATAAAAAATAATTTTCGGTAGCAAATGTGAACTCTAGTGGTATTTTTTTTATAAAATAGCAAAAACGCAGATGACGCTCCTGATAGAAAGAGATAACCATCGCCTCCAAAAAAAGATGTTAATACCACGTACATAACTTTACCACCTATTTTAACCCTACAAATCGGAATACGTTAGTGAAAAAAGTTTTGCACTTCTAGCTAATCGGAACTATTTGAATTTCGAATGGTATATTTTTAAAACGTTGCAACCTTTTTTTTTTTTGGCATGGGCGTTAACAACTGCCATTCGTCAAGTTTAATGCAACCTTTTTAGTAATAAAAAAACAATTGGCGGGAAATGATTTGTCAATTGTTTTTTTATCACACATCAAAGTTCTACGTATGCAACGAAAATGGAATTAAGTCGAAAAGATTTTAGAGCGATGATTTTTTATGATTTTAAAAGTTCTCTTTCTCCGCAACACTGTGTCGCTCATCTTCAAAATGTTTTTGAGATAGAAGCACCTTGTTTGAGCACCGTAAGGCGATGGTTTGTTGAATTTGAGAGAGATCGAGTTTCTTTACATGACGAATTTCGTGAAAGACGGAATTATTTAAATTACGCAAAACTCATAGTGTGACCTACGTACAAAGCTATCGGGTTCAATAGTCGTTAAGATTGACAAATAGGAACAAGGATCAACACCTGTTTCTTCAGTCGACAAATCGGGAATTGTTGTAATTGATATATTGCTAGCTCTTACAATTACAAGTTAGTGAAAACTATTTGATGCAAACCAAATTACTAGATGCAATAATATAATAGTTAATTCTCATACATACTAATATTATTAATGCGAAAGTCTGTCTATCTGTAAAAATGGCAGGTGATCCACCATCTAAATCGCTATTCTGTCAGGCAATAAATACCGCCCCGTTGGTCGAGTGGTTAGCGACCCTGACTACGCAATCAACGGGGCTCGGGTTCGATCCCCGACAGGGACAAGCATTTGTGTGATGAGCATAAATGTTTGTATTTCCGGGCTTGGGTGTTTATTATATATATTCTAGTATTTATACATGTATTTCTATGTATTAGTATCGTTGACGTTTATCCATAACACAAGCAAATAATTTGCTTACTTTGGGGTTAGATCAGTAAGTGTAATTTGTCCCGTGAATATTTATTTATTATTATTATTTATTTATAGGTACAATTAGCCAAACTCGGTACTACTGTCGTGGTTGTTGGTTGGTAGAGTTGTGTGTTTTGCTGTATAGGAAAACCACGGCTTTGCATATTCCTGCTGCAATAAAATCAATGTACTATGTCATTGTCATGTTCGATATGGAGGTTAAAGTAGCCGGTACGTGCACAGTACGTGACAGTACCATCCATTATACCATTTTATTATACAACTATCTGTTGCCAGCGACTTCGTCCGCGCGGACTTCGTTTACTCCGGACAGCACCTCACCCGTAGGTGATAGCGTGATAATATGTAGGTATTATGTTGACCCGACCTGTTAGTAATATTCATGCCAAATTTGAAGTAAATCCATGCAGTACTTTATGAGTTTTCCCCGGACATACATACAGACAAATAGACAAAAATTCTAAAAACTATATTTTTGGCTTTGATATCGATTGTACATAGATCACGCCCCAAGTATTCTTTTAAAAAATAATCAATGTACAGTTTTGACTTTTCTACGATTTTATTATATGTATATATATATATATATAGATATTGTAAAAATCTCCAGGCCAAGCTAAACAAATATATGTGTTTAAAAAAATCTAATTACCTATTGAGTCATAAAATTCAAAATATTGTAATTTGTTTATTTTTTCCTTATTTGCTCTATAACAAAAACTCTTTATATCGAAACCCTTAAAATTTGTTATACTCACGAGTTTATACTGTATATTTATAAAAAACATTTTTTATCTATATCTAAAAATGGTATTTTTATTTTTTAATCTATTAAATGGATGTCAAAAACAAAAATTAATGGTTACTGTAGTTGTTTGGGGTATAATAGATGGCGTTCTAATAAAAAAAATATATTTATAAAACATCATGCACATTACAGAAAATATAAATTCTAAGTCATATATGTGTGAAGTAATCAATTGTTTTGTGATGACAGTTCCAAGTGTCTTATGGTACATTTCTTTACTACCTGCACTTTGGGGTGAAAAATATCTACTTCGCTTTCAACTGAGCGAGCAATATCGTTGATCATTCGTAAAGTACGCGAAACTTGAGTGTTGTTTGTTCTGGCCAAAGGCAAACAGAACAGGCGACTTATACGTACATTGTATTCCCTATCAGACACATTAAAAATATACGTTTCAGGATTGATGGCAAGCTAATATTGCCTGACAATATACGCCAAACAAAAAAAACAATAGTGTTACATTTCTTCGCAACAATAGCGTGTCAAAACTCGTCATACCGAAAATATACAGAAGGGTAGAGACGCGGATAGTATCCATACATTTTTTAAAAAGACAGCGCAAAAATAGTCTTTGCTTCTTTTCTATCCTAAGCACATAACTAGTTTCTGTTGGGCGCAGGCTATTGCACTATACTCCAATCTACTTTGCACATACGCGTTATATAGTATTTTAATGGTGCTTGGATCCCTAAATTCTTGTGACTGCTGTAATCGGTAATACCTACCCTAAAGTCATTTCAACTGTCAATTACAACTGATATTAGATAATTGTTAATTTATCTTACCTTTTTTCCTAATATTAAACTGTGCTTCAGATATAGTAGCCAGTGCAACCGGCTCTTCAGTCACAAAAAGCACTCGATCCCGAGATACGGTGGCAAATAGCAGTAGGTCTGTGAATAATAGCGCCCAGTACGGCCTTATTGTCCGTCCCTCCACCCTTGATAATTCACCACCAAAAATCCATTGCCGACCACCTGTACTTAGAACGAATGGCTGAAAATAAGGCAAGTACTTAGTATATATGTACGTTTAAGTGACATACAATTGAGAACATCATTATCTCTTTGTATCTTAGGATGGCAAACAAGCAGGTTGCTCTCCTAACGGAAAGAGAGATTTATTGCCTATACAAACAAATTTTCTTAATATTGCATTGCTATCCGTTTGATAGCATAATTTTACTGGCTATATTATCTTCCAAAGCACAACACAACAATGACAACTGTTGTGATAACCTTTGATGATATTGAGGCAGGGTAAAAAAAGCAGCGGTACCAATTCCGCCTGAGAACGTTAGTGGCATGTATAGGCAATCGTTTGCCTGTTACGAACGGCCTGGCAGATGGTCTGCTCATGCTTGATCTAGGATGTAAAGTTTCATGTGTAAATTTTAGACTACCTTACATTTCTCCAAGTTGGGGCACAATTGGCACGCAATTCTCCTCCGAAATTTTTTGGAGAATTATTTATTCATAATATTATATAAACTTAAATGAACTGGGAAAAAGTTGGGAAAATCTCTTAATTCCGAATAGCTCAAAAAACAATATTTATATATAAAAAAAATTTATTATATATAAAAGTTTTATTACAATTCTTTTCGTGAATATTTTGAATTTCTGTATGCATAATCCTAATATTATTATAATCCTAATATTAGTAATAATGTGATTCATAAAAAAGATTTAAAAAAACTGCTTTGTTGATTTTTTGTGATTCTTCTAAATTTAAACAAATAATACATTATTATTTTGCCGCACTCAAACTAAAATGCCGTTATAGGTACAACATTCTGCTGATACAATTTTTTTGAAGTCCACTTGATTAAGATAAAAATTTCCTGCGATCTGTTTTTTCTAGTATTTCGTTATCTCTTTTAATTTTGTAATAAGCATTTACCTATATGCTAGTCAAACAGATTGATAGATTTTTTTTTCTGGTCTTTGGGCCTAATTAAAGCCCATTTAGGGCTATAAAAAACTTAATTTGTCGGGATATTGGATAACAGCATTTAAACCTAACGACGGTACAATTGTTTTTCTGTTTTTAATGTGCATGAGATAGCTGCGGGGTCTCCTCATAATGGCATATCTTATTATATAGGCATATATTATCTTAAAAGGAGCGCCACAGTAAAACCACAGTTTAAATTGCAATTACTTTAAGTTACGAATATAAACGATTATTCTTATTATATAGTTACCTTACATCTAGTGAACACGAGCCTACTCTCAAGATCAGCAACAGACAGCAAAGGTTTCCCGTCCCCAGCCAGCCCCATCAAGCCTGAACCGGCGGTTACGTCTTGATACCCACTCTGAAAAACAATACTATAATCATATTGAGTTTAAATACAATAATGTTATGGCTCAAGAAGAATATTTCTTAAGTTTTTTTCATCTCATTGAATAGCAAGCAAGCAGATGGCTCTCCTGATGGCAAGAGACAACCATGACCTGTAGTCACCATAAATGTTATTGGTGCGTTAATATGCGTGTGATGGGATAGTTATGCCACATGCGCAAGTTTACTGGCTTAATGTATTTTTAATTTTATAAAAAGATCATTCAAACAAGGAGATGGTTCTCCTGATAATAAGATATCGCACTGTAAACTCTGAAGCTTTACCCGTTTTATCAGGTGTCTTTCCATTAGATTTAGAAATTCAGCGTCAGGCTTCAATGTACTATAACTCTCAAACAAAAATACGTCGCCTTTTTAATATCGTGACGGATGTTACTAATGAATTAACAAATGAATGGCAGTCGCGTTGGTGCTGCTCAACCAAAGGACAGCATTTATATAAGTTTTTCCCTTGCGTCCGTGAACGATTAAGTAAAACGTGGATATAAACAGATCATTGTATTGCACAGTTCCTTACTAGTGATGCCTTACCATCACTAGTAAGGAACTGTGCAATAAAATTTTAAAGCTAGATTGTTCTCGTTCAAATTAGTTCCTTCTCTTTTTTGCGAATGCTCCACTATAAACTATAAATATGAACAAACTGCACATTATATTCTTTGGGAGTGTAATCTCTGGCAAAACGAACGTAACCAAATGCGTGATAGTATACGATGTATATCCGGGGTAATCTACTATTCCGACCTTGTAGCAACACGTGGGAATTGCCGAGCCTTCAAGCGATTTTGTCATACGTACTACTGGAAGCAGAATTAATCAGGCCAATTTCGTAGGACCTCAAATACCTAAATTACCGTGGTGCAATAGCAATCAGGCTTAACCTGATTGTAAACGTCTCATTTCTTAGCAGTTTTTTTTGCTTTATCTTTACGCTGTCTCCTGCTGTAAAGGGGAGGGAAACTCGATGTATTTTCCTACTCCTCCTATACACTTCTGATTAAATTCGATGCGGGTCCCAAGACAGCTTAGCTTTTCCCCCAGGACACCCTGAGCTCGCAACTAAGTGGTTATCAGGACGGTTGCCGCTGTTCATTCTGGTTTACAGAAGTTACAGTGGTGGGAACGAGAGATGGGCCCATTGATAATAAGATATAACTACCGCTTATTGGTGCGTTGAGTTGGAATGCCACATACATACATTTACCTGCTACCTTACCCTCCAAAACGGAAACCAAAAGTGATAAGTTCTTACGCTTAACAGCAGTAATATGTGAGGCGGTGGGTAGTAAGGCGGCGGTACCACACCCGGCGATATTAAAAAACTCTACCATTTAGTTAGTCACAATGTTAGTTACTAGCAATAACGCAGTTAAGCTATTATTTTAAATGGGGGCTTCAACCAAAAATAAACCCTTGCATGTGGCATTAGCTTCTAAATCAGAACATTAGCATTAATGCTATTGTGGTAAAAATTCGTAAAGCGATAGTACGGACCTCGGGCAAAAAGTTCCGTTACGTTAGTTAGTAGTCACGATGGTATTGACTGACCGATGATAACGAACTGCTTGGCAGAATGGCAGATGAGCTATTCTTCAAACTTACAAATCTTCAAAGTAGTCCAATTTCATGAAAAAATTGGCAAGAGTCTAACGTATTCCTGATCAATGATTCTTTTTTAAATATAAAATAAGTCATCCATCCCATTTGACCGTTGGTTGAGTGGTTATAACTCTGACTACGCAATCGACTGGGTTCGGATTCGATTCTCTACAGGGACAAAGATTTTTGTGATGACCTGAAATGTTTGTATATCTGGGCTTGGGTGTTTGTAAAATATATTTCGGTATCTATATATTTCTATGTATAGTATCATTGATACTCATATCACAAGCAAGTATTTTGCTTACTTCGAGGTTAGATCCATTCGTGTAATTTGTCCAGAGTTATCTCCTTGATTTACATTTTTATTTATTTAAAATTGTTATTTCACGTTGTTTAAATATACATTATAAGAATTAATATAAAATAGTAGCTTTTCTGACGGCATAAAGCTAGGTCGCCGGTGATCAGGATGAGAATAAAAGAAACCTCCTCACAATACGTGCCGTTACTAACACTGCCCGTCTTTTGTATCTGGTCTTTAATCCAGTTTTATGGCGAAAGTCTCCTTAGATATTGGTTAAAAGTCTTGACTCAAGACTGTTTACTGTAAGACCATTTACAGAAACGAATATCGGAAAAATCGACTTCGCATGTCGGTAGTCTCGTGATTAACTCACACATCTTACATCTAGATAGTTATTCTTTTTCTGCTTCCGCGAATTTATTGTCATGCGGAACTGTGATATCAACTACTATTAACAACTATTATTAAATAATGCAATACCTGTAATTGTTCTACAATAACTTGAAGCTGCTTCTTTTCCAACTGGTCATATGGGCCCGCCCCGTTACTACTAGCAGCAGCTCGCATCAATCGAAGAAGTTCTCTGAACTGCTCCAAGGGTTTGTGAATGAGAGACGTGATGTCCGGTCTTCTTCGAGGAATAGGAGGACTTGTACAAAACCTTGAGAAAGCTCCACTTGAGTCTTTTGATTTTTTGACCTAAAACATTAAAAAATAATCAATCAAATAGAATATATTGTTGGATACGCAGACATAATTATGAAACTTAATAATCTATATATATAAAAGGCAAAAGTGACTGATTGAGGTATCAACGCACAGGCCAAACCCTTGAGGCTAGAAACTTGAAATTTCGCACACGTATTTCTTTTATGATGTAGGCATTCACTAAGGAAGGATTTTACAAAATTCAACCCCAAAGGGGGCAAAATAGGACATAAACGTTTGTATGAAACTTTTTATTCCTTGGACATATTTGCATGAAATTTCGTATGAATTGAATACAAAGAAAAATAATGAATTACGTGTTTAAGCGTTTTTCAAAATTCGATACCTATGTGGGTAAAATAAGTTCTAAAGTAAAAATGCGCGAGCGAAGCCGCAGGTAACAGCTAGTATATTTACACTTGAGAGTTTAAACTTGAGTGCGCTCGCATTCAATTGACATTCAGTTTTGTAATTTAGTCTTTAATTCATCTATGCTAAGTAATTACTTGGGAAATATATTGCACTATCTAGCCCGCAGTTATATCACTTAACATTTGCAACCCGCCAGCGATCATCATTGTCTCTTAAATGTAATGAAAAAACCAACAAAAACGTTGCCAATTGCTTGCTGGTCACTGGAGGTACCTTTTTATATATCATAAAATAGCAAACAAGCAGATGGGTCTCCCGATGGAAAGAGTCAACTATCGCCTATTATAGACACCAAAAGTGTTATTGTTGTATTGCTATCTAGTGACGAGGTCTAATGTCACATGCATACGTTTACCGGCTACCTTGCTCTCCAAACCGGAACACGACAGTGACAAGCACTGACGCTATTGCGGCAGAAATAGGTAAGGCGGTGGTATCAGACCCGGGCGAGTCAATGCAAAACTTTACCACCCAGTAGCCACGATGGTAGTGACTCATATAAGCAATCGGTGGCCTTTTAGGACCTGCCTGGCAGAATGGCAGTTGGCCTATTCTTCAAAGGAGCCCGGGATCAACACGCGAAAAATTTCTTAAACATTCAAGCAGCAACGATTGTCACTAATATACAAAACTATTATGTGCCTTGCAATAACTAAGCATTTATAATAATTGCGCATTGCGAGATACGTAATAACCCCATTGAGCAGCTTTGCCCGTTAAAGCGCCTGCTACATGGACGACATCTAACATTAACATGGCGTTCATATAGTGTTTCGTACAAATTTTATCCCCTATTTCAGCTTCTTATAGATTGATTTTTGAAAAACGTTAGCCTGTGTTTGAGCCTGGATCTTCAACTATCTTCATGACAAATTTCATTAAAATCGATTCAGTATTTTAACCGCGAAAGTGTAACAGACAGACAAACTTTAGCACTTATAATTTTACGCAGCTTCGCGTCGATATAGTTTTTTATACAAACTTTATTTTAGCCCCTTATTGGTTTAGCCCCTTATTTGTGTAATTGAAATAATATTGATAAAAACTTTAAAAACAACAAAGAGAAATATCGACACGCAGGAAATGAACCTGCGACCCTCTTCCTAAAGCCGGGCGCTCTACCACTGAGCTAGTCGACAGGCTCGATGTGGCGAAATTATTCTTTGCTGTATGATTATGGGTTAAATTTGTTTTTAAAAGTAAAGCTATGTTTGACCCCGGATCTTTAAATATCTTGATGCCAAGTTGCATTTAAATTTATTCAGCAGTTAAGCCATTAAAGAGTAGCAAAAAGACAGACTTTTTGCTTTTATAATGTTAGTATGGAAGTATGGACAATAAGTAAAAGAATTTTTGGAAAGAGTAGCCTAGGTTCATCCCAAGAATTTAATCGCTTTATGAAATTTTATTACAATCGGCCCAGCGGTTTGGCTGTGATAACGTCACATACACACAGACAGAGTTAGTTTCGCCTTTATAATATTAGCATGGATAATATAATTATATTTAGTATGTGTTTAACTACTTCCAAAACAAGTATTTTTTTAATTATTTCTTTGTCAATTATAAAATTATCCATGTTGAAATTTAAAAACAAGCAATCCTCCAAAGACTAAAAAACGAAATAAAATTTCAATTCGTGTTTTTTGTCAAATCTACACTTCGCTTAAGCTTTCTAGAAAAAAAATTGATCCGACTGGATTTGAACCATCAACCATCTTGCTTTAAAAACAGGTAAAAAGTTTTTAGTTTTCCCTAGAACGTGATCAGTGCTAAAACACTTATATGGTTCTCATGTGGACTTTGCGTTTTGAATCTTTATCAATAATTGAAATAGTTTTGTAATACCCACCAGTACACAGTCTGCTCTTTTCAGTCCAAGGCAGTATTTTTTATAAAGGCTAAGGAACACAGGCGTTTTTTGTAAATATACTGCTACCACCGTTGACGTCTGAATTTCACCGTCGTCTTGAACTACTTGGTCCAATATGTCTTCTGATAACCGATAGATCTAGAACATACGTATATTTTATAGCATATAATTATGACAAATCCAAATAGTTGGTTTGATTTTTTTTTGTTTTCTTCTTCTATATTATAAGATAGCGGTTAGATAAGAAGAAGAAGATAGCTTTCCTGATGTAAGGGCAACCATCGCATGTAGACACCAAAGATGTTAATGGTATGTTGTTATTCATGTGCTGGGGTGTTAATACCACCTGTGAGTTCATCGGTTACCTTACCCTCTAAACTGGAATATGACAATGGCAACTCATATCACGATGGTAGTAACATGTATGATGGCTATACGTATTACTACTATTGTGACTACTAGTTGGTAGAGTTCCTCATCGTCTCGCTCGGGCCCGATCCACCATCTCACCTATTGCTATCGCAATAGCGTCGGTAAGTGTAACTGTCATATTCTGTTTTGGAGATTAAGGTGGCAACGTTCCATTAACATCGTTGGTGCCTATAGGCGGTTAGCTGCAGCATGCAGCACGCTGCATTATAACATTTTTTTGTGAATCCCGCGGGATCACCATTTTTCCCGGGATAAAAAGTAGCCTATGTGCTTTTCTAGGTCATTACCAATCAAATTCGTTCAGTAGTTTTTGCGTGATTAAGTAACAAACATCCATCCAAACATCCAAACTTTTGCATTTATAATATTATATATAGAATATAGATTATTGTCACTTTCCATCAGGTGAACCATCTGATTGTTTGCTATCTTATGACATAAAAAGCTGGAGTTTGATTGCGAGAATCGCATCGATTATCACTTCGACTATCGTTTAGTTGTTTAGGTTTTATTTTGGATTTGTAATGGGGTATTTTCTTTATCTTGGCCCTCTGCTCAGAAATGGATTAAGATCATCCATGATTTAGGAACTTTGATAATTTTATTAATGTAAATATGGGTGAAGGAGTCATTACTTCATTACATACTTATAGCCCAGAGAACGAGGTTGCCTTGCAAATTGTTTTTTTTTATATCATAAATAAAGACAGCAAACTTGATATAACAAAAATGTTCTCTTGACGGTTGTCTCTTGGAAATAGACAACCATCGTCGATAGCCACCAAAGATGTAAATGGTACGTTGGTATCCGTGTGGCGCGATGGTAATGCCATTATTTTACCGGCTACCTTACCTTCCAAACCGGAACACGTCGGTGACAAGTATTGATGGTTTTGCGGCAACAATAGGTAAGGTGTAGAAATGAGACTTACAATCAGGTTAAGCCTGATTGTAAAAGTCTCATTTCGGAACATTTTTATGCTTTTAACATTTTGCTGTCTCCTGCTAAAAAGGGAGGGAAACAGGACGTATTTTCCTACTCCTCCTATATACTTCTGATTAATTTCGTTGCGGGTTCCAAGACAGCTTAGCTTTTCCCCAGGGCACCCTGAGCTCGCAACTCAGTGGTTATCAGGACGGTTGCCGCTGTTGATTCTGGTTTACAGAAGTTACAGTGGTGGGAACGAGAGGTGGGCCCATTGCCCTTTAAAAAATTGGTAAGGTGGTGATATCAAAAACCGAGTGAGACGTTGCAAAACTCTATCACCTAATAGTCACGATGTCAGTGACAATAATAGCCAATCGTTCGTCTATAACAAACTGCCTGGTGAAATGGCATTTGCTACTTAGTAAGTGCAAAATTCTCCTCGTTCAGGTACATCTCAGGAATACTATCTACAGAAACCTCCTTCCTCTTTGCCTCGTACTACTCTTTTTTGGAATCAACTACCTGTGGGGGTGTTTTCGAATAGATATAACTTGGAGACCTTCAAGAAATAGCTTACTTATCCTTAAAAAGTCGGCAACGCAATTGCAAGACCTCTAGTATTGCAGATGTCTATGGCCGGTGGTGATCAAGTGCACCTCCTGCTCGTTTGCTCCCTCGTCTATAAAAAAAACTTTAATATTATACTTTATGTAAATGTCAGTGAAAAAGTCATTAGACCTTTATAATTTCTTGAAATGGGTCACCTATCATTCGTAGTTATTTAAAATCAAATTCTTATCATTTAGTTGCATCTCGGGAATGCAATTAACTTGTGATTTTATTTTTACCTATAATATAATTATTATCATATCCCCAACATACCTCTTCAATATTTTGAAATAATAGCTGATGTTCACTATTGATGATTAGATCTAGTCTGTCTGCCAACGGTGATACAAATCGAACGAGTCCGAACTGAAGGCATGTTGCATAATGTTGTTCTCTTGCTACGACTGCTAGAAGTGCGCGCTTTCGACCATCCCCTGTAATACTTGTTGCCTGCAGAAAACAATATTTTTTAAAGAAATATCGTCTAGTTGCAGAAGTGAACCTTATATAAGGTTATTACCTTATATATCTTTATAATAGGTGAACATATTTTAACAAAGCGTACGTCTAACCAAGGATATCCAGCTAAAAAAGAACTTGATTCAATGGACTAAAAATTTTCGATTTTTACGAATAAAATAATTTTGTCTCATATTGTTAGGCGTTAAGACGCCTTTCTGCATGAAATAATCCACTTTCAAAGCAAGACTGAGCAGTAAGGTAAATAACCAAAAAGTGGACTATCTTATGCAGAAAGACGTAAATCGTTATGAGACAAAGTTATTTTATTCGTAAAAATCAAGAAGTTTTAGTCCTTTGAATCACATTCTTTTTGTCTGAATATATTTGGTTAGCCGTACTGAACCTTGTGTGAAAATATTTTCATCTATTTTGGAAGGACTTTACATAAGTGGATCCAAGAGCGTATCCAGCGTTATGGGCACGGTGGGCATATTCACAACCTTAGTTGAGGTCGATATGATGAATTATGATGAATTATATTGATATAAATTTCTGTTTGTTTATATATACATAAATATTTTTTAGCTTTTTTTTCTATTTGTATACAGTATTAACAATACCTATAGCTTCTTTGCGTCAATTCATAATGTGTATTAATAAATTTATATAGCTGTACATACCTATAATATGTTTTCATACGGTCTTATGTTTTTAATATAAGTATTATATTTTAATAGTTATGTTTAATAGTTATGTTTAGTATTATGAGAATGCGATGGTATGTCTTATTAATAATTAAATAAATAACATCAGCATAATTCAACATATTATCCAATATTTAATTTTATTTTGTAAAGATAATAATTAATATGCATGAAATGGTAGACTATGAAAGAAAATATAAGTATAAGACATAAACAAAAACAAAACACAAAGATTTTCTGAAAGGAAATGAGGATCGTTTATTTAATAATTTTAATTTAATACAAAAATTATTTTAGTTAAACAAAAATCGATTTTAATGCAACTGCAAGACCTCTAGTATTGTGGATGTCCATGGGCGGCGGTGATCACTTACCATCAGGTGCATCACGTGCTCGTTTGCCCCTTCTTATATACAAAAAAAGATATCTACTCATGTGGTAATATTCAAAACATATTGTCACCATACGGGCGACAGACGCACGCCTTGACTTCAACGTGCCGCGGCCCGCGATTTGTAAACAGTGAACTCCGATATTTTTTTAATCTTCCGAAGCAAACTAGGAACCCGTATAGTTTCGCTATGTTCGTCCGTCCCCAGTTTGGCGCTGAGATCCTTAGAACTTAGTACTAGAAAGCTGTAATTTGGCATGAATAAACATATTTTAAAGTAAAGTTCTTATTTAATACAAAAGCCGAAACTAGTTTGCTCAGAATCAGCAGTAAAATCGGTTGCTGAAGTTTTGAGATATGTTACTTAGCTGCAGCGTGCAGTCTGCTGCATTATTAAAGTTTTAGGAGAATCCCACGAGATCACCTATGTGCTATCCCAGGTCATCATCTACCTGTGTGTCAAATTTCGTTCAAATCCGTTCAATAGTTTTTGCATGATTGAGTAACAAACATCTATCCACCCAAACATCCAAACATTTGCATTTATAATACTAGCTGCAGTGTGCATCCAGCTGCATTATAAAAGTTTTTGCCGAATCCCGCGGGATATCATATTTTTCCGGGAAAAGAAGTAGCCAATGTGCTATTCCAGGTCATCATCTACCTGTGTGTCAAATTTCATTCAAATCCGTTCAGTAGTTTTTGTATGATTGAGTAACAAACATCCATCCGTCCATCCAAACTTTCCCTTTTTTAATATAAATGTATATTTTATCTCAAAAATGTATAAATTTTATTTATGTAAACACACTAGCACGTTTTAAAAATTTTCTTTATTTACCTAATTATTATTCTTCGTTTGAATCACCAAAGTTCTTACCACTGAACAATTCTGACAATCCAAAGTCTGTTAGTGTGATAGAAAATGTTATCATCACATGTTTATTATAATATTCTCGGGCGGTCAGATTCACTGAAGCATAGGGTGACATTAACTGCGCGTCGTCATTGACTATATATATATATATATATATATATATATATATATATATATATATATATATATATATATATATATATATATATATATATATATATATATATATATATATAGGGATCTCGGAATCGGCTCCAACGATTTTCATGAAAGTCACAAATTAGGGGTTTTTCGGGTCAAGGAATCGATTTATCAAGGTGCCAGGTCCAAGAAAAGCTCGATTCTCAAGATATGGGTATATGAAAAACCGAGCAAAGCTCGGTCAACCAGGTACAGAAAAAAAAATTATTTATTCTATAGGAATCGATTTATCAAGGTTCCAGGTCCAAGAAAAGCTCAAAAGCTCAAAAATTCAGACCAAGGCAGAAACTTTGAATCTAATATATTCCAGGAAATGTGTAAATTATAAGGAGTGTACAAAACAAGAACTACACCTTATCACCCGCAATCTGATGGAATGGTCGAACGATTTAACCAAACTTTGGAAAGACACTTAGCCAACCAAGAAGATCACCAAAAGGACTGGGATAAATACATACCTCTGTTCTTACTGGCTTACCGAATAGCGGAACACGAAAGCATAAAAGTGACGCCAGCCTATGCCAACTTCGGCAGACAGTTACGTATACCAGCAGACTTACTGACTGGAGGCCCGCCGCCGAATGCAGAGACCCAAAGAAGTATACCGGAATATGTTGAAGACATTCGTGAGAGGTTACGTGATGTACACTCGTTAATAAGTGAAAATGCATTGGAATCAAGTCAGCGGATGAAGACAAGATACGACCGAAACGCCAATCATCGAGGTTTCCAGGAAGGATCTCTTGTTTGGTTACAAAATTCGGTTCGACAAAAAGGAAAATCACCTAAGTTACAGCGACGTTGGGATGGGCCATACAAAGTAATCACACGGATCAATGACGTAACCTACCGAGTGCAGAAGCAACCAAGAGGGACCATGAAGATTGTTCACGTTGATCGATTAGCCATCTATAATGGAAGTAATGGTGTTCGGGACGAACATAACTAAGAGGGGGGTAGTGTTACGAATAATCTAGAAGCGTGTAGAGTTGGAGCGCGGGCGCGCTAACTATCTAGAAATAAAAGAAAGAGATAGCTACTCCTATTGAGAAACAAATAATTGACCTGGGCTATGCCATAATGGACTTTGTGGGATATGGCATAAGGTTGAAAGTAGCGTGTACTAGGATTTATGACTCATAATATGTTTACGATAAGAAGTGATTCATTGTTTCCCGATACATTTAGATTTTTCTGGATCTAGCTAGGACTTTACCCTGCCTATAAATAGAGAGGTGTTGACAAACACTGTGCAGTTTTTATCAAGCGATCGAGAGCGATATACCAAGTGACCAGTGCGAAGCGAGAAGTGTTTTATTGTGTAGTGTTCTAAATTCAGTGATAGTACAGCAAGTGACTAGGGTATAAAGTGTATTTTAGTATTACGTTGTGTTGTGTTGTGTAAATACACGGATTTAATATAAGTGGTGTTTTCTTACAATTACGAACCCGAGTACGTAACAATATATTCGCCTCTCTGGTCTAGTTAGTGGTCAAGTATCGGTGTTTAATACATGAAGTCCCGATCGGGTAAATTAAAAATGTGTTATTTTCAGTTTTCGGATAAAAATAATGTTGCCCAGGATTGAATAAATGCCCTGTTGGCGATAGACTTGCCATCTATCACATTGCGGGACTAAGTATTTTCGTCTATTGTAGGTGCACTAGTTTTACCTCGGCTTACCACTTCGGGGATACGGGCATGAGGATAGTTTTGGTTACATATTGTTCTTAACTGTTATATCTTATCGAGAGGATTCTTTAATGTCAAATATACTGATACTGAAGCAGGGTTTTCAGTACACGATTCTGATTCCGAATATGTAAAAGATAGGTAGGTACTTAAATTTACCTAATAATCAAAAAAAAATATTTGTATATGATTTGCCGTCGCGGTACGGATAACCGTTGGCCTATCTCCCTCGTGATTACATTTTTTTAATATAACAATACAAATTTTTGTGAGGTTTACAATGTAGGTAATCAATATTATTATCTTTATAGGCACCTCGCGTACTAGACGACCACGACCAGTGGCCGCAATGAAAAAATTAACAATTAAATTATAGAAACAAATGAAGTTAGAATTATTTTTTTGAGAAAAAACGTATCTTAAAACCGTAATATATATGAACGATAATGCTTTTTTAAATAGTATCATCACATCCCGGTTTCTTAGGTAGGTAGGTAGAGTAAACCGAACATCTATAGTTCCCCGTTTTCTCCTTCCTTTCAACCTTCATGGTATTGTCCATTGGCGATATAAGTGGTTATCCCCATCAAATGATAACATTTATCGATTATTTCATTTAAAAAGGTTTTTTTATAATAAGCAAAATACACAAGTTTTTCGCCGCTGTCTAATTGAAAGCAGTCTAAACCAGTTCGAAAATTAGAAACATGATTTTTTCAAAGCATAGATGGAACAAATGCATAGGTTCTACAACCACTTAAGCTTGTGTATTAGGTCTTCAGTTGCACCAGGGTAAGAAGAACCAGCGTAATCTAAAACGTGGAGAATGAGGGTATCCATTAACATGACTTTAGTATTAACAGCTAGAAAATTTTGAAACGATTTAATGGAATAAAATGCATGATACACTTTACTGCTTAAATTATTGATATGAGAGTTCCAGGAAATGTAGGAATTGAAAATTATTTCAGGGCTGGAAGCATAGGAGATGAAATACATAGGCATGTTATTATACTTTAAAGTGGGAATATAACTGCTATTTTTGGTCGACTATTAAAACTTAGAGCTCCAGATTTAATTGAGTTTACCGCAGGACCAAAAGGCTTAGGTAACCTGTATGTTTCGTCCAAATCGTCGTTCATTTCCCTGATTTCTTCCGCTTTATTTGCAATACGAAAGTGACGATATAGCTAGAGATTGTCAGCATGAAGATGAAAATTTGACTTAATTATAGAAGAAATAGTATTGATAACGAACCCGAAAACGAGAAACTTGCGGAACACCTGCATTTACGTCAATCCAGTCAGACTAAAGTTCACTAGAAATTATACTTTGTGATCGGCAAGGAGATAAGATCTAAACCATGCACTGCGATTTATATTGTATATGTCGTGGCCAAATCGTAAAATTGCCCACAATGGCTCGAGATTTTCATGAAATGGTTGAGTTTCATATCTGGCCAACTAAAATTAGCTTAATCGGTAAATCGTTAACATTTCTCGATTTTATCGGCCACGATTGGCCGTATCGTGAAAATTAGATGTCGGTCGACCGATAAACGATTTTTTATCATTGATCTGATCAAGAACAGTCGAAATTTTTCGTGAAATGCCACCAGTTTTTGAAATTCTCAAGCATTTCATGATGTGGGCAACTCTGCGACCTTTTATATTTATCAATAACACAATTCCTGCATAATACAATATCTTCACTAAAGTTGAGCTATTTGCCTTTGCCACCTTGCTCAAGACAAGGCATGCAAGTCAGTAGCATGAATGGTGCTCAGGTGTCCTAATTTGCTACTAATTCTCTTAGGTCCGCTAGGGTACTCCCTGCGACATTTCATATCGTGTCTTTCCTTTGCCAAGCTAGGGCACTTTTTTTAAAGAAAAGGGGGCAAACGGACAGAAGGCTCACCTGATGGTAAGTGATCACCGCCGCCTATGGACAACCACACTAACAGAAGATTTGCAGTTGCGTTGCCCGGCCTTTTAAGAAAGAGTAGGCTCTTTTCTTGAAGGTCCCTAAATCGTATCCGCTTGGAAAAACCCCTGCCGGTAATTGGTTCCACAGAGGAATAGTGCGAGGAAAAAAGTGCCTCGAGAAATGCCAGTTGTAGATTTCCAGACATCGAGATGGTGAGGATGAAATTTTGAATTTTGTCGTGATGTTCGTTGCGGATATCTCTCTTAAAGGATATGCACCACGCGGTATTCGTTAAGTGCAGCACAGTTAGGTAAAATAAAAAATAAACGAAACATCAGGTATATAGAATAAATTCTCATTTAATTCAAAAATTAAAAGTGGAGGAAAAAATTAAACAAAAATAAAAAGCAATAAATTTATTTGCACTTAATATTCAAAAACATAAATTAGAAGAAAACGAAATAATTATAACAGGAACCAATTCTCTTAAATCATATGAATTAAAGACAATTAAAAAACTAAAATAGTGTTTATACAAAATAAACAAAAAAAAATTAAAATAACATGAAAATTGAATTGGTATACACTTACGATCTAATTGCAAAATAACACACAAGAGTCTATGACAAAATAAATTAAACAAAAATAACAAATAAATATAAACAAAAACATATCTTAAACGTAACGATTCCCCTTTAAACATTATGTTATGATAATGTTTTATTAATATACAATTTGGTTAAATCATGACATAGCATTATGTTATATGTGATAACATTTATTAAAGTTATTATATGAGAGAGACGTCTAAGTTAAGCAAACGTAAGGTAATGGAATGTATTGTGAAGTTTTTTACCACTAAATCAAATTCTATTTACAGAACAACCTACTTTACAATGTAAGAAATAAAAGCACGCATAATTTAGATTAGAAGATATAATTTTGAACTATGTCCCGAAGAACTAGGTCTACACTAGCACCATATCGTTAAAATTCGATTTTTCTTCGTTATGTCAAACTTAAGTTAATTTTTCTCAATGATGACTAGTACAAGAATTTGAAATAATTGGACAGGTTGACTTATATCTATGAATAATGTGAATATATACAACCAAATTTCGCCAAATGTAAAGAAATAAACCTAAACAAGTTTTTAAAAATAAAGCATATCTCAAAACTCGTGCAAAAGAACGCATTGGATGTTCTAAGTGTATGAATATATTATAGGCAATGTCTCCTCTAAATAATTTTTTGATGGTAAGAGATATCGGCCACTAATAGACATCCAAAAGTTATCCTCGTGTGTCATAAGCCTGCAAGTTAATACATTGTCTAAGCTGGAATTTTTTTCTATAAACTTTAATGATTATAAAATACAATCTGCAGGGACTGTATTTTTTTATATCAGAAGATAGCAAACAAGAAGATGGCTCTCCTGATGGAAGGAGAAACCACCGCCTATAAACACCAAAGATGTTAATGGTGCGTTGCTATCCGTGTGGCGGGATGGCGATGCCACATGCATAAGTCTACCGGCTACCTTACCCTCCAAACCGGAACATAACAATGACAAGCATTGACGCTATTGCGGCAGGTAAGGTAAGGCAGTGGTACCAAACTGTGGTATCTGCCGATAGCTGGTTCCACACAGGAGTAGTGGATTTCCAGACATCGAGATGGTGAGGATGAAACTTTGAATTTTGTCGCGATGTCCGATAGTGAAATTCAGCGGTAGGAATTAATCTCAAGGGGCCGTTCATAAAATACGTTCACATACAAGGGGAGGGGGGGGGGGTCTGGCTGAGTGTGACAAGATGTGACAAGGGGGGACGGGGGGTGACGTTCGCCGTTTATTATTTTTTGACATGAGCGCTAGCTCTGTGGCGCGACTCTAGCGGCGTTGCGATCCGTCACAACGGGTTTCTTTGTTTTTCCAATACTTGAGACAGTAACGTTTCCACGTACCCTGCATAATAACTAAATAAATATTTTTAATTTTCAGAATTTGTGTACTATAATTTAGAATTTATCATACTCAGCAGGGGGGGGGGGTCTTAGTTTTTGATACGAAATATTTCTAGGGGGGGTCACAAAAAGTGTGACACAGCGTGACAATGGGGGGGAGGGGGTCAAAAAAGCTGATTTTAGTGTGACGTATTTTATGAACGGCCCCCAACAGTTCCTCGGAACATTCCTCATGATAGAGCCGAAAGAAGATCAAATTAATGTAGAGCCGAAAGAAGATCAAATTCAAATTATATTGGATTGAATGGTAAATAATCAAATTCACTAGTTACAGTTTTGTCAAAGTATATTTTCACAGTTTCAGAACTAGATAGAACTCATTCCTGTCCAATTTAGACCATTATACAATGATGCCATTACCGACCTCTTTCGAGAAGGTGACCTGTGGCAGGTGCAGCTTGCGGCGGTCGAGCGAGTGGCTGGTGGAGGAGCAGGCGGTGGGGGGGCGCGCGGCGGGGGACGCCAGCGCGCGCGGGGACCGCGGCGGCGGGGGGGTGCTCTCCGCTGGCGCCGTCGAGGCTAAACGAGGTCTGATACCAACGCCATTTTGAGGGACCCGGCGGAATATCTCCATGTTTAGAGCTTGGCCTGCGGATCTGTAAAATAATAATATTAAATCAATGCCCTGTGAAAAAAAGTATGTTGACATTATTTGCCCGAGAATATGATAATTTATGATGGGGAGTTTAACGTCACTCAACATGTAACACACACAAATGTTAGCTTAAGAAATGCAAGACATTTGACGTAAAATTAAAAACGTGTGGATATTGGTCGTTTTCTCGGTTACTTTAACATATTAACATTCTCACTTAACGTAGCAAGCCTAAAGTAGTTTAATGTTTATAGATAACTTAAAATAAAACGTGACCAAACGGGTCAAAAAAATCACGCAGTACTCGTCACATTCGAATTATCCACAACCACCACAGATATAAGACAACGATCAATAATTGCTGGTCTAGACATAAAAATAAAACTGCAACAACCCACTTCCAACCTGTTTACGGGAACCCTGAATCCGATTTTCACCCCCGCGTTCGTCTGAGCTCCTTTGAAGAATAGACCAACTGCCGTTCTGTCAAGCAGATGGTAAAAGACGACCGATTGGCTGCACGTGTCGCTACTATCATGGCTATTAGGTAGTAATATTAGGTAGAGTTCCACAACGCCTTACCTATTCCCGCCGCAATAGCGTCCGTGCTTCAGAAGTTTCATGTTCCGGTTTTTAGGATTAGGTAGCCGGTAGACTGTACCATTTATACTGTACCATGTACACTGACTGTAACACAACAGGGATTGTCATTCCGCCACACGGATAGCTATGCACCATAAGCATATGTATTTGGTGTCTATAGGCGATGGTTTCGTTTTCCATCGGGATAGCCATCTGCTTGTTTGCTATCTAAGAAAAAGAAAGACCAAATTTATCAGGGATCAAACGGAAAGCACCTCAGACAAACAAAAAGAATTTCCCAAATCGGTTAATTAATGTCCGAGTTCTAAGGTAACAACAGAAATGAGTCAACAACAATATTACTAACAATATTTTAGAGCAAAAAAATAAACTTATAGTGACACTATCTACCCAATTTGAGATTTTTCGAAGATAGAAAAGATGGTTGTCTCGTCAAAACGAAGCTGTTCACAAAAACTCAGCTTATTATTAATCAAAAAATGTTTGTTCCTGGGATCCCGCTCTAGAACGTTCTTTAGAAGTTCTAAACGCTTCAACTTGGTTGACGGTTTACTTGGAGCGTAAGCATGAAATAAGTAATTGATTGGTTCCTGAATGGATTGAATTTCATTGAAAGTCGTAATAAACTTAAAAAGAATACTTACTGAACAAGATTGCGCACTTCTTCTTCGGTAGCAGTTACAACGTTCTTGTTTCCAACGAAGACGATGTAGTCCCCAGCCCGGAGGCCAGCCCTGTCCGCGGCGCCGCCGGCTGCTACCCTCTCTACTCGCGGTGGACGAGTCCACACTACCGTGAATCCAAAACCACCACTTGATCCTCGTACTAACCTATAAAGGTAAAATATATATGTTGGAAGAATGACTGTTGTAAGACTGTTAAAACGTAAGTATAATGTGAATGTTAAAAACGTAGGCACCGAAGGACTAATATATCTATACATCTTAACATAGTGTTACGTTGTTTGTTCGCTATGAATTCCTAAGCTACTGAACCAATATCAATGAAATTTTGTAGATATATGTTGACTGTTTGTTCCAACTTAAAATATAAGACAGTTTTTATCTAAATTAACACTCTGTTAAGTACCACACCAAAATTAAAAAAAGCAAAACGACGTTTGCCGGAACGAATACTTTTTTTTTTAAATGAACTTAAACAGTCGGTACAATTGACCGTTACTGCGAAACCGGGTGTTTCGGGTGAGGTTACTATATATATCCGTTATAGACTTCGAAACCATCCAACAGATGTGGCCGAAAGCGGTATCATTTTATAAGGCAATAATGCGAAGGTTTTAGACCACCAAAGGCTACATTATCATCCACACGGGTGTGTGTGAGTTGATTTAAACAAAAAAACGGAAGTATTAATCAACATTACAGATGTGATTTTCATCTGCAACGATTGATTCGTTTTTCCAGTGTGTATCAAACTGCAGAACAGGAAATTTTCACCACATGGCGTACCATGTGGTGAAATTTCCTTTTTATTTTCTCCAACGTCTTAGTAACTGAACTACGTATAGCTCAGTTGTTAAGACGTTGTTTGGCTTGAAGGCGAGATCGGCAGTTACTTCAAACAGCCTATATGAGATACTGATCTCACACCAAGAAGAAAAATGAGTCTGTCTAAATCTTGACGGCTTCCGTCAACTAGTTAGAAGTGGAAATACATCTACGATAAGCTAAAATATTATAATGATGTGGTTAATGTCGTATTAGATGTTATGGGTATATTATGTACCTAAGTTATTTCCCCCGTGTTTATTTAATTGCCTTCACCTGGTCTGGGTTCCATTTAAAGAAAACACAGCTATTATAGGCTAAAATGCTCTTCCACATTACACTGTATCACAAACACCATCTAATTTAATTTATATAAGCCAACCGGTTTCACTGGTGTAAAGAGTGAAACCGGTTGGCAGTTTTTTTTATATCATAAGATATCAAACAAGCAGATGGCTTTCCTAGTGAATGGATTTCCTCACTCTCCAAACCGGAACACGACAGTGACAAACAGTGACGCTATTGCGGTAGGAATAGGTAAGGCGGTGATACCAGCCCTGGCCGAGACTATAAAGAATTCTACCACCTAGTAGCCACGATGACAGTGACTCTCACAGCCAATCGTTCACCTCTTACAAACTGCATGATATAACGGCCGATGGTCTATTTTTTAAAGTGTCACAAACACAGCACTGTGATCTCGTGTTGGTCCGCAATACGGGATCACAGTGTTTGTGACACTTGCAATGTATTGCAGACACATTCATTTAATTTATGTACGCCAACCGGTTTTACTGGTGTAAAAAGAAAAACCGGTTGGCAGAATCAGAAGACTAAGCGTTTATATAATAAATAATAATAATAATAAATATTGACGGGACAAATTACACTTACTGATCTAACCCCAAAGTAAGTAAATTATTCGCTTGTGTTATGGGTGTTAGTCAACGATATTAGTAATAGAAATACATATATAAATACTGGAATATATTTAATAAACACCCAATCCCGGAAATACAAATATTTATGCTCATCACACAAATGCTTGTCCCCGTGGGGATCAAACCCGAGCCCCGTCGATTGCGTAGCAAGGGTCGCTAACCACTCGACCAACGGGGCGGTCAAACAGTATATAACAGTACGAATGGAGTTTCATCAAGTAGCAAGAATTATTAAGACACCAACAAAGGGTAATACGTCTTATTAACATCGTAACTATTAACTAGATGGTAGAGTTTTGGTAGAGTCCAACGTCTCCACTGGGTTTTGATACCAACGCCTTACCTATTCCTGCCGCAATAGCTCGGTGACTTTTGTTAACATGTTCCAATTAAGACGGCAAGGTAGCAAGGTAGATGTGTTGCTATACGAATGCCACATGCATAATTTTACCAGCTGGAAAAATTTTGCCAGCAGGTAATTTCTATTTTTAATAGTTAGGTGACTTTTGTTAACGTGTGCCAATTTAGAGGGCAAGGTAGCTTTCCTTTGCTTTTAGATATCAAAGTATATAAGTATGTGACCTTCGTATAGCAACGCATAATTTACCTCTTTGGTATCTAAAAGCAAAGGAAAGCTACCTTGCCCTCTAAATTGGAACGCGTTAATAAAAGTTACCTAGCTATTAAAAATAGAAATTACCAGCTGGTAAAATTTTACCAGCTGGTAAAATTATGCATAAGGCCTTCGTAAAGCAACGCATAATTTACCTTTTTGGAATCTAAAAGCAACGATAACCTTTTCCCATCTGCTATTTTGCCCATATGAGATAAATTGAAAATTCATCCTCTAAAGGTTTGTATCTTTAGAGGAATTGTTTTTAATAATAATGTGAATTTTCAATAATAATAGGGTGAAAAGTTTATATAGCACCAAAAATATTCGGGCACGCGACTTGTATATCAATATATTTGTTATTTACCTCGTTAAAATTTGAACTTTCATTGGAATGTAATAAATCGATACCTACGTATTATTTATGTACGAGCGCCCGTGCGGTACAATCTTGAATATTAAATGTAGACAGGTTGGATCATTCAGCTTACATGACTCATATCGTGTAGGATAAGGGGATTTTGTTACAGATTCAATTTATTTGGCTTGAGTTTTGAGGTGAAAACTTTTATTAGCTACGTTAAATGTTTTTCGATAGAGAAACTAATTTAAATGCAGTAAATAATCTTATCTTAATATATATATATAAATTATGTGTCACGTTGTTTGTCCGCGATGGACCCCGAAATTACTGAACCGATTTCAATGAAATTTTGCAGATATCTACTGATTGGTTCAACTTAAAAGATAGGATAGTTTTTATCCTAAAATCCCCTTCTCAAGTACCCCACCAAAATATTTATATAAATAATTTGTATAGCAAAACAACGTTTGCCGGGTCAGATAGTAATCTATACATATAAAAAAATCGTAAGAAAGTCAAAACTGTCCATTGAATATTTTTTAAAAGAATACTTGGGGCGTGATCTACAATCGATATCGACGCCAAAATATAGTTTTTAGAATTTTGTCTGTTTGTCTGTACGTATGTCCGGGGTAAACTCAAAAAGTACTGCATGGATTTACTTCAAATTTTGCATGAATATTACTAACAGGTCGGATCAACATATAGGCTACATATTATCACGCTATCACCTACGGGGGAGGGGCTGTGCGGAGTAAACGAAGTCTGCGCGGACGAAGTCGTGGGCAACAGCTAGTATCTAATAAAACAGCTAGTAATACGTATAAATATGATGCGTTAATACGCGAAACCGATAGATTTTAAATAACTTGAAAAATACAGTTTTTTATATTTTATACTTTTTGTCGTCGGCACTTGGTAAAACTCCATTTATAATTATATATTCAAATTTACATAATAGACTATATTCTCAGAAATAAACTTTTTCATTAATAACAAGCTGAATTTTTGTGAGCAGCTTCGTTTTGACGAGACACAAATCTGAGTGAAAGAAAAATGTTTTATAACAATAATTATTTTTTGATTTCATTGCTTGATTATTTTATGAAAAACACAAAAAAACTTTTGTCCTACACATTCGATGGTTTTTCTGACGAGTCCTCAACTCTAAAGATTCGGAATTATAAGATTTTTATATTGATATTAATTAATTTAAAAATAACCTAATTTTCTCACAACAGCTTGTTAATTTTATTATAATTCAAGGGTTGCTTTGTCCTACACACAAAGTGGAAACTTTTCTTAATCCGACACTGTAAAATTTTCTTTTTATCTATCTTTATTAATTACCCAATTCGAGATTTTTCGAAGATAAAAAAGATCGTCAAAACGAAGTTGTTCACTAAAATTCAGCTTGTTGTTAATCAAAAAAAGGTTGTTCCCAGGACCACTGTCTATGATTACAGTATTTTCCCAGACAACCGGTATAGGAAAATTTATGTGTGTAATCAATCAATCAATCATCAAATCCATCATCAAAAATATGTGCCAGTCCTTAAAGAAGCTCCTTTATTACAATCTTTTTTGATCTAAAAGTTATCTCATTTCATTGGGAGAGCCATCTATTTCTTTGCTATCCTTTAATATCAAAAAATATACGCTAACTTACTTTTTAGTGGAGGTGAAAGGTGTTCGGCCGTGGCGTTGTGTGCGACGAGGTGCTGTAGAGTCTTCAGGAGGGTCAAGCTCCAAGTAACGGAGGAAAAGATGTTCGTCTGCTTCTCGCTGCAAAGCTGCGGCCACTTGAGCTGGCCCGGTTGATGGGCCGTTGGATGTAATACCTTTAAATAATTGTTGTTATAATATTATAAGCTAATATTATCACATTGTGGGCCCAAGTATCTTTGGCTAATCGTAGGTGCATTTGTTGTACCTCTGCCTAACCTTTCGGAAATATGGGCGTGTAGATACTTTTTTTAAATATTATTTTATATATTTTAATATAAGCAGTTATTATAATATTATAAGTTAATACGGACCCGGCTACGCTTCAACTCTTCAACTCTTCAACAACTCTCACCACGCCCGCGCCAGATTTCGTTTAAATCGGTTCAACCGTTGAACTGTGATAGCATAACAGACAGACTTCTCCGTGTAAGTCCGGGCACCCTTTAAAAAATGGACTAACTGCCATTCTGCCAGGCAGGTTGTACTTAAAAGGCGATGTGACTACTAGGTGGTAGAGTTCCGTAACGTCTCGTCCGGATATTTTGTACCACCGTTTTGCCTATTCCTGCTGCAATAGCGTCAGTGCTTGTCGTTGTCGTGCTCCAGTTTGGAGAGTAAGGTAGCTAGTAGACTTAAACATGTTGTATTGCCATCCCACCACACGGATAGCAACGCACCATTAACATTTTTCGTGTTTATAGGCTGTGGTTTCTCTTTTTATCAGGAGAGTCATCTGCTTGTTTGCTATCTTATATAAAAAAACCTGTATTCCTGAACTGGTGAAGAAATATGTTCTTTATCAACTTACAATAAAATTTTGTAAAGTATATTTATATACATATACACTGCGAGCATATTGTCCGTCGTTATTACGAATATAGAAAACAATCGACTCGATTCAATTAGGAACAATCAATAATCAACTCGTAAATCGATAATCGCAATCTTCTGTTTAAACCCAGAAGGCGAATGAGGTTAAGTACCTTGTTTTGTTTGCTGGCAACGCAATATTCCTTGGTTATTTCACCTGAATTGTTTATTCATACGGCACCTTTTTCGCTACAGGTGTGTGTGTATACGAATAGGAGGAAAAACTAATACGGAAAGGTAATATAAGGTATCTAACATGCTTTTATTAACTCCCTTACTTTTTATTAGTTCTCATTCTTGACTAGCAACCCGCTCCATCTTCGCACGAGTAAAATACATTGACAAAATATACACCTAAATCCGCATGAATTCCTCTACTCATTTGTGAAAACCGCATAAAAATCCATTCAGTGTTATTTGAGTTTATCGCGAATAGACAGACGGACGCGGCGTGATACTTTTTTATAATATGTATATACTTGTACCCATATAGATATATGGAAACCAACTGCCATTTTATTTTGCTGATTTCTATTATTTTTTAGAATTTGTCTGCCCTTGATCTAGAGGTTAGCCTATTCGGTTCAGATCAGGTGATCTCGGATTCGACCCCTGGATCGGTCGAAAATCTTATTGAGGTTTTGTCAAGGTTTTCTCGAAAATCTAGGAGTCTCAGTAGCAACTTGGAATCTGTGGTGGGTGCTGCCACCACTCCCTTGCCTCTGATGAGCATGTAAAGCCGTTGGTCCCAGTTATGGCTAGCAATAGACAATAATCATTATCAGGTCGGTAAATAGTGGTGATGCTGATCACCACTGACGCTATTGCGGCAGGAATAAGTACGGCGGTGGTACCAAAACCCGAGCGAAACAATGCAGAACTCTACCTAGTAGTCACGATGGTAGTGGCTCGCATAGGCAATCGGTCGCCTTTTACGAACTGCCTGGCAGAATAGCAGTTGGCCTATTCTTCAAAGGAGCCCGGACCAACAACATCTATAGATATTAGGTTTACTCTACCTAGTCCGCAAGAGAATTTGGCGTAATAACACTTAATTTAGGTGTTACTTATTTATAAAATGTTTCAAGTTGTTATGAAGTTTATTTTGTTTTACGATTTTTAAAATCAAATTTTTAAGTAAATCTAACCATAGGTATTTTTTTATTATTTTGATTTTGCTTGTATTGATTTGGAGAAGCCTCCCCTTGAGGAAAGTCTGCCTCTTTGCCAGGTGGTTCGTAAAAAGCGAAATATTGCTTGCCTATTACTGCCGTATATCGTCAATGCTTTTCATCGCCACGTTTTTTTTTATATATCATTAGATAGCAAACAAGCAGATGGGTCTCCTGATGGAAAGAGCCAACGATCGCCTATAGACACCAAAGGTGTTAATTGTGCGTTGCTATCTTGCAGCGAGGTCTAGTGCCACATGCATAAGTTTACCGGCTACCTTACCCTCCAAACCGGAACACGACAGCGACAAGCACTGACGCTATTCCGTCAGGAATAGGTAAGGCGGTGGTACCAGACCCGGGCGAGCCAATGCAGAACTCTACCACCTAGTAGCGACGATGTTAGGGACTCGATTGGATTTACGCCTCTTATGACCTGCCTGGCAGAATGACAGTTGGCCTATTCTTTAAAGGAGCCCGGGACCAAAATGGGGAAAAACTTGTTTACTATTTAATGTTAAAAAAAAAACTGTTCTGAATATGTGTGTGTCAATAATTAAAGGTCAATAGGTAAAGTTACATTTAATTTTATTCGATATTATTGAATTTTAGAACACTAATTAAAGGAAATTTTAAAATTAGGATCAGCAGCTATTTATTTTAATTTTATCTGCGTAAGTCAAAGACTACGTATACCCAAGAGAGCAAGAATCAAAAGTTAAAGATAATATGTACCTTTATCAATATTTTCTTTAGCACCTTCATTTGTGCTGGTGTCAATGTTATCAGTGGCCATTTTGCGACGGTCTTCAGTCACGCGGTTGCATGAGTCGTACGCCGGCGCACCCTGGCCGCGACCAGAGCCTTGCTGCAAGAAGTACGTGCCGGTGATGTCGCTCTTAATCGCATCATTTAGTGGGAACGAGACGCATCCTAAAAACTCGCTCCTCCTGAAACAAAATCGCATTTTTCAAAAACCAAAAACTTACAGACAATAGTCATAGCTCTAAAATTAATTCGTATAGCGCGAACAAACTATCGGTATATAATGTTCATAGTATTTACGTGGAAAACAAATTTTTAAGCGCGTTTCTGACGATTTGTAGAAAAAAATATTTGGAAATTGTTAAAATGGATTAAGAGGGAAACATTAAAAAAGACATAAAAAAATGTAAAATCGTACCTAATATTCAAAAGGAAAACATAGGGCAAAAAAGAAAACGATGATCTATATTTAAATTAATTAATATTATTATTAATTATTAATTTAATTAATATTATAAATGCGACAGTTTAGATGGATGGATGGATGTTTGTTACTCGATCACGCAAAAACTACAGAATGTGTTTGAATAAAATTTGGCACACAGATAGATGATGACGTGGAATAGCACATAGACTACTTTTTATCTCGAAAAAATTAGATAGTCCCGCGGGATTCGCCATAAACTTTTATAATGCAGCGGGCTGCACGCGGCAGCTACTGATAAAAACAATATGGTGGCACCATATGGATGCTTATGTATTTTTGATTGAAGTTATTAAGTATAATGTTTTATAAATTTATATATGCTTAGTAAAATTTATAAGAATAATCGCGTCCAGTGGTCTGGTGTGTCGGTGTTGACCACACGAGGTTTCTTGTCCGATTCCCGGGTTGGACTAGGCAATTCTAAAGTGCGTTTTTTCAGTTTTCAGATAAAACAAAGTTGCCCGGGATAGGATAAGTGCCCGATTGGCGATAGGCTTGCCACCTATCACACGTGGGACTAAGTATCTTCGGCTAATCGTGGGTGCACTAGTTTTACCGCAGCCTATCTCTTCGGGGATACGGGCGTGAAAATACTGTTTTTAAAGTATTATCTACAAATTTTTAATTAAATTATACGTTTGCTTTATAATCCATAATAATATTATTAATGCGAAAGTCTGTTTGTCTGTTACGCTTTCACGGCTAAACCGCTGGACCAATTTTCATGAAATTTGGCAAAAAAGTAGTTGAAGATCCGGGGTCAAACATAGGCTAATTTTTTTTTCAAAAATCAGTCACTGGAGGGCTGAAATACGGGATGAAATTTTTATTAAAAGCTATTTGGACGACTTCTTAATATACTCGCGGGCGAAGCTGCCTGGGTCAGCTAGTAATATTATAAATGTTGTACCGCAGTAGTAAAATGATATTCACTGTTTTATTTTTTGTCATAAGCTCATCCCTTGAGTTAACACGATAATAAAATAATTAAAAACGTATTATTTTCTACTGAAAGTAGAAGTCATTTTGGAGTCGACCTAATACGACGAACAATGCAAGTAGATATAGTGATTCAGCAAATACTGTATGTCATTATCTTAATGCGTGTCAGTGTCCCCATTTGTGGATTTAGAAAATTAGAGGCGCATTTAGGTAAGTAGGTCATATATATCCACGTTCAGTACTAATGTTTGCGATCAATTATATTTCTGTTTGTTTCGTGTTCGACTTTCTATGATCTAACGTTACTGTGTATTTTTGGTATTCGTTTGCTATTTTCTTCTTACATGTGTAATATTATAAAAACGAATATAATTATGGGTTTCGAATAGTCAAATAATTAATTGTTACATGTGGGTTTTTGTTAGATAGTACTTCCAATTCAAATCATGTATAAATAAATAAATATTCACGGGACAAATTACACTTACTGATCCAATCCAAAAGCAAGTAAATCATTTGCTTGTGTTATGGGTGTTAGTCAACGATACTAATACATAGAAATACATATATAAATACTGTAAAATATTTAATAAACACCCAAACACTGAAATACAAACATTAATGCTCATCACACAAATGCTTGTCCCCGTCGGGGATCGAACCCGAGCCCCGTCGATTGCGTAGTTAGGGTCGTTAACCATTCGACTAACGGGATGGTCATGTGGTTATGTTGAAGTTCAAGTCTAACCTAACAGTTATTTTCGTCTGGAATGACGTCATCAATTTAGATTAAAGTTTGTAGTTGTTTATATGCTTTGGGTACTTATATTTAAAAGCTTTTTTTTGTTTTTTTTTGTGTGTTCTATAATTTCATCTAATTTTGTTAACATTCAAATTAATATTTTTATTTTACCGCAAATGTTCTTCGTGAGCTAGTATTTATTAAAAGTTCAATTGCTTTCGCTTTCTTCATTATACAAGGGTTGCATGTTTGAACAAGAAAGGGAAAGTTTCAGCCGATCAGTAAATTTATTTCATAATTTTACACACGTGACCTAGAAATATGTTTTATAAATGCAGCTTTAAGAACTTAAAATATTTTTAATTATAGACGAAATACCATTAAACATTATGTGCCTCGAGGCAATCACAATTAAATTGTGCGTTTTTTTACGATTAAGATTACAAATTTTATCAATTTATTATAAATTCAATTGCTTTCGCTTTTTTTGTATGGACGGGTTTTATGTTTGAACAAGAAGGGAAAGTTTCAGTCGATTAATAAATCTATTTCATAATTTTCACACATAGCCTATAAATATGTTTTATAACTGCAATTTTAAAAACCAAATATTTTTATTTAAAAGCATGAATTACTATTCAGAAGTATATGCCACAAAGCAATCGCAATTAGATTGTGTGTTTTGTTATGATTAAGAATTACAAATTTTATTAACCATTACTTTCTACATGTAGAGCAAATTAAGATAGCCTTCGGTCAACCCACACGAGTAATTACAATAGCATTTCCTTAATCGACCGTTCAAACAGTATCCACAATATTAATTATAACAACTCGTAAAAATCATCACACCTTGAAGTCAACTCAATGATAGCGTTAATGATATCCTTCCATTAAAGTTAGTCTTCAACATCCTGTCCCTAATTCATTTTATTAATTAGGCTTCCATTTTATTCCACAAATTCAGTTGACCCATAATCAACGTCACAGCCATTAAACATCAAAGTTCGGTTGTGTAAAATTAAACATTGATAACAAAAATTACACACATCTAGTTTCGTGCTTCTCCTAAGGGTCACAGAAGCTTCTAAGCATGCAAGGGCTGTTCCATCAAGCCTTTTCTCCTCGTTCTTTGACATTCGAAGTGCATTTTAGTGCAGACTATGTGACAGGGGACACCAAGTGAGGGGCACTTACGAGGTTAGTTGTCACTCTTCTTCTAAAATCGGAGAACTATCCGTGTTGGAGGTCACCGTCATTCTATCATGGATATCGGCGGGGAGACTATTTTTTCTTGTTCTAAGCTCGGGTGGATCCCATTCTGGTAAACTATTTTTTCTAGAAAGTTGGTAATTGCGATGTGCGTGCTGGTGAGAACAGTGTTGGCGAGGCGATGCGTCCTCTCGACGCGTTTGACTCAGACCAGCAACCGTTTGTGAGATGAATGACATTTTCGTGATTTCAATGTTACTGGAAAGTCATAAAATTATATGTCTGCTTATTGATAAAATTTCCATGTAGTTACGGAAATCTTAAAAGGTGTGGCATTTATCCTCCCACATGTTGTTAATCATAGTCAAAATACGAAATGATTTTAGATATAAAGTGACAGGGCAATTACGAACAATTAGGTATCTTGTGGGTGGTACCGCCTACAGAAAATACTGACATTGGATTTTCTGTATTTAAATTTATTTTTACATAGTGACAGTGTATTTCAACTTCTTTATGAATATATATCATCGATATTTTCTATTAATAATAACATAGCTGAAATCTTGAAGTTTGTTGAGGTCTCAAATTTTTCCTATGTACCTTTACAAACATTCCTTTCATACGTCAAACCGATGAAGTTAATGTTTTCAAAAGGAAAAGATGAATGAATTTCTTTTTTTTCAGAAAAGGTTTTACAACATCTTGAAATAAAATAGTCTAACACTTTTTTAAATTTGCGTAGTTTAAAAGTCACAATATCGATTCTAAGAAGTTACGTAAAGTAAATATAGCTTAAGTAAATGCTAAATGTCTCCGGGACACGCAACGGAAACAAATAACTAATGAAATCACAATTTGACATTGCCCGAAGTTTTTGAACAAAGGCAAAAGTGTTGTTTAATCCTCGGAAAATTGTTATATCGTCGAATAAATTGCTTTTAAAAAGGGTTTCATGTGATTGTGGAACGAAATGCCTTGATAGTTTATGTAAATAAATACACACGTAAAATCAATAGTGTAACATTGTTTGAAACGTGTATTATGTTTTATACAAATTAATTACACATTTTTTGTTTATATCACAAGATAGCAAACAAATGTCTCTCCTGATGGAAAGAGGAACCATCACCTATAGACACTAAAGATGTTAATGGTGTGTTGCTATCTGCGGCGCGAGATCACAATGCTACATAGTGTACCACATACCTAACCTTACAAACCGGAATACGATAACGACAAGCATTGACGCTATTGCGGCAGGAATAGGTACGGCGTTGTTATCAAATACCCGGGCGAGACGTTGCGGAATTCTACAACTTAGTAGTCACAATGGTATTGATAAGTATATTCAATCGGTCGCCTTTTACGGCCTGCCTAGCAGAACGGCGGTTTGTCTATTCTTCAAAAGAGCCTGGACCAACACGAAGAAAAAATATAAATTTATTCTATTTTATTTTAGACCACTTTAGAAGAATAAACGTTACTTTCTATATAGGACAAAGCATCAAGTATTAAGTACAGGTGGAGCTAGCACTCGTGTTAATCAATTAAAACAAATATTTACATTATATCTCTGTCTATGAGGTCTCCCCATCTCTTTTTATACAGCTGTGTTAGAAAGAGAGGGTAAGACCTCAGAAGGTGACAGCAGTATGTAAAATTGTATTTCAGGTAGGTATTAGAAGTGCTGCCTCCAGATATAATACAGTTTCATGGGACAAAGTATTTGTTTATATCATAGGATATTAAACAAGTAGATGGATTTACTAGTGAAAAAAGAAACCATCGGCCATAGACACCAAAGATATTAATGGTGCGTTGCTATCTGTGTGACGGTTAGTAATGCCACGTACATAAGTTTTAATTTCTTAATGTAGTTATGTTTCAAAAAATCATCAAATAAATAAATGGTAATCATTGATTTATTTACGATTTGTTCTCAAACTTTCGTACCAGAAGTTTATAAATGGAACTTTATAACTAAGACTCCGTTTTCCGTCTGTTCCGTTTATCTGTCACCAAGCAGTATCTCATGAACCACGAAATTTAAACAGTTGAAATTTTCACAGATTATTTATTTCTGTTGCCGTTTTACAACAAATACTAAAAACAGAAAAAATAATATTTTAGGGAGGCTCCCGTACAACAAACGGATGCTTTGTAGTTGTTTTTATAGATAATGGTAAGACACCCTTTGTGTGACAAAATCCGCACTTGGTCGTTGTTTTTTGTTATACACAACAAAAAGTTGATTTTTTTTTTATGGAAGAGAGGGCAAACGAGCAGGAGGTGCACCTGATGGTAAGTGATCAACGCCGCCCATGGACATCCACAATACCAGAGGTCTTGCAGTTGCGTTGCCGGCCTTTTAAGAATGAGTAAGCTCTTTTCTTGAAGGCCCCCAAGTCGTATCCGTTTGGAAACACCCCTGCCGGTAATTGGTTCCACAACAAAGTAATGCGAGGAAAAAAGTGTCGAGAGTAACGCACAGTTGTGGATTTCCAGACATCGAGATGGTGAGGATGGAATTTCAAATTTTGACGCGATGTCCGATGATGGAATTCGGCGGCAGGAATTAATCCAAATAACTCGTCGAAACACTCGCCATGAAAGATACGATAGAAGACACAGAGTGAACCAACATCTCTGCGCAATGCCAAAGAGTCGAGTCGTTTCGAAATAGCCAGGTCGTCAACGATTCGAACCGCTCTACGTTGAATGCGATCAAGAGGAAAGAGCTGGTACTGAGGAGCTCCGGCCCAGAGATGAGAACAGTACTCCATGTGGGGCCGAATTTGAGCCTTAAAAAGTTGAAGGTGATGGGCCGGCAAGAAGTACTGTCTCGCTCTGCTGAGCACACCGAGCTTTTTGGAGGCTAGTTTAGCCTTACCTTCCAAATGACCGCGAAACTGAACGTAATTCGATATGTCGACTCCCAGAATCCCGATACTAGCTGAGGCTGTCAGGAGAGTATTCCCAAGTAGAGGTGACATGACAAAGGGTGTCTTTTTAGCGGAAAATACGCAAAGCTGTGTCTTCTTGGGGTTAAAAGTGACCAGGTTTTGACGACCCCATTCCGAGACATCGGTTAGTCGATTCTCAACTTCAGACACAAGCTTGTTTCGGCACTCTTCGACGTGTTCCCGAGAAATACTGCTTCGGCCGGAGAATGTAGCATCAGCGGTACTGTCATCTGCATAGCAATGTATGTTGCGAATTTGCATCATGTCATTGATATGTAGAAGGAACAGTGTCGGTGATAGCACGCAGCCTTGTGGAACACCAGCATTGATAGATTTAAGGTCAGAGCACGCACCGTCAACTACGACCTTGATGCTCCGATCAGCCAAAAAACTGGTGATCCACTGGCATAATTTCTCGGGAAGCCCATAAGAAGGCAGCTTCGCCAGAAGCCCTTTGTGCCATACCCTATCAAAGGCCTTCGCTATGTCTAAACTAACTGCCAATGCCTCCCCCTTGGACTCAACTGCTTTCGTCCACCGATGTGTTAAGTATACTAGAAGGTCACCAACTGAGAGGCCGCGACAGAAACCGTACTGACGGTCGCTAATCAGCTGGTGCTCTTCTAAATACTCGAGGAGCTGCGAGTTGATGATTGTCTCCATAATTTTTACATACTTAGTCATAAGAACGACTTGTACAATTCATGTGTTTCTCAATTATGTTTACTATCTACTACCAGTGACCAGTTTCCCTATAGACCGAGTAAGCCCGTGCCTAGAGCGGCCAAATTGGACTCTTTTTTGTAGTAGTTGCATCTTCCACGAAACCACACGCCTACGTGTAAAAACTCGAAAATGTATCCATATAGCATACCGTAAAAAACTTACATGTATGGCGATTACGATTACTAGAAATTTAGCATTATAAGAACAAATTCACTGCTCATAAAGACAATTTAGGAATAACGATTCATTGTTACTCATAAATAGAAATAGTAAGAATCGGTATTTGAAATACTGATTGAGATACTTTAATAAATACTATCATTTTATTTTATTTTATTTTATTTATTTTATTTTAATTTAATTTAATGTTTCATGCTTTGCAGCTAATAAGGAAGAGGCAATTTTTCGTAGACCTAGGGCAGCCAACGTATCAAATCCGCCCCTAATTACTAGTTGATCTGAATTGCTTCGCCTGCGAAAATAAGGAATTTCATAAAACCCTTTATTCCCTATTTCCAGCCCTTAGGGGTTGAATTTAAAAAAACAAAATATCCTTTGTTTGATTCTGATCTTCTTTCTACTATCTCTATGACAAATTTCATAGAAATGGGCGTAGCATTTAAGACGTGAAAGCGTAACAAACAGACATACTTCCACATGAATAATTAGTAATAATTAGTATGTAGTCTCCTCTGTGGTCTAGTGGTCCAGCGTTGGCGTTTACCACATGAGGTCCCGGGTTCGATTCCCGGGTCGGGCACATAAAAAGTAATTTTTCAGTTTTTTTGAGAAATACAAAGTTGCCCGGGATTGGAAAGTGCCCGGTTGTCGATAGGCTTGCCACCTATCATATTTGTGGGACCAAGTATCTTCGGCTAATCGTGCACTCGTTGCACCTCTGCCTACCCCTTCGGGGATATGGGCGTGAAGATACTTTTACTTTTTTTAATTAGTATGTATTTATCGCCTCTGTGGGTGAGTGGGTTCAATGTCGGTGATGATCACATAAAGTCCTGGGTCGGACAACTCAAAATGTTTTTTCAGTTGTATGATAAAAACAAATTTGCCCATGTGGATAAGTGCATGTTTGACGATAGACCAGCCACCTATCACTACTTGGGGCTAAGTATCTTCGGATAATCGTTGGAGCACTTGTTGTACCTCTGCCTACCTTTTCGGAGATACGAGTGTGAAGATAATTTTTATTTAGTATGGATATTGGATATGATATTCCCGGATCTTTAACAATCTTTTTGGTATGTTTCATCAAATTCAGTTCAGAAGTTTAGCCGTAAAAACAGCAGACAGAAAGATATGTAGCTATGTATATCAGTTATAAATTAAAAATGGAGACACATTACCGTAATTAAAAGTTATAATTAATATTTATTCTTCGAAGCGTAGTTTTCGTACGTAGAAAACCATTGACCTACTCTATTTTAAGCCGTAATCGATAACTGAATGACACCGAGCAATTAGCTCAGTAAACTCTAGACAAGCCTATACACGTTGACCGCTAAAAGATTGTACAGTAAAGGTGGGTGTTTAGTACTCGATTCTGATCCCAAATATGTAAAAAATAGATTTTATTACTTAATTTTGACCTAATATTTTATTTTAATACCTAATATATTTGGTACGGACACCCGCGTACGCCTTACATATTCCTGCCATAATAGAGTCAGTGCTTGTCATTGTCGTGTTCCGGTTTGGAGGGTAAGGTAGTCGATAAACTTAAACATGTGGCATTACCATCCCGCCACACGGGTAGCAACTCAGCGTTAACATCTTTGATGTCTATAGACGATGGTTTCCCTTTTCAAATGAGAGCCATCTCATTCTTTGCTATCTAATTATATAAAAAAACTTTTGATTTGATTGATTATATACATAATAATAATAACATATATTATTATTATTATGTATATATATGTATATTATTATTATATTTGATTGATTATATACATAATAATAATATAGTAATGTACAATACATATGTAAGTACATATAATTTGTCTGTGAGTGTGTTATTGACTGAGCTCCTCCTAAATAGTTAGCCCGATTTTGATGAAATTTTGTGTATGTGCACAAGTAGATTCTTGAATGTTTTAAAGTCATAATTGAAACCGGTAGGTGGCGCTGCAATTGAAATCGTGTGGTATACTATACATCACTTTCACAGCTAAATTACTAATACGATTTTAATGAAATTTGGCGACCACATAGTTTAAAACCAGTCAAACATAGGCTAACTAAAAAAAAAATCAACCCCTAATAGCTAAAATAGGGGATGGAATTTTATATGATAAACTATATCGACGACAGTTTACTTTTGGATGAAGTTGCATGGGTTAGCTGGGCTAGCTAGCACAATATACAGCCAGTTAGGTATTCGTAAGTCGACGTAAACCTTGAAGGGGTTAATAGGGTATTTGATTCTCATTCCAAATAAATTAAAAAAACAAACCCTTAAATTTTAACCTAATTATCCAATAATTTCATAATTCATACGCACCAATACGTTCGTGCAAATAACGTGCATAGATAAATAGGTAGTTACGTAAACACTGCCTATTTTATTTATTTGGATTTACCTGTAACGTGCAGCCCGCTGCATTATAAAAGTTTTTAGTTAATCCCGCGGGATCACCTAACTTTTCCGGGATAAAAATTAGCCTATGTGTTATTCTGGGTCTTCAGCTATCTACATACCAAATTTCATCGTAATTGGTTCAGTAGTATTTGCGTGAAAGAGTAACAAACATCCATACATACATACTCACAAACTTTCGCATTTGTAATATTAGTAAGATAAGAATCAGATACCTTTTTACTCCTTCAAGGTTTAGGTCGACTTACCTAACAGACATATAATATAATTAGTAGTCAAGCTATTGCCAGTGATCTATACATATATATACATATAATAAAATCGTAGGAAAGTCAAAACGGTACATTGAATATTTTTTTTAAAGAATACTTGGGGCGTGATCTACAATTGATATAGAAGCCAAAAATATAGTTTTTAGAATTTTTGTCTGTTTGTCTGTACGTATGTCCGGGGTAAACTCAAAAAGTACTGCATGGATTTACTTCAAATTTTGCATGTATATTACTACCAGGTCGGGTCAACATATAGGCTACACATTATCACGCTATCACCTACGGGGGAGGAGCTGTGCGCAGTAAACGAAGTCCGCGCGGACGAAGTCGTGGGCAACAGCTAGTATCTAATAAAATAAAAATCCAGAAATACAACATAATACATTCATCCAAGAACAACTTTTTATATTCATTAGACTTACAAGTACTGGAATTTAATTTGAAATCCACAGTTATGTACCGTAGCAGGCCAACGAGATCATTATATCATAATTCATAATATGATTCTTTATTACTTTATTAGATAAGTAGCTAATACCCGCCCGCTTCGCTGGGCGCAAATTTATTGACAACTAGCTATACCCACAATTTCAACCGCGTGGAAAATTTTCTAAAATATAAATTAGCTTAATTTACTCCTTAATACCATGGTTTAAAAGATATACAGTCCCTAGGGTTTTACCCTCATAGTGCCCGTTCCCGTGAGATTTCCGGGATAAAAACTATCCTATGTCCTTTCTCGGGTCTCAAACTATCTTTTTGTAACAAATTTCATTGAAAATGGTGCAGTGGTTTGGGCGTGAAGAAGATTGTATGAACTTGGACAATAGATTCTTTTTATTAATTTATGCGTGGCCCGAGTCGCCGAAAGGATAAATATTAAAATTAAATCAATTTGGCAACTGGGTCCTCGGTTCCAGTTAATGCGGTCCCAGTCACCGAAAACCTCGTCTATTCATCAAAGACCAGAATGCTAAGTGTGAGTTTTTCTTTTCGCATTCGATCGTGAGCGCGTTTGAGTTTACTAGGAATTTGTATGTGATTTGTACAGCGCCACCTAGTGGTAAACTGGTTTCTCACGTTTACCATTAGGTGGCGCTGTACAAATCACATAAAAATTCCTAGTAAACTCCAAACGCGCTCACGATCGAACGCGAAAAGAAAAACTCACACTTAGCACTCTCAACCAACAAGGGGAATTCAAAATGTAACAATTCGTTCATTGGCATACATTCAAACTTCTTGTCCTTAAAAATGTATGGTGTTATTAATAAACTACTTGAACATGCAAATACATTAGTGCTTATATTATCGTATCAACTACGACGTAGCAATATGGGATAATGAACTAGACAGAACGAGCGCTACGCAACGTATACAATCTAATTTGAATATTAGAAAAATTTAGTGTCAAGAACAAGAGCCCTTTATAAACGATTCTCTGAATATAATCGAAATAAAGAGATCAACTTTACTTTCTGCAAACGTATATAAAAACGTGGTGCTTTGGAAAACAAAAGTGTTTCAAGATCGCCGAGTTGCTGTGTCTCTCAGCTTGCTAATGGCGCAAGGCGTTATTAAGCCTGCCCTATATATTCTTGAAGCGCCCCTATTGTCTTCATTTTAGAGGTGCGGCTTATTTTCCGGCCAATTAGTCTTTTGTGGTAACATTTGAAATTATGACACTACATGACAGTTTTTACATCTAAGCAGTTATAGTCATGAAGTATTAGGAAAAGGTGAAGCTAGCACTCGGATTAATCACTTAAAATATAAACCTACATTATGTCTCTCTCTATGAAGTCTCATCATCTCTTTTTATGCTGCTGTGTTAGAAAAAGAGGCTAGGACCTTAGATGACAGCAGTATTAAAAGTTGTGTTTCATGTAGGTATTAAAAGTGTTGCCTCCAGTTATAATACAGCTTCATGGATATAGGACTATTATCAAATTAATCAAATTAACTACAAGGTCAAGGTACAAGGAGTTGTCGCCTCTATGATTTAGTGGTCTGGTATCAGTGTTAACCACACACACGAGGTCCCGGGTTCGATTCCCAGGTAGGGCGACAAAAACTGTGATTTTCAGTTTGCTGATAAAATAAGGTTAGCCGGAATTGGATAAGTACCCGGTTGGTGATAGGCTTGCCACCTATCACGTTGTGGGACTAAGTATGGCGAGTGTGAAGGTAGTGGTTGTACCTTTGCCTACCTCTTCGGGAATATAGAGGGAGGCAAGGTGGTAAACTTATGCATGTGCCATTAACATCCCGTCACTCGTATTGTAACGCATCATTAACAATCATTAACGTATGCAGGAGATGGTTGCCTGTTTTTAACAGGAGAGCTATCTGCTTCTTTCAATCCTATTTTAAAACAGCCTTAGGAAACAAAGTTAATCTTTAACACTAAAAGAATACCAAAAAAACTAAACACGAATCTTGTGCCTTGTGGCATAGGCAAAGTAAAACTTCAATAGATGTTCATCAGGTCTTACTGGCTTGTTAGTTGGGAAGACAGGTGGTGATTCTCATCGATGTATTTTATTGACCTGATATGATTGTCACTGTTTTTTGCGGTATATAATACACTGCACTGATAAATTTCTGTTCAGTAGATGTCGCCAGTGAGGCGTTAAGGGTTGGTTGATTAATTCGGTTTTATATCTCTTCTGAAAAGTTACCCGAATTCACATTCGCGGTAATGAATGCCGAACGACGATATGGCACTTGATTCTCACTATCCCGTAAGGGATCTAGCTTAAAGATATGTAAGTATGTAAGTTTACTAGACGTAATCCGCATAAGCGCCGATTCCGCGGGAACATTGGGGTAAAACGTGCCTATGTTACTCAAGAATACTGTAGGATTTCTATAGGAATAAACTTTTCAAAATCGGTTTAGTAGTTCCAGAGATTACTTCTTACAAAGAAACTTACAAACTACACTTTTTATAATACTAGTATAAATTTAATAACTCCAATAGGTTCTGATACCGCGGGAAAATTGGATTAAAATGGAATTGAAATTGAAATAATACAACTTTCTATTGGAATATAATTTTCAAAATCGGTCGGTAGTTCCAGAGATTACTTCCTACAAAGAAACTCGCAAACTTAAAAACTTCAATCCTTAATAATCTATATTAATATTATAAATGCGAAAGTTTGGATGTTTGGATGGATGTTTGTTACTCAATCACGCAAAAACTACTAAACGGATTTGAATGAAACTTGGCACACAGGTAGATGATGATCTGGAATAGCACATAGGCTATTTTTTATCCCGGAAAAATTAGGTGATCCCGCGGGATTAACCAAAAACTTATAATACAGCGGGCTGCACGCTGCAGCCAGTATTAGTATAAATTTAATAACCCGCATAAGCTCTGATACCGCTGGAAAATTGGAGTAAAATTTTGCCTATATTACTTAGGAATAAAGTAACTTTCTATTGGAATAGAATCTTCAAAATCGGTGAGTAGTTCCAAGGATTACTTCCTACAAAAAGAAACTCGCAAACTTACAAACTTCACTTCTTATAATATTAGTATAAATTTAATAACGCCTAAATTTAATAACGCCGTAAATAATAGTTTCTGATACCGCGGGAAAAATTAGAGTAAAATGTTGCCTATGTTACTTAAAAATAATGTAACTTTCTATTGGAATATAATTTTCAAAATCGGTCAGTAGTTTCAGAGATTACTTCCTACAAAGAAACTCGCAAAATTACAAACTTCACTTCTTTATAATATTAGTATAAACTTAATAACCCGCATAGGCCTCTTACTGCAGGAAAATCAGAATTGGCTTACTGCTGGAATAGAATTTTCAAAATCGGTTAGTTGGTTAGAATTTTCAAAGTAGTTCCAGAAATTACTTCGTACAAACAAACTTCACTTCTTTATAAATTCAGTATAAATTTAATAAAATAATATTTAATATCATTAAATCCCGAGGCTTATTTTAAAAATTCTCGTGCTACATATAATATTGTCGTTAATGCTCCGCTCGACATACGGAAACGGATATAGCTCTGATTAAAATTAAATTATGAATGTATTTCCCATAACTCAGTGAAAGTATTTTGCGGTATAATATAAAAGAGATTTATCTTAGTGGTCTAGCGGCACCGATTTCGATATAGACCTATGAGATCTTGTGTTCAAGTCCTGAGTTGAGCAGCTCGTTCTAAAACGAAGACAGCTTTATTCTCCAAACTGGCCCGGAAGTAGGTAAAGTTTTGCAATGTTTTTTATACCATAACATAGCAAAGCCGATTGCTCTCCTGATGGAAAGAGAAACCACCGCCTATAGACACCTAAGATGTTAAAGGTGCGTTGCTATCCGTGTGGCGGAGTGGCAATGCCATACGCATAAGTTCACCTTATTCTTCAAACCGGAACACGACAATGACAAATACTTAAGCTATTGCGATAGGAATAGGTAAGGCGGTGGTACTGTAATACCTCTATGGTGTTACATGTGTACTGGCAGTTTTGTCTGCTTTTAAACGTAGAACATTGTTTAGGTTTTTATATATTATGTCAGTTAAGTTATAAGATATAGAAGTTCTCTTGAAGGGCCAAGACGTATGCCCAAAAATAAATGAAGATTCGAAAAATATCTTTTATTTTTTAAAACATAATAATAAATCCCGAGTGCCTTAGAAGCAGCCAATCGAATAAAGTAATCGTCCGGGGATTTGAAGGATTCTACAGTTGGTGGAATCACCCAGCTAGTTCAGTCGGTAGAACAGCAAGCCCCTTCATTTGGTGCAAGCCCCGAGTCAAGGTTCTACAGTACCTAATACCCGGGCGACTCTTTGCGGAACTCTATCACCTAGTATTCACGACAGTGTTAACACATATAGCCAATCGGTCGCCTTTTACGTCCCGCCTGACATAACGGCAGTTGGCCTATTCTTCAAAGGAGCCTGGACTTATACGGGAGAAATGGGTTGGGAAATGGGTCTCGACTAGGTTTAGTAATACCGCTTTACCCAATCCTGTCGCAATAGCGTCAGTGCTTGCCTTTATCGTGTTCCTGAGATTTCCGATTTTTGAGGAAAATCTCCAGAAAACCTCAATAACAGTTTTGCCCGACCTAGTCATCCGGCCTGGCTTAACATTGGACCTCGAAGTAATCAAATTGCACACTTTACACTTTAATCTATACCAGAGGTCGGCAACCTGCGGCTCACGAGCCACATGCGGCTCTTTGGATGTGAAGCTGCGGCTCTTTACTTCCATACGCAAATATTATTTATTTAATTTAAAAAAAAAACATTAAAAAAGTTCTATTTGAATAACCATGCAAAGTCATCGCTCCCATTAAATTTGTTTGCTCAATCAATCAATCAAGAACAAACCTTAAAGCACAAGTCAGTGTTGTAAATAAATGTTTTATTGTTTTAGGTTTTTTTACTTAAATAATAAGTGATTATCTAATAATACCATACCATATATATCATCTAGCGAAAATACCACTTCTTATATGTAAATAAATAGACATTTTTCTAATTTATTTAAATTAGTTTTTTTATCAAAAAACTTTATTTATATTTATTTATGCAAATACTACGTATTGTTGGCAATAAAATTTCTAGTTCTCTCCTAGAAAGTTTGTAAATTACAATTTTCGACTCTAAAGGTTGCCGACCACTGATCTATACTTTAATCTAAAGTAAATATACAATTAATCTTGTATTCAGGTAATATACTCTATAACCCTAACCCAATAAACTAAAGCTTTAAGTCTACATTCAACCTAAATAAACACTAAATAATTCTAATTCCGACGCCGCTCGCAATTAATTCTATCAGGAGCTGTAATGAGATTAAGGGTAGCCTTAATACGTAAGTACATAATGTCCAGTGCTCATCAAACACACTAAACATTAAAAGTTAACGACGAGAACACAGATCCCGTGTAGTCCAAGAGCTAGTAATCTCAGATAAATGTTTATGGAAATGCTTGTAGATGTGTAGAGATGGTTTGGCGGACAGATTCTAAAAAGTGTCCGACCGACACTATTGATGTAGCATACTATAGATATCCATTTGTAATAGAGGTGTGTAACTCCGGAGGTACTGATTTCAGGGCTGGATACGATAAACTTATTTATTCCTTCAAATCCTTATCGTCTCCGCGGAATTATTTATTCCAGCCAGAATGGTGAGTGACTGAGCGTACTGCGATTACAATGAGAGAGAGAGAGAGAGAAAGAGTGGTAATGCGAATAGTGGATGATGTCTACACTCTTCTGGTGAGACGCAATAAGCGATAGCCAACCTAAAAACTACTTACATACGGTTACATAGTACTGTAGAATTGGTGGGAGCGAGAAAAATATAAAGGAAAACGTTGATTTAAAGATACGATCACAGAATATGATACGTTACAATAAAAAAAGGACGGAGTGAGCCAAAGAAATAAAGGAATAAATAAGGTGAATCATATGCATGTCATTTTAATAATATGTAATATTCTATGTATTGAAAAAGAAGCTTCATTACTGCCCTGTATCGCTTTTTTAGGATTTCGCTTTGATTTGTGAATTACGGTTTCAAATGTAACACAAAGAGACTTTCTGCCTTATTGCTGACCGTTTCTGTCTTTAATCCAATCAAATTTTGAAGTTTATTCGCTTGTATAAGTACATGTTAAATATTATTTTAGGTTAAAATGCAGCAAAACTTATCAGCCATTAATCTGTCAAAAAGACAGTGGAGTAATCACGATATTAATTGATTTTCAATGATTATGTAAATAAAATATCTATTTGACTTACAAAGGATTTATCTAAATACATAATAGCTAAATAAATGATATATTACATAATAGCTAAATAAATAATATATACTCTTCGTTAGTCTCGCTAAAACTCGAGAACGGCTGAACTGATTTGGCTAAATGGCTAATTTTGGTTTTGGATTTATTGTTGAAGTCCAAGGAAGGTTTAAAAGGTGAGAAAGTATTGGAAAAATAAGAATAGTTAAAAAGGCAGAACAACGTTTGCCGGGTCAGTTAGCTAAAAATTATTTATATTTTGCGTTTTAAGATAATCACTTAAAATATTTTTTACATTAATTATCTTAAATTATTAAATTTATAAAAGAAATTCCCTGTTAAGCTTTTATATGATGGATATGAACATCTAATACGACGAACTAGACCGTACTTCGTTGGCATCGTAACGTGTTGCCATGCGTAGGGACAAAAATTCGAACGCAATAAGAGATAGGAAAGAATGCCGAGCCGAATATACAGAGAAAAGTTAATACGAATTTTTAAATAAGTGATCTGTCTTAAAAAACTGAATATTTTATTTTTTGATTACGCTTTATTTAATCAGTTCAGATGCCCATGCATGCTTTTTATACAAAGACGTTCTGATATTTCATATCTTGTAAGGCGTTCCGCGAAGGTTCATTTTATTAATAATATACAGGTGAGTGGTAAAAAATTGTATATACTGCAAGGTGTTCAGAGCTCGATTCTGATATCAAATATACACAAATAATTGGGTTTTCACATTTTAAAATAATTATTCAATAAAAAATATAATACAATCCATCGTGCATATAATATATTCGAAGTTAATTGTTTACAAAAAAATGATTTGTCGCTACAACACGTGTAAATCAAGGTACGCGCCGCCTGTCAGTTGTCACCCGCACGGTGAACGTATGTTTTGATTATTACTACATTTATTATTATTATACCTACTAGAATATATGTATTACATACTAGAATATTAATTACTACACAACTTATTGAAGTTATAAAGTTAAGCAATATTTTCTTTTAATTATATTTTTATTTGTTACATAATATGACCATTAACTATCAGGTCCTTCAATATGTTCAGTCTTCTTTTTTACAAGATTACAATTTATTTGTCTATTTCTTTTATGAAAATGATATTCTCCTATTGTAGAAGTGGGGCTCTCCGTAGGATTCTCCTGTAACACGTCATTCATTGAAATAAAGTTTAATGATGGCAAAATTAACGAGCTCTCCGACTTTTACTACAGGCGGTAGTTTTATGTGCACTATCGAGGTGTTGACTTAGGCCGAACGCCCATAAAGTGGTCATCGTAAATTAAATTGCTATTAGATTGCAACATTTGTTTTTTATTAAAGATGATATTATGTACGATTGGGCTACATAACAAAATGATGCGTTTTGTATCATTTCTGTTTTTTTTAAGATAGTACAAAGGATTGGTATAAATCATATTACGATATAAATAAATTTATTCCTGTTATGTATTTTTGTGACTGAATTTTTGTTACTATCACTGAATTTTAGTTACTATCGAAACACAAACGCGTCGACAAAAACCTTTTATATTGTATAGTAAGCATATGAACATTATTTAGCTTGTACTAATAATATAAAGTTACTACTAATACTAATACTAATAATATAAGTACTAATAATATAAAGTTAATATACCTATATATATATATATATATATATATATATATATATATATATATATATATATATATATATATATATATATATATATATATATATATATGTTTGGAATATTATTAAAATATATCGATACATGTATGTGTAAGCGCTAACCAAGAAATATGTACATCACAGATAGCACAAAGAGTACAGTTTTTGATCTCATAATATTATCATAGGGTGCGTCTGTAAGTAAAATACTGAAGATGGCACTAAAATATTGTTTTTATAAGATCGATATATTAGATGTATTTTCTTTAAAAGATAATATAGAAAGTAAACAAATGCAAATAAGCATTTACTTAGAACTTGTCTTAACATAAAAGAAACCCTACCTAAGAATTGACGTAATACTGAGTTGATTTTTTTCGTCATGTTCGTCCGTACCCCTGTTAAAGAATGGAGTGTCTGAGTTTCTGACATATATCTTCCAGAAGACGAGCAATTGCCAATACGCGTCGTTATTAGTATCGGAACTGATTGTATTTAGAGTTCTACAACGCCTCACCGAGTTTGGTACATATTCATGGCGCGATAGCATTAGTTTAACTCTTATTGTTCAGTTTGAAGGGCAAAATAGTCGGTAAATTAATATCAGGGGCTCCTTTACGACTGCTTTTATTGCTGCTACATAAATTTTTGATTTTCTGTTGATGAAATTTGATGGTCTAGTCTGGTTATTTGGTTATTGCCTATCCTATGAGTTAAAACAGCATAAAAATGTAGGATTTCCATAGTAGAGCTGGACTGAACCTAAATTTTACCTTTCTACAATATTGAATCAAGTTTTCTAAACTTAAATCGTTTATTAATAAAAAGGACATAATATTCAAAGGCAATACTTAAATGAAACGTCGATGTATCTACTACATCCCTAGTGTCAACGACCAAGACTCACGGAAGAACCTTGTAATAAAAATGAAAGTATAAAAAATAGTATTTTCATTTCTATTTCAAGTTGCTATTGTAAAATGAATTCGTTGTAAGAGTTACCGGTCCGCATCGCAACGGAAATTTCCAAAGCATGCTCTACGGTCGCCCGGAAATAAAGAGATAAGAATATGAAGCAGGATAAATTGTATAAACTTGTTGCATAATAGGGGCGAATCCTACATATGCAGGAAATTGTTGTTGAATACTGTACAATGACTTCATTTTGCATACAATACAGCACGCTATACTCTGATGCGGTAAAATGTGATAACTGAGTGCTAAGTGTGAGTTTTTCTTTTCGCATTCGATCGTGAGCGCGTTTCGAGTTTACTAGGAATTTGTATGTGATTTGTACATCGCCACCTAGTGGTAAACTGGTTTCTCACGTTTACCACTAGGTGGCGCTGTACAAATCACATACAAATTCCTAGTAAACTCCAAACGCGCTCACGATCCAATGCGAAAAGAAAAACTCACACTTAGCACTCTGAGTGTAATATATCACGGTCAAGATAGTATTGTCTTCCTTCATCTACATTTATTATTCATGACACATCAACAATGAAACACACCATGTTGGAGATTCTTGACACCAACCGCAGATAGCACCCGATTATAGGTCAATCTTCGCATCTCTGCACCTACATTCATATTCGCATTGTAATCTATTTAGTTCATCTGCCATTCTTTCTTCATGCCTGAACCAATGGCAAAAGTAGTCGGTAAATTCATGAGAGAGGCTGCTTTATCGTTTTATATCATAAAAATAGCAGATGAGTCATCAAAAGAGTCATCTGAGATGACTCTTCTGATGGGAAGAGATAGCCTTCGCCTACAGATACCGAAGATGATAATAAACTAAATTTATTACGTAGGGTTATGAACGCGGTACACAAGTGTTACTTCACAGATTTTTCATAATGCTTTCAAACAATTTAAAAAATTGGTGGAGATTTCCAATTCCTTGGATTTTTTAACTTCTCGATACGTATGTAGATAAGGAAGGCACTGATTTTGCCCAGATTTTCGAAAATCGAGTTTTCACCAGATGTCCACGTTTTGAGATCCTAGAAACCTATTCCAGCTATTTTCACGATGACGTGAGTATGTCTCTCTCTCTCTCTCTCTCTCTCTGTATGTGTGTGTGTATGTGTGTGTGTGTGTATGTGTGTGTATGTGTGTATTAAAACATCTCATAACTTTTGAACGGCTGGATCGATCGAAAAGCGGTTAATGCATTCGATTGGATTCCGCTCAATTTAGACTTCCTGAAAGTTTGAACCATTTCAGTCTGGGAGATTTTGAGAAATTTTGAAAAAATCTCAAAAAAACAATTTTGGCGAAACAGTATTTTTTTAACATAACTTTCAGTTTTTTTTATATATCATAAGATAGCAAACAAGCAGATGGGTCTCCTGATGAAAAGAGTCAACCATCGCCTATAGACACCAAAGGTGTTAATGGTGCGTTGCTATCTTGTGGCGAGGTCTAATGCCACATGCATAAGTTTACCGGCTACCTTACCCTCCAAACCGGAACACGACAGCGGCAAGCACTGACGCTATTGCGGCAGGAATAGGTAAGGCGGTGGTACCAGACCCGGGCGAGACAATGCAGAACTCTACCACCTAGTAGCCACGATGGTAGTGACTCGATAGCCAATCGGTCGCCTTTTACGACCTGCCTGGCAGAACGACAGTGAGTGAATCTATCTATTGTGGTAGAGTTATATGAAAGTTGATGGTTGTCCTCATGGTCTGTACCGTGTAAAGAATAAAGATTTTTATAATATGAAGTGGCAGTATCCATTATTTTTGTCCTTGAAAAAGTCTTGCAATGAAGACATTCGTTAGTTCTTTTAATGCTTTAAAACCTTGTTTTAAGCTACGTGATAGTGTGACGTATTTCTCTAATATTTTGATTCTGTGTTCTTGATGTTCTTTCTTAATAAATTTGTGAATATTTTTGTAAAGGAAATTCCGGTCTTCCTTTACCGTTTTTGTATACTTTTCTTGGTTGTTAATTCATATCTTCGTTTTATAAGACAATTTACATCATTTGAAAATTGTTGGCCTTTTTCAAGGTTTTATGTTTAATACATTTGAGACTCTAAAATCCATTTCTTTATTTCAATGTAAGAGGACTCTTATATCTTCGTGCTTATCCAGTACTGAGGTTGTGACATTTTTATGTAAGTTTTTCAGGAATTGTTTTTTATCAATGACTCAGAATTTATGATTTATCAATGACGAAAATTATTGATAAGAAATATTTTTTGACATTGCTTCTAAATTATTCAACCTGTCGGCTATTAAGTAACGCAATATTTTAGTTCCCAAAAATTGAGTTAAATGTCATTCTAAAGATCAAAATCGATCATCGTTTTCAAAATAAACAGCTTTTCAAAAATCAATATACTGCCATTTTTAACAAAATAGATGTTTGAACTGAAAATATCTATGATTATAGTTTTTACTATTTTGGGCTTAAAATACCATAATTTAGCGGGAAGTTTCAGGAATGGCCCGTTTACATTTTTTTTATGTAAGTTCCCCGAATACTCGAAAAATTTATTTTTAAAAGTCATTCCAATTAATAATTTTATTATTTATACAATACAATTTATTTATTTATTTTAATACAATTTAATAAATTATCAATAACATTAAAGATACCACATAAACTCTTGCGAGTTTTACCGGGCATCAGAGTCGTCGACACAATAAGTTTAATAACAATCATGAAAAAAATAAAAATATAAATAAAAAGTAATCTTAACATTACAAACAAAAACTATATATGTATGACTTATAAATCTAGGCATGTAACAACAAGAGGTAGGTAAAATAATTATTAAAATAATTATGTAGATATTATATTGTGTAAACAGGATCTAGCAACAACACAAACGTTTGAAATATAATAGGTGAATTAGAGTCAATTTTTATATTTTACTGCTATTAAATTATACTTTGTTATTATGTTCCCCCGTGTTGGTCCGTACTCATTTGAAGAACAAACCAACTGCCGTTCTACCAGGCTGGTCGTAAAATGCGGCTGATTGGCCATACGTGTCACTACCATCATGAATACTAGGTGGTTGAGTTCCGCAACCTTTCGCCCAGGTATGTGATACCACCGCCTTCCCTATTCCTGTCACAATAGCGCCTGTGCAAGTCGTTGCCGCATTCCGGTTTGGAGAGTAAGATAGCCGGTAGACTTATGCATATGGCATTGCCATGCCGCCATACGAATAGCAGCTCACTATTAAGATCTTTGGTGTCTACAGGCGCTGGTTTCTTTTTCCATCAAGAGAGCCATATGCTTGTTTGCTATCTCATAAAACTAACACTTCATCAATATTTATTCCTGAAGCAGAAATTGACCGACATAAAAATTCACAATGTGTTACCAAAGTTATAAGTGCAAGTCATACCGAACCAAACCAAATTCTCCGACTTGGCTTTAAGCCAGATGAAGTAATGATCCGGTCCGGTTACGCTAGCCACGAATCAGTATTAAGAGTCTGCAATGAATTAATCTCAGTACTTTATATTGTGTATCACGGTAGACTCTTAGATTTTATCTTCACTTAATATTGAGGTATCATGATGTACTCTTTGATAATAACATAATTTATTATAAGGTATCATTATAGACTCTTTGATACTACCATAACTTATTAATACGTTATAATGATGGGCTCTGATGATGCCATGACTTGTTATTAGGTTGTAATGATGAACTCTTTGATGATGCCATGACTTATTATTAGGCAATAATGATGCAATTTTTAATGATACCATGACTTGATATAAGGGTATCACAATAAAATCTTTGAGGATATCATGAATTAATAGTAGGATACTACGATTCAGATACCTTAACAATATTGAGGTATCAGGGTAAACTCTTTAATGATATCATGACGTAATAATGATGTATTATGGAAGACTCTTTGATGACATCGTGGCTTAATATTAGGATGTCATGTTTAGATTCTTTTATGATATCATGTCGATCAAACTACCAGCTTTTTTAAATACATATATAGTATTAAAACAATTTTCTTCCTTACAAGTAACTCAGTTGATATTGGTCGTACGGAGCCCTGCGTCTTCCAGCTCGACTTGCTCTTGAGCTTGACCAGTCTTATCTATTACGGTCTATAGCAAATTCTATTGTGTATTTTTTACACTGGCAGAAAAATATGGTGTTAGCAAAGAACACAATAATTAGCAATATAGTGAAATTCTCTCTACAGATTTTTAATAGAACCTGATAGATCTATCATGGAGAGTGTTCCAGGAAATTATTTAAATGAAGTCCTACCGTTAAAATTTATTATCGAAAATCGCGCCAAAATGCAAAATTCCATCGAGTCTGGAATTTAACAACTGTGTGATTCTCGAGGCGCTTTCGGCCCGTACTTCTGTACGAATTAATTGCCGACATTCCTGAATAGATCCGACTAATGCCAGGTTCCTATATCAATAAAATTAATCGTTTTGGTTACAAGTAGTAACATTTTCTGCGAAGCGTAAGCTAAAGCTATTCCTATAATAAATTCTATGATACGCCTAATAACGTTATTAGCTGATAATATATATATATATATATATATATATATATATATATATATATATATATATATATATATATATATATATATATATATATATATATATATATATAATCTTTAACTTTCTTACAAGTTTTTTTTAAAGTACTACCGGATCGGAAACGCAGCCACACACTGAGGAGATCCGGCGGAAGAAGTTCTGCAGACTTATGTTTAATTTGCAAGTTACCATACTAATAAAGATTGCCAATATAAGTTGCAGTTAATCCTATGCTTTCTTGTCATCTAGATATTCAAATATCTTATAATAACCTTTTATATATTATTGCCATTGAATTTATATGCTATAGCTATTTATGTTGTGACATGGCGAAAATTTGAGTGAAATTCATAATCATTCACGTTGATCCTCATGCGAATTCGAAGTAGGTATTTTTTTTTTTGTATCAAATATTAACTAATGCATAATATACATAAAGGTAAAATCCAGTATTTTTGATATATATTTTATCCAGTTAAATTCGTTTTTAAACGCATACATTTTTATAAATATGCGTCAAATTTTAAATAGCTACGTAGTTTAGGCACTACTGTGAAATTAGGTAAATCTCATAATGTTCCGGATTTCCAAACGACTTACCGCAAGAATATGTCCAGTTCAATATAAAATATCAAGTTGTTTATTAATAAAGTTATAAAATATTCTGTAGTTTGTATTCCAGTACTAATTAAAACATTAATAATAATATTTTTTATCATTTTACACACTTAAACAAGGTTTTATATTATCAGTTACATTATCGTTAAATTTATATTGCGGTATTGCGTGAAATTGGGTAAATTTCATAATTGTCCGAATCTAAGAACGGCTTATAGTCTTAATATGTTCAGTTCAAAATGAAAAGTGTAGTTAATTAGTATTATAATTATATAATTATCCATAGTCTGTATTTCAAAATTAATTTAAACATTAATAATTCTTATATAAAAGAGTTTAATGACACTTGAATATAAAGATGTTTGTATGAATGTTTGCGACGATAAAACGCATGTGCTTACCACTTGTCCCTCTAAAGATGACGGATCCAATAAAACAAACACGATTACACACAACACAATTCACTGTATATATATTTTTCAATGCGTATTTTGAAGGCCTGTCGCATATAGTAGTGGACCAGGGTGTGATTCAAACGCGACTGCCCGGGTTGCGTTAGGAAGAATCGATCGTTCTGCGCATGTTCCGTGGGCTCGCGTCACTTGAACGGCCCCATATCTTATGTATGAAAGCGGTATGTGCTCAGAAAAAGTGAAAAATTTCACAAAATAATCTCCCTCGCGTGGCCAAAGCGCGGCTTATAAAGCTTTTACGGTGTAATCTTAATAATATGATTAGCCACGAGGGATATACCAGGATTCACTGTATTTATTTATTCACTAAAGTGGGAGGCTTCAATATGTTAAATTCTTCATCCATAAATTAGATTGTACGAGCTACGAGCCTGAATTAAACGGTCAAGTGCCGGTGAAGCTAGTAATGTGATTTAATAATTCCTTGTTGATTAAACAAACTTTCGGTCTTGTTAATAATTGCATAATAAAATAAAGCTATTATTAATCTGAGAAAATAATAAAAGACATCCAACTTTATGAAATCTTTATACTGCTCTCGTACCGATAAAGAGCATAACTAATTTTTTAGTTATATATGTATGTCCGGAATTGTGAGAAAAAGGCGCATTTACTCAATTTTTTTAGACTTTTGCCTCCATAATTCGTCGAGATACAGCAAGACCAAAAGCCATATTTCAGAAGTTTTGTTTTTTAATATGTTAAAGGGAATATTTAACGTTGATTAAATGAAAGAGCACAATAGGCTTATATCTACCAGGAATGAATCGGATATATTGTAGTTTATTATGATTAACTATGATATGGAGATAACAAAAAACTGAAATATTTATTTTAAAATATAAGAATTAATATTTTTTTACGATATAATGTTCGAGAAAATAGTCATTATAAAATATAATATATATATATATATATATATATATATATATATATATATATATATATATATATATATATATATATATATATATATATAATTAAATATAAAAAAACGCAAATTTGAAAGTGTTACGTCATATCATGGTAAGATATTATATTGTTTTTGACATTTCCATAAACATTACAAAGTATGTAATGTATCTATAACCACGGCGTGATGTCATTACGACGCCATGATGCCAAAGCTTTTTATCGCGGTAATAAGGTAAATAATTAAACAGTTTTTCAAATTTAATCAGCTAGCCAATGAAAAAACAATTTTTGTTTTTGACTTTTTAAGTTAATTATTTCAAAACTATAGCTTTTTAGTAATTTCAAGAAAACTTCAAAATATTTAATTGGGGTTTTCCCACATTTTGCTATTTCTAGTTGTACTATCTTTCTGTACAAGGGCAGAGTACACATTGATAAGTTTCACAGATAGAATGAAATATTAATTGTATATATAATCTACGTTCGTATTAGACTGTAAGTTGTTAGACACAGCCGCGAATTTTCATATACAAAGTCTGTAGCTGTTTATACTAACTCTAACAAGTTCAAGAAGGGTTTACTCGGGTTCAATACAACTGCATCAACTATTCCTGCCGCAAAAGCGTCATAGCTTGTAGTGTACCGCTTTGAAAGGTCAAGTAGGCGGAAAAGTAATGTATGTGGCATACGTCTCCGCGACATGATGACAATCTTTTGCATCACTAGGCAATCTTTGTCTTTTTTTTTATCAGAAATACCATTTGCTTGTTTGCTATTCTGTCATGTAAAAAAACAATATCTTACAATATTTACCTTATTGTAAACAAGCAAGCTATGATGGTAAGAGCCAAAAATCGTCTGTAGAGACGAATTAAAGAATTTAATGGGATGTTGCCATTCAGCGATGAATAGAAAGGTACACGCTTAAAATAATCGTCCACCCAAGATACGACAACTACAATTTCTGGCTTTATGGTGAAAAAAATATGAAAAATGCTGGCACCAATCCAGGCAAACTATTGTGAAATAAATTCTATCGCATACTAGATTATATGGTAAAGATATGTTTAGATTTCACTAGTTTTTAACGATCTGCCTAATATGAAGACATATAGTTTATTTTTCACAAGACAACTGCAATAATTATGCTCAATACATTAATATAATTAGTAGGTTTATTTAACCCGTTCTGTATTTTTCCAAAACTTATGTTATGAGTCAAAGTGGAAAAAACTTTTACAGGAGATGCCCTTATTTTTTAACCAACATATTTAATAACCAACATAGAAATATCGTTTTTTAAATAACTGCCTGGGACTTGAAGTCATGATTCCATACGTCTACACTGAAGCCGGTCATTACATCAAGCTGCAACCAAATTTTTAAAACTAGAAGTAAACAAGTATAAAAACTTACCGATATTTTTTATCTCTATGCCACACAGATATGTGGATCATCTGATGATCGTACACGGTCGTTGGTAGGGGTAATTTCAAATGTCTCTGAAACTCCGGCTCCCGCTTTCCATATAGAACTGAAGTTCGCTGAAAAATCGACCTCTGCGAAGATAGGGACTGATTTTCTGTCGTGTCACTTATCACCACCTATTAAATAACGAAATAAAACACACTTATTCGTGGCAGGCAAAAGAAAATTCATGTTTATTGAATATGAAAGTTAGATTAAATACTAACAAAATAAAAACATAAGATAATGTAAAATGTTCATTGAAAATAAAAACAAAATAAATTAAAAAATGAAAAAATAAGAGACCATAAATTAAAAAAAATTGCAATTTGTTTAGATAATTTATTTTATATAAATCTATTATTCACGGAATCATGTATACAATAGAAATCTTGTCAAAGACATAATGAACTGTAAAAAACTGTAGAAAACTTGCATGGACGCGATAGTTATTCAGAATTATCCCTATTATAATGTATACCTAAGTATGATATCTTCCCTAAAACCGATTTTCAGGATTTGACTGTGATCCAGTCATATCCTGAAAATCGGTTTTTTTATTAAATAACGAAATAAAACACACTTATTCGTGGCAGGCAGTAGTGAAAAGAAAATTCATGTTAAATATTTCCTTACTATTATGACTAGGTACTATGTGGGTTATACCAGTATGAACTGTGATGTCTACAGGCAACGGTTATTTCTTACAATTATTGTTTGCTATGATCTAGTGTAAAAACCTTGGCAGTCAAAAATCTTATATTGTTAAGTAATTCTTGTGTTTGTATATTTTTTTTGCATTTGCTATTTTATAGGTGTAAGGTGTCTACAAAAGGCATGTTTTAGGAAAGGAACCAAACAAAGTTAAGTCGCTTATGGACTATAGATTAAATACTAACAAAATAAAAACATAAGATAATGTAAAATGTTCATTGAAAATAAAAACAAAACAAATTATAAAATGAAAAAATAAGAGACCATAAATTAAAAAAAATTGCAATTTGTTTAGATAATTTATTTTATATAAATCTATTATTCACGGAATTATGTATTCAATAGAAATCTTGTCAAAGACATAATGAACTGTAGAAAACTTGCATGGACGCGATAGTTATTCAGAATTATCCCTATTATAATGTATACCTAAGTATGATATCTTCCCTAAAACCGATTTTCAGGATATGACTGGATCACGTAAGTTCTCAAATGTGATAAAATTATTAAAATGAGCATAGGTTACTGAGCTCAGAGTTTATCGATTACTAAAATATACATTTATTTATGATAATAATACGGATATTAATTTTTATGTTTCGTATTATAAGACAAGTTTTCAGAATAATTGGAAAACCTAATTTATTTTAAGCAAAACACGGATATAGAAAGTGTTAAACTTTTTATGTTATGTGTACTTTTTAATGTTATTTAAAATAATACCTTGGCATAAGCGTTTATATCATCCATTTTGCCTGAAGAACGTTGTAAGTCTTTGCATCTTATTACTGAAATAGAAATGTATCCGATTAGAGGCTTAGACATAACGAAACTCTAAGTAAATGACAATATTAGTAAAGCAGATTTGATAGTCACCACTCACCGTGGACGTCTATAACGTCATTTTTTGTAACGATTTCTAAATCTATAGTCCCTTTCAAACATTGATATCGCTCACTACTTCTATCTAAACGATTGCTTGCTACACTTCTACGTTGTTCTTCACAACTACTAATGCTGCATTCTTCAGGGGAATAAGTAAGACAACGTCTGGATGATTTATGTTCGATAACTGGTGTCATTATATCATTTGGAAGAACACTTTCACCTAATTTACAAGTTTTATGGGCTCTTTCTTCACTCGATGCATTCATACTAGGTCTTTTGAGCTTAGGTAGTGGTGTAATGGGACTTGGTATTCCATTATCTACGATTAGACCAAAAAGTTCTCTCGATCGTTTATTTTGCAAAGATTCATAAGTCTTAAGGCTACTATGCGAGAGGTTGAATCGAATATCGTTTGAGTTTGGATAATCTTGACTTGGTTCAGCATTTAAAGATACACTAAGAGGTTTATCTGAAGTCATACTTTGTAATTCAGACATAGGACTTGGTATACCGGTTTCTAGAGCAAGAAGCTGTAGTGATTTATCTTCAACGTTATATTTATGTTTAGGAAAACTATCATTACTAACAGTAGATTTCTTCTTTCGAATACATCTTTGTCTTCTTAACCTATTATTGCCACGTTCATGTATTGCAGAATATAAATCAGGTGTGGATTCAGAAGTTACGTTTTCTAAATTACACTTTCTTAAAGAAGCTGGATTCATAGACTGCGATCTGGTCAAAGTAGTGTTTGTTTGATTTATTTTAATACCAGTACAGATATCTGGAGTTTTAACTTCTCTTTCATTGTAACCATCACCATCATCTAATATAAAACCGCCAATTGGAACGTTTTTTAAAAGTTTTTCATTAACTCTGTTTGCTGGTATTCTCTTTTTCGTTGGAGTGGTTTTAGGTGAGACGGAGTTTTCTCTTGATAAATTGACATACTTTGCTTCTTTTATTAAACGTTTTTTATTTTCAGGTTGCGGTTTTACAAATAAGTCTTTTACTGATTCTACTGTAGGAATTTCTTCATCTTCAACAATTTTGGTTTCTTGTTTTAAAATTCTTCGTTTAGATTTTATTATTTTCGTACTTTTAATGATGTCTTCAATCATCTTTTCAAGTGTAATATCACCCATTTGTGTCGTTGAAACTGTTGACTCTGATTCACTATTTAAAGATTCTTTACATAAAATAAATTTATTTTCCATTTCTGTAGAACTTTCTTCGTCTCTTAATGGTACAATAAAAGGCGTATCTGTTTTAGAAAAATATTCTGTAGTATCATTATTAAAAGCTATTCTTTGTGACTTAGTGTGTGTACTCATTGCACTAAATCTTAAGGCAGCTAACTTTACTGATAGTGGTGTAAGTGTTACTGGGGAGCACCCTTCTCTTAATAAACTATGTACATCTTTCTTATCTATAGATGGAGATTTAAAAGAACTTTCGAACTCACAAGATTTTTTTCTAGTTCTCTTAAGTGGTCTTATATCTAGCTGATTATTTCCAGTGTTATTGAAATATAAAGGATTATCTGTAAACACACGATGACCGAAAATAGGTAAAGTTGATGTTTCCAGTCTTCTCTTGTCTGTTAATGGTTTTTCAACACAGTTAATAACTAGATCTTTATCGTATTCAATTTCCACTATCCCTTCATTAATTGGTTTTGTAGTTGAAATTGAATTTTTATTATGAATATCTTTTGCTATTGTAAACGAACTTCTGTTTGAATTTGAAGATGCACTAAGCCTTTCAGTCAGATCACTTAACGAAGGTTCTGAGATACTATGAGTAAGTTTTGAGTGATTAAAAACGACTTTATCTACTTCTATTTTTCTTTCTGACTTATAAACACATGTATTTCTTGTGAATACTTCATTGTTGTTACACGACATCTCCAGTTTCCGCTTCTTAGCTTCTCTTACACGTCTACTATACGTAGGTGGTGTAGAAGGTAAATCTGGCGGTACACCATCTTTAATATTGTAATACCTATTTCTTTCTAAATTGGGTGTGGTTGATTTAGGGGTTATATTACTAACATCTTTTAAAGCAGGATTTTCTGTCTTTTTAACAAAACCTTCTTTGAAGTGATTAGGGGTATTTCCTATACAGTTATAATTTTCTTTATCTGCAGTTTTAATGTTACTTTTTCTCGTCCCTGCACCAAGTGATCTTCTTTGATATCTGCTAGGTTTTTTACATTTTTTAACTGTCTGAGCGTCTAGAGACCTTCTGTTTTTATTTAGGTGTGATGTAGTATATTCGTTAGTCTCTTGTTTTTCAGCTTCATTATTTGTTCTTACTTCTTGATTTTTTTTACTATATACAGCCCACTTTAACATCTTTACCTGTAACAAAAACAATTTAATGAGACTATAATAATTTTAATTACCATAAAAAATATATTTATTATTTATTAACTTTATTTATAACTCCAGAATTTTCTAAAGTGAAAAGTTATTAATTTCTACATATTTGCAAAATTAAATCGAGATGTTGCGCGATACTTGGTATTAAAAATAAATAAGCGTTTCAAATAGATGATTTAATGTTTCCTCACAGACCAATAAAACGAACCGTTGAACAATAACGAACATGAGTTTTATGGCTATTCTAATGTTAATAATACACGAAATTGTAATAATAGTGAAAGCGAAGAAAACTCAATTTCTGGTTACTGTTACAAGATTTAAGGCTTCTTATATATTTATTGTCAGTGGTTTTAATTGATATATTATAAACTCACCCATCAATTATGTAAGTGAATATTGGTTTTATATCGTACAATAGCAAAAATACACATGGCTTTCTTGGTAGTTAACATTTGCCATCAAACATAATATTTTTGGTGTCTGTAAGCGATAGTTATATCTAAGTAACGGTGGGTTGCTATCCGTGCTAGCTTACTCTTCAAATTAGAACAGGACAAGAAAAATCACTTAAGTAACTGCGTCAGGGAAAGTTAAGGAATATCAAACTTGGATGAGATGATGCAGCTTAGTAAAAATTTCTTGTAAATAACGAATTGGGTAAGCAATTAAATAAACATCCAATGAAAAAAGTGAGTTTGTTTGTTGCACGTTTAGGGCTAAACCGCCCAACCGATTTTTTTTATTTTTTTTTTGTTTTCAATGGAACACCAACAGCAAATATACAAAAGATACAAATTATGAATACGACTTAAAGTATAAGTCTAGTGTACATGACAATTACAGATGAACACTTAGTTTATACAACAAAAATAGTATAACAGTTTGACAAAGTCATACAAAAAGACATTAAAACACAAATAATTACCTAGTAATTAAACAAAAAAAAAACAACAAACAACTAACAAGAGAAAATTACTTCTAAATTTTTTTTTATAACAAACATATAAAAGAAAACAAAGTGTAAATTTTAGTAATAACTATATTACAGTTTATGTCGAGTCAAATCCAACATTTTTTGTTCAAATTTAACGAGAGAATCATTAAATTTTAATAAAATTTAGTGAATAAATGTAAAAAATCCGCGGTAAAACACAACCTAACTTTTTTTTTCAATATATCAACCTCTAAGAAGTTGAAATAAGGGATAAAAGTTTGTTTGAAAAACATGACATCGTGGGTCAGCTTGTCTTTAGTATACAGGTAACTGGCAAAAGACCGTAAATATTGAAGGACACGATAGTTAAAATTCATACCTAACCAATAGAAATATAATAAATGCACGTCGGTTTCGAAGTTGCTCATCACAAAAATGCCAACCAAGAAGAGGTCTTTTATTGTTTCATATTATGAAAATTTAACTTACAACGTCAATGAGAAATATAGCCGCACCACAGTTTCACTGTCTACAAACACTTCCTCAAGTTCATTTTATAAGTTGGCCATTACTCAAAAGCCTACTAATCTATGATAGTTTTCCTTATAACTTTATTATATTTACAACTACCGTGAATTTTTTCCTACGCTCAAAACCAACCGTTTATCTTGCAGAGGGGTGGTGGGGACACACTTTTCTCTAACAAAAATTAGCATTTTAAAGTTTAATATTTCACAAACGAGTCCCTTAATCGACAAATGATTTTCACAAACCTACAATATTTTTTAAAAACTTATCCAACGATACCCCACACTTACGCACAAAAAAAATAACATCCCGCTTTACACGCACTGAAGCAAAATTCCTCAAGATTTTATGTTACCACTTTGTTGTCGTGACCACAGAACACATACTATCTACGAGAGGTCGTGACTAACATGTATATTCATGCCAAATTACAGACTAAGGATCTCCGCGTTAGACTGCGGACGGACGGATGGACGGACACACCGAAGCTATAAAGGTTCTTAGTTTATATCGGACCCTAAAAAGATAATACTTTGTACGAAATTTATGTAGTATACAAAAAAAAATTGGTCACCTCGCGGGCAATAGGCGCAAGCTTTGCCCGGCACTTGGTGCAACAGCAAATCGCAAATAACAATGATATTAATGTGCGGATATCTGTACTAAACATTTTAATTCTACTTCCTAATAATATTATAAATGCGAAAGTTTGTATGTATGGATGGATGTTTGTTACTCTTTCACGCAAATACTACTGAACCGATTACGATGAAATTTGGTATGTAGATAGCTGAAGATCCAGAATAACACATAGGCTACTTTTTATCCCGAAAAAGTTAGGTGATCTCGCGGGATTCACTAAAAACTTATAATGCAGTGGGCTGCACGATGCAGCTAGTGGGATTATAAAGTCCAAATTTTTCAACCTAGTTTGAAGTTATACTTTTGGCGTTTTAGGGAAAAATGATGAAAGTAATTTTTTATGATACGCGCGCACACCGTCATGAAAAACCGACACCATGAAATTAGCTAATTAACATTTTTAGTTTTTTTTATTATGTACAAATATCTATTTCTTATATGGTATTTAAATAAATTTTATTTAACTAGATAATGCGTTTTAATAACTTTCTTTCAATGTGTTAAATACATTTTTTATTGTTTATGTGGTTTTCTCTACAAGCATCGAGTAACGCAAAGAATAAAATTTTTAGAAAGATTTTTAAGTAGTATAACTTCTTATGTGCGTACATAAATATTCACACACTTTTTATTTACATTTTCTGTATCAGAATCGAGTAGTTATTGAATATCATCTATTAATACGTATGTATAGTCTTTTAACTGTCAACCTATAAAACATTTGATGTTGAACAACTATATTTCTCATAAAATAACTTTGAAGTGAAGGTGTTTTTCATGAAAATCAATTATACTTTTTTCCAAAAAGGTTGTCCCATTCGAAGTATCGCCAGTAGTGTAACCTTCCAATTTTCTTACAAAAGGTTAAAATAATCTAAGCTTCTGCTAATTACGTGGCATAGTTTGTCTTTGTCTAAGAGCTATAGTTTATCCGTATTCATCGATTGTCAGTCGTCAGTTTGTCACGAAATAGAGAATTCCGTTATGAGGCTGGAATGCGGAGTACATCAGAAACAATTTCATGCTACAACAATATTTCGTCCCGGTTATTACGTCTATATCGAATACAGCTAACTGCTTGTATCTGATTATTTTTATAGTCTAATCATGACAAGAACGGTTGTTTTATTGGTACGACTTATGAGACAATTAGCTACATATACTGTTTTAATAAAAATATTTTATTAATTTTATTTAATGCACATATATATATATATATATATATATATATATATATATATATATATATATATATATATACCAGTCCGTCCGTGGACCGTTGTAACTGTGGAAGAGTAGTAACTTTCACATATAGTATTAGTATGGATATAAAATAATATATCCATACATATAATAATAAATAAAGGTGCTAGCAAAATATTATTGGGTACTAGCAAAGTATTTTAAAATTTGGAACCTTATGCACAATTAAAATAAATATGTTCTAACTGAAAAACTTTAGAAACAAGAAAAAGCATGAATTTAATATCATATTTTTTGTTACAAATTAACTAATATTTCCAAATAACCGTTACTGCAAAACTCGGCTTTTTGGCGTGCAGAGTAGCCAGGGTTTAAGTGATCATAGAGTCCGCCCGAAGGGTATATCCAGTGAGACCAAAACTCCGGCCTTGGGCAGTATTTTGACGTAAGTAGGGAAGTATCATCAGGATTTCGACTCGTTAATAACTCTTGACCAGGGTCTGGGTGTTAGCGGTCTGAAAAAAAGTTACAAGTCGCCGTCGGCGGCGCCGGCGGACGCTGGCACGTGTGTGTAAATTGTGAAGTGTAGGATGTGGTAGTATCATTAGGATTGGACAGGTTATATCATATTTTATATCATAAAATAGCAACCAAACAGATGGCTTTCCTGCTGGAAAGAGAAACCATCGCCTATAGACATCGAAGATGTTAAATAAATAGGGAAGGCGGTAGTACCAAATACCCAGGCGAGACGTTGCGGAACTCTACCACCTAACAATCACGATGGTAGTGACACGTATAACCAATCGGTCACCTCTTACGACCTGCCTGGTAGAACGGCAGTTGGTTTATTTTTTGAAGGAGCCCGAAGCAACATATATATATATATATATATATATATATATATATATATATATATATATATATATATATATATATATATATATATATATATATATATATATATATATATATATATATATATATATATATATATATATATATATATATATATATATATATATATATATATATATAAGCAGCATATGGTACGGTGTCAGTTAGAGAGAGTTAAGTTGAATCAAATAGACAAAATACACGTAGTAAGTTACCTAGTAGTTGACATGAAAATATTTATTTAATCACTGATGTTCGCTCTTGAAGTATAAATTAAAAATTTATTAGCAGATTACACCAACTTTATTCAAACTGCAATAAAAAAGGTAACTCTTTATTCTTCAAACCGTTGTTTATTTTCGATATTATAAGGAGCTCCCTAATTCCTAATCAGGCCTATTATATACCAAAATTAAAACTAATCACTTTCGAATATAAGAAATCATTCTTATGCTAAGTCATTCTCAAAAATTTCCTTACAAATAAAAGTCTTTGTTTGTGATCAAAAATGGCTGATTTCATCTCGGTTACGCACAGGCAATAATTCATATTTCCCGCTGTACCAAATTGACTGTGTAATTAGAATCTTGGCGCGCTTTATACCCGCCATAGTCTGAAAGACACATGCTGCGATCAGAAACCAGTGTGTACACAAAACGACCCTGAAGAATTTCGCGAACTAAATACAACACCGCAAAAACAGGGCGTACCACTCACTCCATTATCCTCTCCCTTGCTTTTCAAATTACTATTGAATTTAAGATTTCTCCCGAAACAATTTTTAATATCAAATGCACGTCTCGACTCGCGAAACATGGGGTTCTCGAACAAAAAGTTTCTTATTGTAAAACTTAGGTCTATTTGCAGTTCAACCTTATGACATTTCAGAACGCATAAGGAAATAAGGTTTAGATTTATACAAAAAATGATTTTAGAATTGCATGGTACGTGCTGTACGTCAACGACATTTGCACAAATGAAAACGGAACAAGTTTCGGTGGAATTCAATTTTGAAACGTCCGAATCGTGGACACAAAAAAAAGTTTTGTTGTAAATAAATTTGAACTTAATAGCTTTTGAAATAAGAGTTGTCTAAATAGCAAACAAAGAGATGTAGATACTCAGTCCGTCAAAAGAACAACCGGCTTGTGCCATTAAAGATACCTCGAAGGAGAAAAAAGTTCCAGAGAATACAGTAACTTTAAAGAAGACTTATCTTACAATCTCTTTCTTCATTAAGAACTGAACGTTAATCGAAATCTAAGTGCCGGTGAGATATGCTAAGTGCATTCATTCAAAAAGAAATTGAAACGTAGAAATAAAATTGCATTCAAACTAGTTTTATGGGAAACTGTTATTTGGTAATCTGTCATTTTTTTATAAATACAGGATGACGAGTACGAATAGTATTTATTATATTAGTTATCATTACATAGTTTATATTTCTTGGATTTATAATGAATTAACTGTCAATACCTGAAACAATATTTTGGGCTAGATAACAATAATTAAAATAAATCCATCTGAAAAAATTTTGAAATGTGGAAAATGAGCGTATATTAGTGATCGCCTGTTGCCGAAATTCTACCATAGACCACCAAAGTTTCTTTTTAATTTGGAAATAGACTTTAGCCGTAAAGAAAATAGTATACATGAATAGTAGAAATGAATAAATAGTAGAAAATAGTATATGTATTACCATGTATTTCACATGAGTCTAATGTTTATATATAATGATTTAGTGTATTTCTCATGCATATAATTTAAAAACATTAGGTTTCTGCAGTCCTCCGCAATATAAACTTTAGATGTGCCAATTTTCATACTCCATGTTCGCGCATTCTTTTTTATATCATAAAATAGCAAACAAGCAGATGGATCTCCTGATTGATAGAGTCAACCATTACCTATAGACACCAAAATGTTAATGGTGCGTTGCTATCTTGTGGCGAGGTCTAATGCCACATACATAAGTTAACCAGCTACCTTACCCTCCAAACCGAAAGGACAGTGACAAGCACTGACGCTATTGCGGCAGGAATAGGTAAGGCGGTGGTACCAGATCCGGGCGAGACAATGCAGAACTCAACCACCTAGTAGCCACGATGGTAGTGACTCGCGTAGCCAATTAGTCGCCTTTTACGACCTGCCTAGCAGAACGGCAGTTAGCCTATTCTACAAAGGAGCCCGGAACTAACACGGGGTCAACAATTATCATAAAAAGTTACAAAGTTTTTCCTTCACATATTAATTTATGTCATTTTATTGTCGCTGATTTGTAATCTTGTATTGATATCAATCGATGACTGTAATTAAGCAATTCTGGGGTCAACAATTATCATAAAAAGTTACAAAGTTTTTCCTTCACATATTAATTTATGTCATTTTATTGTCACTGATTTGTAATCTTGTATTGATATCAATCGATGACTGTAATTAAGCAATTCTACTTATTTAAAAATACGAAAGTCTGTCTGTCATGAGCATGTCATGAGCATAGATGTTTGTATTTCTGGGTTTCGATATTTATGGTGTATGGCACAGTATTTATGTATGCATTATTGACTAACACCCACAATACAAGCGAATAGTTTGCTTAATTTGAGGTCAGATCAATTTGTGTATTTTTCTTGTAAATTTATTAATTTATTATTAAAATGAAAAAAAAATTAAATATATAATGAAAATAAAAAGTCTAGGGGACCTCAAATGCTTATTTACCTTCAGAAGGTGGCTAACTCTGTGTGGCTAGGTAATAAACATTTAATATTATTACTTTGCGTGCCCCATAAAAATCTATTTTAAAATTAATATATACAATATTTAAAACACAGCAAATAATTCCCCAAACTGTTGCCATAGCAGTGTTGTATGGGGGTGCGTTGGGGGTGGTAAAGAACACGCACTGACCTCAATCTGAATTATTCATAAGCCAGCACCACCTGCTGTTACCGGTGTTTAAAACAGTTTATTTATTTGACTGCCCCGTTGGAGCAGTGGTAAGCGTATTAGAATTTTGATCGTGAGGTCTTAGGTAAGAATCCTGAGTTGGGTCAAAAAAGGTACTTGGCATATCACTACATAGTATAAAACAAAGTCGCTTCCTCTGTCTGTCCCTATGTCCCTATGTATGTATGTATGCTTAAATCTTTAAACTACGCAACGGATTTCGATGCGGTTTTTTTAAAAAATAGATTGATTCTTGAGGAAGGTTTTAGTATATAAACCTTTCCGATATTCCCACGAGAACAATAGCTACGCGGGTAAAACCGCGGGCAGGTCGCTAGTTTATTATAATATGGAAAGTCTCAGTAGCGTACTGGAGTCAAAAGATTGGATATCTATATATTAATACGTGAAGGAAAAACTTTGGACCCTTTTTAAGACAATTGCGTGAGCGATGGAGTATGAAATATGGTACAGTGAGTTTCGGATCACGCGCAACGCAGGGTTCCGTAGTCACTATGGTCTAAGAAACTGGCTTTTTTAATATTTATATATAACATTTAATCTTTTTAATACCAGTGACGGATATATCTGATTTACCTGTAGAGGAGGTCGACGTAACTAATATTTATAATCACGCCAAATTATAGCTTACTAAGAGCTAAGCTGCAGATAGACGGACAAAAGTAAGTATATAACGAAATTATAAAGGTCCCTTGTAGACTACAGCCTCCCAATTCACGTAATTGAGTCAAAGCGTTAGGGCTCTCATACACATAAACTCGATAGAACGTCGAGACGTGCTACGACGCGGCATAATATGTAAGAAAATGTGTAAGTGTCTTAAATGCTTCGTTTCGCTTGCCGCTTGATTACGTGAATTAGGCCCCTGAACCCTAAAACAGTGGTATGAAACCCCAACCACTATATTTATAGGTAACAGAAATCTCTCTTTATAAGGACAATCATATGCTCGTTTGCTATCTATAGGATAAAAAAGTTTTAGTAAAAATGATTAAATGCACTCGTAAATAAACATAGTAACATAAAGGAATTTAAATTGTAAAAGTATTCCTTAACCCTTACCTTTTGAAAGCGTGGAAGTCAAGCAGCTGCCGCCCCCTACTACAGCGATAAGTGACTCTCATTACGACGCAACATAATTAGGGCCATAATAGCTTAAATTACGTATATTTAACGAGTGTACTTGAGAGTCAATACTTATTTAAAATCCATGGATTAGATTTTGAATTGTATGTATTTTTTATAAAAATACGGTTTTTATAAAAGTTATATAAATTTCAAATCTAGATTGATTCGAGTAAAACAAAAGTAATCAGAGATTAGTAATTTTCAAATCTAGATTGGCTAGAGTGAAATAAAAGTAATCAGAGATTAGTAAAGTTATTTTCAAATCTAGATTGGTTCGGGTGAAATAAATGTAATCAGAGATTAATCTATATTATTATTATAAATATGCGAAAGTTTGGATGTTTGGATGGATGTTTGTTACTCAATCACGCAAAAACTACTGAACGGATTTGAATGAAATTTGACACACGGGTAGAAAATAACCTGAAATAGCACATAGGCTACTTTTTATCCCGAAAAAATTAGGTAATCCCGCGGGATTAACCAAAAAAGTGTATAATGCAACGGGCTGCACGCAGCAGCTAGTAAAATTATAAAGGTAGACAACAGCCATACAATAAATTATAACTCTGAAAAAAGGATGTTTCTCATGTAACTGACACTGACCTATAGCCTAAAAATGTTCATATCTGCTATAAAATTAACAAATGAAGATTAATTACCTTGTCATTAAAAAGCCTTTTGTCTTTTTTTATATATATTATAGAATAGCAAACAAGCTTATGGTTCTCTTGATGATAAGAGGCAACCATCGCCCATCGACACCAGAGATGTTAATGGTGGGTTGGTATCCGTATAGCAAAGATGGAATTCCAAATGCACAAGTTTACCGGCTACCTTACCCTCCATGCCGGAACACGACCGCGACAAGCATTGACGCTATTGCAGCAGGAATAAATAAGGTGGTGGTAACAAAACCTGAGCGAGACATTGCAAAACTCTATCACCTAGTCAGGAGTTACAGTGTTAATAGAATATGTTAGCTTTTTTGCCTTTTACGAGATGTCTAGCAGTAAGGCAGTCCAAAAGGAGCACGGATCGACACAGGCTTACTAACGGGGAGATTCGGATCGAACTAGTTTTAAGTTTTTAAAGAGTTAGTACTAAAATTCAAAATATTAGTACCAGCTCAGAATATAATCGTTTTCCCCGTGTTGGTCCGCGCTTTATTGAAGAATAGACCAACTGTCGTTCTTCCAGGCAGGTCGTAAGAGGTGACCATACGTTAGGTGGCTATAGGTGTCATTACCACCGTGATTACTAGGTGGTAGTGTTCCGTAACGTCCCGTCCGGGTATTTGGTACCACCACCTTACCCATTCCTGCCGCAATAGCGTCGATCGTCGTCGATAGTCGTCGTAAAGTTGGCGGCCCCGATTTGTAAAAAAGAAGCGATAATCGCAATCAAGTCGATGAAATGAAACGATGGGAAGTTGATCCCATTATAATAATATTTAATATTAAATGTTATTGTAATTTGTCAGTTGGCCAGTTGACCTATCTCGCCAACTGCCAAATCGGTGCATCATGGTGAATCAGAACTGTTAGTAACGTTCGATTTATTCTACCTACGTTACATGGAACAGATATGGTAATGTCACATGCATTACTTTACCAGCTCAAAACAAATATTATCGCTATTGCGGTAGAAAAAAGTAAAGCGGTGGTACCATACCCGGGAGGGAGGCCGCAGAACTCAGCTTGTAGTCTGACACAATAACAGACACCTAATCTAATCTTCGAAAGGGTACCGTAGCAACAGAGGTTTGATATAAAAACTTATATGTATACATAGATTCGAGATTTTTCGAAGATAAAAATTAGGGTTGTCTCGTCAAAACGAAGCTTCAGCTTGTTCACAAAAAATCAGCTTGTTATTAAACAAAAAAAAGTTTATTCGTGGGACCACGGTCTATAAACAAACGAATGCATCATGTAAAATTTAGAGAAGTATTGGTAGAAATGTCGTTACAAACCAAATGATTTCATATCAGTGATTAGCTAATTAATTTAATTCGTTTTCCAAAATTGTTATGTTTTGTCACGGTTTGTTTTAATTTCTAAAATATGTGCCATATACATTGATATAAATTATATCAATGGCCATATAGGAATATTTGAATATAAAAATACGTAATTTTAATTAAGATATTCCATTCGGAATGCAATTTTGTCAAATCAAATACAATTCTATTTAATTGACGTAGGAAAAAATGGGACACATGTCACGTCACTTTGAAAACAAATGCAAAATATATTTGTGTTAAATACGCTATGCTATATAGTACTAAGTCAACAATTATTTTTAAATAAATTTCTCTGTAACTATGCAAACAAATTGTAGTATTGGCGTAAAGAATTAGATCTGGCCATATTCCATTAATATTGTTCTTATCTTATTGGAAAATTATTCAATTTGTAACCACTGAATATTGAATGAAAATATTATTTATTTATTATTAATACAGGGGTCTAATCATAGTTTAAACTATGGTCAGACCCAGATGATTAAGGGAAGAAATATTTAAATAAATAGCATTTTACTCGTAAAAAGCATTTAGGGAAACACATTCCATTATTAAGCGTTAAGAATTAGATTTGGCCATATTCGAGTAATATTGTGTTTATCTTATTGGAAAATTGAATTTGTGACAAAACTGAAGACATTATTTATTTATTATGAACTTTAGTCAGACGTTTGAAGTAGATTAAAAATGATTTTAATCAATTTATCTCTTAACCTAGAGGAAGAAATTGCAGCATTGGCGTTAAGAACTTAATCGACATTAAATCTTCTTTACTTTATTTTTACCTTATTGGAAAAAGTACTTCATTTTGTATAAGTGGTAAAGTAAAAAATAGAAATTTAATTTATTAATAGAACACTGTCAATTAAAGTTAGACTCTTGAATTAGAGCATATACATATATAAATATATTCCATAATAGAATACTTTGACCTAAGAAATGTATATATTCCTCTAAAGTTAATATATTTCTCTATGTGGTCGGCATCGACTTTATTGACAAAACCCCAATATTTATTTTTTATTTAAGACGAACAACGAACTTGTTAACAAGGAGGAGTTTTCACCACATATTTGTCAATTGTCAATATTGACGATATGAAAATTTAGCTTATATTTAATTAGTGTTATATTAAGTAACAATTTTATAGCACTGTCTATGAGACATAAAACAGTACTCTAACCACGCTTTTCAGTGACCAAATTAGTCTTTTTTACACCGAAAAGCGTGGCAAACGTGTAACTGAAGTTGTCTAATACCGTGGCGCATAGCACCGCGGTGTCACAGCCGGTGTGCTCAGGCGCTAGCTCCGTGCCGTACTTTAATAAGCTACTTAAGTCACATGTATTATAATTTATTATTGAATAATATACTTCATTTAAGACATTTTGCTTGAAATGTGACTAAAGACGATTCCCGAACATATTTCAAACTGGCTGCAGCGTGCATTGCGCTGCATTATAAGTTTTTGATGATTCCCGCGGGATTACCTTAGATTTAATAGCCTATGTGTTATTCCAGATCATCATCTACCTGTGTGCCAAATTTCATTTAAATCCGTTCAGTAGTTTTTGCGTGATTGAGTAACTAACAAACATCCATCCAAACATCCAAACTTTCGCATTTATAATATTAATTAATTAATATAGATTATGACTTAAATAAAACTACATTCCAACAAATCATTGTGCTATACATATGTAATAAACATTTGCAAATATTCAAAATAAATAAATTATTAAAATGTGGTAATAATAAACTGACCTTTTACTGGACATCGATAATGAGATATAGTTATACAATCAAACTGATTAAAAGATTTTCATAATATACAATTAAATACAGCTGTATATTATCAGTGAGTCAACGCCCCATATTTTACTAGGTTTCTATAACGTAACGTCATAACAATATGTTCAAATAAGGTTATCAGCTCCATTTATCTATGAGGCGGCCATATGGTCTGGGCCCGAATTTATATTCATAAATGTGAAGGTCTATGTTTTACACTGGCTGTAGCACGCGTATAACATAGTCATACTAGCCCTACTAATTTATATCTATACTTAGGTATAATAAAACTGTAAGAGGCCGAATTCTGCACATTGAAGATATTTTGAAATTTTTTTGGAAGGCACTATTTAATCGATACTAAAGCGAAAACTGTATTTTTTTAATTCTTTTCTGTCTGTCTGTATCAAGGCCGCGCATCACGCCAAATCTGAATGGATTCAAATAAAATGTAGCATGGTTTCAGTTTGTACTCCGAAGAAGGTTATAGGATACGTTTTATCCCGAAATTCAGTACGGTTCCCGTGGGATAGAGGATGAAAGTCAAAACATATTCTTAGCTTTAATTCATTAACCTGCAGTCCGAAATCCTTTATTATTTTTTTGTTCGAAAGTAGGTACTATAAGGACTATTCCTTAAAAATTTCAAGGTCATCAGTTTCATAATTCAGCAATTAAAGATATTACAAGTTTAAAATGAAATCCTTTATTTGAGTTCCTTACCTCTTAATTTTTGAAAAAAGTAGTCAATGTTTGAGCCCGTACATTTAACAATATCCTAGCTAAATTTCATAAAAATCAGTTTAACGATTGATTCGCGAGATTGTAACAGGCAGATAGAAATTTTTTTATGTTTATGATACATATAAGTATTTATTTATTTATCTAGCCCATACCGAACTGGATCGTCCTAAAACGTTAGTTCGCTCAGCCAATCTCGCTAGGGAATAGTGTAATAATTTTTATTTTTATTACATCCATTTGTAAAAGGAGATACGTATCCAAACACGGAGTAATTTTAAAATATGAGATTTTTCATACTCTGAATTTTATTTCATTCGAGATTTGCTATATGTTAGAAAATCGTAAAACGAAGTCAAGACGACCGCAATGCTGGAAGTACTTTAATACGACTTTGTTCAAGACATTTTAGTGTAGTATAAAATTATTTAGCACTTTTCATTATTAAATTAAAATCTCAATAATTTTATAAATAAGACAGTTTGTGGTTTCTTTGTTACTCATTCCCATTACGATAGGTGTACTCAGTGGTAGATTTACCAGTAGGCTGAGAAGGCTGGGGCCTAAGCCGGCAGATTTCGGGGGGCGACCAATTTTTAGATGTCTTATAGGAAATATAAAAACTACTTGGCCCGTGGAAATATTTCGCACAGTATCTAGAATCTAAATCATTTTACAAGATCCATACTAATATTATAAATGCGAAAGTCTGTCTGTCTGTCTGTCTGTCTGTTACGCTTTGTTCACGGCTAAACTACTGGACCGATTTTCATGAAATTTGGCATGGATATAATTAAAGATTCGAGATCAAACATAGGCTAATTTTTTTTTTAAAAATCAGTCCCTGGAGGGCTGAAATAGGGGATGAAATTTTTATTAAAAGCTATCTGGATGACTTACTAATATACTCGCGGGCGAAGCTGCGCGGGTCAGCTAGTAATATTATAAGAAACAAACAACAGATATTTAAAACAGGAGAATATACATAAATCTAGTTTCAGAGGTCAAGTAACTCGTATAACAATATGCATTATATATAACAACTAGCTGTTGCCCGCGACTTCGTCCGCGCGGACTTTGTTTACTCCGCTCCTACTGGTCGTAGCATGATGTTATATAGCCTATAACCTTCCTCGATAAACCGGCTATCCAACTCAAAAATAATTACTCAAATCGGATCAGCAGTTTTCGAGATTAGCGTATACAACCAAACAAACAAACAAACTCTACAATTATTTTATTAGTATAAATATGCATTCCACCACACAAATAGCAACCACAATCAACATCTTTGGCGCTTATAGTGTTGGTGACCGCCGTGTTGGTCCCGGCCTCCTTTGCAGAATAGGCCAACTGCCGTTCCGCCAGGCAGGTCGTAAAAGGCGACCGATTGGCTATCGAGTCACTACCATCGTGGCTACTAGGTGGTAGAGTTCTGCATTGTCTCACCCGGGTATGGTACCACCGCCTTACCTATTCCTGCCGCAATAGCGTCAGTGCTTGTCGCTGCCGTGTTCCGGTTTGGAGGGCAAGGTAGCCGGTAAACTTATGCATGTGGCATTAGACCTCGCCACAAGATAGCAACGCACCATTAACATCTTTGATCTTTGGTGTCTATAGGCGATGGTTGACTCTTTCCACCAGGAGACCCATCTGCTTGTTTGCTATCTGATGATATAAAAAAAAAAAAAAAATTATAGACTCTTTCCATCGGGAAAGTCGCCTTCTTGTTTGCTTTTCTATGATATAATTCTTTTAGATAAATTGTTGGATCGTATAACTAATGTTTTTTCCCCGTGTTAGTCCCGGGCTCCCTTGAAGAATAGGCCAACTGACGTTCTGCCAGGCAGGTCGTAAAAGGCGACCGAGTGGCTATGCGCGTCACTACCATCGTGACTACTAGGCGGTAGAGTTCTGCATAGGCTCGACCGGGTTACCTATTCTCTATACCACCGCCTTACCTATTCCTGCCGCAATAGCGTCAGTGCTAGTCACTGTCGTGTTCCGGTTTGGAGAGTAAGGTAGCCGGTAAACTTATGGCCGATAGACTTAGGCATGTTGTATTGCCATTCCGCCACAAAATAGCAACGCACCATTAACATTTTTGGTGTAAATTTTGTCACGTAATAGAAAAAAGCGAGTAAAGGTAGACAGAAAAGTATTGTCCCTTAAATTATAAAAAATATCATACCCAAATTCTCAAAGAGGAAGGAAGAAGAAAAAACTAATTTTGATTTGCCCGACCCGGGTACTAAACCTGGAACCTTATGTGGTCAACATCGACATCGTACCACTGAGCACAGAGGCGATGCCTGATGCATGATGACAAATTATAGTCTTTATTTGGCACCTAAACAATACCACATGTATTTATTTATCGGCTACTGTATTTACAACTGGAACATGACAAGTACTGACGTTATTGCGACGAAAAATGGTAAAGCCACGGCGGTGTTTAAATCCGGCAGATGTTATAGAATTCTACTACTTTTTAGTAAACTCCATGTAAGTAACGTTTGGCCTTTGATAGCCTTAAACAAGCTGCCTGACAGAAAGACAGATATATTTTCAAAGGAAACTCGGATCAACACTGGAAAAAAATATTCTATATAACCAAACGGTTACCAACCGTGTAGAAATATTCGGACATGTCCGAACTTTTAGTTTCCTATCTCGTTTGTAACTTTTTTAGTTTTTTGGATACAAAACACCCCTAATTTATTTTTTTCCATAAAACCTACAAATTATACAAGTAATCGATCCGTTTTCATTTTTCTTGGCACTAGAAAGAACTAAACATTTGAAAAGCAATAGGCTTATAACTTTTTATTGTAATCAGATGTAACCAGGGTTGCTGCTGATGCAGGTTTTTTTAAACAGCGGATGCTGATGTCAATTTTTTCAGATCAATACCAGCAAATGTTGATGTTAATGATGATTAATAAATGACTCAGATGAAAAATATCCTACTACAAAATTTTCAGCAAATGTGATATATTATTTTTAATATATAATTTATCACATTATTTTAATTATAATTATTTTTAATAAGTTATACTTAATTCGTACTTATTATTGCGGTACTAACCTAGTCAACAAGTGTTTTTTGTCATTTGGTTGGCAATAGGGTTTAGATGATTTCAAGGGGATGATGAACAATTAATTGAAAAAATTATTTGAGTTGGGTTTTTAGCAAATATCTCAAAAACCATTTGCCTATTTCAAAGGATTCAAAAAGATGAGGTAATTTTCCAAAAAAAAAACTTTTGGAACTACAGAACTAATGTTTATATTTTTCCCAAGGGGTTGAAAATACGCCCCAAAACGGGTACTTGGGCTTGCACAAGCCACGACGACTTTCGATCTTTAATAAGTAAATGTTATTTAAATTTATTAAATATGAAAATGAAAATTAAGAATTGAAAAAAAAATAAGCACCTACTTTATACCAATATCTGTCCAGACAGATGAATGAACAATATCTGCGGTTAAAAAATAATAAGGCTAAAAATTAAAAAGCTTGATTAATCATTAAAAATGTGTTGTTGATAACAAAGTGAAAAAGATATTTTTTATTTTTGTAACGGGAATGTAATGTAATACTCTAAAAACAAGGGAAAAGATTTGGACTTGTTTTTCACAATTACCAAACTTGCAATATTCACGTTCAAGTAGGAAAAAAATGTTAATTAACTAGGTAAAGCATAATTAATAGTAAAATTGTGACTTTTTTTTGACCGCGAATTATTGTTCATTATCTATTCAGTAGAAGCCTGAATTCTTTCATTTCTAAATTTTTATATTAAATTGTTTAAATAACATTTATTCATTGAAGGTCCAAAGTCGGCGTGGCTTTTGTAATTCAGAGAACTCGTTTTTGAACCTATTTTCAACGCTCTGGGAAAATTACAAATATTGTTCCAACAGGTCCGAAAGATGAGTTTTTTGAGAAATTTCCTTTTCTTTGAAAATCTTTTTTAATTGGAAATATGTGAAATGTGTTTGAGATATTTGCAAAAAACTAAACCTAGTTTTTTTAGGGTTTTTCATCCAGGATCCGTATAGTTTCGCCATGTCCGTCCATCTATACGTCCGTCCGCAGTCGCTGTAAGCTGTAAAAAACTAAATTATAAGATATCTCTTTTAGTGATAAACTCACCTTTTGTACTGTTTTTTTTTTTGTTTACTTTCTTAGCATAACTATTTTTTTGTGTACAATAACATATTAAAAAAACTATTTCGATAAACGTATATAGAGAGAATAATTACCTAACCTCGAATTTAAATCCAGGAGGAAGAAGTCAATATCACTAGACCACAGAGGAGAAATACATGCATACATATTTTCATGTCAGATCACTTACGATGCATATAAACACACCGGTTAAGAAGACTCTTGGTACCACCTTCGGCTAACACCCGGTTAATCATGGTATATTAAAGGCGACAAAACGCGAACTGAAATATACAGATTCTATTACTCGCGACTTCGTTTGCGTAATCTAATCATAACATAAACATCAAAGCAAGTTTCATCAAAACAGGTCCAGCCGTTTTAGAGATTAATTACCCCGTACAAACAGAATGACAGACAGCAATTTTAAAAATGTTTGATTAGTTATTAGTATCGTAAAATCACACATTGCACCTGAAAAAACTAGTTATTTTGAAATCACAGAGAAACACTTCAATTTTATTTATAAGTAGAGATACCCACCTTATTAATGATATAGGTACCTACATAGAGTCATTTAATTAATACAATTTTGTGAGTCCGCTTTTTCAAATAGTTATTTAATTAATAAATGGTTAACCTAGTTCTAGTGCATTACGCAACTTAAGGCAGGTTATAGTGATCTCATACATGGCTATATATTTTTAATCTGCGGACAAGTTTGCTTCTTAGTGACTTAATTTAGAAAAGTGGATTGCACCATATAAAGTGCGCTGCCTATTTATGGAGCAACTTCTTATTACCGCTATGTTATTTTTAATAAGCCGTAAATTCAAATATACCCGTATAATTATAATAATAACAACCTTTAGTTAGAGAAATATATCATATTATAAACTAAGATTTCATCATCAGCTCCAAACCGTGTCCGGCTATGGCGACTGTTTACACGTTTTAGGTGGATTCATTATGTGCTCTGATGTAACTTGCGAATCCAAACTTGGTTTTGAAAATTCGGTCACATGGGGTGCAATACGCCTGCTGCGTTATAAGTGTAGTTATAGGATCGCTTTGGTCTCGTCTTCCGTACTTGGCGCTTGGCTTTAGTACGGTACAGTAACCGTACCATATTTGTATATTGGAACGAAGTTCCTTACGGCAGGCTTGGAGGGGATAGGGATTTTGCTGCGCGACCGAACTGAAAAAAATGTGATAGTAAAACCGTAAGAAAAATGCGTGGAATAAAAGCGTTAAATGAGACGTGCGCTGGCGCGACAGTCGCGTACACAAGCGAGTAGTGCCGTTTAGCCGAAGGAAGTTCGTTCCTACCTGGTGTCCCGCGACACTACATCATTTTTTTTATCTGTTTGCTTTTGGGCAAATGCCTCTTCCAGGCCCCAGTCTTTCCTGCTCTTCCTAATTTGCTACTAATCTAGTCCAGGTCCTACCAGCCATTTTAATATTTCATCTTCCCGTCCCGTACATTGTCCACATTTTTTCCTTTTTAGTCATCTTGGATACCGTGATGTAATGGTTTTGTTCAATTTCTAGAACCTCTTATTATTTGTCCCGTCTATTTTAATTTTAAGTGTTTTATTGAGCATGGAACATCGTTCAAAATTGTATGATCTCTCGATGACTGATAGCATATTTACAATTCATTAAATTTCATACAAGTATTTCAACTGAAACCGATTACTCCTGAATCCTCCATCTGACGGTTCGTCCGTCCATATAGTACAAGGCTATATCTGCTGACCGTAGACGTTTGAAATTTTTACAGAGCACCTAAGTTATCTTATCATAAATGTGTTTAGCACTGATTCAGTGCAAGGGAAAAGTAAAAAAAAATTAAACAAAGCAAAATATTGACATGGTTGGAATTGAATTAATGAGTCTAATTGCTGACTGACCGCCTTGAATTACTGTACTAAATTCGACAAGGCAATAGTCGTGGGTACAAACAGGCTATTTTTAAAAAATTTACTTCCAAGGAGCTGAAAGACTATATTGATGGCATGTTACTACTAATGGGCGTAACAGCAGTGCTCAGCTAGTATCTCATAGAAGCACCCTTATAACTGTTTAATTTAAAAATAAATACTTTTATTATACATATTGCTTAAATCCACATCATTTGAAACAATTTTTCATTGGTCGATTGAAATGCTATTTACTCCGTAAAGAATCTGGCATGAAGATATGTGTGTATGTATTAAAATGTATTTTACTATTTGGGTACAAAAGATAAGGCTATGGTTCTGAGCCAGGGGGGGGACAACCATTACAACCCTTACGTAACATTGTAAGACTATATTTTTATCTACAACAGCACATACATAGTTAGTAGAGAGGTAAACAAATTCCAGGGGGGGTAGCTCCCCTTAATCCCCCTCCCTCTTCGGCACGCCCATGGATAAGGCTCTTAAGAATTAATAAGCCAATGTTGAGCGAACGTATCCTATTGGTGGATCCTGATGCCCTCACATACAGACACTGTCCAGTTTGGGCATCTGTATATCCCACAGAAGAAATGACAATCTTTGTCACTATTTATGACAACATATCTGTACATTTTACAAAATTAAGATGTAAACATTTTTACAACTTTTCTGAGTTCAAATCAATCATTCAGTCAAAAAATTGTCTCTTTTCCGCTTTTCTTTATATATATATATATATATATATATATATATATATATATATATATATATATATATATATATATATATATATATATATAAACACATTTTATTTTGCTTTAATTGCAACATGAACATTTTTATATCATTAGATAAAAAATAAGCAGATGGTAGAAAAAGAAACCATTGCCTACAGACACCATAGATGTTAATGGCGCGTTGCAATCTGTGTCGTGGGATGTTAATACCGCTATTTTTTTTTATTATTATTATATGCTATATAATAATAATTATATAGCGGCTACCTTACCTTCCAAATCGTAACACGATAATGACGAGCATTGACAATATTGCAACAGGAACAGGCGAGCCGTTGCGGAACTCTACCTCCTGGTAGTCACGATGGTACTGACACGCCTTTAAAGAACTGCCTGGGCAGAATAGCAGATGGTCTGTTCTTCAAAGGAAACCCGTACGAATATGGGGTAATCACTAATCACCAAGCAATGGTAGATTAGTGAGATTTAGGAAGGACATATGTACATGTCCTTGTCCTTGTGAGAGATATTTATATTTTCTTCTAATTTAAAATCTTAAGCAGATGTCATGACCCCTAGTTTTTATAATTTAGCGTATTGTTATAACCACTATTGTAACCTCATCCTTAAATGCGTTCGAAATTCGAAATAACAATTTAAATTGTTCAGCAATCTGGAGCAACGGATCCTGAATCTTCTGCCATTGTTCACCTTACGCAAACCTTTATTATTGTTTGAGGAAGTGTGCGAAATTGGTACAATGATATACCCTTATTCGTAAATTATATTCAAAATTTTACCTTACTGCCTAGTCTATAAAGTCGAAAGTTAGTTAGAAAAACATGATATCGGTTAAGAAGTTCCGATCTAGTTTTTTAAACAACAATTCATGTAAATGTCATGATTTATTTTCGACAACAATCGCTTCGGTCTCGTGGTATGGGAAATTTACGACGATATTTTAAGGGGCGGGTATTTAATTTCTTACTTATGATAGTTATTATTATTACGAGGAATTCTACCGTTATACTTTAGTTTTATTTATGATATAACTAACAATTTGCCTACTGCAAGTTTTTTTTTTTATTTTTTTGATGGGAATTGCAAGAATATGGGTGTCACAAGTTATTAAAAATAAATTAAATTACCAGTTCATATTTTACCAGAATATGATGTACAAACATTTGAATTTCGGTCGATTTCCTTAAAATTACTACCGGATCGGTCATACACTGTGAAGGTCTGGCCGAAGAAACTCAGCAGCTTTTTTTTCCATTTCATGTACAATTATTTAAGTATTACAATATTTACAAGAATTATTTCACAACAAAAAGTTATTTTTACAATTTACAAAATATCGTCTTACGCACAGTCCAAATTTTTCAATTTAAGTACAAAGAATCTTTACCATTTACAAAATTTACTAATCATTTTTATTACATTTAAATTTTAAGGTAAGTTGTACAAACTTATATTTTATTTATTAACATTTAATCTTATCGGCTAAAAATTCTCTAATATCGTAGTATGAACTAGGCATCTGTATTACAAAGGAGATTGATGACATCGGCCTAAAAGGACTACAAGAATATAGCGTCAGCCGAAATTACTAAATTAATTTAATTTGCAATAAGTCAATATTAGAATTCAACGGACACTTTTTAATAGCAAATTAATTTTAAAAGGATTTTAGTTGTAAGTCATGAACTAATCAAAATTGTACGCTTTTTCTTATTTATAAATCATGTAAAGGTTTTTCTTTTCTGCCATAAAGTTAACACTTTCTTTTATTTCCAACCAACCAAACAAATTATAAAAATGTTGGATAGGTAAGACGTAAAATTTTAAACAAACTATTGTATAAAATGCAACAAAAATGAAAATATTTATTATTATAGTCAAAACCTACAACATAGAAGGCTGTATAAACTAGTAATGTTAGTATCATCCGAAAGAAACAAAAAAAAGCAATTGTCATCTATTTACACTGTGAACGAGTACTTAATCAATATTTCAATGTAAACAAAGGTTTTATCGTTTTTTAACTTTTAGGTGGTTAAAATCAAATAATCTTCATGATGAGTAATACAAAAATGAATTATATTTATGTTGATGATGTATTGCGATGTGGGTGGCTTAAAATAGAATGTAACAATAATTTGAAATACAAGTAATATTAATCTTTGAAAAAGTTTAGTCAACTTTAGTATTATAAAAAGTGTCCGTGATACAATTTACATTTCAGAAGAAATTAATAATGTATTACAATACGGTAAGCAGCTATCATCATGTGTTGCGCTTTAGGCCAAATTTTCTATGGAGGCTCATCATTCTCCTTTCATCTATATTCATCGACCCGTTTGAATGTGAGAAAGTAACAAACAAACATGAACACTTACGCACGCACGCACTCTTACACATATACAAAAAAAACTTTCGCACTTATTCTTTTCACAAGATCTCCACGTTTTGAGGTCCTAGAAACCTTTTCCGACTACTTTCACGACGTCAGTATGTCTGTAGGTGTGTATGTGTTTATGTGTGTATGTGTGTATGTAAACGTCGCATAACTTTTGAACGGTGTGACCGATCGGAACGCGGTTGATGGCATTTGATTAGATGGCTTGGACTTCCTGAAAATTTTAAGCTTGATCCCGGTATCCCCTACGCCAGGTAAGTATTCTCTGCATACCAGACGTGACAAATCTCTTTTAATGTGTCTTCATAAAATTATTTACTCTTATATTGACTCGCCATCATTATTAGCGTCAATAGACTTCAACACCAGGCATGAAACTCGGTTTCCCAAAACATTTGTTCTTGGAGTGTATAAAAACAACACATCATTCTACAATCCTCTTATCAAGATGTGTAGATTATATAACGACAAAAGCGCACTTTTTAAACCCCTAGACATTTTCAATGCTAATAGAAGTACTTTTTTGAGGCAAGTGAAGAAATGTTTTGTTTCTAATGGCATAGAATAATAACCCAGTTTTGTTTTTGCTTAAATTTTACATTTTTTTTATTATTACTTCATCTATTTTATTTTATTTTATCTCTTTAACTTCATAGTATAAAAATTAGTATAATTAAAGAGGAGCACTACTATCCTAAATTGTATGCCATAATTTGGTTAAGTGATTGGTTTATATACACTGATGTAATAATAATATTTTGTAATGTTTTGTCACTAATTGTTTGTGCATCATATTAAATAAATAAATAAAATTTTAAGCGATTCGGCCCAGAAGATTTTGAGAAATTTTGAAAAAACCTCAAAAAATTTTTGGTGAAATATCATTTTTTTAATATAACTTCCAGATTAATATACGGATCTAAAACAAAATCTTATCAGGTCTATTCCTCAAAGAATTGGGTCCAATGCAAAAATTTCATCAAAATCGCTTTATCAGTTCGGGAGTTACCGTTGATGAAAAATTTTGAAAAAAGGTATTTTTCGGCATAACTTCGAGATTTTTTAACCAATCATTTTTGAGCTATCTACAAAATTTTAGTATTAAAAAAACTACATCAAATGCAGCTTTAAAATTCAAAATCGAATCAAGTTTTCAAAAGTTACAGCTTTTTAAATACTAATATTTCGTTGTTTATAGCAAAGCTTAAAAGACCTCAATTTAGCGGGAAGTTTCAGGGATGGCCTGCAGGATTCACCGTTTACACATTTCTTATTTAAAATTTTTACTAAGTATACTGAATATTACAGTTTTGCTAAAATTAGAACAGATAATAAACCTTAAGTCAATGATTGAGCCGTAAAATTTTATTACATTTCTTTACGAGCACAATATTAACTGTAACGGTAATGTTCATTGTCGTCAAACAAGTCATAATTTTTTAGGTAAGAACTTAAGACCTTACGATTAACTCCCCTACGATAGTCGATATTTTATTGTTAACTAAACTGTATGCTCTTGTTCCTTCGCCGTTTGTTATTCGCAAAAAAACTTTCGAATCTATTGTCAACTTCAAGCAGTTTGAATAGTTTGAAAAGGGAACGTGTTTTAAAATTTAAAAGTAGATCTAGCGTGATTTTCCTTTTTTTGTAAAGGGTTTTTGTAACGGTCCCACGCAAGTTAATAAAATGGTTTAATATTTTTGTCATTTCACTGTTAAGCCATAATTTACAGTAAAATTGTGTAGATTAATAAATTTTGTACACGTAAATACAAGTATCAAAACAAATTTAAAATGTTTATGCAATCTCTTGAGATTTTACAATTTAATTTTCCAATTTCAGTAATGAGCCGACGCCATATCGATTTAACTCTTGTCTAGCAAAATTAATAAATTTTCTAGTTTTCTATATAGGGATAGGGATATAGTTTCCTAGATAGGGATTCAGGATATTTGATACTGTCCTGAATCCTGATGATCTCATCGCATCCTACACTTCACAATTTACACCGTCAAGTCACGAGCAACGAGTCGACCCATTGTTTCAGCCCCCTAACACTCGAGACACCGGTCAAGAATTATAACGAGGCGAATTCGGGCGAAACAATGCAGAACTTTATTAGGTGGTAGAGTTCTGCATTGTCTCGTCCAGGTCTGGTTCCGCCGCCATACCTATGCCTGCTGCAATAGTGTCAATGCTTGTCATTGTCACGTTCCGATTTTTGGAGGATAAGGTAGCCGGTAAACTTATGTATGTGGCATTAACATCAGATCACAAGGATAGTATCGCAACATTAACATCTTTGGTGTTAATAATCGATGGTTGTCTCTTTCCATCGGGAAGGAGAGCTATCTGCTTGTCTCTTCGAAGATCTGAAAATTAAAGAAAACACAGTGATAAAAGTCCCTTATATTATCTACCCTGTCTATGAGAAAAACAAAAGTACAATCCTATTCGCAAGCGCCAACCGACCCAACTAAGTTTACTCAGGGGAACCGAACAGTTAAAAAGTTGACTCAATAAAGGTGGTTTTTCGGTAGCACTATTGTAGTATATATGTCTTGGCATTTTGCTATAATCTTTTTTCTAAGTAGCACCTGTAATCATGTTTATTAAAGGTGAATTATTTTTATGTTCACATAAATGTTTATTGTATAGCCTTCATATGTTACCACGGTAAAAATTAATATTAATTTGAAATGACGGTAAAATAAATTCAATTATGTGTCATCCTAGCTTAAATTATACTAGACACATAAGAATTTTTTATGGATATTTATAATAAGAGTGTATAATGTTCTTTAACATTAGGTTGGTACACGTTGCTACAGACGCATGAAGTCCTCTGTTTGAATCTTGGATCGGCAAATTCTTTTAAGCAAGGTTTTTGGTTTGTTTGGAAATCATAACTTGCCCGAGATTAAATATCCACACTTTATTACATCCATTCGATAGAATCTCCATCTGTCACATTAATACCGTTAATAGAAGGTGTGGTTGCCCCTATGCGTATTTTTTCGGTAGTAAGAGCTTATATCATCATGTATTTATTTTTTTCTAATACATCTGACTAGGTCGCACTAAAAGTTATTTTATATCTGTCACGACAGTGTTCTTAGGGTTGGTTTATAATTTTTTTTTATAAACGAACCCTAAGATCCGGTAAATACTCAAAATGTAAAAGCGTAATAAACAGACAAACTCATTTTCGCATTAATAACATTTTGGTCTGAACTATAGCCACATTGTAATAACAATTAAGAATTTTATTTATTATTATTACCAAATTAGTACACCTTGCAGTTGTGGTAACTCCTGGGAACCAGGTCCCCTAATCCACGGAACCGGAGGTCAGGAGGCCAAGCAGGGTGATTTATATTGACAGCTCAAACACCTGGGTGACGCAAGTTCGTCACTTCACGAATAAGCGTATTTTTAAAATTATACTTCTTTTGGTGTATTATTGGAAAACTTTTAATGCGCGCTTGTTTTGCGCTAAATTTAATACACGAAGTTTGTCACAAATCTCTCTTTACTGTGAAGTGGTAATGCATTTGCAAGCGACACGGACGCTTTTTTCTTAAAACACAAGGAAATCAGAAACCAGAAGTGCTTTATTCAATAAAACTTTTTACAACTTCAGTTTTAATCGTTAGAATACTATTTTGAATAGCATTTCAAATTATTTTTATGTTATAGCACTCACCCCGTGCTTGGGAAAACTGGAAATATTTTAAAAGCAACAAAGAAAAATATCGACACGCAGGGATTGAACCTGCGACCATCTCCGTAAAGCTGGGATGCTCTCCCACTGAGCTAGTGTCGACAGGCTCGATGTGGCGAAATTCTTCTTTGCTATATGATCGATTACGTCGTTTGTACTGATCGCTAGGTATCGACGTAACGACGACGATCATTGCCATCCCGCCACACGGATAGCAACGCACCATTAACATCTTTGGTGTCCATAGGCGATGATTTCTCTTTCCATAAGGAGAGCTATCTGATTGCTATCTTATAACAAAAAAAATAGTAAGAATTATAAATTGGCACTCAATGAATAACAAAACAGTAAAAGAAGAAGGAATATTTATATAGCTAGTAATAAAAATATAAAAATATGAGTAAATAATAATAAATAAATTAGATAACAAAGACGGAATCTAAAAGGAAATATATAAATACATAAATATAAAGATTACATGCCGGTGGGAAGAGAAAGAAAAGGACAGTAAATGAGTCAGTTAGTAGTATATACTATTAAACCGAGAGTAAATCTATAAATGGTGACCTGAGTTGAGTTATGAAATAAGGAGACGAAATAACATAAAATAAATGTAAATTTACAATAAGTAAAAAGTAAATATATCACTATAGTGTAAAACGTAAATAATTTTACAATACACGTAAGGCAAAACGAAAGTAGAACTGTAAACACGTGAAAAAGTTTTACAATAATAAGTAGAAAAGACAAAAAGTTTTTTCGCCGTGTTGGTCCCGGCCTCCTTTGAAGAATAGGCCAACTGCCGTTCTGCCAGGCAGGTCGTAAAAGGCGACCGATTGGCCATCGAGTTACTACCATCGTGGCTACTAGGTGGTAGAGTTCTGCACTGTCTCGCCCGGGTGTGGTACCACCGCCTTACCTATTCCTGCCGCAATAGCGTCAGTGCTTGTCGCTGTCGTGTTCCAGTTTGGTGGGTAAAGTAGCCGGTAAACTTATGCATGTGGCATTAGACCTCGCCACAGGATGGCAACGCACCATTAACACCTTTGGTGTCTATAGGCGATTGTTGACTCTTTCCATCAGGAGACCCATCTGCTTGTTTGCTATCTTATGATATAAAAAAAAAAGTAAAGAATCATAATTCAAAGTTTATTAATAGTTTGACCGTATATTGAAATATCAAATAAGCGTCCTAGTTCCTGAATGTTTATTAAGTCTTAAAAAAGTAATTAAAATAAATAGAAAACACAGAATGAATATAAAAGTGTACATAAGATAAAAAATGAGTGTAATCAGTAAATGAGATAGGAGATTTTCTCAGATTATTGAGTTTTTGTAGTACGAAAAAACGTTTTAGTAGTATGAAAAAGTAAATCGACTAGAAAAGTACCCCCACTATAGTGGGAATTTCAATGTATTTTTCATAATATTAATTATTTTTTTTCGGATTAAGTATAGAGTTTTGGTGAACTATAAAAACTCAAAATAGTTATTGAAAATGCTTTTATTTCACGAGTTCAGTAGAATAAAGTATTTTTTCTAAGCCCTTCTATTATCACGTGGTATAATATTAATTACAAATTTGACCAATTACTAATAACAATGTTAAAAATAACGTCGTGTCAGCTTAGACTAACTTTTTTGAGGAATATACCAACTGCCTTTCTCCAAGGCATAGATTGGTACGTAATGGAACAAACGTATGACAACTTTATGACTACTAAGTGGTAGAGTTTTGCAACGTCTCACCTGGGCTCCTCATCTTTTCTTGTCTCAATAGCGTCAGTGCATGTCACTGTCGTAAACCTAATCTTATGGCGCGGATGTTACGTCCCCGCTACATAGAAAAAATCATCACATTAACATCTCTAATGTCTATACGCTGTAACTGTTTATTTCACCATGAAAACCATCTAATGCTCGTTATTCTCTGATGCAAAAAAAAATATCACTATAAATATGTCATTGGTATGTAAATGCTAATAATAAATTATTTTTCATATTACATATACTTAATATAAATATTTATAATAAATTCTACTAATTCTTAATTATATAAATGTGTCTTAAGCTTAGAAGGATAGATATTTTGAATTTTCTACTCTATAACGTCAAAACTGTTGAACGGATCTAAATAAATTCAGCAAAGAAATAGATTATAAGCAGAATAAGTACATATTATGTTGACTTTTGTCCTGGAAAATACATCGTTCACGTGGCACTCGTCAAAAATAATGCAGCTGTGTAAAATAATAATTGAACCAGAACGAATCCCTAAATATATTACGTGGCAATTGATAACTAGATATATATTATAGGTTTCTGAATTTTAATTACAATATTCATTATCTGTATCAAGGCTGTCACACGGTATTTTTTCTTGCGATTCAATGGATCAATTTTCTAGGTAAATGCAATTTTTTTGTATAATCATCCATGTATTTACGAACAACATAAATTTCTGATGAATTTTTGAGAAATAAACTACTTAAGTCATATAATAATAATAAGTTTATTAAATAAAAAATAAAAAAAAATAAAAAAAATGTAATATAATTTATTAATTTATTAAATTTATTATGACAGACTATTAAAAACTGTAAATATTTAATTACACGCAACGGGTAATAAATGAACGACTTGTCTTTTCGTAGAATGCAAAATGACGTCAGATTTAAACTTATAAACTTATTTTCTTATCTTGAAAATGTAGAATACAAAAAAAACTCTAAAAGCTTCCTAAATAATCATATTTGTATAAGAAGTGTTTCAATCATATTCTTACTAATTTAATTGCTGAGTGTTCTTCTTAAATGTGACTTACATTTAACTACAAATTAAATAAGTAATTTTTTTCTGATCCGTCAATCTGTTCAAAGTTTGTTTAAATAAAAGTAATAATATAAATAAGTCAATGTTTGTTATTTGTATCGATGGTTCAGTCAGCGCGTAAATGCACAACCCTAATTATGAGTCGCTCCTTGTAATGTCCTACTGTTTTATTACCGACAAAGTTATCATTAAATATTTACACATGGCGGACCAACACAAATTCTTTTGCTAGATAAAATTCTTAACTATAATTAATATGTATAAAACGTTGGTCTAGTAAAAGCTTAACGGTCCTAATTTGTTGATTACCTCATTGAGGAATTTTCATAACACATTTCTCTACCAATGACTGTTTGAAAAACTAATTTATACCCGCGTCTTTGCTTGCGTGAAACGAATCCGTATCTTTCTTTAGTAAAATAATATTTACAATGCTCTAGAGATGCTGGATTTGTTTTATAAGTTTTTCTGAGTACTCTATCTTAAATATTGTAATCATTTGAAAAAAGATTGACTGGTAGAGAACACGACTCACGTAGCTCGGATGAGCACGTAAAGCTGTCGGGAATCACCACTTATCTCGCAAACCAAACAAATTGGTGTATCGTGGTGAACTTAAAAATCTACAGACGTTCGGGTTACTCTGCCACCTTCGCAAAGGAATCGGGCGTGATAATACTTCTTGTACATATTTTTTATGCATATTTTTCAAATAAATAAGTAAGAAATAAGTAAGCGTGTGATATACTGGGTTTGAATGATGAGGTGAGCAATTCGTTCTAAGAAATTCAATCTTATTTGGTATAGGTATTCAGGTTTGGTCTAAATACTGTGATCGTAATTGCATTAGTACCACCTCTTCTTGTTTACTTTGGGAATGTGTTTTTTTAATTTTAGTTTATTAAAGCCTTTAGTTTATTAAATTATGTTACTCGTCACTAAAAAGGGCCCACATCTCTTTCCCATCACTATAACTTCTTTAAACTAAAATCAACAGCGGCAAACTCTGACTACGTATGACCACGACCATGACCACTAACTCCGTGGTCGTTGTCGTGGTCACACAAGCTCAGAGTGCCCTGGCGAAAAGTTAAGCTGTCTTGGAACCCGCAATGAAATTAATCAGAAGTAGGAGGAGTAGGATAACATAGCCCGTTACTCGTCACATGTTTAGTTTTCTGTAAGTTTAAGAAATTATAAAATAAAAATGAAATAAATCATTATCAGATTTTTTGCAGAATAGAAACCGATCCTAAACAGACGCCTTAGTTTGCTGCTATTTATCCAATTGTCACTTAGCGAGATTAGGTCTAGGTGGTTGAGTTTTGCAACGTCTTGATCAGATTTTGATGCCACTGCATTACCTATTCCTGCTACAATAGCGTCAGCGTTTGTCACTATCGTGTTCCGGTTTAGAAGGTAAGGTAGCTGGTAAACTTAGGCATGTGGCATAACCATCCCGCCACTCGAACAGCAACGTACCATTAACATTGCAGTGTCTACGGGCACAGTATACTGGACCCAACAGTAGTCAATCTACATACATGTGATATTCGAGCAACACACACATAGACACCTCTCACGGGCGCCATATCTCGGAATGGTTCGGGACAGTTTGTTCCGGTCCAGTCGGAGACATCGCGTCCGTGAGAAGTGTCTATGTGTGCTATGCTCGAATATTACTTGTATGTAACATTGACTACTGTTAGTCTCTAAGTATTCTGTGCTATGGGCGATAGTTTGTCTTTTTCCATCAAAAGAGCCATCTGCCTGTTTGCTGTCTCCTGATATGTAAAAAATTTACTTGTTTTGGTAACAGATTTACATGCTCATATCATGAACGTCATTCGATTTTAATGCGTTAATAGTTAAAAAATAGCCAGACTGGCGCTTGTGTAAGAGGGTTTGACGTAAATATAGCAGCTATAGATAGATAAATTAAGTTTGCGGAGTGGAAGTATTTAACAGCGCTTTCAGAAGTTTCCTAACAGTTAACTGCAAAATAATTTAACACTGCTTTTAGCGATTTCTAACCAATTTACTGTAACAGTATTTAACAGCGCTTTAAGTGCTTTCCTACCAATTTACTGCAAACGTATTTAGAAGCGCTGTTAGTGCTTCCTTTCTTTTGTTAATTCACTATCTAACTCTACAATATTATGGCGCTTTATTTTTAAAATTAATCAGCTTGCTATAACGGCGTAATCCTACTTTGGCACATTTTAATGGATGATTTTTCATACACAGATATTTCTTTTTATTTCTATCCTCCATATTTATGCTAGTCTAGGCTCCCGTTGAAGAATAGGTCACCTGCCATTCTGCCAGGCAGTTTGTAAGGAGGAGAATGATTTGATATGTAAGTCACTACCGTCGTGGTTACTAATTGGTAGAGTTCTGCATTGCATCGCCTGGGTCTGGCACTATCATGTTAACTATGCTGATGCTGATACTGATGCAATAGCGTCAGTGCTTATCACTGTCATGTTCCGGTTTGAAGTGTAACGTAACCGGTAAATTTTCGCGTGTGGCATAAAAATTTCGCGACGAGGATTAACATCTTGGGTGTCTACAGGTGATGGTTGTCTCTTTCCCTCAGGAGAGCCACCTGCTTGTTTGCTGTTATATTCTAAAACATATTAAAAAAAAAACAGGAATGTCCATTTAAAATAACGAATTATTATTTTCGCTACAACAATCTATTACTGAACAAATATATTCATTTATTGAATACTGCTTCGTTGTCTAGGGATTAATCTATTCGATACTAATCATGATGTCCTGGGCTCGATTCCGTGGTCTGATAAAAAAATGATTAAGGTTTTGGAGATTTTTTTCGAAAATCCAAATCTCAGTAGGAGCCCGGCGTCTGGCGGGTGGTGTGTCACTACCCCCATGCCTTGGACACAATACTGGAGACTAACAGAAGTCAATGTTACATACAAGTAATATTCGAGCAACACACACATAGACATTTCTTATGGACGCGATATCTCTGAATGGTTCCGAGCAGTTTGTTCCGCACCAGTCCGAGATATCGCGTCCGTGAGAGGTGTCTGTGTGTGCTATGCTCGAATATTACTTGTATGTAACATTGATTTCTCTCAGTCTCTAGTATTCTGTGCCTTGAATGAGCGCCTAAAGCTAATGGTCCCGGTTATCGATAGTAATAACCGATTATCGTTATTAGCTTGGTAAAATACGATGATGGGGATCACCACTCATCTTGGCAACCGACGTAATCGTGGTGGACTGAAAATTCTATCTATAGGACTTTTCAGTCCACCACGATCAGTAATCAGAGTGAATGGAACGTCTATAGACGTTCCGTTCACTCTGCTTACTGATGCTTAGAGTGAACGGAACGTCTATAGACGCTCCCTTCACTCTGCTTACTGATATATTGTATTGTTTTTTTTATACTTAATAACAAATTACAAAATTATATAAAATTGAAATAAATATATAAAAAGAAAAAATAATTTTAATTAAACCAAAAACCTTTGTCAACTATGGTAATTAATTTATATATGCATACAACCAATCTAAATATTTTGTTTAATATGTAAAAATTACAAAATTATTTCAATAAAATTATTTTTGTTTTTTTTATAATAACAAATTACAAAATTATATAAAATTAAAATAAGTATATTAAACTGAAATTTAATTAAAGTTAAACTAAAAACCTTTGGAAACTATGGTAATTAACTTACATATAAATACTAGCACAACCAATCTAAATATTTTAGTAATTATTTTAATAAAATAATTTTGTAATTTTTATATTAACAAATTACAAAATAATGTAAAATTATAACAACTATATTGAACTGAAATTTAATATCAGTTAAACTTAAAACCTTTGCCAACTATGGTAATTAATTTATGTATGTACATACAACCAATCTAAATATTTTTAATACATAAAAATTACAAAATTGTATAAAACTAAAGTAACTGTATTGAACTGAAATTTAATTTCAGTTAAATTAAAAACTTTTTCCAACTATGGTGATTAATTTATATATACATACAAACAATCTAAAATTTTTTAATAAAAATACATTATACTGATAGACACAAGTAAAATTTCAACCGTGTTATTTTTTACGTGCACGTAATACAGCTCCCGCCCGTACATAAAAAAAATTTTTTTACGTACGTGCGGGAGCTGGCTGGGTTTAAAAAGTGTACATCTGTAGTTTTTTTAAGAAATTATCGCAAGGACAAAGATTCATATCAGTGCATTTATTTCCTGGCCGCGATCACCCCTGCTCTGATACACAAATTTTTTGTCCCGGTTTGACAAAAAGGTCGTGGGAAGCAAACGGTATGGTTAAATTTTGTAGTGTCTAAGATTCCATATTCTAATTTAGTAAGTCTACCGGCCTATCAGAACATGACACAATTTTCTCATAATATGTTAATCAATTTGACCGCCCGTTTGGTCGAGTGGTTAGCGACCCTGACTACGCGATCGACGGAGCTCGGGTTCGATCCCCGACGGGGACAAGCATTTATGTGATGAGCATAAATGTTTGTATTTTCGGGTTTGGGTGTTTATTAAATAAATTCTTGTATTTATATATGTATTTCTGTATATTAGTATCGTTGACACCTATAACACAAGCAAATAATTTGCTTACTTAGGTGTTAGATCAGTAAGTGTAATTTGTCACGTGAATATTTATTTATTTATTACTACTTCGCTACATTAAGATTTGATATAATATTTTTTATCTCATAAGATAACAAACAAACATAATCTCTGGTTCTCCTGATGGAAGAAGGCGGCTATCGCCTATATGTAGATACCACGGAATAAATGGATATGCCTTTCAAGACAATTTTTTAGTTTGTAAGTGAAGCTTGCAGTTACACATAGAAATACAGAGTTATAGTACTTACCAATGAAATAAAATCATTTCAAGGGTAATTTTTAAACCTTGTCATCTCATTCGGTACGATAAAACAGTACAACATGGTTTGTTTCTATTTTTTCACAATATAATATAACCTACAAATATATGAAATTTTTAACAGTAATAAGAGCATTTCTCATATACGCGGCGACTCGTTTTCCCAATGGTGTGTCTATTAGTATATATGTGGTCTGCGGTAGATAACAAATGTTAATAGTACGTTAATATCCATGGTACGGGATGTTATTTCACATGCATACATTTACCGCCTATCTTACTCTAAACTGGCACAAGAGAGTGACAATGATTGATATTTCTTGAGAGCGTATACTTCCCGTGTGTTATTTTAATGTGGTCTGATCTAATCCTGTATCAGATCTTCACCGGAGACAGAAAATGAGAAGCCGATTGTTGCAGTTTTACTTTGTTAAAAAATATTTTACGTTTATATTGCACCCGTGCGAAGCCAGAGCGGATTGCTTGTAATATTATTATTTAACTAGCTGTTGACCAAGACTTCGTCCGCGCGGACTCCGTTTACTCCGCACAGCTTTTCCTCCGTAGATGATAGCGTGATAATATGTAGCCTATATGTTGACCCGACCTATAAGTAATATTCATGCAAAATTTGAAATTAATCCATGCAGTACTTTTCGAGTTTACCCCGGACATACATACAGACAAACAGATAAACAGACAAACAAACAGACAGACAGACAGACAGACGGACGGACGGACGGACGGACGGACGGACGGACGGACGGACGCACGGACGGACAGACAGACAGACAAACAGACAAAAATTCTAAAAACTATATTTTTGGCTTCGATATCGATTGTAGATCACGCCCCAAGTATTCTTTTAAAACAATTTTCAATGTACAGTTTTGACTTTCCTACGATTTTATTATATGTATAGATAGTTTCATTAAACTAAATAGCTTTTTGTTTAAACGCGATAATTTTAACCCGAGCTAGGCCGGGCTCCATTGAAAAATAGACCAACTGCTGTTCTGCCGGGCAGGTTGTAAGAGGCAACCGATTGGCTGCACGTGTCACTACCATCGTGACTCCTATGAGGTATAGTTTCGCCACATCTCGCCCCGATAAGAAGTCTTACCTATTCCTGCCGCAAAAGCATCAATGCTTGTCATTGTCGTGTTCCAGTTTAGAGGGTAAGGTAGCCGGTAGACTTGCATGTGGCGTGGCATGCATGGGGCATTGCCATCTCGCCACACGCAAAGCAACGCACTATCCTTGATGTGTATAGGCGATGGTTTGTCTTTCAACCAAAAGAGCTATCTACTTGTTTGCTATTTTATGATATAGAAAAAAAATCGGATCGAATCGGAACAAGTCGGATTTGAATAAATATTTTTGTGTTTGATAGACAGATTCAGCAGGAAGGTTATACGTTACTTTTATCTGATTAAACTATAGAAAGTCATCATTTAATAATATTTTTAATAATAATAATGGGTCACGCAAACGAAAAACAAACCGATAGTTTAATTTTTAAATTATCTCTATTTTTTTATATCATAGATAGCAAACAAATAGATGGGTCTGGTTGGTGGACTCCTGATGGAGTCACCCATCGCGTATAAACATCAAAATGTTAATAATAATAATTAATAATAATAATTCACGGGACAAATTACAGACATTGTAGAACTCTACCACCTTATGGGAAGTCACGATTAGTACGTTAGTGATATGTTTAGCCTTCATTTTCCTTTACAAGATGCCTAGCAATAATTTAAAAAGTACATATCTTCACGACCTTATCTCAGAAGAGGTAGGCAGAGGTTACAATCAGCTACACACCCACGTTAGCTGAACAATGAACTCTGTCACATAATGTGATAATAATAATAATAATATTTTATTTGCCAGACAGAGGGTTACAAAGTTCTTATGTCTAATAAGCTACCTGCCGTTAATAATAATATAATAATATTCACGGGACAAATTACACTTACTGATCTAACCCCAAAGTAAGCAAATTATTTGCTTGTGTTATGGGTGTTAGTCAACGATACTAATACATAGAAATACATATATAAATACTAGAATATATATAATAAACACCCAAACCTGGAAATACAAACATTTATGCTCATCACACAAATGCTTGTCCCCGTCGGGGATCGAACCCGAGCCTCGTTGATTGCGTAGTCAGGGTCTCTAACCACTCGACCAACGAGGCGGTCATCACGAGGCGGTTAATGGTGCGTTGCTATCTTGTGGCGAGGTCTAATGCCACATGCATAAGTTTACCGGCTACCTTACCCTCTAAACCTCCGGTTTAGAGGGTAAGGTAAGGTAAGTAACACGACAGTGACAAGCACTGACGCTATTGCGGCAGGAATATATAAAGCGGTGGTACCAGACCCAGGAGAGACAATGCAGAACTCTACCACGTAGTAAATTCTTCTACTCTCTGCGTGAAAAAAAGCCTTTCATTTAAACTACCAGTGCATATACAGTAAAAAGAATGCTGTTCAAAGAACCCTCTTACTTATCATAATTTTTTGTTTTAACGTTATCTTCCTAAAAAGCAGGTACATACAGGGTTAATTTAAAAAAACAACCCCTTCGTCTTTTAATTACATGAGTGCTCCTCACTTAACATTCTAAACAAATATATTTGAATAACAATAGAATTTAGACACTTTTATATTTTGGTTACACTTAATAAAAGGGATGTTATTTAAGAAATGAAAATTTGATTTTGCATTTAAACCTTTACGCCAATGGTGTTAGAGCTCTGTCTTTATGGAATATTTTAAAACATGTTTATAATTATTTTAACTTGAAGCAGGCAATAAATTGTCAACTTTAATTAATTCCATCTTTCCGTTTTAAAAGTCTTCTATGTATATAAAGATATATTAGCTATCGCGAATACAAAAGAATTTAGGTTTGATTCCTCATGTCTCGTTAGCCTCATAAATTAGACGGTTAAAGTATCTTAGGATTTGTATGTATAGACGGAGAAGGGATTTAACGACTTGGCTACGGGAAATTCGCGCTTGCGATTTTTCGCGCGGCGCGAACGGCGAAGCGTCTGACGTCTGAAACAAATATATGGGGAAGTATTTAAAAAAACGAAGCGGCGCAGCGACCGGCGGGCCGGCGGCGACGACAGACGATTTTTGACAAGCAATTAGGGCGCGCGGCGCGGGATGCGGCGAGCAAGTGAAACAAATGTATGAATCAACACAGAACATGGCGGTGGCCTTAGCTTATAGTCTAGAAACCAGAATGGTTTAGTTGTAGTTACCGAAAAAATACACTATGAACATTTTAAGTTTAATTTTCAAATACTTACTAGGCCAGTAATTATAAGTCTGGTCATCACATCGTAAGTATAAACAAAGTCCAGAGATATAATTTTTCTTTCTTCCCACAATGTTGAATATTCATAAGAATATAAGTAGTGTCGCCAAAAAATCGATAGTTTTAATCTAGAAACGCCATAACTTCAATAGTATCGATAGCATTGAACGCTGCAACTAAATAAACCATCGATTGCGTCTATAGTATCAATCATTGGAGATAAACAAAGTATCGATTCTATCAATAGTACTGTTAGACAATATTGCATTGACTATCGATATATTCGATGCTAACTATAGTTTCTACAATCGATAGCATTGGTCAGTATTAGAATAATGTTGACTATCGATAGTTTTGATAGTATCGATACTATCGATAGTTTCGATAGTATCGATACTATCGATAGTAATTGTGATTAATGCAATATTAAATAGCAATAATATCGATAGTATCTATACTTTTGATAGGTTATTTTTTTAATTATGAATATTATCGATGCTATCGATTGTATTGCTGTTTATTGACAGTATTGTAATTATTGAGGTAATGAAATCCTATCGATAATGGACTATCAAGCGGTAAGACTATAAATCAAAGGTTTTGAGCTTCGTCACTCATTCCAAAAATTCGTCTTGATATAGTACGTATTTCTCATACTTCTTGTGACATTCAACGTCTATACCCGATTCTTATTTAAACCATGTACTACATATTCTCTTCCAAATAGTAAGTGTTGAAGTAAAAAACTATTTATTCCCCTCCAAGCAATATCGAGATAAAGTTGAAAAAGTCATTTTGCTCTTGGAATATACTAGTCGCGGCGGAGGACGCAAATTCCCGTGGCCTGATAATTCGCGCGCGCGAATTTTCGCCTCGCCCGCCGCGCCTCCGCCGTCACCGCCGCGCCGGTTCGCGTGGCCGGCCGGTGAGGGATTGACCCCTCCCACTCCCAATCCCGAAATTTAAAAAAAGATAAAACCTTGCATTAAATTATCAAAAAAAAAATAGACTATCATTTCCTAACTTCCCGCCAAGAAATTTTAAATTAAAGAAAGATTCATTTCATCCAGATTTTCGCAAAGTCGAATTTTCATGAATTAATTGTCTTTTTTAGGTCCTAGAAAGTTCTTACTATTTTCACGATGGCGTCGTAAGGGACGGTGTGCCGAAAAATTAAGAAAACATGTCATTTTTACACGATGGCAATTCCTTTTTTCGTGTGAAATGCGAAATTTCCGTTTTATGAGTTTTCTTCTTATTTTAACGACACGCAATGTAAAGCAACCATTGCTAGAACTCGTCGCACCCGTAGAAATCTTAAACCAGCCGTTTATTTTGCGCGGAATATGGCGCATAATACATTGCTTATTATGGGTATTTCCTTAAATTTTACTATTTAAAAAACAGTGTAGATTGAATTACAAAGAGTTGAATAAATCAAATTCAAAAATTCCCCACACAAATTTCCAATGGTTTTCATCTCAAAATCGTACTCCAAATCTATGGTTTCGATTTTCGGTAGACCGTCCCTTACACACTTTATGCATGTGGGTATGTACAATTTATATTGTCCCTAACTTTTGAACAGATGGATCAAAACGTGGTGGCAAAATTCTATTGGGTTTTACCAAACGCAGATGTCCAGAATATTTAAATTGATTCAGCACAGAAGATTTTAAGCTTAAAAAAAGTAGATTTCCTTAAAATCCACCAAAAAATGTTTTCAAAAGCTTCCAGACTAATGTACCTACCGATTGATTTCAAGATCCAGTTCTTTACCTTGAAAACTACGTCGAATGCTACTCGTAATCGATTGCTTCGTTCGGGAGTTAACGTTGACGAAAAATTTGGAAAAAAAGTGTTTTATTAGTGGCACAAACTCTAGATTTTTCATCTAACCAATAAAATCAAAATCGACCAACAAGACCAACATAACCAACATTTTTGTGTTCTTAGAGCTTAAAAATCTATACATAAGAATGTTTTAACCTCTTTGATCTTAACATACCTCAACTAAGTGAATAGTTCGGGGACTCAGCGGGATAAAGGGAAATAGTTTACGGAATGTTATTATTATTTTTACGTCATTTTCTATGCTTAAATATTTTTGTTAATTTTTGAAGGAATACGTTAATCCCATGGGATCTAAAAAACTTGATCTATCTCGCAGTGGGCTGCATTACGGATTTCTAAAATTAATGAAATACACGTCGCAATACTTTTGGAATTTACATTTACAAATTACTCTTGAAAATACGCTGGATATTTTCGTCATTCAATTTTTTCATTCCCTCGGATTCTTTTTTTAAATATATAATATATATTTACCGATTACTCGAAGGTGCCTCAACCTTCCTAAGTGGTACCATTTTTATTTGGTAAAGATCTGATGCAGGATTCCGTAGTCACAGGAAATAAAGTTGGTTGCTTGGAGTTTTACTGCGTTAAAATTATAATTCAACATAAATATATTGCTATATGTTTACTAGCTGACCCGGCAATCGTTTTGCCATACAAATAAGTTGTATTGAATATTTTGATAGGGTATTTGAGAGGGGAGCGGGGGGGGGGATAATTGAGATAAAAACTACCCTATTCATTAAGTTGGACCAAACAATAATACATCTGCAAAATTGTATTATATTAATACGAAGAATAGAGAAAACATTTAGAAACACACACACACACTAATATATATATATACATATATATTAGTATATATTAGTTATATATATATATTAGTATATATATATATATAATATATATATATATTCTTTCTATAGGTAGGTAATTAAAATTTTATAAAAATATTATTTACCATTATAATTTTTTGTACACTGATTCAAATTTCAAGTGGCCAAAAATGATACTAAGATGGCCAAAATCTATACAAATATTTATGCTCATCACACAAATTTTTGTTAATGTCGGGAATCGATTCTAAGCACCATCAGATGCTGACCACTTCAACGGCAATAAATTACTATAAATAATTTAAAATTTAAAATATATAACGAACATTGTTGTTTCAGAAATACTGAACAGGATCTATTAAATATTTCCAGTGCCTTATATTAATGCGAATAAAAAAACAACGAAATATCTAGCAGACCGTGACGTAGAGTTCTCAGGCCAAAAAAGGTTTAGAATAGTGCAAAAAATTCGCGGTTCAACAACTATGTACTAGGGTGCCTTATTAAATACTGACCTCTCTTTTACTCTATTGAGTAAAGTATAACCGTATCTCTTTCATTAATTAAAGGAATAACTGACCCTGTGACTAGTGAGCTTGATATTTTAAGTGCGTGAGAAGTGGTTGTTGTGATCCTTTGTCTTATTGTTTGATTGTTAAGTGTATATCGCCTTTATTTTTAATTCGTTGACTTTGCGTCCCTAATACAAAACAATTAAGTATATTTTTTTCTATTGTATATGAGTGTAACTCTATTTTTTTTTTTCTGATAAAAATTGACATTGTAACATTGTATCAATTAACATGAATGACATAAAATAAGTAGAACCTATAGATATCAACAATAATAATGAAGCGCAGCCATCCGTGTAGTGGGAATGTAATGCGAAATGCATAAATTTTCCTTACTTTACCTTACCCTCTAAAATGGAAACACAAAAGTAAAAATATTTTTTTAATCAATAAATACAAATTACAGATTATTTAGAAGACACAATATGTACGTTAAAATTAAAATAATTCATCTATTGCTTCATTTTAAAAGTTTTTTTTTTATCGGAATAATTATTACTAATTATCTGATTTTTATATACCTATTAGAAATTCATGTTTTCAGTATTTTGAAGATACTCAATCAATTTGACGTTGTTTTGGAAAAAAATAATACCTTTATCTCGTTTAATATTCTTGAGCTATTTTACATACAATCAACTATTAAACAACTTTATTATATTTTTGACTTTTTTTCATAAAATTGTCATAAACATGAATTTTGTGAGAAATAACTTTTACAATTGTTTAATATTTTAAACTTAATGTGTCTATTATTAAAAACTACCCAAATATATATTTATATAAATTTTATTTTGAAGTATTTTCTGTTTTTGTGATAAATGTTTATGTAAAAGAAAGGTTATAACTTCTAAAGTAATAATTAGAAACTAGACACTTTCGTTTATTGTCCCTTAAAATATTTTGTATATGATCCAGTAATATAAGTTACAATAAGTCTACATATTGCAGGCAAAATCTATGATTCGTCCGTATTTCAATGGCGTCCTTAGATTACAATGACAAAAACATTTTAGAAAATGCCTTACGCCGAACCGCCGCCACCATTAACAAATTGCCGCGACATATTGTTTAAATTACTTGTTATGTAAATGGATTTTATATTAAAAATTAGAACCCTATCCGACTTCTTAGATAAAAATGAAGTAGGTTTGTAAGTTTGTCGTTAGGTCTCACACGCTACGTCGACCGTCAGCGACATCAGTTTATAGTTGACATTGACGCCATTTATGTCATCAAAAATTTGTCTTGTGCAATTTGTATTGATAGTTTGTTTATAAAACGAGGAGGCCATTTATATACGGATGAATTGTTGAGTTTGCCTACGACATACAGAACAGGTGATAATAATTTTTTGTACAAATTACACACGTTGATTTAACTTCAAATTTCATACCTTTGATGTGGGTGTTAATAAACGATTTACGATAATAATACATACAATTAATAGATATTTTATTTCAATCTATATAAATAAATTAATTGGAGTGTATGTTTGTAATATTAAAATAACCATTTTTTTAAATGTATTTGGATGAATACATAGCACATATACCAAAATAATATTTTTTTCAATTTTTGTCAACTAGTCTGTTTGTTCTTTATTTATTATTTTGCACAAAAAGAGGTGGTGCTGGTGCATCTTAAATAGTAACAGAGTAATTTAAATTTACTGCGAAAAGATAAATCAATAGGTACTGTGAAAAGATAAATCATCATTATTGTTATTAATTATTGTATGTGTGATTAATTTAATGTGTGTGGCTGCGTTCCGATTCGGTAATAGGTACGTAATTCTACAAAAAAGGCGTCTCGTTAAAACTGCTTGGAAAGGTTTAATTAACTAAAAGATATTTCGGTTTTAAATTAAAAAATATTAGTATTATATAATCTTATATATATATAATGAAATGAAATGAAATGAAATGAAAAATATTTATTTGCAAGAATATGGGTGTCACAAGTTATTAAAATAAATTAAATTACCATCATATTCTACCATAATATGGCTTGCAAACATTTTAATTTAGGTCGATTTCTTTATAATTACTACCGGATCGGAACGCGGCCACACACTGAGAAGATCCGGCGGAAGAAACTCAGCGGGCTTCTTTTTTTCTATTTCACGTATTACAATTGTATGTATTACAATTTACTAGAATTATTTCACATCAAAAGTTGTTTTTACAATTTACAAAATATGATCTTATGCTCAATCCAAATTTTTACAATTTACAAAAAATTTACCATTTTACAAAATTTGCCGTTCAGTTTTTATTACATTTAAATTTCAAGGTAAATTGTACAAGCTTATATTTCTGTTTATTACCATTTAATCTTATCTGCTAAAAATTCTCTAATATCATAGTATGTTTTATTTAACAGTAAATCAAACAATTTTTTGCGAAATATATTTATAGGTAATAATTTTAGACTATCAGGAATATGATTGTATATATTAATTGCCATACAATATGCATTTTTTTTATAAATATTTAGTCTTTGGCTTGGCACATGTAGCTTCTCACTGTTTCTAAAATATGAGTTCCCTAATACTTGAGCATTTGTTTTAAACAAATGTTGATGTTTTTTTACAAATACGCATACCGACAGTATGTAAAGACAAGGTAAAGGTAGTATTTTAAGAGTTTTAAATAGGGGTTTACATGAATGTAGTTGATTAACATTACATATTGCACGTATACATTTCTTTTGAATTCTGAAAATCCTAATTAAATCAACTGAGTTTCCCCAAATAGAGATTCCATATTGCAATACAGATGAGACATATCCGTGATATGCCAGCAATGCAGCATTTAAGTTGGCTACTTCTCTTATTCTTCTCAAAACATAGATAAATCTGTCAATTTTTTTGCAAAGAGAATCAATGTGCGCTTTCCAATTGCAATGGTTGTCAATAAATATTCCTAGAAATTTAGTGTATTCAGTATTTTCTATATTTATATTGTTAAATAATATATTTGATTTTTGAACTTTATTGCTATAACATGTTTGAAATTCAACTATCTTTGTTTTAGTCAAGTTAATATTATATATATATATATATATATATATATATATATATATATATATATATATATATATATATATATATATATATATATATATATATATATATATATATTTGAAACTGAAATTTAGTGTATTCAGTATTTTCTATATTTATATTGTTAAATAATATATTTGATTTTTGAACTTTATTGCTATAACATGTTTGAAATTCAACTATCTTTGTTTTAGTCAAGTTAATATTATATATATATAAATTATAATTATATATAAATTAAAATCATAATTCTATATTCATACGTGAAGGGGTTACTTTAGTTTAGATCAAATTTAAAGAATATTGCGCGCTCAGAGTACTCTCAGATTTATTATACTAAGGTGTTCTGGCACCTATCTAACAATTTAAATACTTTTACTATGATTGAATTCATTGAAATATTTAAATAGCTTGGTACTAGCGAACCTTAACATTTATATGGAAAAGAATTACAAACAGGCAAAATTAATACATAAATTAAGGTGGAAATTACACCATTTACAATCACTTGTATGAATAACCATCGAAATTCTATATTTAAATATCTTTGCTTCAACTATCCGCAGGCGTATCACCTAACGTTTGCAATCCGCCAGCGATTAGCGATTACTTTTAAACGTAACGAAATAATCATCAAAAACGTCGCCAATTGCTTACTGGTCACTACTCACTAGACGCACTTTTTGTGATGTTACAGCACCAAAACTAATCAAGCAGCAACGACCGCCACTAATATACAAGGCTGTTATGTGTCTTGCAATAACTAAACAATTATAATAATTTCGCATTGCGAGTTACCTGACAACCCCGGGGGAATCGATCCTTATTCATTGCGAAGTCAGAGTCGCTCAACTCGACTAAAGCAACTGGGTGATTATCATTGAGAGTTTAATGTACTATTAGTACATAGATGTCTTTATAGTAATTATATAATTGTTCCTCTCGGTGATTTATGTTTGCGAAAATTAATTAAACTCGAAGCGCATTTCGTAGTAGTGTAAAAATATCTCCTAAAACTACAACTATTGTACGATATAAAGTTTTTTATATAATCACATAGCTAACAAGCAGATGACTCTACTGACGGAAAGAAAAAGCATCATCTGTAGACACCAAAGATGTTAATAATACGTGCTATGCATGTGGTGGGATAGCAATGCCACATGCATAAGTTTACCAACTACCTTAACCCCCCCCCCCCTCCTCCTAGGTACTACAGCCAAATTTCTTGACGCTATTTCACAGAAATCGGTAAGACGGTGGTATCCTATACCTAGGCGAGACATTGCAAAACTACTTGTAATAGTCACGATGATATAGTCGCGCTATTTTTATGAAATCTCTGGCAGAACGTCAGATTATCTATCTTACAAAAGGGCTCAGGATCAAAGAGACATTAATTATATTAGTTTAGATTATGACTCTCCGGTTATAACCGTCACGTTACCATAGTTGAGAGGTTAAAGAGTATCTTCACGCCAGTTTCCTTGTAAAGCTACTAGCTAACAAATGCTCCAACTTATTACAATTCAATGATTGAAGATACCTGGCTGGTTTTTAATCCTCATTATTACATTTTATCAACTTGATATTTAGGTGCTACAGCATTTTTCTTGAGATAACAGGGGCTGAAAAGTATACGTTTTCATTCAAGGCACAGGGATGTTATCACAATACCACCAGGCTCTGACCTACTACTGACACTTCGAGAAGAACCTCGAAAATGAATCAATAAAATGTTTGCTTAACCCAGGTATCGAATCATGATCTAAAACGAAAACATTACCCACTCGACGTCGCAATAAAATTTTAGGAAGGCAGTCGAGTTTTGAGATTATTTGTCAACCGACGAAAAAAAATATTATTAGTTTGATTAGATATGTAAATATGTAATATTTTTTAAATCATAAGATAGCAAACAAGCAGATGGGTCTCATAATGGAGTCAACCATCGCTTATAAACACTAAAGATGTTAATGGTGAGTTGCTATCTTGTGGCGATGTCTAGTGCCACATGCATAAATTTACCGGCTACCTTACCCTCCAAACTTGAACATGACAGACAGTGACAAGCACTGACGCTATTGCGGCAGGAATAGGTAAGGCAGTGGCCAGGCCCGGGCGAGACAATGCAGACCTCTACCACCTAGTAGCCACGATGGTAGTGACTCGTATAGCTAATCAGTCGCCTTTACGACTTGCCTGGCAGAACGGCAGTTGGCCTATACTTCAAAGGTGTCCAGGACCAACACGAGGAAACATTGTTGAAATTGGATAATACTTGAGTAAGTATGATGTTCTATTTAGGCGTCCAAGCACGTGTATTAAATTTAGTTAGTGTATGTATGTTTGGCCACGAATTTCTCAGAAACTAAAAGCCATATCAATATAATACTTTATTATTTAGATCAGATATATTGCAACTAACTTAGGGAACAGTCTAAGTTTAATCGAAATCGGTTAAGTAGTTTCTAAGAGTTTATTTTTTTAAGTAGGTATTTCGGACTTATACAGAACAGCTACTACCATCGTAATAATATTAGTACTTACACATTTTATTATGTAAAACGTAATCTCATTGTTTTATAAATAATAATTTAAGTAGGTACCTCTATTAAATCCATTACAGTTCAGTAATTTTAAATAGATGTTAACTTAAATTGCTCCTGTTATTATAATTTAAATGAAATCATAACGGCGATTTAAAAATGTTAAATTCTTAAACCACATTGAGCAAATAACAGATAATAAAACATCCCTGACATTTCAAAGGTCTACAGATGTTACTTAAACTTAGGGGAACCTTTGTACTCACCGGTGTATCTCCCGCCTTGAGAATATAATCCTTCACAGAAAATATCCACAAAAATCCAAATGCACTATAAAACACATTTCCTCACATGTCCAGTTGGTGAAAAAAAACACAAATTTTCACGAAAACTTCAGAAACTTTTAAACTTCGAAACACGTGCTTTCCCGCGCAAAGCTCGCATTCGAATAGACAGCACTGCTATTGTTAGGCCCATTACCTGGGGACCGCGTGATATTTGCCACGTTAACTATTTCTCTCACACGTATACGATTTATGTGTGTAAGATAAGGATACAAGATTGTAACATAAAGTTGGAATACTTATTACTTGGGGGCAACTTTTTCTGCCGTCGCTTTGTTTTGCCGGCTTATCTCAGTTGTGGTCATTGATAACCGCGTGGTTGATAAAAGCTACTGAATGAGTGTTATGAGATAAGGATTTTCATTAGTAAAGAAGGAACTGCTTCTTAATCTATTAGTAAACATTCTATTAAGTGTTAATAGTAGTTGGGTTTTAGTCAAGACGCTTTGCTTCCAGGCAGTTCATAAAAGGCGAAAGAAGGTTAACTTGTAATTATTATCGTAACTCTGAGATGGTAAAGCTCAGTAATATCACAATAAGTTAATAACATAATAAGCTATTACATTTATTACTAAACTAATCTTTATTATCTGTTTATTCATTTGGCACTTCAATATACGCAAAAAATGATATACGATAAAATGACAAATAAGTGATACAAAAGGTGTGCTTATCACTAATAAGAGAAACATTAAAGCCAACCCAAGATAAATAAAAAAAAGAGATAAATAGTGTACAATATTAATTAAAACAAAAAATGAAAAATATAAACAAATATTTCATTTATGTATATTAAATATATACATAAATGAATTTAGCTAAAAAAAGATTGTCATTTTTTAAGAGGACGGTTTTTTTATTGTTTCATGCAATAAACATTTAACCTATTTAACGTCATGATGAATATATCCGCACCACATGATAAAAAAAGAAAAAACAGCATAAATAAAAATAAAATAGCAAACAAGCAAATGGGTCTCCTGATGGAAAGAGTCAGGCATTGCCTGTAGATACCAAAGAGGTTAATAGTGCGTCGCTAACTTGGACGAGGTCTAATGCCACATCCATAATTTTACTGGCTACTTTTTTTAAATCATTTATATTGCTAGTTATGAATTTCCTAAAGTTGTAAAAAAAATAAAATCTTACTTTTCTTAATGTACTTGGAGAATTTTTTATCCTGTGGGGAGGATATATGCATCATGACGTTAAATATGTTAAATGTTCATAGTATGAAAATATAAAAAAAACCGTCCTGTTAATCTGCATGCTGTCCTGCTTGGACAAATTAGGAAGAAACAGATTAAGTTTACTTGCTTCTTTAACCCCTAAACTAGAACCCGACGGCTAGACGGAAAAGCATGTGGCGGGAACAGGTAAGGCGTAATGAGTAAGGCGAGACATTGTAGAACTCTACCACCTCATGGGAAGTCACGATTAGTACGTTAGTGATATGTTTAGCCTTCATTTTCCTTTACAAGATGCCTAGCAATAATTTTAAAAGTACATATCTTCACGACCGTATTTCAGTAGAGGTAGGCAGAGGTTACAATCAGCTACACACCCACGTTAGCTGAACAATGAACATACTCTGTCCCACAATGTGATAATAATAATAATAATATTTTATTTGCCAGACATAGGGTTACAAAGTTCTTATGTCTAATAAGCTACCTGCCGTTAATAATAATATAATAATATTCACGGGACAAATTACACTTACTGATCTAACCCCAAAGTAAGCAAATTATTTGCTTGTGTAATGGGTGTTAGTCAACGATACTAATACATAGAAATACATATATAAATATTGGAATATATTTAATAAACACCCAAACCCGGAAATACAAACATTTATGCTCATCACGCAAATGCTTCTCCCCGTCGGGGATCGAACCCGAGCCCCGTCAATTGTGTAGTCAGAGCCGCTAACCACTCACCAACGGGGCGGTCATTTTTAAAAAGTACATATCTTCACGACCGTATCTCAGAGGAGGCAGGCAGACGTTACAATCAGTACACCCACGTTATCTAAACAATGAACATACTCTGTCTGTTACAAAGTTCTTATGTCTAATAAGCTACCTGCCGTTACACATTAGCATGCAAATTTATTAGATTACATTTATATATTATATAGAAATTAAGCATTTTTTTATTTAAAACTCATTTTTGAATATGTGATGCCGTTTATTTCTGTCAATTTATTTATTGCTGTAAGAATAATTAATTTCTGCCATATTATGATGAAAGATTGTTTTAAATAATGAAATAGATTATGCAATTGGATTATAATTTGATGGCAAGCCTCACGCCAACCGAGCACTTATCCAAACCCAGTAACGTGGTTTTATCAGAAAACTGAGAAACAAATTTTTGAATTGCCTTACCCAGGAATGGAATCCGAAACCTCATTTGTTCAACACCGACATCGGACCACTAGACCACTAGACCAAACATTCAATAAATTCTTACAATATTTTATATCGATGACACTTGTACTGTTTCACAATAAACTTTTATATATATTATCCGACCGGTTTCGCTTATATAAGCAACATCAGGGCAATTACAAGTTTAAACTAAAAACAAAACAATATCTAACCGTTCTGATTTAACATTTTATAGTACTACTGATTATGATATTGATACTATAAAATGTTAAATCAGAACGGTTAGATGTTGTTTTGTTTTTAGTTTAAATTTGTAATTGCCCTAATGATGCTTATATCAGCGAAACCGGTCGGATAATATATATAAAAGTTTATTGTGAAACAGTACAAGTGTTATCGATATAAAATATTGTATGAATATAAAGTTTCACCAAGTGCCGACGATAAAGAGAGTCGAATATATAGGCAATAAATTACTGGCAAAAATTTAATGTATTTTAATTTGTATGTTAGCTTTCTCTCATTGAACCGTGACAATCCACTTTCGACTAAAACAACACGAGTATATAGACGCTGTTGACATGAGCATTCAAAATCTCTAGTCATTGCTAGCCCGTTAGAACGCATAGCGGTTAAATATCCCGGTCAGTGTGTTCAAGCCCGATCGCAGCAATAAAACGATTTCCGTGCCTAGTTCTCTTTACACGGAAAACTCGATTAGCCATCTCGTCTATCCGCTTGTTGAGATTACTAATTAATTCGATACATGTGTATTTATCTCGATTTCTAATTATTACCGATAAATCGTGATGTATAATTATCACCTCTGTGGTCTAATAGTTCACTTACGGTGTTAACCATAAGAGGACTCGGTTTCGATTCCCGAGTCAGGCAATTCAAAAATGTATATTTTTTAGTTTTCTGATAGAAACAACGTTGCCTGGGATTAGATAAGTGTCTGGTTGGCGATGGGCTTGCCACCTATCATATTGTGGAAAAGAGTATTTTTGACTAATCATGGGTGTACTTGTATTTACATCTGCCTACCTCTTCTGGATACGGGCGTGAAGATAGTTTTGAAATTATCAAACAATTGAAAAAATTTGCACTTCCTCTTAAAGTTTTTGAGATCATTTCCCGTGATCCGGACTCCTTTTTAGGGTTCCGAAGTAAACTAGGAACCTAGTCTGTGCAACAAGTTGAAGAGTGTCTAAAATAGAGATACTGCTTTTAAAATTATGTGCGATAGCTCATTGGATCCGGAATGACGCCTAGAAAAGTGTGTAAAAGCGTGTAGCACATAAAAATTGTAAAAGTTATAAACACTTAAAGATGAGAAAAAAACTGGCATTTCGTTTTTTGCCAATATTTCATAAACTATTAATATTTAAGAAATTTCAAAAAAAGATTCCGAAAGAAGAGGAAATTTCCAAGAAAAACTCTTAGATCTCGGAACTCTATCTGCATTATTTATAATTTTAATTTAACACTGAAAAAATTCATACTTTGCTTTAATAATTATTGCACTTTAACAACATTACGTGGATTTTTCAGTTTTTGTCAAAGTACAATAATAATTATAAGCAAAGTTTGAATTTTTTTTTTCTTTTATGGAGTGATATTGTTAAATATGTATATAAAAAAGGCTCCGCGAAGCGAAAAATGTTACGATGATTATTTAAACTTTATTTTTTCATTTACAGTTAAGACGAAAGTACGAGAAACTTTTGTTAACGATCGCTTAACTTATTGAAAAATTTATTTTAAGTAAAATTTACAACGGATATAAGTTATTTATAGTGTTCGAAATACATCATAATTTTTTCAAATTTAAAAAAGAATATTCAATACCTTAAATAAATTATGTGTCGCACTCGCTTTTGAGGCCGTGCGCGCAACCTAAAAATGTCGTGCGGAGACCCATTTTCGTTACGTTAAATTAAAATTATAAATAATGAAGATACAGTTCCAAGATCTAAGAAATTTTGCTTTGAAATTTTCTCTTCTTTATAAACCTTTTCTTGAAATTTCTCAGGTATTAATAGTTTATGAAATTTTGGCAAAAAACGAAATGCCATTTTTTTCTCATCTTTAATTGTTTATAACTTTTTCAATTTTTTATGTGCTAATACGTATACACGCTTTTATTACATTTTTCTAGGTGTCATACCGAATCCAAATGAGCTATCGCGCATAATTTTAAGAGCAGTATCTCTATTTTAAACATTTTTCAACTTGTCGCGCAGACTAACCTTACAGTTTAGCTATTATATATATACGATTATTATATATATACGATTATTATATATATACGCTATATATATACGATTGCTCAAAGATTCTTAGTACTAGAAAGCTGTAATTTAGTACGAATATACATATAAGTCACGACAACAAAGTGATATAAAATCTTGAAAACTATTTTTTTTCAGGGTAGCTCCCCTACGTATAAAGTGGGAATGTTAATTTTTTTATCTCTTACCCCATCATGTGGGGAATCGTTAGATAAGTTTTTAAAAAATATTGTGGGTTTGTAAAAACAAGTTTTCGATTAAGGGACTCCTTTGTAAAATATTCAACTTTTAAATGCTAATTTTTGTAAGAATCGAAAGGCCTCTCCAAGTCCTTTGCTATCAGTATTATCCTATTACCTATTACCGTAAACCCTTTAAAGTAATGAGTAAACATCACAGTAGGCATATGTTATGTCATTCGTTCGATCAGAAAGAAAAGAATATCAATACTGACCTGTCGTCCAAAAGACCCGGGTCTTATCACCCGTTCTTGACATAGTTTAACTTAAAACTTCAATTTAATTTCGTGAATGTGATCATGGGTTGTAAACAAGTCTCACGTGTCACGAGCAAAATTACGATTCAATCGATTGGTTTTGTTTCGATCAATACTCATATTAATTAGTGAATTTTCCAAATTTCGGCGGTGTGTCGAATTTCGGCCAATATGGAATTTCGGTCGAATTTCGAATTTTCATGAAATGTTGTTTTTCGGCCACATTTGAATTTCGGCCGTATGTCGAATTTCGGCCAGTGGTCGAAGTTTCGGTCCATTCTAGTAATAAACTGTTAAACTAATAAGATGAATAAAATAACCGTTTTTAAACAAATTCATACCTGGAGACGTGACATAACTAACTAAAAAACTAATTTTCAGAATTTTTAAATAAGAAATTATGGTATTTAATTTGCAAAATTTCCGTGAAACCCTATATAGAACTGCTGTGATGCAACTGAAATGAAAGATAGTGTAAGGAATTTGACTAACTCAACCAAGAGATGAATATGTGAGAAGACCACAGCGGCACAATGGTCCACCGGCACCCACTTCCACCACACTTTCTTACACGTCAGAAACAAAGGCTACTAACACACAAATATGTTCTCAAGGCACGTTTCACTTCGCAACCGAAGCATTTTCAGGAGAGTAGCTATCTACCAGTGGAAGTCCCGTCAAAATCGGTCTAGCCGTTTCCGAGATTAGCTGGAACAAATAGACAGATAGCCAGACAAAAATTGTAAAAAAATGTTATTTTTGGTATATGTACCATGTATACATACATATGCATTTAGTAAAAAGCGTGTACGTGCTACCAGTTAGTGTCCTGTACAGATAGTTGGTTGTAGTTTGGAGAAGGCGATAAATAAAGTAGGTTAAGTTAGTTTATTTGCGATATTTATTTCAATCGTTAAGTTAATCGACTCGCGCTTGCCGTGACCGTATCGCCTCTATTTATGCCTTGTCAGCTCTTTTAAATTGCTAATGTATGTAATCTTACAAACCGGTTATTTTAATACATATTACAGGAACACTCCACTCGTTCTTTTGAAAAGTTATATGTCAAATCGTACACAACGCGTAAAGATAGGAGAATATATCAGTCAGGTAGAAGACGTTTCCTATGGAGTTCCGCAGGGAAGTGTCCTTGGCCCTACGCTCTTTCTAATCTACATTAACGACCTTTGTAATATGAAAATCAGTACTGGAAACATTTTTTCATACGCCGATGATACTGCCGTTGTTTTCTATGGAGATTCGTGGAAGGAAGTTTTTGAGCAATCGGAAAAGGGATTGGCAAAGATTTTTTCGTGGTTGAATATTAATCTTCTTACCTTAAATATAACTAAAACTAATTACATCTGCTTCTCCATATATAATTCTTCTCAACCTAACTTAGACTTGCAACTTAAGATTCATAATGATAACAACCCCTTAAATACCCAATGTTACTGTCCCGTTATTAATAAAGTTACTGAAGTAAAATATCTTGGTATCTATGTGGATCAAAGATTAACATGGCGTGCTCATTTAGAATTAATCAACAATAGAATTAGAAAATTAATCTACATATTTAAAATTTTGAGACATATCACAAACAAGGAGTTAAGGCGAAGAATCTATATAGCTTTAGTACAATCGGTTCTAACGTACTGTATTACCGTATGGGGTGCTGCATCAAAGACCAAACTATTGGAATTAGAAAGAGCACAAAGAGCTCTACTAAAAGTAATGCTCTTTAAACCATATAGATTTCCAACGACAGAACTTTATAAATACATTAATGTTTTGTCAGTTAGAAAACTATATATCTTAAAAGTTATCTTAAAATTTCATAGTAGCTTTACATTTGATCCAAAATTACTACAAAAAAGAAGATCTGATATTGTCGCCTCTACTCCTCAAACTAAAACTTATTTTGCCTCTAAGCAGTACTACAAAAAGTCTGCTGTTCTTTACAATAAATTAAATAGGCTTTTAAATATATATTCTGTGACAAAATATAAATGCAAAACAAAATTAATAAAAATGTTAAATACTTTAAGCTATGACCAGACTGAAGCTTTAATCTAAAATATAAGCGTATACATACACACACACACACATACACACACACATACACACATACACATACACACACACACACTCACTAGAACTTAATATACATACCTATAATATAAATTATGCTTTGTTAACTTCATGTAAAATGCAGCATCACATATTACATACAACATATTATCTATATTATAGATTAATAGTTATATTGAATTATATCTGGCATTAGAAATGTTTGTAATGATAGTGTTTGTCATCACAACATTATCTAACGCTATATATATATATATATATTATAGGGTTAATAGTAATTGTATTGATGTTTATGTATCTAAATGGAATAAATCATTTATATTATTTAATTTCATGTTATATATAATATGCTAATATCTATTATGTACTTATAAATTAAATATATTGTATGGAAGAGTGAGGCCTCCTAATACAGGTATTTTTTTACTTAAAAGGAGGTCCTTAACCACTGTCAAAATGTAATAATGTTTTTAACATTTCATGTATAATGTGCCTGTATAAAACAATTGTACTGTTGAATTGTACTAAATAAATTTTATTATTTATTATTATTACAAACAGACACTCCAAATTTATTTATTTGTATAGATATAGAGAAATTATGGTATTTAATTTGGAAATTTCCGCGAAATGTTATATGGAACTGCTGTGATGCAACAGAAATGAAAGGTAGTGTAAGGAAAAGGGCAAACTTATCCAAAGTCTGAAATCCAACGAGTACATAAAAAATCCAACGAGTTGAGAACCGATGAATTTAAAGATGAAAGTTCTTTTTTAAAAAAAACTAATTTCTTTTTCAAAACACTAAAACCCGTATTATACAAACCAGTGCTTACGCTATATCATCCTTCGAAAAAATACAAAAGTTTCTTAACATTTCACACAATAACTTTATAATAAGTACACACTTCAATGTGTCGTATCCAAAATGAAACTTTTAAAAATGGCCAAATACTTAAAAATGGGGAAAAATACTGCGAAACGAATCGCGTAGACATTAAGTGTGACGCAGTTTATAAGATGTAACTGATTTTAAATCAGGCGATAAGAGGTAAAGTAATAATTTTTACTTAACTTCCACATTTTAAAAAACGCTGCCATTCATGCCAAAAGTCATGTAGGACTTTTAGGGTTCCGTACTCAAAGGGGCAAAACGATAACCTATTAATATGCTTCTACTGTTTATCTGTCACAGGGCTCTATCTCTTAAATGAAAATAGATAGTCCTATCTGTCATAAATTGGGTGTTGATACAACAATTAAAACAACCTTTTTTTATATATTACTAGCGACCTTTTTAGGTAGGTTTGGTTAGGTTTCACCCGCGTAGCTTTTGTTCCCGTGGGAATATCGGAAAGGTTTATATACTAAAACCTTCCTCAATAATCAATTTATCTATTAATAAAACCGCATCAAAATCCGTTGCGAAGTTTTAAAGATTTAAGTCATTTATACATACATAGTGACATAGGGACAGACAGAGAAAGCGACTTTGTTTTATCCTATGTAGTGAAGATACTCGTAAAAAAACAAGCAGTGGCTATCCTTATAAGAAGAGAAATCATCACCTATAGACACTAAATATGTTAATATTGCGTTGCTATCCGTATGGCGGTATGGCAATGCTAAAAAATTGTCTTGGATAGCGTATCAATTTTAATCCGTGGTTATAACTAGTCTTAAAATTATAGCAACTTTTCATGCCATAGTAAACGCTGTTGGTTCTCTGGTTGGAAAGAGATAATCTTGACCTATTTACCAAAAGCGTCAATGGTGCGTTCTCATCCACGTGGAAGGATGTAATGTAGTATGTGTAAGTTTATCAGCCCCTAGAAATTAAGATGGTTGTGGTCAACAACTATCATTATTGGCCGTATGGCCGATTGTCTTTGCGAGTCACTACCATCGTGGCTACTAGGTGGTAGAGTTCTGCATTATCTCGCTCGTGTCTGGTACCAGTGCCTTATCAATTCCTGCCGCAATAGCATCAGTGCTTGTCACTGTCGTGTTCTAGTTTGGAGGGTAAAGTGGCCGGTAAACTTATACATGTAACATTAGACCTCGCCACAAGATAGCAACGCAACATTAACATCTTTGGTGTCTATAGGCGATGGTTGTCTCTTTCTATCAGGAGACCCATCTGCTTGTTTGCTATCTTATAATATAAAAAACACTGTTCTCTTAAGAGCTATTGGCAGGAAGAAATATGTTTTACTCTTCACAATGATTTTATGCTTCAAAACGGGTCTGTGTCAACACTATTCTTTTTTTTAAATCTATTTTGTTTTAAGGGACTTTTATTCCCTAGGAACATGTCAGTCCCATCGTATCCTATACTAATAAATTTACTTATAAGCGTTATTGGTGCAGAAATATGTCCATTAAGGATTTTGCAATTTTGGAAGTTGGTTGCGCTAGTATGTTTAGATAAACTCCTAGATCATATTTATTAATTTCATATTTCTGCATCAATTCGTTCCTTGCTTTAACACTATTCTTGTATTATAGGTTAGCAAATAGTTCGAAAAATCCAAAGTGAACAACTCATAATGCTTATTCGATCATGAAAAAGAACTTTGAACAACTTGACAGAAATAATAATAACATAATATACGAAAGACTCCACAGGCGAATTAATTAGAGCAGATATTAATATCTATTTATGAATGAACTAGCGACCTGCCCGCGGTTCCACCCACGTAGCTTTCGTTCCCTTTGGAATATCGGAAAGGTTTATATACTAAAACCTTCCTTAAGAATCAATCTATCTATTAAAAAAACCACATTAAAATCCGTTGCGTAGTTTTAAAGATTTAAGCATACATAGGGACATAGGGACAGACAGAGAAAGCGACTTGTTTTATACTATGTAATGATGACCCAAGTAGCACGTTAAGCTGTATAAAGACTGCATTTAGGTTCATTTTTAAACTTAAAGCTGTATACTAAGCCGTACAAAGGCTGTAGAAGCGCTTCTACAGCCGATATAACACCAAAAAGGGCCCCAAGTTATACAGCTTATTGCGTTATGTAGGCTGCACAATAGCTATACAAGCTGTTATAAACTGTACAATGACTGTTATTTGGTGTATAAAGAAACTATAACACTAAGGATACGCTCTTGTAACTGTCTTGTACAGCTAAGCGTTAAATAGGCTGCACAATAGCTGTACAAGCTGTTATAGGCTGTACAAAGGCTGTTATTCGGTGTATAAAGCAACTATAACACTAAATATACTCTCTCGTACAGCTAAATGTTCTTAATAGGTGTTTGAAAATTATAAAAAGTAACAATCTGTTTTTGATATTGTATAACATTAATTATATCACGTATCTGCAGACGCCATAATTAAAAATATATTAATAAACGATAAATTCTTGGACTTGGAGCAGTATTGAACGGTGTATTCAAAGTGCAAATTCTAAATGATCGTGAAGTCGTGTATGATTTCCCTCAAAATATTCACGTGCCAATGAAATAATCAAGATAACACAAATAAAATCATTGCAAAATACGGTAAGTGTTTGTGTTTAAGGTTAGAATATACAAGTATTTATGGCACAATATTGTATATAAAGGCATAATGATTATAATATAAGTTGCTTGTCACGATATAGCTATAGCTATTGCTAAATATATCTTTTATTTAACAATATATTTCTTTAATGTTGTTTTTAATACACAATAATGGCGACGCTTTGTTATACAGCCTAAAGTTTATTTGGAGGGTGATATACTGCAAATAGCTGTACTGAATCTCTTTTTTATTCTATTATACCGCTATTAGCTTTTAATTACCGTCCAAATACACTTTAGGCTGTACTAAGTCCCTATATAAATCTATTATACAGTCATTGGCTTTTAATCACTTAACTTATGTTTAGAGATGCGTACAAAAATTGAAGAACCTTAAATACAAAACATATATCACTTGATTTCGCTATTGTGATGTATTGATGTCGGTCGTTTGACTTTACAACTAAACCAACTTATTGTTAACTTAAACTTATGGGATATGTATTTCAATCATGTTTTACTTTATTTTTCAGGGAAATATGCCTTATAAAATAATACAAATAATTGAGAGAAGCCAAAACTGTATTTGCATCGTATCCAGTTTGTGGGAGGATAAAGGTGAATAATAATGGCCAAGAAAACAAAATGATATAACTAAGTTGATCCAGAATGAAAAATCTAGCCCTTTAAAGATTGGTCTATCACAATAAGAAGAATACGTTATTTCGTGCTTGTGATTTAATATTATTATTTCTTCAAAGAGAAACATATACTCTCTTGCCTGTAATTGTATCTAAGTATATAATATTTTTTTATCGCCTCTGTTGTCTAGTGGTCCAGCTTTGGAGTTGACCACATGAGGTCCCGGGTTCCATTCCCGGGTCGGGCACTTTAAAAAAAAGTGTTTTTTCAGTTTTCTGAGAAACTCAAAGTTGCCCGGGATTGGAAAGTGCCCGGTTGGCGATAGGCTTGCCACCTATCACATTTATGGGACCAAGTATCTTCGGCTAATCGTGGGTGCACTTGTTGTACCTCTGCCTACCCCTTCGGGGATATGGACGTGAAGATAATTTTATATAATATTTTTAAAATGACTGTAAGTATACATGTATACGGGTTGTTGCAAAAATGGTACAGTAAGCCGAAAGGGAGTAAGCCGAAAGGGAGTGACTCAAGGGGTCATTCTTAACAACCTTTGTTTAACGACTTTTGGAAATTCGCGAAAAAAATATTGATTCTACATAGAAACTTTGTTGGTCACGTGACTTTTCTTAATGGAAAAACAAAATTTTTTTTCGCGAATTTTCACAAATCGTTGAACAAAAGTTGTTCAGAATGACCCTCTGAATCACTCCCTTTCGGCTTACTATACCGCTTTTGTAACACTCCGTATAGTAGTAAGTTAAAAATAAAAAAAATATATATTTTCTCAGTGTAATGATTTTTATTTCTCTTTTTAACTCTTTTTTATATTTTCTTTGAAAAATAGACCAATTGTCTATCTGCCAGGCAGGTCGTAAAAGGCGACCGATGGGCAATGCGAGTCACTCCCATCGTGGTTACTTGGTGATAGAGTTCTGCATTAGATCGACCGGGTCTGGTACCACCGCCTTATCTATTCCTGCTGCAAAGCGTCAGTGCTAGTCACTGTCATGTTCCGGTTTGGAGGGCAAGGTGGCCGGTAAACTTATGCATGTGGCATTAGACCTTGCCACAAGATAGCAACGCATCATTAACATTTTTGCTGCCTATAGGCGATGGTAGACTCTTTCCATCAGGAGACCCATCTGCTTGTTTGCTGTCTTATGACATTAAAAAAAATTAAAATATTATAAACTACGAACCAAGTAACCTTAATAAAGATAAGCCTAAAAAATAATAAATCAGATAACCTTCAATCACTTTTTAATGTTTTTGTTACGGAACCCTTTTCCTCTAACATTAATAAAAATGACGATTGTAGGTTACCTGATTTAGTAATTTTTCAGCTTTATCTTCATCACGATTACTTGGTTGGTAATTTATAATATTTAAATATTCCTTTTCAATCTTCCTCTTGATTTTTTCCACGTGATATCAACGATGCAGATATAAAAACAGCAAGTAACAAAATCAGTAATACAGCCTTGAGCTGCACTACAGCTGTATAAGCAGATTTTTTAACACCATTGGCTGCATAACAGTCTACAATTACGCCATAAATATTAGCTGTAGAACGGTGATTGCATGTCCCATTTTATAGAAATAAGCGTTCAATGATACTATAATAACTCTTAAAGCTGTAATAAATTCCCGTGCTAAACATAATACAGCTAATGTACAGCTTTAAGTATTAAAATAAGCCTAATGAGTTACAAAATATTTAAAGTTGTACAGTAGTGTATTAATATTCAGATATAACGCCTAAAGCTTACGCGAAACTCTAATAAAGGCCTTGTACAGAATTAGGCTGTATAAAAACTCATAAATGCTTTTATACCGATAAAAGCATCTTTTTACACCATTGTACGGTTGCAATAGAACTTTAAGTAATATATGAGCTGCTTTATGGGTATTAAACATGCTTGATTGCTGCTTGGGGAATGAATACACTATTGCGCACTAGTAGTTACAGCATTATCAATATTTTTTAAAAATTATATTACGTACAAGGGTACACAGTCGCGGTCCTGTCGCTATATGGCGATATCTGCCAGACAACCATCAGGCAAAAAATATACTTTCATAAATAATCTTAGGTGGTGCTACCAAAATATACTTCACGAAATATTACTGTTAAAAATAACTTAATTACATACAACATAAATCAAGTATAATAAATAATATTTAATGAAAAAACGCCAGTTTTTTTTAATTTATCTACCTAATACTTTTAAACGAGCAATTCTTGTATATGACGGCGTCCGCGTCGTCAAATGCAAAAATATTGTAAAGTGTAAACAACAAATGCACCGCCTAGGCCGGCAAGCGCATCGTTCGATATCCCTACTACTCAACTTGTTATGCTACCTGTATAAAAGGCTCTGAGCGCCCGCCGATAAGGCAGTCTAGGCTCTGGCGTGGCTCGGTACACTTGTTGTATCTTGCTAGTAGCTTATCCTTGACTCTCGGATAATTAATTTGTGCAAACAAGTTAATTATTATTGTCAACTATAAATTAGTCGCAGTACAATTTATAATGGACTATCTATTGCTTAAATTATGACTTATTTGTAATAAGGAATAATTAAGTTACTTCGAAAGAATTGTTAAACGAGAACTAGTCATTAAATAATGGAAAGCTTTAATAGTGATCTTATGTTATTTTTGATATTTGATACAAGTTGAACAAAATATAAATAGTTGTTATATCACCACATCCTCATTTTTATTTATCGTATCTGACCCACTTCCTACATATATATATAAATATATAATTTATATTTCATGGTATTTGACGGAGGTCGAAAAATAATTGGTTAAAAAATCTCAAAATTATGTCGATAAAACACTTTTTTCAAAATTTTTGTCAACGATAACTCCCGAAGGAATAAACCGATTTTGATTAATGCATTGAACGCAGTGTTTTGAGGAATAGAGCCGATTAGATTTTGTACGTTTACTATGCATTTACCCTTAAAAGTAACCCTGTATATTTCTACGAATTACTATTACTGACTAAAACTCATCTGTACTCATCATATTAACTAAATAATTACTATAAGCTCAGCTTGGATAACATTCATACAATTCGTCCAGCTATATTTATTTATTCTTACAGTTCAGTTAAATATTCAGATCAATAAAAACTACAATTTAAATAAATAATGAGGAAGGCTTCCTTGGACACGGTGTAAACAAAATATTTGCCTTTCCATTTATTTGGAACCTTCAATACAATTAACAGGAACAATTTGTATGAATGAAATATATTTTAATGTCAAGAGATCGGCCCTTGCGTCTGTTATGCACCTGCTATGGAAAACAAAGGTACTCAAACTTTAGTTGAATTTATAGGAGAACACATAAGCAGGTGGATTCTATTCGGAACAAGCTAATCATCGCTTAAAACTCAAAACTCAAATTTAATGAAGCGAAATCATCTTCGTAGTGTGGATGTCAAGCCACATACATAAGTTTGACGAATGTCTTTCTTTCTAAAATGGAATACAAAGGTGTTGAAGGAATACAATGAACCCCGTGTTTATCCGGGTTTCTTTAAAGAATAAGACAACTGCCGTTCTGCCAGTCTGCAGGTTGTTGAAGGTGACCGATAGGCTATATGTGTCACTACCATCGTGACTACTAGATGGTAGAGTTCCGCAACGTCTCGCCCGGGTATTTGTTGTTGTTTGTCATTCTACCAGGCAGTTCGTAAAAAACGACCGATTAGCTATACGATCGTGACTACTAAGGCTGGTTTTAGTGTCACGCTGACCGCACGCTGACGGTCGGCGCTGATGTATGTATGTATGATGTATATAGCCTACAGCCCTCAGCGCTGAGCGGTCAGCGCAACTCAAAAACAATACCAATGACTACATACATATTGTCCCACCAGCGCCGACCGTCAGCGTGCGGTCAGCGTGACACTAAAACCTTAAGTGGTAAAATTCCGCAACGCCATACCACCACCGCTTAACCTATTCCTGCCGCAATAGCATCAATGCTTTTCATTGCAATGTTCCATTTTGGACGGTAAGGTAGCTGATAGGACTTATGCATGTGGCATTGCCATCACGCTACATGGATAGCAAGGCACCATTAATGTGATGTTTATAAGCGATGTCAACGATCTCTTTCCATCAGGGCGGCCATCTGTTTGTTATCTTATGTTATTAAATCTTGGTCCCGGCCTCCTTTGAAGAATAGGCCAACTGCCGTTCTGCCAGGCAGGTCGTAAAAGACGACCGATTGGCTATCGAGTCACTACCATCGTGGCTACTAGGTGGTAGATTTCTGCATTGTCTCGCCCGGGTCTGGTACCACCGCCTTACCTATTCCTGCCGCAATAGCGTCAGTGCTTGTCGCTGTCGTGTTACGGTTTGGAGGGTAAGGTAGCCGGTAAACTTATGCATGTGGCATTAGACCTCGCCACAAGATAGCAACGCACCATTAACATCTTTGGTGTCTATAGGCGATGGTTGACTCTTTCCATCAGGAGACCCATCTGCTTGTTTGCTATCTTATGACATTAAAAAAAATAATTAAAAACGAGCACCGACACTCTTGTGGCAAGAATAGGTAAGATAATAATAATTAAATCCGGTCGTGACGTTACACCTCTACTAACTAGAAAACTACAATTTATTAAGTCGTTGTGCTACGACTTACGAGGCGTATAAAATTATACCCTAACCAAATAAACGTACTACGAAGCAAATAAAAGAGCTCGTTTAACTAGTATGTTTTACAATTATATATGTTTAACTAACGATATCTATAATCGACGGATTCAATCACAAAACTAAACAATATCGGCACACTGACTCATTGATGCGTAGCTCAAATGAAAGTGTGTTGTCTGGCCTCAAAGCAAGATAGCCGCCACTTAAATTCCAGTCATCTCAAAATAATTTGTTTATAAAAAGCTTTTAAGTTTTCTCTGACACAGGATCAGTGCCAAAACAAAAATAATATAGTTAAAAAAACATATGTAAACCTTTTTTAAATATCTAATAATGAAATTTCTGAACTAATCAACTTACGCATGTTACATGACGTTTCCGTTTGGCTGACAACAACCCGCCATTAACAGTTGTCTATCGAAAATGGTTATATCTTTCCATCAGGAGAGTCATCTGCTTGTTAACTTTTAAAATGATATAAAAAACACACTCGAAAATAGGACCCGTCTTGGTCCGGGCTCCTTTGCAGAATAGACCAACCGCCGTCCTACCAGGCGGGTCGTTAAGAGCGACCGATTGGTTATACATGTTACTACCGTAGTGACTATTAGGTGGTAGAATTCCACAAAGTCTCGCCCGGGTATTTGGTACCACCGCGTTATCTATTCCTGCCACGATAACGTCAATTATTTGTCATTGTGATATTCCGGTTTGCAGAGTAAGGTAGCCGGTAGGCTTATGTATGTGACATTGCCATTCCGCCACAAGAATAGCGACGCACCACTAACTTTTCCATCAGGAGAGCCATTTGCTTGTATGCTATTTTATGATATAAGAAAAATAGCTAGTATGTAATTTTAGGATTTTATGTATAGGGTATATATAAAACAAATAGTGCCTCATTCAACATTGCTTGCCCACGCAGCAATAAAACGTCTTCGATATTTATTCCAATATATTATTGGTACGCTGCTATCTGTATGATAAAACTGTAATTTCACAAACACATTATGTACCTACACGTATTGTTCGTCTATATTTATTTTCCTTACTGGAAAAGTATTCAGGAAGATTGGTTCCATATAAATCAGATAAAATAGTTTCAGGATTCCAGTAATACTGAAGGTTGACATATAAATTAACTTCCTTTAGGAAGTAAAATACCTACTCACCTTAGTCATTAACCTATTTGTCTCATGTTCATGGGGTTCTGGGTACAATATCCAGCGGGGGCCATAAATTATTTTAGCAATCTTTCTTATGACAAATCTCAATAGCATTTAGATTTTATGACATCATCTCCGTGTGTCGGATAAGCATATTAAGTTATCGGTCCCGGTTATTTCAAGGAACAAGTGATAGAAAATGAACAACATTTTTACCACCACCTATCTTGCTAGGTAAAACCATGATGAACCAGGAGCTGCTATAAGGACGTGTTGTTTTCTATACCCTTCCCGGTAATGTATAGGTATGATGATATTTTTTATAGATAGAAAAGAACCTTTAGACACTTAGATGTTATTGAATAATGATACGATACGTTTTAAATTAGGGTAAATCTCAGAAAGTTCCATCATCAGATTATTTCAGTCTAGTAGACATTAACGATTTGATGTAAATTAAAACCCTTGTACTATCCTTATAAATTATAAATTACTAATTGTAATTAATTCGCTGCGTGGATAAGGCTTTTTGTGAATCTCGTGGGAGCAATATATTTTTTTGGAATAGAAAGGCAATCTTTTTTTATATATATATCATAAAATAGCAAACATGCAGATGGGTCTCCTGATGGAAAGAGTCAATCATTGCCTATAGACACCAAAGATGTTAATGGTGCGTTGCTATCTTGTGGCAAGGTCTAATGCCACATACATAAGATTACCGGCTACCTTACCCTCCAAACCGGAACACGACAGTGACTAGCACTGACGCTATTGCGGCAGGAATAGGTAAGGTGGTGGTACCAGACCCGGTCGATGCAGAACTCTACCACCTAGTCGTTATTTTGGATACACTACATTTATACTTAATTTTTATCTAATTTCCTTTCAGCTAATTGAGTAAAACCATCAAAGTATATATACATCTTTTTCTTTTTATAAGAAAGATCTTATAGTGTAACGTTATTTATTTTCACGAATAAGCTGTCTCTTACCTTCATATCTTACTGTAATTTTTTTATCCATTATATTTTAATTTTAATTTTTGCGTGAAATAGCTACAACGTCCATCCATTATTTTAAACTCACTTCCCACTATTTCTATGAACTTTGTCTTTACGCTATATTTACACTAGTATTGGCAGAGAAAACAGAGAACCTTATATAATGGTCCAGGCAGACTTGCCTTGTTTCATCCACATTCACAATTCTCTTCGTGCAAAGCGGTTGATTTCGACGACTTTTAGAACCATCTTCACGCAGGACTTAACCAATTTGATCATTGTACGTATCTCTTTGCACGTGATCGAGTATACGTATTCTCTTATGGACCTAAAATCCCCGTTGGTCGAGTGGTTAGCGATCCTGACTACGCGATCGACGGGGCTCGGGTTCGATCCCCGACGGGGACAAGCATTTGTGTGATGAACTTAAATGTTTGTATTTCCGGGTTTGGGTGTATGTATATTAAATATATTCTTGTATTTATATATGTATTTCTATGTATTGGTATCGTTGACTAACACCCATAACACAAGCAAATAATTTGCTTACTTTGGGGTTAGATCAGTTAGTGTAATTTGTCCCTTGAATATTTATTTATTTATTTATCTATTCTGTCAATAGTTCACGCACTATCTTATGTTGCATTTTTAATCGAAGATAGATTACGCGTCCACTACAATACTTAAGATAGAAATTTGAGAACCTTTGCCTTGTGATATTGTTAAGTTTTAAAAATTTCGTAGAATGTTTTTACGAATCTATAATTATAGGATCGCCGACAGGTGAAATAGTACTGGAATTGTATTCAAAACACCTAACAAACCTTACATAATAGATATATCATTTGTTTGTATCTGCTATCTAATTTTAAATCGATTGTTAACACATTTGTTTCGCTTTCACTTAACATCCGTATGTTTATATTTTTAGATACTTAAATCATTTTGATTAATATTTTTAGGGTTAAAAATTAAACCGTCCGTCCATCAATCCGCATTCTAGCGCAGAGATCCTTAGTACAAAAAAAGCTATAATTTTGCATGAATATACATACATATTAGTTACGGCAACAAAGTGGTAACATAAATTCTTGAAAAATATTTTAGAGTAATTACTGAAAAACAATTTTTTTAGAGTAAAACAAAAATGATGTGGTGTCGCGGGACACCAGGTAGGAACGAACTTCCTTCGACTAAACGGCACTACTCGCTTGTGTACGCGACTGTCGCGCCTGCGCACGTCTCATTTAACGCTTTTATTCCACGTCTTTTTCTTACGGTTTTACTATCACATTTTTTTTCAGTTCGGTCGCGCAGCAAAATCCCTATCCCCTCCAAGCCTGCCGTAAGGAACTTCGTTCCAATATTATTTTTTACATATAAAAATCCCCTAGTATAGGGTATCGTTGAATAGATGTAAAAAAATATCGTAGGTTTGTGAAAATAATTTTTAATTAAGAGACTCGTTTGTGACATAAATATTAAGCTTGAAAGTGTTAATTTTTGTTAAAGTCAAGTGATCCCCTCTTTGCCATGTAAGCGGTTGGTTTTGAGGAAAGGATAAAATTCACAGTAATGCAAAAATATATAGTGAAGTTAAAAGGAAAACTATCACGGCTTAGAAGGCTTTACAATTTTAATGAGTAATAATCAACTCATTTATAAAATGTAGGTATTTAGAGAAGTTTTATAGACAGTGAACCTGTGGCGCAGATATATTTGTCATTGGCGTTAAATAGGTTTAATATTCTAGTATGAATATTAAACCTATATATGAAACAATAAAAACCCTCTTCCTAGTTCGCATTATTGTGATGGGCAACTGCAGAACCCTACATTGCGCGTGGCCCGACCGTACTAATTTATTTTAGCAAGAAATTAACTTACTTATTCTGTAATACTGATCTCACCTACCTATTTACAATGTTTTTTAACTTGCCGCTTAATGGATTGCTGTTTCTACCCTGATTTTCGAAAGTGAAGTTTCATCATATCTCCTCATTTAGAGGTACTCTAAATCTTTTCTATTTTTACGATGACATTAGTACGTATATATCTATGTAAGTTTATTTGTGTAAAATTCCCATAACAGCTTGATCGACGGCACTTGATTTTGTCTACCGACCATAAAATGTCTCTGTAATTCTCATAACAGCTTGATCGACGGCACTTGGTTTTGTCTACCGACCATAAAATGTCTCTGTAATTCTCATAACAGCTTGATCTACGGCACTTGGTTTTGTCTACCGACCATAAAATGTCTCTGTAATTCTCATAAGAGCTTGATCTACGGCACTTGGTTTTGTCTAAAGACCATAAAATGTCTCTGTAATTACTGATCGTCCCGTTGATCGAGTTGTTAGTAAACCTGATGCTATAGATGGGGCTCAGGTTAGATTTCTGACGGGGATAGGCATTTGTGTGAAGAACATAAATGGTCGTATTTTTGGGTTTGTGTGTTTATTTAATATATGTGTATTTATATATGTATATCTACGTAATACGTAATATCGTTGAAGGCTTTTTTCATATCATAAGATAGCAAACTAGCAGATGGCTCTTCTTATGGAGAGAGACAACCGTTGTCTATAGACACAAGAAATGTAAATGGTGCGTTTTATTGTGTAATCGGTTAAGTTTAGTGTTAGTACAGTAAGTGACTAGGTTAATCAGAGTATTTAAGTATTACATGGTATTGTTTTGCATAGTAAATACACGGTTTTCATATAAGTGGCGTTTTATTGAACAAACGAAACTGAAAAACGTTACAATATATAATGGTTAATTGCACCATGGAACTATTATTGTATATAATTCATCCGAGAATTGCATTAAAGTTCTTAGTGACATACTGTCATATTCTTTTCATTTAAGACAATAAGTATATTATTTAGGATGTTCCTATGGTAAGACAATGTTAGTGCAATTGGCCACAAGATTCTTAAACGCTTCGATTGCCGTTTAATTACGTGAATTAGGCCCCAGGTATGACCGCCTTGCTTTTTCCTACCGCAATAGCGTCAGTGCTTGTCACTGTCGTGTTCCAGTTAGGTGGATAAAGTGGACGATAAACTCTTTCTTTGTAGTTTGATGGAAGAAATCTCACACAGAGATAAGCTCGCCTTTTGTATAATTTCCACATATGTCCTTTATATGAACAATAAAGTATTGAGTAAAACTTAAATAAAAAAGACCTCGCCACAAGGATAGCAACGCACCATTATCATCACTGGCGTCTATAGGCGATGGTTCTCTTTCAGTCAGGAGAGCCATCTGATTGTTTGCTACCTTATGATATTAAAAAAATTGGACTAGCTTGCAATATTAGATATTATATTTAAATTCTAATACTTTTAGAGTCGTTATTAAATTATCAGTAAGCTTAACCGTCCATTGTTCCGGTTCGCGAGCGCAGGTGTTTTGTCTAATTAAGCGCGTCACGTGGGAATATCACCAATTTGGGGCACTATTATCGTTCTTTGATAACTTAATTTCAGGTTGTTGATAACATGTTTACCGGGAGTTTTAATTTAAATAAATATTATTCGTCATAAAAGAATTAGGCCGCTCGGAGGGTCATATACGTAGTAGTTTGAAAAATAGGCCAAATGCCGTTCTGCCAGGCAGGTCTTAAAAGGCGATCGATTGGCTATGCGAGTCACTACCATCGTGGCTACTAGGTGGTAGAGTTCTGCATTGCCTCGCCTTGGGTCTGGTACTACCGCCTCACCTGTTACTGCTGCAATACCGTCAGTGCTAATCACTGTCGTATTCCGGTTTGTGGGGTAAGGTAGCCAGTAAAATAATGCATGCAGACCTCGTCACAAGATAGCAACGCACCATTTAACATCTTTAGTGTCTACAGGCGATGGTTGACTCGTTCCATCACGAGACCGATGGGCCCCGTGATGGAAAGAGTCAAGCAGATGTGCTTGTTTTTTTTATATCTTATGATTGTTTTTTTATATCGTATATTGATACTCCCTAATTTTTTTATATCTTTTTATATCTAATAAAAAAATTAGGGAGTTTCATTCTTCATTCGAACCGCAAAGGACTGGAACATGCTTCCTGAGTCTGTTTTCCCGGACGAGTACAATCTGGGGATCTTCAAGAGAAAAGTGATCAGGTACCTTCTAGGGAAGCGCGTACCATCTTAGGCCTCATCTTAGTTTACCATCAGTCGAGATCGAGATCAAGCGCTTGCCTATCGATAATAAAAAAAACACAAATTCTACGAAGTCGCGGGCTACAATTTTTGAAATAATACCAAAAGGTAACAAGTACTCGGGATTAATAATCTAATTACTTCAAAACATATTCCGTAAAGCTGTTAATTTATTAAAAATAATTTTAATTAACGTCGCAATAGATATATTAGGAATTAATTATTCGAGGCACGAATGTCCGAAACGGTAATTTGGCTATTTACGCCACATTGTTAAGGGTACAAATTAAAAGATAACATCAAATCATATCCCCTGTTAACATCTGTTACGCAATATGGCGGATTCATAACATAAAGAACCTGTATGTTTTAACTAACTTCAACACAGGAGGAGGTTCCCAATTTGTCGAAATGTTTTCGTTGTTTTCTCTACCGATCGAAAACTTTGCTGTCATTTTACCGATTTGATTTAAATTCATACGTTTTATTATAAGTTAATTGAGAACCTAGTAAGGTTATTTTGGAGAATTTTAATAATGATGGCAGTACCACATTTTAATTTTGTCCTATTCAACATTAGTCGAATTCGAGTAAATTTTAAGTGATTCATCTCTGACGTTTTAAATATTATTTATGGTGGCATGTACATTAAAATAATATCGAGATGTCAAGGTCGAGCAAATGTCACTTTCTCGATTGCGATGTATCTCACGATGTTTATCCTAAGTCTGTTGGGTTCAAAAATAAGCTTTTTTTCGAACTTGGGGGTAGTGGATGAAAGCTTGTATAAAAGATTATATTGGTGATGGGTTACTCTATTCGAATTAAAAACAGTCTAAGTACTTATGTAGATTACTCACCGTGAAGCAATGGTACACGAACGGTAAATTATGAAATTCGGCACAATTGAAGTTTACATTACGGGAGAACTACAGAAACCTGATATTTTTAAATAATATGCATATTTTAAAAATTATCCATTAAAATAGATAAAAATAAACAGAGACTAATACTATCGATCGCTAGGCTAAGTAGTAATTATATTTACTAATGTGCACGTGTAAGAAAATTGTAATACCTATTTACATGTAGATTCTGTTCTGTTCTGTTCTATTCTATTCTGTTCTGCCTGTCCTGTCCTGCCTGGCCTGTCCTGCGGGTCCTGTCCTGCCTCTTCCCTTTCCTTCCCTTCCCTTCTCTTTCCTTCACTTTCCTTCCCTCTGAAATATTTCAACCAATCATTTTTGGGTATTCTACGATATTTTAGTACTAAAAAACTACGTCGAATGTTAATAAAAAATCTACATGAAAAATTAATTCTCAAAACTCTCTTCCCTTTCCTTCCCTTCCCTTCTCTTTCCTTCACTTTCCTTCCCTCTGAAATTTTTCAACCAATCATTTTTGGGTATTCTACGATATTTTAGTACCAAAAAACTACGTCGAATTTTAATAAAAAATCTACATGAAAAATTAATTCTCAAAACTTATAACTTTTCAAATATTAAATTTAATTTTAGCGATAATTAGATCAAAATTGGTCAATTTGTCTGGGATTAATCAATGACAAAAATTAAAAAAAAAACTATCTTTTCTCCGAAATTTTTGAACCTATAGATTATGTAGCTAAAACAATACTTTAGATCTCAAAAATTAAATGCTATTATTCGAAAAATCAAAATTGATCGTCGTTTCTAAAATATACAGCTTTTCAAAAATTAAAGAACTCTCATTTTTTACTAAATAGATGTCAGAATTGAAAATCTATGCTTATAGGTTTTACACCTTTGAGTTTAAAATGCCTAAATTTAACAGGATAGATTGACCCTCAAGGCCGTTAACAATTTTTTTAATAACTCATTATAAAATTTCTAAATTAAACAACTAACGCATGTTTTATGACAATTCCATTTGACTGATAACAACTCACCATTAACACAATTGTCTATCGAAAATGGTTATCTCTTTCCACCAAAAGAGTCAAATCAGATCATCAGAAAAAAAATGTGTAAACGGTTGACCATGCAGTCAATCGTTTGCAAATATTTTTTTATAGAAAAACTAATGTACGATTTATCATCGTTCTAAACTCACATTAAAAAACCTAATATCTAAATCAAGTTTTGGTTCATGCATACCGAGCACCGCTAATCTATGGCAATAAACAAACTTTTGATTTGCTACTTTAGTCGCAAGAGAAACAGCTACTAAATACCTATCATGTGTAAGTTATTTAAAAACCTATACAAATAAATAGTTTCTTTAGAAATAAAAATTTCTAATGACGAAAATTAAAATGAAGTGAATTTCAAAGCTCTCACAGAAGAATACTGTAGAATATGGAAAAGTTCATAAGGTATTACATTATTACACTACACTAGGCCACTTTCTATGCACGTTTGTGGTACATTTTACTAAAAAAGTATCTCACTTTTAGGTTTAAGCTTTGTCGTGGTAGTTTAAATTCATGTCTAGATATGTTATCTACCATTAAAATGCTATTTCATAAATATTAAAAAAATAGAAGATACATTTTGTATTAGAATTTTATTACTGCTAACGCCATCTGTTATACAACTAACGAGTTAAAATGCTACAAAGCTACACTAGGCGACGATCTGTGCCCTTTAGTGGTACATTTAAATGAAAAAATATCGCACTTTTAGGTTTAAGCTTTAGCGTCGTAGTTTGATTTCATTTAATTAATTTTCATTCACTCCATTTTAATACAATATTAATCTATTAAAACACTTGTACTTTTTAACTTCCCACTACGTATGTAGATAGGGTGGTTACCGATTTTTCTCCGATTTTCAAAAATTGAGTTTTCACCATATCCACCACCATGTACACGTTTTGTGGCCTTAGGAACAATTTTTGACTATTTTCGCAATGACGTCAGTATGTCTATATGTATGTGTGTGTGTTTGTGTGTGTCAACAACTCATAAGTTTTGTTAACGCCTGAACCGATCGAAACGCGGTTGATGACATTCAATTAGATTGTGCTCAACTTATACTTCCTGAAAATTTGAACCAAATGGGCCAAGAGATTTTGGGAAATTTTGAAAAAAACCCAAAAAAAACATTGTGGCGAAACAGAATTTTTTTAAATATCTTCCAGATTAATGTACTGATTGAGTACAAAAACTAATCAGCTCTATTCCTCAAAAAGTTACGTCTAATGCATAAATTGCCTCAAAATAAGTTTATTCGTTTGGAAGTAATCGTTGACGAACATTTTGAAAAAAGTTTTTTTCGATATAACTTCGAAATATTTCAACCAATCATTTTTTGGTATTCTACGATATTTTATGACTAAAAAAAATTACGTCGAATGCCCTTTTAAAAATCAAAACTGAATCTTATTTTCAAAAGTTACAGCTTTTCAAATATTAAAATTACGTTTTCTTTAGCAAAGTTACTTAATATTTTTAAAATAACTTTCAGGCTAATGTACCGATTGACTTCAAAATCTTATCATCTTTTCTCCTTTAAAAATTGCGCCACGTACCGTTAATTGGTTAAAAATTGGTCAATTTTTTGGGATCTATCAATGACGAAAATTTTTGAAAAAAATGTTTTTTGACATTGCTTCGAAATTTTTGAACCTACCGATTTTTTAGCTAAAGCAATATTTAGATTGAGTTGAATGCCATTTGAAAGATCAAAATCGATCATCGTTTCCAAAATATACAGCTTTTCAAAAATCAATATACTGCCATTTGTATCAAAATAGATGTTTCCACTGAAAAAACCTATACTTATAGTTTTTACTATTTTGAGCTTAAAATACGTTAATTTAGCGGGAAGTTTCAGGGATGGCTTGCAAGATCAACCATTTACAGATTACAGATAGTGATAGGTGACCAGTCTATCACCAGCTGGGTACTTTTCCAATCCCGGGCAACGTTGTTTTTATCAGCAAACTGAAAAAACACATTTTTGATTTGCCTGACTCGGGAATCGAACCCCGAGAGTTTCTCTGAGGGAAAAATTCATTCGCTGAGTTTCTACCGCCAATTCTTCGTGCCTGCGGTAAGTCCAATATTAATTCTAAAAATGTTGAAGGTTAATTAAATTAAATTTACTTTATAAGATCAACTTTTATTTTCAAAACTCATTTTTCCTAGAAAACTCTTTTACAGTGATATGTACAGTTTTTAAAGTGGTGGTAGGTACTATATTATAGGTAGACCAGAAAATATGGTGTAAAATATGTAGATAACCTTTATAATTGTTCTGTGTAGATAACATTGATAATTATAGAAATCGTGTTTTTAATAAATCAAGAAAATTGTAAAGAATTTTTCTTAAACATAAGTACTAAAAAAAATTATATTAGAAACATTTTATTTATTATTTTGGTTTTATTTTTCTGCGCCTCTCTAGATACAAAGCCTGACGACGCCTTTGATGCGAATATAATAAATAATTTCCAAGATACATTAAAAGATGTTAAAGTCCATGATACATTAAAAGATGTAATTCGCATAAAAATACTTTCCTAATAATATTACTAGGTAATATAACTTAGCGAGCCCTTACAAAGCTCTGCTTTTGCTAGTTTTATATATAAATTACATATAGGGCACAAACGCGATGTCCTGCTCAAAAGCAGGTGAGATGGAACTTGAAACTGTCACATCATTGCAGCAGTAATGTCAACGTCCCAGCGGCTCTATCAAATCCAATGACTTGAAGTTTCTAGCGTTTTTCAATTTTAACATTTATAACTGTGTAATAAACTTCAAAATTACTTGGCGAAATAATCTCTACGGGGAGTAAATTATTGATATATTTCCCTAAATCGCGTTGAAAGCGATAATTATTGTCAATAGGTTTGCGTTCACAATGTATTTGAGTAAATGACACGGTACACTGCACTTGAAAAGATTCATTAAACATATTCGATTTTAAGTAAATATCAATGGAATATAATCTTTAAGTCTTATTTATATGACAGGATAATTAATCAATTGGCTATACCTGTTACTACCATCGTGACTACTAGGTGGTAGAGTTCTGCTACAACTCGTCCGAGTATTTGGTACCACCGCCTTACCTATTCCTACCGCAATAGCGTCAAAGTTTTTTCATTTTCGTCCGTTTCGGAGGGTAAAGTAGCCGATAGGGAGTTATTAATGTGGGATTGTTATCCCACCACACGGATAGGAACGCACCAACATCTTTGGTGTCTATAGGCTCTATATTTCTCTTCCCATCAAGAGAGCCATCTGCTTATTTGCTATCTTATGATATAAAAAAGCAGATTCTTCACGATAACGTTAGAATGAACATCTGTATGTCTTCTAGATCCTAATTTTTATAAAATACTTCCAGACTTAGAAACTTTTTTTAGACTTTCCAAAAGACAGAAATCGATTGATTTTCAAACACATGGTAGTGTGTGTAATTTTTTTAATTAACTTAATTTGCTATATAAAAATATTAGATTTCCGCACTTCTTCTTTATATTAATTTTAATTGTGTCAAATTCCATACTCTTCAGTCCGCACAATTTTTGTAAAAAGGGATACAAAACTTTGATTTCACGTTTTAATATGGAAAATTAGATTCTCACAAAAGCAATATGTAATTATATTCTTGCAGAATACTTCTCAAATACTTTTTTGTCGTTTTCATTAAATGGCCAAGAATCAGCGATATAAAAAGTTGCCAGTAAACAGCTAATATCCTAATAAAAGCATGAACGTTAAACTGTATTTTTTGTATTAATCGGCCGGATACAATGTAATTTTATTAGTTTACAAGCGATTAGGGCAAATTAGATTATCTCAACAGATGTTAACATTTAACATATGTCCACTCCACACTAGGGGCTTATCAAATTACTACTACTTGCCCTCGGCTTCACTAGGCGTTAGTAGCCGCAACAGCATCAGTGCTTATCACTAACATGTTCCGGATCAGGGAGTGGTATGTTCGTTAAATGAAAGTATATGGCATATCAGCCCAGCCAAAAAGATAGTAGAGTAATATTAATATCTTCGGTGTGTATAGACAACCGTTATATCTGGAAAAAATTAACACTCCTGGTGGTGGTTTGAGAGATTTTGTGCTGCCATTTACATTTTTCTGTATAGAAAAAAAAACACTTTTTCTGACCTTAGAATCGAACTCTATCTCTTATGATTAGAGCCAAATAGACTAACCACTAGCATAACGAGGCAATCAACACAAACACTAGCAATATTCTTTATATAAAACTAGCGGCTCGTTACGTGCTTCGCTACGTATCGCCATTTATTGAATTCATTTGTTACAAAAAATGTGATAAATGAAGAACTGAGTGCTAAGTGTGAGTTTTTCTTTTCGCATTCGATCGTGAGCGCGTTTGGAGTTTACTAGGAATTTGTATGTGATTTGTACAGCGCCACCTAGTGGTAAACGTGAGAAACCAGTTTACCACTAGGTGGCGTTGTACAAATCACATACAAATTCCTAGTAAACTCCAAACGCGCTCACGATCGAATGCGAAAAGAAAAACTCACACTTAGCACTCTGCTCTGCCGATTTCGTGAAAACTTCACATAAACCATCTACTAAATAGTCCGAACAAATTCTAAACATTTGCTTTGGATAGGTGGCCCGTTCTTGAGTACAACGAAATTAAAATTACAACGAAAAGTGGCATTGATTTTTTTTAAGATATAGACGATGTACTGTTTCACAATAAATTGAAAACTATATTATCTAACCACTTTTCCTCTGTTGACTCGGCCTCTTTTTGAAGAATAGATCGAGAAGAAATTAGAATATATCTTTTTTTTTATATATCATGTCTAGCTAGTCATTGCGTAAAAGACGAGAAAAGTCTAGTATGTGTCACTAACATCGTGACCGCTAGCAAGAAGGTAGAGTTCTGCAACAACTCGCCCAGTTTTTGGTGCCAGCACCTTACCTATTCCTGTCGCATTTGCATCTGTGCTAATTTCTGTCATGTTATGGTTTGGACAAGGTTTGGGTAAGGTTAATTAGTGCTATTTGTATGAAGTAAACTAATACAAATAACATTGAGTAACTTGTACTGGCCAAGGGCGGTTATCGCCTTTGGTGGGGTCATGGCCCCTATGATGACCCTCCCCCCTGGATCCGCCCTTGGTACTGGCCTGATAGATTCTTTGGATTTTTTTATTCTATTTTTTAATGATATTGCAGGTAACCTTGATCTGATGTTGCAAGATCCACATTCGAAGATCATAAGTTCTTCTTACAAGCCTGAATTTAACTTGCAATGTTCATATTTAATAACATTTTTTTTTAAATAATTCAAGCCATTTTTCAGCCACTTTCTGATATTCGATTGAACTGAAACTTGGCATACTTACATAAGTTTGGTGACAAAGTAATATTATGATACTATCACGGTGATCTCATGATGTAGTTTGGATGTAAGGGTTAGAATTCTCAGATGTGGAATGCTGTGACAACTGAGTTTTGGCTCTTTATATTGTTATGATATGTACTAAGTTAAACAGTAATATTCATAATGGAGCCAAAGAAGTGCCGCTGAAACTTCATGTAAAAAGTGCACAGACAGTTTTGTAATGAGTTCTTAAATGAGAAAGAGTTTGAAGATGGAGCCGTAAGACTGTCACTGGAACTCACATATAAGTTAGTCGAGTTTAAGATCATTTATTTCGTTGTAATAAGTTCTTTCTATGACTAACGATGACGAGTTCTGGAAACGGAGCCGAAACGGTGCCCTTTCTACAGGCACAGTGCAAACACAGTGAACTCCGAAACTCAATAAGGCAGATTCATTGAGTTTGGACTCAATTGCCTTATGTAGGCTGCTACTTTAAGTAACACATAACACTTTACTGTTAGATAGTGTCCAGACTCTGGTCATGGTGCTACAAGATGGCAATGGGAAGTCCTAAACAAAGTAAACCGATCAAGTTTTAACTAATTTGGTATGTGTTAACATACACATACAGTTTGGTGCTGGATTATTGCGTTGACCTGATGATGGAACTGGAAAGAATCTGATCGAGTTTGATGTCTCTGATCGATATCTGGAGTCTCATGTTAGATCTGGAAGGAGGGCAATGAGGAGGATATATCAGAACTTTGGAATAAAAACGAGCACCACACTTTTCGCCGTGTTGGTCCCGGCCTCCTTTGAAGAATAGGCCAACTGTCGTTCTGCCAGGCAGGTCGTAAAAGGCGACCGATTGGCTATCGAGTCACTACCATCGTGGCTACTAGGTGGTAGAGTTCTGCATTGTCTCGCCCGGGTCTGGTACCACCGCCTTACCTATTCCTGCCGCAATAGCGTCAGTGCTTGTCGCTGTCGTGTTCCGGTTTGGAGGGTAAGGTAGACGGTAAACTTATGCATGTGGCATTAGACCTCGCCACGAGATAGCAACGCACCATTAACATCTTTGGTGTCTATAGGCGATGGTTGACTCTTTTCATCAGGAGACCCATCTGCTTGTTTGCTATCTTATGATATAAAAAAAACCACAAAGACTGGTGGATAACTTCCAATGTCTGATGATAGAGTCTACCAGACTACGAGCTGTTACTGAAATTTGGGATTTTCGGGAAAATCCCCGAAAAAACCTCAATGACACTTTTGCCCGTCCCGGGATCGAACCCGGGATTTCATGATCTAAGCCGAATAGATTAACCCCTATACCGCAAGGCAGTCAGTTAGATTTATATACAAAAACTAGCTGACCCGGCAAACGTAGTTTTGATATGTATATATATATATATATATATATATATATATATATATATATATATATATATATATATATATATATATATATATATATATATATATATATATATAGTTTTTCACAATTTTATATATTATTAGACTAGATAAAGAGTTTAGGAATTAAAGAGAATATAAAAATACTAGCAACATTGAAAACTAAGTTTATTCAATATGCCGCAACTAAAGAATTTGTAATCAAAATGAATTTTAATTGTGAGGCATACGCATAAAAATAACATTATTAGTCTAGTTGACCTTTTCACCCTCTCTATCAAATACTAAGTACCGATAGAGATGGCTAGAGCTGATAAAAACAGTTCATGTGTTTTAATTATTAACAGGCCAAGGTGGTGCAAAGGTCGCGAATGTTCGTTATATTCCTTATATAGGTAAGTTTTATAATTACTTTTTATGTTTATGGCGTTAAGAGTTAAGACTAGAGATATAGAAACATGAGCTTTGAGCATGCTAAATTATGCGTTTACAACACGGATTAAATGGATACGCTTTTCATTACAAATTCTTAGTTTGTCAGTGTAGCTTGCAATTACAAACAGAAATACAGAGTTATAGTACTTACCAATAAAATAAAATCATTTCAAGGGTAATTTTTAAACCTTGTCGTCTCATTCGGTACGATAAAACAGTGGTTACATTATATTCTACACTTTTTATCGTCGGCACTTGGTGAAACTCCATTTTAACACAATATTTGCTAGCATATAACACTTGTACTGTTTCACAATAAGATAATTATATTTAATTTCCGACCGGTTTCGCTTACACAAGCATCCTCAGCCTGAGGATGCTTGTGTAAGCGAAACCGGTCGGAAGCATGGATTTACTTTTTTTGCATGAATATTACTAACAGGTCGGGTCAACATATAGGCTACATATTATCACGCTATCACCTACGGGGGAAGAGCAGTGCGGAGTAAACGAAGTCCGCGCGGACGAAGTCGCAGGCAACAGTTAGTATCACAATAAAATTAAAATAATATTTATAATACAATACAATTCCTAATAGTGTTTCTAAGATTAATTAACCGCCCCGACCACGCAATCGACAAGCATTTGTGTGATGAGCATAAATGTTTGTTTTTCCGGGTTTGGGTGTTTATTAAATATAGTCCAGTATTTATATATGTATTTGTATGTATTAATGTCGTTGACTAACACCCATGACACAAGTAAATAATTTGCTTACTTTGGGGGTAGATAAGTAAGTATAATTTGTCCCGTGAATATTATAATTATTTATTTATAAAGATTAATTATAATTTGGAGAAAAACAAAGCACTAAAATATTTATTTTAAAAGAAAAGGATTAGTAATATAGTTTCAGTAAAAATATATTATTTATTAAGTCACAATCCAGTCACGTCACATGACAGTAAATGTAAAACGCAATACGGTGTGACGTAATACTTCCGTGATACGTAATACTTACGTGAATATTATAATTATTTATTTTTAAAGATTAATTGTAATATGGAGAAAAACAAAACACTAAAATATTTATTTTAAAAGAAAAGGATTAGTAATATAGTTTCAGTAAAAATATATTATTTATTAAGTCACAATCCAGTCACATTAAGTCACATGACAGTAAATGTGAAACGCAATACGGTGTGACGTAATACTGCCAGTATTACGTCACACCGTGGTGAAACGTTATATTATTTTTGGCATTTTCATAGAAACCACAGTGAGTGCAATGGTTATATATGTACGTGCATGTATGCCCACGGCGTGAAATCATTCAAGACGCCATGATAGTCGTTGACAGTTTTTTCGCGGTGTTAATTTTAATATGCGATTTTTTATTATATTATGTTTTTAAATACCTAGTAATCTACCTAGTAAAAATATTTTGCATATGTCACTTTTGACGATATGTGATTGGAAACAATGTTAAAAATTTAACATCTTATGTACCCACATTCTTGCAAATAAATGAATTTATTATTATTATTGAACGTAAGTTATTAAAAAAATACATATTTTTTGGTTAATTTTTATATGATAAGATTAATTATTTTTCAAAATTAGTCGACTAATCTAATGTCAGTCGATATACATGTAGCTGATGTTGATTTTTTATTACTTAACGATTATTTAGCTAAAGCAATATCTCAGAAATTGAGTTGAATGCCATTATTGTTTTCAAAATATATACAGCTTTTCAAAAATTGATATACTGCCATTTTTAACAAAATAGATGTTTGAACTGTGTGGCATCAACATCAGCTACATGTAGCTGATGTTGATGCCACACAGCACACGCTCGTTAATTGTACCTACGTTAGCTTCTTCAAACATTTATTTGTTTTGTACTTTTTGTGTTTTGGTGTAAAAAAATATTTACCTTATTTTCAAGATTTGTTTGATTCAAGTTGCAAATAAAACAATGTATTCAAAATATTTTGTAATTCAAGACCTATAATTTAAATTTAATAATAATAGACTTTCATTAAAGAGTAGAGTGTATTCTGTTAACCCTCGACTCATGGGGGTGGTGGCGACCAGCAGGGCGCAGCGTGTGGGCGCTTTTGTCCGAACTCGAACAGTGGACAAAGGGTTAAATGAATTGACGTGTAATGAGCACAGTATATCCGGGCACGCGGCGTATTGTGCGTGTTTTTGTGCCTGAGGCGTCAATACTCTCACGGGGGCTTTGTAGATACAGATTGAGTGCACTCATAGTTAAGTGTTTATTTGATTGATTAACATTTGTAATGGATTCGTCTTTTTATAGCAAAAAAGAAAATGGCTTCTCTACGACGATAACGAAATGTTGTCATATTCTATTGACATTAAAGCTATTAATAGTGAATTGACAGCCAACAAATAGGCAGATGACTCTCCTCGTGGAAAGAGATAAACATTGCATAGCCACCAAAGATGTTAATTGTGCGTTGCTATCCTTGTGGCGGGGTCGTAATGCCACATGCATAAGTTTACTGGCTACTGACCGTCTAAACAGCTACATACACTGACAAGCAATGACGCTATTGTAGCAAGTAAAAATAAGGCAATGATACTGATAATAAGCCGAGCGAGATGATGCGGAATTCTACCCTCTAAAAGCCACCATAATAGTGACTAGTACAGCTAACCGTCCACCTCTTGCGAAGTATCTGTCAGAACGGCAAATGGTCTGATGGTTTTCAGAAGAGGGATGGCATCAATGTAATAATACTACATGAAGTTTATAGATACTTTACCCTTCAAAGTGAAAAACACTGACGAAAAATTTAAAAAGAAAACACTGATCCCATGTTGCTCCAAGCCCCTTTTGAAGAAGCGGCTATATCCCTTCCAGCCAGGCTATTCGTTAAAGGCGAAATATTGGTTAAACGTAGCGATACGTTCATCATCGTGCCAACTAGGTGGTAAATTTCCGCAATGCCTCGGTTCAGTGCCACCGCTTTACTTATTCCTGCTACGATAGCGTCAGTGGTTGACACTGGCGAGCTCTGGTTTGGAACTTATGGACGTGGTATTATCATTCCACCTCGCGGATAGGGACGCAACGTTTATCCATCTATCGTTTTCAGGATAGGCTCTTTCATGTCTATAGACGATGGTTATCTTTTTTCCATCAGGAGCATCTGCTTGATTGTTATTCTATGAAATAAAAAAATAAAAACATCGGTAATCACTTCTTTGTAAAAATTGACCCAGCAGTTTTTAACTTATGGACATAAGACAAGTAATAGCAGGTCTTACCGATTTTTTATTACTTAACGATTATTTAGCTAAAGCAATATCTCAGAAATTGAGTTGAATGCCATTATTGTTTTCAAAATATATACAGCTTTTCAAAAATTAATATACTGCCATTTTTAACAAAATAGATGTTTGAACTGAAAAATCTATGCTTATATTTTTTACTCTTTTGAGCTTAAAATACCTTAATTTAGTGGGAAGTTTCAAGGATGGCCCGTAGGGTCAATCGTTTACACATTTTTTCTGTTATATTAGTAATGTAATATTGTATGTTTCCCAAAAATAAATAAAATAAAAAAAACATTAAAATTACTTGTATTCAATATTTTGGTGAGGTATCCACTTGCGAGAGAGGTGGGGTTAAGTACCAGAGAGTAGATATCTATAAAATTTCATTGAAATCGATTCAGTAATTACGGAGTCCATCGCGGACAAATAACATGACACGTAATTTATATATATTAAGATTATTAATGCGAACATTTAGATGTTCGGATGGTTTTTTGTTATATCATCCTGAACAGACTTAGATAAAATTTGACACACAGATAGATGATGACTTGGAATCGCGAATAAGCTACTTTTTATTTGGTGAGTTCCTGCGGAATTCAACAAAATGTTTTATAATGCAGCTGGTTGTACGGTGCAACACGGCGTATTATCATGTACACAACTCCTTTTTACCAAGTTAAAAAATATAACCGTGAACCTTTTTATTCTGTACTCACGTTTTTATTCACGGAAGAAGAAAAAATGCATGGCGCATTATTTTTTAAAAGAGGGGTGAGGTATTAGCATAAATTAAAGCTGTCAGCTATCTATTTAGAGCAAATCTATTGTGTTTTAATCTTAGAGAACGCCCTGACAATAATCTTCATAATGCCGTCGCTTACTTGAGCGATTTATTATTTTTGCTTTTATACTGCTTTTTTATATGCAATTATCAGTAAAATTACTCAAAGAATTATCTTTTGATGCATCTTATTGATATTTTTACTGGCTGAATATCACATTGGGGTAACCTTGCGTCTGTACTAGATTTACCCCGTGTTGGACCGGACTCCTTTGAAGAATAGACCAAGAACTGCCGTTCTGTCAGGCCGCAGGCGGATCGTAAAAGGCAAATGATTAGCTATACGTGTCGCTACTATCGTGACTCCTAGGTGGTAGAATTTCACAACGTCTCGTCCAGGCACTTGGTTCTTACCAGCGTCTTACCTATTCCTGCCACAATAGTGTCAATGCTTGTCATTATCGTATTCTGGTTTGGAGGGTAAGGTAGCCGGTAAACTTATGGACGTGGCACTGCCGTCCCGCCACACGGATAACATCGCAGTATTAACATCTTTGGTGTTTATAGGCGACGGTTTCTCTTTCTATCAGGAGAGCCATTTGCTTGTTTGCTATCTTATGGCAGGGGCGGCTTAACCTATAGTGCAGGGTGTGCAATTCACACGGGCGGGTGCCACGGCGGCGGCGGCGCTCCCTGAGACAGCTAAGAGCATCGCCTTGGACCCATTACTGGGCGCCAGGGTTTTATTGCTCACGGGCGCTACACGAGCTAGAGCCGACCCTGTCTTATGGTATATAAAAAAAAACCTGAACTGGTGAAGAAATATAAATGATATTTTATTGATTCAGGCGTTACTTTGTGGAAATCCATTATTAAAAAAGTATATTCACGCCCATATCCCCGAAGAGATAGGCAGGTACAACAAGTGCAACCACGATTAGCCGAAGATACTTGGCCCCACAAATGTAATAGGTGGCAAGCCTATCGCCAATCGGGCACTTTCCAATCCCGGGCAACTTTGTGTTTCTCAGAAAACTGAAAAAACACTTTTTTTTGTGCCCGACCCGGGAATCGAACCCGGGACCTCATGTGGTCAACAACGCCAACGCTGGACCACTAGACCACAGAGGCGATCAGGTCCATTATTAAAAAGGTTAAATTAATAAATTCAGTCTGCGGATAATAGCAAATTTAATTAATTTTAAATATAAATGATCTTTATCAATTTATTAACAATTAAATTTTGTATATGTATATCATATATGATATACAAGTATAAAAAAAAACTACTTTCGCATCTAGTAAGTTCAACAACGTGTCGCCCGGGTCTAATACTTTCGCCTTACTTATTCCTGCTGCAACATTAATTTTGTCTCTTTAATGTCGTTTTTCTGTTTGTAAATATGAAACAATTTGAAGGATAAAGCTAGTAGTCGATCCCCGACGGGGACAAGCATTTACGTGATGAGCATAAATGTTTGTATTTCCGGGTTTGGGTGTTTATTAAATATATTCCAGTATTTAATAAACACCCAAACCCGGAAATACAAAGCATTAGAAATTCATGAATGACAATAAACATTATACATACTACATTTATTTTTATTTATTTGACATACAAGATATTACACACACATGTACACTACTTTCTTTACAGCAGTTGTCACACTTAAAAGAGATTTTATTGTTTAGTCTACGATCGAATACCGGCAATTGTCCAAAACTTACTGTTCAAAAGCAGCCCACTAGCAGTAGCCGCGGCAAACTTCGTCACCGATGCAGATACCGTCCCTAGGTACAGGAGGCTCCGTACTTAGGGACGGGACTAACCGTTCACGACGATCCCATAACGGTGGCTATCGCCGCGAATCCTTTACAAAACACACACTCCACTATCACAACGTCGCCACCGCCGGTCTCGACCGCGACGAAGACGCTTATTTCGCCCCACGCCCATCGTGGAACGTAATGCCAGTACTCTCTCCTCCCCCACAATAATTACTTAAAACAACGCACTAAGCTGAGGTCCGGTCCTGCAGGAGACAATCCTTAACGCCTAATTTAATATTAATTGCCTAAATTTAAATTTATTCTCTGGCTGAGCACTTTGCTCGCCCCTCAGTCAGGTGTCGCTGTTACGGTTCTTAAGCCCATCAGCTATTGTCATATTGTCATTTAAAAAAAGGATATCGGCAACTGGCTCTTGCTAGTGTAGTTAAGTGTGCAATTCGATGCTGCTATTATATAATAAGCCATGATTATCTTTTTCCAGGAGCAGAACGATGTGCTTGTTTGCTACTTAATTTTTCGTGGAGCTTAGCCATAGTATTTTTTTTGATTCAGGATTCTAGAAATGTACCAGAGATTGGAAGCCTGTTGTTGCAGATATACGACGTTTAAATTATGTCGATATACGACGTTTAAAGTATGTTTAAATTATTCGCCGTGTTGGTCCCGGCCTCCTTTGAAGAATAGGCCAACTGCCGTTCTGCCAGGCAGGTCGTAAAAGGCGACCGATTGGCTATCGAGTCACTACCATCATGGCTACTAGGTGGTAGAGTCCTGCATTGTCTCGCCCGGGTCTGGTACCACCGCCTTACCTATTCCTGCCGCAATAGCGTCAGTGCTTGTCGTTGTCGTGTTCCAGTTTGGAGGGTAAGGTAGCCGGTAAACTTATGCATGTGGCATTAGATCTCGCCACAAGATAGCAACGCACCATTAACACCTTTGGTGTCTATAGGCGATGGTTGACTCTTTCCATCAGGAGACCCATCTGCTTGTTTGCTGTCTTATGATATAAAAAAAAAGTCTGTAATAATGATAACAGATTAATACAACTGCCATTTTTTCTCTGTCACCTGCACAAAAATAGCGTGCAGAAGGTTATTGCTAGGTAATTCTAGCCTCTTAAAGGTTGAAGTCGTTGGCAGATGTTCGCAATAATCGCGGCACGTGCTTAGGTGACCTTTTTATTGTGGCAGTTAATTTTTTATAGAATTTAATAAAGTGAGACTTATTTACGACCTCACTAACAATTTTAGTTGACTTTTATATAAATGATAATTGCTGATTGCTTTTTTTAACAGTCACTCGGAGTTATTACTGTTTTTTTACATATTATGTAAAACAATATGATCACGTCATGCTCCTAGATATGTCGTGGACGAAACAGTGCAGTACAGATTCACCAGTTGCTGTACTGGTGAATCTGTATCACTAAACAACTGCATAACTGCGTTTAATAAAGAAAGACAATGAGTGTACACAAAAAAATCGTCAAGAAATCAACGCGCATCAATAAATGCTTACCCTTTTTAAAATATACCACCTGACTGATAAAATACTGTATATATTGAAAGATAAGATAATTAATGGTCATAAACAATAAAAATATAATAAAAAGAAAATATTGCTTAACCACCGGATTAAACTGGATACGCCTTTCAAGGAAATTTCTTAGGTCGTCAGTGTCGCTTGCATTTACACAGAGAAATACAGAGTTATAACACTTATCGATGAAATAAAATGCACTAAAATTATACCTTAAACCTTAGCTTTTTATTAATTTATTTAAATATATTCCAGTATTTATATATGTATTTCTATGTATTAGTATCACTTACTGACACCCATAATACAAGCAAATAATTTGCTTACTTTAAAATTCTGACTAATTGGAAAGCTCATTTTATATGTGCCTAAGAATATTTTTATAGTTTTCCAACAAAGGATCCATGCTTGACCTAACAACAACAGAAATATTTTTTCAAACGTCTTATTAATAATCCCATCCAACACATCTGGACAAACTAGAATTAGAAACGCGTAAATCTCCAAAAATTGGAGCGCAAAGATAACTAAAAGGAAAAATTAGGAGCTCCACATTCATCTGGACGTTGAGATCAGCTGCATCTTCAAACAATAAATGCTCCCGTTCAAATCGTTCTATTGTCAGTCAACCATTGTTAACATAACGTAGCTTATTCCTGCTTATTCCAATGGGAGCTTCCGTGTGCGAAATCCGAAGACGATACAATAGGCCAGCGCCCTTCGACTTGAAACCTGATTTTTTCTGCACTCCTTGATTTATTCCCGTCAACAATATCTATGGGAACTCATGTTAGTTTATGTAAGGGGAAAGGCAATATGTTACTTTAACTTGATTTTTACACGGCAACCCACGAATATAATCGTTTGACAATGAACTGAAATGGTTATTTATGTAAAGCGAAGCAGTTCAAAGGTGTCGGACGTACAAAATTGTTTATGGTATTGTTCTGTACTTTCTAAAGCCATCTTGGATTATCTATAATCCTAAATACTGGCAGATTTGTATACATGAAAATGTATAATGGGGTCTAAAACTACTTGAATAATCATTTGCCTCGGATTCGTATGCGTAATATTAGTGGCAGTCGCTGCTGCTTGAATATTTTTGGTGCTGTGACATTCCAAAAGGTGCATCCAGTGACCAGCAAGCAACTGCCGACGTTTTTGATAATTTTTTCATTGCGTTTAAACATCACTGGTCGTCGCTGGCGGGTTGCAAATGGTGATACGCCTGCGGAACACGAAAGGAACGAGAATTGATGCTATAGCGACAGGAGTAAGTGTGGCCGACGACCAAACCCCGGCGATATTTTGCTGAAATCTACCACCTCTTACATCAATCGTGCTTTTTAAAAACTACTTAGCAAGAAAGCACGTACGTATACGTGTTATAGCACAGGTTTTTTTCAAATCAAATCATGTCAAAAATGTTCTATTAATATTTTTTTAATAATAATAATAATTTTATAGCTTCAGACGTTACTTTGCGGAAATCCACATTTCAAAGACAATATTAAGATAATAATTAATTTCTTTCCACGAAATCTTAAATAACTTCTGCAATGCCATAATGCAAAAAGCAGTGTAAGGAAAAATACCCCAGCAGTACAATACTCCATTTACCTTCACCACATTTTTCTCACGTTAGTAGCACATAATATAGAAATACACAATTTATGTACTCAACGCACGTTTTACTTCGTAATCGAAGCATTTCCAGGACAGTCGAAAGCACTTTATGAGAGTTGAAGCATTGAAGAATATTATATATAGGCAGTTACATCAAATTATTAATCACTTTTGCCAGATCAACAATTTTTCAGATACTATGAGATCAAAAAATCACACTGAAAACCAAAAACACATTGAAAAGATCCCGTGGAAACTATATAATATATTATAATCGATTTTCAATCATTGATTAATAGTATTTAATAAACACATAAACCGAACATTACAAGCATTTAACCTCATCACACAAACTCTTGTTCCTGTGGGGCCCGATCCTCATCTGATACCGATCGAAATCGAACCTGAACCGTATCGATTACGTATTAAGAATCGCTCGTTATAAAACTATAGCCACTTGGCCAACGGGGCGATAAAATATAACTTTTTGTGACACCGAAAACTGCTTCAATGTGAACGCGTTTCCCGATTCATTATGTTACAGCTCACTCGATATTCTGCAACGAGGAGATTTATTCATTGTTTCGGGTCTTCCATTTCCCCGCAGCGGCTTTGAATAAGTAATTTTAATTGAATACCAGCGAACATTCCTTTTTAAATGTGAATAAATTCGTGATTTTTAATGTAGAGTTCGTATCCGCTGTGTTGTCTACTTGATAATGCAGTTAAGTTTTATGTAGATACTAGCTGTTGCCCGCAACTTCGTCCGCGCGGATTTCGTTTACTCCGCACAGCTTCTCCCCCGTAGGTGATAACGTGATAATATGTAGCCTATATGTTGACCTGACCTGTTAGTAATATTCATGCAAAATTTGAAGTAAATCCATGCAGTACTTTTTGAGTTTACCCCAGACTGTATGTCATACATACAAACAAACAAAAATTCTAAAAACTATATTTTTGGCTTCCATATCGATTGTAGATCACGCCCCAAGTATTTATTCTTTTAGAAAAATATTCAATGTACAGTTTTGACTGTCCTACGATTTTATTATACCTATGTATAGATAATGTTAAAATACCATCAATGGCAGATAATATAAGACAAAAAAATAATATACACACAGATACTACACATTAAACTGATTATTTAAAGATACTGTACTGATATGTAATACTTAAATTTAGATAGTAAGTAGGTATAAAGATATAAATACGTGTTAGAAATATATAAATCAATATTAAATATTTACAGCATGTGAGTGCAAATCAACGGCCGTTCTGGTTACTGCTCATTCTGTCTTGTTTGCTGTGTTGCTACATCGTAGTAGACATGTGACAGAAAGAGTGTGCATTCATGATTATGAGCACCATTATTGTTTACTATTAATTACAAAATTATTAAAAATCCGAAAGTGCACGTCTCACGTCACGTCATGTCTCACAGCGAAATAATTAAACGACACAGAATTAGATACCGTAAAATCGGGTGAATATGCACAATTCGACACTTCAGACTTGTATTTCTTTATAAGTTTTAAGGACTGCATACTACTATCCCTGTTTCTTTTGATGAGTCTACCAGTCTATTTTTCTATCGAAAATTTTATTTAGTAGTTTTTCCATGCATTAAGAAGAAAATTGATAAAATATAGACTGGTTCTATTTACCCAGTATACGGGTGAATAGAAACGCTATTCACCCCACACTTCGTGTCTATTCACACCGTTTTGTGCCTATTTACCTCGCAACAAAACAGTCAACTTTGAGACGGCCCATGCCAAAAAAAAAAAAACTTTGAGACGTTAATTTCTCTTTGTCTTTTATTTCATAGACAATCAGGTGTTGCCAATTCACTGAGTAAGTAATGGAGTTCAGATAAAAAAAAAACACATGGCATTTTTACGCTAATGCGACTTGAATCTGTGGACTTGAAAAACTTTTTGGTTTTAAACCAATTTATCCCGTGATTCCTATTCACCCCGTTTTACGGTAGTAACAATCAATAAAAAGCAATCCCGTAACGTACCTACTGAAGCAATTAAAGATACCGATACCTTAAGTATTTTCAGCATAATGCTGGCATTTTTTTCTAATTGTGCTATTTTCTGTGTACTATAAAGTATTAAATAATAAAAAAAAACGTAAACAAGAAACTGGAAATCGAATGTAATTCTAAACGTAAACCGAAAAACCGAACTTTGGGGGTACATATTCACAAATAAATCAACTGTGTTTTGACCCACGACCTCGCCTGGGGTGCAACCGGTCCTAGTTAACGATCCCTAGATGATGATACAATTTTTACGATATTTTTATTATAGGTAAGTACACGTTATAAATCTTAATTTAAACATTCATTATTAATAATGGCTATTGATAGTACTTTAATCGGGTTGAAAAAAAAATAAAAAAAAAAAATATATATATATATATATATATATATATATATATATATATATATATATATATATATATATATTCACAATATAATATAACCTACAAATGTATTATTTTTAACAGTAGTAGGAGCGTTTGCTCATATGCGCGGCGACACTTTTACTTCCCAATGGCGTGGCGTAGTTCTCTGCCCACCTCTTCAGGGATGCCCGTATTCCCGAAGAGGTAGGCAGAGGTAGGTACACAACAAGTGCACCCACGATTAACCGAAAATATATAGTCCCACAATGTGATAGGATGCAAGTCTATCACTGATTCTCAAGCAATCTCTAGAACTATTGAACCGATTATAATTATTATTCTTTCACTATTAGAAAACTACGTTATTACCGAGTGACGTAGTTATATATTTTAGATTTAATTACATATATACGTGAGCGGAGCCCCAGGCAAAAGCTAGTAATCAGTAATAGAAAAATAAGTTCAGGCAAAAAATGTTAGATGGCGCTGATCGATATTATATCGCGAAGTTGTTAGCTACACCCTTACACTCAAGTAACCTAAAGTACACGTTACGTTACTATACTTACTTTACTTACGATTAATTTCCTGGATCACCTTACATGAACCTAGGAACCTTCGTTACCTAATATATTTTTGTAGGAGAGCAGGTTATGCTCTTCAAATGTACGGTATATGGATCTGCTAATTTTGAACATATCGACACCGAGGAACTGATATAAATACGACGATACCTAACTGGAATTATTACGAAATACGAATTCGAATTTAACAAAACATCTAACGCCATAAACAGCGTAAAACGCGATAAACAGCGTAGTTTTGTTTGTAAATTGTAAATGTCTCGCGTAAGTCTTAGAGAATATTATTATATTCAATTACGTTTAAGTACACATACGTAAAGAGAGATTAAATAGTAATTTCTCTCATTGAAGTCTGATAGATACTTAGTACCTAGTACCCATACTTATAGTTCATAATATCATTAGGACTAGGTGGATCAGGTATTTGGATCACGTATTTTTACAGACTAGGACTAGGTGCACCTAGTCTCTGATTTACCTAGTCCAACCCATCTCTATTCGATACCGAGACTTTAAAACTTAATTATAGGTACCTTACATATTTTTCATTCTGCCATTGTCTGCCATATTTTATCTTTTATCTACAAAATGTTCCTAAAAGCGATATTGCTACCTTTGGACACCATTATAATAATTATAAAATAAAAAGTTCAGAATAACCGATTAAATATTAACAATAACCTTCTATGCTAATAACCAACACGTAATCTGAAAAAACTTTTTGATGGATCACGTCCACGATAGACATGGGCGTTTTTGTATTTATTTGCAAACGGATATTTAATCGATATTTAATTTTCATATCGATATCGAAAATCGTTTTCAGATATCGATATGTCTAGACAAGTGGCATAAACATCCATGCCAAAAAAAAAGTTGGCATAAACGCTAGGAGAATAAATTACACGAATTGATCTACCCCAAAGTAAGCAAATTATTTGCTTGGTTGTTAGTCAACGATACTAATATAATTACGTATATAAATACAGTTACATTCATAATAAACACCCAAACCCAGAAATACAAACATATATGCTCATCACACAAATGTTAGTCCCTGTCGGGAATCGAACCCGAACCCCATCGATTCTTAGTTAGGTTCGCTTACCTCTCGAATTAACCTAATCTCGGCGATTAACCTATCTTCAGTTAGTCGTGGGTGCACTGATTGTACCTCTGCCTACCGCTTCGTGCATACGGGTGTCAAGATAGTCTTAATCAATAAATACAGTTACATTCATAATAAACACCCAAACCCAGAAATACAAACATCTATGCTCATCACACAAATGTTTGTCCCTGTCGGGAATCGAACCCGAACCCCATCGATTCTTAGTTAGGTTCGCTTACCACTCGAACGGCGGGGCGATTAACCTATCTTCGGCTTGTCGTGGGTGCACTGATTGTACCTCTGCCTACCGCTTCGTGCATACGGGTGTCAAGATAGTCTTAATCAACTATACGTTTGAATCTCATCATGCCCGGTTCCTTTGCATGGCAGGCAGAGTAAAATGAAGGTCTATAGACTTTCCAGTTCACTGCGATTCACCGGTTTGTCGCTTGGCGGGACGAGTGGTGATCAACTTCAACGCATTTTACCGACTTGATTTCGACTATAAATTATTTCCTGAAGATAAAAACCGGGCCCCCGTGATCTTAGCCGAAGGCTATCTACTAGACCACGAGGCAGACTTGAATATAATATATAATATTTACGCTATTATTTGTATTTAGTTAACAGACGGACGCAATCTGATATTTAATATCCACTATAGGCATAGTTTGCGTCTTAGTGTGTTGACGCAAATTAGTAATTGTAATATGCATACTAATAATTAACAGAACAGGCGAACTTACCCTATCTGATATCTTTTATTTATTTACACTAACACAAATGCAATCAGTCTATAGACTGATATTAATTTAAAAGTTTTATACACACTCTAAAAGTTAATATAATACTCACTAAAAGTTTTATATTTATTTATTTATTTACAATAAGTACCTAAATAAAAACTTTAGAACTAAAAAAAGACAAAGAATTATTGTTAATTGTAGGGCACGTGTCACCAAGGTCAAGTGCAACTCAGAACAAAACTGTCTAAAAATATAAATCAAAATTCATTCAATACAATTTTTATACCTACAACATAAATTCAACCTTAAATCTATTCAACGTAAGTCCAGTTTAAAGAATGAATTTCTCCCTGATATCGAGTAGCCGGCGGAAAGCTGCTAACTTATGGACTCTTTGTAACGAAATAAATAGAAACTAGACCTTATAGTTAGCGCGTTAAGATATAGATATTACGCACGTACTATAATTATTAACCAAAGGACCAATCACAAGCTGAAGTCACGTTATATTCGCTTCATCACTTTAACAATTTTGAAAAAAATTTAAAGAAGAAATTTCAAGCAAGCTATAATTACAGTACATACATTTTAGTATTAAATTTGAGGAACACAATACTTGCTAGCATATAACACTTGTACTGTTTCACTTACTATTACTTATTGTGAAACAGTACAAGTATATGCTAGCAAATATTGTGTTAAAATGGAGTTTCACCAAGTGCCGACGATAAAAAGTGTAGAAAGAGGAACTTCCTCTTAAATCAAGCAAAATTTTTGCATACTGTATACGGAGTGTAAGGGACAGTTTACCGAAAATCGAAATCATTATATGGGACCATGATTCTGAGATGAAAAAGTAAAAGTAAGTAGTAAGTAAAGTAATTTATGTAGAGAAATTTTTAATTATTTGACCTTAACTTTGTAAAATTTGATTTAATTTTAGTACTCTACAGTACATATTTTTAAAAAATAATAAAACTTAAGGAAACATACAAAATAAGCAATATTATGCGCCACGTACCGCACAAAATAAACAGCTGGTTCGAGAGTTCTGCGGGCACCACGAGTCGGAGCAATGTACGCTTTACACTGCGTGGCGTGATTGCAAAAAAAATATGTAAACCCTGCAGACCATCCCTGAAACTATCCGCTAAATCAATGTATTTTAAGCTTAAAGGAATGAAGACTAGAAGCACAGATTTTTTCAGTGCAAAAATCTAGTTACTAAAAATGACAGTAGGTATAGTGATTTTTGAAAAGCTGTATATTTTGGAAACGATGATCGATTTTGATCTTCCGACTGGCATTCAGTCAAATTTTTGAGATCTAAAATATTGCTTTAGATAAATAATGGATAGGTTGAAAATTTTTGAAGCAATGCCAAAAAACTTTTTTAAAATTTTCGTTATTGATAAATCTCAATCTAAGTGCCCGATTTTGATTCAATAAACGGCATTTGACGCAGTTTTTACAGGAAAAAAGCTGATAAGATTTTAAGTCAATCAGTGTATTTACCTAAAAGTTATTTCAAAAATATTAAGTACCTAAATTTGCTAAAAAAATAACGTAATTTTAAAATTTGGAATAACTGTAACTTTTGAAAATTAAATTCTATATTTATTTTCGAAACGACATTCGATGTAGTTTTTTTAGTACTAAAATATCGTTGAATACCAAAAAATGATTGGGTGGAAATTTCGAATTTATATCGAAAAAACACCTTTTTAAAAATTTTTCGTAACGATTAGTCCCGAACTGATAAACCGATTTTGATGCAATTTATGCAATTAACGTAGTCTTTTGAGGGATAAAGCTGATTAGTTTTTGTACTCAGTCGGTAAATTAATCTGGAAGTTATATTAAAAAAATACTGTTTTGACAAAAATTTTTTGGGGTTTTTTAAATGTTTCAAAATCTACTGGGCCGACTTGATTCAAATTTTCAGGAAGACTAATTTGAGTCCAATCGAATACCATTAACCGCGTTTCGATCGGTTCAGCCGTTCATAAGTTATCAGATGTTTAAATACACACATACACACACATACATACATACATACAGACATACTGACGTCATCGTGAAAATAGTCGAAAAGGTTCCTAGGACCTCAAAATATGGAGATCTGGTGAAAACTCGATTTTCGAAAATCAGGGCAAAACCAGTAACTTCCTTATCTACATACGTAACGGGTGGTTAAAAATCATTAACGCAAACTTTGCATTTCCCATTAAAAAAAAGTATCTTCACGCCCGTATCCCCGAAGGTATAGGCAGAGGTACAACAAGTGCACCCACGATTAGCCGAAGATACTTGGTCCCACAAAATGTGATAGGTGGCAAGCCTATCGCCAACCGGGCACTTTCCAATCCCGGGCAACTTTTTTGTTTATCAGAAGATTGAATAAACACTTTTTTTTTTAAGTGCCCGACTCAGGAATCGAACCCGGGACCTCTTGTGGTCAATGCCAACGCTGGACCACTAGACCACAGAGGCGACTCATTTCCCATGATAATAGGAATTGCCATAATGACTAGAACGTAAAAATGGATTGAAAATTAATGTCAAACACACTTCAAATAACAAGCAAATCAGAGCCAGTCATACATAAGATAGATAACAATCAACAAATACAACCCCTGATGGAGAGTCCCATCGCTTATAGACATCATAGATGTTAAGTTTGCATAGCTGCCGCCGCTTCGCCGTGTTGGTCCCGGCCTCCTTTGTAGAATAGGCCAACTGCCGTTCTGCCAGGCAGGTCGTAAAAGGCGACCGATTGGCTATCGAGTCACTACCATCGTGGCTACTAGGTGGTAGAGTTCTGCATTGTCTCGCCCGGGTCTGGTACCACCGCCTTACCTATTCCTCCCGCAATAGCGTCAGTGCTTGTCGCTGTCGTGTTCCGGTTTGGAGGGTAAGGTAGCCGGTAAACTCATGCATGTGGCATTAGACCTCGCCACAAGATAGCAACGCACCATTAACATCTTTGGTGTCTATAGGCGATGGTTGACTCTTTCCATCAGGAGACTCATCTGCTTGTTTGCTATCTTATAATATAAAAAAAAAAAGCCATTGGTATTGGGGTTGCTATTGCAGTACTCTATTACGGCAGGATGGTCTAGGCGATCGGTATGTTTAAAAACGATTAAAAGCTTTTAAGTAGGTATTTTGATTCTGTCACTTTATATCATGCACACTACCCCAGTGTTCGCAAATATCCACACATTTACCTGCCATGCGATTTATAATTACGATAATTTAGTCGGGGCATATGATGTCGCGAAGTAGTTTTTTTAAGAAAATCACGAACGATCGCAAACGCAACAGTATTCTCCAATCCTCAATAAAAATCGAGTTGATAAAAATTAATTGAAATTATTTTGATTGATAGATATTAACTGCAAATTACTTTTTTGTGAAGATATTGATTTTTCAATAACGATAATAACTATTTCATCTCACCCTTGAAGACATTTAAATTCTTGGGTATATCAAAAACAAAAGCCAGATTATAATAATAAATAATTATTTAATATTAATAAATAAATAATTAATTGTAATATAAACTAAGCGGCAGTGGGTAGAGGCTCGCAATTTATTTTACAAACTAAAGATTGATTTCGCTGGGATCACATCATGAAAAAGATTGAAAAACACTAGACAAAGCGGTCAAAACGGCTGCATATTTTACAAAAAGTAAAATTTTATTGAATACCTTGTTAGAATTCAATTTACATGCTGCCCGTTATACAAATCTAAATAATCACAATTTACTATTGCAGTACCGCATGAGAGATTCCCTCAGGGCTCGCTAAATGTGATAAAAACGCGGGATGGGCGTCGCTCCTGTCATCAACTGTCAGTTATATTTGACATTGTCACTCATGTCCTTGGATGTATGAGCACGGAATAAAAAACAGCATCTGTGTTTGTTCTAAATTATTTACAGGCCAATAAACACGTGTATGAATTTTGTCATTCAAGTAACATGGCTTTAAGAATATATTTCAATAATATTTAAATACACGTAGATGTGAATAGTTTTATCTGACTGTAATATTCACAAAACAAAACTTTCCGCCGTGTTGGTCCCGGCCTCCTTTGTAGAATAGGCCAACTGCCGTTCTGCCAGGCAGGTCGTAAAAGGCGACCGATTGGCTATCGAGTCACTACCATCGTGGCTACTAGGTGGTAGAGTTCTGCATTGTCTCGCCCGGGTCTGGTACCACCGCCTTACCTATTCCTGCCGCAATAGCGTAAGCGCTTGTCGCTGTCGTGTTCCGGTTTGGAGGGTAAGGTAGCCGGTAAACTTATGCATGTGGCATTAGACCTCGCCACAAGATAGCAACGCACCATTAACATCTTTGGTGTCTATAGGCGATGGTTGACTCTTTCCATCAGGAGACCCATCTGCTTGTTTGCTATCTTATGATATAAAAAAAAAAAAAAAAAAAATCCGTGGTAATATTGACGAAGGCTTATGTGTTTCAATTAAATATATAGGATTGTTTATAAATTTCATTTATTAATATTAGAAAACACATGCTGAAAAGTTTGACAATTACGTTTGCGTAGGAACACTCATATCTTTTGCTTACTTATTTTATTTAACCCTTCCTCTCCCGCTTACCTACGCGATTCGTTTAATTACTTACACCCTCCTGATTCTACTTGTAGGTCTAATGTCAGCAATCTTCTCCGTTTCCCATCTCACAATTCTAGTATTTTCTCTAACTCTTTTACTATTCAGGCAATAAGACTTTAGAATTCATTACCTTTATTACCACTTCCAGTTTGCAGGAGTCAATCTATAAATTCTTCAATCTAAGGAATCATTATTTGTCTATTTCACATTAATATAATTTGTAATTTGTTTTTTTTTATGGATCTTCGGGATCTTACGAGTTCCTATATTTTAAGCAACATGTATCGCACTCATCTCGACATTTCACAGTAGTAATATATATATATATATATATATATATATATATATATATATATATATATATATATATATATATATATATATATATATATATATATATATATATATATATATGTGTGTGTGTGTGTGTATTTCTTATTCTTTTTAAACATAACATAAACATAAACATTTGTTACTGTATTTTTTTTTGTTGTTCTGTTGTGTACAATAAAGTAATTAATAAAAATAAATAAATTAATAATAATTATAAAAATAATAATAAATATCGCTGGACCAATTACACGAATTAATGTAGAACCAAGGTAAGCAAATTATTTACTTGTGTTATGGGTGTTAGTCAACGATACAATTACATAGAAATACATATATTAATTCTGTAACATACATATTAGATAACTAGCTGCAGCGTTTAGCCCGCTGCATTATAAAAGTTTTTGGTGAATCCCGCGGGATCACCTAATTTTTCCGGGATAAAAAATAGCTTATGTGTTATTCCAGATCATCATCTACCTGTGTGCCAAATTTCATTCAAATCCGTTTAGTAGTTTTTGCGTGATTGAGTAACAAACATCCATCCAAACATCCAAACTTTTGCATTTATAATATTAATATAGATATAGATGAACACTCAAACCCAGAAATGCAAACATCTATAGTCATCACACAAATGTTTGTACCTGTTAGGAATCGAACCCGAACCCCACTGATTCGTAGTTAGTTTCGCTAACCACTTGGCCAACGGGGCGGTCTTGAGTTTTGAATAAATTTAATCCAACATCAAAACAGGCGTTTTTCTTGTTCACAGATATTAGGTAACAATGTACCTACATCCTTTTTTTATATATATCATAAGAGGGCAAACAAGCAGGTGGGTCTCCTGATAGAAAAAGTCAACCATCGCCTACAGGTACTAAAGATGATAATGGTGCGTTTTTATCTTATGGCGAAGTCTAATGCCACATGCATAAGTTTACCGGCTATCTTACCCTCCAAACCGGAACACGAGCGACAAGCACTGACGCTATTGCGGCAAAAATAGGTAAGAAGGTAGTACCAGACCCGGGCGAGACAATGCAGAACTGAGAACTCTACCTCCTAGTAAGGACCTTTTAATGTAAAGCGATATATCTATGTGCGCGAAAAGCTTTACCTTTTTTTATAATATATGATTTAAGCAAAGAACCCGCCCTGCCTTTAGACTTGCATGTTATGATGTTACATATTTTCATACACATCAGCGACAAACACTGACGATAAGGCGGCAGGAATAGTCGCTGGGCTATCAATCACACCATCGTAAAACTTAACCACGAACCTAGTAAGCAGTGACGATGGTATTCACCTATTCGACCTTTGCTCATCTTTTAAGAAATGTTTTACAAAAAATGCAGAGATAATCTATCCATCACATGCGATTCGACTTAATACAAGGAAATACTCTATTTATTCTATTTTTTCTTACACTTTCTGTTAACAAAATGAAATGTAAGTCAAAAAGATCTTCGTTTCTTAGCATAGATTAAGCACCGTATTTTGAAATTTATCTAAATGACTAACATATACATTTTTTAATTCATAGGATAGCAAAGAAACCAAGATGACTCTCCTAATGGAGATAACCATCATCTATATACACAAAGATGGTAATGATACGTGATAAATTTACCGGCTACCATACTTCCAAATAGAGACATAATAGTGACACGCATTATTGCTATTGGTACAAAAAAGGACATAATGCAGTGGTACTAAACCCGATGAGACGTTGGAGACCTTTATCACCCAGTAGTCACGATTGCAGTGATAGTGGTTTGGTCAGCCGTTTTATATATTAACCTGATATTATCATCGGGACATAACAAAACATCAAGACTTTCTTTTATAAAAAAAACAATAAACTTTCATTAAAAAATCTTTTTTACATTATAAAAAAATTACATACATTATAAGTTATTTTTAAATGCAAGCAGTTAGGTATCATATTAAAAACAAAATATTTCGTATTTTAAGAGAGTTAACTCCAAATTTTATGACATTGCAAAAAGATTTAATTAGTTAAAATAGTAATAGTAGTAACTTAACTCCAAATTTTATGGCATTGCAAAAAGATTTAATTAGTTAAAACAAAATTTCGAGTCTAGTATTATACACAATAAATATAATTTTCTATCATTGACACTACCAATTACTGGCCTAATTACTTATATAACTAACTAATAATAACCACCCACTTCCCTTTAAACACAAATCGTATTACAAACTATTCACACTTTTTTAATTAATCAAAGGGCTACCACATAAGAAACTTAACCCTTGAAATCAGATACCTAAGTTTGGAGAAATAAAGTCAAGTAATTTGAGTACTAATTATTCTTATACCGAACAAAAAAGTACTTAAATATTTACAAACTTGCCTTGCTATAAAATGTAAAACTTAAATCTTATGATTATGACGTTTAAGTTTATAATTGCACAAAATGTTCAATGTTATGATATGAATATAATAGTTTTTCAGACACAAAAAAGTAGAACTCAGCTGCCGTTTCCATTATTATTTGTATTGGATTCAAATATAACGCCTTTAAGGAGTCCCATTCAAGGAATTCGCGAAAGAAATGCGGTTAAATGATTGTTAGACTTTTAGTGATGTGAGCAATCGATATATACTTACGTCGATTCTAATTTATTTTTGATATGACAGATAATGTCCAGTTTTCTTAAGCTTTTCCATATTTGCATTATTGAGTGTTGTATTAAAAATTATATCAAATATCGATACAACACTAATATATGTATATATTGATTTTAATAGTACGAAAGTAATACAAACCGACCGCGACGGCTCAAGGAACCTTTGTTTAAGAGATAAACGAAGTTTATAAATATTAAAGAAATGGTTTGGATGTTAATATATATTTTGAACTATAAATTCTTAATATATGAGTGGTAATAGGATAAAGTGATCAGCCTAGCAAAGTTGTAGATGACTGAGTTTTCATAAATTACTATTGAACCGGACAGTCATTTATTTGAAGTAGTGAGCTCATTTGTCATTCCAAAGCCCTAAGCTAATTTGTCATTCCAAAATATTGAAAGAAAATGAATGCTAAAAACACATTTTAGCCGTTGCTTATTAATGTAAGACTAACTTTCTGATTGTAGAACCAAAATAAATATTGGAAGAAGTTTTTTATAAGTGCCAAAAACTTCATGTTAACAATCAGAGATTCAATTATGGGAGGTGACCTCAATGTTAAATCTTTGAATTACAACCCTATAATACACTAGATAGCTCTCAATGAATAAATAAGTTAGAAAATTAGTGTATGTTTATCGATATGTAACTGCGTATGAACGACACTAAATGCCAGGTGCGGCGCGTGCTACAGACATAATATTTGCGTCAGCCAAGATTGCACAAAAACTTCCACATAATTTAAGTTTATAAATATTGCAATCATACTAAAAATGAAATACGTCCATGAAAAAGAAGCCCTTTGATATTTTTAATCAATATGTCTTCACAAACTTACTAGGTATATTATATAGGTATCAAATATTAGGCGCAAAAATATAACAATTAAAACATGTTTTTTTTATAAAATAGCAAACAGATCCTTTTAAATGATAAGATAACACATAAGTAGATATTATCTGTAGAAAAGAGAAAACTTTTTCTGATGCTTCAAGGCTCAAAGCATATTAAAAATGCGTTGCTATCTGTGTGGCGGTATATATCAGTTGATCGGCGATCGGTGTTGGTTTCGGATCACCCTATCTTCCTGCCACGCAATTTCTGAAACGCAAACGCGATTGGTTAAAAATAGCATCACAAATACTAAGTTGGAATAAGTGCGTATTTTGTCTGTTGAAAATGTACAATTACCAACTTCTTTTATCTTTTTTTCAAAACCTACTTTGAAAAATAGTAAATTTTTAAAAGTTAAAATATATATAAATATAAATACAAAAGTCTGTATTTCTGTCAATCTGTCTGTGTGTTTGTTATGTTTTTACAGCTTAACCACTAAATCGATTTTGATGAAATTTTGTAAGGAAATATTTGAAGACCTGTAATCAAATATGGGGATGTAATAGCGGATGAAAGATTATATGAATTTTCTTATTTTATGACATATTTTTATATTCGTGAGCAAAGCTGTGTGGGTCAGCTAGATGTATAAAACAATATTGGTCGCAACAGTGATATAGTGGGAGTAATTTCAGCCCAAGTCACAAACGAACTCATGCGTTTATACGCATAAGTTCGTTCGTGTCGGGTTCGAATTGTAAATCAGACAATTCGTTTTGAATAAGCATTTCAGTTTTTCTGGAAATCAAAACTTGCTCAAAATTTGATTTGTACCCGATTTATCGACAGGTTGAAATGGTCAACGGTTACACTACGGGACCTAATACCATTGGCTAATCGGGGTGCATTTTTTATATCATAAGGTGGTAGCAAACAAGCAGATGGGTCTCCTGGTGGAAAGAGTCAATCATCGCCTATAGACACCAAAGGAGTTAATGGTGTGTTGCTATCTTGTGGCGAAGTAGCCGTTAAACTTATGCCACACGCATAAGTTTACCGGCTACCTTACCCTCCAAACCGGAACACGACAGTGACAAACGCTGACAGGTAGGAATAAGTAAAACGGGCGAGACAATACAAAATTCTACCACCTAGTAACCACGATGTTAGTGACTCGCATAGCCAATCGGTCGCCTTTTACGACCTGCCTAGCAAAAAGGCAGTTAGTCTATTCTTCAAAGGAGCCCGGGACGAACACGGGGAATATGCATAACAATTTGCATTACATATTTTAGGGCGTAGGGCGTATTTATTTATTTACTACATTATAAATTTATATGAATTATATAATCTGATATAAATTAATATAAATATAATAATGAAAAAATCAAACATTTTCCAGTGTTCATTTTGAATCCCCGAAAGCCAAGTTTTTTTTTTTAAATATCTTCAAATTAAGAAAATCGTTATTCTTACAGTTTAATTATACGTAGGTATGTATTTACTCGCAGTAAAAAAAAAATAATTTTAAAATTTATGTCAGTCTCAATTTTTCTATATTTCATTGTGCTTTCTCCTTACTTTCGAGCGCTACGATTGGTTGGCGAGACATAACACGAATCGTCAATAAGGCGACTCGTGCGAGACTAACGCCTTGCCATATATAACGTTAACAGTATTTCATCGCTACAAGAATCGGGGAGTACCCCCGGCTAAACAAGATGACCACAGAACACATAAACACCAAAACCATAACATCAGAACACTTGAAACCAACACAGAACAAATGACCATTTCCTCACCCCCCCTCCTCTCCCGCTCAAGCCACCGCTGCGTGTTTAATCCCCCGTCAGGGACTCGACCTGCGGGGCGGATTGCACGTGGTGGAGGGTGGACAGTGGGGGGGGGGAGACCCAACCTACCGATTCCTACTCCACACCAACCCTTCCACCCCTTAACTCAAACTTCGCCTTCTGTGTGCTTGATCCCCCGCTTGCGGGGCGGATCGTATGCGGAAGTGCTGCAGGGGTGGACCACCTATCCCTTACCCACATCCATGCCGCAAACCAGAGGACTTGGGGCCATCGGCCCAAATTCAACCCAAGGACCTAGCCGTTTTCACGGCTAGCGTGTGATACCACGGTCAGGGGGCTCAGCCCCGAAACCGTTTCCCCGCATCCGAGAGGAGCGCGAGAAGACTTACGTCATCGCTACAAAATACTCAGCTTATTGACAATAATTTTCTCCAGTTATATAACATTATCACTTCATTTTTATTATAATGTCACCTAAAACAAGCAAAACCGCTGACAAGTGTTCAGAAAAAGCGCAGAAATTGTTCAAATCCAATAAAAGTGCAAAAAAGCAAAAGGAGAGTGAAACCTACTCAAGATATATTTACAAAGTCCTGAAGCAAGTACATCCAGATCTAGGAATAACCAGTAAGACGATGGCAATCATGAATTCGTTGGTGAACGATATCTTCGATCGCATTGCTACCGAGGCTTCAAGAATGATATTCAATAAAAAACGTTCTACGATGACTTTAAGAGAAATACAAACCTCGGTAAAATTGCTTTTGCCCGTGGATTTAGCTAAACATGCAATCAGCGAGGGAACTAAAGCAGTGACAAAATACACCATTGCCAGCACTAAAAAACCGGTATTCACAGTTTTAAAACCTTGAAATTTTTGCTAGTAGGTATATACCTATCTTTAATAATGTTTTATTTGCGAGTGCATAAATATAAAATATATTATTTACTGTATGTATATGTTCTTTATTTAGATAACCACCTTTGTATTTTTCACTAACTATTATCCGCAACTTCGTTCGCGTGGCCCAAATTGTTCGGTTTGGTTATTTGGTTATAAAAATAATCTATGATACTTTTGGACAGTGTAACTTTGTAATAATAAAATGATTTTTAAGATCGTCTTTTTGAGTTTATCTATTAGAAACCAACAAATCTTATCTTTTTATAAATTACTAGCTGTTGCCCACGACTTCGTCGGCGCGGACTTCGTTTACTCCGCACAGCTCCTCCCTCGTAGGTGCTAGTGTGATAATATGTAGCCTATATGTTTACCTGATCTTTTAGTAATATTCATGCAAAATTTGAAGTAAATCTAAAAAAAATTGAAGTTATTATTATTAATGCATTTTAATTAGAAATCTTGAATTTAAGAATACAAATTGCCAAAAGAGATCAAGTTTTAAGTTATTTAAAGTCTACGTAAAATATATGGAACATAAAGTAAACCACGTAATATTTGTTAAGCGGCATCCATTAAAGAACGCAACTCGGGAATATTACACATGACCTTGAACTGTTTAATAAAGACATTTATGTTATGCGCGCAGTTTAAATTTCTTGAGTACGTCTTGATTTTTTGAGATTAGAGTTTTGGAATAGTTTGTGACTATTTTTAAACTTAAAATTACACATTGATTTCATGAACGTGATTGATGTCGGAAGCAAAACGATCGTATGATATCAATATATTCAATGAACAATTGGAAGTTTATGAGATATTTTAAATACTCATAAAGATATTGCAACGGGATTCAATAAAAGTGCACACTCAAAACCTTAATTTTCATCACACATCTAAGCCTATGTGTATCTCCTCTGTGATCTAGTTTGTGGTCCGGTGTCGGAGTTGATCACATGAGGTCCCGGTTCGGACAATTGAACAAAATGTGTTTTTCAGTTTTCTGACAAAAGCAATGTTGCCCGGGATTGGAAAAAGTGCCCGGGTGGCGATAGGCTTTGGATAATCGTGGGTACACTTGTTGTTACTCTGCCTACCTCTTTGGGGATACGGGCGTGAAGATACTTTTTTTAATCTAAAATTAAAAATAAATAAAAAATGCTTTAAAAGTAAGTAAATATTAAATAATAAATAAATAACTTTATTGAGAAGTAATGAATTAGGTACTATATTTTATACCAATATCAATATTTTTCTAAAACACAGTTAATGTCAAAAAATATACAGTATAAATACCTAATAGGGCTAGGAATAGCAGTAATAATAAAAAATACCTACGTTTACAGTATATTTAAGACAAAGCAATCCAATAAAAATTACTTTTTTCCACCTGCAATTGACCGGCAATATTATGACACTTTAGCAGTTCAAATATCGATTTCGGTCTGACAAAAACACTTCATGGTACGCTAACGCAGGGCAGGAGTTGGTTTGAATAGTAAAACGATCGCTCGCCGGCATAGATCACGTGGTCCCTGACTGGCCTGTTAGATAACGCTTTCATGGTACGAAATAGCAGGACAGTTTAATTATCGGCTAAAATTGACCTGCAGATAAGAGTTCATGGTAGGGCCGCAGTACTCGCCACTGTCGTGTTCCGGTTTTGGAAAGGTAGCCGGTAAACATGCATATGACATTAGACCTCGCCACAAGATAGCAACGCACCATTAACATCTTTGGTGTCTATAGGCGATGGTTGACTCTTTCCATCAGGAAACCCATCTGCTCGTTTGCTATCTTATAAAATGGTGCATTGATAAGTGTGTAACAGGGATGTTTTGCCATATTTATCAAAAGATAATAAATAAGTAGATGACCCTCCTGATGGGATGACATAACCATCACGTGTTATTAAGACACCAAAGACTTAAATGGTGCGTTGTTCATTCATGTGGCGGAATGGTAATATTGTAAAACATAAAAAAATAGATTTTTTTTCTTTTTTTAGAGAGTAAATAAGGAGACGATACTCCTGATGGAAAGAGATAGCCATCCCCTATAGACATATAATATATTGATGGTGCGTTGCTATCCCTGTAGCGGATTGTAATACCACATGCAAGTTTACCGATTACCTTACCCTTCAAATCGAAACACATTAGCAACAAGCACCGATGCTACTGCGGTCTGCGACAGCCCTGATTGCCAATTCACGTAATTGAGTCGCTGCGCTTAGCTTAGCTTAGCTTAGCGCTTAGCGTTATCACACACATAAACACGATAGTACGTCGAGACGTGCTACGACGCGGCATAATATGTAATTGTAGGGGAACCCAAGATGCTAAATGGGTTACTCGAACGTCGTAGGGACCTATTGGATTTTGTAGATTAAATTATAGGAAAAATAAAAATATATCGCCTCTGTAGTCTAGTGGTCCAGCGTTGGCGTTGACCACATGAGGTCCCGGGTTCGATTCCCGGGTCGGGCACATAAAAAAGTATTCTTTCCGTTTCCTGAGAAACACAAAGTTGCCCGGGATTGGAAAGTGCCCGGGTGGCGATAGGCTTGCCACCTATTACATTTGTGGGACCAAGTATCTTCGGCTAATCGTGGGTGCACTTGTTGTACCTCTGCCTACCCCTTCGGGGATATGGGCGTGAAGATACTTATAAAAGGTTATGTAATTTTTTCATTTCAATGGTGGAGAAAAAAATCTACATACAGATAAAAAAGTTTAAAAAAAAACTGTGACATAAAAACACTAAATCGCGTCAGATTAAGGTATGGTGGGTTAATAGTCAGCTAAAATTTAAAAAATCTGACGATTCAAGTGTATCACAAGGAGGATCACAAAGTTGCAAAGTAAACGTTGTTTTGACATTCTCGAGCGCGTTTGAATTTTCTTTTCTTAAAAACAAAATGATGTGAAAATTACGAAAAAAATATAATCTGACAATTTCCACAATCCGAAGTTATTGGAATTTTGTTTTTTTTTTTCTGTTCTAGCCACCCGCCTCTATATAAAGGTCTTATATTTGGTGGAGAACCTCAACAGTATGCGAGGTACCTCCCCTATGTTAATCTGACGTGCTCGAGTAAATGCAATAATCCCTAAAAAAGTGTATAAGTTTCAACTCGATTGCCGTTTTGTTACTTGAATTAGGTCCCTGGCCCCTTTTGAAGTTCGTTAGAGGCAAACGATTGGCTATGCAAATCACTCCAGTCGTGGTTACTAGGTGGTAAAGTTTTGCTATATTCTACACTTTTTATCGTCGGCACTTGGTGAAACTCCATTTTAACACAATATTTGAAGGCATTTGCCTTCAAATCTGTTATTTGTGACATTTAGATTTCATCGTTAGTTAATAATTATTGTAAACACCCTGAGGATGCTTGTGTAAGCGAAACCGGTCGGAAATTAAATATAATTAATTATCTTATTGTGAAACAGTACAAGTGTTATTAGCTAGCAAATATTGTGGTAAAGTTTTGCACTCACTAGCCCGAATCTGGTACCACAACTTTACCTATTCTTGCCGCAATAGCATCAGTGCTTGTCACTGTCGTGTTCCGGTTTGGAGGGCAAAGCTTTACCACCAGCTATTGGGCTAATTGTTCGCCTTTTATAATTGTCTAGGAATCCCTTTATTTTCAAAGATCTATTTATGTTTATTTTGTTACAAAAGTGAGTAATGTAAAATAATGTATAGAGGAGATAATTTAGAAATTTATTATAGCGTCTATATATTTGTGTAAATGACATGACCTACGAATAACAATAAGTGGCATAACATACATTTCATACAAACGGACAAACGCGACGCGTCATTTTTAGGGTTCCATACCTAAAAGGAAAAACGGAACCCTATTATAAACCCCCGCTATTTGTCTGTCTGCTTATCACCAGGCTGTATCTCATAAACCGTGATAGCTAGAATACTGGATTTTTCACAAATTATGTATTTCCGTTGCCACTATAACAGCAAATACCTACTAAAAATTAAAAAAATAAGATATATATACAATAAACGTGTTTTTTCGTATTTTTTTGCTATGATAGTACGGAATTCGACTCGCACTTGGCCGGTTTTTTATTGGTATTTAGTTACTGGAATTTAAAATATACAGTTATTTCATTAATCCTTAAAGGGCACAGGCGATTTGGAGTATTGACATCTTTGGCGTGTCTTTTGGAGTGACAAATACCTACTAGATCAACTGGAATAATAGTCTTATTTTATTAAATTAATCAAATAAAATATGTCGCTAGGAATAGTTATAAAAATGTTGAGACTTTAATTTGATGCACTTTATTATTTTCAAGTGTTACCATTGAAAAAACTTTAATTTTGTTTACTTTAAAACATTAATAAGTTTATATATCACCATCTTCATCAAAAATAGTGTTAAATATAAATTCTTCCTATTTTTGTACATTGTATTTGGAATAATAGTTTAAAGCCAATTCCATTTTTTTCTTATTTTACACGATACCCTTGTCTATAAGTCCTCTAGCAAAAGTATAGAATGTATAGTCTATGGTTCTTACAAAATGTGAAATAGTACAACGTGAACGTGAACCTTTTAAAATACTGTTGTTTAATAAAAATAAAAATGACGTGCAGTGTATAAAACTCTTGGACAAGAGAAAGATAAGGACTTGGCATTAATTTCCATAAACAATCAAAATTATAAAATTGCATGCATTCCAACGCTAAACAAATAAAAATGGCTTTATCTGTGTCTAACAAATTCGAATTTTCATAATAGATAAAGCTACAAAAATTTTATCAGTGCTCTATATTCAAATAATTTAAGAAAATAATGTTACCTTAAACAGCCTGCGGCCAATACGCCATTATTAAAATACGCGGTCAATGTATGTAAAATGTCAAATAACCCTTTCTTTACAAAATATTAAATTTGTTTGAGCGTTTATTTGTATTTTTCTATAATTTTAGTGTGTATCTTTAAACTAAAATAAAAATTAATTGTTAAAGTAAAATTCCCAATTGCAATATAATTTAGGAAGTGTCTAGTCTCAACAACGCTCACTCAGCTACAACAGTTTATTCGAAACTGATCCTCATTGTTCTATGATAAGGAACAAATTTGTTTAACTATTAAGTTATGGTAGAATATTTTAACTGTTAAATTACCACTAGTGGCAAGATATTTCTTTTTACAAAACTGCCGCTGTTGGCAGACTAGACACTTCCTATAATCTATCAATTGTTATGTAGACAGTAAACAGCTGTTAAGTCCGCCATTATTCGAGACGAAATCACACGGCTTTCCTTTAGTTATTTTATATCTAGTAGTACTACTAGATATCCTTAATCTATGATAAAACTATGTAACTAATATAATATGTAATAGGTTAATGATTCATGATTGATATTGACATAACACTAAATATCGACAGAATACGTACATAATGCGAGCGAGCAATACATTTAACAAAATAAGCAAAAATCTAAAAATAGAACCATATACCTATTACGAGCATTCCCAAGGCAAAACGGTGTTTAAGCAATAACTTTTTCAATAAGTTATAAACTTGCATATTATATTGTTTTTAATATGTTTTCAATTATTCTTTTGTTTATATACATTTTTACACTCGTGAGTAGGTACAAAAGCGTTGTGTTCACTTATTATTATTAAGTAGCTATAAGTGAAGGCCTATAATTGGCTTCCTGGATCTATTTTTTAGTTACTACTCTGTTAAAATTTAGCTGTTGGCCTTCCATGTATAAATAAATGAAGTGAAATGAAATGAAATAACATTACGGTTTATAATAATATTATTTGTATTGACAAGATAAATCCTGACCACAAGCTACTAAGAAGAGAACTTAAGCTAAACTCCAACTTTATCTAGCTATTACTCCCCAAATTTAAAAAAAAAATATTAAATCCGGATAAATTAAGTAGTTGATATAGAACCTTACGGAATATACTAATAACTAAAGGAAACGATAAATGAAATTTCGCCCGTGAAAATATGAACGAAACATCAGTAACTATGCCGCGTAAATTTATTTATGTTTCTATGGATTTGAAAATCACTAGAATGATTTGATAATATTTGATGATCCTATCATCTAGAAATTACTTTATGGGCTTTTGGTCAAATATTATGACATATACTCGTACTATATTAATAATAAGACCATTATTTCTAGTCGTGCAAAGCCGAAAAACATCGTTAGTATATGTCTATTAATCCGTTAATTCTGTATAAAAATAAATAACTGAAATATGACATTTGCATAAAATTTAAATGTTTTTGTAAAATAATCCCCAAAATATATTTGCATCAAATTTAAATGTTTTTGTAAAACGAGCCCCAAAATATAAATAATTTAGTCGTTTCTAGAATAATTTAACTTAATGTACGGATATTTAGATAATGAAACAAAAACAACACACCGACGGCGATAACACTAAAAAGACCGACAGACGTAAAAGGGAAATGTAAATGGCCAGCGAATTTTGTTATCAAAGACAGGGGCTTTCAATATACGGCCCGCAATACTATAAGCTTATATTCAAAGTAAAGCTTGCGTAGCGTAAAATAGATAAAACTTTTCGTGATAAATCTTAAATGTGTAGATTAAAAGAATGACCTATAACACAAAGTATTATTTTGGTCAGTTTGCACATGGCAGAGTGGTCGTGGTCATTACTAAAATCTTGTGGCACAGCTCACAATTCGGGAATTAATGTGAAATGCGCCGCAAAGGTGTTCTCACAACACAACAAACCTCCTTTTAAATAGCTGTTGTCACGCTTATACAATATACACGATATAAAGCTAAATAACACATACAGGATTTTACAGAAGGAATTAGTTACATATTATGATTTATTGAATAGTACATAAAATAATTGTAAGTACATGTAAAAAATATCAGTACATATTGAGAAAAAATATTATTTTTAAATTCAATTATAACGTTATTTGCAAGAGTTATAATTCTGCTAAAGCAATTAAATTTTATAAATATCAAAAAATATAATTAATTCATTAAAACTAAAATTTCAGTGGAGAAAATCACAAAATATAAATATCAAAATAATATAAAGTAAAAAAAACAATGCATGATATTAACCAAACATTGACATTGTTGAAATATTCATTTATGGCATAAAATATATTTTTGAAAGGATCAGCTACATTTTTTTTACAAAACCAGTAACTTAACCTGATTTTGACGTTTTGACTAGTATTATTTCCGTAGTGTCAATTTATTTTTATTTCCAGTATTTTTTTTACATACATAAGTGAATTTTAGCGTCAATATCTTTTATACGGTAATGGGTGTACAGAATAGTATACCCAGTCATGATATTTGTGTGTTAAACGTTTCCCTGAGTAACCAGAATTACTCAGCGAACATTTAACACATAATTAGTTCAGAGTTCAGAGAGTTCAGAGAGAGTTAACACGTAAATAGTTCAGAGTCCAAATTCAAACCGTAACTTCTACTTATTCTTTTCACGTACAACACCCAAACTTCAAAATATCACGTATAAATCCGATGGATTGGTTGAACTGCCAGTTCAATCAACAATTCCGGGAAAGAATAAATAAGTATAAATTGGCATTAGTACACACAAAATGTTGTAAGTACTTCCATTTCAACAAAATTTACAGAAGCTAAAAAATATACTAATTTTGAAAAGTCGATTTTTTAACTAAAAAAGTGTAAAAGAGTAAAACACATCCATACATGATACATGATACTACCTTTTATTTTTATGACAGCTGACATTTAAAAGATTACTTCTTAGATTGTCATACGTTTATGTTTTACCCATAAAGTATTAGGTATAGGTGGAGCTAGCACTCGTATAAATCAATTGAAACAAATATTTATGTTACATCTCTGTCTATGAGGTCTCCCCATCTCTATTTATACAGCTGTGTTAGAAGGAGAGGATTAGGACTCAGAAGATGACAGCAGTATTTGAAATTTGGTTTCAAGTAGGTATTAGAAGTGTTGCCTTCAGATATAATACAGCTTCATGGTGTTACCTAATCTTCTTAATCTATAAAACTGTTATTTTTGTTAATCACACATACTAAGGGCATACAGTTTAGCCCTAACAATCTATTACCCTTTCAAGCGAGCATCTGAAACTGAAAGTTTGGAACCCCTGATCTACGACATTACAGGTTAAGCTTAGTAATTTATATTCGAGCATTACTACGAGTCGCTATACGGGGTGACGTGTTGTTGTTTTATAAGGAAAAATATTGTCAAAGGTATACTTAAGATTACTGATTACCTTCTTTTGAACTAAAAGCTCAACGTTTTGGTGATTTACGGCCTTATAATACCTAAATAGGTATCCTAAATGTAGGTAGCTTAGGTAGGATAAGACTTCTCTTTTTGATTACCTCTTTCGAAGAATTGACCATTTTGTTGTTCATTCTTGCCACACAGACAATTAATACAGTTAATATCTTTAGTATCTACTGCAGATGATAACGATATGAAGATGATTAGCGAGGTTCGGGTTCAATTCTCGTTAAAGAGGAAGAAGTTTACCCCGTGTTGATCCCGGGCTCATTTGAAGAGTAGGCCAACTGCGGTTCTGCCAGGCAGTTCGTAAAAGGCGACCGATTGGCTATACGTTTCACTATCATCGTGACTACTAGGTGGTAGAGTTCTGCAACACTTCGTCCGGGTTTTAGTAGCTTCACCTTTACCACAGAATACTTAGAGACTAACAGAAGTCAATGTTACATACAAGTAATATTCGAGCATAGCACACATAGACACCTCTCACGGACGTGATATCTCGGACTGGTGCGGAACAAACTGTCCCAAACCATTCCGAGATATTGCGTCCGAGAGAGGTGTCTATGTGTACGTTGCTCGAATATCACATGTATGTAGATTGACTACTGTTAGTCTCCAGTATACTGCTCCAGTTAACTATTCCTGCCGCAATAGCATCAATGATTTTCACTTCCGTGTTATACCTTGCATTTATACAGAGAAATATAGAGTATAATACTTACCGATGAAATAAAATCACTCCAGAGATATTCCTTAAGCCTTAGCTTTTTATTCAACACGATAAAATAGTACAATATGGCATATTTCTTTTACGACATAATATCTCTACAAGCATTTGACATTTACATACATTTGCTCATATGAGCGGCTACGGATTTTGTGCCCAACACCGTGTCTTTTGTGGCCTGTGGTTTCTGCAGTCCTCCGCAATGTAAGCTTTAACTGTGACTTTCATTCTCCATTAAATTCGCGTAATTGCCATAAAAAGGGGTCCAAAGTTTTTCCTTCATGTATTAATTTACAGATTGTTAATTTAAAGACAAGCATTCGTCTCGATAGATATTAACATGATTGATGTGAAATGTAGCCTGTGGCCTATTCGCCTTGAAAGTTGTTATTATACAATGTATTCAAGAGCTTACTCCTAAGGGTAGAACGCCAATAACTATTGTTACAATATTTGAGTTAGTTATATTAACAACTTACACAATGTAAGTTCAACCTAATTTCTAGTATCGTTGAGTTTAAATCTCCTGGCCCTTGAAATAAAGTTTCATTTTGGAAATACAATTTATTGTCTTCGTTATAACAATGGAAAAAAAAAATTCGTAATTCTTTAAAGCTTGTTAAATGTTTTTGTAAGTTGCATGACAGGAACAGATCAGGAATTTTCTAAAAAATCTAGTTTCATATTTTTTTCAATATGTTTTCATTGTTCCATAACTAAAAATTATTGTTATAATAAATTCGCACGCAAGTCCGCACACAGCTTCACCCATAAATAGAGTAACATAATATCTATATAACACTTCATACAAACTTTCATCCACTATTTCAGCTACTTTGGTAACAATTTGAAAAAACGTACTTATGTTTGAACCTGTATCATCAACTCCCTCCTCCTCTCTTTAGCCGTAAAAGCATAGCAAACAAATAGACAGCCTTTCGCATTTATAATAAAATATTATGTAAATATTCTAGTAGTTAAATCCTACTTCCTACTAGACCTACTAATATTACAGATGCGAAAGTACGTATGGATGGATAATTGTAACTCTTTCACGCAAAATCTGGCGAACCAATTTGGATGAAATTTGGTACACATATAGATTATGACTTGTAATAACACATAGGGTTTTTATTTCGAAAAAATAAGCAGTTCCCGTGGTATTCACCAAAAACTGTTAAAATGCATTTGGCTGTAGGATGTAACTAGTATAACATATTAGATAATTTTAACAAATTGGTCTGCCATGTAGTCGATTAGTTCGCCCATTCGACTTAAATCATTGGATTTGGTTCGATCCTTGGCTCGGGCAAAATCATATTTTTTTTTAGTTTAGTCGTCGAAAATTAAAATGTCAATAATTCTACATCATACAGGAGAAAACTTATACGTTCATTAGTACAGTCTGGTGATGATGTGTAAAGATCCCCATGTTTTCGCCTACAAATAAGTATTTAATACTAGCTGGTGGGTCAGCTTCGCCCGCGGATATATTCATGTCGTCAACGTAAGGGATTCCGTACAATATTTTATCGTCTCATTCCGAAGAAAACCCTTTTTTATTCCTCGTCTACATCAAAAAAATGAGCCATATAAAGAAATTCAGACTACTTTGTCTAAAAGTTTAAGCTGGGTGTTGTTGTCAGTCAGTAACTTGGAGCTTTTCTTTTTATATGTATACTTGCTGTAACTTATAGCCCTCTGTATAATAAAAGTAAGATGAGTACCACGGGAACAACTTATTTTAACGAGATCTTATGTATCTTATGCCCAGGTTATGATTTATTTATGTGCCGAAATCCATCCAAATCGGGCCAGGTGTTTCTGCGTGATTGAGTAACAAACGTCCAAACATCTTAACATACAAACTTTCACTTTTTTATGTATAGGACTAACTGACCCACGTGCCGCGAAGATTCACCCAAAAAAAGATTAATATATCTTTCACGTAGTTTTTAAAATAAATCCTATGTTTGACCCCAGATCTTTAAGTATATTTTCATGCCAAATTTCATTAAAATTCAGCGACATAGCCGTGATAGCGCAACATAATATATACTTTTGCATTTTTATTATAAGAGTTATAAATAAGATCGCCTCTGTGGTCCGGTGTTGGAGTTGACCACGTGAGGTCCCGGGTTCGATTTCCGAGTCGGGCAATTTAAAATAAATGTGTTTTTTTATTTGTCTGACAAAAACAACGTTGCTTGGGATTGGAAAAAGTGCCCGGTTGGCGATAAGCAGACCACCTATCACATTGTGGAACAAAGTATTTTCGGCTAATCGTGGGTGCACTTGTACCTCAGCCTATCTCTTCGGTGACACGGGCGTGAAGATACTTTTTTATTAGAAATTCCGATTTACTTATAGTTTGTTACTCTTTCACGCCTCATGAGCGTAGATTTGGATGATATTTGGCATACAAATCCATACTTAAACACAGATTTTTCAAAAAAGTCTGTAATATTTATTATCCTGTAACAAGTAGCGCGGGCGGCACTTTTGAAATCGGCGTAACAATAAAATCTGGATCAATCTCAGGCACGTGGCAGCTGGACTTCTTATACAAAGATTTTTGGGGCGAATGCTTCTAAAGAAATTTGGTGCAACCAATAAGAAAAAAAGTAATACACAATAATTCAGCATTTCTGAATTGTACCTTTAAACCGAGAGTTGAAACTGTTTTTTATATTAGGTGTTTGAGCTAACCTATTTTGATGATTCCGAAGTTCTCCAATGCTCAGGACTTGGGTCAAGGATCAGAAACGAGTCGGAACCAAATTGCCACCTACCGTCCTACCAACAGTCAGTGTTGCGAACGACGAAAGTGAATAATATATGTATGAAAAGTGTAGTATTTAAACGCGCCATAGTATTTAAATGTTGTTATGTGTTTAAGCGGCGCGTATAAAGTTTAGAATTAATTTAAAGTTTTTTTTACTGGAGATACGATTTTACTGGAGAGCGATTTAAGTGTTATTTTATTTTTGAGACATTGCTGTCTGAATAAAAAAAGGTTAAAATGAGTTTTTTTTATATTGAGCACTAGTATAAACAATTATATTTTATGGGGTGGTTAAATGTAATAAAAAAGTTATTGGTATTGCTATAATATAAAAATAAAACATCGGATACCTACAATTTCGTCATTGTATGCCAAAACTTTGGTAAAATATGAAGACTGGCGAATACACATTTTCTATTGATTTTGGGACAAAAATAAAAACAATTATTTATAGAAATAAAATAGACATTTATTCGTACATTTTTATTAAAAAAAAAGTAGTAACTCGGTCTTTTTCTTCTTAAGAACGTAAGCTTCTCCATTGGCATCCACTTAAAAGATTTCCTATAGACATTAATAAAAATATAGGTTTTTTTGCATACCGTCATTGTAGCTCCAAAAATGTACAAATTCATGTCATAATTATTTTTACGTCGATACAGCAGCAGCAAACACAACTGCACTTAACAGAGCCATCGGCGCAAGTAATTATTATGTCACTTTTTCCGCAGAATCTTTACGAATTAGCATTAATTCAACAACAACACTCGCGCCGTCTATCGTTAATTGTTAGAAATAAATTTAAGCCTATGCTTTTTCAAAAAAAAAAATTCTTTTAAGTACTTTGTGACGTACGTATAACTCAATTTTGGTAAAAACTGCATTTGTGCCATTGTTTCGCCAAATGAGCGATATGTAAACATTAAAGCATTATGTAAAAGAATTATGTATGTTTTGTTTAATAAATAAAGCAGGTTTCCGAAACCCCCCACGACGGCCACACGAAAGGGGCGTTGAGGCAAGAAAGAGATAGCCAATTGGATAGGGACAGCCTGCAGAGGATCGTTTTGAAAGGTTTGTGGTTAAAAATACCTAGTTTCTCACATAGTCAGTTAGGATTTGTTCTAGAATGAAAAATTATGTGTAAAACATATAGGCAGAAAATATGGAATAAAGGAGTTCTACGGAGATCATAAGATCATTGTGAAATGGGTAGTTCTGCTAACTGCCCAATGAGGGCGTTCGTGGGAACTATGTTATGTTCCGCAGCAAGTGAGCACGACGCGATCGCTCGGATCCTATATGAATTGGACGATTTCCGTAGAACGCCACTGATCACAGATTAATAAAAAGAATATAGTTAGTTAGTGCTAGTTATAGTGTGTAAAAAGAATCATTGTAAATAAAAGATTAATTAAGGAAGAAATTTGTGCAGCACAGACATGTTTCATTGTAAATATCAAATGTAAATAGATATTAAGGCAGGATAAATTGTATATTTTGTTTAGTTCGTAAGTTTTGTAATAAATAATGTTCGTTTTCGTCTTTTATTCGCTCTAAGACCTACATACAGCTTTGTTGTACAGAAATAATAAAGCTTTATGTAGTTAAGTTGTTTGCCTAAAGGCATATTACGATCAAAAGGGGTTCCACGCAGTCGACAAATTACGAGTCGACTCTTGCGAGATTGTATTTATATGCGGGAACCCAGAATTACGAAAACCCCGAAAAGTGCAAATTCTTTGTTAAAATGAATGTTTGCCAATTGTAAATAGTATGTACGATGTAAATATAAGCCTTAGGCATATGTTTACGCACTTTTCGGATATATAAAGATAGTTAACAGGATAGTACGACCTGAAAAGGCGTAGAACTCTGTAATTGTAAGAGTTTCCGAGATCCTGTAAGAACGTATAATGTATATAACACTCTTGTTTGTTATTATATAAGTTTATTTGTGTTAGATCCTTGTATATAAATAAGAAATAACACATTGTAATTAGTTTTCGGTAGGTCTAAGGGCATTATGTACTTTGTTTCGCTTATATTTGTAAAAAGGTAGTACCGTTGCACTCGCTAGAGGGCCACACTAGGTAATTAGAGGTAGGACAAGCTACCTAAGACAAAATAATTACGTTTAAATTACGAAAAGTAAGATTTTAACAAATCCCAGACATTGTGGCGCCACACATGGCGCCATCCGTCTTTGTCGATTTATTCCGCCCGTCTGGCCGCGGGCTATAAATACCGGAGAGCGCGGCCATACGATCAGTTCCGTTCCGATCAAGTTACAGTTTCGTTACGACTCAATAAGTTTCCCAGACAAGTTCCTAGGTTTTAATATACCTATAGGGTACCGGCTTTAGAGTAGGGCAGTGTTAGGGCAAGTACTGGCTCTCCCATAGAATAGAAACATTTGCAACGGTGCTAGCTTTATTGCTATTTATTTCGTTACAATAAAGCACCCTTTGCAACGAACAGTTGTGGTCTCTATTTATTCTTCCCGGCGACACCCGGCTCACGACCAAAGGCACTACGGCTGGTGGGGCGTCGAAGAAGAAGAACAGATCTACAGTCCGCTGGCTCCCCCGGCTGTAGCGCACAAAATTCATGCAGGAGATTTAATTTTTGAATCTACAGTCCACTGCTCGCTGATACAAGCGACACCGTAAGCGAACGTCTCAACGCCTTCTTTTCCCTGTTTCACTTCAATTTGCAAGCTTGTTTAATCTTTTTTTATTTTGTATTTGTATTTTCGCGATGACGTCATAATCCCTGTATGCATGTATTTATGTATGTATGTATGTATGTACGTATGTATGTACGTATGTATGTATGTGTGTATGTGTGCGTGCATGTGTTTATGGACATAACTTTTGAACGGCTTGATCGAAAAAACATGGTTCATGACATTCGATCGGGTTCCGCTAAACATAGATTTCCTTAAATTCTAAATCTCTCAAATTTTTTGAGACTTTGAGAGATTTTGAAAAAACCTCAAAAAATGTTGGCAAAATTATATTTAAAAAAATATGCCGAAATTTTTTTGAGGTTTTTTCAAAAGTGTTATAAAACAGAGAAAATGGTTGTATTTTATTTATTTGCCATAAAATGTATCAACTAATAAAACGTATTTAGTAGAACGCCTGCATAAATTTGTTATAACGACACGCAGTCCTTGCTACCAAGCACCTGCGCCTTCACAGACCATTAGACTTGGGACATTTCGTACTTAGTATTCTAATGGAGGAAATACATTATTAATAATTCATACTTAACATAGTACTATTCAAGATGTATGTATGCTTAAATCTTTCCCATTGGTTATTTTTTGCGAGTTTAGTTCTAGCCATGAAAAAACAACGGTGTATTAACTTACCTTTACTGGGACAGCAAGGCATGAGTACATGGCAGCACATCGCCCTGGTTTGATGTCAATATTAGTGTCAAACAGGATTGTGTACTGTCAGACTGTTTGTTTATCCTGTATCTGAATAAGTGTTTCCAAAAGATGAACCTAACGAATGTGAGAATGTGGATGGGTGATCTGTATGTAAACTGCCTGCTTTACGCGTACGATGCTGTAATTTTGGGTTCAACTCCATCTGAACTCCAAATACTGACCACTGTATAAAATACGATTGTAAAAACATGGGCTTAAAATTAATTGCGAAGGAACCAAGGTACTTGAAATGAAATAATCAGACATGATATACTAGTTGTGTTTGTGTGGACAAGTTTGTATAATATATTGAATATGCTTTTAGCTAGAATGAAAGGTAAAGAGGAGGAAAAGATCACCTCTGTGGTCTAGTGGTCCGGCGTTGGTGTTGACCACATGAGGACCGAGTGGTGTCCGAATATGGCGTTGTGTGTCTCCAAAACCGGCGTGTTGGCATAAACAGAGTCATGAATGTGGAGGAAGCAAGGCAGTCTGTCTTGATCACAGAGAAAATACCTAATACCTAATAGTTTAAAATATAATCTTATTATACCTAATAGTTTAAATAATCTTATTATACCTAATAGTTTAAATAATCTTATTATACCTAACAGTTTAAATAATCTTATTATACCTAATAGTTTAAATTATCTTTGGTCTTGATCGTGATAAATGACGCTTAAGTCTCTATACTCCGTAAAGGATTTAGCGTGAAGATATATTGTTATTTGAGCCTGGTCGGAAATAGCTAAATCAGAAAATAATATCGAGCCCTCGTCCCAAAAGTTGTAAAAGGTCCAACTAAAATTTCCACTTTTAGATAATCGCCCATAGTGAGACAAATCAATTCAGTTTCTGTTCCAGAAAACTGAAAATACTGATCAAAACGTATTGCCAGAACTGGGATTTGAACCCAGGACTTAATGCATCTGTATCAAAGCATACTGAGGCACAAGATCATTGAAGCAGCTAACAGCAATAAAAATTATAAACATACCTACACACCATTTTTTTATCGCATCATCATACATTTTGCATTTTATCATGAAAAAATTAGAACAAAACTAATTGACATAACCCCTTTGATACTAACGCCGTTACAATTCTAACAGTGACAAATGTCAATGAGGCTAAGCCCATCTGTCACAAACAAATTGGTCAGTAATTACAATTACATGCATACGTTTAAAAATACATCAGTAGCACGTGGGGCGGCCATCATTAAAATATTAAAAGCTGCAGCGCGTGCAATATTGCTCCTACGATTGTCAATTATTATTGTACAATTGAAGGGCAACTAAATTATATCACACTGCAATTTTTTCATTTAAATACAAGTGCCATCTGTTTAATAAACATAGCTGATTCATTTATGTTTGATGTAAACGGTCTCATTCTTAAGGGTTTAAGAAAATAGTGATGTACCTCACTAATTGCAAGGAACAAAAACGATCTTGCTGTGCATGCATCTTATCTCTATAGAATAAGTAATTTCTTTGCAATGTTACGCTTTTACAATAAACTTCCCTAAGCTATCAGAGATCTACCAATACATAAATTTGAAAAAAATGTTAAGGCGAGGCATCGCTACAAACGGCAAAAAACTGGTTTGTTAATTCACGTTTTTTTGTATTGATTGTTAAATAACAATTTTACAAAAATTACACGATATACCTGAAGATATTATCTAAAGAATGTGCTAACACATTACATGATACTTTACTCGATCATATAAAATTCCGGAAACAGACTAAAAAATCTCTAAAAAAATATTTTTTTAATAATATTTCTAATATTCTACATGATTTTTATATGGTGATATTTAGTTGTAAATACAAAAAAGAATGTGCTAAATTTTAGTTTTCAGCTGAAGTCCTATATTTATTTATCCGAAAATTAACACATACCGCGCCAGTTTCAGAACATACCGCGCCACCCATTTTCTATAGATTTTCCGCGCGTCGAAATACCTCGCCTTAAAACAAATAATATATATTAAAAACGGTGTTATAAAACCTCGGATTATTTAGAAAACAAATTAGAAAACAAAAAAGCCTGTGTTTAATTCTTTCTTGTGCCAATCTCTTATGTAATAAATTTATAAAAAAATAGAAAGAGAGAGACAGGCCTGCTGAATTTCATCCGTCGGATCTTCCAAGTGTGTAGCTGCGTTTCGATCGGGTAGTAATTATAAAAAAGTCGATTCGTAAGAAGTACCCATGAAGGTTTATTTCAATAAAACATTTTTTTGTGTTTGAATTTGAGTTATACTATGTATTTGAGAATCGCAACGTCTTGCCTTGGTTTCGTACAATGCCTCTTCTTTCCTGCCGAAAAAACTACTTATCATTAATTAGTAATGTGTTCCGGTTTAAAAGGTAAGATAGCCGGCATTGCACTATTTAACATTTTTGGTACCTATCAGCGACGGTTATCTCTTTTTTTAGGAAAGACATCTACGTATTTTCTATCCCTTGATATATAAGAAAACAACTCAAAGTACATCACACGTAGAGGACACGTGGGGTAGCCATCATTAAAACAGCAAAAGCTGCAGCAGCGCGTGCACCATCGCTCCGACCTATAATTATAATCAATTGCGCTATTGGAGGGCAACTTAATAACGTCACACTGTCATTTTTTTATTGAAACACAAGTGCCATATGTACAATAATCTATATTTTTATATTATATTATAAATAATTTAATATACAGTTTGAATGTTTGGATGTATGGATAGATGTTTGTTACTCAATCACGCAAAAACTATTGCACGAATTTGAATGTAATTTGGCGCCCAGGTAGATAATGATCTGGAATAGCACAAAGGCTATTTTTTTATCCCGGAAAAATTAGGTGATACCGCGGGATTCGCAAAAACCTGTATAATACAGCAGCCTGCACGCCACGCACGCATGTTAGTACAAATAAAAGTTGCTTATTTTTTACAGAGGCTCTAATATTTTTTCATGTTTGAGGTGAATGATGACATTTTTTTCAGAAATTGCCGTCTTAACCAGAGCCCCTTTTGCAGAATAGATCTTCCTGCAATACAATTCATGACTACTTGCCAGTGCCTTGCCATGACTATTTTTGCCGAAATAGCATCGCTGCTTATCGGAAATGTGTTCCAGTTTAAGGGCATAGCTGGCATTTCACTTTTTAACATTGTTTGTATCTATCAACGATGAATAACTATTTTTATTAGGAGAACCTTTTACTTGCTTTCTATTATTTGATATAGGAAAAAATTAAAAAAACATTAGTAGCAAGTGGGGTGACCATCATTAAAACACGTTAGTTGCAGCGCGTGCAATATTGCATCTATGATTATTATTAACTTGTAATTTGTACCATTGAAGACAACTTAATAACATCACACTGTAATTTTGTTATTTAATCACATATGCCAATGTACAATAGTTAAAAATAAAAGTTATTTTAATAATTAATCTGACTTTAAATGGCTTAAAATTATACCCATATATCTCAAAAACTTCTCAGCCGATTTTGAATAAAATAAAAAAATAAATTTCGATATGATTTTTTAATTCCCGATAAATTCGTGAACAAAGTGGAGTTCACTCATAAAAACATACATATACTTATAAAATTTAGTACGACGAACTTAGATGCGATTATACTCAAATATTATCTAATCCCAACAATATTTCATACATACCTACATGTCAAATTTAACTTCTGTTTATTCGTCGGTTGATAAATTAGATAAATATAAAAGTGACCCCATTGCCTTTTTCATGTAAGAAGTCACATTTGATTCTCCAGTGTTAATCAAGGGCATTTTTGAAGAATAGATCTTCCTGTCTAGCATTTTATACAGTATAAAAAGATTTTTTATTACATAGAATAAAAGCAAACAAGCACATAAACACCAAAAATGTTGAACGTGCATTTCAATCCGGGTAAGTTCGGGGGACGGTATTGAAATGCCTTGCCAGCCTGCCTTGCCTAAACAGGAACACGGCGGCAATAACCACCAACGCTATTACAGCAGGGCTATGTAAGGCGGTGTCACTAAATCTTGAGGTGTTGCAGAACTCTGCTAACTAGTTAATTGTTACAATGTTAATGATATGCATTAGTCTTCTCCCGCTTGTTACGAGATCCCTAACAGTAAGGGGGTTGCGTTATTTTTCTGAAAGGGCATGGGTTAACACGGATGTCACTACCATCGCAACTTGTAGCGTCTTGCATGGGTTTGGTACTAGTACTCCGCTGTCGTATTCCGTTTTGGAGAATTAGGCGGTTGATAAAACTTTTTAGCCACTCCTGCTAGATAGTACGTACGATAGTATAGACAAACGAACAACCGGTCAAGAGTATTTCTTTTATAATGACCACTAGATGGAAGAGTTCCACAACGACTCGGCCGGGTTTTGCAGGTATTATTACCACCTTGTCTGTTCCTGCCGCAATAACGTCAGTGCTTGTCACTGTTGAGTCCCGATTTGGAGGGTAGCCGGTAAACTTATGCATTTGGTACTAAGGCCCTGCCATAAGGAGAACACATTATTAACGTCTTTACTCTCTAAGCCAAAACACGACAGTGACAAGCACTGATGCTAGTGGTGGATGGTGGTGGAACAGGTAAGGCGATGGTACCATACCCGATAGAGAGAATGCAGAACTCTACCTAGTAGCCACGATGATAGTGACTCGCAATTGTTTGGCTCTTACAATTTGCTTGACAGAACGGCAGATGTCTATTCTTCAAAGGAGCCCGGAACCAATACGGGGAAATTGGTTATTTCACATCTTGTAGTCGTTTCCTTCATCTAAAGGTGAGCAGTAGTTCTACTATCTAGTAAACTAGGAAGAAAAACAAAAATCAAAACCGTTGTAACAATACCGTCTTCCTTATTTTTTCCTGCACAAGAAGGCATTTTGATGCGTGTTTAATGGTAAAAACAGTCGAAAAATATAAGCGTATGATATGACGTCCGCCGCGTGATTGATTGTCACTGTGTCCACGGACCTAGTGTTGTAGCAAGGAGAGCCCGAACCAAAACAGGATAACGGACACGATGGAGGGACTAACGAAGAAGAGGGATTTTTGGCATCCCGTAAATATATCACAAAAAAAAATGTACGACTGAATGCTTCCGACAAGTACTTTCGAGTCTCGCGTAGTTTTCGGCTCGTCGAGCAAGCGTAACGTGTACCGCTTAACCCTTGCCGTATTTAAATTAGCGCTATACCGGCATATGGTTTAAAAGTACGCTTCATCGCAAAATTCTTATCACTTTAAAATACAGTGCGATGCTTTGCAGACCGCTGCATGATTTAAATATTTTTGTGTATCTTAAAGAAATAAATAAGGCGTGTGTATACTTATGTACGCACCTAAGAAGTTATACTTTGGCGTGGCAAGATAATATTGTCCTTCGCATTACATCGCAAACATATGATTTGTAGAGAAAACGACACTAATAATAGAAAAAAAAGGTATTTAATACATTGAAAGAAAGTTTTATGATAAGAAAAAGTAATATTCTAATTAAACGAATTTTATTTATGTATTTAATACTTTATTGTACACTTAGTGAAAGATACACACGAAAAAGAATAACAAAAATTGCACAAAAGGTGAGTTTACTGGCGGAGATTTCTTCCAGCTAACCCGAAATGTGGAGTAGGGATTAATAAATGTGAAGGCATTGTGCACAACAAATAAAATAATACATATATGAATATACACACATACGCATACACTAAACATATTTATATCTGAAACACATACATATTAAATGGAAATCGAACATTACAATTTAGTAGTAAAAACTATTAAAATCAAGAAAGTGTCAGATACTCTTTTAGTCGTTTTTTTTTAAAAACTGGCAGTGAAGGGTTAATGCGAATGCATGGGGGAAGCAAATTCCATAGCTCAGCTGCATGCACCGTAAAAGACTTGAAAGAGAAATTTTATTTAAATATTATAAAAGAATGATTTGTTCATAATTAAAAAAATGGACAAACCTTTTCTTGGTAAACTAAAATGTTGACTAGCTAATTTAATGCTGTCAGTTTGTCGTGACGATGTACGCGCGCATCCTTAAAAAATTACTCATTATTTTTCCCTAACGTGTCAAAAGAAGTATAACTTCAAAAATTCATTTTCCTGGGCACATATTGTTGAAAAGAATCATTTGACTGCAACAAAAAAATATAAAAATATATGTTTGAGCCTGTCTTTGATCCCCGACGTTATAGATCGCGAAAGTTAGCGCTAATTAAGAGTATCGAGCAATAGATTAGAAAATAAAATATTTGAACGTACTATCCACCAAGATAAACAAAAATTTTTTTGGTATAATCTTGACAAAAAGCTGGCAGGAATAACATAGTAGATTAATCCACAAACACGTCCACCTGTATACATGTTTGTGCATAAATTTTCAATTAAATAAATTAATATAGGTATAATTTGTGTAATATTTACATTTATATTTAGTGCCACTATCTTTACCATGACATTAGTGAGGTGTTTAGCGCATAAAGATAATATAAAGATAGAGAGTAGGCGAGCCATAACCATATTGTATATATCTCACTGATAGGACATAAATTTGGAATACTACTATACTATACTTTAATAATGCATGCACATTATAGACTTGTATCTAAATGGTTTCATCTGTAAGTGGCACGCAAATCTGTTGTACTTTTTAATCATTGTTTTTTGTCATGCATGTTAGTGCGACGATTACCAAATTTATTTATAATATAATACTATGCTCGCCTACTCTATGTAATATATCTCTATGACTTACAGAGGTTATTTAAGAATTTCACTAAAAAAACTAACAGCAGAATTTTATTTCTCAAAATGGCGGCTGTAGTTCCGATATTAGAATATAATATTAATGAATTGACCAAAACTAGTTTACAAATAGGAATAGTATCAAACATTGTCCCCACACTAGGATACCCTGTGTCGTGGGTAACTATAATAGTATAAATTCTATCCACCATAATTTATTTTTGTTATTGGCATTCATTTTAATGTAATAAGTCAAATATTGTATGCTACCATTTATTGTTTATTTCGAAAAATGGTTAGTTTATTACTACAAAAATAGCTAATATTTAATTCTAATAAAACAAAAATCACACTTTTTTCGTTGAGTTTTAATATAAATAAATTTTACAATGGAATATAAAAATAACATAAAACGTCGCCGAATTAGTTAGTGACTTTTGGCAATAACTGTACTCAACCGTGAAATGCACGCGGCGGTATTTCGATACCACTTAAGATATATCCACATTAGCATATAAAATTATGTCCACGTCCATTTGTCAGTGTAACGTACAATATTGGTGTAGCGGTTAACCGCGTTTCATGTTTAGTGAGCTTGCGACAGTTTATGACAGCGGCACAATTTTAAAGTCCGATACTGTGGGTCAAATGTGAAATGATTAACGGAATTGTTTTACAAGTATCTGTGAAATTATTCTACGATATCTTCACACAATTAAGACAAATGATTGTCATTTACTAAAAGATCGTGGTGGTCCGAACCCCTTTTAAAGAATAGAGCATCTGCCACTCTGCCAGGCAGTTCGTAAAAGGTGTACAATTGGCTACTGTTCCTACTATCGTGTTTGTTGGTGGTAGAGTCCTGAAATAACCGCCCAGTCCTCCTGTACTTGTCATTGTCGTGTTCTTGTTTGGATCTTCTTAGGTAGCCATGAAACTTATGTATGTGGCGTTACCATCCTACTATACAGATGGCCATATATAGGCGATGGTTTGTCTCTTTATAATATAAATATATTTCGTCATCATTCATCACAGATGAGTATTAGTAGTAATTTGCTTCAGTTTTATATCATAGATACGTTCTACAAGCACTTGTCTATTCTAAAGTAAAACAAAAATAAGCTATATATTGCAACACTAGCTGTTGCCCGCGACTTCGTTCGCGCAGACTTCGTTTATTCCGCACAGCTCCTCCCCCGTAGGTGATAGCGTGATAATATGTAGCCTGTACGTTGACCCGACCTGTTAGTAATATTCATGCCAAATTTGAAGTAAATCCATGCAGTACTTTTTGAGTTTACTCTGGACATATATTGACTTTCCTACGATTTTATTATATGTATAGATTAATTCAACACGTCATTTTACTTACAATAACGAATATTCAAATTACTAACTTAACACAAACCAAACGCATTAAATCTAGCACATCCACAGCACATAATCCATTACAAACATGTATGATTATTTTATTAAAATAATTAGCATACGTACGACTCAAAAGTGGTCAGCCATTACTGAACAATTGGCTATTGTTGACATAATAATAGTTTAAACTTGTAACAAAGGGCGCGTGTCCGTTGTTACGTTGACGGGATAAAAGCGGACCGCAGTAGCAACTGAGAGGTTAACTTACATCTGCTAATTTTGTGATTTGTAAATTTGATCCGAAATTTAAAAAAATGCTAGGAACTTCTTATGGAAAGAAATAAATTCGACATGGTTCAATAAGAAGAAAGGAAAGTTTCTTCCATATTAAGACTGCATCTCGTTGGTAGTTTTCGGATTTATTCCTACCGTTGATTTTGACCATCGAATGTCGCGTCAATTCAAAGTTCTACACTCAATGCCTCTACGTTTGGAAATCCACAGCCGTTTGGTTCTCTTTTACACATTTATTGCCCCCGATACTCCTTTGTGTGTGGTCTGTAGAGGTGTAATTGAATAGGACTTAGGAATCCTTAAAAAGAGAGCTTCCTTATTTGAGGCCGACAACGCCACTGCAAGTGGTGATCACTTACCATTGAGACAGTAACTCTACTCGTTTGCTAACCTGTTTTAAAAAAATTGTACATGGTAAAGTTTGGTTGAAGCGTTGTTTACGTTGAAGAAACTTTATTAAGCTAAAGAAACGTATCTATTATTAAATTATGAATACATACCTACGTACGTGAAATTTCATGAGAATTCCTTTTTACTAGTCTAACAAACTTCCTATTTTTCGAAAGCGCTACGTTTTTTTCAAATGAGCATTATCTGAATTCGCTGAATTCATAAGTTTTTTCCTTGATGGAAATTTACTTATTTGTAATGCATTTACAAGATAATTTAATAAGTAATTCAAGAAATATTTTGTCCGCCAAAAATACTACGCTGATGAGCGTGTTTACCACCATGAAGATGCCGCATTTCAGCACTTATGTTTAAGATAGGAATTAATACATTCATAGTTCATTTTTGTTGTACTGTTTAATAATAATTAATGTTTATCAAGTGCTCATAGTGTCCGAAAAATTCCTTGCTTCGTTGTTTCAGACCGATAGATTATACACGACGTTATCACTGGATTTCTATCTTGCAGCACTTTCCAAAAAAGTCATAGATAATTTTCAAGGGTGTATTTATTATATAATGATTAGTGTGATGTCCCGCGGAATATAGCTTCTTGGCTCATTTTACATTACACACCTACTTACTTTAAACACTTTTTTAGTCTATTATACCCCGAGGAGAACAAGCTCTAGCATTAGAGCAGCACAAACACGAAGAAGAATTTATAGTCTAGTCCAGCAATGTCAACTTTAGCAACAAAAGTAATTCAGAGAAGACATGAATATATCGTACATTTCTCAGCACTCATTCTGTCTCGTTCATTCATCATATTGTATTGAATGAATGAAATAGATTGAGTGCTAACTTAGAACTCGGGTGGTCTGTGGTGCTGACTTAGCTACGGAAATGTGTAGGTATGTGTGCTGTACCCCTGAAACACGAATGTGCAAGTACTCCGGTCGGTCTCTGTTAAAGTATCTACACGCCCATATCCCCGAAGGGAAGGCAGAGGTACAACAAGTGCACCCACGATTAGCCGAAGATACTTAGTCCCACAAATGTGATAGGTGGCAAGCCTATCGCCAACCGGGCACTTTCCAATCCCGGGCAACTTTGTGTTTCTCAGAAAACTGAAAAAACACTTTTTTTTTAATGTGCCCGACCCGGGAATCGAACCCGGGACCTCATGTGGTCAACGCCAACGCTGGACCACTAGACCACAGAGGCGACACCACTAGACCACAGACGGTCTCTGTTATCGCAAAAAACATGCGATAGTTATTATCGGGTCGGTAAAATGTTCTACCCAATTTACTAAAAATCGTCTCCCCCCCTGGAGTGTCTATTGACGTACTACCTGCTGTGTCTACCCCGTAAGGGTACTTATAGTCTATTGATGGGCTGGTGTGGGTGTGTATGTGTGTGTGGCATACAAGCGAATGCGCTACCTGATGAATATCAGTCACCACTGCCCATGGACATGGACAACACAATTATTGGGTGATTTCTTCTCAAATTAGGTGATCCTCCTTTTAAAAGTCTCACTATCAAAGCTACTTGGAAAAAACGTGTGAAGTAGGCAGTTCCAAAGTTTGACTGTTCGTATAAAAAAAGTACGTGCAAATCGAAGAGTCGAAGATGACCAGTCGTCAAGACGGTGTGGGTGCAATCCCCAATCCCTCACTACGGCGTATAGTGCGCTGGCGGAACGTGGATGCCGGAACTAAATCGAAAAGCTCATCAGACCACACCTCATTATACAGACGGTATGAGAGAGAGAGAGAGAGTATATTTTTAAAAAAAAACTATTTAAAAGATTAAGACATCTCCAGTAAAAGTACTTTAAATTTCCATTTATCATTTAAGTAATACTTACTTATACTCAGATTTAACATTCACTAGTATTAGCGTGACTGAATTAAAAAAATCGTAATATACTTACGGTTCATGATTATTAGGTATGAACACCGACCACACAGCCTATAGACGGGTAATGTTTGATTTTCCGTATTGAATGCATTCTGGCAACTAGCTGAGGTAAGACGAAGTGGGGTTGCAACGCCGTAATTGACTAACTCAAGGCCACAGTGAAAGATAATAATGTACAGAGCATCTGATTGGTCGACACTGATTACCTAATCACTACTCATTGGCGCGTGGACATTTACATCGGAACTATAAGTCAGATGTGTTGACACAAGTCATTCGCCTATTATTAGGTGTCTATGGGCTGTGTGGGCTGTGAGGTCGGTGGGTATGAATTAGGCAGAAGAGTAACAGCGTAATAGTAATTTTATTACTATAAACACAGGTAATATAGCTACTACAGTCCGTTGCCTAGGACAGGGTTGCCACATGGTATACTTCATACCGTAGAATAGCAAACAATCCAATGACTTTTATGATTTAAGGAGATATAGCATTGCCTAAGAGACCAAAGATTTTAATAGTGCCTTAACATATGTGTAGCCGGGATTTAGTGCCACATGTATATATTTACCGTCTACCTTACCCAGTAAATTAGATCATAACAGTGACAAGCCTTGATAGTAGATTATACTGCAACAGGAATAGATAAGTTGATTGTACAACACCTGAACGTGGCGTTACATTTAGTACTGTCGTTTCCATGACCTTATGGACACGGCAGTAATAAAATATTTGGGACAACCATTCAATCAAAGAATAGATCATCTGCCTGCCTACTAGGCGGTTCGTAAGAGGCTAACAATTGGCCAAACGAGTTTCTACCTTTATAACTATTAGGTGGTAGTGTTCTTTAATGTATTTTCCGAGTGTAAAGTTATATAACTATTGGGTGGTAGTGTTCTTTAATGTATCTTCCGAGTGTAAAGTTATATAACTATTAGGTGGTAGTGTTCTTTAATGTATCTTCCGAGTGTAAAGTTATATAACTATTGGGTGGTAGTGTTCTTTAATGTATCTTCCGAGTGTAAAGTTATATAACTATTAGGTGGTAGTGTTCTTTAATGTATCTTCCGAGTGTAAAGTTATATAACTATTGGGTGGTAGTGTTCTTTAATGTATCTTCCGAGTGTAAAGTTATATAACTATTAGGTGGTAGTGTTCTTTAATGTATCTTCCGAGTGTAAAGTTATATAACTATTGGGTGGTAGTGTTCTTTAATGTATCTTCCGAGTGTAAAGTTATATAACTATTAGGTGGTAGTGTTCTTTAATGTATCTTCCGAGTGTAAAGTTATATAACTATTGGGTGGTAGTGTTCTTTAATGTATCTTCCGAGTGTAAAGTTATATAACTATTAGGTGGTAGTGTTCTTTAATGTATCTTCCGAGTGTAAAGTTATATAACTATTGGGTGGTAGTGTTCTTTAATGTATCTTCCGAGTGTAAAGTTATATAACTATTAGGTGGTAGTGTTCTTTAATGTATTTTCCGAGTGTAAAATTGTATAACTATAAGGTGGTAGTGTTCTTTAATGTATCTTCCGAGTGTAAAGTTATATAACTATTAGGTGGTAATGTTCTTCAATGTATCTTCCGAGTGTAAATTTGTATAACTATTGGGTGGTAGTGTTCTTTAATGTATCTTCCGAGTGTAAAGTTGCAGAACTTTACCACCTAGTAAGTAGTCACGATGTTAGTGACTCGTCTCGAGTCGTCGAAGCCTTATCTTGTCTTATAAGTAGTTAGGGGCCATCCACAAATTACGTCATACATCAAGGGGGAAGGAGGGGGTCGACGAAGTGTTACATTGTATAACAGGGGCTAGGGAGGGATCCCAAATTTTGTGACATCACATTTTTTCAAAATATAATATTTTATTTGTAAGTATTACAACATAATTTTTTCCTCGTGTTGGTTCCGGGCTCTTGTGTAGGATAGACCAACTGCCATTCTACCAGGTAGGTCGTAAAAGGCGACGGATTGGCTTGCGAGTCACTACTATCGTGGCTAATAGGTGGTAGAGTTCTGCATTGTCTCGCCCGGGTCTGGTACCACCGCCTTACCTATTCCTGCCGCAATAGCGTCAATGCTTGTTTTTGTCGTGTCATTCCGGTTTGGAGGGTAAGGTAGCCGGTAAACTTATGCATGTGGCATTAGACCTCGCCACAAGATAGCAACGCACCATTAATATCTTTGGTGTCTATAGGCGATGATTGACTCTTACCATCAAGAGACCCATCTGCTTGTTTTCTATCTTAGGATATAAAAAAAAACAACACTAAATTTAAAAAGCCACCTCTATAGATAAAAAATAATCAAATGATATCATAATTCCAATGTAAAATTGTAAAATATGTGACATCACACTAGGCAGGGGGGTCTCCAAATGTGACCAGCTGTGACAAGGACGGGGGAGCGGTCAAAAATAACGAAATTCGTGTGACGTAATTTATGGATGGCCCCTAAAGCATTTAATCTTTTCTCTAAAGGAGGCCACATAAACACTTTGCATTTCGGCGGAGGCTTTTTAGAATCAAGGACTCCAATTTGACACATTATAGCTTAAAGCCTCTGTGGTCTATTGGTCCGGTGTCAATGTTGACCATATTAAGTTCCGGGTTCGATTCCCAGGTCGGACTATTCATATATGTGTTTTTTAGTTTTCTGATAAAAACAACGTTGCCCGGGATTAGATAAGTGCCCGATTGGCGATAAACTTGCCACCTATCACATTGTGGGACTAAGTAAGTATTTGGCTAAACTTGGATATTATGGTTGTAACTCTGCCTACCTCTTCGGGGATACGGGCATGAAAATACTTACTTATGACTTAAAGCCATCTGATTAATTGACAATCCCTTATGTATCAACGATATAAAATCCCTTAGTATTTACAAAGTCATAGGTTCTTTAATTTCATTCTACATGTTATACAATTCAAAATGCCTGTGTTCTGATGATTTTTTGATTTAGTACCAGCAACTTCTTTTCGTCACCGTACCATACAAAATGTGATTCACTCCACCAGCTACGTCTATACTATTATTCACTTTTCACACCCATTGCAGGCCCGAAGGACAAAACTCAGAAACGATCCCCTTATGCGGTGTTTTCAAATACCTTTTACATGGCTATTTTTATGAGAAGGATTATGTAACAGAGTGCTAAGTGTGAGTTTTTCTTTTCGCATTCGATCGTAAGCGCATTTCGAGTTTACTAGGAATTTGTATGTGATTTGTAAAGCGCCACCTAGTGGTAAACTGGTTTCTCACGTTTACCACTAGGTGGCGCTGTACAAATCACATACAAATTCCTAGTAAACTCCAAACGCGCTCACGATCGAATGCGAAAAGAAAAATTCACACTTAGCACTCAGTATAATATTCGCGCCTAACAACATTTGTTGCAGATGTCCTTGGGCAGTGGTTGCTTTAAATCAGGTGCTCGAATAATGTCATATATTATAAAACAACTTGGTATATACAAAAAAATTAAATTGAATTTTGAAATATAAAATTAAATAAAAAGAAAATGAAAATAGAAATTTGAAGACCGCCCCGTTGGTCGAGTGGTTAGCGACCCTGACCATGCGATCGACGCGGCTCGGGTTTGATCCCCGACGGGGACAAGCATTTGCGCGATGAGCATAAATGTTTATATTTCCGGGTTTGAGTGTTTATTAAATATATTCTTGTATTAAATATGTATTTCTACGTATTAGTGTCGTTGACTAACATCCATAACACAAGCAAATAATTAGCTTACTTTGGGGTTAGATCAGTAAATGTAATTTGTCCCGTGAATGTTTATTTATTATTATTTTATTATGTCTTTTTCTTAAGTACAACCCTAAAGAGTTGTTTAATAGAAAGGCCAGACTATCGCCACAGTATAAGGATACACAGTATGGAAACTAAGCCTAGTTTATAAAATAATTACAGTACCCGGCAATAAATATTGCACATCGAACTTTGGAAAGAGACAATCGGATAATTTCGGCTTCGTAAAGCGTTATCTCTGTCCCACACTACCTATGTGACGTTTAGTCAGTCGTTGTTCAAGTACGATAGAGTGCAGTCGCGTCCCGAAAAAAAATATATATTTAGAGTTGATAACACCCACAAATTTAAATAATTTAAAGTTGTAATATGGCATCTTTCGGAAAAAGAGGGAAACCTTTACGAGGTCAGTCACGTGAAATTATCTACAATGTTTATAAATACTTTGTAAGCGAAGCTGATAGATTTAAAAAAAAAGTAGATGAAAATGTAAGTTGTTATTTTAAGAAGATTCAAGAGCGAGTTGCAAATGCCACTGGAATTTCAAGAAGAACTTTGAACAATATATTAAACGAAGTCAGTACTGAAACACATTCGACTGAAATTAAGTTCAGCACTCCAAAAAAAGGGAGACCAAAAAAGCAATTTCGTTTGGATATGGACGATTTTGATTACGATGTTGTTCGAAGAATGGTGTATGATTTTCACTTACGATTTAATGAACTGCCAACAATAAAATCATTAAAAGCTAAGTTATCTGAAGCTATTAATTACAATGGGTCTGAAAAAACGTTGAGAAAAATACTTCATGACATGGGATTTCAGTTCACTAAAATGGAAGATAATCGAAAAATTCTAATGGAAAAGCACGACGTTAGTCTCAAACGAATGAAATACCTTGATAAAATACGCAAATTTCGCGAAACAGGAAAAAATATCGTCTACATGGATGAGTCATATATACATGCATCCCACACTAAAGGGAAATCTTGGAGTGACGATAAGAAAAAAGGAGTAAAAAAGCCAATTTCAAAAGGTCAACGTTTGATAATAGTTCATGCGGGAAATGAAAAAGGCTTTGTACCCGGTGCTTTTTTAACGTATAAATCCACGGACACTACAGGTGACTATCACAATGAAATGAATAACGATAACTATGAGAAATGGCTGGTTAACCAATTAATCCCAAATATACCCAGTGATTCTGTTCTAGTTATCGACAACGCACCCTATCACAACAAGTATGTTGAGAGACCCCCCAACTCAAACACCATTAAACGGGAAATGATCAACTGGTTAAACAGACATGAAATTCCAGTTGATCCAAAATTAACAAAAACCCAGATTTACGCTATTATATGTCAGCACAAGGAGAGGTATACAGAGTTTTCTGTGGACAAAATACTTGCCGAACATGGGCACACTGTGTTGCGATTGCCACCATATCATCCGGATTTTAATCCAATTGAAAATATATGGTCTCAACTGAAAGGCTATGTAGCCTCTAGAAATGTGGGTATGAACTTAACTACAGTAAAAACATTATTGACTGAAAAAGTAAACATGATCGGCGCTGAAGAGTGGAAAAAGGTTTGCGATCATGCAATCAAATGTGAGAATGAATATAGAAGCATTCAACACAGTTTAGACAATTACACTGATAGATTAGTAATAAATACGGCTGATAGTGACAGTGATATTGACCTCTTTGAGAGCACAGATAGTGAAATGGAAGTAATTGAGAATTAGAATTATTATTATTTTTATTGCAATGTCTCATTTTAGCAATAGGTATAATGGTGTTTATTATGTACACTAAAGCTGTAATGTTCCAAAATAATTAAATACGTAAACATAATGTAAAAATGTTTTTTTATTTTATTTTACCCCAACCTAAAGCCATCACTTATAGAAAAATTAGTGTATTTTATACAAAGAATAAAAATATCAAAAGAAGCAAATCATACTTGTTTTAACAGCTCCTAATAGGTACCGGACTGTTTGTATTTTGTGCGACAGAGATAACGCTCTACGAAGCCGAAATTAGCCGACTGTCTCTTTCCAAAGGTCGATGTGCAATATTTATTGCCGGGTACTGTACCTACGCTCCGTTGAAGCAAAAGAGTTGTCACTTTAAATATTTCGAGGTATTGTTTTTTTAATTAAAATATTCTATGTTGTGTAGTAATCAATTAATCGAATTGAAATAGCTAGTTTACACATAAAATTTAAATAGGCGTCTCATAGCGTCAGTTAATCTCGATTTTTAAAAAGATCGTTGTAATAAACTTATACGTGAACACTCGTCTTGAGCGGCACTCACTAATAACAGCATCGCGACAACCGCTTTGGGGTCTCGTCGATACGCATGTTTGTGTGAGTGAGCCGTTTAGAACGTTTATAGGTAGTTTCCATACTGCTTACATATTTATACTGTGCTACCGTCCTCAATTTCGAGACTTTCCTACAATTAAGCTCTCCCCGTTCCCACGGGACGACACGAGCTAACCACAAGGTTTCTACGATTATCTATAATTTCATAGAATAGTTTTCAATTACTACTACTACTAAGATTACATAAGGCAATGTTTTGATATTTATAGTTTTTTTAAGTATAATTTTTCAATCATTGAAAGAAAAACTTTCTTATTCAAACTAATATTTTCCAAAAAAAATGAGGCATTAAAAATAGGTTATAAGGCAATACCATGTTCCTTTATAATATTATTATAAATAAAATTATATTATTGGACTGCCGCATTGTGTATGCTGCCACGCACATCACGCATAAACTACTGCATAAATATTGTTTTTTTTTTAGTTTTGTTTCTTAGATACCTCACTTCGTCCGTATTTAAAAAAACACGATATCTACATCAAATCTATACATATAATAAAATCGTAGGAAAGTCAAAACTGTACATTGAATATTTTTTCGATATCGAAGCCAAAAATATAGTTTTTAGAATTTGTGTCTGTTTGTCTGTTTATCTGTTTGTCTGTTTGTCTGTACGTATGTCCGGGGTAAACTCAAAAAGTACTGCATGGATTTACTTCAAATTTTGCATGAATATTACTAACAGGTCGGGTCAACATATAGGCTACATATTATCACGCTATTACAGAAGAGAAGCAGTGCGGAGTAAACGTAGTCCGCGCGGACGAAGTCGCTGGCAACAGCTCGTTTAATATAAAATTTTCGCGATGGCCCTTCGCTCGCAGGTAAAGTATCATGTAATCAATACAAACTTTCATTTTCTATTTTTATTTACAACTTGTCAAAACATAAAAGAAGTAAATGGTGCGTTGCTATTTGTGTGGCAGGTTGGTGCTATATACATAAATTTACCCTCTACCTTACGTCCAAAATAGAACGTGACAATGACAAGTATTGACACTGTTGCGGTAGGAATAGGCAAGCCAAATATCCGGGCGAGAAGTTGCGGAACATTCCTATCTGGTAGTCACGATGGTAGTGACATCAATGACACGTATAGTAAATCGTTCGCCTCTTACGAACAGAGTGCTAAGTGTGAGTTTTTCTTTTCGCATTCGATCGTGAGCGCGTTTCGAGTTTACTAGGAATTTGTATGTGATTTGTACAGCGCCACCTAGTGGTAAACTGGTTTCTCACGTTTACCACTAGGTGGCGCTGTAGAAATCACATACAAATTCCTAGTAAACTCGAAACGCGCTCACGTTCGAATGCGAAAAGAAAAACTCACACTTAGCACTCTGCTGGCAGAGTGACCGATAGACGCTCTATCCTTCAATGGTATTTAATTGTAAATAAAAAAAATAAAAATAACAATGTTGGCCCTAGAGCTGTGGTGGTTACTAAATCGCCTAACGTTATATTATAGCGCGCTATGTATACTCAACATAAAACTATTATAGAAAAATATAGTTTATAGTCTATAACGCGCTATCATAAAATAGTTTATCTGAACAATACTACACATGACTAGTTGGCCAGATCATTGATATAAAAACCCTAGATGCACAGTCCCGCACAAAACTGACACTCAAAACTGACCCTAATTTTATTTAAATAGTTATAGATATGGTAAAAACATACGTATTAGCATATCCAACCTTAAGCGCAAGATTATAGTTGTTTTTACAACGCAATGTACAAAAAGCATTGATATAAAAACCCTAGATGCACAGTCGCGAACAAAACTGACACTCAAAAGTGTCCCTAATTTCATTTAAGTAGTTATAGATATGGCAAAAACATATGTCTTTGCATATCCAACCTTAAGTGCAAGACTTATAATTGTTTTTACAAAGCAATGTACGAAAAGAAATAAAATTGACAGTGTCGTGACCGACGCGATTCTATTTGAAATGAGCGCACAATTTAAAATTGTGCACTCATTTTTGGAGGTTGTTTTTGACACACTGATTGTGTATCTTGGGTTTTTTATATCAATGACAAAAAGTAATAAAATTGACAGTGTCGCGATGGACGCGATTCTATTTGAAATAAACGCACAATTTAAAATTGTGCGCTCATTTGCGGAGGACGTTTATGAGATACTAATTGTGTATCTTGAGTTTTTTATATCAATGGGCCCGATAGTGCAGCATTTTTTCCGAAAGTATCTACAGGACTACGTTTTTGCAATGAAGTTTGTATACATAGGTACTAGCTTACCCGGCAAACTTTGTTTTGCCATACAAAATACCTTGTATAGAATATTTTGGGTGGGTACTTGAGAACCCAACCAAAGTTTTATGCGGGGCTAATTGAGATTAAAAATTATACGATCTTTTAAGTTGGTCAAAACAGTAGATATTTATAAAATTTTATTGAAATCGGTTCAGTAGTTTCAGAGTCCATCGCAGACGAACAACGTGACACGTAATTTTTTTTATCTATACATATAATAAAATCGTAGCAAAGTCAAAACTGTACATTGAATATTTTTTAAAAAGAATACTTGGGGCGTGACCTACAATCGATATCGAAGCCAAAAATATAGATTTTAGAATTTTCGTCTGTTTGTCTGTATGTCTGTTTGTCTGTATGTATGTCCGGGGTAAACTCAAAAAGTACTGCGCGGATTTACTTCAAATTTTGCATGAATATTACTAACAGGTCGGGTCAACATATAGGCTACATATTATCACGCTATCACCTACGGGGGAGGTGCTGTGCGGAGTAAACGAAGTCCGCGCGGACGAAGTCGCTGGCAACAGCTAGTATTATATAAAGATTTGAAGTCAAAAATAATATCTTGCCCATATCACATATAGACAGGTTTTTTTATATCATAAAATAGCAAACAAGCAGATGGGTCTCCTGATGGAAAGAGTCAACCATCGCCTATAGACACCAAAGATTTTAATGGTGCGTTGCTATCTCGTGGCGAGATCTCATGCCAAATGCATAAGTTTACCGGCTACCTTTACTCCAAACCGGTATACGACAGTGACTAGCACGGACGCTATCACGACAGAAATAGATAAGGCGGTAGTACTAGACCCGAGCGAGCCAAAGCAGAACTCTACCACCTAGAAAAACGTGTTAAGATGTAAATTATATTGAAAAACTGATTAATACATTTTCTAGCCTGATTCTCAGCCAGGGTTGTTGCGAATATCAGCATTAGCAACCGCAGCAGTAACAATCGATGCGAATTTTAAATGCTACATTCAAGTCGTAACATGTTCGTTGAAGGCGATTCCTAGCGCAAATGGCGTGTAGTTTTATTTTACTCAGGTACTTCCGGGGCAAAAAAACAGATCGCTCTCCTCGTGGAAAAAAAAACATCGTCTATAGACAAAAAAGATGTTAATGGTGCGTTGTTATCCGTGTAGCTGGAAGGCAATGCCACATGCATAAGTCTATCGGCTAATTTACCCTCCAAACCGGAATACAATAGTGATAAGCACTGACGCTATTACAGCAGGAATGGGAAAAGCTATGGTACCAGTCCCGGGTGAGATAATGCAAAACTCTACGTAGTCGCCACGATGGTAGTGACCCGCAAAGCAGATTCGCCTCCTACGAACTGCCTGATTTTGTCAGCAGATATTCTATTCTTCAGAGGGGCCCAGACCAACACGGGGTAAAAATTAACATAGATTAAATCAAGTATTTATTACATATATACATAAGTGCCTTCTATATCTTTCAATTAGCTACAGGTGGTAGAGTTCTATCATCTCGCACAGGTTTTTTAATTTGCCGGTTAACCGGTGTTTCATTAGCAGGCTAATCACATTATCTCTGCCATTCAGATAGCATTGCACCATCAGCATATTTAGTCTCCAAAAGCACTGATTATCTCTTCCAGAGAGCCATCAAAACGGAGCGAAGTCTAAAACACTCTATTTCGACACATAATAAATTGTCAATTGTCAAGTCCCCAAATCAATTCGCACCGCGCGGTGGTGTGTGACCAAACAACAATATAAATAATTACGTTATAACGCGCGACGCGATAACATGCATGCTAGAGGCTTATAGCCTGATTGATCTTTCAAATTTGTATAGCTTTTGCATACATTGCTGCATTTTGACTTCAGTATCCAATTTTATTCCTGAAAAAAAAAACCGAAATTAATATAACCTTTTGCCTGTTATACTTGTGTGCCTGTGCGTCTATTAGGCATGTATCAGAGTTGTCAGTGATACTGTGGATATCAAACAGATAAACTGATTTGATTTAGTTGTTTTATGAAAGGTTGTTTCTTTATTTAAAAAAGACAGCTTCGCATTTAGCATCAAAAACTTTAAACGCCCGTTTGGTAGAGATGGAGATAGCTAAGCCGGAAGCAAGAATAATCCAAAAATGACTATTACGGCAAGAAATGGTAAGGTTGTACTGATATTGCAGAAATCTACCACTAAATAGTCATGTCCGCATTGATGCATTTGGGCATTTTTTTTTTGTTGTTGACGAACTATCTGGGAGGAAGGCAAAGGGCGAATTTGTCAAAATTCACCCGAATTATGGTGCAGAATATTAATGCAAAGTGGTTCTTTTTCTAATACATACTACAATAAGAAGAGATTGCAGACTACTCAAATCTTTGAGAATATACGCTAAACGCTAATCTTATTTTAGTGCTAGATTAGGTTTTGTTATGCCGTATGTGATATGAAATCACATACGGCATAACAAAACCTAATCTAAAAATGCTTCAGAAATTTAAAATTTTGTAAATCAGTGCTATTAACCGGCTGCATAGCGCATAATCAAAAATAGGTTTATTTTTATAAATTTATAACTGCAACATTGATTTAAATATCCTTATTTTGTAGATTTTCTATGATGCCTTCAGGAGCATGAAGCTGTATTATATCTGGAGGCAGCACTTGTAATACCTACTTGAAACAATTTTAAATACTGCTGTCATCTTCTGAGGTCTTTCCCGCTCTTTCTAACGCAGCTATATAAAAAGAGATGGGGAGACCTCAGAGACAGAGATATAACGTAAATATGTGTTTCAAATGATTATAATACGAGTGCTAGCTCCACCTATACCTAATACTTTATGTTCAGGAGAACATTTTTAAATCATTCTAGCCATTTTAGAGTAGTCGTGAAGGTACGTAAAAAATAAAAGATTCCGCCGAACTGAAACCTCCTTTTTTAAAGTCACTACATAGTTTATACTTTCATAAACGTTTTAAATCAAATATAAGTTTTTTTTTATACGAAGAATCCTTTTAAGAGTCAATTTTTCGTTTCTTACTTATTTTACCTACATTGTGTTTATATTCTTTTGCGTATTGTTTTTGTTTCTGTAAGATTGTTTTGTATTGATAACCTTGCCCTTTGTACCGTGTTCTTTTATTTGTGGGCTTCTCGCATCCTTCTTGTATAATTTATTGTTGGTCGTTGTACTATATTGATAAATAGTTTTTCAGTATTCTAAGAAAATAAACATATGTTGACACTTACAAACTTAAATAATAAAACGCTTAATACTTCCAGGTATATTGTTAATCAGTTTGTTTAGACTCAGTTGCATCTGTTCTACAACTCATTATTTTGTTAATTACAAATATTTAGTGACAATATTCTTATATGTAAAGGTGTTATCATGTACAATGTAAGTTAGTTTCAGTTGGCACAAAAAATTTGCCTGTACTTCAACGTCATAAAGTTGAATTTTCATTAGAAAGTTTACTATAGATACTGGATTTATTTCAATTTATGTATAATATTGTAATGGTAACATAATGTTTTAGCTTTCCTAAAAATCGATTTTTATTGTGAAGTGTGCAGTAAATATATATATATATATATATATATATATATATATATATATATATATATATATATATATATATATATATATATATATATATATATATATATATATATATATATATATATATATATATATATATATACATATATATATATATATATATATATATATATATATATATATATATATATATATATATATATATATATGTGTGTATTATAAATACGAAAGTTTTAATGTATGGATGTTTGTTAATTTTTTGAATTTTGACGGATTTGAATGATGACCTGAAATAGCACATAGGTTTTTTATTCCGGAAAAATGAGTTGATCTTGCGGGATTTACTAAAAACTTTTATAATGCTGTGGGCTACACGGCGCGGTGCAGCTCGTTGATACATTTCAAACTGGTGTTGATTTTTAATGAAATAAATTAAGAATTAAAAAAATAAACGTAATGTTAAAAAAATACAAAAATAGGCAACGCGTGTATACGTGTGCTAGTATCCTTCTTTTAGCTTCATTGGCTAGATCAATTTTCTTTTTTTTAATTTTAAAATATCCTAAACTAGCTGTTACCCTCGATTTCGACCGCGCGGACTTTGTTTACTCCGCTCCTACTGGTCGTAGCATGATGTTTTATAGCCAACCTTCCTCGATAAACAGGCTATCCAACTCAAAAAGAATTATTCAAATCAATTCACCAGTTTTTGAGATTAGCGCGTACAACAACAAACAAACAAACAAACTATACAATTTTATAATATTAGTATAGATTAAAACAGTAAATAAGTTAAATGCTTCCCGAAAAAATTATAATTCCCGTTGGGTTTACATAAATCTTATCGCATAACAGGCTGCGAGGCTCAAATAGATATTAATTTACCGTCAATGTACAGTGTACAACCGAAAAAGTCCGTAATGTAATGTAAGCTCATTACCGTACACTTAGTGGAGAGCTTTTTCGTTTCATTACAAATGTACTAGTGTTTACGTTCGGTAGTGTGTATGCGGGCGGCAGATGGGTAGATTGAACGACTTAGAATTTTATACACAAGGTGCAGTTAGTACTATCATATCAGCTTGAATTTATACACGGCTTTAATTGACTACTTATATTGCTGTAAATACTGCGTAAATAAAGTTTTTTTTATATCATACGCCTCTGTGGTCTAGTGTGTTGGAGTTGACCACATGAGGTACCGGGTTCGATTCCTGGGTCGGGCGATTCAAAAATGTGTTTTTTCAGTTTTCTGATAAAAACCACATTGCCCGGGATTGGAACGTGTCCGGTTGGCGATAGGCTTACCACCTATCACATTGTGGGACCTAGTATCTTTGGCTAATCGTGGGTGCACTTGTTGTACCTCTGCCTACCCTTTCGGGGATGCGGGCGTGAAGATACATACATAAGATAGCAAACAAGCAGATGGGTCTCCTGATAGAAAGAGTCAACCATCGCCTATAGACACCAAAGATGTTAATGGTGCGTTGCTATCTTGTAGCGAGGTCTAATGCCACATGCATAAGTTTAACGGCTACCTCACCCTCCAACCGATACACAACAATGACAACTACTGACGCTATTACGGCAGGAATACGTAAGGCGGTGGTACCAGACCCGAGCGAGACAATGCAGAAATCCACCACCTAGTAGCCACGATGGTAGTAGCTCGTATAGCCAATCGGTCGCCTTTTACGACCTGCCTGGCAGAACGGCAGTTGGCCTATTCTTCAAAGGAACCCGGGACCAACACGGGGAGTAATAAGTAAATAATTTTTTACTTTAAATAGACTGCTTTTACATAATGATGATGGTAACTTACAATGACACGGTAATTTTGATCTGATGCTACAGGGCTCTCATTCAATGATCACCAACTCTTCATGTAATACTCTGCAAATTATGCACACGAAACAGGAAGTTTTTCTGATAACAAAATGTATCTTGGGTTTTTAAATTTTTACCGAATTACTATTACTATTTACTGTTAGTACACGGTCTTTTGCAGAGTGAGGAAATATGGCTTAGTTGTAGAAATAAAAAGATTTTTTTTCCAACGAGTCGACCGAGTCACCATTCCCGCCAAAAGGCGAGTGATGAGACCTGGCGCTTTAATTCGCTCTTGCGTGTCAAAGTTTCGAGAGGTTAAGTAATTTTATTCTGATAAGCATCTTAGTTCTGAGCTTCGTACAATATGTAACTTAATTCTCATTTGATTTAACAGATTTTGTGAGGAATACTACGAATGCCTAATCTATTCTATCCCTATAGCCTTATGAATATCCCTAAGCCTGTTTCAGACTCCGAGTCATACTGAGATTGCGTCAGGCCTTGCAGACAGGTGTAACTTTGCTTACTTTCTTTGGATCTCGCGAACAGCACCACATACTAGGTCTAGCAGTTCGAAGTCTGTCGGGTTGTAATTTGTGCGTTAGAGCCTCCATCCTCGTGCGTTAGATAATCACGTACCAAAAAATGTCGGTCGATAATCGTAGTCAGTTCTGTAAAATGTGGCGATGGATATCACCACTCATCTCGTTAAGCGACAAACCACTGAATCGTGGCAAACCAAAAAATCTATAGTAATTTTGTTCACTTTACCTACCTCGTAAGGAAACCGGCATGACAATACTGTTTTACATACATTTCGAGAAACTATGACTTTATACACTAAAAATTGATGCATATAAAAAAATTTGTTTCTCGAAATAACAACAAAATCTCGGACATCAGTTACCCGTATATCGTAACCCCAACAAAATATGAGCACAACTCGAAAAAGTGTTTTTTGGGAAAACGAAAATACAAAGTAGTTTTCCAACTGCGGGTGAGCTAGTGTGTGAGAGACACAAAAAATATATTTTATGTAGTGTATGTATATTTTTCGAATATAGACCATCTTTTCTATCTTCGAAAAATTTCGAATTGGGTAACTAATAAAGATAGATAAAAAAAGTTTAAGCTTTTCTTGAAGTTTCCATTTTACGTGTAAGAAAAAGTAACCCTTGAATAATGATAATAATTTACAAGCTGTTGTGAGAAAATTAGGTTGTTTTTAATTGATTAATTTCAATTAAGAAATTTAAAAATTTCGAATCTTTAAAGTGGAAGACTCACCAGAAAAACCATCAAATGTGTAAGACAAAAGTGTTTCGTGTTTTTGTGATTAAAGCAAAAACAATAATTATTGTTATTAATATAATATTTTTCCTTTACCGAGTTAAAATGTTCGAAACTCTCTAACTTTTTTAGTTACCCGATTCGAGATTTTTTTTTAAGATAGACAAGATTTGCGTCTCGTCAATACGAAGCTGTTCACAAAAATTCAGCTTGTTATTAATCAAAAACAGTTTGTCCCTGGGATCACTGTCTTTCTACGACGAAAACTAAAATACTTAAAATTTTAGGTTGTGACTCTAATTTAATAGTTAAGTGCTATATATTATTTTGTTTGAGTAAACGCATTAAATGTTATAAGCCCGCATTATTTTCCCTAAACGGTTACCATTGATAGTGTTAATGTGCAACTGTCTATTATTTTGTAACAATTGCTATCAATAATACGATATTTATTTACCCACTAAGTCTGACCGTATAGGGGCACAGTGAGGCGTTGCAACAGATGCATTGAGAAACGTACGCGCCAATGACCCGTGAAGAGGGTACATCGGACTGTCATCGATTTCACTATATTCAATCGATCGACAACCCTAAGTGTTTTTTTAATATAAAAAGTTAGGAAACAAACAGATGGCTCTCCTGGTGGAGAGGTGATAGACACCGAAGGTGTTAAAAGTGCGTTGCTATCCGTATGACGGAATGGTAATACCAGCTACCTTACCGTCCAACTATTACTAAAAGATTTTTGAAGTCACATTATAGAGACATCATGTTTTAGGAATATTCAAAAGTTCCGTCAGCTTAAAAAAGACTTACATACATACTAAACACGTCTTAAACCGTGGTCCCACAAACAAACTTTTTTTTTTAATAAGAAGCGGAGTTTTTTGTGAACAGTTTCGTTTCAACGAAGCATATTTTTTATCTTCGAAAAATCTCGAATCTGGTAACTAATAAAAATAGAAAAAAAAGAAAAGTTTAGAGTGTCGGACTAAGAAAAGTTTCAATGTTACCCTTGAATAACAATAGTAATTAACAAGCTGTTGTAAGAAAATTAGGTTGTTTTTAAATTGATTAATTTCAATTTAAAAATCTCATAATTCCGAAACATTAAAGTGGAGGACTCAGAAAAACCATCGAATGTGTTGGACAAAGTTCATCGTGTTTTTCATAATATAGTCAAGCAATTAAAGTTGAAAAAGATTTATTGTTATTAATAAATATTTTTCCTTCACCGAATTAAAATTTTCAAAGCCCCATAAATTTATTAGTTACCCGATTCGAGATTTTTCAAAGATAGAAAACATGGTTATCTCGACAAAACGAAGCTGTTCACAAAAATTCAGATTGTTATTAATCAAAAAAAGTTTGTTCGTGGGACTACTGTCTGTCTACTGTACATCAATAATAATAATGTACATCAAATCAAATATAGAACAATATTTCTGGTATCTTAAAACATCACAAAGAAAAGAAAGAAAAAATGTTTAAAGAAACATTTTTGTAATACGGTTTTACATTTACTATTAGATAAAATTTATTATAACATGTATTAATAAATTTTTTGTTGATAAAATCAATTGTTAATAACATATTTGAATGCAAGAATTTATGATTAAGGAATACATTCTTAAGTGTTAATATTTTTGTCATATTTTTTAAATTTTAGGTATATTAATTTGTAAAAATGCAGCTTGATATTTAAAACGATGTTATGGGTGGCATATATGTTTGCGTTCACAGCGTTGGATAATTCCGTGTTTGCGTTAGTAGCGCTTCTTGTCTGGAGATGAGGAGAGTCTGGGATTTATAAAAAAATATAGTCAGTTAATTAACACTGTTAGATGGGTTGCCTGTATCTGATGCCCTTTATTTGATTTTTATACCCATTTTTTCGTATTTTGGATTTGAAAAATTTTAGATCGTTAATTTGTTTTTACATATCGTTGATTGACAGAAAACTAAGTACAGTTTTAGGTGATGTTGAATTATTTATACAATCTTATTTATTTAAACTCTATCTTGACTTGCAAAAAGTCCCTAAACATGTTTCCTAATTAGATATTAAGAGGAAAATTCATCTACTACATTTTTCTCTAAAATACAGACGGAACACCTCAATGACAAGCATTGACACTATTGTGGCAGGAATGGATAAGACGCTAGTAAGAACCAAATACCTGAGCGAGACGTTGCGGAATTCTACCACGTATAGCTAATCAGTCGCCTTTTACAACCCGCCTGACAGAACGGCAGTTGGTCTATTCTTCAAAGGAGTCTGGACCAACACCGGGTACAGACGCGATATCACCCCAATATGATATTCATTCAGTAAAAATATTAACAAGATGCATCAATAGATAATTCTTTGAGTAATTTTACTAATAATTGCATAGATATAACAAAGCATATTACTAGGTGGTAGAGTTCTGCATTGTCTCGCCCGGGTCTGGTACCACCGCCTTGCCTATTCCTGCCGCAATAGCGTCAATGCTTGTCGCTGTCGTGTTCCGGTTTGGAGGGTAAGGTAGCCGGTTAACTTATGCATGTGGCATTAGACCTCGCCACAAGATAGCAACGCACCATTAACACCTTTGGTGTCTTTAGGCGATGGTTGACTCTTTCCATCAGGAGACCTATCTGCTTGTTTGCTATCTTATGATATAAAAAAAAAGAGCAACTGTCCCTGACTGAAATACTGTCTCACCTTCGCCAGAATACCAAGCTTTTTTGAGGCAACTTGGGCTTTAGATTCAATGTACGAACCAAAATTGAGAGTAGGCGTTAACGTGATACCAAGGATCTCGAGGTGGTCATTTATCGGCACGGCCACACCCTGGAAAGACGGAGATAGATGGAGCGGATATAGGCGATGGTTGACTCTTTCCATCAGGAGACCCATCTGCTTGTTTGCTATCTTATAACATAAAAAAAGCAGTATAAAATCAAAAATAATAAATCGCTCAAGTAAGCGACGGCATTATGAAGATTTCTGCCAGAGCGTTCTCTAAGATTAAAACACAATAGATTTGATCTAAAAGATAGCTGACAACTTTAATTTATGCTAATACCTCACCCTCTTCTCTCTACCACCTAGTAGTCACGATTGTAGTGAGACGTATAGCCAATCGGTCGCCTGTTACAACTTATCTGGTTGAACGGCAATTGGTCTATTATTTAAAAGATCCTGAACCAACACGGGGAACCACACTCTGTCTACAACAGCTTATTTCATATCCTACTTTATGCTATGCTAGCGCCATTTAAAAACTTGATTTTCAGTAAACAACTGGATACTTTTACAATAATCACCCTATGTAAGTCTTTCATCCTTATTTGCAGTCTCCATGATAAAAATATTTAAAATCAATCACGATGATTCAAAATAAATAATTGATTGAATCGAATCGAGATAGGATATCTCGATTCGATTCAATCAATTATTCATTCAAATATCTTTAACACGGTATCACCATAGTAACTAACTTGCAACATAATAAATCACTGGCAATAATTGCAAGGGTATTTCGCACGTGCCGATCGAGATAACTCGTGAAAGTTCGTTAGTGTCCATAGTACACACATGCCTGTGATTTTATCTTAATTGCTTATATTTGAGGGTAGATGTTATTTCTGCGTGTGCGCATGCAGTTAATTAGACTAGCTTATGTGTAGGTACTGGACAAAAACACTGTTCGATCGTCAAAGACATTAATTAACAACTTAATACAATTATTAATTATGATGATATTATTTTGCAGATACCTTTGTATCTGCAAAATAATATCATCATAATTAATAATTGTATTAAGTTGTTAATTTTCTCAGATCAAAATAATTAATCTTAAATCATTTTCTAATGATTGTCATGGCTATACAAATGCCGACCGAAAATGTAGGCAGATGGCGGGTGGATAGGACATCGAATTGCGGCCTCTTCGATCTCGTTGCTACTCGCCAATAAACGTAGTTGCTGACTCGACATGGTATTGTCTTATGAAATATTCTCAAAATTTAAATACGAGCATTTTAAAATTCTATAATAAATAAATAAATATTCACGGGACAAATTACGCTTACTGAGTGCTAAGTGTGAGTTTTTCTTTTCGCATTCGATCGTGAGCACGTTTGGAGTTTACTAAGAATTTGTATGTGATTTGTACAGCGCCACCTAGTGGTAAACGTGAGAAACCAGTTTACAACTAGGTGGCGCTGTACAAATCACATACAAATTCCTAGTAAATTCGAAACGCGCTCACGATCGAATGCGAAAAGAAAAACTCACACTTAGCACTCTGATCTAACCCTAAAGTAAGCAAATTATTTGCTTGTGTTATGGGTGTTAGTCAACGATACTAATACATATAAATACATATATAAAAATTGTAATATATTTAATAAACACCCTAACCCGGAAATACAAACATTTATGCTCATCACACAAAAGCTTGTTTCCGTCGGGGATCGAACCTGAACCCCGTCGATTGTGTAGTCAGGGTCGCTAACCACTCGACCAAGGGGGCGGTCGAAATTCATAATATTTCTATTTTTATAATTATCTCTACATATAAGCCTTTAGGGAAGGCAGTTTTTTCTCACAGTTTGTGTGTGTTTGTAGTCTAGGCTTTCAACTATCTCTTTGCTTAATTTCATCAAAATCGATTCAGTGCTTTAGCCGCGAAATCGAAACAAACTAACATACAGATTTTATCTCGGATCTCGGATAATATCGTCGGTTGACAGGTAAAACACACTAAGTACAGAAGATGAGAATAATGTTGTCATTAATACAATGTTATCAATTTAAACTCTATCTCGATCTAGAACAAGTTATCAAGTCCTAAAACACAGATTCTAATGATATAAGAAAAAAATCGTTGATTACATTTATTTTTTAAACCAAAAAAAAAGAAAAATTTTGAAAAATTTCTATCTTTTTTATATCATAAGATAGCAAACAAGCAGGTGGGTCTGCTGATAGAAAACAAAGCCTCTTCTGGCGATGTCTAATGCTACATGCATAAGTTACTGGCTACCTTACTCTCCAAGCCGGAACACGACAGTGACAAGCTCTAACGCTATTGTGGCAGGAATAGGTAAGGCGGTGGAACCAGACCCGGGCGAGACAATGCAGAACTCTATCACCTGGTATCCATGATGGTAGTGACTATTACAACCTGCCCGGCAGAACGGCAGTCGGCCTATTCTTCAAAGGAGCCCGTACCAGGACGGGGTAAAACGGTGTATCTCAAAATTTTACCACGTATATCAACTAATGAGTTTTTTCTGTTATGCGAAGATATATGAATGGTTTTGTTAAAATTTTAAATAGATAACTTCATGCCCGTATTTACGAAGAGGTAGGCTGAGGATCAACAAGTGCACCCACGATTAGCCGAAATACGTAGTCCCACAATGTGATTGTTGGGGCCAGTGCCTTTGCTACTAGCTCGGGAATTCTGGCTTGAAATAAGTGTGGACTGTATTTTGTTGTTGGGGCCAGTGCCTTTGCTACTAGCTCGGGAATTCTGGCTTGAAATAAGTGTGGACTGTATTTTGAAAGAGTATAATAATTGCACAATATAAAGATAGCCCGACAGTTCGTACTTCGTTGCGAATGATGATTTGCAATATTTAAATTCGCCCGTTGTGACGTTGCGACGACACTGCCGCTAGTGTTGGACACCGATACGAATCGTATTCCAACTTATCGTACGGCAGCGACTTCACCAGTGATAGATGACAAGGATTGCCAACCGGGCATTAATCCAATCACGGGCAACGGTGTTTTTATCAGAAAAATCAAGAAAACATATTTGGAATTACCCGACCTGGGAGTCGACCCGGGACCTCATATGGTCAGCAACGACATCAGACCACTAGATTACAGAGGTGAAATTTTTTAAACATTTTATGACAATATGCTGGTACCGAAATAAAATTTGCAATATTATCATATACTAACTGACCCGGCAAAGGTTGTTCTGCCTTTTTGAATACTCTTATTTTTTTTCTATATTTTCTCACCTTTCAAACCTTCCCTGGACTTCAACAATTAATTCAAAACCAAAATTAACCAAATCGGTTCAGCAGTTCTCGAGTTTTAGCGAGACTAACGAACAGCAATTGATTTTTATATATTAGAAGATTATCTATACATATAATAAAATCGTAGGAAAGTCAAAACTGTACATTGAATAAACTTTTTTAAAGAATACTTGGGGCGTGATCTACAATCGATATAGAAGCCAAAAATATAGTTTTTAGAAATTTTGCCTGTTTGTCTGTTTGCCTGTTTGTCTGTATGTATGTCCGGGGTAAACTCAAAAAGTACTACACGGATTGATTTTAAATTTTGCATGAATATTACTTACAGGTCGGGTCAACATATAGGCTACATATTATCACGCTATCACCTACGGGGGACCTGCGACTTCGTCCGCGTGGGATTTTTTTAACTTACCACTACGTAGATAAAGAAGTTACTGATTTTACCTCGATTTTAGAAAATCGAATTTTAATGTTTGATAAGCTGTAACTTTTGTAATTTGACTCGTTTTTGATTTTTGAAATTCAATGTAGTGTTTTTAGTAAGTACTTACTAAAATAATGCAGAAGATTAAAAATGATTAGTTAAAAAAAAATCGAAATTATATCGAAAAAACACGTTTGCAAAATTTTTCGTCTATGTTTTAATCACCTACGGGGGAGGAGCAGTGCGGAGTAAACGAAGTCCGCGCGGACGAAATCGCGGGCAACAGCTAGTAGTAAAAATAAAATAAAAATTATTATTATTTTATTTCTTTGTGTACTAAATGATAGAAACAGCAAGCAGTGTTTCTTTAATTTTAGGGTTAAGGAACAAAACTCATTAAAGACAAAACGACAATATCATGGCTCATTAAGAATATTCACACAAAGAGGGTTGAGGGTGGGTTGTTCTACTCCGTGGGTGCTTATAATTGGTTGGGTGAATGTAGTTGGTATTACTTTATAATATACGCTATTATTGATAAATTTATTTGTGTTTAGCCCAATTTAACAATGGGTGAATTTATTGGTCCGATTCCAGTGCCGGGTTAGGAATACCACACACATGAGTATACTGGCTACCGTGGGCGTACCCAGGTTCTGGGCCAGGGTGGGGCAACCATAACATTTTAAGGCTATATTTTTGTCTTATTATCTACAAGAGTATATAGTTAGTAGAAGTAAACAATTTCCAGGGAGGGGCAGCTGCCCCTCCCTGCCCCCCCTCCCTCGGTACGCCCATGCCGGCTACCTTATCCTCCAAACCAGGAATGCAGGCAGGAATAGGCACAGCGGTGGTACCAAACTCGGTAGAGAATTTACAGAACTTTATCAGCTAGTTAGGACTCAGTCACGATGTTAGACACATATTAACCTTATTAAATTTCCTCCATCGGATGTTCTTAATAAGTGGTTGCGTGTATGATTTCAAAACGATGATTTTTTTTCATATCATAAGATAGCAAACAAGCAGATGAGTCTCCTGACGAAGAGTCAACCATTGCCTATAGACACCAAAGATGTTAATGGTGCGTTGCTATCTTGTGGCGAAGTCTAATGCCAAATGCATAAGTTTACCGGCTACCTTGCCCTCCAAACCGAAATAGGTAAGGCTGTGGTATCAGACCTGACTGACTGGGCGAGACAATGCAGAATTCTACCACCTAGTAGCCACAATGGTAGGGACTCGCATAGCCAATCGGTGGCCTTTTACGACCTGCCTGGCAGAGCAACAGTGAGCATATTCTTCAAAGAAGCCCGTGACCAACACGGGGAAAACTCTAGTAGTTGCATAATCGTTGATCTATCAGTCGTGAAAAATTTGATCTTGCATTTGTAAAAACGTTGATCCAGTAGTTGTAAAACATTGAACTAATACATATAGTAAAAATGTTGATTTATTAGTTTTAAAATGTTGATCTCTTAGTTATTAAGATATTGATTTAATACATAGTTGTAAAAACGTCGATCTAGTAGTAGTAAAAAAATGATCTGTTATTTGTAAAAACGTTGATCTAGTAGTTGTAAAAATGTTGATCTAACCAATTTAAAATGTTGATTTCGTAGTTATTAAAGTATTGATTAAATACATAGTTATAAAAACGATGATCTATAAAATATTGATTTAATACATAGTTGTAAAAACGTCGATCTAGTAGTAGTAAAAAAATGATCTGTTATTTGTAAAAACGTTGATCTAGTAGTTGTAAAAATGTTGATCTAACCGATTTAAAATGTTGATTTCGTAGTTATTAAAGTATTGATTAAATACATAGTTATAAAAACGATGATCTATAAAATATTGATTTAATACATAGTTGTAAAAACGTCGATCTAGTAGTAGTAAAAAAATGATCTGTTATTTGTAAAAACGTTGATCTAGTAGTTGTAAAAATGTTGATCTAACCGATTTAAAATGTTGATCTCTTAGTTATTAAAATATTGATTTAATACATAGTTGTAAAAACGTCGATCTAGTAGTAGTAAAAAAAATGATCTGTTATTTGTAAAAACGTTGATCAAGTAGTTGTAAAAATGTTGATCTAACCGATTTAAAATGTTGATTTCGTAGTTATTAAAGTATTGATTAAATACATAGTTATAAAAACGATGATCTATAAAATATTGATTTAATACATAGTTGTAAAAACGTCGATCTAGTAGTAGTAAAAAAAATGATCTGTTATTTGTAAAAACGTTGATCTAGTAGTTGTAAAAATGTTGATCTAACCAATTTAAAATGTTGATTTCGTAGTTATTAAAGTATTGATTAAATACATAGTTATAAAAACGATGATCTATAAAATATTGATTTAATACATAGTTGTAAAAACGTCGATCTAGTAGTAGTAAAAAAAATGATCTGTTATTTGTAAAAACGTTGATCTAGTAGTTGTAAAAATGTTGATCTAACCGATTTAAAATGTTGATCTCGTAGTTATTAAAGTATTGATTAAATACATAATTGTAAAAACGTTGATCTAGTAGTAATAAAAGCGTCAATCTGTTATTTATAAAAACGTTGATCTTGTAGGTGTAAAAATGTTGATCTAACAGTTTTAAAACTTTGATCTCGTATTTATTAAAACATTGATTTAATACATAGTTATAAAAACGATGATCTAGTTAGGGCAATGGGCCCACCTCTCGTTCCCACCACTGTAACTTCTGTAAACCAGAATCAACAGCGGCAACCTTCCTGATAACCTCTGAGTTGCGAGCTCAGGGTGCCCTGGGGGAAAAGCTAAGCTGTCTTGGAACCCGGATCGAATTTAATCAGAAGAGTATAGGAGGAGTAGGAAAATACATCCAGTTTTTATGATCTAGTTAGTAGTAAGAACTCGATGTTTTATTTGTAGAAACGTCGTTCTAGTAGTAGTACAAATATTATTTTAGAAGTTGTAAAAACGTTTATCCGACAAGGCGCCAAAAAAAAAAATTTGTGTTTTTCTTTAATTTCTCATGGGTACTCCGGCGTTTGGACCTGTAAGTTTAGACCCGCGGGCTGTAACAATTGTAAAATTAAATTAATCTGACTATTGCGCCTCTAATTTTTACAGTTAAGTACATTTCCTCCATGTTGGTCCTGGGCTCCTTGAAGAATAGATCAACTGCCGTTCTGCCAGGCAGGTTGTAAAAAGCGACCGATTGGCTATGCGAGTCACTACCATCGTGGCTACTAGGTGGTAGAGTTCTGCATTGTCTCGCCCGGGTCTGGTACCACCGCCTTACCTATTCCTTACGCTAGTCAGTGCTTGTCGCTGTCGTGTTCCGGTTTGGAGAGTAATGTAGCCGGTAAACTTATGCATGTAGTATTAGACCTCGCCACAAGATAGCAACGCACCATTAACAACTTTAGTGTCTGTAGGCGATGGTTGACTCTTTCTATCAGGAGACACATCTGCTTGTTTGCTATAAAATAAAAATAAAACATACATACATATTTTCACCCCAGATCCCTTACGGGGTAGGCAGAGAGAACCGAGTGCCATACATCACGATCCTTGCAGGCTTGTCTCGCTTCCTCCACATTCATCACTCTCTTCATACACACACGCCGGTTACGAAGACTCTTGACACCACCTTTGGACAGTACTCGATCAAACTGATCGTGGTATGTAAGTCTTGGTCTTCCCCGGTACCTACATCCTTCCACATTCGCGTTGTATATCTGTTTTGTTAACCTTTCATCTACCATTCTTTCTACATGTCCGAACCAACGGAGCATGCCCTTTCTCATCGTTACACCGACACTTTCTTTCAAACCTAACCTCTCTCTCACTTCGACATTACGAACCCGGTCCGCGAGTGTCACACCACATATTTTTCTTAACGACCTCATCTCGATTCTACTTTCGTGCCCTTACTTACATACCCAACTCTCACTTCCATACAATAGCATTGGGATAAGCACATGATTATGCAGGGCTAGACGGGCATTTGATTAGAAATCTTAATAAAGATTCCAATAAATGCTTGCAGGACTTGACTACTAGGTGGTAGAGCTCAGCAACGACTTGCTCGTGTATATGTTACCAACGCTTCCCTATTCCTGCCGCAATAACGTCAATACATGTCATTGCTGTGTTCTGGGTTGGAGTATATGGTAGCTGGTATACTGTATGCATGTGGCATTACCATCCTCGTACAAAATGACCACGAAATTTTAACTTATATGGTTTCTATAGGCGATGGTTATCTCATTCCATTAGGAGAACATTCGGCTTATTTTCTATCCAATAATATAAAAATGATGTTAAAACTTATATCATCGTGGGTTCGCAGCAACGCACTAATTACATGAAATACATACATATTTACAAGTACTATGGTAAAAATAACTACAAAAAAAGGCCAAGTGTGAATAGGACTCGCATACCGAGGGTTTTCTATATCCTTTTCGTTTTTTTTTAATTTTATTTAAGAATAAGAATAATAATTGTTTAATTTATCACACGGTACTATACATACAGAGTAAATAACAATAACATGCGATAAGAGAAAAGAAACAAAAAGCCAACAATTACAGTACACAAAAGAAAATGAAACATATAACACTTTTTAAAAAACATCAATATTTACAATTTTTACAGCACATGAAAAGTAAAACAAGGGGACCTTAGATACATATAGAAGTACCTTAGGTTTTGATTCCCTTGTGAAATCGCAATATATAGGACGGTCATATCCACATATTTTTTGATCGCCTATTATATGTATGTGGTGTGGTGGTACAAAAAAGATTTCTCTACAGTTTTCGGATTTTTTTCCATTACATGTTCCGTAAGACATTGCTTATCGCTAAATTTCATAATTCTTGGTCAACGGAAATCACTTTTTTTATATATGGTACTCTTTTATACTCTATTATAAACAAAATAAATATTCCTGGATAAATTACATGAATTGAACCTATTTGGAGTAAAATAAGCAAATTTTTGGCTAATAGGTGGTAGAGTTCTGCATTGTCTTGCCCTTACATATTCCTGCCTACCACCGCCTTACATATTCCTGCCGCAATAGAGTCAGTGCTTGTCACTGTCGTGTTCCGGTTTGGAGGGTAAGGTAGCCGGTAAACGATACCAACGGATAAACGGTGGCATAAGACCTCGCCACAAACAAGCCGGCAAGACAGCAACGCACCATTAACACCTTGAGTGCTAGGCAACGATATTAATACATAGAAATACATATATAAGTACTTAAATATATTTAATAAACACCCAAACCAATGTGTGTCCCTGTCGGGAATCCAACCCGAACCCTATTGTACAATGCCTCCCCCCCTCTTTCCATTTGGTTGGGTCGGGTTACAAACATTTTGTGAAAATTTTAATTGTATATCGGTTGGAGAGATAGAGCCCTGTGTGACAAACAGACATCGTAGGATTCTCATTAGGGATAAGTAGACATTCGATAGGTTCCGTTTGTTACCTTTTAACTACGGAACCCAAAAGCTAAGAATCGGTCGGCTGAACAATATCTTGACATAAATTACGGCGATCACACACTGTGGTCACCCTTCGGTGATATCATAGGCAACACTAATTCTCCATGCTTCGCTTCCTTGGGCATACATTGTGGGTTCTTGATTTTTGCGGTTCCATGTAAAGAAAAAAAAATAATTAACGGCCGGCAACGCAAATGCAAGACCTCTGGTATTGCAGATGTCCATGCGGCGGTGATCACTTACCATCAGGTGCACCTCATGCTCGTTTGCCCCGTCTTTTATAAAAAAAAAATTAAATACGTGTTATTTATTTAGTTTTCCCCGAGATAGTCCGGACCCACTTTAAAGAATACACTATTTTCAGGCAGTTCGTAAAAGGCCATTCTCATTACCACCTTCACAACTAAATGGTAGAATTCTGCAAGATCTAACCCAGAGTATCCTATTCATTCCCCTATAAAGTCAATGATAAACATTGACTTTCTAGTGTCATATTCCGGTTTGAAGGGTAAGGTAGCCAGTAAACTTACGCATGTGCGTCATCATCCTTTTACATATGCCATATATAGTAATGCACCATTAACATCTTTGATGTATACTGGTTGTCTCTTTCCATCAGGAGAGTCACCTATTTGTTTCCTATTCTTCCAATTCTTCCGACAAGGTTTTCTTTACACACTGTATCTATGATAAAATATGTTCATAAGCGATGATTATTAATAATCATCGCTATAAACATATTTTTAAATATACATATTATTATTTATATTTGAAAATATGTTTATAGCGATAGTTATTAATAATCATTATTGACCGCCCCGTTGGTCGAGTGGTTAGCGAACCTGACTACGCAAGCAACGGGGCTCGGGTTCGATCCCCGATGGGGACAAGCATTTGTGTGATGAACATAAATGTTTGTATTTCCGGGTTTGGGTGTTTATTATGTATGTAAAAGTATTTATATATGTATTTCTATGTATTATTATCGTTGACTAACACCCATAACACAAGCAAATAATTTGCTTACTTTGGGGTTAGATCAGTCAGTGTAATTTGTCCCGTGAATTTTTTTTTTTTTTATTTATTTATTATATATTTGTTTGCAACCTTATACTGTGGGCCCCGCGCTATTCCGAAGATGCCTATCGCAATAATTGTGAATTTTAAATTGTTCGAAACGAAATCAGTAATATTATATAAAGATAAATGATTTTTTCTTTTTTCACGCAATTTATTAGGCAAAACAGGTTAAAAGTACTTATATTTAGAAAGAATCATCATCATATTAATGTGTAACCCTGATTTAATGAGAATAATATAAACAATTTTAAATTTTTGAACTAAAAAGGTTTTTATTGTTTCATACTATGAACATTTAACCTATTTAACGTCAATGACGTATCCGCACCACAGTTTCACTATCTGTAAAAACTCTCCCAAGAACATTTTATAAGTTGGTCTACTACTGCTCAAAAACTTTTAAAGCCTTGTAAGCCGTGATAGTTTTCCTTTTAACTTCATTATATTTACTACTACTGCATTTTTTGCCAACAAAAAACCAACCGTTTCACTGGCAGCGTGGGAGACACTTGACTTTAACTAAAATTATCACTTTAAAGTATAATCTTCATCAACGAAACCTTACTAAAACAATAATCATAACAAACCTACAATATTTTTTTAAAAACCTATCCATAGATACCCCATATTATGGGAAACGCGAGAAAAAAATTAAAATCCTCACTTTACGAGTACATGTTAACCCAAAAGAAATTTTTTTCAAGATTTATATTCACTTTGTTGCTATATCTAATATTGTGACCTAGACTGTGAACGGGCGGACAATGCTAAAATATAAGGTTTGCTAGTTTATTTTGGAACCCTTAAAAAATAAAGACGAATTAATATAACCTGCTGCTTTTGAGAATTCGGTTGGAAATGTTCACACACATTATATTTAAACCTCACGACTACACCACGGGAACCACGCCACGCACACCACGGGACGAGAAAAAAAATCTTCTGCAACGTAAGTAAATAAACTTTCATGAATTCCTAGTTTTTTAAATTGCAAAGTCAGTAAACTGGTTGAAAACTTAACATAAACATTAAGTGCCCTCTTGAACTCTTTTGATAAGTTGGTCGTTGTCCGTTCAAAACGTGAAAATCTCTACAATAGGCCTTTTCATCACAAAATTTTTTTGTGCGCATGCGTCAGAATCAGCCATCTTTTTCGTACTGTTTTTTGTAAACAACCATACTAAATTGTCCGCTATCCGTGTATCAAAAATTAAAATATAAATCACAGTTGATTTATTGTAAAAAAAGTGAAAAAAAAATAGGAAGTAAGTCAAAATAATCGGAAAAAAATTTTTGTACTCCATTATAATAATTATGTTGTCTGTACGAAAAGGAACAACAAAACGGTGTTGTTATGGAGTATGTAAAAGTGATACACGATACAAATCATTTAAAACCTGTAATTTTTTTATATATTATTTATTTATTTATTTATTATGTCGCATTAAACATTTTGTTTCTGATAAAAAATTTCTAAACATATTTACATTTGTCTAATTAATAATGTCATGTATAGCCTCAAAATATTAATTTAGCCACCTTTTCAATTGTTCACAATTATGAGCTTCAACTGAATCATAAATAAGTGAAGCACCATCGATGGTTTTTTCCAATAATTTATTTCTTTGTGGAGATAATAGTCCTTGTCCAGCCATTGTTGATTAAAACAGTACGAATTTTTTGAATTACCGCCGTTTCAACATGGCGGCTACGCATGCGCTCATCTGATGATGAAAAGGCCTATTGTCCTAAACTCAAAACCTTAAATTGTTTGCCTACAGGCGTTGCTGTCATTTACAAAAATAAATGTCAATATTCTAATGGCTATTCTACACTAACTTGGATTATTTCTTACCTGGGGGCACATTTTTAAAATCCCCCACAGAAAGGGTATTGATGTGTAATGTTTATACCGGTTCTGTAACATGGGGTTGGAATATTTAAAACGAAATAGTTTATATTAGCTATTTGAAGCACTTGAATCATATTTGTATTTGTTGTAAGAAACCAATTTAATGTCATTACGTAGATATTTTCTCCGTGTTGGTTCCGGGCTCCTTTGTAGAAGAGACCAACTACCGTTCTGCCAGGCAGGTCTTAAAAAGCGGCCGATTGGCTATGCGAATCATTACCATCGTGGCTACTAGGTGGTAGAGTTCTGCATTGTCTCGCCCTGGTGTGGTGCCACCGCCTTACCTATTCCTGCCGCAATAGCGTCAGTGCTTGTCACTGTCGTATTCCGGTTTGGAGGGTAAGGTAGCAGTAAACTTATGCATATGGCATTAGAACTCGCCACAAGATAGCAACGCACCATTAATATATTTGGTGTCTATAGGCGATGGTTGACTCTTTCCATCAGGAAACTCATCTGCTTGTTTGCTATCTTATATTATAAAAAAATATATTTTTATTTGTTATGGCGTTATTATTTAAAGAATCAAGCAGAAAAGTTTTGAGAAACCGGCCAAATGCGAGTCGGATCATATGCAGTACGGAGTTCCTAAATGTCTCGACCGGATTTGGCACCACCGCCTTATCAATTCCTGCAGCAATGGCGTCGGCGCTTGTCGCTGTCGTTTTCCGGTATGAAAGGTAATGTAGTTAGTAAACTTATGCATGTCGCACTCTAACCTTACTACACAGATAGCAACCATTAACATCTTTAATGTCTATATGTGATGGTTTTTTTTCGTCCGTGAGGACCTTCGGCTTGTTTTCTATCCCATGAAATGAAAAGGGTTCCGTAGTAGACTATCACAATTTCACAACTAACAATTATTTCATCAACGGACCGGTACAACAAGCTGATAGGCTTTATAGCCAAAATTCGTTGTATATGCTTGTATAGGGATTATTTGATACTACTGACAAGCAACTGTTGTGCTAAAGGATAAAACATATTTCGGAAAATTATTCCGTTTTATTTTTACACACCAACAATGTTTTGAAATGCATTGAAATTAAATCCACACATAATATTATAAATGGGAAAGTGTGTCTGTTTGTCCGTCTTTCACGGCCAAACGGAGCAACGAATTGACGTGATTTTTAAGAGGAGATAGTTGAAGGGATGGAGAGTGACATAGGCTACTTTTTGTATCTTTCAAACCCCTTACTTCCCTAAAATGAATTCAACGCGAGCAAAGGAGCGGGCAAAAGTTTGTCATATAACCGTCGGCCATCCCAAAACAATAGGAAAATAAGAAGGAAAATAGACACCTTAGTATGCAAAATCAGTCCAGCGTGTGCGTGTGTGATAACAATACTATAATACAATGAATACGATTTGTGATACATTTGGGATAGTGCAATCTCGCTTTATAAGTTCCGGCTATTTTTATGTCTACTACCAAGCATTTCATAAAAAACGATAAAACACCAAACCGAAGGAGAGTCACTGTGTTTCTGTCTGCGAGGCAGTAATGCGAGGCACTAATCTAAAAAAAAACATTGATGCCTCAAATAAAAAAAGCGGTGGCTCCAAGTCCTGCGTGTGGCTACAGAAGTCTGCTCCTCGTAGGCATGAATACAGTATACTAATATTAACATTATTTGTAAGGACTAATCGATTTCTGACAAATTTATTTTACATCGTAGAATAACAAACAACCATAGGGCTCCCCTGGTTGAAGATAATGACCGTCTACGATTCTAAGCACAATGTGTTAGTGATACACTGGTATCCGTTAGGTAAATGTAATGTCACACGCATAACTTCTAGTATCTAACATCTAATAATAATGATAGTGACATATTCTGTCATTCTTTCGCATTTCAACTTGGCTAACAGAAAGAAGAGAATTAATAATTTAAAAACAACATAATATTTGTTTAAATGAGACAGAATGCACCTAAGATTACAATCACGATCAAAATGGTTTGCTAACAAGATTATTTACTATTTCACCATCCATGCATCGTGATTTCAGCATTTAAATTTTGTTTATGTTTGCCAATAATGCTGCCACAATATTTTTTAAAAATTGAAAAATGCATCTCATCAGCTCAATTAATCACTCCAAAGTCGACTGCTTTGCATATAACCCTAAACATTAAAATCATAATGACAATGCTTTGTCACGGTTAGAATAAAGCAGTCCTTCGAAAACTTATGCCGAGTCACGTTTAAAAATAAAACGTTGTCTATGGTAAATCTGTCCGTCATTTTGGATTGTCTATGAACTCTATTGTGAGATGCCAATAAACAAAGATTAAAAATAGTAAAGTAGGGTAGTTATTGATATGTTAGAGCTAATCGCGAAGGGTTGTGATAAGCAAATAATTTAGATGAGAATTAAAATAGTACAGGGGTGTAAACGGCCATTGTTAAATTTGATGGTAATTCGGAATTATTGAGGATATTACGCAAATGGCTAACCAGCGGGGTGATCACGTAACTCGCAATGCGAAATTATCGTGATTGTTTAGTTATTGCAAGACACATAAAAGCCTTGTAAATTAGAGGTAGTCGTTGCCGTTTGATTAGTTTTGATGCTGTGACATTGAAAAAAGTGTATCTAGTGACCAGCAAGCGATTCCAGTTACAAATAATAAGAACACTAAAGTTGTACTATAGGGTATTCATTTAATTTTTGACGAATTGTAAAATAAAAATATGTAAGTGCATGTCGTTCTAGTTCGTACTCACGAGCATTTCCCAAAATATGTCCTTCTCTTAAAATTAAGGGCCGTAGCTACCGCCAGTTGAGCCATATCAATGATATGGAGCTCCGGAGTTACAAGGGCCCCGAATGTGTAAGCAAAAATTCGTAAAATGCTATCCACAATTTCACTTAAACTTTTAGGTCTTACCTCCCTAAAGAAAATCATATTCTAAACAAGTGCCAAAAATTTAGGTATACCCATGGATTAAATGTATACGCCTTGCAAGACAATTTCTTAGTTTGTCAGTGTAGCTTGCATTTACACAAAGAAATATGGGTTATATATTTACAAGCTAATGAAATAAAATCATTTAAACCTTGTCAAATTAGATGACAAGGTTTAAAATCAATTTTAAACCTTGTCATCTAATTCTTGTCATCTATAAATAAACAGTACAAGATGGCTTATTTCTATGTTTTCACTAAATAATACATCTACAAATGTATGGCACTTTTGACAGTGACAGAAGCATTTACTCATATGCGCGGCGATAGGTTCGCGTCCTAACGCCGTGTCTCTGGGTATACCCAACGCGTATCCATGAAAGAATATGGAATTGATTTGTACCAATGTACAGAGGGCAGGATTAAGATAAGGATAAAAGAGCTAGGAGATAAGCAAGGAAATTGTATGGTCGGAGAATTGTAAGCCCTTACAGAAAAGTATGCCTTAAAACTCCATTATGCTTATTGTGCGACAGATGCATTAAATTTAATTTTAAGCGGTGCTGCGAAACGTAATACTGGTGTCAATCTTTTTTGATAATCTGGATTTTTAGCAATAATATTAAAAACGTTAGTCAATATTGAGAAACGATTTACGTGAAATATATATAAAATCAGGCTTAAAAATGTGTGTCCTGCTATATGGTATTTTAAGAAACTACATTTTATCGGCCATATGAAAACTTTGTACCTAATTCATTTAATTTCTAGTAAAAAAATGTGTAAACGGTTGACCCTACGGGTCATCCCTCCCACTAAATTAAGATATTTTAAGCTCAAAAGAGTAAAAAATATAAGCATAGATTTTTCAGTTCAACATAGATTTTGTTAAAAATAGCAGTGTATTAATTTGTGAAAAGCTGTATATTTTGAAAACAATGATGGCATTCAACTGAATTTTTGAGATCTAAAATATTGCTTTAGCTAAATAATCTATACTTAGATTGAAAAATTTCAGTACAATGTCAAAAACATTTTATTTTTAATTTTCTTCATTGATAAATCCCAAAAAGTTGATCGATTTTGATGAAATTAATGGTATTTGACGCAGTTTTTAAAGGAAAAAAGCTGATAAGATTTTTAAGTCAATCGGTGAATTGACTTGAAAGTTATTTAAAAAAATTGAGTAAGTCAAAAGCTACAAGCTTAGAGAATTAGATTCGATTTTGATTTTTGAAACGGCATTTGACGTAGTTTCTTAGTACTAAAATATCGTAGACGACCAAAAATGATTGGTTGAAAAATTTCGAAGCGATGTCGAAAAAACACTTTTTTCAAAAATGTTTGTCAACGATTACTCCCAAACGGATAAACCGATTTTGATGCAATTATAGAATCATATGTATCAAAAAAAGATTTATAGAAGTCTTTTTAATAAAATGCTTAATTTTGCTTAATAAAATGCTTGCTGCATTTTACTAAAGAATCTTTTGAATAGTCTGAGTGAAATAAGAAATCAAAATTCATTCCATGGTTTGCTGAACAGTGGAGAGATCTAGCAAAAAACTAAAACTTTTTTTTAAAAAAAGATAAGAGTGTCTCTGAGTTTTTTAAATTTTATTTAAAGTAACAGTTAGTAGGTTAGAAAATATGCTTAGAATCTGAAAATCTTTTACATAATTAATTAAGTCATGAAATGATTTTCCGGAGAAAGCAATAGCGTTTCTGTTCTTGACCCGTATTCTTTTGAAAAATATTTAGCCGTAATTTACCATATACATTATACAATGCTTTTTCTGTGCAGGGCACGTCTAAATGCTACTACCACAGTATACTGGAGACTAACAGTAGTCAATCTACATACATGTGATATTCGAGCAACGCAAACATAGGCACTTCTCACAGACGCGATATCTCGGAATGGTTCGGTACAGTTTGTACCGCACCAGTCGGAGATATCGCGTCCGTGAGAGGTATCTATGTGTGCTATGCGCGAATAATACTTGTATGTAACATTGACTTCTGGTAGTCTCTAAGTATTCAAAACCATTTTGCAGTACGAGCAAAGTACTGCCTTTTATAGTCGATTTTTATTACAGAAAATGTAAACGAACTACCTGCTGTAAAATAAATAACAATATTATTTGAATTCCCCTGTCGTGTCACCTGATATGTCTTCCTCTACGAATTTGTATTTACTCTTCAGTATCGACTATTTATAATCCTAATACATTGTGTACCTAAAGTTAGTTTATAATCTATATGTATAAAAATCAATTGCTGTTCGTTAGTCTCGCTAAAACTCGAGAACGGCTGAACCGATTTAACTAACTTTGGTTTTGAATGAATTGTTGAAGTCCACGGAAGGTTTAAAACGTGAGAAAATACAGAAAAAAATAAGAGTAGTTAAAAAGGCAGAACAACGTTTGCGGGTCAGCTAGTCTTATATATAAAAATCAATTGCTGTTCGTTAGTCTCGCTAAAACTCGAGAACGACTGAACTGATTTGGCTAACTTTGGTTTTAAATTAATTACTAAAGCCCAGGGATTGTTTAAAAGGTGAGAAAATATATAAAAAAATAAAAGTAGTTAAAAAGGCAGAACAACGTTTTCCGGGTCAGCTAGTATATATATAAAAATCAATTGCTGTTCGTTAGTCTCGCTAAAAGTCGAGAATGGCTGAACCGATTTGGCTAATTTTGGTTTTAAATCAATTGTTGAAGTCCAGCAGCACAGCGCTATCTCTCAGAGGGAAATTGATCTATAAGCAAAAAGTACGTGTACAATAGTACATAAAGGATCTCATAGATGGCGGTATTCGTAACTTATAGTGACACCATATGATTTTAAGTTGAAACTACATTTGCCTTGGTGATATTATTTATACAACTAGTTCGAAACATTTTTATTAGATGTCTCTGTAACTACTAGCTATTTTTCCCTTTTCTAAAGTATATTTATAGTTGAATTGAAAAAATCATAAAAATGGATACCTAGTCAAAAATTAATTTGAGTAAAATCTTATTTTACTCAAATTACTATATTCAATATACTTTTATATATAGTATATCATATTCTTTCTTCGTCTAGGCGTCTTTCTAATTTCTATGTCGTGGTAGAGAAATCTATAGCGTCCCGTTCGGGTTCTTTTTTTTTTTTTTTTATATCATAAGATAGCAAACAAGCAGATGGGTCTCCTGATGGAAAGAGTCAACCATCGCCTATAGACACCAAAGATGTTAATGGTGCGTTGCTATCTTGTGGCGAGATCTAATGCCACATGCATAAGTTTACCGGCTACCTTACCCTCCACACCGGAACACGACAGCGACAAGCACTGACGCTATTGCGGCAGGAATAGGTAAGGCGGTGGTACCAGACCCGGGCGAGACAATGCAGAACTCTACCACCTAGTAGCCACGATGGTAGTGACTCGATAGCCAATTGGTCGCCTTTTACGACCTGCCTGGCCCTAGTTCCTTCAGACTTGGTTCATGGTTGAATATAGGCTTTCTTGCAACTTTACGACAACTCTTTGTCCTCCTCTGCTTTAACGTTTCGTGCTCTAACCGCATTAACCAGAGTGCTAAGTGTGAGTTTTTCTTTTCGCATTCGATCGTGAGCGCGTTTGGAGTTTACTAGGAATTTGCATGTGATTTGTACAGCGCCACCTAGTGGTAAACTGGTTTCTCACGTTTACCACTAGGTGGCGCTGTACAAATCACATACAAATTCCTAGTAAACTCCAAACGCGCTCACGATCGAATGCGAAAAGAAAAACTCACACTTAGCACCCAGATCGTCAGTCCATTGATAGGGAGCCGGGCTATGCTGCTACGTCAGTACAAACTACAAAATCACAGTTTTAGAACTAAAAAAATATTTTTCGTAATAGCCATATTAGACAAAAAATTACAAAATGGTAAAATTGATGTTAGTACTTAAGTCAAAATTTGCCTGAAAATTTTAATGTACAATCAGATATAGATTAAATAGTAAGATTAACTAGCATTCATTTTATCGCAACACTAGCTGTGCCCGCGTCTTCATCCGCGTCGTAAAATCTAAAATAAAAGTCCCGGGCTTTTACGCGCATAATTCCCCTTTCCGTGGGATTTCCGGAATAACATCTATCCCGTGTCCTTTCTCGGGTCTCGAACTGTCTTTGTACCAAATTTCATCCAAACCGGTTCAGTAGTTTAGACGTGAAGAAGAGACAGACAGAATTACTTTCGCATTTATAATGTTACTAGCTGTTGCCTGCGACTTCGTCCGCGCGGACTTCGTTTACTCCGCACTGCTCCTCCCCTGTAGGTTATAGCATGATAATATGTAGATAATATGTTGATCCGACCTGCTAGTAATTCATGCAAAATTTGAAGTAAATCCATGCGGTACTTTTTGAGTTTACCCCGGACATACATACAGACAAACAGACAAAAATTCTAAAAACTATATTTTTGGCTTCGATATCGATTGTAGATCACGCCCTGAGTATTCTTTTAAAAAAATATTCAATGTACAGTTTTGACTTTCCCACGATTTTATTATATGTATAGATAGATTATGGATTACGTTATGAAAGAGAGAGTGTGACTATGAGTAGTCACATTGTTAGTGCCCTATTTAGCTTTTGTTCGCCTTTAACGACCAGCAGCAGCAGCAGCCAAGCAAATTTCTTTTTTTCAAAAAGGTCTCAGACCGACACGAAGAAACATATGAAATGTTGGCCCTCCCAGAGCGGACCAATGACCTGGCGAACAGCGAGAACAGGCAGTCAGACATACATAATTATAGGTTGCCAGTCTAGTTTGGAGTATCGTGTAGGTCACTTATGACCGGGGGTCAAGTACGGGCGGATAGTAATCGGGTGGGGTGAACAGGTTATGGGGAAATAAAATGGGATATATTTTCACATCGGATTTCTCAAGGTTTTGGTCTACCACCACTTTAAAAATAGAAAATCTACCATTCTTCTAGGCAGTCCGTAAAAGGCGATTAACAAAAACTAAACATACGTTACTGTGGAGGCTTCTTCCACTTCGGGCGGTTTACTCTGCTTTGTTGCGGTTTCTTAATGTATCGGTGTTAGCAGTGGCGTAACTATACCATCTGGGGCACGTGGCAAATTCTTTTGATGGGGCCCTAACAATAAAAATCGTTACGTTGTACTTAGTTTTATTTTAATAAACTTAGATATTTTCAGCGTAGTCAATTACACGTACAGTGTAAAAAAATATTTTTGAGCTCGCGGCCTTTTGGGCCGGGGCCCTCTTGGGACGGGGGCTTGTAAGATTTTGCCAGCCCTGCCACCCTATTGTTACACCACTGGGTGTTAGGATCTTCTATTTATTATCCATATTATAAAAGCGAAAGTAACTCTGTCTGTCTGTCTCTTCTTCACGCCTAAACCGATTTGGATGAAATTTTGTACTAAGATAATTTGAGACCCGAGAAAGGACATAGGATAGTTTTTACCCCGGAAATCCCACGGGAACGAGAATTATGCGGGTAAAACTCTAGGACTTTTATTTAAGAAAATTGTCCCCGCTAACGAAAATGGCTCGCTTCTGTAAGAAATAATAACTGCCAAAGAGGTGGTGGTAGTGTAACTTGAGTATTAGGTGGTAAACAAACACACACTTATACCTGCTGAAATAGCGTCAATGCTTATTTATCACTGATGTGTTCCAGTTTGTAGATTAAGGTAGTTGGTAAATTAATGTACGTGGAATTAACATTCCACCACCCGGATAACAACGCACCATTAACACCTTTGGTGTGTAAAGGCGATGGTAATCTCTTTACTTTTATACGGAAAACCATTTGACATAAAAAGGTGGTGGTGTGAAACTTAAGATAGACGGAACTGAATTCTGACTCGTAGTGACCTTGACAGTTTTGATCCATTGTTCGCACTCTTCAATCCGGTGTCAGGAAGTAACGCAATGTTCTTCAAAATGGACTCAGACCAATATGTAGGAGTATATCTGCTACTTAATTTTATTAACCATAAAATAACTTGAACTATAAAATGTGTTCTTACAGTAATCATGAAATCATAAAGTCTACTCATTATTTTTTTAATCTTTAACAATATTTTATATTACAACACTTGTACTGTTTCACTATAAATTACTATATTATTATATTATCCACGCGGGTTCGCTTCTAAATAACCTGGTGATGCTTATACAAGTAACAGTACAGTTGTTTTAATACAAAATATTGAATTGGTACTTACGTTACGTCTTATTTTCTCTTATTAAGCTATTTTCTGTATACAATAGTATTAAATAAATGAATCTGAAAAATAGTATTAAATGAATGAAGCCGCGCCATCTATTGACCAATTGTGTGACATAATAAAATAAGACTATCCGGGTAATATTCAAAAGTGGGTCACCCAATTAGTGCAGGCGTACTCTACCGCGAGCGTGGGAACTTGTCTTTGCGATATGCGTCCGCGCATCATTTGATCTCGCCTGTAATTACACCGGTTTGTTTGGACATGATTAACTGCTTCAACGTAGCATGCTGGCTTTTGTTTGCGGGTTTGTTTGTGTATATTCATTCTTTCGACTACTTTGGTTTAATAACCTGTATTGTCTTGTCTTAAACTGTCTTCCAGTCAGGCATTTCGTTAAAGGCAAACAATTTGGCGAAGAGTCACTGCCATTATTAATTGGTAGAGTTCTGTAAAGTTTCACCCGGGTCTAGGACCAACAACTTATTTATTCCTGTTTCCTATCATTATAGCCTAAGTGCTTGCCACTGTCTGTGTTTGTCTCATTCCCTTTTGAAAAAAAGATCATTCGTCATCTGTCCCTACGATCGTAACTGGTAGGAACACGTATATGGTAGAGTTCTGCAATATCTAGTCTATGTTCAATACCACCGCTTTACAATAGATAAATGCGTATCATTGTCGTGTTCCATTTTCGAGGGTAAGGTAGGCAATAAAATTATACATACTCACCACTCGGATAGCAACGCACAATTAGCATCTTTAGTGACTATATGCGATGGTTATCTTTTTCCATCAAGAAAGCAATCTTATTTGCTATCCTTCAATATAAAAATTTTAATTAAGATCATAAGGTACCCGATAAATTATGCTATGGGAGATTTGAGCTCGCCATAGGAATTGCAACATATCCGCCTCTATCAATGGAGCCAATTATAGCCCGTTTATTATCCTTTGATATAAAAAAAAATACGTGTGTTGATCCAGGCAATTTAAAAGACTTTCTGCCTATCTGACAGGCAGTTTGTAATAAGCAACCGCAGCCACGTGGGAAATCGTGAATATGCCTGTTGTATATTTTATGCAATAAAGAGCTTAAATAATTAAATATGATACTACTGCGTGTCTCAGCTTTTACGTATATTATTTTTCAATTGTGCTGTTGTATTCACAGCGAGACGTAAATTGTGGTGAACGAGAAAAAGCATATTTTATGTTTTTGGACTCTTGTTTAATCACATAACAGAAATCGCGTGAGAAAGTGTACGAGAGTTGAAAATTAAATGATCTGAGTGATGCACATAAGATTACCGGCTATCTTACCTTTCAAATTAAAACATTGACGCTATTACTACAAGAATATTAGACCGGGATCCCAGGAACAAACTAATTTTTTATAATAACATGCTGAATTTTTGTAAACAGCTTCGCTTTGACGAGATCTTTTCTAATTTCGAAAAATCTCGAATCAGATAACTAATATAGATAAAAAAGAAAACTTTAGAGTGTTGGACTAAGAAAAGTTTCTACTTTACATGTAGAACGATGTTACTCTTGAACAACAATAATAATTAACAAGCTGTTGTGAGAAAATTAGGTTGTTATTAAATTGATTAATAACAATTTCAACGTCTCATAATTCCGAAACTTTAGAGTGTAGGACTCGCCATAAAAACCATCGAATGTGTAGGACAAATGTTTCGTCGTGTTTTTCATAATATAATCAAGCGATTAAAGTCAAAAAATAATTATTATTATTAATACATATTTTCCTTCACCGAATCAAAAGCCCCATAAGTTTATTATCTACCCAATTTGAGATTTTTCGAAGATAGAAAAGATAGTTGTCTCGTCAAAACGAAGCTGTTCACAAAAATTCAGCTTATTATTAATCAAAGAAAGTTTGTTCCTGGGATCCCGGTCTATATTCAAATATCAAATTCTTTGATTCTTTACCTATCCAGTGGTACAATTAGATTTTCCATGTTGGTGATAGTTATGTAGCTATAATACCAAACTGTATCCCCCAATTTTGTTATCATCCGTTTTTTGTACTGTCCCCTCTATGTAGGCAATTTTAAAGACGTATTCACGTCAATAAATAAATAATTATAACTGGACAAACTACACGAATTGATCTAACCCAAAAGTAAGTAAAAATAGTAGGGATAAATTTTGAGATACTGTAAGAAAATAGCTATTAAAGTTATCAATAAAAATAAATAAATAAAATTATACAACTACTAGAAAGTATAAATAGTAGAAAGAAAAACAAAAAGAAAGATTGTTTATGTAATATTAATAGGATAAACTATAATAAGGAAAAACTGTATTAGAATATTAAAATTGTTAGAAATAAAACCATGTACTAAATATAAGACAAACAAAATCTCTGATTACGTCAGAGGGACGATTGTAATAAATATTGTTTAAATTGACAATATACTCCGCCAGGGGCGGATTTACCCTCCTGGGGAAAGCTAAAAAAAAAACCAAAGTAATCAATTTAACAGGCAATGATGCCCGAGCGAGACATTGTAAAGCTCTACCATCCTAAACACGACAGTAGTACTTGACCCCTCGTTTGTTTTTACAAAATTTCTAGGACGAAATCAGATGGTCCATCCTTCAAAGGGAGTCAAGACCGGCAGGACGGTTTTGTATGCAATGTTGTTAGATTAATTGATTTTTTAATTTATCGCATCTGACCTCACGGTCCGGTGTCGGTGTTGACCAGATGATGTACTGGGTTCGCTGCCGGGGCGCACAATTAAAATATATTTCTTTAAGTTTTCTGATAAAAATAACGTTTGATGGGATTAGATAAGTGCCCAGTTGGCGATAGGCTTGCCGCCTATCATATTGTGGGACAGATTATCTTCGGCTAATCGTGGGTGCACTTTTTTATATCATAAGACAGCAAACAAGCAGATGGGTCTCCTGATGCAAAGAGTCAACCATCGCCTATAGACACCAAAGATGTTAATGGTGCGATGCTATCTTGTGGCGAGGTCTAATGCCACATGCATAAGTTTACCGGCTACCTTACCCTCCAAACCGGAACGCGACAGCGACAAGCACTGACGCTATTGCGGCAAGAATAGGTGAAGCGGTGGTACCAGACCCGGTCGAGACAATGCAGAACTCTACCACCTAGAAGCCACGGTGTTAGTGACTCGAGTAGCCAATCGGTCGCCTTTTACGACCAGCCTGACCAGCCGCCAGACCAGCCGCCTTTTACGGCAGAACGGCAGTTGGTCTATTCTTCAAAGGAGCCCGGAACCAACACGAGGAAACCTCAGCCTATCTCTTCCGGTATATGGGCGTGAAGATACTTTTCTGTTATTCTATATAAGTATTATTAGTCGTTGATCTCCACAGTAAAAATTATATGACGTTTCAGCCATTGCAGCTGACAGGCTGACACATAAGCATCTGATACTTTTCAGACCAGATCAGACGAGATAACGGGTTTATCCTGGAGCCAAGCTACATTACATTATCCCATACGTAGTTGCATACCTTTTAAATTGTATATTAGACTCTCATTCCCCGCATTCCAAAATAAAACCGTAATGATGTTTCATACAGGACCTCACATTATGCAGGATATTAACGATTCAAATACATAGCCCAAAGATTATTTTGTATTTATAGACCTTCAATATGTAATAGATAAAAATGGTTACGGTAGGTTATTCTTAGCATCATGGACTATTTGTAGAACTAGCTGACCCGGCAAACATTGTTTTACCATACATTTTATTATACACTAGCGACCTGCCCGCAGTTTCACCCGCGTAGCTTTTGTTCCTGTGGGAATATCGGAAAGGTTTATATATTAAAACCTTCCTCATGAATCAATCTATCTTTTAAAGAAAACCGCATCAAAATCCGTTGCGTAGTTTTAAAGATTTAAGCATACATAGGGACATAGGGACATAGGGACAGACAGAAAAAGCGACTTTGTTTGATACTAGGTAGTGATATAAACCTTTCTCTTGAATCACTCTATCTTTAAAAAAAAACAAAATCTGTTGCGTAGTTTTAAAGATCAAAACATACATCGGAAAGCAATATTGTTTTATACTATATAGTGATGTACGATTTCGTAGTATTTTGATTTATCTCGTAAAGTTTAGCCAACCTTTGCAATGTAAGCGCACAAAAACATATTTTTTATAGAACAGGGGGCAAAAGGGCAGAAGGCTCACTTGATGGTAAGTGATCACCACCATCCATGAATAGTTGCAACAACGGAGGTCATACTAGTACGTTGCCATTGAATAAGTTATTTTATTGAAGTCTTCTAAATCGTATCGATTCGGAAACAGATCAGCTGGCAATTGGTTCCACAAGCAGTGATTTCCCCGTGTTGGTTTCGGGCTGCTTTTAAGAATAGACCTACTCCCGTTCTGCCAGGCAGTCGTAAAAGGCGACCGACTGGCTACACGAGTCACTACCATCGTAGCTACTAGGTGGTAGAGTTCTGCATTGTCTGGCCCGGGTCTGGTACCACCGCCATGCCTATTCCTGTCGCAATAGCTTTAGTGCTTGTCGCTGTCGTGTTCCGGTTTGGAGGGTAAGGTAGTCGGTAAACTTATGCTCGTGGCATTAGACTTCGCCACAAGATAGTAACGCACCATTAACACATTTGGTGTCTATAGGCGATGGTTGACTCTTTCCATCAGGAAACCCATCTGATTGTTTGCTATTTTATAACATAAAAAAAACAAAGTAGTCGTGCGAGGCAAAAAATGCTTTGAAAATCGCACCGTTATGGACTTCCAGTAATCAAGATGATCACAATGAAATTTCAAATTTTGCCTTGATGTCTGATGATTGAATTCGGCGGGCGGAATATAGCCGATTTACTATTCAGAAAACACTCCCTGATATTAAGCGATAAACGATGCATAGAAAACTAATATCTCTTCGCAATGCGAAAGGATCAAGCCGATGAGAAAGAACCCGGCTACTGACAATTCGAGTCGCTTTGTACTGCATGCCGTCGTCATTAGAAAGGAGCTGGTATTGCGGAGACCCTGCCCAAAGATAAGAGCAGCACCCCATGTGAGGCCGAATTTGTAACTTCTAGAGTCGCAAACGATCGGCTGGCGTGTAATACTGTTTCGCCCTATTCAGAACACCAAGCTTTTTAGACGCCAGCTTAGCTCTAGCCTCTAAATAACCGCGGAACTGAACGTTACTAGACAATATGTCAACAATAACAACAACAACAAAGAATTCTAACGATAGCTAAGGCAGGTAACGGAGTACTATTTAGCGGTATAGCTAATTCTTTTTAATTTAAATCAGGCATATTTCAAATGAGGAAACAGTCTAAGTTACATCAAAATTGTTTTAGTAAGTTTTAAGATATTTGAAAGCGGTATAATTTTTTAAATCACTATTATTATTCTCCACTTATGAATATGTTTTCTAACTTCCCCCTACGTATGTAGATAATAAAGTTACTGATTTCGCCCCGGTTTTCGAAAATCCAGTTTTCACCAGATCTCTACGTTATGAAGTCCTAGGAACCTTTTCTGGCTATTTTGACGTTGACATCAGTATGTCTATATGTATGTTTGTGTATGTGTATGTAAACATCTCATTACTTTTGAAGGGCTTGACCGATCGAAACACGGTTGTTAGCATTCAATTGGGTTCTGCTTGACTTAGACGTTCCTAGAATCTGAATTGTTTCAGCCCAGGAGATTTTGAGAAATTTTGAAAAACCTCAAAAAATTCAGTGAAACATTATTTTTTAAATAACTTTTAGATTCTTAGAAAAACTGCGTAATTTGAATCGTAAATTGCATCAAAATCGGTTTACCCGTTCGGGGTTATCGTTGACGAAAATTTTTGAAAAAAATGTTTTGTCTTCATAATTTCGCAATTTTTAGACAATCATTTTTTGATCTCCTACAATATTTTAGTACCTAGAAAAATTACCTACGTCAATTGCTGTTTAAAAATTAATATCGAATCAAATTTTCAAAAGTCACATCATTTCAATCAATCAGTTGTTATTTTCAATATCTCAAATACCATGAATCGGATTAAAGTTGGTTAATTCGTTCGGGATTTATTAATGACGAAAATTAAAAAAAGATTTTTGGACATTTTCGCTACAAAATCGACGGGTTAAAAATGATGATTTTTTTTAAACTATCTATTTTGTACCTAATAAAACAATTTAGAACTGAAAAATTGCGTTGAATGTCAATCAAAAGATCAAAATTTATAAAAAATACACAATTTTTTCAAAAATTAAAATACTCTAATTTTTACAAAATAGGTAAAGCGGTGGTACCATATACCCGGGCGAGACGATGCAGAACTCTATCACATAGTAGTCATGATGATAGTGACACGCAACTATAGCAAATCCTTCTCTTTTTACAGCCTGCCTGGCTAAACGTCAGTTAGTCTTCTAACGGCAGTGGTTCTTCAAAAAAAACCGGAATAACACATGGGAAAACCGTCCTTATGTCCTTGAATATATACAATATTTTACCGGTCAATCTGTTTAAATGTTATAATAATAAGTATATTTAATAAACACGCAGTATGCACACATACATAGAAAATTTAATGTTTACGTTCGTAACACTATGGCATCGCTCCTGAAGGAAGCAAAACCGATCTCGTGATTGAATGGGTTTAAATTATTTCATTTCACAATCTTACTATGATGTACCTCCTCTTATAACTACCTATAAAATATATTATATAATCCTCTGAGAGACAAAACTAAATAGGTACATTATACAAGTTTAACTTGAAAACTTATCTAATTATTTTATTGACTTTTTTTAAATTACTGTTATTTAATAAGCAATTGCTTAACCACTATGCACGCTATGACAATAAACTTAAAATTGTTTTTTTAATGGATCGGCATAATAAGTTTATCTACGCCCCAAGGTAGAAATTCTTTGTAGTGTTTCCCATAATCAAATTTAGAGCGTAGCAAATAGATTTACGCACGGTTGAAATGATTGAAAATTATATTTTTTATGTTAATTTTTAACAAAATATGGCCTGTTTAAAAAAGAAAAGTTTTTTTAAGTTAGTAAACGATCCATGATTGTCGATACAGAAAACAATAGCGTCGTCTGTATGCTTCTGCAGTCGTTTACGTTATAGGTATTTATTTGTAGGAATATGGTTAAAACATTTTGATAATAAATATATATTAACGAATATTCGGCTATTTTCTACCTATTTAGTCACTTTCTTTGGTGTTCGGTGTTCGGCTGAATATTACGAGCTATACGGCCGAATACCGGATACCTACCTTAATCATAAGAACGTCGCACATATTACTAAAAAAATACCAAGAAATATCACAATTGATATTTAAAAATTATGTACTATTGATATTTAAAAATTATGTAAATATTCTTTTGATAGCCAACTTCCCAAAATGGGGTATGTTCTAAACACTTTTTTTTATTTAGATACATCATGACATTTATTAGGCAGAGTTTTATGAAGACTCGCTCGGGTTCGTGCCTCCGCCGCCTCGTACTATTTACGTAGTATGATATCGTCTTACCTATTCCTGCCAACTGTTACCTCATAATTAGTAAATGTAGTATTCTAGCTTAAAGAAATGGTGTAGCTAATAACCTTACCTATGAAGCTTTAGCTCTTCTAATTGCTATTCTTTGCTATATTTTTTTAAAGGAGTGATATCTGTTTTAAAGAAAAATAAATTGGTTACAAAGGTGAGAATAAAATAAGCTGGTAAAAGTTTATACAAATCTAAACACGACCTTCGGCAGAATATTATTATTCCTTATCACGAATTATTAAACTCAAAGAAAATTCTTTGAAATTTAGGAATATTTTTTTCGTGACAACGCACGGGAAAATTAATGGACGGATCGAGAAGATCGAGTCTACGAGCAGCTTGTAAGATCGAGTAAAAGATTCAGCATTGTTATACCTAATTATTATAACACATCAGTAGATGCGTATGTATATGAAACACTTTTAGAAAATTAATTAAAAAATGTAAAATTAAACGAATCCTCGTTTCTGTTACTTTAAAATAGACTGGAAAGTTTTCAATTAAGCAGATACTTCATTTTTAATTTAAAGCATATTAACAGAATGTCACCGTGTAATTATGAATTTTCCATAAAGAGTTGTTATTAAATTAAATAAAACTGTTACACTACAATGTAAACCTTTCACATTTACCGTTATACTAAATACCTACGTTCCATACCACGGATTAAACTGGATACGCCTGTCAAGGCAATTTCTTAGGTTCGCAACGTTACTCATATTTATACAAAGAAATACAGAGTTATAATACTTATCGATGAAATAAAATCACTCCAGCAGGCTTAGGATAAGCAACACGATAAAATTTTATCGACCTCGTTTTCTCGACTATTGTGTCACTTTCTCGATTCGCTAACGCATTTGTCACTTGATTCGACATGATACTTCAAAGGAAGAGAAAATGATCAATTTTACTCGACGGTAGTTATTTTCTCTATCGATCGAAACGTCTTGCTGTCATTTTATCGATTTGTCATTTGACACTTCGTTAAAATTTGGTTAAAATGTTGATAACCTTATCCACTATTTCATATTATTATACTTTAATTATACAATAATTACAAAACTTTTTGATTTCTATTCATTTTATTAAATATAGATTTCGGTCCAGTGTTGGCAGTAGTATGTATGGCAGGCAGGCAGGCAGGCAGACAGTATGGCATATATGTATTTAATAGTGGTGGCAGTTCCATATTATACCTATTATGTGCTAAATATCTACGGTTAACGGCAAGCCTGCAAAGTACAAAGAAGGCACATAGGAAATTTGTGTGATCTTTTTACACAACGGACGGAGCATTCCAATCACTAGAGCGCTTCAATAAACCCAATAACCATGGCTCTCTAAATAATATAGACCCTTGTGAATTTTGAGGTTTAGAGCCACACACCGATCAAGGCATGCCTCTTTAGTTAAAGGTAAGTGAACATAAGAGACTTGTAATTCAGTTTCTAGTAGATATGACAGCCATCCAACTTCATTAACTGTAATAACAGAATATCTTTGTAGTAAATACTAATTTGACTTAGGTGAACTCAATAAAGTTATATTTTTTCAAAAGTTATCTGTAGTTTTTCGAGTTTCTTTTTTAAACAGTTAATATGTTACATATACATGTCAAGTGTATGTTAAATTTCAGCTGGATACAAGTAATAATCCTTTTCTTGGTGGTCAACTTTTCACAATACTTACAGCCACATACCAACAAACAACAACAATGCTTACATCATAGAATAATGATGCAAATGTGTTATTCCTCTAAGGCTTGCATTGATTATGTATTTAAGGAGTTTTTACTACCCATTCAAGTTATATTTAGTCAAAAAAAGTATTTGTTTTAATCAGTTGTTTTCAGACCAAGTTCCATGTATGATTAACATACTACTATGATGTATTATTTTCTGTAATATTCATAACTTAAAATATCCAATATGACACATGTAGTTCTCAATTACCTAGGTACCTACATGTGTAAACATTATTATTTTATATTTGTCTACATTTAAAGATAATTTACCATACAGAAAGGCAGTCAGTTCTTGTTATTATTATTTATTACAATAATATATGTCAATAAAAAATATAATTATTACTTGCAGATAAGACTTCAACTGCAGAATTTTTAATATTACTGACAAATATCCTAGAAGAACAAATGATGCCCTCATATGGCATAATTGAAATGGATGAAATGCGAAGACTACATAATAGAAGAATATTGACGGATCCTATATATACCTACTGGTGCAACTTGCAAAACAACGGAAACCATTTTCTTGCCTCAAAAGCCTTAAAATTACCTTATATTTGTCTTAATGTAATAAAGTATTTGAAAATTTGTACAAATTTTCAAATACTTCTATTGATTTATGTCAAAACTAGCTGTTGCCCGTGACTTTGTTCACGCAGACTTTGTTTACTCCGCACAGCTCCTCCCCCGTAGGTGATAACGTGATAATATATAGCCTATATGTTGACCCGACCTGTTAGTAATATTCATGCAAAATTTGAAGTAAATCCATGCAGTACTTTTTGAGTTTACCCCGGACATACATTGACTTTCCTACGATTTTATTATATGAAGGTATAGATTACAAGCTACAGAACATTTAATCCGGCCTCCAGTAAAGTTGTGTCATTGCACTTGCACAAGTATACGTAGGACCCTTCGATATGATAATTACAAGTATTTTCTTTTAGAAGTGTTAACTTTGTTACTTTTGTTGTTGTTTTTTAATCGAAGTGATTTTGGTAGTAACAATACTTAGTGGATTATTGGTATAATAAAATACTTTAGTGTTGTATAAGATTTATTTAAAAAATATATATACTCTAGGCAAACCTTCTATCTAAGTATTAAATAATTTTATATAATAAAAATGAAACTTATAGTCATCAATGGCTAATTTTAAGTATAAGTTTAATGACACACTATTCATAGTATTTAATGTTTTAATGCCAAACATAGATTTTACTATATGGAAAAGTCTTGAGAAATAATTTTTATTTTCTTTAATAAAGTTACAAAATGAATAAATCACACAAAATACAAAATGAATAATTATAAAAAGTGTGTAATATGAAGCAGTCTTGTAAAGAAAATTAAATTTTGTTTTAAAAAATATACAAACACATCTACTTTACTAAACTAACAATTTTTATTAATGTTTGTACTTCTCAGAATAGATAAATAATTTTCACAATTTATCACCTTATGACTTAAATTTATTAACATGTATCTTTAAATTTTCACTAATGTAACAAACTTATAGAAGATTACACGCACTATATTAAAGCTATTATATTTTAAATTTAAATGTTTTCTACAATTTAAATATCTCTTGTTATCTCGCATATAATTAATCAGTAATGAAAATTTAATATCAAAAATTAGTTTACTATATAGTATGAGTAGTATGGAATTTCACTTGAAAATAAAAAATCAACAAGTAAAATATTTTTTCCTAAGGTAACATTAACTTTCTATTAATTTAAATTTTAAAAATTACACATATTAGGTACATTAAGACTATCATGTTATAAACTTAATTGTTTTCTACAAATTAAAATTTATTTTTCAATCTTGCACAACCATTAAAAACAGCAAGAAAAATATAATATTCAGCATTAACTTATAAATCTTCTTAATCAACAATTTCAAAAAATGTAATAAATAGAAAGGCTTCTTTATTCTATTTCCATTACTCGCTGTTTAGTCAACCTGTAAACAAATATATCTTATCAAAATGTTGTTATATATGTTTACTTAATATATTTTTTTGTCAGTTAACTCAGGACTTATGACTCCAGTCTTGCATGTTGCATCTTGTGTAGTGTTATATAGATTTGCATTGTAAATTATATAATGGGGTCGAAAAAACAATTGGTTACATTTATAAAAGGGAGTGAAAGAAGCCTACACTATTCTCCAGAGAAAGCTTCTCATATTATTCAGGATTTTTTTACAAGAATCAAGTTTTTGATATAATCTTGAATTTATGATATTAATTTTGTAAAAAACCACAACTTTTACAATGAAAGAAATATATTAAAATATGTTTAAAATTTGATTCTTTCAGTCTACCTTGTTAGATGATTTGTCATGGAGATATGTATGTAAATAAATACTTACACAGTGTTCCATTGTTTTCCTTTCTTCCTCTAGAAACTATAATGTATGAAGTATTTGTAGAATAGGGGAAGGTGGGGCAGCTTCATACAGTTTTTATATTTCGTCTTATAGAATTCGCTCTGATATCAATATTTATATCGATGTATTAAAATTAATAGTCTCACTATCTGACTTTAAATTAAAATCAAGAAATTTGTATAAATACACACGTACGACTTTTTATATCAATTTTAAAAAATAATGGTAAATGTATGAATGTACCCCACAAGCGGGGCACCTTCATACGGACTATAGGGCAGATTCATACATGCAAAAAAACTCCAGTTATACATGAAATATTTATTTATTAATCAAAATCAAAGTATCAGTGTCAAAATAAAGGGCACAACGTTTTCATGAACATATAGAAAGAGATATCTGTAGTTACATTAATATTTGTAGCTTTTCTTTTTATGGCACCAAGAGAATTAAATTAACCTATCAGTCTTTCTGATCAGTCCCATAATTATTTAAATATCTAAGGCCTATTCTTACTATTTATTTAGTACTACTATTAATAATCATTAATTTCAAAAATATCACAATAAAATCGTGACCAGCTCTCCTCTTTCGGCAGAAACTATTTGACCAACTTGTTTTTGACTCTGCAACAAAAATTTTGGGTGTGCTCAGAACAGTAGATACCAAATTCGTCGTAGTTGAAAATCCAATCGGCTGTAAAATTGTATATGCGGGTATATATTCTCCAGGTTCTGAAAGAAATCATTCACTGCAGTTTTGTTGAAACCGAATTATCTGGCAGCACTTGTATTTTCCGGTTTATGCAAACTTAGATTTTTCTGGCGTTTTCGGAAACTTACTAACCAGTCTGTTCCCGCCATCTTATTATTATTCCTACTTGCAGGGTATTTAATCTCATTGGCCTTAGCAAAATCATATGCAAGTCTTTTAACTTGGACACATAACAGCCCATAGTGCATCTTAGAACCCTCTAAGATATATATATATTCAAAATATCCTCCTCTGTTCTTGTAAAAACTTGCTGCGATGCAAATTTAGATTCAAATACATGAATTTCAGTACCGAGACCTTGTGTATTACGTATTTTTTTGATTCGGCTTTGTAATTCTTATGCATTAGCTCCATACTTGGCTGCTGATTTTCGAAAAGAAAGTTTGCTTGCTAAAACTTCATCGATAGCTTTTATCATAGCCTGTTCGTCCACCTCTCCACTCCTAGTTCCCTTTTTCTTGTAATTTCTGACAATTATCGTTCTGCAAAACAAAATTATGACATCGCTTAAATTTCACTAAATAAAATAATAAAATGGGGCACATTCATACAGTATGAATGTGCCCCATACACTACTGTATGAACCTTCCCCATCACAAAAAAATTAAATCAAAATAATGCCAGAAAAAAACCAACCATATATAGAATTATTCACATATCAGTCCACAAAAGTGACCCTATTATCTTTTAAATAAAATAGAACTGGATAATCTAGACAGCAGCTGTTATTAAAAAAAGACGTTAAAATTGAGGCTATAAAATTACTTACGCCCAGCCGAATCACGTTCCGTGTCACACCAACGCGCTTTTCACGCGGACTGCTGTCAAACTCCGTCAGCGACTATACACGTAGGTAAGCTACGCATACACGCATAAGTCATCCCGTTGATGTGCGCCTAACATCAGATATATCTAGTGTATGATAGTGTCCCTTGTACGAATCTGCCCCACTTTCCCCTATATGGTGTTATATTATGCTTTCCCAATATTAAAGACTAATCTTTGGTGCTACAAGTCTAGTCCATGAATCCACCTTGGTGACAAAGTTAATTTATGCTTATTACTTCTTATCCTGAAAAGAAAATCATAATTATTTTTAATAACCTATATAGGCTTTTAAAAAATATAAGTATAAAGAAGTACACTACTTACGTTTTATTTTGTGTTCCCATTTCACATACCTAACACAATTTAATTTTGTACTAGAATCGGAAGAATGATGATGATTTTAGGGATGTGAGAACCAAACAGTATAAATCAATAATTCCTTGTACGTAATGGTTAGATAATTAATTATTTATAATTAATTACAAAGTACAAATTAGTTAAAGTACAATACTTTTTAACGTAATGTAAATAAACTTTTAATTTTTCGAATAGAGAAAACAATTCTACGAATTCTTGTGCTACTCAGTGTTACCAACTCTATTCAAAATTACAACTACTTACAAGGTTTTCTATAAAATTCAGTAGAAAACTAAATGTAAAATAAAAGGTTAACTTAAAGCTGGTGCTTATTTTGTATTATTTAATGTTACTATTAATAACATATACTCAGGAAAAATAATACATAAAAACATATTATAATAATCAAAATATTAATTAATCAATCAAAAATAACAAAAAAATCGAGTGTAGCTCACACTCGTTTTTTCGTTAGAAGTAAATGTAAGAAGACAAAATAAAATAAAATTTATATACTCTTTGAGTAAGTCTTTGAATCAAAGAGAGATAAACTGAAAAGTCGAAGAAAAATGTTTTTTGTTCTTGAGATGTAAATCACAGACCGTGGTCCCACAAACTAACTTTTTTTTATTAACAACAAGCTGAATATTTGTGAAAAGCTTCATTTTGTCAAGACAACCGTCTTTTCTATTTTCGAAAAATCTCGAATCGGGTAACTAATAAGGTTAATGCTGCGAAGATATTGGGTTCGGTAAATAATAAATATTTATTAATAACAATAATTATTTTTCGACTTTAATCGCTTGATTATATTATGAAAACTACGATGAAACTTTTGTCCTACATATTTGATGATTTTTCTGACAATCCCACTTATGAGATTTTTAAATTGATATTAATCAATTTAAAAATAACCTAATTTTCTCACAACAGCTTGTTAATTATTATTGTAATTCAACGGTAACTTTGTCATACACGTAAAGTGGAAACTTTTCTTAATCTGACACTCTAAAGTTTCCCTATTTTATCTATCTTTATAGTTACCCGATTCGAGATTATTCAAAGATAGAAAATATGGTTGTCTCGTCAAAACGAAGCTGTTCACAAAAATTCAGTTTGTTCTTGGAGACCACGGTCTAACAGTAAGTCTTAGGTTGGATTGCTTGCATCTGGTTAATTTTTGGAGCTATTAATAGATAACATTATTTGTAACATAAAATACTGTGAATTGTATTCTGTTCTATCTTATTTTCTAGTTGGCATAATACTATACATTTATGTTTGTTTATCGTAATGCATTTTCTTGTCATTGTCAAATCACAACAATTCTATGGAAGTTTCTCATCAAAAAATTAATCAAAAATGTTGATTGATTAGTCTAAAAGAAGATGTTAATTTACTCAATAATGTTAGAATTATAATTGAAAGGAATAATTATAGTGGAAAAAAATAGCTTGTTAATAATAATTGTTACGCACTTTTACGCATAATTAGTTACGCAGTTATACACCCAGAAATAAATACACGCTGGCATCTTAATTGCCCTTTACATTAAAACATCTTATGAATCATAATTCATTGCTTCAGTTTTATAGAATAAAAAACTAGTTTTGATGGTCAAAACTAAAAAGAGAGAATAATTCAAAAACCTGTAAAATATCTTTAATTACAATTGTAAATAGGTACGGCTACACTAGGCTTTGGTTATATTTCCTTCGACTCTGACAAAGAAGAGAAATGATGACAGGAAGTTATAAATGTAAACAAAAGCTCATAATGATTAACACAAGTTAAATGCACCAAAGGTGTATCTTAAAAATCAGAATTAGTATAATATCTATGTCTTCTAGTGACAACATTTATTTCTCTATTCGAGTAAACTTTTTGTTTAATTTATCTCTGACGTTTTAAATGTTTATCGTGGCATGCTTAATAACGTCCATCGAGATATTAATAAATGTCAAGCAAACGTCACTTTCTCGATCGATATATATCTCGTGGTGCTTATCCTAAGCCTGCAGAGATATTCCTTAAGCCTTAGCTTTTTATTCGACACGATAAAATAGCACAATACGGCATATTTATATTTTTACGATATAATAAATCTACAAGCGTTTGGCATTTACATACATTTGCTCATATGAGCAGCTACGCATTTTGCGTCCAATACCATGTCTATTAGTATTTGTGTGGTGTGTGTTCTATACCTAAATATTGTCTTTTCTTGTTCTCAAATTGTTATATATTTTTGAAAATTTGTTTGAGTTGCATTTTTTTCAGACACTTGAGGATTTGATTATACACTATATCTTCATGCCAAATCCCGTACAGTGGGCTAGGCACTATCTACTGCTCTAAGCTATTTACTGATTCTGCACTTGCTTTTAATGCTGTTCACGATGCTAGTGACCAAGGGCGGATCTAGAGGGTTCATGGGGGTCATGACCCCCTCTAGACAGGGGCTAGGTATTTCGCTTCGTTTCGCCTAACAGTCAGTGAATGAGCAGATTTAAGATTTTACAATAAATTAAGTTCAATTTTTTTAACTGTAAATAAAATATTAATTTCTAAAAATCAGATATTTTAATGGCGTGTCAGCAAAATGAACTTTTATTGATATATTTTAATTAATGAATTTTATATTTAATACTTAGTATCCTATTCTTGACAAAGACAAATTTCAAAATACAAAAATCGTAAAAAATGTTCCAGACATTCTTGAGTTATGGTAATGATGTAACTAACACGATTTTGTTTTATATACCTATAGCACAGTATACTGGAAACTAACAGTAGTCAATCTACACACATGTGATATTCGATCAACGCACACATAGACACCTCTCACGGACGCGATATCTCGGAATGGTTCGGTACAGTTTGTTCCGCACCAGTCCGAGATATCACGTCCGTGAGAGGTGTCTATGTGTGCTATGATCGAATATTGCTTGTATGTAACATTGACTTCTGTTAGTTTCTAAGAATTCTATGCCTATAGGTATAGATGACGATAGAAAGACAGCACATAAATTAACAGCAGTCGGAATTTTTATTAATACATAGGCTGACCTTGTGGACACTACCTTTTCGCGAACTGAATCGAACCAAATCGAGACCGGAACGTGTATTGATATTTGGTTTCTGCCTAACCCGCTAGGGAAATAAGCGTAGGTAATAAAACTTGTTTACTACAAGTCAATGATTATCATTATAACTCTTACTAATTACTATTAGATATAAATTATATTACAATTACTATTATAAATTACGTAAATAGACATTTAAACTTTATGTCATCCTAGTACACGTCGATTTTATTTATTAGTTATATTTGATAATTTAAACGCATTAATAACTTGGTACTTGCTCTGTCTCTGTTCTATAGAATTCAAGCATGCAATTAGGCATATTAGGCATGGTAAAATAAGGACATTTTTAAGCCGTTTAAAAGTTATGAGATTGAGAGGTTCACACACACATTCATATTACATACTTAAAAAACAGGTAGAAGACTTTACATGCCACACAAATAGTAACAGATATGGTGTTGGGCGCAAAATGCGAAGTAGCCGCTCATATGAGCAAATGTATCAAACGCTTGTAGAAAAAAATATAGTTTATTGTAAAAAAATAGAAATATGCCATATACCTACCTACGCACAGTGTGTTAAGAACCTCGATTTTGTTTCACTTTGTTTTTATTCGAAAATACTATAGTCAATATCATTACAGACGTCAGAGTAAAACTCCCAATGCGATAAAGCTTTTAGTTTTTTTTAAAAACCGTTTCAAAGTCTGCCTATATCCGGGTATAAAAATTCACAAAATAATTTTTTGCTAAATACTATAAAATTGATATTGCTTATAACTACTTTATTTTTATATTTAGGCCAAAAAGTTATACGAACATATTTTTAGGCAAAGCTATTTGCTACAAATTTTGTTTTTACGAATTTTTTGTAGGACGTATAGTTTCCGAGATATCGTGAAAAAGGTGTTTGCACCCTTTTTCTAAGATGGCGGCCGGGGGACAAGGGCGGCAACCCTTAAAATTTGAAAGATAAAACAATATATAATATTTTATTCTTTTTAATCCGGATAGCAAATATTATTATTATCCGTATTTGAAAGTGTCAACCCTGAATAAAAATGTAAATGTCGTTTATCTTTTGAATTCCGAATTTTACTCTGACGTTTGTAATGATATTTACTATAGTATTTTTGAATAAAAACAAAGAGAAACAAAATCGAGATTCTTAACACACTGTGCTACGCCCTACCTACTGACCTACGCATCGAAGGTTCTCTGAGCAAATGCTCTTCTTGCGCACGAAGTATGTTTCTCGTATGAAGATGCGCTTTGCACCCCTCTTTTTGGATGAAGGGTTTAAGAGCGGCCTCCTCGTTCTAATTAGCTTTCCCAAGACGCTGGACTGCACCCTAGGTACTGGGCCCTCCGTTACAATAAAGCATAGAACCATGGGGGGAGACGTATCAAAAACCTAGCATAATTAAAGTTATTTTTCTAAAACGTTGCTAACTTTTAGACGATTAGGTATAATTATATATTCTGGTATATATACACCTACATACAGGCTAAAAATTATATCACTTAACAGTGTAGTTAAAAACACAATTCCTAATTAAACAAAATAAATATTAAATTATTGGATACTATTACCTAATAAACGAGTAGAGTTATATTTAGACTCTTCATTTATTGTGAATATTACTTAATTTCATAACATCTTAAAAGTTAAAATGCATTTAATAAAGGCTTAAAGTAATGGTGTAAGTACTTAAATATATATAATAAGAAAACCGTGGGAAGGCTTACAAACTTTTATACTTTATCCTTGTCTAACTTACACTATCAAATAAATATATCTCGCTCTTAAATTCGTGACCATACGATTTGGTATGAGAACGTAAAAGTAATTTGATCATTTTGTCTGATCTTGTGAGGAACGTATAATACCGGAATTTAATGAAGCTACGAATCTAGTTAGCATATTTCTATCGTTACTGCCCTATCTTTGTTGTTGAGTGCAATGGAGAAATTCTTGAATCTTTTTAATAAATTTTAGACAGCATTTTTATACTACATAGCAGAAAGCGGACCTCTTTGGGGAATTCGTAACGATTGATGATAAATTAACATCAAACATGCCAAGTTTTAAATCTTTTTAATGAATTTCATTCTTATAAATGAATATAAAATATCAAAGGACAAATAGTAACTATAATTATTTTTTGTTGACGTATTTGTGTGTCGGTTTCCAAAAACAATGAAAACTTAGATATTGAGATAAAAAAAAAATCCATCATTCGTGTTGTTGTAGAACTCTTTTAAAGAATAGGCTACCAGGCAGTTTGTTAAAGTCGAACAACTGGCTAAAGTTGTACTAACATCGTGACTACTCGGTGGTAGAGTTCTGCAGCGTATTATCAAGCTTTCTTCCATCAATTTTTGGTAATTAACATAGAACTTTTCCGACGATTGTATCTTTTTATCAAGGAAGCCATCTCTTTATATTCTATCTTATGACATAACAATATCACATACTAAAATCATCGTGACGAGCGCAGGCTAAGCGTAGAAAAACGTTTTCTATTTGTTGTCATGGAATTACGATTGTTACACTATACTATCCTTGCAAAGTAATTAGTTTTATAAAGTCAATAAAAAGTTACATTACATGCAGATTTTTATATAATATATTATATTTATACAATACATTAACATATGTTGACACTTTTTCAGATGGTTACTTAGGTAAACTTCCTAGTTTAATACCGCATTTAAATAACAGTTTAAAACTTAATTTTAAATGAATGGGTTATGTACTTAAATTGCAGCAAATAGAAAAAATTAGATTGTAAATTTAAATACGTAGGTTTCATTTTTAGAAAACGTTGTTTTAACCAAACAAATATCCAGGTGCTATCATAAAACAGCAAACCAGTGAATGGCTCTCCTAATGGAAAGAGTCAACCATTGTCTATGGACATTAAAGACGTTAATGATGCGTTACTAACATTGTGGCAGGGCCTTATTGCCACATCAATAAGTTTACCGGCTCCCTTACCCTCCAAACCGGAACACGATACTGACAAGCACTGACGCTTTTGCGGCGGGAATAGGTAAGGCGATGGTATCAGGACCGGGTGAGACAATGCAGAACGCTAACACCTAATAGTACCACCTCGGTAGTACCACTTTACACCGTTACCTATAAGCTAGTCGACTAAATTAAAAAAAAAAAATAGCTTGACGTTTAATATGTCTATATTTACCATATTAGGTAAATTTAGAAAACAAAAACTATTTTTTTAACATAATTTAAAACGCATAATATTCATATAATAAAAATTATGCGTTTTAAATTTTTTACCGCGAAAACACTCGGGACTGTCATATCGTCTAAATGACTTCACGCCGTGATGTTTCATGCATTACACACTGTGGTTTCTATATGTCAAAAACAATACGACGTTTTACCCTGGTGTGACGTAACACTTCCAGATTTGCGTTTACTATTATATTATTTAATGTCCATTTTTTCCGAAATTATATTCTAAAATACTACTTATCCTTATCTTTTATCATATCCATGTCATAGTTAATCATTAGATAATACAATACGTCTGATTCATTTTAGTAGCAACAAGTTTAATGTAGATTCAGATCAAAATCCTGCCAAATTAAGAGGATAAATTTACTTTAAAAATATACCCATAGTTAAGTTTGCCATTTAGCCCTAAGAGTTTTATGGTCAAGCATTGGTCAATAGGCATCGAGAAGTATGAATAGCTTATACACGGGTAACTAAATTTTGGTTATTTTTTATGGATTTGGACCCGCACGACTTGTGTATTTGCCACAGATGTTCTAACTAACGTAAACGTCTATGTTACCCACATACTACTTCAACTTCAACCATGTTTTGGAAAAAAAATACTTACATTTTTTATTATATTGAAGGATAGCTAGCAAGCTGATGGCTCCGATGGAAAGAGAAAACCATCGCCTATAGACTTCCGAAATGTTAAGAGTGTAACAGAGACGGAATCCCAAAGGCATACGTTTACCGGCTACCTTACCCTCCAAATCGAAACACGAGAGTGTCAGGCACCAAGGCTATTGCGGCAGAAATAGGTAAGGCGGTGGTACCATTATTAGACAAGCTCTGGTGCTATTACGGCAGGAATAGGAGGAGGTGGTAACCCGGGCGAAACAATGCAGATATCTACCATCTAGTAACCACGATAGTAGTGACTCGTATAGCCAATCGTTTACCTCTTACAAACGGCCTGGCAGAACAGAGAATGGTCTATTCTTCAAAGGGAGCCCGAACGAACACAGGAAACGAACATCATGAAGTATAAGATGAACATCACATATTTTTGTTCGCACTGACGCCATTATACTAGTCACTAGTAAGATGCCGTATTTAATAATAACGTTGATAGCTATTTAATGTCAGTCACCTTAATTTCAGAGGTTTCAACGCGTAAATAACGAAGTGGCGAAGCCTTTCGAGCATACAACTTAATATCTTTCCGGAATGACCACGGAAGGAACGTCATTCGATGCGCACGATTATTTGGTTAGTATACAGAAAAAGAGAACTAGTAACAATTTATATATCAATAACTTTTATTCAAAATAGGATACATTTGCATCACTTATTGAATGTCATATACATTTCAAAGATAAATTAATAGTAATATTATAAGGTAAATGATAATAGGTGGCAGCATTCCGAGTGAGATCAATCATGAACATAATTTTGTTTCACGGGATATTGCGACATCATTTGAATTTCTGCTCTAACTCAAATATGACTTGGATAAACAAAATGTAATAATGCATAATTTTGACTTCCTCTTATTTGCCTTGTTCCGTAAGTTATTACTTCTTCATGAAAAGAAAATCAATTGATAAGAATTTCGATTGTTGCAGCCGTGGTAAATACTTTTTGCATAAGAAATTTGCTTATTTTTTGAACGAAACATAAAGAAAAGAACATCTTCTAAGAACGGACTATCTACCTTTTTGCGATGCAGTTCTTAAACAGTCTACAATCGACCCAATACATCACTGCTTGTCTCTACCAAGTGATAGAATTCTGCTACGTATCGCAATGGTTTGCTAACCGCGTTAATATTTCCTAATCAATGTATTTTGATGATCCGTTTGAAGGTAAAGGTATTTATTAAACTTATACATTTGACACATGGATACATTTATTTCCTATGTGACATTTTTCTTTGTATCTTATTACGTAGCCATTATTTTTATCATATATAATTGTTAAATTAGTACTATGCGACGTGCCACATTTACTCTAATTTCTAAATCACCATTTAATTTGCTGGATTATAACACAGTAATTGCAACTAATTATTGGTTAGTCCCTCATAATGTAAACCGAATAGTGACCATTGGGATTACCGTACCGTAACGTAGCAGTACTACAATTAACCTCAGTTTACAACCAACAGGTTTTGTTAATACGTTAATATTCTTAATAGGTACTAAAATATAAATTCATGAATAATTAAAAATAAGGCTAGATAATCTCATATTCTTCGAAGACATTTTATCATCATAAATACGTAAATTTTCAGAATAGTTTCTTAGTAATAAAATATTTATTTCTCGTCTCGATAGCTAACGCTAAAGTGAAAGGAAAATTTTAATTTCTCAATTAGCGCAGACAACAAAGAAAATGTTCCACTAAAGACTTAATCAAAGCGCATGAAGAATTTCCATTTCCAATGTAAATATCAGAATTTAATGCTATTATCTTCGTGACTCACTCATATCTAATCCATCCAAGTAAAAAGGAGCAAGGTAGGTTAGTGCCGGTCTGTTGGCGCGAAAACCGGCAGTCTGACCGAGTTGAAGCCGTAGAGCGCATGCGTTGACCGTCCGCCATTTTTACCGCCGCGTCGTTGCTATGGTGATATGGTTTGTAATCAAATAAAATAAAGACAAAAATAACACAGATTACATACACAGTTTCATTAAGTGCTAGTGTTTTGACGTTGTTTGACTTTTGCTTGATATTATGGTGAGTAGTTAATCTGTTTTATTTTTTCCTTAAGTGCGTTTCAAGTTTAATGCGACACAATTTCCAGATGTGTCATTCTAGATTATTTTGATAAGTTGATTCGAAAAACATTTTAGTTTATTTTTAGATCTCTTTCACTAATTGTAAGATAACTTTATCCTTACCAAACAAATAGGTAATAAGTAAAAATATTCATGTATCATCAGACTCTTTTGTAGCTTCGTTTTTTTTATTATCTTATATCTACCTACCTACTTTCTAATTTTTTTCTGTTAGTTGTGATACCAACTATTGTGTTTCCTTCAGCTACGTTCATATTTTATGTAAATCCGTTTATCCATTAGTTTATAGAATCGACGGAACCTGACTTACTCATTACAGTTATAAAAAGTTTAGGAAAAATTAAGTAATTAAGTATTTGTGTTGTATCAATAAACCAGTAAACTAAAAATTTTCATCTGCGCTTAGACTCCAAAGATATGGTATAACTATAATTTTATTGTACAGTAGAGATTGTAGAGTCAATATTTTTTCGGATCACGTAATAAAAATCTTAATAAATAAAAATTTACCGTTCTGTATTTTTTTCCAACAATTTAAAAATCCATTTTTTTTTTAATTTTATTTACTTCCATTTAGTTAAGGGGTTGATTTAATTTTCCTCAAACTTCGCATTAATCCGGGCTAGAGTCGTTTAACGTTTTCAGTTAATTCTGGCTAAATACTTATTAGTCAAATATTTCCGGCCTTTTCCAGGCTTTTTGTAAATGAATGAATGAAAATTATCTTCTTTAACAGCCAAATATATTTAGCTGTTAAAGAAGACAATATCCGGCTTTTAGAGCAAAATGTCTGGCATGATTCAGCGTAGTCAAGCTTTTTTTAAAAGATGCTTACCCTACCTGGCCTTTTTTAAATAACGGACCTTTTATTAGGCGTTACCTTGCGGAAATTCATAATTGTCAGGTTAAATTGAATAAATTTGATATTGTCCGCGAGTAACCTCAATCAACGCAAATAGTTACTATGCGTTCCATCCGAGAATAGGATGGCGTTTGTTATCAACTTCATAATACAAGTGTGAAATTAGTAATGTCAGCAAAAAATATTTGTTCCAAAAATATTGCTGATTTATTGAAGAACAAATAACGTTTTAATAATATTATTTTCATCAATAAAAAATTAGTAAAAAAACATCAGTCAAGCTGTTCATCTATATATTATATTAAAAAATCGTGTTATTTACACCACTTATAAGTCAAAAACGATGGGACCAATTTTGTTGCGATTTTTGTGGGTTTGGGTTGTCTTTCTCCCGAATAGGCTAAAAAAGTGTTAAAATATAATATTCATCAACAAAAAAACGGTATAATATATCAGTCTAGCCGTTCATCTAATTATATGTATATATAAAAGTCATGTTAGTTATTTTACACCTTATTTTAATACACGGTAACATGATCTGATAGGAATCTAAATAAAATATATACCAATTAGAATGAAAATATATTTTTTTAAAGTATTTTTTTGCACACCTTACTCATCACTTATGAAGTTTTTGCAAAATGCGGAGCAATAGGCCCCGTTTTCACTTTGATTAGTGCGAGTGCGAGTGTTTAATGCAGGTGCATAATATTAAGCAAAAAATACGTGAAATTAGCTGTGGATCAGTGCGAGTGATTCGTAATCAGCGTAGTAAAAGTGAATAGATGCTGCCTACTTATCACTGGCACTGATCAACTGATGTCTTCACGTATTTTTAACTTTATACTAAGCACCTGCATTAAACACTCACACTCGTACTAATCAAAGTGAAAACGGGGCTTTAGGTATGTCATCCTGACAGTCCTATTCTCAGTTAGAACGCTTACGTTTCTCCTGAAGATGCTTCGGTTTCAAAGTGAAACGTGCGTTGAGAGCGTAAATTGTGTATTTACATACGTGCTGCCGACGTAGGTAAACGTGTGGTGGCTGTGAAAAGATATATTATGTACCGCTCGGTTCCTTTTTTTTTATCCGGATATTGGTGTGTTTTATCCATTTATTAAACCGGCCTTTTTCTTTTCGGTAGCATCACAGATAGAGGTCACAAAAACAGCGGAGAATAGAAAATTTTATTAATTTCACCTCTTAATAACAGACCAATCTTATTACCAGGTCGTATGAACACTAAATATTATGTTAACTACCTACTTTCAAGTATGTTATGTGGTAGAGCTCCGCAATCCCTGGCCTCACTTCGTGCCACCACCTTGGTGATGTGGGTTCCTGCCCCAATAACGTCAGTCTTTGTACCTACCTGAGTAAGCTAGAATGTATAGCGTTCCAATATGAAGGATTTAGTAGCCGGTATTCTCCTAGCCCGTGAGCTTCCGTCACAGCCATGCGCCTCTATGTTAGTGTCCTATAGTCAACGGGAATTCCATATCATAAAAATAAGAAACTAAACAGGTGGTTCCTTTAATTGTTAAAATAACAGTTAGGTACTCACGGACGTCTAAACGACAAGGATATCATTAATGGGTTTTCAGCTTCCCAAATTGTGAAGTTTATATCACTTATACTTTAAATATTTTATATATACCTATGTATATTAAGATAGCAAACAAGCAGATGTCTCTCTTGATGGAAAGTAAGAACCATCGCCTATAGACACCAAAGATGTTAACAGTGCATTGGTATCCTTGTATCTTATTGCCACATTCATAAGTTTATCGACTAACTTATGCTTCCAAACGGAACACGACAGTAACAAGCACTGACAATATTGCGGCAGAAATAAGTAAGGCGGTGGTACCAGAACCGGTAATGTAAAACTCTACCACCTAATAGTCACGATGCATCGTGGTAGATCTCGGCACCATCGCGATGGTAGCGACACGTATAGCTAAACGGTCGTCTTTTATGATCTGCCTAGCCATGGGCGTACCGAGGGGGGGAGCAGGAAGGGGCAGCTGCCCCCCCTGAAATGTGTTTACCTCTCTACAAACTAACTACTGTTGTAGATAAAAATGTAATAAGATAGAAATATAGACTTAAAATGTTACGCTTCCCCTGGCCCAGAACCTGGGTACGCCCATGTGCCTAGCAGAACGATAGTTGGTCTATTCTTCAAAGGAACTCGGATCATCCAATATTCTACAATGTACATAGAGGTTGTATAAGGAACAAGCCGAATGTATAGAATGGTATATAGGTATTTTGCACAAAAGTCATTACACTGATGTTCATTCATTTGAACGAAAGAAATTGCGCAGAAAGCAATAATGAGTGCGCAATGTTAATCATTATTATTTCTTTATTTACTCAATTTGACGCCAAACATTTCAAAATGGCCAATTTCACACAGATAAAAAAAACAATAAAAGTTTAACCTTTTTTGATATAGATATATCTAAAATTAACAAACAGATAGCTCTCCTGATGAAAAGAAAAACCATCGCCTATGGACACCAAAAATATTAATAGTACGTTTCTATTCATATGGCGGGTTGGTAATGCCACATGCATAAGTTTACCAGCTACTTTACCCTACAAACCGTAACACGACAGTATCAACTTACGCTATCGCGGCAGGAATAGGTAAGGCGGTGATACGCTAGAATCAGGCGACCCGTTGCAGAACTCTACCGCCTAGTAAAAACATCCAGATATCTTCACTACATGTGTGTGATCAACATTCTATCTCCGGGTCTATGTGAAAAAAGTTGTACGAATAGTACCGATGTATATGTAGGTACATTGGTACTATTCACATCATCATAGGATAATACATCGCTCATTTGAACGATTATTCTCTTCAGTGAAAGCAGAAACTGAGGCTACTAGCACAGAATACTTAGAGACTAACAGAATTCAATGTTACATACAAGTAATATTCAAGCATAGCACACATAGAGACCTCTCACGGACGTGATATCTCGGACTGGTGCGGAACAAACTGTCCCGAACCATTCCGAGATATCGCGTCCGTGAGAGGTGCATATATTGTGCGCATTCCTCAAATATTACTTGTATATAGATTAACTAATGTTAGTCTCCAGTATACTGTGCTACTAGGGTGAATTAATCTGCCTCGGTACTAGGGCTAAGACAATAAGAAGTATACTTATCAGTGATAATTGATAATCCATGAATAAATAAATAAAAATAAATCATCACTCTCATCACTATCACCTTTTCTTCCGAGATAAGCAGAGCGAACTGAAAGTCAATAGATGTTTCAGTTCACTACGATTCACTGATTAGTTGGTTCACCTATATGGCAAATCTTGTTTGTTCCCTTGTGTTCGTTCTTTAGCGACCCGATAACGACTATCACTGGCTTTTTATTATAACCGAGACTATACATGCTGCATCTGCTGCAACTGAGATATCGATTTCCGAAAGTGACCTCAAAAAAGTCCAAAATATGGACAGAATCCAACCCTAAGATCAAACTTGAGACCTTTTGATCTCAACCAAATAAATCTCGAGGAAGTGATAACCTATTAGTTACATATTACGTTATGTATAAATAAAGAAATTAATTTGGATATTACTCAACCAAATAAACATATCATACTCAACTAAAGCTTATTAACAAAAAAACCCTTTACAATATCGCTTACAAAATAAATAATAATGAGTATATGGAAATCGGATACTCAAATGCATACGATTATGAAACGGTAAACAAAGGGCCACTTCATCGATTCTAATTCTAGTGTTTACAATACTTTCTATTTCGCAATCAGGCTGATCTAATTGTGTTTGTAGGGCCGACACGTGACTTACATGTGGTACACTTACACATGATGTAGAACATTCCATTTAATGGGTTTTTAACTTACTATACAAAATTAAATGATGTTTGTTTGATACTTGGTGAAACTGTATTTCGATTATTTATATATATTGATACGTAGAGTAAAAACTTTGTACTTTTTTACAACAATCATGCGAATGGTTGTGTATGAAGTTTGGCACAATTTTGATTTTTAAAAGCAAAGAAACTACAGCAACCGACTTTCCATTTCCCATATCTCCGGAACCCTGCGTCAGATCTTCACCATATTAAAATAGAACCACCATTTAAAATAGAACCACCATATAAAAAACCCAAGATGCACAATTAGTATCTCAAAAACGTCCTCTCAAAATAAGCGCACAATTTAAGAATTGCGTCGGTTGCGACACTGTCAATTTTATTAATTTTACGTACATTGCTTTGTAAAAACAACTATAAATCTTGCGCATAAGTTTGGATATGCAAAAACATATATATGTTTTTGCTACTACCTTCATTCATAACTACTTTTGTGAAATTAGCGACAGTTTTGAGTGTCAGTTTTGTTTGGAACTGTGCATCTTGGGCATTTTATATCAATGGGGACCACACAAGAATTACACTTTCCCAAAGAGCATGGATGAGGAAAAGGAAATATTGATTTTTGATCAGGTGAACGAAGTCGCGAGTAACTGGCACCTGCTTTTATATTATAATGAGAAAACATTTGTAATCTTGTATGTTACGAATTAACTCAATAAACTCAAAAACTGCATGACCAATCTTAAAAATTCTGTTACCATTAGATTTTTCCCCGTGTTGGTCCCGGGCTCCTTTGAAGAATAGGCCAACTGCCGTTCTGCCAGACAGGTCGTAAAAGGCGACTGAGTGGCTATTTGCGTCACTACCATCGTGACTACTAGGTGGTAGAGTTCTGCATCGGCTCGACCGGGTCTGGTACCACCGCCTTACCTATTTCTGCCGCAATAGCGTCCGTATTGGTCACTGTCGTGTTCCGGTTTGGAGGGTAAGGTAGCCGGTAAACTTATGCATGTGGCATTAGACCTCGCCACAAGATAGCAACGCACCATTAACATCTTTTTTATCTATAGGCGATGGTTGACTCTTACCATCAGGAGACCCATCTGCTTATTCGCTATCTTATGATATAAAAAAAAGGAGTGATATAGGCTACTTTTTTACCCAACTCAGAAATAAGAAGAATGATTTTATAGCTCTGTATAAAATAACAGTCAGTGAATACAAATTATCACATAAAGTAGTTACAAATGACGTAGTTAAGTCGGAGAACAAGTCGTGCGCAGTTAACTGGTTTCAGTTCATCCTTGAACTTGGATCTGCCGTGGGCTATGGATTTTCGATTAACCGCAGCGTCACGTCGTTTTTATGTTTTCCTTTCCAAATTTAGATATAAATCTGTTAATACTTATTTCACACTTCATAAAGTCTGACGAAAGAAGGGGTACGATAAAGGCTGTATATTCACGTCATCTACACGCTGCCTCTACTTTCTTTGCAAGGGAGATAGGGTGGACAAAATATTATTAAACAAGTTGCTAATTATCTGGTTCCTCTTCTTTCGTAAGACTTTATTAGTTTTGAAATAAGTATTCGCGGATTAAAATCTAAATTTGGCGAGTAATACATAAAAACTACGTGACGATATAGATCCAATTATGTACCCCATTTTATGCTAATAAAAAAATATTATTATTACATATTATTATTATTATTTCCATCAAAAGAACCATCTACTTGTTTGCTATCCTACAAATAAAATAAAATAAAAATTTACTAATGATAAGTGAAAATGACGACTTCAGGAGTATTCCGGGCCACAGGTTTATAGTTGACCAGCTGTTACTTACTCATGACTTCGTTCGCTCTCCTTTTCTTTAGTATTATTTCCTTTTCTTCAGTCGAGTAAAAAGTAGCCTGTGTCATAGATAGCCTGTGTGATTTTTTGATGGTAAATTCTCGATGTAATATATCTACAAATGTATGACTTTTTGACAGTGATTGCTCATGTGCACGGCGACACGTTTCCTTTCCAATGGCGTGTCTATTAGAATTTATGTGGTCGGTCGTAGACCATATTATGCCTTGCGGCTTACAGTCAAGTGGCCAAACATGTCTCTACCATAATTGTAACACAATTGACTAATCACTTGTACTTTCATTTCACATCAAAACTTTATTTTTGTATATCACTCGACCGGTTTCACTTTTTAAGCATCTTCAGGATGTCTCTATCAAAATGACGACCATATGATGGAGCCCTGTAACGCCTTCTCCGAGTTCAGTACCACCGCTCACCTAGTGTCAGTGTCAGTGTCAGTGTGTGTGTGTGTGTGTGTGTGTGTATGTGTGTGTGTGTGTGTGCGTGTGTGTGGCGTGTTTTCACTGAAAAATTAAGAAAACAAGCCATTTTCACTTGCTAGCCGTGATAGTAATTCCTTTTCTTGTAGAAAATGCAAAACTTGTGAGTTATGGTTATTTTTAATTTTTATGCCACGTAATGTAAAGTTACCGCAGGTGCTTCGAGCCCGAGTAATGTGCTCGGACTCGTCGCGCCCGCGATACTCTCAAACCAGCAGTTTAAGTTGCACGGTATAATACATTGCTCATTTTGTGTATTTCTTTTAATATTACTGTTTTTAGAAAAAACACCGTGGAGTATTAGACTAAATCAAATTACCACCCAATTAGTAGTTACGATGTTAGTGACACGTTTTGGCATTCTCTAGCCTTTGACAAGATGCCTAGCACTAAGACAATTCATCTATTCTTCAAAAACAGCCACGAATTAATAAGGAGCCCATTTAAGCGATATTTTTTTAGAGTTCCGAGGTAAACTAGGAACCCATGTACTTTTACCCGTCCGGCTGCCGTCCGCCCGCCCTCTAGCCCAGAGATCCTTATTACTAGATAGCTGTAATTTGGCACGAATATACATGTTAAGCAGGCTGTAAACGCTCAAACAATTTGTCAAATTTTACGTGTTTGTCAAATTATTTGATAGTCTACGGTCATTTTTGACGTGTTTGTCAAGCAAACTACGTGATTGGCTGTATGTTTGAAAGATTTGATTGACAGCGTATTTGTCATATGTGTTTGAAGGTGTATAGTCATATTTGTCAAACAAACTCGCCATTTTGGCGCGACCGCCGCTGAGACATATTGTTAGTTGTTACACATCTGAGCGGCGGAGCGTCACATCACGGCGAAAACTGCTTTGAAAGTGAAGTCTTGTTTAACAAACTTGTTGGTACGTGTGCGCTGATGCTTGATAAAAACGTACAAACAAAACGTAAAGTTTGACAAACATGTTTGAACGTTTACAGTCTGCTTTAGTCACGGCAACAAAGTGGTCACATAGAATCTTGAATTTTTTTTATGGCAGCTTCTCTACTAGTAAAATGGGGATGTTAATTTTTTTCACGTGTACCGCATATTATGTGGGGTATCGTTGATTTTTTTTTTGAATATTATAGGTTTGTAAAAACAATTATTCGATAAAGGGACTTGTTTGTGAAATATTAAGCTTCGAAGTGCTTAGTTTTGATAAAGTCAAGTGTCCTCCCCCCCCCCCCCCCCCTGTGCAAGTCAAACGGTTAGTTTTAGTAAATATAATGAAGTTATAAGGAAAAGTTAGAAGGCTTTACAAATTTTTGAGTTTAAGTCGACCAATATATAAAATTTTTCGCCGTGTTGGTCCCGGCCTCCTTTGTAGAATAGGCCAACTGCCGTTCTGCCAGGCAGGTCATAAAAGGTGACCGATTGGCTATCGAGTCACTACCATCGTGGCTACTAGGTGGTAGAGTTCTGCATTGTCTCGCCCGGGTCTGGTACCACCGCCTTACCTATTCCTGCCGCAATAGCGTCAGTGCTTGTCGCTGTCGTGTTCCGGTTTGGAGGGTAAGGTAGCCGGTAAACTTATGCATGTGGCATTAAACCTCGCCACAAGATAGCAACGCACCATTAACATCTTTGGTGTCTATAGGCGATGGTTGACTCTTTCCATCAGGAGACCCATCTGCTTGTTTGCTATATTATGATATAAAAAAAAATACTTGGAGAAGTTTTTTATAGACGGTGAACCTGTGGTGCGGATATAACCCTCACTGACGGTGAATACATTAAATGTTCATGGTATGAATCAGTAAAAGCCCTTTTTTAGTCCGTATTTTTTAAAGTATGAGAGCTTTAAAAGCAACCTGTTATGCAACAAATATTCACAATTATCGACGTTTAGTAATTAATGAGTCACGTTAAATTCCACACATTATGAGAATTTTAGTTCTCACTTTTAAAAGTAGGTGAAGGCCAGATATGTCGAACATACTAAAAAGACTCGTCCCTAGAGTGATAATATCTGAAGAGCGGGCACACTTGTTTTATAGTTCGAAGTTTGTTCAGTCATAACTTAATACAAAAATATTAAACAAATTAAGTTCAACGAGCGAGTAACTAACATGTATGTATGTTTAAATATATATTCCACAATATCTTAAATATCCCTGATCGGAATTTTGTGGAATTTGGTAGGTAAAGGAATGATATAAAAAGATTTTTTAAGTTTAAATATGTGTCAAGACGATTCAGAGGTTGGCGAGACCAACTCCTTTAGGGTTGTAAGAGTGGCTTAAAAAAATATTGCTAAAAGTATGTAGTAGTGAATTCACAGTTCATGGCGAATTACTAGTTTAAGTGTTAGTTTTGTTAAACTTGTCTTTTAGACTCAGATGAGCACGTTCTATTCCATTGTATGTTCTGAGGTCACGAGAGCGCAGCACACGCGCGTATTTAGTGACCCGTAATAAAATTATAATTAAGGCTGGGCAATTAGCACGACATTCGGCAGGTATAATTTTTACATTTTTAATAAACCTTTGGCCCATTTTTATATGTGCGTTAACCTTTTCCGCTGTCCCTTTTATAAGGTTCTATAGAGAGTAATTTATAATACCCCCGTGTTGGTCCGGACTGCTGTTTGTATTATAGAATATCTGTTAAGCAATTCGTGAAATTCGTGAAATTCGCCAAAACGTTACTACCATTACTTTTTTGGCGAATCACTTGGCGAACTTGGCTATGGGAGTCACTACCATCGTGGCTACTAGGCGGTAGAATTCTGCATTATCTCGGCGGAGTCTGGTGCCACCACCTTGCCTATTCTTGCCGTGATAGCGTCATTGCTTGTCAATGTCTTGTTACGGTTTAGAGAGTAAGGTAGCCGGTAAATATATGCCACGTTATGGCATTAATATACGCCACAAATATAGCAACACGTCTTTAACACGTATTAACGTCTTTGGTGTCTAAAGGCGATGATTTTCTCTTTCCATCAGTAGAATCATCTGCATGTTTTCTGACTTATGATATAAAAAACACCCATATTCTTGTAAATCAATATATTAATTTCATCTTGATTTCCTTAAATTAATCTATTGTACTGTTCTACGTTTTACTTATCAATTAATGGGAAATAATATAATAGTTTAATTTAAGAAAATTAGATTTCCATTTAAAGATGAACCGATCCTTCGCTAGAAACTTTCGCGCTTCTAATAGTAACACGGCAAACTAAAACTCGATACTCGACTATTCGTCAATTAAAATTCCACTAGCAATGATATGAATCTCTAAAGATGAATAAAGGAATTAGAATCAGGTTCCAGCACATCGTTGCTCAGTTGAATTTCCTACAAGTCATTTCAAAAACTTCCGACGCGTTAGAATTTACAATATTATTTATAAGAAAGATTTAATCTACTTTTGTATAAAATTTTACTTCCAAAATTTTATACAAAGTATTATTGCCATCCATTACATTTGTGGGACCAAGTATCTTCGGCTAATCGTGGGTGCACTTGTATCTCTGCCTAACCCTTCAGGAATACAGGCGTGAAAATACCTTTACTTCCAAATTTATGTGTTCATAGAACTCAAAATCGAGCCGATGGATTGATTTAGTATTTATTCACAATATTAAATTAATTTTATCAAGAAAAAAGTATCTTCACACCCGTATCTCCGAAGAGGATGACAGAGACAGAACAAATGCACCATGATGAACAAATGCACATGATTAGCTGAAGATATTTTATTAGTCCCACACAATGTGATAGGTGGCAAGTCTATCGCTACCCGGGCACCCAAAAGAAGGACGCTTAACTGACGTAAACATTCTGAAGATGCTTTAAAAAGTGAAACCGGTTGTCGAGTAATATATTAAAAAATATGTGTAAAAGTGAAATTGATGTACAAGTGCAATAGTAAGTGTCTAACAACGATTTCTTAATTTATATTAAAAAATTAATATATATTTTAATATACATTAGAAATAATTACATTATCACATTAATAAAAATAAACATTACACGTACGAGTGGTTAGAGACACTGACTACGCAATCAACGAGGCTCGGGTTCGATCCCCGACGGGGACAAGCATTTGTGTGATGAGCATAAATGTTTGTATTTCCGGGTTTGGGTGTTTATTATATATATTCTAGTATTTATATATGTATTTCTATGTATTAGTATCGTTGACTAACACCCATAACACAAGCAAATAATTTGCTTACTTTGGGGTTAGATCAGTAAGTGTAATTTGTCCCGTGAATTATTATTATTATTATTATTATTAATTATTATTATTATTATTACATGAATGTAGTGTACGTTTGACAAATGATATACATTATACTATACATACATGTATACATTATGTTTAGGACTAAAGTCCGTTGTCAAAATTCGCGACCGGTGAAGCTGTAACAGCCCATAAAGCTAACAGCAATTGAGACATTCCGAAAAAAAAAAAAAAAGATTTTATTGTACTACTACCCCGTTTTGGTCCGGGCTCCCTTTCAAAAATAGACCATCTGCCGTTCTGCCAGGCAGTTCGTAAAAGGTGAACAGCTAACTATGCGAGTCAGTACTATAGTGGATACTATGTAGTAGAGTTCTGCATTGTCTCGCCCAGACTTGGTAGGTACCACTGCCTTATTTATGCCTGCCGCGATAACGTCATTCCTTGTCACTGTCGTGTTCCGGTGTGGAGGAGGACAAGGTAGCCGGTAAATATGCGTGTGGCATTGAGACCTCGCCACAAAGATAGCTGCTATCTTTGTTGTTGTTGCTGCAACGCACCGTGAACATATTTGGTGTCTATAGACATTGTTGTCTCTTTCTATAAGGAGAGCCATATGATTGTTTGCTATTTCATGATATAAAAAAGTCTAATTTTGGCCAAAAGACAATCTAGCGATTGTACAGAGCTAGTATATTATAAATTTAAAGTATTATATTATCTTGTTCCAAATAAAGACATCACAAAATCGGTCTTTGCTTCACGTTATAAATATAAAATTTCTGACGTGTTAAAAACCTCTTTTTAACATCGGTTTAAAATAGAGAAAAATATGCTTCAATGTGTGACATAAGTGTACGCAAATATTTGCGAGCTTGTGGGTGTAAACACCAGCAGCGTATGGATTGTGTTATCGATAATTTCAACTCTCAACTCATCGTCCCTGTGGCGCAGAGGATAGCGCGTTGGACTTCTAATCCAAAGGTCGTGGGTTCGATCCCCACCAGGGATGCAACTTTATTTTACTTTTTAATATTTTTGTTTTTAAAGTTTTCTTAATTTTTATTTATTTTATATTATAAAATTAGATTATTTACAACACATTTATTTATATTTCATCTTACCTTAATATTATATATATAAATTAGGTGTCACGTTTCTTGCCCGCTATGGATACTAACAAAATTTTGTAGATATCTACTCTTTGGTCCAAATTAAAATTTACTTAGTTTTTATCTCAATAACTATAATGTTAAATAAAATTGAAGTATACGTCTGTGATTTCAAAATAATTAAGTTTTTAAGTCCAGTATGTTATAAAAACTAGCTGAGCCCGTGACTTCGTCCGCGTGGAAAATTAAAAGTAGCCTAAGTTACTCCTTATCAGCTATCTGCCAGTGAAAGTCCTGTAAAAATCGTTTCAGCCGTTCGAGAGATTAGCTGCAACAAACAAACTGACAGACAGACACACAGACAAAAATTGTAAAATATGTTTTTTGGTATATGTATCGTGTTTACATCAATATGCATTTAGTAAAAAACGGTTATTTTAATATTACAAACAGACACTCCAATTTTATTTATTTGTATAGATAACGAAATTATATTCTACTACAATTAACTTGAAAAAAATTTAATGTACTTCTCCTTTTTCTTTAGGCTTTTACAACCGCTAAGGTATAGGCCTCCATCAGTTTATGCCATATTTTCCGGTCTTGAACCATTATCAGCCATTTTGTTACTGCCACTCTTTTTATATCGTTGTACTAACGCATCAGTGGTGTTCCTCGTCAGCGTTTTCCGCCCCATGGTCAACGATGATAACTATTATATAATCTGTGTCTCTACCATGAAGCTGTATTATATCGTCTCTACTGTCCACTAAATCACTGGCGTCTTATTTATTGTGCATCTTTTTTATATTATAAAATAGCAAACAAGCAGATGGGTCTCCTGATGGAAAGAGTCAACCATCGCCTGTACACACCAAAGATATTAATGGTGCGTTGGTATCTTGTGGCGAGGTCTAATGCTACATGCATAAGTTTACCGGCTACCTTACCCTCCAAACAGAAACACGACAGTCACAAGCACTGACGGTATTGCGGCAGGAATAGGTAAGGCGGTGGTTCCAGACCCGGGCGAGCCAATGCAGAACTCTACCACCTAGTAGCCACGATGTTAGTGACTCACAAAGCCAATCGGTCGTCTTTTACGACCTGCCTGGCAGGATGACAGGTGGCCTATTCTTCAAAGGAGCCCGGGACCAACACGGAGAAAAAAATGTCCGTAATCCATCTTTACATCAGTACAAAAAAATTTCAAAAAATCTTCGAGAAGTATGTTGTGAATTATTTTGTTATTCTATTCTAATTATGTCAGTACAAAATGTTAAGTCATACAATCCTCGACACGTGCGTTATGAATTGTTCTGTAGGATAAAAATTTTTTTTTTCGGAATTTTTCAACATATATCCGCCCTACGTCTAGTGTGAATTGGCCTTTAGTCCTATTCCAAGTTTACTATTTAGGCCATGTTGACGAATGTCACGTCTTCAATTCGTTTTGGTAACGCTACGGTACATTAAAATTTTACAAAGTCGGCTTGTGGACGCCGCAACGAGTGAACGGTTTTTTTTAAATAAATGGAGTACCAATATAATAGACTACACAAAAATATATTTTTATATCATAGGCAGCAAGCAGATAGCTTTTGTGATGGAAATGGATAACTATGGTCTTATGGACAATGCCCTAGTTATTCTACGAAATAGTAATCTAATTGCAGTAAAATTGCAACTACTGACTTCCCGACCGAACCGACCGACCGATCAGATCGTAGCTAAATTTTTATAATACCAACCGAGAATTAAACCCTAAACAAAGAAAATTTTCCTCATCTAAATGGCTGAGTTCTGAGGTTAACAAACTTTAAAAAATACAATTTAATTGACAGCCTTCTCCGTTTCGGGAAGTTCCTTAAAAAGATCAGCAGCTTTTGCTTAAGGATAGAATAGGAGTAGCTTGACAACTATGTTGTGTCATAGGGTTACCACCCTTAATTTATGATAATGAATAATGATAAAGTATTGTACTTTATTTTTGATAAACGTACTTTTTGCTTTTTGAAGACAATAAAGCACGTGAAAATACTTTATTATCATTTCACTTAGGAACAAAAAACTGTTTTTTGTGTCTAACATAAATGGAACTCAAAAAAAACTGTTTTTTGTGTCTAACATAATTGGAACTGACCACTTTTAAACATTTAATCTAAAACGAATTTTTATGTTATTCCAGTCTACTTCATTTTTGTTGTATCGAAATAATAATGACATAGAATATACAGAAAACTTTCATTTATAGCGATTTTTTTAGGTATAATCAGTAACGGAACGAACGAAACACAACGTCTCGAAACTTAAATACTTAAAAGTAGTCTTAGATATTGCTAGACGCAACAAAAAATATGAGTGGAAAAACGAATATGTTTTTTTCAATTTTGTACTATATTTTTAACCTAAAAAATAAACCCTTTTTTTTCAAAACAGTTGACAACCCTATACCTATATACATATAAAGGAATATGACCACTGCCATCTAAGGATCTGGTTATTTTTAAATATCTTACAGTTTTTGCTATGCAATAAATTCCATACTACTTTCCCGTGGCCAAATTCTTAACATTGTTTTAAAATACGAATCTGGTTTCAACGTTTACCGAACATACTTTTCGGTTAGTCGGTCAATCGAATATCGATCAATGGACCAATAAAAATGTCAGCAAGTTCTGTTGTTCGCCCGGCCGGCCTCAAATATGCAACACGAAATATTCTTTTGGATAACATGGTTTCGCGATACTTTATATATATTGTATCAAGGTAATATAGATTTTTTTATATCATAAGATTGCAAACAAGCAGATGGGTCTTCTGATGGAAGGAGTCAACCATCGCCTATAGACACCAAAGATGTAAATGGTGCGTTGCTATCTTGTGGCGAGGTCTAAGTCCACATGCATAAGTTTACCGGCTACCTTACCCTCCAAACCAAAACACGACAGCGACAAGCACTGACGCTATTGCGGCAGGAATCGGTAAGGCGATGGTACCAGATCCGGGCGAGACAATGCAGAACTCTACCACCTAGTAGCCACGATGATAGTGATTCGCATCGCCAATCGGTGGCCTTTTACAACCTGCCTGGCAGAACGGCAAATGACCTATTCTACAAAGAGGCCAGAGACCAACACGAGTAAATTTCAGTTTTTTTTTAGTTTCAGTGAAACTTACTATTCATATATATCGACATTTGCGACAACGTTGACACTTACAAAAAGAAACATAGTAGTTTGGTAGGAGAACCATTACTCTCGCAAGTCACCAAAAGGAGAGGTACAATACTATATTGGCACAACTGTGAAATTGTTTTCTCTATTACTAATAGGAAAGAGAGAAAATAAAAGAGATATTAAGAAATGAAAATCTTCAGACTATAATAATAATCTGAAGATTTTCATTTCTTAATCTCAGACAGACAGCGAAAGCGACTTTGTTTTATACTATGTAGTGATTACGCAAACATTATGATGTACAGTTAAAGATTACATTGCGGAGGACTGCAGAAACCTAATATTTTTTAATATATACATTAGAAATACATAAAATTAATAAAAATAAATTTACACACATCACATTCACGTGATATACATGATAATATACACACATGTACATTTGTACACCCAATATTTCCTTTGCGGCTAAAGAGTGTTGTCAAACTTAAGAGATTTTATGGTTTACTTTATGGTCGAATTTCGACCTCAGGGCGATCGCTAATTCTTTCAGGCGTTAAGGTGATGTTAGAAATCTAGCACCTAATAAAAGGTGACAAAATAAAATGTATCCCACCTGTAGGTACACGACAATAAACAATGTTTTCTCCTTGGACGTGGTTGCGCAATGCTACGTGCGCTCACTGTACACCGCTGGGTTATTTTTAAGGTCGTTATTTATATTGATATGACCTCTAAGACTGCACTGGGGATATTGTATTGTTACAATCTGTTTACAGAACATGCGCGAAAAAATTACCTATGAATTTAAAGACATTATCTCCTTATCGCATAAGGTTGAATTTAATCTTAATTCGCTAAGCTACGGACCTTCCATTTTGTAACTGACCACATTAAAACTGAGACTAGTTTTATCTCCATTAGCGATGATTTAAAATAATTAACTAAATAAAAAATACCATTCATACGCAAAAAAGAATGTGAGCTCATATCAGTGGCGTGGTAGCTATACGTGGTAGCTACGCCCCTGACTCATATGCGGTACCTACAAGTGAAATTTAAGTTGCAGTAAAATTAATTGTACTGTTTTTGTATATGGCTGGTTTTGGAACCATTATGATATCTATCTATACATATAATAAAATCGTAGGAAACTCAATGTATGTCCGGGGTAAACTCAAAAAGTACTGCATGGATTTACTTCAAATTTTGCATGAATATTACTAACAGGTCGCGTCAACATATAGGCTACATATTATCACGCTATCACCTGGGGAGGAACTGTGCGGAGTAAACGCAGTCCGCGCGAACAAAATCGCGAGCAACAGCTAGTTTTAAATATAGATACTGTGTACTTTGTCATATTCTTTCGCCTCCTACTTAACGCCTTAAGCAGTCAACGACGCTATTTGGGCATACGGGGGCATACCCCTCCATTCTAAAATAAACAGTACGAGGGACAGATCAGTACGAGGTCCCGAACATCAATGGTCTACTAAATTTAAAACGTACGGTTTTCTAATTATTATGTTTCATGTGCTAGAAAATATTTTGTTGGTGCTTTTTTGGTGTCCCGCAAGATATGATGCTCTAAGTAATTGCTTAATTTGCTTATGGGTTAATCTGGCACTGTTCGCCGGCCTAAAACTTTGCATTTATGTGTTTGTATCTCTATGGTGGCGCATTTTCATTACGAATTTCAAGTCATAACGATTCTAATGAAGTTTCACTCCAAAAATATATTACAATTTATTACAAATAATATAACAACCTATTTTACGAACATATTTTACCAGATATGGCGAACAAATATTAAAAGATTTCACAGCTTTTTATTGCACCTATAAAACAGACCGTTTTTTTCCCGTGCTGGTCTGAGCCCGTCTTGAATAATAGACTGTCTTTCTACCGAGCAGTTTTTGAAAGATAAACGATTGACCTGACCAACCACTATAGTCGTGACAACCTCCAAACTGATAGTAGCGATCACCAGTGATATATTGGTAAGAATATATAAAGGGGCGGCACAAACCCAAGCGAAGCGTTTTAACCAGGGGTGGATCTACTTAAGGGCTTTTTGGGCTGCAGCCAAGGGCCCCATAGATAAAAGGTCCCTGAATTCCACTAAAAAAAAGGCAGACGTTATTGTAAAAAAAATACAATCCGACCATTGAATTGGCGATGAATTGAATTTGGTAGCGGGCAACTAATAAACTCGTGTGAACGACTGTTTTATATAAATAAAAAAATTAATGTCCTATTTTTTTGTAATTTATTTTTAACATTACTATAGAAAACAATGTTTTGACTGCGTGGTGATAAACAAAACAATCAGAGAGGCCCCTAGGTAGAATTAGCTCAGGGCCCCACAATTTCGAGATCCACCACTAGTTTTAACACCGAAATATGACTGGGAAAAAATATATACTGATGTGATTGCGGCAGGAAAATGCAAGCCGTTGGTACTAAGCCTGGGCGAGTCGTACCAGAACTTTATCACCTATTAGTCGCAATGGTAGTGATAACTTCGGCCAATCGTTTACCTTTTATGAACCGCCTTGAAGAAAGATGTTCTGTTCTTCAAAAGGTACCCGAAGCACCTTAGAGATAATTCGAATTAGTTGTTTAGTTTGTTGCAATAAAATAACTATGAAGCATAAGTTTGGCTGTATTTGCCATTTTAATAGATTTATAATAAAAAACAGTAAAGAATATTACGTCCTGAAGATGCTTTAAAAAGCGAAACCGGTCGATAAAATTAAATAATTTAGTGTATAATAATAGTGAAATAAAAGTACAAGTGTGTGATAAACTAGTTTCAACTAAAAATAATGGAATTTCACCAAGTGCCGACGATTGAAAGTGTAAAATCAACTATGCAGCACCGCTATTATTAAAGCAATAAAGCTATTTTTTGACTACCAGCTTTTTTGACATGTGAATACTAATTACTAATCCCGCTTAGAAAACATGAGGTGATTTGCGTAACGGGATTTTTATGTATTCATTTAAAAAATCGTAACAGTCCTGAAACTGGAAAAATGGTCGATTAAAAGGGCCGACCCCGATCGCAAGTAAGAAGTGATTTGTTGTTAAGGATGGCAAATAAAACAGTCACCATCCACCTTGACAGGCAATAACTGGTGAACGGGAATGAGACATTCAATTCAACGACCTTAACGTTCAGTTCACTCTGTCTATCGATAAGTAAAATTAGGGCAATATAAATGAAGCATTCATTAAAATGCAATTAAATTGACACCTTTGTAAAACGATATTCCATCTATGTAATAATTAAACGGTAAAGTAAACGTATAGCATAATTAACTGAGGTGTAATATTTCAATACGTGCAAGGTTAGTGCAAGCTAAGTCGTTAATTGCGCACGCGCATCCTATTTCCCTGCTATGATAAACAAAATAGCAATGAGTTCGAAACTGGTATATTTTTTTTCGAAATGAATTTAAGCACTTCATCCAAATGACCGGTACTGCGAAACCGGGTGTTTTAGCGAGCTAAGTCCTCAGCTAGAGTTTAAATGAAGTGGGCTAAGAGCGCCCTGGAGGGTGTTTTCTGTGAGACCTTAGGGCTTAGGGTAGTATCATGACGATTAGTGGGAGTGTAAAAGGCATGAGGATTTCGAGTCGTAAATGGCTCTCGACCGGAGTCTTGAGTGTTGGCGGCCCGAAACAGTGGGCCGAGTCGCCGTCAGCGGCGACTTTGGCTTATGCGTTTGAATTGTGAAGTGTAGGTTGTGATGGGATCGGATAGGATGTGACGTGGCCTTCTATGTTTGTTATCGGTGATCATATCCGGGACATAATCGACCGCGGCTCTCACCAGAGGACTTAGGTGTCTCATCGCCTTTTTAAAGTGACGTTCTGATGTCTCTTTGAAGTGTTTTTGTAGTGGTAATTCTAGGTCTTGGAATAAATATAAGGCATACGAAATACTGAAATCTTTTTCATATCATTAGATAACAAACAAGCATACGACTCTTCTAATAAAAAGAGTAACCATCGCCTACAGAAACCAAAGATTTTAATGGTGCGTTGCTATACATGCGGAGGGATATCAATGTCAAACGCATAAGTGTACCGTCTACCTTACCCTCCAAATCGGAACACGATAATGACAAGCATTGACGCTATTGCGGCAGGAATAGGTAAGGGGGTGATACCAAATACCCGGACTAGACGTTGCGGAACTCTACCACCTAGTAGTCGCGATCGTAGTGACACGTAATAGCCAATCGGTCGCCATTTACGCCCTGCATGGTATTGCGGCAGTTAGTCAATTCTTCAAAGGAGCCCGGACCAATACGAGGAAAATTTTTGAACTTTCATAAAAATGGTACGGCACATTAATTCACTTATTCGGCACATTAAATCATCAATCAAAAATCAGAATATTGTTGCTTTCACTCCGTTTTCCAAAAATCGAGTTTTCATCAGATCTCAATGTTTGAGATGCTAGCGGTTCTGACTATTTGTACAATGATCTCAGTGTCGGGATATGTGTGTATTTTTAATACCATAAGATAACAAACAAGCAGATGGGTCTCCTGATGGAAAGAAAAACCATTGCCTATAGACACCAAAGATAGTAATGGTGCGTTGCTATCCATGTGGCGGGATGGCAAAACCACAATCATAAGTCTCTCATGTATGTATGTAGGCCACTCACAACTTTTAAACGGCTTGAATGATCGATGAACGGCTTAGACATTACTACATAGTATAAAACAAATTCGCTTGCTCTGTCTGTCCCTATGTCCCTATATATGCTTGAATCTTTAAAACTACGCAACGGATTATAATCCTCAAAAATCAATCTATCTATTAAAAAAACTGCATCAAAATTTGTTGCGTAATTTTAAAGATTTAAGCATATATAGGGACATAGGGACAGACAGAAAAAGCGACTTTGTTTTATACTATGTAGTGATTTACACGCGTTGTGTGCGTTATTTTCGATTGAAAGAAAATGTATGTCTTAACCATTTTCAATCACCCTCAGTATTAAATTCATACACTAATTTGATATAAAAAGAATATTATTGTAAAGAGAAACCTTAATTCTTCAAATCCTGTGTAACTTTAAGCCTTTGAAGAGAGTTAATTACTCTAAAAAGATTTCAACGAGATTCGTTCAGCCAGTTCGTCAGTTGATTATTTTATGTCTGTAAACACGAAATAGATTGATTTCGCTTTATAAATTCACTTTATTTTACTATCAATATTATCTAATCCGCTCAGAACAGATCCTTTTTGAAAATCACTTCATTAGGATCTGTTTTTTTATAATATAGAGTTTAAAGAAAAAAAAACGTTGCGGCGTGCACTTTTGGATTTTCCAAACTTTTTGAATAAATGTATTTAGATGTGGTTATCTAAATACACGAACGAATAAAATACAGACGTTTCATGAACGACAAATGACTACGAACAAAGTGTAGGTTTTAATCATTGACGCTCAGTTAACAAAATTTAAAAAATTATCTTGACGCCTGTATCCCAGAAGAGGTAGACAGATGTACAACCAGTGCACCCACGATTAGCCGAAGATACTTAGACCCATCTTAGACCCACAATGTGATAGGTGGCATACCTATCGCCAATCGGGCACTTCGTCCCAGACAACTTTCTTTTTATCAAAAAACTGAAAAACACATTATTGAATTGCCCGACCCGTGAATCGAACCCGGGACAGCGACGACACGGGCCACTAGATCACGGAGGCGTTTTTTTTTTTAATTTTAGTCTAAAATACTAACCAAACAAGGATGAATGGATGTAACATTTTTGTTAGGCAATGCATTTAATCGTGTAGCGGAAATATTAATTGAAAAGGTCAAATCTACAATATTACTAGCTATTTCCTAGTTGTAAACGTAAAAAAATATTTTTTATTAAAATCAAGGTTATTGGTGTACGGGTATTTGTGAGTAATTATTCCGCATACCAATTTTTAGCTTCCTACCTTCAAAATTGCGGAATGCTCCATACAAAATTCCACCCCTCATTTTAAGGAAGTGGGGGGTTAGAAAGAGACCAAAATTGGCCTATGTCACTCTCCATCCCTTCTACTATCTCCACTTAAAAATCACGTCAATTCGTCGCTCCGTTTTGCCGTGAAAGACGGAAAAACAAACACACATACACTTTCCCATTTATAATATTAGTATGGATAAACATTCACTAATTTCACGAATTATATATTAAAAATATACCATAGGTCCCTATAAACATCCCTTAGGAAGAACGCACATACTGATGATAGATATAAAGGGATATAGAAGCCGAATATAGACGAATGCGCAACAAGAATCCGTATAAAAACCAAGAGAGATTTAATTTGTATTTTTGTCTCATTGTTTGTAAATAAACCAGTCGCAGTAGCGTATGTCTATTTATAAATATTTTATGCTGAGTTATGTAGGCGAGCTCTTAATGTTTTTAGAGATCCGTAACGGTATTAAAAAGAAACGTTAGCGTGGATTAATCGTTATATAATACATATTTTATAGATGATTATATATGATTGATTATGATGATTATATGATATATGATGATGATATGATGATTTTATATGATAATTTATTGATGATTATATATGATTAATGATATATTAATATGATTGATATAAGTATATGGTTCTAATGTGAAAATCCGGATTATGCTCTCATCTATACTAATATCATAAATGCGAATGTAACTCTGTCTGTCTGTTTCTTCTTCACGCCTAAACCACTGAACCAATTTGGATGAAATTTGGTACAAAGATAGTTTGAGACCCGAGAAAGGACATAGAATAGTTTTTATCCCGGAAATCCTACGAGAACGAAAACTATGCGGGTTAAGCCCCGGGAGTTTTATTTTAGAATTTTTTCCACACGGATGAAGTCGCGCGCACAGCTAGTTTCTTTTAATGACAGCAAGAAAGTTGTTCAAGTTTATAAAAAAGGGACAAAAGATCATGTTTTGGATAATCTTTGTAAATAAATATGAATTGGTGAATGTGTAACTAAGCGCAAATTCGGGCAAACTAACTCGGCTATTTGTTTAATATACGCTGAAGTCCGAGAAAGCTTTTTATGAAAGATAAAATCTTTCATGAAAAGCTTTCTCGGACTTCAGGAATGGAAAAATTTCGAGTATAATTACCGCCTTACCTATTCCTGCCACAATAGCGTCAGTGCTTGTTGCTGTCGTGTTCCGGTTTGGAGGGTAAGGTAGCCGGTAAACTTATGCATGTGGCATTATACCTCGCCACAAGATAGCAACGCACCATTAACATCTTTGGTGTCTATAGGCGATGGTTGACTCTTTCCATCAGGAGACCCATCTGCTTGTTTGCTAGCTTATGACATAAAAAAAAAGTATAGTAATGAAAATAACAATTTTATTTTCATATAGAAACAGTTCCATCAGACGAGTCTTCTGCTCGTTTGCCCCTTTTTTGTATAAAAAAGTTCCTAGCTGTCAAATATTTTTAACGATGTTAAATCTGGTGGAGGTAAGAAGTTTGCTGGTGCAGCCAATAAAATTCTTAGGTTTGGAAAGTCAATTTCTTTAAAAAATAAGGTATTCGGTAACAAAACCCAGTCTAGATTCGATGTATCTGTTTGAGTATAAATGGAAACATTTATTTATACCCAAAATTATGGCAACGCCCCATGATGAGGTAATCCATTAAATATCTATTTTAAAACACTGATAAATAGTAGATTTTTCATAGAATCCATGACTTAACAGGCAGTTCACACTTTATACCAACTTTTGACGAGAAATCAAAACTTTCCAACTTCTAATTTTTCATATTATATAATAATAATAATAATAATCAATTTATTTCAGATTTAAATCCATATTGCTTTTGTAATCACTTATGCTAGTTAGTTTATGTCGTTTACATTAAAAATTAACAAATATTATTTAGAAAACAATGCGGTTATATACAATTCAATTTAAAAATTCGGTAAAAACAAGAAGAAATAAAATAGAATTATTAAATGATGTCAGAAGAAATAAAATAGAATTATTAAATGATGTCAGATTAAAAAATTAAAATTAGAATTTGTGATTTATTTTATCAATAAAAAAAAAATAATAACAGTAAATGCTTGTATATATACATGTTTTTTTTTCTTTTTTTTTTTATAGATAATTACAAAAAACCAGTGGCCATAGCTGCCCAAGAATGTTGTAAAGGACAATCTAGACGTGATGCGATCGTATTGAGGATGCTATTGGAACTGCTTTGCAATCTGCGTAGTATTGATGCCACTTTTTTTCGCCTTATGGCAAAAAAGTCATCCACGCGTGCACCTGCAAACATCCCGGATGCACTGCAGTGTCGCGGCAATCCCAACAGCATCCTAAAGATGTTATTATATTGGACTCGCAAAACGTTGTAGGTACGCTGCGTGTAGTTTACCCAGAGGCTGCTCGAGTAGAAGGATTGACAGTAAGCCCGGAACAGTGTGATTTTTACTTCCTTACTACATCGAGCGAACCTACGAGCTAGCATGTTACCTCTCACCGCCAACGCCCTGCGCTCCCGCTCCACGTCTAAATCATCCTTCATGTCAGATGAATGTATCTACCATTTTTAACACATGGCCCTCAAGTATTATCGGGGGCACGGGCGTCGTTCTGTGTTTGCCCGCTTTGAACACAACTATCTCGCTCTTTTTGGGATTATATTTTAAGCCATGTTCTTGCGCATAGGTTTCGCATACATATACAAGTTTTCTGAGCGCGTTGACCGATGGAGCCAGCAGCACCATGTCATCAGCATAACTGATATTGTTGACACAGACTCCGTCAATGTAGCATCCGACATGAGTGCTGCTAAGTTCATTGATCAACTGGTTAACGTACAGATTAAACAGTACTGGAGATGTCAAACCACCCTATCTCACCCCACACTCTAGCTTGTACGCATCAGAAAGCGTTTCAACCCATCTCACTTGATTAGTTAGATTTTGGTACCAATATTTAAATATATTAATTCCGTCTTCAGGCATACCAGTGCGTTGTAATTTCTCCCATAACCTATCATAGGCCACCAAGTCAAAAGCCTTCGACAGGTTGAGAAAACATGTATGTATGTAAACATGTATATTATAATGTAGTTTTATTTAATTAAATGGTACCATTACATAGTTAAATTTTTTAAATATCAATGAAACAGATTTTGTAATCATCAAATGTATTTCTTATAATAAACTAGCGACCTGTCCGCGGTTCCACCCGCGTATCTATTGTTCCCGTGGGAATATCGAAAAGGTTTATACACTAAAACCTTCCTCAAGAACCAGTCTATCTATTAAAAGAACCGCATCAAAATCCGTTACCTAGATTTAAAGATTTAAGCATACATAGGGACAGACAGAGAAAGCGACTTTGTTTTATACTATTTTATACTATATAGTGATAGTGATGTTCTCCGAAATCAAGTTTCGACAATTATACTAGGAAGCTTTTTTACCAAAAGGTATAGCTACTGTTAGAATCAACAAACTTAATTTAAAAAAATACTTAATTACCAGAAACATCCAACAATTGTGCCTGAATGGATTACTTTTTTCCTAAAAGATCTATAACTATATATAATTAATTAAGCAAATATGCCTATTTCAACGAAAATTGACGAAATATTAACTAGGTTTTTTGTTATCAAATAATGACATTTTCCTTTAGAAATTGTCAAAAAATAAAACTATATTCTATTATGCAAAAATAAGTCACTTACATAATATTCATTTATTTTTTATTTCAAAAATAAATAAAAATGAATACTATACGATCCGCTACGTCCGTGTGCCAAAATTAGTACCGTACGTAGTAATAATTAAAATATCCAAAGTATCAATACTGTTTTCATTTTACCAGCACTAGGTGCACTATATGGACGATGAAGTCGAGCTCTCACGTTGATTAGAAAATACCTAAATTTAAGTTGGGCGATTTTGTGAAATAGCTCTTAAATGAGGAATGTTTTAAAAATAAATGAAAGTACTTATATAATTGTAAAACTGTTTTGCCAACTCCATGAAATTTTCCTAATTGTAAAATCCGGTAAATTTATTTTTCACTACATCGTGGTCTAAGGGATAGCCTATTCGACTCATATCAAGAGGTCCCGGGTTCGATCCCCGTGTCGGAAAAAAGTATTATTCAAGTGTTTTCGAGATTTTCTCGAAAATCAAAGATCTCAATAACAGCTCAGAGTCTGGCGGGTGGTGCTTACCATTACCGTGTTTCAGATGAGCACATAATGTCGTCGGTCCCGGTTATCGATAGAAATGGTTGATAATCGTTATCAGGTTGGAAAATGTGGATCATCATCTGGTCAACCGACAAACCAAGCATGGTAAACCGGAAAATCTATAGTCGTTCGGCTTACTCTCCCTCCTCCACAAGGGAAGCGGGCGTGATGATACTTTTTACTTAATGCTTTTCAGTAGCAAGAACAAGCCACGTCAATGATTAAATTAGATTATTTATAGGTATTTGTTTTGATTCAACAGTTTTAGCAACCTGTTAAGCTGGAAATATTGGAAATCTAAAACGTAATAATATTATGTTGCTTCCATAGCAAAATAATGTAATGTGTTGCTTCGTGGTCTAATGATAAGTCTCTTCGGCTTAGATCTTGGCCAATCAGGTTCAAATTTGCTAGGTTTTTCTTCTATTTTAAAATTTTTAGTAGCAGATATGAGTCTGATTAATGTAGTGTAGAGTGTAGTGTAAGAAGCCCAGTGCCTCAAAGGAGCACTAAAAGCTGTTGTTACCTTCGGTTATCGCAAAAACATGCGGTAGTCACTATCAGTCGGTAAAATGCGTCGATGTAAATTGTATCAAGCGCGGATCTAGCCATCAAAAAAGATTGTGGCGACAACCACCCAAAAATTTGTCAAGTGCGAGTCGGAAAACATATTGAGCATGACGCTGCACATGACAAAAAATGATGTGGTGTCGTGGGACACCAGATAGGAACGAAGTTCCTTCGGCTAAACGGCACTATTGTACTCGCTTGTGTATGCGACTGTCGCGTCTGCGCACGTCTCATTTAACGATTTTATTCCACGCACTTTTTTCCAAGGATTTTTTCTTACGGTTTTACTATCACATTTTTTTCAGTTCGCTCGCGCAGCAAAATCCCTATCCCCTCCAAGCCTGCCGTAAGGAACTTCGTTCCAATAAAGTGAAAATTACAAAAAAAAATGTGAGTTTGGACATCTCAATTTGGGCATTGATTGAATCTATGAGTAGTTGGTTTAATACTCAAAGCATTGAATAATTAGCATAATTCACCATAAAGACCTCCTTTGAGGTTGTGGGCATGCGCGCCTTATACGCCAATTCGCGCTTAAATCGGCTGAATTAAGGATTTTCGCCAACCAATAAACCAATCTAAATCTGTCTATACTACACAGGAACAGGCGGAATGATATTTTTTCAATAACGACTTTATTGAAGCACTTCAATTAGCGTCTGACAGAGTTTAAGTCTAAGAAACTTTAAATTTGTGTTTGCTTTTTTCTATAAAAATTGTCTATAAAAGTAAATGAAATTTTCTCTTCTGTATAAAGACATATCATAACTACATAATTTCGTCCTTGAAAATCGTTTTTTTTAATACGCATCAAACTTCTGAATTTAAGTAGGTACCTATACCTAGTAATGTAATTTTTATTTTTAATCGATGCGAATATTTTATTATAATTAATTATTTTTCTCGAAAGAAGCCACTATGAAGGCTAGCTGGTTTCCTATTCCATATTCTATAGATCACATCGCAAATAAACAAATGTAGCGTGAATCAGACGACCTTGTGCTTCTTGTTAACTTGTTGCGTAATAGATATGTTAGATTTTTGTTGTAAATATAACTAATGGTATGTAACTTGGTGGCCTCCTAAAAGTAGTTAAATCAAACATACCGTGTTTAAGTCAAATATACCGCTTTTAGTTTTACATTTTAGCACAAGCGTTTGTAATGATTTAACTTGTTTGTAATGATTTTGTTCATCAAAAGAATATGTTTCAATTGTGTTATATTAGAATAAGTGACAAAATATGGCAACACTAGGCGTCATCTTTCTATTCGTTAAAGTTGTAATAACTAAACGGCGGGACAGAACGCGGCAAGATGGCGTGTAGTGGGGCTTACGATATGAGAGACCTCATATTCAGCGGCAGACGGTTCTGAGCCATGAGCTCGACAACTTGTGAACACCCAAGTCTATAATTGTAATGTTAAAATAGTCTGCAAGAAGTACATTAAAGAAATATCAAGCTTGTATTATATTTTATTCACAAAACGTTATAGGATAACACAGAAGCAAGTGACTTTCCGTCGGCTATAGACGCCGAAGATTTAGATGACATGTTATTATTCGTGTGACGTCACAAGTCAAATGCAACAGTCCGGCTGCTTTTTACTCAAATCGGAACATGACAGTGAAAAGCATTGACGTATTGTGCAGAAATATGCAAGGCGGAGGTATCAGATCCTTGGGTGAGACTTTGAGACCTAGAGAGGTGACCTAGAGGAAATTTCATTGATGTTTAAATATTTATTTCAAATCAATCCAGTTTTATTCAAAACTAGCTGTTGCCAGGTACTCCGTCCGCGAGGACTTCGTTTACTCCGCACAGCACCTGGCCGCTAGGTGATAGAATAAAAAAAATAAGGCATAACGAACACTATGTTTTTGCTGAGCAGTTTCACTCAAGTAGTGATATAACGTTCAATCGTGTAATGTTTAAAGGTTTTTCTTGTTAATTTAGATAGTGATCGGTTCGTTAGTGATTGCACATTATTCTCAAAGATATCGCGTTACGTTGGACGCGCTTGAAAGAAACAGCCGTGAAGATTTTAGAAAGTATCGGCGAAATAAACTGAAATCTGAGTATAGACTTTACCATTACAAAAATAGTTTTGATGAAGTACCGTTTAGGATATATTTAGCAAATAGAAATTAATTAAGATGATAGATTTTTGCCAGCCAGGTTTTGGCATTATCACTTTACCTATGTTTGCAGTAATAACACCAGCGCTTGAAATTGACATGTGCCGATTTGGAAAAAAGATAGGCGGTGAAAATATGCGTATGGTATATGAATACAACTATTTACATATGAATACAACTATTTACATATGAATAAAACTACTTACATATGAATACAACTATTTACATATGAATACAACTATTTACATATGAATACAACTACTTACATATGAATACAACTATTTACATATGAATACAACTATTTACATATGAACACAACTATTTACATATGAATACAACTATTTACATATGAATACAACTATTTACATATGAATACAACTACTTACATATGAATATAACTACTTATTTACTTTACTAAATAACTAATAAAAAATAATAACTATTCGCGTAGGACCTGATTCTTCAGGAGTTTCGCTTTTTTTTATATCATAAGATAGCAAACAAGCAGATGGGTTTACTGATCTAGAGTCAACCATCGCATATAGACACCAAAGATGTTAATGGTGCATTGCTATCTTGTGGCGACGTCATAAGTTTACCGACTACCTTACCCTCTAAACCAGAACACGACAGCGACAAGCATTGACGTTATTGCGACAGGAATAGGTAAGCTGGTGGTATCAGGCCTGGGCGAGACAATGCATAACTCTACCATCTAGTAGTCACGATGGTAGTGACTCGTATAGCCTTTTACGACCTGCCCAGGCAGGACAGCCAGCAGAACGGCAGATGGCCTATTCTTCAAAGGAGCCCGGGACCAACACGGGGGAAAAATGTAGCTTTTGTCATAGCTTTATAGCGGTGTAAAATATTCCCAATTTATGTAGTACCTACTTCCGAAGATTACCTTTTTTTGTATTTTATATCATTAGAAAGCAAAATATGTATCATCTGACGGAAAGAGAAAGTATCGCCTACAGACAACAAAGATGTCAATGGTGAGTTGCTATCCGTGTGCCGAGATAGCAATGCCACGTGCACAATTCTAACGAGGCTACCTTACCCACCAAACCGAGACATGACAACGATAAACATTGAAGCTATTGCGGTAGGAATAGGTAAAACGGTAGTACCATATACCCGCGGGGTTATCACGTAACTCGCAATGAGAAATTATGATAATTGTTTAGTTATTACAAGACACATAACAGCCTTGTATATTAGTGGCAGTGTTGGCGCTTGAATAGTTTTGTTGCTGTAACATTGCAAAAGTGCATCTAGTGACTAGCAAGCAATTGGCGATGTTTACGATGGTTTTTCCAAAAGTCATAGTTGGTCGCTGGCGGATGGCAAACATCAGACGATACGCCTGCAGAGCGACGTCGCAGACTCTTAACAGTTAACGCTTTATAGACACGTAATAGTGACACGTATGGTCAATCGGTCGCCTTTTACGATCTGCGTGACGGGACGGCTGTTGGTCTATTCTTCAGAAGGAGCCCGGGCCAATACGGGGTTAGGAATAGGCAAAGCGGTGGCTCTGTATACCCGGGCTAACCGTCGTGGAACTCAAACGCCATGTAGTGCCAGTTTTCACCACAAGCATTGACACTATTGCGGTAGGAACATGTAAAACCGTAGTACCTGGCGACGTTGCGGAACTCTTAACACCTAAAAAACACATGGTAGTGTGACATGTTTGACCAATCGGTCGCCTTTTATGATCTACCTGGTAGGACGGCAGTTGGTCTATTCTTCAGAAGGAGCCCGGGCCAATACGGGGTTAGGAATAGGCAAAGTGGTGGCCCTGTATACCCGGGCTAACCGTCGTGGAACTCAAATGCCATGTAGTGTCAGTAGTCACCACAAGCATTGACACTATTGCGGTAGGAACATGTAAAACCATAGTACCATATACCTGGCGACGTTGCGGAACTCTTAACACCTAAAAAACACGTGGTAGTGTGACATGTTTGACCAATCGGTCGCCTTTTACGATCTACCCTGGTAGGACGGCAGTTGGTCTATTCTTTAAAGAGAGCCTGAGCGAACATGGGACATACCTCCTATGAACAAAATTATAAATTTGCAAAATTAATCTCTTTATATAATACTAGCTGTGCCTGCGACTTCGTCCGCGTGGGATTTTGTTAACTTCCACTACGTATATAGATAAGGAAGTTACTGATTTTACCCCTATTTTAGAAAATCGAATTTTAATGTTTGATAAGCTGTAACTTTTGAAAATGCGACTCGATTTTGATTTTTGAAATTCAATGTAGTTTTTTTAGTAAGTACTAAAATAATGCAGAAGATTAAAAATGATTAGTTAAAAAAAATTCGAAGTTATATCCAAAAAACACGTTTGCAAAATTTTTCGTCAACTACAACTCCCGAACGGGTAAATAAATTTTGATGCAATTTTTGCATTGGATGCAGTTTTTTTGAGAAGTAAAGCTGATTAAATTTTGTACTATATCGGTTCATTAATCTGGAAATTGTATTAAAAAATACTGTTTCGCCAAAAACCTTTGTGAGGTTTTCCAAAGTTTCTCAAAATCTCCTTGAATTAGTTAAAACTGACTGAATTAGTTAAAATTTTCAGGAAGTCTAAGTTGGGTGGAATCCAATCGAATCCCATTAACCACGTTTCAATCGGTCAAGCCGTTCAAAGTTATGAAATGTTTACATACACACATACACATTCACGCACACACACACACACACGTCATGGTGAAAATAGTCGGAAAAGGTTCCTAGATCCTCAAAACGTGGAGATCTGGTGAACTCTCGATTTTCGGAAATCGGCGCAAAATCAGTAACTTCCTTATCTACGTAGTTACGTAGCGGGAAGTTAAAAATGTATACCTAATTAGAAAGATGAAAAGTTACTTATTCAGGTTTATTTTTTGAATAATTTTTATTTAGTTAGGGCAATTTTCGTAGCGGGAAGTTAAAAATAAATTAATTAACACATGGCTTTGTACTTTGTTATTAATAAAAAAAGAAGCCTTTGACTAAGAAGCTTATTGAAATAAATTTGCAATAAAAAAAAATCTTGTTGCACTTTTCTTAAATTTATTATTATTTTAATTCTCTAAAAGATATTTTTAATGTAAATTTGTATCATTTTCAATAAGCAAGATAAGGAGTCAAGGGTTTTTTTATTATTATAACAAACTCTCTGCCTCGTGGTCTTGGGACAGCCTATTCGGCTCAGATCATGAGGTCCCGGGTTCGATCCCCGGGTCGGGCAAAGATGTTATTGAGATATTTTCGAGGATTTTCTCGAAAATCTAAAATCTCAATAGCAACTCGGAAACTGGCGGAGTGGTATATATATTACCACTCTCGTACCTCAGATGAGCACGTAAAACTTTCGGTCCCAATTATCGCTAAAAATAATCGATAATCGTTAACGTGTCAGTATATGCGGCGATGAGGATTACCATTTATCTCATCAACCGACAAACCGGTGAATCGCGGTGAACCGGAAAGTCTATAGACGGTCGGTTTACTCTGCCTACGCCGCAAACGAATCGGGCGTGATGATACTTTAATAAAAAACAACAACGCCACGTATTTTTTTCTCACATTTTTGATTTTTGATTTCCACGAATAAAGGAATTTGATTGAATTTGTTTTGATGAAGTTATATGTGTTTAAAGTTTTTCTGTAAGATGTGATCTTATTCTGGACTGAGCTTATAAGTACATGTTAGTATATTCTACTTAACAATTTTTTTAAAGTATTTTGAAGTCCGACTTTAGTGAGTATATTAAGTAGCTTAGGCACTTCAACATCTACACTTTACAGAAGTTTCATTCATTTTAAAAGTTAACTGATTGATGTATCTAATTTTGAAATATTTACCGTGTTGTCTGGCGGTCCGGTGTCGTCGTTGACCATATGAGGTCTCGGGTCCGATTTCCGGGTCAGGCAAAACAAAATGTGCTTTTTCAGTTTTCTGAATAAAACAACGTTGCCCGGGATTGGAAAGGGCCCGATTGGCAATAGGCTTGCCACCTTTCACATTGTGTGAGATAGTATTTTCGGTTAATCGTGGGTACACTTCTTGTACCTCTGCCTACGTATGGGCGTGTAGATACTTTTTTACCTTTTTTTATGTTATGCAATGTAAAAACAAAATAGTGAATTTTCGCAATAGCCTATCATTACGTTAAATTTTATAAAGAACAAATTCTATTAGTATACTCAATTTCGATTGGATGCATATTTTCTGAGATATTAGCAAAAACCTGAAAAATGACCTGCTTTATTTTCAAATATATTATAATTATTCTTATATAAATAAATAAAATGTATAGATTTATATTTTACACATATTTAGTAAAATTGCATTTATAACACTTTAATAAAAAAAGTACAAATTCTAGAACTGATTCCATTATACAAACACCATGAAATGATAACGCTAACTTATAATGAGCCATGCGTTCAAAGGTTTTGTATACATTCCGGGTATCACGTTCAACTGAACTTACCACCCGAAACCGTTGAAACTTGTGATGTCTGTAACTTCTAAATTATAAAATTCATGACCGTGAAATTTTTAAGGGATAATCTTTATAGTATTTACTTTTGAACAAAAAAATAATAAAGGATTTCGGACTACAGGTTAATGAAAGCTAAATATACGTTTTTGTTTTCATCCCCTATCCCACGGGAACCGTACTGAATTTTGGGATAAAAAATATCCTATAACCTTCTTCGGAGTATAAACTCTGATTTTGCTAAATTTCATTTGAATCCGTTCAGTAGATTCGCCGTGATGTGCGGCCTTGATACAGACAGACAGACAAAAATTAAAAAAATTACATTTTTCGCTTCACTATCGATTAAAGAGTATCTTCCAAAAACAATTTTTTTAAATATCTTCAATGTACAGAAATCGACCTCTTACAGTTTTATTATATGTATATATAGATAGACTAGCTGTTGCCCACGACTTCGTCCGCGCGGACTTTGTTTACTCCACACACCTCCTCCCCCTTAGGTGATAGCGTGATAAAATGTAGCCTATATATTGACCCGACCTGTTAGTAATATTCATGCAAAATTTGAAGTAAATCCATGCAGTACTTTTTGAGATTACCCCGGACATACATACAGACAAACAGACAAAAATTCTAAAAACTATATTTTTGGCTTCAATATCGATTGTAGATCACGCCCCAAGTATTCTTTAAAAAAATATTCAATGCACAGTTTTGACTTTCCTACGATTTTATTATATGTATAGATTAGTTTAAATAAAATATAAGATACCGTACCAGCCATATAGTCAAGATATACGCAAAGGGTAATTACTACACCTACGTTTAGCCGATCAGCCTCATATGCAGTCTGGTGTATTGTGTATGTATGTATTGAATATTCATGAGATAATTCACCGACCACAGGAACACGTGAATCACATGCTCGTACGTCACGGTGGCTACGTAATAACAAAAGTGAATTGTTCCAATGAACACTACCCGTCTAGTTCTCAACGTTTGGTACGCCAGGGTTGCTAATTCACATTCAACATACAGTTATTTACACAAAAAAGTATCTTCACGCCCGTATCCCCGAAGAGGCAGCCAGAAATACAATAAGTGCACCTACGATTAGCCGAAGATACTTGGTCCCACAATGTGATAGGTGGCTAGCCTATCGTCAACCAGGCACTTTCCACTGCCACGTGAATGTATCTTGTATCAATATAAAGAGTTCTTACAACTCAGCACGCCTATTTATGTAATTAAACAAGAAACATAATTTTGAACAAGAAACGCGCCAGCAATGACTAATTTTTCCATGCACGTAAATACGATACTTCGCATGCTCTTTATTCAAACGAAATGACACATTTTCCACGCATATTTGAGAAAATATGTTTATTAACTTAAAAGCAAACACATAACCCTGTTGATCCGGGCCCATTTAAAAGAATTGAATGTGAATTAGCCTTTTCTCACCACTCACTTCTTGTGTGTGGTGAGAAAAGGCTAATACACTATCATAGTAGCACTATTTATGGTAAAGTTGTGCAATATCATGACCGAGTCTTGGTACCACCGTCTTATCCATACTTACCGCAATAGGATCAGTGCTTGTAGCTGGAGTGTTCCGGTTTGGAGAGCAAGGTAACTAACTGGTAAAAAAAACTTTTTGTTGTGAAAAAATTCTTATAAATATTGCAATACATAAATTGTACATAAAATAGAAAAAAAACAAGCCCACTGAGTTTTTTCCGCCGGATCTTTTTTAGTGTGTGGCCGCGTTCCGATCCGGTAGTAATTATAAGGAAATCGACTTAAATTCAAATGTTTGCACGCCATGTTATGGTAGAATATGTTGGTAATTTAATTTATTTTTAATAACTTGTGACACCCATATTCTTGCAAAAAAAATAATTTTCATTTTCATTTCAAACTTATGTATGTTGTATTCCGACCATCGCACCGTCTGTGGTGCCAATGGCGATGGTTATTTCTTCCATCGAGTGTTTGATTCTGGGCAGGCATAGGCATTTCTGTGATAAACATAAACATTTGTCTTCCTGGGTCTAGGTTTCTGTTAAATATATTTAAGTAACTGTAAAAATTAAAGTGTATTGTTGAATTTAGCTAACAGTCCTACAACATATTCATTTGCTTAATCGAGTTCAATTCATATAATTAGTCCAATGATATTTCATCAGAATCGAAGCTTTTCAATCGTTTTGCAATCTAATTACTCGTGTAACGTAACGTTTCCCACAATATATGAATTAGCCAATTCATGGTCCGCTAAATCTGGCACAGGTAACCCTACTTCCGTCCTGGTCAGTGGACATGCAACACCGATTACAAGTTGTTAAACTCCGTCTAGTGTTACCACTTGTGAAAAACAAAAATAAACATGAATCTCCTTGGTTTTAGCCTGTACTTATAATAAATGGCTATCCACGGAACAATTCGTAAAAGGCAATCAAAGGCTCTCGTCGACATCTCACTCGGTTACGGTACCTAGCAGATATGATGGTTGTAACATTTGGCCGATCGTTTTGCCTTTTACCAATTGCTTAAACATGTGACGTTTACGCTATCCACATGGCTATAAGGCGGTAAAAAATGTCACTTTTGATACCTACCTTTAATGTACGGCTACGGGTTTTACGGCTTTGTTATGTGTATATATCACGGATTAAATGGATACGCCTTTCAAGACACTTTCTCAGTTTGTCAGTGTAGCTTGCAATTATATATAGAAATACAGAGTTATACTACTTACCAATTAAATAAAATCATTTCAAGGCTAATTTTTAAACCTTGTCATCTCATTCGGTACTATAAAACAATACAACATGGTTTATTTCTATTTTTTCACAATTCAATATAACCTAGAAATGTACGAAATTTGTGACAATAGGAGCGTTTGCTCATATGCGCAGACACACGTTTCCTTTCCAATGACGTGTCTTTTAGTATTCATGTGGTCTGTGGTATAGATTCATATAATTTCCATAGGTTCTTTTCCATAGGCACTTTCCCTAGGTCCCAGTGTCTTTTTTCTTCTTTTTTGTTACTAATTGGTCTAGGCAATACCGTCTTTACCATAAGGGCACTCGGGGCCAGTGCCCAGGGCCCCTATCTTCAGAGGGCCCCTAAGGATCGACATTTTCTCTCACATTTAATATTCAATCATGGTCATTCACTCAATGGTCGGGCATTTTCGCAGCTTAAGAGAATAAAAAATGAACTGCGAACAACAATGTTACAAGAACGGCTAAGTAATTTGTTAATTATGAGCATAGAACATGATATTCTTCAGAAAATTGAGTTTGAGGATTTAATAGAAGAATTGCTCAACAGAAATCTCGAAAGAAACTATTATCGTAATCACAATAAAAAAACAACAGCATACATACTAATATCATTAATGACATATTGCGTTATGATAATACATAGGATTAATAAAGCAGGTCATAGTGAAAAAAATGTATAATTTGCTTTCTTTACATTCCAAAAGGGCCCCGAATTCTTGTGTGCCCAAGGGCCTCAGCATAGTCTAAGACGGCCCTGGGGTAGGTCTTTGAAGAATAGACCATTTGCCATTCTACCAGGCAGTTCGTAAAAAGCGACCGATTGGCTATAAGAGTCACTACCATTGTGGCTACTACTTGGTGGAATACTTCCGTAACATCTCCCCGTGACTAATACACCACCGTCTTACCTATTCCTGCCGCAATAGCGACAACGCTTGACAATGTCTTCTTCCGAATTCGATGGTAAAGTAGCCGGTAAACGTATGAAAGTTGTATTCACATTTCGCCACACGAATAGCAACTCAGCATTAACATCTTTGATGTCTATAAGCGATGCTTCTTCCTACCTAGCTACAACGATATCCATTCGCTTGTTTGCTATTTTTTTATATAAAAATATCATAGCAACTTCAGATTCGAGTGATAACCAGGGTAACCACATCTTAGGTAGTTATGAATAATGAATTACCACATCAAAATGTATCGTTGGCATCGCAAGCGCCCTTTAAAATAAATAGACCACGCTGCCGGGCCACGGCTCAGCGCTGGGATCGGGTTTCTGGTCACGAACTATCGTGATATTTCTTTTCGTAACTCCATTTCATTCTTTTGTAATGTGTTAGATGAAATAATACAGTATTATTTGACCTAAGAAGATGTTTTATTGAAGACCGCGCACAGGTGACTATCTAATAAATAAAACGAAGTAAAACTGCAGCAACTGTATTCCAATACATGATACAGGAGGTATCTCTCGGATCCTTAATCAAATCTTTATCTTTATATGTGACCAAACCATAGTAGACCAAAAAATTAAAAGTAACTTATGCATGTGGCATTAGACCTCGCCAAAAGATAGCAACGTACCATTAACATCTTTGGTGTCTATAGGCAATGGTTGACTCTTACCATCAGGAGGCCCATCTGCTTGATTGCTATCTTATGACATAAAAAAATAGACCAAAAGTAACAAGTAAACTTTTCGAAAATATTTTCCCCGTGTGGATCCGGGCTTCTTTGAAGAATACACCATTTGCCGTTCTGCCAGGCGGTGTGTAAAAGGCGAATGAATTGGCATGCGGATCACGGCCATCATGGCTACTAGGCGGTAAAGTTCTGCATTGTCTTGCCCGGGTCTGGTACCATTGCCTCACCTATTCCTACTACAATAGCGTTATTACTAGGCACTAACGTGTCTCGGTTTGAAGGGTAAGGTAGCCGGTAAAAGAATATATGGCACTAAGATCCCGCCAAAAGAATAGCAATAAATGGTGTCTATAGGCGATAATTTTCTATCAGTAGATATAAAAAATAACGGAGGTATGCCCGAACATACATAAAAAATATCTGAATTGAGAATCTTCTCCCGTTTATGCAGTTGGATGAAAAGTTAAAACAGAAATATGTTGTTGTTTCTAATACTTTTTCGTACCAGCGGGCTTAAGCCGATATTTTATGTTTCATAGCTATCACATGGACATGGATGCATTGACTCCCTGTTGCTTTGATCCAGTATTCAGTGCACATGTCAAAAAATTTCACCCCAACATAAACCAACATAACATTCTTTGATGTTACAATAATGTAAATATCAAAGCGCTGTTAAAACGGTTCTCGGAATCCAAACACAAACATAATTTACTTTTACTTTAACTTAAAAAACGAAGTTAATATTGTTATTTAAAATTTTAACACTATTTCGATGAGTCTCAAAAAATATTGACGCGTCAAAATTACTTGTAACAAGTTTTATTATATAAAGTTCTTCTGATTTCTGAATTCTCACATTTTTGTAAAAACAAAAGAGTTTCCGTTTCTACAATCCGTTCCAGTACTCTTGTTTAATATTTCATTTCGAGTACTTGTTTTGATTGTCATGTATGTTGATAGATTTTAAACTTTTTGAAATATTTAATATTTTTTTGGTCTATTTTCCATTTATAGTTTATAAGATCGAAAATTCCGACCACATGAAACTAAAGCGTGACAGTAACTACAAATATCAATAAAAAATCAGTGTGGGAGTCTAAAATCAACTGGATTCTTGCAAATACGACATTACGAAGCAATTTTTTTTACACACACATATCTTCACGCCAGATCCCTTACGGGGTAGGCAGAGAGAACCGTGTGCCACACATCACGATCCTTGCAGGCTTGTCTCGCTTCCTCCATATTCATCACTCTCTTCATACACACACGCCGGTTGCGAAGACTCTTGACACCACCTTCGGACAGTACTCGATCAATCTGATCGTGGTATGTCAGTCTTGGTCTTCCCCAGTACCTACATCCTTCCACATTCGCATTGTATATCTGTTTTGTTTACCTTTCATCTACCATTGTTTCTACATGTCCGAACCAACGGAGCATGCCCTTTCTCATCTTTACATCGACACTTTCTTTCAAACCTAACCTCTCTCTCACTTCGACATTACGAACCCGGTCCGCGAGTGTCACACCACATATTTTTCTTAGCGACCTCATCTCGACCGCGTGATTATACTTTTATTTTTTTTATCTTTTTTTTGGGATTTTATCCTTTCAAACGAAATAATTTAACGCATATTTTTTGTTTAAGACATTTTCTGTGAACAAACATACTTTAAAATGCAACAATATTTGAGTTATGACTTACACTACATTTTAAAGAGCGTATGTAAATCGTCAGTAATAACTGATGAAAATTGCGTGATAGTCAGATTGTCGGATAAACATAAGGCGCGTCCTTATAAGTTGGATTTATATTGTATTAAAAGCATTTGTACCTACTGTTTTACTTGATTTTAAATTTAAATCAACCAAAGATATCCAGCTAAAAACGAACGTCATTCAAGGGTTTAAAACTTTTTGATTTGTATGAAATTTTATTCGTATATGAAATTTTATTTGTACAAATCAAAGTTTTACAACCTTGAATGACATCTGATTGCTAAGTGTGAGTTTTTCTTTTCGCATTCGATCGTGAGTGCGTTTCGAGTTTACTAGGAATTTGTATGTGATTTGTAGAGCGCCACCTATTGGTAAACTGGTTTCTCACGTTTACCACTAGGTGGCACTATACAAATCACATACAAATTCCTAGTAAACTCCAAACGCGCTCACGATCAAATGCGAAAAGAAAAACTCACACTTAGCACTTTGTTTTTAGCTGGATATCTTTGATTAGACGTACTGAATGCTGGGTTGAAATATTTTCTTCTATTATGAAATGACCTTATATATCGACTTATAATAAGTAAGTATATTATTATTTTACTTAATTTATGAAACCATCTTAGGTGTGTATTTTTTTTATCTTAAAAATCTAAGAAGTGATTAAGAATATTATGATTATAAAGTAGATTAGAGCCTTCGATCAAGCAAGTTTTCCAGAGATAAACTTTTTTCTCAACCGACGAAAATACGGAGGTTATCAGTTTGACATGCACGTATGTCATATTGTTGAAATTGCATAATATTTCAGTATGATGATCTATTTAGGTGTCCAAGCACGTATACTTTATATGTGTCAGTGTGTATGTTTGTATGTTAATATGTTTTTATATGTGTTCACGAATTTTTCAAGAATTTAAAGTCATCGAGATGATTTTTTTTTTATTTAAATCATGTATAATCTAAGGAAACAATACAAGTCGGTTTAGTAGTTTTTGAGATATGGGTACGTATAGTTGATAGATATTTAAAGTCGGTTTAATTTTTTAAATTATTATTATTGTCACCACGAAACTGTATTACCGGTCATAACCGGGTTATATAAAACAATGATCCGTGCACATTAAACTCACTCTGTGAATGCGACACTATCTACGCTCTATCTTGTTTTATACTCTACGCAAGGTACACAAACATCCCGTCGGCTCTATAGTTATAAATCATCAGTAATAATGAATGAATAACCACGTGGCATTCGGGTTGACCGACCCCACTGGCTCTGAACGGCCATGTTATCACGTGGGTGGCTCCACTACGGTGGGCACACTTGAGACGTGATAACAGTTGGGCGCTGACAATGATGAACAAAAATCGAATAACGCTTCGGTTAATATGATTTTGGTTCTGTATAGATACTCAGTATTAATCGTCACAGATAAAATTTGCTAGAGAATTATATGTGTGTTGGGAAAAGGCAGACAGCGCATCTAATGAGTGGATTTCCACCGCGCTGTCTATATTCAATACCGGAAAAAAACAACTGTAGACAGAAAACAAATAAATCATAAGTTCTTACTTTAGAGGACCGGAAAAAATTATTAATATTTAATGTTATAATGATGCGTAAAAGTATCTTTACGGCTCACGCCCGTATACCCAAAGAAGTTGGCAGAGGTAAACAACAATTACACCCACAAAGATACTTATTCCCACAATGTGATAGGTGGCAAGCCTATCGTCAACCGGACACTTATCCAAAACCGGACAACATTGTTTTTATCAGACAACTGAACAAACAAATTTTTCGAATTGTCCGACACGGGATCAAACCTGGGACCTCATGTGGTCAACATCGACACCGGAACATTAGACTACAAAAGTTCACAAAGAGCCCAAAAAAGTAGACAAAAAAAAATTGTTTACAGGAGTCTATTAGACAGGTTTACAGTAGTCTTTTGGGTGAAATTTGGTTTACAGGAGTATATTGAATGAAATTTGGTTTACAAGAGTCTATGTTCCGACAACACACCTAAGGTTAATTTTATCTTTGTAAAGTGCATCATCACCGCGTAGTTCTCAAAAAACGTCTATCCGATCCCGATAACCCCATCACAGTTTATCTAGACATCACAGTTCGTACACACATCAGCGAAGCCTCCACTGTTACGGGCCGCTTACACTCGAGACCCTGTTCAAAAGTTAATAACGAGCCGAAATCCTAATGCCACTTATTCTCCCACTTATCGTCAAGATTCTGCAGTAAGCCGAGTTACGGCCTCACAGTCACGGGCTTGGGTTTAAAGCCCGAGCCTGATTTAAACTCTGGCTAAGAGACTGGACTTTATACGGGAACTTTGTGGGGGAGCCTCGCAGTAACGCTAATTAATACAGACCAATCACCTAAATACATTTCGAAAAAATAACAAAAAAATTGGATAACGAATCAGGGTACAGCTAGTAAGGGCAATGGGCCCACCACTGTAACTTCTGTAAACCAGAATCAACAGCGGCAACCGTCCTGATAACCTCTGAGTTGCGAGCTCAGGGTGCCCTGGGGGAAAAGCTAAGCTGTCTTGGAACCCGCATCGTATTTAATCCGAAGAGTATTATTAAGTATGGCTAAATTGACCATATTTATTGATTTTTATCTTAAAACGGAACATTAGGTTTGTGTGAACTACACAGGCAATACATAATAACAATGATGTCTGAGAAACCATCGCCTATAGACATGCAATATGTTTATAGTGCGTTGCTATCCGTTTGGCGGGATGGCAATACCACATGCATAAGATGATAAGTTTACCGGCTAACTCACCCTCTAAACCGGAACACACATCGTGGCAAGAATATATAAGGTGGTGGTACCAAATACCCAGGCTCGACGCTAGTAGTCACGACCGTCGCCTTTTGTCACCTGCCCGGCAGAATGGCAGTCGGTCTATTCTTCAAGAGTCCGGACCATCACGGGGAAACTACGTGTCGATGCTTTAATCTGACGAAATCCTCCTTTACTAGTGATTGATTCCGTCGATTGTGCTGATCACTTGTGCTCATTCACTAGTATCTTCATGATCAATACATACGTGTATCTATACATAATATCTATTATTAATGCGAAAATCTACCTGTCTGCCTGTCTGTTACGCTTTTAAGTCTAAACTAATTTGGTTAGGTTAGGTTAGCAGTTAAATTATAATATCACTTAGGTAGCGTAGATTAGATTAGATATATATATATATATATATATATATATATATATATATATATATATATATATATATATATATATATATATATATATATATATATATATATATATATATATATATATATGGCATAAACAGAGAGAGTTGTAGATACTAAATGTTTCTTATCACGCCATTCATATAATGTATATAAAAAAAACTGCATGGGAAAGCGATAATACTCACAACAACGAACCCTGTCGTGTTAGTTGCCCAATTATGTTTTCGCTACACTTCAACGATTCAACGTACTGATACCGAAATTTAGCAATCCCTGATTTCACTGCGGTAAAAGTTGCAAATGTGATCGATTTCGCCATAGTATTTACTTACAACTTGAAAATTGGTAGATTTTTAATGGGAATCCCGCGGGAAAAATGTATTATCCGGAATAAAATTGTCCTTTTTTTATATTATAAAAGAAATGGCATATAAGCAAATGGAAAGGGACAACTATTGCCTATAGGCACCTTAGACGTTGATGGCTATTTTCTTGTGTTAGTTGCTATCCTTGTGACGGGGTTTTAATTCTAATTTTTGCAGGCTACCTTACTCTCCAAACCGGAACACGACAGTGACAAGCACTAACGCTATTGCGGCAGGAATACCGTTAGTGCTTGTCACTGACACGTGGTCGTACCAGACAATGCAGAACTCAGCCAGTAGTCACGTTGTTAGTGTCTCGTATAGCCAATCATTGGCCTCCTATGGACTGCCTGGCAAAATGGCAGATGGTCTATTCTTCAAAAGACAAAAGAGGTCCCGGCAAAGACAAAAGTCCCTCCAAACCGGAACACGACAGTGACAAGCACTGACGCTATTGCAAACCGTACCAACCGGCAACTACTAGTTAGTAGAGGTAACAATAAGTAATATTATCACTATATAATAATATAACATAATAGTCTAATCTCTATCAAAGATTATATACAATCACTAAGGTTTTAATCTTTATGTTAAAATCTGGCAGTGCATGACATGACATTATATAGGATGGCAGCCGTAGTTCCTATTTTGCTTTCTAGTAGTTTCCTTCATCTAAGCTATTTCGTCTACTGAACAGATAAATAATTAATGGCAAGATATATATATCTAGCTTGTTAACTTTCAAATTTGACATCATTTGACAATTTTATTTTGTATTTTTGAGTACAACCTAATTTCCCCAAAAATAGTGCTAACTCGATTTTGACCATTCCTATAGTCCGGCGATAACTCGAAACGCAACACTGACTCTCGTGAGAAATCTACCTTGCGATCGTTAGAGCAGAAAATTGGTGTAAAGTCTTACCTACTTATCTCGATTCTTTTGTTTTATGATTGAAAATTACGAAATCGGAACCGCTATAAATGAAATAGTGGAAACCAGTGTGGAATCGATTATTCGATGCATCGTCTTGGATAACCTAAATTACCAAATCGATTGAGGCTGTAAAATTGTTTAGCGTTTTTTGCGATGGGCTTTACTGATTGAATGATTTATTTAGCACGCTTGAATTTCATTAACGGCATTTGCAATATTATGATACTCAAATAGCTATCATACCTTTTGCAACAGCTCACCCGTCACTTTGAATTAGTACAGCTTGAACATGCCAGATTAATTAATGTAAACGTAATTAAATCTATACATATAAAAACATATCGAAGCCAAAAATATAGTTTTTAGAATTTTTGGATGTTTGTCTGTTTGTCAGTTTCTCTGTTTGTCTGTCTGTTTGTCTGTTTGTCTGTTTATCTGTTTGTCTGTTTGTCTGCTTGTCTGTTTGTCTGTTTGTCTGTTTGTCTGTTTGTCTGTTTGTCTGTTTGTCTGTTTGTCTGTATGTCCGGGGTAAACTCAAAAAGTACTGGATGGATTTACTTCAAATTTTGCATGAATATTACTATCAGGTCGGGTCAACATATAGGCTACATATTATCACGGAGTCGGTGCGGAGTAAAGGAACAGCGCGGACGAAGTCGCGGGCAACAGCTAGTTAAACAATAAGTAGCGGTCGCCTGTGGCAGAAATTCGACCATACACTGTACAATAAAATCTCTTAAATTTGACAACTGACTGGCTTAAGTCAGTCAGTCAGTTAAAGAAAATAGTATACATGTTGTATAATATCATGAATGTCACATGAATGTAGTGTGTGTAATGTTTATTTTTATTAATTTAATGTATTTCTAATGCACTTTATTTAAATACTAGCTGTTGCCTGCGACTTCGTCCACGTGGACTTCGTTTACTCCACACAGCTCCTCCTCCATAGGTGATAGCGTGATAATATGTAGCCACCGACCACACAACCCATAGACCCCTAATAACAGGCGAATGGCTTCTGTCAACACATCTGACTTATAGTTCCGATGTAAATGTCCATGCACCAATACCCAATCAGTGCCGACCAATCAGATTCTCTGTACATCACTATCTTTCACTGTGGCCTTGAGTAAGCCAATCACGATGTTGCAACTCAGCTCAGCTAGTTGCCAGAATGCATTCAATACGGAAAATCGAACATTAGGCGTCTATGAGCTGTGTGGTCGATGTATGTAGCCTATATGTTGACCCGACCTGTTAGTAATATTCATGTAAAATTTGAAGTAAGCCCATGCAGTACTTTTTGAGTTTAAACCGGACATACATACAGACAAACAGATAAACAGACAAACAGACAAAAATTCTAAAAACTATATTTTTGGCTTCGATATCGATTGTAGATCACGCCCCAAGTATTCTTTTTAAAAAATATTCAATGTACAGTTTTGACTTTCCTACGATTTTATTATATGTATAGATAGATAAAAATTAGTTAATTAGTATTTTTCTTCAGTCTTCCACAATGTAAACTTTAACTGTATCAAATTTCTTACTCCACCGTTCGCACAAATCAGAACTTAAAAAGGGGTCCAGAGGTTTTCCTTCGCGTATTAATATACGGTGTGTAAAGAAAACCCTGTCCGATCCGGAAGAGGGATATAGGTTGGTTAAAGGCATTACTGAAAAAAACATTAAAATGACTTTATTTCAAAAAATAAAAAAGATATAGTTTTTTTAATATTCGTATTTTTACTTATATTTTCCTAGCGTCAAGAAAAGTTTTAAAAATGACAACACTTTATAGCTGCTTATTTCATTGTTTCGTTTTGGCGGCTTTCGCACAAACACTGCGCCGCGCAAAGGCGCGGTCTTCGTTTTTCGGCTTTTTATAAAGGAATTTTAGACGCGCCGCGTGACCTTCGGTAGTATACGACTTGCGCGGCATTCTTTGATAGTAGAATTTACTTATTTGAAGGTGTTGTCGTAGTTAATGTTTGAAAATATCATTTAAGATTATTTTTTGGAACGAAGTTCTTTACGGCAGGCTTGGAGGGGATAGGGATTTTGCTGCGCGACCGAACTGAAAAAAATGTGATAGTAAAACCGCGAGTAGTGCCGTTTAGCCGAAGGAAGTTCGTTCCTACCTGGTGTCCCGCGACACCACATCATTTTTTATTTGGAAAACTAATTAATTAATATCCATAAAATAATTACACATATGTATATATGTATATATATATATATATATATATATATATATATATACATATATACGACGTAATTCATGGGAAAGAAATTAAGTCACGTAGTTAACAATCCGACCAATTACAAAACAAAAGATAATTTTCGATGAAAGATAACACCAGTACGTTGACTACGTGCAGTTTGTATATTTTTATTCATAATTAAATATGATATTATGTCCTTTAACAAATTACAAGAGTTTTACGGAGAAACTGGATAACCTTTGACTTTTAATGGTATAATGAGTTCAAAAATAACTTTGGCACTACTTGGACTTAATCTTTACTCGTAATATTATCTACAGTTATTAATTTTGTAGCGATTAGAGGTGCGCAGAATGTGTCACTGAATTGAAAAGATATGAACATATCTTTTGATCACTGCGAAGTATATCACTCTTTTAGTTCAGTAGTTCATCTAGTCCAATGGCTTGAGTCGCTATCATTTCTCAGTACATTGATTTTCCTTCGTTTGTTAATCGAACTAAGTAGTGTGTAATGAATCTTATGATTTCTGCCAACGAGATAAATGTTGAAGCGATAGTAAAACAATTTTAAAATAAAGTATATTTTTTATTTGTACTATTTTTTTTCATTTTTTTTATTTGTACTTTTACTAATGAAAGATTTAAGTTCTTACTAAAATAGTGTTTACAATTGCCGAATACAGCAAAATGTTTTTTATGGCCTTAACTTTAAGCTGATTTTTCTAAACTTTTATTTTTCACTGTGATTTTTGATTTTAGATAAATTCAAACAAACATAACATTTTATGCATTGCGTTTATACTAATTTAAGATCAAAACTATCTTTATGCGTAATAAGCAATGAACGCTTGTAATTAAAGAATTCATTTTATCGCTCTTCGCAAGTATATATGTACATTGTACAAGAAAGTACGAGTGATATAGTTAACCGGTATCAAGTTCAGCCGGGCCGAGATTGTGTCTGCTATGTCACTCCCATCGGCGCGTGATCGGCAATCTTCGACTCTCGTAATCGTTTCGTTCGCGGTGAACTACGCGAACTAGAGATATAGATAAATTGAATCTGAACTAGTGAAGGATGAACTAAACGCAACTGAAGTAGTCCAATTGAAGGATTCATTCGCGAACTACACAAGACTAGTAGCGATGTTAATAATTTTGTGATGTTTCTCGTGATATGCCCGCTTATAATTTGCTTAAAATAAACAAGATTAGCCGAATTAAAACTAATATCTCATTATATGTATACCACGATAAACATTTTCTCGTGAAATAAGCGAGAGATATTAGTTTTTCGCAAAAGAAGAGATATTTGAAGAATAAAGCCGGCGTCAGACATAGCTTCAAATATTTGAACACTTATTTAATTACCATGTGTGGCACGGGGCTTTGAAAATGTGTTCAAAGTTTAAACAAATATTTGCGATTTGCCACGTGTTTTCGGTTTTTTAGCGCACATCAAAACGTTCAAAGTTGGAATGTGGTCAAATGTTTGCGTAGCCTGTCACACTTGGGCAAAGTTCACACTTCACTTCAGTTGCGCGACCCCTACTATGGTGAAAGGTCATGTCGTGCCGCGTACGTGTTAGGTCAAGAATATTTATTTCACATCCATTCGCGTCTTTTTCTTCGAGGTTTTGGTAGATTTTGCAAATGTACCATATAATTACAAGCACTTATATAATAAAGCGTTCACAAACTTGACGTCCATCTTGTTTGTCGCCTACCAGAATACTGTGGAGTGTGGAGAAAAATGTTTACAAAGCATGTCTGGCAGGTTACGACAATATGTATTCAAATACGTTTTCAAAGTTTTTAAAGAAATGTTCACTTGTATGAAGCTATGTCTGGCGCCGGCTTAAAAGGAACTAATATCAGTAATATCTCGCTTCTGTCACGAGTAAACGTTTGTTGTGGCATACATATTAGAATAAGGGAAATGTTAGTTCTTATTCGTTAAATCTCTCTTCTTTTGCACGCGACATAATATTATCATACGCTGTTTAAATTAAGCACACAGGCAAGCCACTACAACAAATACATATTTTTGTATCATATTATGGTTTTATAATAACAAAAATAATAATCGCTTCCACCGATCACTCGTTAATTTGTTGCTATTGTTCTGTATAATTAAATTCAAATAAAACCGCTTGCGTAAAATAAAAGTGAACAGAGCCTCGTATTAATGTTATTTTATGAAGAACTAGCTGTTGCCAGCGACTTCGTCCGCGCGGACTTCGTTTACTCCGCACTGCTCCTCCCCCGTAAGTGATAGCGTGATAATATGTAGCCTATATGTTGACCCGGCCTGTTAGTAATATTCATGCAACATTTGAAGTAAATCCATGCAGTACTTTTTGAGTTTACCCCGGACATACATACAGACAAACAGACAAACAGACAAAAATTCTAAAAACTACATTTTTGGTTTCGATATCGATTGTAGATCACGCCCCAAGTATTCTTTTAAAAAAATATTCAATGTACAGTTTTGACTTTCCTACGATTTTATTATATGTATGTATAGATAATAATACGCATACTATACCGAGAATTTACGATCCCGCTGAAAATAAAAACAAACAGCATTAATAACAATATTCTTTTTAATATGTATTGTTTCATGTAACAGATATTTAACTTTTATTGAGTTTTTTTTGTAACTTAGGATGGCAGACGCAAGGGTGGATCCAGGGGCGGTCATGACCCCTCCCCTAAGCGGGCGTATGCATGGATTTATCAGGATTAGATAAGGATTAGATCTATCTTGACTGAAACTCAAATATGTAACCCCCCTTGACCCAAAGGCTGAATCCACCCTTGTGTTTGTCTGCAAGCAGTAGGCTCTCTTGTTTTTTTTATTAAAGATGGGGCAAACGAGCAGGCGCCTCAGCTGACGGCAAGTGTTAACCACCGCCCATGGACAACCGAGGTCTTCAATTCATATCCGTTCGGGAAGGCCCCGGCATGTGAAAAGTTACAACGGTCGCCTACATCACGAAGTACATGCATTAGTGTACTGGCTACTTTACTCTCCGACCCGGAACACGACAGTGACAAGTACGGTAAGGTGATGCTCCTAAACTCGGACGAGATGTTGCCAAATTTTACCACCTTATAGTCACGATTGCAGTAAGAAGTATTGTCAATTGTTCATCGTTTAGGAATGGCCTGGCTTTTCAAAGCGAGCTCAAAGATCGGATCAACATTGGGAAAGTTGTTCTTCTGTTATTCGATTTCTTTGTTTTTATGTAACTTTGTTTTAAGTTTACAAAAAACTAAGTCCTGACCACGGTCCTGACCCTCAAATGAACTGTGAAGAATGTCAACAATTATTGACTAGACTAGAAAGAAATAAACCTTGCAGATATTTAATTCAAATGAATTCCTCTGTACTATGCAAATTCGTATACGGTCGATAAGAACTATGATGGCAACGCTTTCAACTGTATTTACAGAATCCTTAACAAACGTAGTGTTTGGACACATTTATATAATATTACAGTTCACATAATACTAATGTACAGGCATCGTTTAAAGCTTGAGAAGAAACTTTCATGAAACAGAACATTGATATAGGGTTTTTTATATCAATGAAACAAAAGTACAAAAAACATACATGTCAACAGAATTGTTAAATTATACAGCGTGTATGTCAATGACAATATTATCAAAAAACAGAATAAATGATTCTATCTATAAGACTAGCAATATTGTGGTATTCTTCCTTGTGGTATTAATCCTTGCATTTAACCTTCGATTTCGTTAAAATTTGGCGAATATTTCAAACTGTGCATCATTTCGTCGAGTAGGTAAACATTAGCGACCTAGTAGTCGCATATTTGTCTGTCGCCATATTTTGTGTGGCCATACTATTTATTAATATTCGTAATATCATGTAAGATTATTTTGATCAGGGAAAATGTATATATCTATATTCGCAAAATAATATCATATAAGAGTGTATCAGGGTACGAAACAATGCCTTTAAGATTAGACAGCGTTTTTTTTACACATTGTATACATTCTTAATAAATATGTTTTATGCTTGTTCCAGATATAGCTTCAAACATTTAAACAAACGTTTGATTGCTATGTGTGGCACGGGACTTTGATAATGTGTTCAGAGTTTGAACAAGCATTCGTCATTTGCCACGCGTTTTCGGTGTTTTAGCGCACATCAAAGCGTTCAAAGTTCAATGTGTTCAAATGTTTGCGTAGCCTGCCACACCTGTGCAAAGTTCCTTCAGTTACGCGACCGCTGCTACCTTCAAAGGCAAAGGTTTTCACTTTTACAGTTCATAATATTTATTATCTCAATACACGCGAACATAATTAAGGTAGATACAATTTTCTAATTAGCAACAGTACAAGTGATTCGATTACAAATAATACTCGGGGCTTTTTCTTGCCGCTGCATTGTAGCGCCAGCGTTTAATATTTGCATTTTAGCATTAATAGAATTACTAGAATTTTAATAGAATTATTAATAGAATTTTTCGAAAAATTTCGAGCCACTTCTAGTTAGTAGCAAATAAATAAAATTGGAGTGTCTGTAATACTAAAATAACCGGTTTTAACTAAATGCATATGGATGTATACAGGGTACACACACCAAAATAACACTTTTTACGATTTTTGTCTGTCTGTCCTTCTGTCTGTCTGTCTGTTTGTTCCGGCTAATCTCTGGAACGGCTGGCCGATTTTGACGGGACTTTCACAGGTAAATTGCTGATGTAATAAGGCGTAACTTAGGCTACTATTTAAAAAAAAACACGCGGACGAAGTCGCGGGCACAGCTAGTCAGTTATATAAATCCATCAAGAGTATTTGTAACTAACACTGCTTAGGTGTTAGAATTTTATTTATTTTCAACCGACGAAAAAACGGAGGGGGTTATCAATTGGACGCGTATATTTTTTATGTTAGACCACGCATAATTTTTTCCAGAGTACTTAGTTCGATTTTGTTAATTATTATTTTATTGGAATGAGTATACCCTAAGGGTGGTCCCATTTAATTTTTTTTTAAATTCCAACCATAAGAGTACATAAAAAGGAGATAATTAATTGTTCACACACTGATTTTAATCTATGACCAGGCATAACTTTTTACAGAGTGCTCTGATTTTGATAATTCTTCTTTCATTGGATTGAATATACCCCGAGGGTTGTCCCATATAATTTTTAATAAAAAAAAACTTCCAAAAAGGTACAAAAACAGAAGATGATTGATTATTCACTCACTTATTTTAATGAACGACGTTAATTTTTTGTTAAAAAGTTATTATTCATATCTGCGGTTTGTTATATTTAATACGCACATAATTTTAGAGTTGTCACAAAATAATAAAAAACTAATTAATATTTGAAGATAATATTAGAATGTTTGCATACATTCTGATATGATAAAAAATAACACACAATCAAACGCTTACCGTCATAGTTTACAGGTTGTCAGTGGGTGTTCCCACATTTTAAATTGTTACAATAACGTGTTGCCATCCTCGATAATTAAAATTTCTCAACTGCTGAGCAAAGCCATAAAATCTATTATCTACTAGTAGTACCTTTATTACCTTCACGTTAACAGCATCACCCCCTCCAAACCCTTCATCTCGTGACTCCGATGTATTTTTCCTATCGCTTAATTAATCACTGGAGTCTAGATAATATTATCTTATCTATCTCGACATACAGTCATGATGCCTTATTGTTAATTTAAATATTCTTTGTCATAGACGTGAGGTGCGTGAGGTGAGCTAGAAGTGACGTCACGTGATGGCGGCGTGGAGGCTGTGTGTACTCGCCCTTATGGGCTTTGCCGCTGCACAGGGTCCTGAAAAAAGTAAGTTTTGCATAATGTAGTTAATATCAATCTATATTAATATTAATATTATAAATCCGAGAGGATTGATGTTTGTTACTCAATCATGCCAAAACCAGTGAACGGATTTAGATGAAATTGGGCATCCGGGTAGATGATGACCTGGAATAGCACAAAGACTACGTTTTATCCCATAAAAATGAATACACCTAACCGGTTTCCCTTATCACAGCATCATCAAGGATGTTTTACACAGTTATTAGATAATTACAAGTTATATTATTTAAGTACTAATCTTAGGTGGGTAGTGAATAAAATATTTCAATTTGACATTAAATGTAGTATGGTTTGGGTTGCCAACATAATAATTTTTCCCCAAAAAATGAAGGAAACTATGTTATAAATGATATTGTATTAATATAAATACTACTATGTCAATTATGTTTATATGTCAAAAAAATTTAGGTAAATGTCAAATGAAAATTAAAAGTAATGTCAGAACTAAAAATAACAATAACAAAAAAATTAAATGAATTAACAATTAAATTAATAATAAACAAATGAACTTAATTTTACTTACATATAACTAAAATTAACATACTTTTTAAGTAAAACATATTCAATAGGGGCGAATTATTTAGGTCCATTTGGTCCGACCATAAACACGAACTTACACTACTAAACTATTTGCCATATCTATTTCCGTAAAAATGAGTTGATCTTACGGGATTCACTAAAAACTTTTATAATGCAGTGGGCTGCACAGTGCTGGTAATAAATAAATAAATATTACTGGACAAATTAGAGGAATCGATCTATCCCAAAAGTAAGCAAATCATTTGCTAGTAATATGGGTGTTATTCAACGACACTTATATATACATACGTACATAAATACTACAAAAGTAAAAATGGTCATTTTTATATGTACTTACTAAAATATTTGGTAAGTACTAAAGTTTTATCTGGCAGTAAATACTCAAGCAGTAAATCTAATTACGTATGATGAAACTCGTAATCTGTAGTGTATACCTATCTAACACAACAACAAAACAAAAGTCAAAAATGCGTAACTAGTTCTGTTTAAATATCAAGTGTCAATATTTGAATAACACATTAAAATACTATAACAATACTAAACTAGACTAAGTAATAAATAAAAAAATACAGCACATGCGTCTAAGCTTAGTGAACAATAAAAAGTAGGAACGGAATGACATTATACTAACATTGTCAACAATAAAGCAAATAGGAATTAATCATATCTTGAGTCTATAGACGCATGTAAGCTTAATGCAAATACAAATTTACGTCACTATATAAAACCATAAGTGTACATATATAAAACTAGCTGATGCCCGTGACTTCGTGTGCGTTTTATATTCTACTGATTCATGCTGCAGCGTGCTGCCTGCTGCATTATAAAAGTTTATGGTGAGTCCCGCGGGATAACCTAATCTTCCAGAGATAAAAAATATGCCTATGTGCTATTTCAGGTCATTATCATTCAAATCCGTTCAGTAGTTTTTGCGTGATTGAGTAACAAACATCCATCGATAGATCCAAACTTTCGCATTTATAATATATATATATATATATATATATATATATATATATATATATATATATATATATATATATATATATATATATATATATATATATATATATATATATATATATATATATATATATATATATATATATATATATATATATATATATATATATATATATATATCACTATATTCGCATTTATAATATTAATGTATATGTCGCAGTAAGATTGTCAATACCGTTAGATTATAATCTACCTAAGTGATATTATAATTTAACTGCTAACCCAACCTAACCAAATTATAAAATCCCTAGGTAGATTATAATCTAACGGCTATTGACAATTTCACTGCGACATATATATAACACTCATGTCTAAACGCCTTGTTCTTTTAAAAATTGGTTTTTCCAAAGTTAAGTTATATACCTATTTTATTCAACCAATCTTCACTTTGATGCAGTTATAAGTAACTCAAAAATTCTTAGAAATTTTTGTTTCCATTGGAAATTCAGAAAAAAATAGTCCGTTTAATAGCTATGTTATAAACAAATATCACGTCAATTTAACAACTAGTTTTTGAATTTTATGGACACACAAGATATCACGCTAATTTTGTAAAACATAGGTACTTTCTCTAGCGCGTTAGAGAAAAGTGATGGGATAGAATTTCACGATGCGCGCCCAGCAACACAAAATTTACAGCACAAAGTTAGTCCTATTTTTTCTTTATTGATAAGTGATATCCATATGCGCACACACAACCTGCAACACGAAAGAACAGTGGCGGGTTGTTACGCAAACATATATGTAACTGAAAAAAAATTGTAATGTGTTAGCAGACCATAGCATCTATACATATAATAAAATCGTAGGAAAGTCATTGAATATTTTTTAAAAGAATACTTGGGGCGTAATCTACAATCGATACTGAAGCCAAAAATATAGTTTTTAGAATTTTTGTCTGTTTATCTGTTTGTCTGTATGTATGTCCGGGATAAACTCAAAAATTACCGCATGGCTTTACTTCAAATTTTGCATGAATATTACTAACAGGTCGGGTCAACATATAGGCTACATATTATCACGCTATCACCTATGGGGGAGGAGCTGTGCGGAGTAAACGAAGTCCGCGCGGACGAAGTCGCAGACAACAGCTAGTGTTAAATAAAGTAGAATAGTTTGTATACTTATTTTAAAAAGTAATTGCCTCTAAAGCCTAGTGGTACGGTATCGGTGTTGACCACATCATGTCGGGTTCGATTTCCGAGTCGGGCAATTGAAATGTGTTTTTTTTTCAATTTTGAAATTGGGTTTGGCCCGGAATTGGGTAAGTATCCGGTCATCATGCCACCTATAACATTGTGTGACAGAGTATCTTCCTCTAATTGTGGGTGCACTGTTTTACCTCTGCCTATCTCTTCGGAAATACGGGCGTGAAAATACTTTTTTTTAAATAATGAGGCGTATGTATTCATTGCAAAAATGTAAATGATGTCACATGCGCTACTTACTAAAATATCTCCCCTACCTTTAAAACCGGAACACGATATCGATAAGCACTAAATTTATGGCAAAATTAACAGGCAAGTCAATTAAATGTTAATTGAGAACCAAGGCGAGTCATCGCAGAACTCTTATCGAATAACTATAAAGAAAAGGCTATGAATTTATGTATACAAACGGTATTGTAGAATTCTGTTCTTAAGCATTTTGTATATTCTACAACTTGGCCGAAAAGTCGGACTTCACGATAAAAAATTTAAATATATATACGTATTTAACCCGATGATATTATTAAAAAAACTGAGAAGTAACGCATTACTTTCAATGTTTTTTACATCGTGAGTTAGGAACATGGACCACATAAATACTAATAGATACGCCATTGGGAAGGGAACTCCCAAAAGCTCCTATCACTGTCAAAAATGTCATACATCTGTAGGTATATTATATCGTGAAAAAATAGAAATAAACCCTCTTATACGGTTTTATCGTACCGAATGAGATGACAAGGTTTAAAAATTACCCTTGAAATTATTTTATTACATCGGTAAGTAGTATAACTATGTATTACTGTGCGTAAATGCAAGCTACGCTGACAAACTAAAAAATTATCTCGAAAGGCGTATCTATTAAATATTTATCAGCAATTCGTGGTTAGAAACTTTGACAAAAGAAACAGTGAATGTGGATAATTCATAACTAAGAAAGAAAAACTGACAAAAATCATGCAACTACGATGTTATTCTTTTTTCGAAATATCTTTGTCAACGTAAATTGTCGTAAGTACTTCGTTGGGCCTTTTTCAAATAATCATAGTAACTCATGACAATTAACGATATGTTTTTTGGAACGAAGTTCCTTACGGCAGGCTTGGAGGGGATAGGGATTTTGCTGCGCGACCGTACTGAAAAAAATGTGATAGTAAAACCGTAAGAGAAATGCGTGGAATAAAAGCGTTAAATGAGACGTGCGCAGGCGCGACAGTCGCGTACACAAGCGAGTAGTGCCGTTTAGCCGAAGGAAGTTCGTTCCTACCTGGTGTCCCGCGACACCACATATTTTTTTTAATATTTGAGAATGTTCTATGGAAAGATCTCTGAACACTCTTGTTTTTTAACTGCCCGCTACGTATGTAGTCTAAGGAAGTTACTGATTTTGCCTCGATTTTCGAAAATCAAGTTTTCACCAGATCTCCACGTTTTGAGGCCGTAGAAACCTTTTCCGACTATTTTCACAATGACGTCAGAATGTCTGTATGTATGTGTGTGTGTGTATGTGTGTATGTGTATGTGTGTGTGTGTGTATGTAAACATCTCATAACTTTTGATCGGCTGGACCGATCGATTCGCGGTTGATTGCATTCAATTATATTCCACTCAACTTAGATTTCCTGATTGAACCAAGACGGCCAAGAAGATTTTGGGAAATTTTGAAAAAATCCCAAAAAGAACAGTATTGTTTAATGTAACTTCCAGTTTAATGTACCGATTGATTACAAAAACTAATCAGCTCTTTTCTTCAAAATACTATGTCTAATGCATAAATTTTATCAAAATCGGTTTATCCGTTTGGTATCGTTGAAATCGTTGACGAAAAATTTTGAAAAGTATTTTTTCGACTTAACTTCAAAATTTTTCAACCAATAACTTTTTGGTATCCTGCGATATTTTTGCACTAAAAAACTACGTCGAATGCCGTTTCAAAAATCAAAATTGAATCTAATTTTGAAAAGTTACAGATTTCCAAATATTAAAATTACCTTGATTTAGCGGAAAGTTTCAGGGATGGCCCGTAGGATCAACCATTTACTCATTTTTTTTCCACTGATTTTTTAGAATATCTTTAAGACAGAACTTTTTGAAGGCTCCGCTGTCGTTTTATTTGTCAAAGGTAATGCCAAAGACGTCTATGTACTAATACATTAAACTCGAGTAGGCATTTTGAACCGCAATATACATGTACTTATCATTTTCACAAAAATAAAATGTTTTTACGACTTTAATTACGATTATGCTCATATATCACAGCTATATTATTAAAAGCTATAGTTAATTAGGACTTTTCTATTACGGCAAAGGCAATGTGTTTTTTAATTGAAAATAATACAAGATTCGTATTGAAGACTCCTTTATATTAAGACTATATTTTATGCACCAACAAGCACTGAACTTTCGCAATTGACCGTGGCTTGATAATTAATTTTCTGGAATTGATATTTTTAGGATATTTATACCGAAGGTTCTGTATAAACTTACAGGTAACCATAGCTACACGTAGAGTTACCTTTTACGGTTTTTCCTTAGTGAAAAAAAAACTAAATATGCGACATAAACTGTCATATTATATTTTGGTTGCGTTTTATTTCTGTGATGTAACTAAAAATTTACGGTTTTTGGATTTTTTTTCTTTACATGTACTGTGAGACACTACTTTTTGACAAAATTCATAGTTCTAGATCAACGAGAAGTACCCTTATAGGTTTAGAATAAAAAAAACGCAAAATATGCAACATAATTTGACATATCTTTTGATCGCCTTGACTTACAAGTTTGATTTTGTTCACAGCTGAGAGTATCCATAGACCCAAATTTATTTGATATAAATTTCAACTTAATACCTATACGCGTACCTCAGAAAACAGGTCTTGACAGTTGGAAAGACGAACAACGAAGAGATCTTTTAAGTTAGTTAGTTAGTTTAAGGACTTAAATGAACAGCCTCTCTACTTCCGTAAATTTCTTTCAATCGTTAAAACTGTGTTAGTTATTACAAAGTACAATATGAATAAAATTATAGTGTCGTCCTCTGAAATAAATTCTCGCATCACCTTCCCGGAAAACAAAACCTTCATACATTAGAAATAATTGTTATTGCTTCTGTTGTAACTAATATTAGCATTTAGTAATGCGTCATAAAAGTCTTCAAACATAAAAAGTCTACTTACCGGCGGCGGAGCGTGAGAATTGTTTCTTATAATTCCGTCGAAAGGGAAAACTGTAGTTACACTATTTTTATAGATTTCTGTGACGCGTACGCTGCATTATTATACAGTTAAATGAACAACTATATGTACATATATATGTATCTTCACGAGAAATTCATTACGAATATCCCAGAGAGATTCTAGTGCTAACATAACGATCTGCATAAGTTCTTGCTGTTTTTACATTAACAGTTCTCGAATACACATACAGCAGTTGGCCTATTCTTCAAAGGAGCCCGGACCAACACAGGGAAAGTTATGTGGAAAAAACGGAATGATGGGAAAAACGCAAATAACACCCCTTAAAAACACAATAAAAATACGTTTACCCTTTATATTTTCAGTACAAAATCAAAATTTCTTTATGACATTCACATTTCTGTGTCACAGGACATCGAAATAAATGAAACTAACAAATATTCTATGAATAGTGAGATTTCTACTGTGTATGGCTGGAGTATTTATGTCTGTATTTAGAAAAATGTAAAGCCAAATACCAAAGAAAGAAAAATTTGAAAAGGGTGCACTTTAAGAAAGCAAGTCACTCATCTATCACCCTGTCACGTAGGTAGGTATTCATAGCGCAAATAAATCATTTCAAGAATATGAGTTCATCAAACCACGGCTAATAGCGAAAGTAAACTAATGTCCGTTCGCGCATAATGCACTCACTATAGGTACGTAATATGGCATTCTTTACTAAGAATGCGTCACTTTTTAAGCAAATTATCTTGCACTACAGATAAGCTCCAACTTAGGTAACACCTAATTAAGTGAAAGTGAATGAAATCGACTATATTTATGTAGTTATATTTATCGATATGAAATATAATTAAAGTTTTATTTTTTCATATCAATAAGTACTCCAATAACATAGTAGGTATTTAATGCCTTGTAAAAGACTCGTAATTTTATGTTTACTGTATACCGAGGCGTAGGAGGAGGCGAAGGTCCATAGATAACACGAAATTTCTAGATGTTTTATTGAACTAAATTGAGCTAATTTGAAAGAAGTTTATTAAAAATTGAACAAATTTTCATGTGGGCGTTATCATTTATCATCATCGAAATCGTCGAAACGAATGCTGTACTTACTTATCAGGGTATCACGTATACCGTGTGTGTGAAAGATTTGAAATGTAAGCGACATACGTGACTCCAAGTCTTGTGTACGGAATTATATTTTGGAAAAACAAAACAGATTAGCATGAACTATAGTATAGGAGTCAGTTCCAAGCGATTTATAATATACTCGTGTGTGTTTGCACTATCTAAGGAGAATAGATTATAGTTGCTAACGTTTTTCAAATCAAGATCTTCGGTTGTAAGTGAAGCTTGCATTTAGACACAAAAATAGTTATTGTACTCAGCGATGAAATAAAATCACATTAGGGGTTTATTATTTTATATTATAATAATAAATATAATAAATATTTACGGGACAAATTACACTTACTGATCTAACCCCAAAGTAAGCAAATTATTCGCTTGTGTTATGGGTGTCAACGATACTAATACATAGAAATACATATATGTATAAATACAGGAATATATTTTATAAACACACAAACCCGGAAATACAAACTTTTATACTCATCACACAAATGCTTGTCCCCGTCGGAGATCGAACCCGAGCCCCGTCGATTGCGTAGTCAGGGTCGCTAACCACTCGACCAACGGGACGGCCAGATTTATATTTACATATTATTTCAACCTTGTAAGTATGCATAATTATATTTACATATTATTTTAACCTTAGTGCGATAAAGGGCACAATATGGCATTTTTATATTTTTTCGCGTTATGAGTATATCTGAAAGCATTTGACACTAACAAGCATTTACTCATATGAGCGGCTATACGTCCCCCTCAATACTGTGTCTAATAATATTTGTCTGGTCTGTAGGTTGGGAAGGATCTATATATTTCTCGCCGTGTTGGTCCCGGCCTCCTTTGTAGAATAGGCCAACTGCCGCTCTGCCAGGCAGGTCGTAAAAGGCGACCGATTGGCTATCGAGTCACTACCATCGTGGCTACTAGGTGGTAGAGTTCTGCATTGTCTCGCCCGAGTCTGGTACCACCGCCTTACCTATTCCTGCCGCAATAGCGTCAGCGCTTGTCGCTGTCGTGTTCCGGTTTGGAGGGTAAGGTAGCCGGTAAACTTATGCATGTGGCATTAGATCTAGCCACAAGATAGCAACGCAACATTAACATCTTTGGTGTCTATAGGCGATGGTTCACTGTTTCCATCAAGAGACCCATCTGCTATATATATATATATATATATATATATATATATATATATATATATATATATATATATATATATATATATACTCCATGGATTTTCTTTAAATTTTGCATGAATATTACTAACAGGTCGGGTCAACATATAGGCTACATATTATCACGCTATCACCTACGGGGGAGAGGCAGTGAGGAGTAAAGGAACTCCGAGCGGACGAAGTCGCGGGCAACAGCTAGTTAAACAATAAGTAGCGGTCGCCTGTGGCAGAAATTGGACCATACACTGTACAAGCCGCCGTACATACATACATACAAGCCGTAAAGAAAATAGTATACATCATTGATATAAAAAAACCCTAGATGCACAGTCCCGAACAAAACTGACACTCAAATGTGTCCCTTATTTCATTTAAGTAGTTATAGATGACAAATAGTTATAGATGGCAAAAACATATGTCTTTGCATATCCAACCTTAAGTGCACGACTTATAGTTATTTTTACAAAGCAATGTACGAAAAGAAATAAAATTGACAGTGTCGCGACCGACGCGATTCTATTTGAAATGAGCGCACAATTTAAAATTGTGCACTCATTTTTGGAGGACGTTTTTGACACACTGATTGTGTATCTTGTGTTTTTTATATCAATGGTATACATGTTGTATAATATCATGAATGTCACATGAATGTAGTGTGTGTAATGTTTATTTTTATTAATTTAATGTATTTCTAATGCACTTTATTTAAATACTAGCTGTTGCCTGCGACTTCGTCCGCGTGGACTTCGTTTACTCCGCACAGCCCCTCCCCCATAGGTGATCGCGGTCGCGCGATAGGTCGCGGGCAACAGCTAGTTTTTATATAAAAGAAAACAGCAGACGGCATTCCTGATGGAAAACATTGTTTATTATTTACTTACTGTTGCCCGCGACTTCGTTCGCGTGGATCAAGTACGTAACTCCCTTTTGCTTAGTCAGGTAAAAAGTAGCCAAAACGTGTAGCTATGGTTCTTATCCAACACCGTTTTTATTATGCTGGAGTCGCACTTGCGTCTATCGTCACAAAGTTTCGTGCAATAACAAGATAAATACAAATGTGAGCGACTATTTTCGGCTATTTTCGCATATTTCGGACTGCGTGTGAATTAAAATGTAAATTTTTTTTCTAATATTTTTTTTTTCAGAATTATTGTCACGACTGATTGATCAAAATTACCGTCTACAAGACCGTAAAACTTGACCTTGATAGTTACGCGATAGTAGAGCTCCTTAATAGCGCGTTCGTGCTAAAACGTGCCAAAAATGTGTTATCACTCAAAGGGTTAGACTACAGTAGAGCTCCTTAGCGCGTTCATGCTAAAGCAAGCAATATTTGTGTTATTCCTCAATCGATTAGGCCACAGTAGAGCTCCTTAGCGCGCTCGTGCTAAAACATGCCAAAAATGTGTTATCACTCAAGGGGTTAGGCCAGAGTAGAACTCCTTTGCACGTTCGTGCTAAAGCAAGCAAAAAACGTGTTAGATTACTCAATGAATTAGGCCACAGTAGAGCTATTAAGCACGTTCTTGCTAAAGCATACAAAAAATGTGTTATTAATGAATTTGAGTTTGAGTTTGATTAAATGTAGAGTTCCTTAGCGCGTCCGTGCTAAAGCATGCAAAAAATGTGTTATCACTAAATGAATTAGGGCACAGTAGAGCTATTAAGCGCGTTCTTGCTAAAGCATGCAAAAAATGTGTTATCAATGAATGAGTTAGGCGTAGCTTGAGTTTGATTAAATGTAGAGTTCCATAGCGCGTCCGTGCTAAAGCATGCAAAAATGTGTTATCACTCAATGAATTAGGCCACAGTAGAGGTATTAAGCGCGTTCTTGCTAAAGCATGCAAAAAATGTGTTATTAATGAATGGGTTAGGCGTGGCTTGAGTTTGATTAAATGTAGAGTTCCTTAGCGCGTCCGTGCTAAAGCATTCAAAAAATGTGTTATCACTCAATGAATTAGGCCACAGTAGAGCTATTAAGAGCATTCGTGCTAAAGCATGCAAAAAATTGTTATCACTGAATGGGTTAGGCGTAGCTTGAGTTTAATTAAATGTAAGTCACAAGAATTATGAGTAGCGTGTGCGCCCTAAATACAAGTACACCGATAAGGTAATCGCTCACCGTACGAGTACCTGTTTAACGTATGCCTCGGAGTTCTGACACACTTTAAACTGGGTTTGGATGTTAACACATAAACAAACATTGTAATCGCTTCCACTGATCACTCGTTAAACTGTTGCTATTGTTGCGTACTATTAAAATCGAATAAAACCACTTCTGGGAAATGAAAAATATGTACTTTTTATAGAAGAGTCGTGTATTTTTGTTATTTTATGAACTATATTGAAAGGCTTACTTTACCTGGGTTTTACGGTTCCGTTGCAAAATATGAGCACTAAAAACGCATATTCGTAAACTACATAATATATTGTTTATATAAAACTCGCAAAAGTTTATATGGTATCTTTAATTATAATCTTTGTAACGTATTACTTTGTATACCATTAAATAAAATAAAAATAAATATATTTATAATAAAATTAAATATGGAATATGTATTGTTTTAGGAACTGTTTAGTAGTTGTTTAACTGATATATATTTATACATGTGCTAGCCATTGTCCTGTGGTCAACATTCGACCTTATTGATACCAAATAATAAAATCTCTTTTGTGTTTGACAACAGACATTAAGTTGTAAATATGGTTGTAGACTTTGAGTATATACCTCAATATATGTATAGTTGTAAATAAAATAGTTTACATGTGTGTATTATATCGTATATCATGTACTATGAATGTAGTGTGTGTAGGTTTTTATTTATTAATTTAATGCATTTCTAAATCATATATTTAAAAATATTTAATTTCTGCAATCTTCCGCATTGTGTGCCAAATTTTATGCTCCTCCGTTCGCGTAATTGTATTAAATAGTTAAAAGTAAAAAGTAAACTAATATAAATAGTTAAAAGTAAAAGTAAAAAGGTAAAGTTTTTCTTCATGAATTAATATATAAAATATAAGATAACAAATAAGGTGTTGGCTTTCTTGATGGAAAGGGATAACATATTTTAAGGTCATCCGTTGCCATCCGTGTAGCGAGGATTTAATGTTACATGCATAAATAAACCGGCTACTTGACCCTACAAACTAAAACACTACAGAGAAAAGCACTGACACTATTTCGGCAAGAAAAACTGAGGTTGGGAAAGTAAGTGAGGTTAAGAGACGTTGCAAAATTCTACCGCCTAGTAGATATGGCGGTAACGACATTTAGTTTAGGTAATGTTTTTATTTTTACAAACAGCCTGGCCAGGACGCAGATGTTCTATTATTTAGAAGGTTCTTAGGCGACACCAAATGAATACTAATAGACATGCCTTTGACAAGGAAACATGCCACCGTGCATATGACCAAATGCTCCTATCACTGTCAAAATTATAATAAATTTTTAGATATATTATATCGTGAAAATATAGAACTAGACCATGTTGTACAGTTTTATCGTACCGAATGAGATGACAAGGTTTAAAAAACTACCCTTGATGTAATTTTATTTCATCGGTAAGGAGTATAACTCTGTATGTTGAGTGTAATTGGAAGCTACACTGACAAACTACGAAATTGTATTGAAAGGCGAATCCACAGATGTTCTATTACTTAGAAGGACCTCAGTCAACACGGTTAAACAGTAATAAAATAGCAAAACAATTATTTAGAAAGACAATTTTTAACAAGTCCGTCGTTCGTGGCCGTAGATTAATTATAATCGCTTGTGACATGATTTAAGGGATAGCTTTGTCGAAGAACAACTTTAACAGCTCCCTTGATAATAGACTTCGCCACCTCTCAATCGTCAAGGTTGTCAATAAATATATCAACGTGTATCTATATAATTTTCACGTTATCAATAGTGATATTGGGCCTATTTGGCGCAGGACATAAGATACCATGTTCGATTCTCGAACCAACAGAAACAGCAACAGAAAAATAATAAAAATTGACCGAGGAAATTCTCAGTAGTAACTCGGTATCTGTCAGGGTCGCGTTAATGTCCTCTTCTTTTGCATGAGCATTTAAAGACATCGCAATAAATAAGCGAAAATGCCTACAGATTTGTAAACAGAGATTAATGTACTACGTACATACAAAACTTTGTTAATGTAATACATACAAAACTTTGTTATAAAGTGCGGTCATTTCCCCGTGTTGGTCCGGGCCCGATTTGAAGAATAGATCAACTGCCGCTCCACCAGGCACGTCGTAAAAGGCGACAAATTGGCTATACGTGTCACTAACATCGTGACTACTAGATATTTTCCGCAACGACTCGCCTGGGATGTGGTACCACCGTCTTAACTATTCCTGCCCTAATGCTTGTGGTTGTTATGTTATGGTTTAGAAGGTAAGGTAGCCGATAGACTTATGCTTGTAGCATTGGCATCCCGCCGCATGAATAGCAACGCACCATTAACAAGTGTCTTTAGGCGATGGTATCTATTTCCATTAGGAGAGCCATCTTGTGATATATGTTGGCTATCTTATAATATAAAAACACTAATTGACAAATCGATGAATGCTGAAGGAATGAAGAAATGTCAATACAATTACGAAACATGTTTTTATAAACACGTTTTTTAACCGCTCTCTCTCTCTTTTGGATATTTTTGTTATTTTATAAAATGCAACCGCACTCCACTGTGCCTAGCTGTAGCGTGCTAAAGCAAAAGCGCTCTTCACAACACCACACACGCCTGTCTGTTTCTTTGGGCCACAAGCATCCGAGACCCCGCGCAAGTGTTATTTACGAGTCGAAATTCTGATTCCACTTATTCTCCCACTTATGGATGGATGGACTTTAGGGATGGAATCTTACCCCGTATTACTTAAACTCTGGCTAAGCGCTCCGTTCACTCGAAGAAGTTTCGCAATAACGCTCTAACCCTGCCTAAGTTAATTATGAAAAAATCAAAATATCGGTCGGACTCCTCTTCCCGTAAAGCTGCCATCCGCAACCGCGTGTTAAGGAAGGTCTTTTTGAAAACATAGTATCTTCAATTTAGAGTGGCCTTGAACACTCACTATACTCACTAATGTAGTAAAACTAATGATAAACATCTACACCATGCAAACATAAGTATGTGTTTGCGTAGCCCTGCGGTGTCGCGATGTGTCAACACTCTTATCTGGGAGTTGTGATAATTGATTACATTTGCACATAGTTCTCATTACTACCGGGTTTAAGGCACATAAATTAACGTCTCATAGAACCTCTTTATACACGAATACTAGCGACCCATTCCGGATTCACGTGGCTATTTCTAATTAGTAATTAGCCATATGACACAATGTTATCTAAAACCCAAAACAAGTTTCCGTTAAATCAATCGTTACTAATTCTTACCAGTTCACTGGGTAAATAAATAATCAATATAAAAAGATTTATGAATCCAGAATGTAAACCAGTATGTAAACTGTAAATGTAAACCAAAATGTAAAATGTTGCACACCACGGCGGCCCACAGCGGGACAGCCCCCCAATTCATGTAATTGAGTCAATACATTTAGGGCTCTCACACACATAAATACGATAGAACGTAGAGACGTGATACGACCCCGTAAAATATGTAAAAAAATGTTTAAGAGTCTTAAACGCTTCGACTTGATTGCCGTTTGATTACGAGAATTAGGCCCCAGATGTCGGTGAAGGCGATGCGGCCCGTTCCGATAGCGCTCTGTCGCCAGTGCACTATGGTGGGCGCATTTGCGTGCACGGTTTTCTGCCTTTTGAGTATTCGTTTTTAAAATCAGGTAATTATGGATGAAAAATGAATTTTAGTTCAAGGCTACAAAGAATTATGTGATTTGCAAGATCCACGTTGCGATTATCAACAAAGGAGAATAATATTTGAAAAGAAATACAGAAATGTGTTACGTTGCGATGCGGTCTGGTCCGCCCCGCTGCGGCCCGTCCTTATATGGCATTATATTATACTAGCATTTTTCGTTGCGATGCGGCCCGTCCTAGTGTCCTAGTGTCCTTTAACAACCGATATAGTTATGCGTGTGGCATTACATACCGCTTGCCAGGTGGAGGGCAACGCACTATTAACATTTTTCGTGTCCATTAGAGATATTTATATATTTCTAAAATAAAATATATCATAAAATCATCAAGCCGATTTCTTTACGGGGTTTGCAGAATGAGAGAATGTTATTAGACGCTCAGATTCATCACAACTCACCATTTGTGTGTAGGCTAACTAGGCGACAATCCTATCGCCATATTTTCCTAATTTAACCTTGAATTCCTTAACCCCTAAACAACTCCGTTGTTCCAGGAAGGACCGGAAATGTCTGTCACGTGGATATGGAGTGTCCAGATAACGCGTTCTGCCGACAGAGCAGCTACTGCGTCTGCAAAGATGGCTTTGTCTATGCAGCCGTCAACAGCACGCATAAAGGGTGCTTGAAAGGTAACTACTGTTATTAGAACCAAGTTTCAAAAAATAATGCCGAACAATGGTGACAACTCCGCTCCGGCCCCCGGACCGGAGTTTAGTTGTCGCCATCACTAGTTAAATGAGTTTAACGTTACAGATGATCATCGTTTCATCTATAACGATGAACTCATTTAACTAGTTATACGTAGGTCACACTATAAGTTTTGCGTAACTTAAAAAAACAACATGTTATAACCAAATTATTATGTTTATTGCTTTTCAAAATAATCTTTACATTTTAAACATTTTTTCATGCGATCGAACCATTTTTTAAAACAGGAGGACCACAGATCCGAAGGCAAGTTTTCTACGTGCTGATTGAACGCTATCACTGCTTCTTCGGAGTTGGTAAAAGTAAAACCTCTCATCAAATCTTTGATTTTGGGGAAAATACAGAAATCACAGGGTGCTAGGTCGGGGCTATACGCAGGATGAGTGACGAGATGTACTTTTTCGGAAGCTAAAAATGACTTTGTTTTGTTGACCGTGTGTGAAGAAGCGTTATTATGGTGTAGGAGAATGCGGCTTTTGGGTCGTCTTTCGCGAAGTTTTTTTACAACCTGGGTAAACAAATGGTAGAATACCACTCGGCATTAACACTCTTTTGATCTTCAAGTGGAATTGTACAGATGGGATCCGTAGCTGAGAACCAACCAACGTTTCTCGCCTGTCTCACTTTCGTTGGCCTGTTCTCATTTTCAAACACCCATTCACAAGATTGCTGTTTTTTACGGGTTCCAATACCATACCAATCCCCAATAGTCCTCAAATTGTCTCTTAGGTAATCCGGGGATTTTCTTCAATTAACCGCTTAACAGTAGCCACATTATTTCCGTTGACGGCAGTTGAAGGCCTCCCTTCACGAAATTCGTCATGTAAAGAAACTCGACCTCTCTCAAATTCAGCAAACCATCGCCTCACGGTGTACAAACAAGGTGCTTCTCTCCCAAAAGCATTTTGAAGACGAGCGGCACAGTCTTTCGGAGAAATAGAACTTTTAAAATCATAAAAAATCATCGCTCTAAAATCTTTTCGACTTAATTCCATTTTCGTTACGTACGTATAACTTTGATGTGTGATAAAAAAACAATTGACAAATTATTTCCCGCCAATTGTTTTTTTTGTATTACTAAGAAGGTTGCAACGTTTTAAAAATATAACATTCGAAATTCAAATAGTTCCGATTAGCTAGAAGTACAAAACTTTTAGTGTGCCCCATGTACGTACCTAGCGATAAGTACAATCGACGTAATCGATCACATAGCAAAGAATTTCTCCACTACGAACTAGTCGACACTGGTTCAGTTGGTTGAGCGTCCCGGCTTGAAGGAAAGTCGTAAGTTCGAACTTTACGTGCCGAAATTTTTATTTGTTGTTTTTAAAGTTTTTCAAATGTTATCCCATTATAGAATCATAATTACGATCTCAGTGTATATAGCCTGTCACATGGCACTCGGCAGTTACGTGTATATTGTGGTAAATCTAGATTGTCCCCCATGTTGGTCCAAGCTTCTTTGAAGAATAGACCAACTGCAGTTCTGCCAGCAGGTCATAAAAGGCGACCGATTGGCTATACTTGTCACTACATTGTAACTACTAGGTGGTAGACTTCTACAAAGTCTCGCCCGGGTATTTGTTACCACCGCCTTACCTGTTCCTGCCGCAAAAGCGTCAATGCTTGTCATTGTCGTGAACCGATTTAGAGGGTAAGGTAACCGGTAGACTTATGTATGTAACATTACCATCCCGCCACACGAATAGCAATGCACCATTAACATCTTTGATGTTTGTTTTTAGGGCAATGGACCCACCTCTTGTTCCCACCACTGTAAATTCTGTAAACCAGATTCAACAGCGGCAACCGTCCCATAACCACTGAGTTGCGAGCTCAGGTTGCCCTGGGGAAAAGCTAAGCTGTCTTGGGACCCGTACCAAAATAATCAAAAGTATATAGGAGGAGTAGGAAAATACATCCGGTTTCCCTGATCTTTCATCAGGAGACAGCGAAATGTTAAGATCATAAAAATGCTACGTAATGAGACTTATACAATCTGGTTAAGCCTGATTGCTGATGCACCACGGAAATTTGTAAATTGAGGACCTACCAAAATGTATTTCCACAAGGTCGGAGTAATGAATTTCACCGGATATACATCGAACATTATCAAGCATTTGACTAAGTTCGACTAATATAAACAGCCTGCACGTCATTCCCAAAGAATATGACGTGCAGGTTGTTCATATTTTCAATATAATATAGAGCACTCGCAAAAAGGTGAAGGAACTAATTTCCATCAGAAGAGCCATCTCCTTGCTTGTTCTTATGATAAAAATTATTGTTTGTTATGTGTGATGATAAAAATTATTGTTTGTTTGTTAAAATTATGATAAAAATTATTGTTGTTCTACTGACTAATTTTTTGTCAAAATTGTAATATAAAAAAGCAACCATGTACTGGTGAATCTATTACATATAATAAAATCGTAGGAAAGTCAAAACTGTACACTGAATATTTTTTTAAAGAATACTTGGGTCGTGATCTACAATCGATATCGAAGCCAAAAATACAGTTTTTAGAATTTTTGTCTGTTTGTCTGTATGTATGTATGTATGTCCGGGGTAAACTCAAAAAGTACTGCACGGATTTACTTCAAATTTTGCTTTAATCTTACTAAAGATCGGGTCAACATATAGGCTACATATTATCACGCTATCACCTACGGGGGAGGAGCTGTGCGGAGTAAACAAAGTCCGCGCGCACGAAGTTGCGGGCAACAGCTAGTTTATTATAAAAAAAATATCTGTACGCGTGTATTCACAAAGGCATTGGTGCAAACGCTGGCTACATTAGTTGCACTTTCGCATTTCAATAAATCAACAGTCAATCAATGTCTTATGGTGTAAATGGGCCTATCAAATTCCGTACCAGTCATATTTTTCAGTAATAAAGCAACTTCTTGAATATTGTTACCAGTAGGTAAATAATTATGTTAAAAATTTGTTGCTTATAATTTACTAATAAAAGAGTTTCATTTTCATTGAAAGGCTTGACATACAGACATCAGGAGTTTTTATTCCAGCTTTTAGATTTCAAGTTATGATAGACTCAAAGGTAACTTGTTTATTCCAGAGGCCAAGAATGGTGAGGAATGTGTGCAGCACATCCAGTGTCACTCAACGATGGGCGTGCATTCCGAGTGTGCCAATGGAGTGTGTGCGTGTGCGCCTACAGCACATCTCGAGACCGACAGATGTTACGAAACTTCTGGTGAGCAATATGTTTAATTTTCTTAAAAAATACAACACTTTATCTCACAAAATAGTTATTAATTATCTTTATCTCTTGTAAAAATAAGGCTTGTAGCGTTATTAACCCAGCATTACTAGAGCGAAGACCTAGGAACTAAACTAACAGAAGCAAGAGGCTGCCACAGGGTAATGAGGAATCCGTGTAAAATAAATAAAACAAAATCACATATATTGTCGTCTACTAAGTATCACTATAATAATCACTATCTATAGTCAATTTTCCCACAGAGTCCGTTAATTGCACCAGCTCATGCTCTAAGATTGGTATAGGTCTTGGTTTATGGCCTCAGGGGAATAGAACTTTAGCGCCCATAGCTGCTCCGCTAAAACCCCACGCTTACTTGCGGTTTTTAAGTTGCTGCATACAAAATTGAAGCGACAAAGAAATTATTTAATTTTAATGTCCACCAGTTTCCAGTGCAGCTCCAGAACTATATGGCCGCATCCAAATGCAATATCAGAAAAATTATCAGGATTCAACTGTTACTTTTATATGAAGCACAAGAAATCCGAATGAAGCAAAGAAATCAGAATTTTGAGTAAATGAAGAGTTCAGATCAGCTCTCCAAGAGACTGCTCTCAGCTCTAAACCCAGCACCCAAGGCCGTCACTATTATTATAATTATTTATATTATCATATACCTACATATTATAATATGTTTTTATTTTGTTAAACAATAGTCTTGCCAGTCAATAAACTGGAAAATCATGGTAACGGTTAATTTCCTCTGTATTAGTCCGCATTCCTTTGAATAAAAAACCATCTACCTTTCTGCCAGGCAGGTCGTAAAAAGCTAATGATTATATGTACTCGTCACTACCATCGTGACTACTAGTGGTGGTAGTTTTGCGACGTCTTGCCCGGGTCGGATACCACAGCCTTACCTACTCCTATTCGTCAGTAGGGACTTATCGCTGTCGTTTTTTTGTTTGTAGGGTTGATATAGTCGGTAAAATTATGCATGTTGTACATGTAACACAAGAATAATAACGTACCAATAACATATTTGGTATCTATAGGCCGTGGTTGTCCCTTTCCATCAGTGTAGCCACCTGTTAGCTTGCTATCTTATAATTAAAAAGAAATTATAAAAACGCTAGAATGTAAAACATCTAATTTAAACTGCTTTGTAGATCAAACCATTTTCTTTCTCCATTCTTCCAAGCCGTTACTCGCGACTGACTGCAATAAAACTTGCAATTTGTGATACGCAAATACAATACGAGCGTGTCAAATGGGGAATGTATCGGCGGTCCGTTATACTAATAGTGTATTCGGTATGGTAGTAGTAGTGTTGGCTCTATGAACTTATTTTTCGTGAGTTCAATAAGACATGTAGATAAGGGGGCGTCCACAAATTACGTGAGATGTTTTAGGGGGAGAGGGGGTCGAGTCAAATCTCATCTAATCTTACGTTGGAGGGAGGGGGGTCTAGGCAAATATCACGCAATTTCTTTTTCTGGTTGAAACAAAAAAATATACTATTTTGGTCCATTATCCAGATTGTAAAACATTGAGACATTGAATCTATAATCTATATACATATAATAAAATCGTAGGAAAGTTAAAACTGTACATTGAATATTTTTTTTAAAGAATACTTGGGACGTGATCTACAATCAACATCGAAGCCAAAAATATAGTTTTTAGAATTTTTGTCTGTTTGTCTGTATGTATGTCCGGGGTAAACTCAAAAAGTACTGCATGGATTTACTTCAAATTTTGCATGAATATTACTAACAGATCGGGTCAACATATAGGCTACTTATTATCACGCTATCACCTACGGAGGAGAATATTATAAACGCGAAAGTTTGGATGGACGGATGGATGTTTGAAAGTCAATCACGCAAAAATTACTAAACGGATCTGAATTAAATTTGTCACGCAAGTAGATGATGACCTGGAATAGCACGCAGGCTACTTTTTATCCCGGAAAAATTAGATAATCCCGTGGGATTCGCCAAAATCTTTTATAATGCAGCAGGCTGTCGCTAGTTCTATATAAGTTATTGAATCAACCACGTATTGCGAGCCTCTTTTTAAGATCAAATGCCTTACTGCTGGGTAACTTGTAAAAGGCGAGAAAGGGTTAATATTTATGACTAACAATCCTAATAACCTGATGCGTGACTCCTAGATGAGAAGAAAAAACAAAGAAAAGAGTATTTTCTGCAAGAACATGAGTGTTAAAGGTAATTTAACACCCACGTTCTTGGCTTTAATACTCTCATGATCAGACAAAGCAGTAGTATGATACAGTTCTGCATCATCTCGACCCAGTTCCCAAGTTCCCAGTTTTTACAATTTTTCGCGATAGGTATTAAAAACACACAACCAAAGTTCAATTCAGCCTAACTATTGGAATATTGTATAGGACCTTAACTGCATGGTATATACTGTAGTATAATTTCGTTTTATTTTGAATTCCAAGGGAATAGTGTCATATATAGTTCTGGGATAACAAGTTGCTTATTTGTTAAATGTAGACATGAAATACATGTCATGAGCATACATTACCACATTTTATCCAAATCAGAACAGCCCTAGCAGCGTGAAGAACTTGTAAACACATACACACACGTTTATAATAGCAGAACGATATATTTGAAGATGTTAAATTGCAGTGATCGGAGAAAGGTGTGTAGTGGATCAAAACTGTTACCTGGGTCAGTCGGGAGCTGAGCGAGAGGCGTATTGCGTCCGCGGCTACTGCACATGCCAATTACAGTTCAGCCCAAGAGATAATGGTACCAGGTAAGACAGCCTCCATTGTAAATGGTAAATAGTTTTCAAAAAGTACCCCGTGTTGGTCCGTTTCCAAGGGAGCCCCCTTGGAAATTAGACCATCTGCCATTCTGCCAGGCAGTGCGAAAAAGGTGAATGGTTGGTCAAAAGTGACACTTTCTGCTATCGTGAATACTAGATGCTAGAGTTCCGTAACGTCTTGAGTAGGTCTGGTAACACCACCTTACCTATTCCTGCCGCAGTAGTGTCAGTGTTTGCCCGTGTCACGTTCTGGTTTGAATTGTAAGGTAGCCGGTAAACTCATGCCTGTGGCATTTCAATACGGCCACAGGGTTAACTCCTTAGGAGTCTATAAGCGACGGTTTCTCTTTCCATCAGCAGAATCACCTGCTTGTTTGTTATCTATAATATAAAAAAAGTTCATCGCTCTAGTGAAATTCAAATTATTTTATTGAAAATAACCATTACAGGCACTTTTGATGTATCAACAGTTTTATAGCTACTAGAGGATCGGAACGCAGCCTAATCGCCTATAAACCGAATAGCTAATTCAGTTCTTTTCTATGATATTGAAGGGTGCAAAAGCAAGGTAATAAAAGAAACCTGAAGAAGCGTTAAAGAAATGTGTGCCTGCTATTTAGATGCCTACTGCTAACGAACTTTTTATAGTTTATGTTGAGTATTATTCTTTATATTGTTACGTACTTCGGGTTCGTACTTGTAAGAAAACACCACTTATATTAAATCCGTGTATTTACGATACACACAATACACAAGACAACATAATGTAATACTGAAATACACTTTACACACTACTCACTCACTGTACTATCTCTGACTACACAATAAAACACTTCTCGCTTCGCACTGATCACTTGAAGTATCGCTCTCAATCGCTTGATAAAAACTGCCCTGTGTTTTCTCTCAACACCTCTCTATTTATAGCCAGGGTAAAGTCCTAGCTGGATCCAGAAAAATATAAATGTATCGGGAAACAATGAATCACTTCTTATCGTAAACATGTTATGAGACATAAATCCTAATACACGCTACTTTCAACCTTATGCCATATCCCACAAAGTCCATTATGGCATAGCCCAGGTCAACTATTTGTTTGTCAATAGGAGTAGCTATCTCTTTCTTTTATTTCTAGATAGTTAGCGCGCGCGCGCTCTCCTACTCTACACGCTTCTAGATTATTCGTAACAATATATTACCTCGCTCGAGGGACCCTCTAAACGTCTCGGGAGAGGGCTGACCTATGTAATGAATCGACATTTACTTATCGTATCTTTAAAGGTGATATCAAACGGTTCACTCGAACGACTGTTCACATTTGCCTTATTTTTCTTTCATTCTACGTTCTCACGCTAAAGTCGGAGTGACATAACAAAGTTCGCCCATCTGCTGTTTATTCAATATGTCGTCGACCGAAGTTGTATTCATATTCCTTTAATATGTTTAAGTTAGGAGTTACAAAGTCATTGATAATTTTTAAAGTTATCCAAAAACAGCAGTGTATTTTGATCCTTCAACTTGAACACTATTTTGCCGCATTCATCTGCTACAGAACTTGACACAAACAGATCGAATGCGAGTGAATGTTCTCTTTTGGATTCAGACTGATTCAGATCACTTTTCATTCAGTCGAGTTAAAGTGAATGATGCCGAGTGCCAATATCCAACATTGTTAAAATGATTCATTAATGACTCTTCATTCGGCACTCTTATTTCATTTTGTGTTTAGACAGTTAAGATAAAGACATCGAACGAAAGGCGAAAATGATCGAAAAATGAATCGTCTGATATCACCTTAAGAAAATACCTAGCAAGGATTATTTAAAAATGCAAATAGCTTTCATTATAGTAAAAGATAACTGACGGATATCCAAGACATTGTGTTAGGTCTTGTAATTCTCTATTTTGGACTTGAGACCTTCTTTTTGCTCACAATTATGTATGTTATTTGCAGGTGTGTTCGAGACGCAATACTTGGAGAAGCGTGTGAGGATGAACTGCAGTGTGCAGGAGCAGGACTGGAATGCCGTGGTACTTGCCGATGCCGAGAGAACTGGGTTGCATTGATGGACATAAACGCTTGTGTGGAATGTAAGTATGTCCCTGCTTAGATAATAAGATTTGTAACGCGAACTAGCGTTTTATGAAAGAAACTACAAACATGCAAGAGAGCCTAGCATATTTGTAGTTTCTTTCATATAACGGGAGAGGATACGAGAGATGATTGTACGTAATAGATACCGAAGATTTTATTTATGGGTCGTAATGCTGGAAGGGCGAAGAGTAGATTCTTGCCTTGAAAGTAACTTCGAGTACCTAACCTTAACGATACTGTCAATTGCAAGCATTGACGGTTTCTGAAGAAAGAGATTGGGAGCCACTTCTTTACATATTATTATGAGCATACAGTTCGTTGTTATGTAATAAAATACCACTTATATAAAACCGTGTTTATTTACGATACAAATGTAAGATAAACCACAAAACAACACATATATAAGGTCCTTCCAATAGGTGATTAAATTTTAAGTGCTTGGTACGTCTAATGCAGCGTATATACATATGTAGCATAGCTTAATGTTATCTTAAGCTGTCTAAACAAATACGCATAATAATTATCCACAATCGAAATTTATTACAGTTTTTTTTTTCAGTAAGGGCACAAATTGAATTGTTATCTTTTTTAAACCTCTTAAAAAAATTTTAATGTCCTTTTAAATTGGTCAAGCCAATACGAAGTCAATGTAGTGGATGGCCTAATTTAGCGTCTGGGACTGGGGACTGATGTTTCTCTGAAAACGCGTCTCGTGGAAAATTTTCGGTAATCAAACTATGGTCACAATATATGTAATGTGTGAAATAAAATAATGTGCATATTATAATCGTTAAATTGTTGGTATTTTGAGGCTAGGAATTTGGTCAACTTTCTTAGACTTTTTCTTCAAATTTATTAACAGAAAATCTATATAAAAAATCTACCGATTGTAGCAGCTCTTATATCAAACTACTCTTATATCAATGATGAGATGATGGGAAACGCATATAATTTTACTTTTTGAAGACGAGTCGTGAACCTAGTTTGTGATAGTGTTTCCTGAAACGTGATTGGATAGTGGTGTAGTTATTAGCCTAAGGGCAGAGTTACCGTATGCTGTGGCGAGGTAGTCATATAAATTGTGTTATAATGATAAAGTTTATCGATGTGATATGTGTTTTCAGCGGCGAAAGAGCTGAATGCGTCGTGCCAGTACGACGTGCAGTGTGACGCGCTGGCGGGCAGCGAGGACGCGCCGTCCCCGGGCGCGGCGCTGTGCCTGGGCGGGGAGTGCGCCTGCGCGTACGACGCCCGCGCCGCCGGCAGCCCCGCGCGCTGCTGGCGCCGCCGCCGCCCCGGACAGGACTGCCGCCGGGACGAGGTCAGTGCCGTCTGCCCACACACAGGGACACCACCACTGGGACACGACCGCCGCCGCCCCGGACAGGACTGCCGCCGGGACGAGGTCAGTGCCGTCTGCCCACACACAGGGACACCATCACTGGGACACGACCGCCGCCGCCCCGGACAGGACTGCCGCCGGGACGAGGTCAGTGCCGTCTGCCCACACACAGGGACACCATCACTGGGACACGACCGCCGCCGCCCTGGACAAGACTGCCGCCGGGACGAGGTCGGTGCCGTCTGCCCACACACAGGGACACCACCACTGGGACACGACCGCCGCCGCCCCGGACAGGACTGCCGCCGGGACGAGGTCAGTGCCGTCTGCCCACACACAGGGACACCATCACTGGGACACGATGTAAACCTTCCTCATGGACCACTAGTAGTTTTAAAGATCTTAGCATACATAGGGACAAGCAGCGGGAAGCAACTTTGTTTTATACTATGTAGTGATAAGGGGTCCAGTAATTTTGACCAATTGTTACGGAAATAAACAGCATTTCGTAAAATAACTACACTTCCGTCCTACTTTGTAAGTATGTTTTGCATTCAACACGCAGGGAGTGTGCTACGATGAATTCAATAAGAGAGAAGCAGAAGAGAGCCGAGACGATGGAGATGAGTACAGGAGCAAAAATGTGACACAACAAAGTGAAAAGAGTGAGACAGAGTATACCACTATAAAGCGAGTGGGGTAAGAACAAATTTTCGCCAACACGATGTAGCGTACACGCGAACAAAACTGTGTCGCAGCAAAGTGAGTAAGAAAGGAGGAATGTAACTTCATTAGATAAGTGGGTACAAAGGTGAATGTGACTTGAGAATAAGACTTAACATTAGGGTGTGTGATCGACCCAATTTAAACGTTTAACCTTCATTCGCCTTTTATGAACTTGCTTTACAGAAAAACTGATGGATTAATTACCAAAAGGCGTCTAAACCAAACAGAAAACTATACACACATGGGCATCATAGTTAGGTGGTCACGTAGTTCCATCCGTACGTTGCAGATATACCAAAAAAATCGAACAAAACATTTTAACAAATTTTTTTTGATTCGAATCTCCGAAGTTTGGAACAAACTACCTGGGTCTATTTTTCCTTCAACCGATTCGTTGCAGAGCATTTATTTTCCAAAACTTTTAGTGATGACGGCGTACAAATATTTCGTGACACGGCTGCCGCGTCAAACGCCATATAAGCTGATGACACCGTTACCGTGTCACTTGCCATTTTAAAAGGTTCTACCCTAAGCAAAGATTCAGGGTAAAACCGTTTAAAATTCAATTTGAGGGGGATATAATCGATTTAAAATGACGCGATTTTCGTGTCATACGCCATACATTAAAAACAAACATGACACGGCTGCCGTGTCATCCGCAACTTTTCACCGATTGTGAAGAGTAGAGTGCACAGGTTTCTTTAGGATAGGGGTGTACCGCCTTTGTCTTTATCAACACTTTCTATCAGGTGAGATCGTGCAGTCGAACAGCTAAAATTTATATCATACTAGCACACCCGCTCAGCTTCCCCCGCGAGGGCGAGGAGATAAACATGTCGTCGATACAGTTTTTTACACAATTTCATCTCACAAATGTCAGTTCATCAGGGGTCGATTTTTGAAAAAAGTAGTCTATGTTTGGTTCCGGATTTTCAACTAACTCCTTTCCAAATTTAAATCATAAATTTTTCAAAATCGGTTCAGCGGTTTAGCCGTAGAAGCGTACAGACAGAAAAATAAAATTTTGCATTTACAATATTAGTAAGTATAGATTTCCGCCCTTTACATTGCGCAGTGTCCTGTGAAAACCGCCTAAATATCAATTCTTTCTCCAGGAATGTTATTCAGAGGAGGATGAGCCGGGCTACTGCCTGTCGGGGCGCTGCACGTGTAAGACGTGTTCTCCGGACGCGCGGGACTTCGCCGGCGCGCACACGGCGCGGCCACACCTGCTCGCCACCGCCGCGCTCGCCGTGCTCGCCGCCCTCGTGCGCGTGTGAGACCACACCCTTATCTTACACTCACTACATTCTTATGTATGAGCACCGACCACACACACCATACACGCCTAATATTTGATTTTCCATATTGAATGCATTCTGGCAACTAGCTGAGGTTTAAGACGCGCGGGGTCGCAATGCCGTAATTGGCTAACTCAAGGCCACAGTGAAAGATAGTGATGGACAGAGGATCTGATTGGTTACACAGGTTGAGTATTTTCGCGTGGACATTTACATCGGAATTATAAGTCAGATGTATTGTCAGGATCCATTTGTCTGTTATTAGGTCTCTATGGGCTGTGTAGTCGGTGTGTATGAGCCTTCTGAGCGATAACGACTAAGGGCTCGTGCACATGATCCTCAAAGATCGAATGGACTTTTAATAGCGTACTGACACTTGAGTTTGAGTGAGTTTGAGTACTTGTCACTATCGTGTATCGGTTTCGGTAGAGTAACTGATATACTTATTCATGTGACATTACACCCCATCACACGAATGGCAACGCACCATTAACATCTTTGGTATCTATAACCTTGGGTTAACTTTTTTCATCATAAGACCCATATGTACACGTGACTAATATTATCACTTGCCTAGAAAACTAAAAAGGGACCAATTGCTTATATTCTCAAATGACAGCTAGTGTGATGAATATTCATAGTTACAATTACAAAATAATTAGGTAATAATACTAACATGTATTTCAACGATTTTCAGCATTTATTTACATATTACAAATTTAGGATTAGTTTTACTCTAAACTGAAATTAAGCAAAATTATACATTTTAGTCTATGACTCCAATATCCAAAGTATTTACTTGAAATGTAGGTTATGTTTCTTAGGTCTTATATAAGTACATTGCTATTGATGAAATAAAATCTGACAAGTCCAACCAATTAAGACTTACAGACTTCAACAAGATAATGTGAGAAATTGTATCAAATAATACATTAATATATTATCTTGGTAAAAAATACAATGTATGTGACAGTTCTGCGACACATGGTTTATTAAACAAAATACTCAACCCTTTTTGACGAGGTGATTATGTGCACGAGGCTTAATGATTACATAAATTTTCTAATTTTACAATTGTTTACTGATAACAATTTGCGAAATAATGAATACGAATAATGAAAGAAATCTTGTTATTTATTTAATTCGGCATAAAAACAACAAAATCTTCCAATATTAAAAGAATTAATGCTTTATTTTATATCTATTTTTTACCAAAACCCAAATAAAAAATGAACTTTAATACTGTTGTGTGAAAAGTGATATACTCGAAGCTGTTGTTATACAAAAATAAATAAAACCATTGATATAAAAAGGGAAGATACGTTACCTAGTCACAGCGCCTGGTCCTACAAAACTAGGTCCGTGGACACAGTAACAATTGGTGACAATCAATCACGCGCTAGACCTCATATCATACCATCGACCACACAGCCCATAGACGCCTAATGTTCGATTTTCCGTATTGAATACATTCTGGCAACTAGCTGAGCTGAGCTGCAACATCGTGATTGGCTTAGTCAAGGCCACAGTGATGTACAGAGAATCTGATTGGTCGACACTGATTGGGTATTGGTGCATGGACATTTACATCGGAACTATAAGTCAGATGTGTTGACAGAACCATTCGCCTGTTATTATGGGTCTATGGGTTGTGTGGTCGGTGTATCATACATTTATATTTTACGATTGTTTTTACCCTTACACACGCATCAAAATACCTTCTTGTATATTCAACCAGTGTTATAATCACTCAAGGAAAAAATAAGACACACGGGATTACTTTCCATTCGTAAGTACGGCTAAAACAATTTGTTTGAAAATAAGATTAAAATATTGTTTAGTTCGCCATGTTTGTGAGAGTGAGATAGTACAATACAAAAGTAAGCGAGAGAAACGTAGTCTGCTTTTCGTCGCATTACTTTGCGTTTGACTGACCGAGCTTAGGTTTAGCAATTGCGATATTAGAGCGTAACATATCTTCCCTTTTTACATCAATGAATAAAACCGTCATTCTTAGTTGACGGATACGAGTGCGACGTCTATAGAAATGACACATGAAATAAAAATGGCGGATGCCTCAATAGTTCGCACACGTTCAACCAATGGCCGATGGAAATCTTACAAACATGCGGCTTTATTCAGCTGACTCATACAAGTTTTGCATCTTTAAATTCTTACGGCGATACATCGTTGTAACTTATATCTGTATACATACACTATCTTAAACGACGAGTTACACATTCTAATGACAGGTTTTGTTAATGTCAAAAATAGGGCTCAAGGCCTTTTGGTGATAAAAATAATAATAATGATGTTCTAAATTCAGTTTTGACATAGGTACATAATAAAAGTTCGATATTACTAATATTTTTTATTAAAAACTTTTTTGACATAATAACAGATTATATATTTGCACAAAAGCGGCAAGGTTGTTGAGATATTATCGTTGTAGTTTCAAAGTTTATGATAAGTTGTAAATAATTTTAAGCCCGTTGTTGTTGTTGTATATTTTAATTAAGGAAATATATTTATGGTTTCCATTTTGAGACAGTATTTTTAGTGCAATTAATGTTAAACATTATACGTATTGGGTAGATCATGCCAAAGATGTACGCGAGCAAACAGTATCTGTAAATAAAGAGTATTTATTTTACATGTGGTTTTTATTTCAATTTTTGCGACAATTATTAGAGCAGTAAGGTACCAAAGAGGCAGACGGATATTTTATTAGTAAGAAGTAGCTATTACTGATATACTACATCTATTTATCTTCTGTTTTAACATGGTGAGTGTTTTGAGGAGTTGTTCGGCTTAGTTCCACCCACTGATCCATCATCGTACATGACGCCAAAATCCGAAATTCCACCGCACAATCTTGATGTCCGGAAGTCTATTACAGTGTGATTTTAAAAGCATTTTTTGCCTCTCCCTTTCCTTCGTGTTAGTCCGGATTCCCCTGAAGAATAGACCAACTGCTGTTCTCTCAGGCAGATCATAAAAGGCGACTGATTGGCGTGTCACTACCATCGTGACTTATTCACTACCATCGTGTCACTACCATTGTGATCTCGCCCTGGCATTTGGTACCACCGCCTTATCTATTCCTACCGCAATAGCGTCAATGCCGGTAGCCGATAGACTTATGCATGTGGCATTGCCTCCCGCCACACGGATAACAACGCACCATTAATAATGTTGTGCTTAGGAGCGATGAGTTCTCTTACCATCAGGGGAACCATCTGCTTGTTTGCTATCTCAAGATGGTTTCCATCAAGAGAGCCATCTGCTTGATTGCTATCCTGTGACATAAAAAAACACCTGTCGAACCAATTGCCAGCGGATGTATTTCCGAACTAATACGACTTGAGAACTTTCAAGAAAAGAGCTTACGCATTGGCCTTTAAAAATCCTGGAATTGCAGCTGTTTATGAGTGGCGATAATCATTTATTATCATGTAAGCCTCTTGTTCGTACTCTCCTATTATTTTATTAAAAAAAACTAAGTTTTATTTGGGTCAAATTCGATCCGATCACATGAATATCATTTAATTCACATACCTTCGATTATTGGTTCTACTTCCTCATGTCATATCCTGGGTGTAAGCGGCAGTTCCACATTCCTCGAAGATCTAGCAGAAGCCGAGCCGGGTCGTAACACAGCGACGTATACGAGCGGGTTAAGAGCTGAGTTGGCGTAGCCCAGCCAAGTGCACCATAACCAAGTGCTCTCCCGGACGCAGTTGAACAATGAATCTATCAAATTTTAATTTTATTATAGAATACTTAAAAAAATATGTACATCAAGAGGTTAATAATGTATTACTATCCTTTTTGCTAGGATTTTTAACTTTGTGCGCAAGCTTACCGCCTACCAGACTGGCTTTCTGCCGGCATGCATAGCTTCAAAGCGAGTAAACAACACTATAAAACTTTCTCACATTGCATATGCAATGTGAGAAAGTGTCACCTGGCTATTGGGCCTGCCCACTGCCAGGATTGAGAAACTGAATTGAAGACGAGTATTAATTTTAAACTTTTTATTTTTATCATTGTTATACCATATACATACTGGAACTTTCTAACTTTTGTGGTTCAAAAGGTACAGCTCTATGATAGATACTGCAACATTATTAATGATGTCCTTCTGATAGATACTGCAACATTATTAATGATGTCCTTCTGATAGATACTGCAACATTATTAATGATGTCCTTCTGATAGATACTGCAACATTATTAATGATGTCCTTCTGAAGGATACTGCAACATTATTAATGATGTCCTTCTGATAGATACTGCAACATTATTAATGATGTCCTTCTGAAGGATACTGCAACATTATTAATGATGTCCTTCTGATAGATACTGCAACATTATTAATGATGTCCTTCTGATAGATACTGCAACATTATTAATGATGTCCTTCTGATAGATACTGCAACATTATTAATGATGTCCTTCTGATAGATACTGCAACATTATTAATGATGTCCTTATGATAAACACTGCAACATTATTAATCATGTCCTTCTGATAGATACTGCAACATTATTAATGATGTCCTTCTGATAGATACTGCAACATTATTAATGATGTCCTTCTGATAGATACTGCAACATTATTAATGATGTCCTTATGATAAACACTGCAACATTATTAATCATGTCCTTCTGATAGATACTGCAACATTATTAATGATGTCCTTCTGATAGATACTGCAACATTATTAATGATGTCCTTCTGATAGATACTGCAACATTATTAATGATGTCCTTCTGATAGATACTGCAACATTATTAATGATGTCCTTCTGATAGATACTGCAACATTATTAATGATGTCCTTCTGATAGATACTGCAACATTATTAATGATGTCCTTCTGATAGATACTGCAACATTATTAATGATGTCCTTCTGATAGATACTGCAACATTATTAATGATGTCCTTCTGATAGATACTGCAACATTATTAATGATGTCCTTCTGATAGATACTGCAACATTATTAATGATGTCCTTCTGATAGATACTGCAACATTATTAATGATGTCCTTCTGATAGATACTGCAACATTATTAATGATGTCCTTATGATAAACACTGCAACATTATTAATCATGTCCTTCTGATAGATACTGCAACATTATTAATGATGTCCTTCTGATAGATACTGCAACATTATTAATGATGTCCTTCTGATAGATACTGCAACATTATTAATGATGTCCTTCTGATAGTACTGCAACATTATTAATGATGTCCTTCTGATAGATACTGCAACATTATTAATGATGTCCTTATGATAGATACTGCAACATTATTAATGATGTCCTTATGATAAACACTGCAACATTATTAATCATGTCCTTCTGATAGATACTACAACATTATTAATGATGTCTTTTTGGTTTCATAACCATAAATTTTTGTTAATTTATTGCCATCAGCACATATTATTCTTTTCACAGCCTTGTGGTTAGGTAGATAAGCGAATTTGCTTAGATCATAAAATCCAGGGGTCAATTCCTAAGTAGAGAAAAAATGGTTTTGAGGTTTTTCCCAGGAAATGTATCAATTTCATCCCGAAGTAGGTTATTTCGCCTTGCGTAATACAAATTCTTGCAAATATTCATTCATTCAACAAGCATGGCAATGATTATCTCCACTAATTTATAATGATAAACTGGAGCGTCTTTGGATGTCTAATTCAGTCTATCTACCCTGCAAGGGAACCAGCTGATGACAGTTACGTTATATTAATTTTATTTTTATATATTCTTGTATACTCACCCAGCGGTAATATGACGAAATATGGTGTCCAGCAAACGAGGAACAACGCCATCAGCATGACAATGATGCGGGTAGCTCGACGTTGCCGCTGAATGAACGCCTCACTACACAACACACAATTTATACGATAATTTAAACACAGTTACGGCAACGACCAATCTCCGGTATATCGGGATACCTCTATACAGGCCACAGGGTTACTTTTGAAGGTCTGGCCAAATTTTAAAATTAGGAACTAAATAATGAGTTGAAATATCCCACTAAATTCGTGAATTAGGGGCACCGAGTCTTGTAAATGAAGTCTGTAATGCTGGCAGAGTGTCATTTTACATTCACCTATCATTATTACGATAGTAACTATTTTGTATTCTGTTGCTCTAAGTTCATTTTTCCCGATCACTTAATTTCGTTGAAGAGACTAAATTATTTTAGTTCGAATTTTGTGTACTTAATTGAAATTATATCCATCCGTTTTGATTTCTGTGTCGGATAAAAATGAAGTTTTTAATTATTTTTTTATTTTTATAAAATCTTTATATACTTAAATCGTCGATTCTAAACAGCCTCTGAAAATTAGCCTTATGTCAATTGTCACTGAAAAACCATGAAGCAGATTTTTACCAAGTTTTTTTCATTATATAATTATTTTATTATACCTTGAAATTTTGCGCCTAGCCTATCCGTCAATTTTCTCATTTTTTTGGTTGGTCAAAAATAAAAGAATTTGTTAGCTTTATGGCAAAAAAGAAAAATCTTTACTTGATTTAGAAGAAGAAAAAGCATACATTAATTTCATGACCATGACTTCCAACTATTTTTTAAAATTTACTTGCTATTAAAAAATGAACGTTGAATTCTAATTTGGGCTTGGGCTGACGCTATGTTTTTGGGCATTGGGCCGATCTCATCAATCTCTTTTATAAGTAAGAAGAAAAAATTGAATTTAATTTACTATTTCAACAAGAAAAGCATCACAAGAAATGGAAAAAACTTATCAAATTGTTCTCAATTGTATGATTCTGTCATGTACGGAAAGTTACAAAACATATCTTTACGTCGTCTTTATGTAATAAGTTGACAAGAATATTTCACACAATTAATTTTTGTTCTATTGATATGTATTGTAAATTAAGACTATCTCTTACTGAGCATGGCAATGTGGCGACGAGACAGCGCATTCAACTCGAGGAGCTCCAGGCGCGGTGAGGTGACATTTCATCGATAACTGCCTGTAACAAACACACATTGTCACCTTCAGTATTCCTTAAGTGACAATATTGTCCAACTACTTGTACAATTTTCAAGCAATGAAATAAATAGATCATCTCCGGTTTTTTTCCATATACGTAATATGCTTATTTTATTAAGAAGTGCGTACCGAGCTTCTCTTACAATTATAGGTCATTTGATAGTTTTGATTGGAAAGTTTTCCGAAAGTTCTGTAAATTGATTTTGATGTGCTCTTTCCGAATTTCAACTTTGCCACCTCGTATCATTGCCGTTAGCGCTGCTCTATTAGAAAAATTGTGCCTAATGGTAGATTTCCGACATTATCTCCTTTCTTACAGACTCTTAGGGGCTGATTTTAGAAAAATATGTAGCTTCTACTTGATTCCGTGTCTTCAAATATCTCTTAAGCAAATTTAATCAGAATCGGTTCAGTGCTTTAGTTGTGAGAACATAACAGACAGATTGACATATTATTTCTCTCAATTACCCTTTTTGACAATTTGTTCCTTTGATTTATTTCGGTAATAATTACCGGAGTAGATACAGAAAGATCGCCCCGTAGATTTTTCTGCAAGATTTTTCAGCTTTAAATTTAATCTTAGCAAATTTAGTATAGGTAATGGCCAAAACTTGACCATAAATCAATTATAATCTATATTAATATTATAAATGCGAAAGTTTGGATGGATGGATGGATGTTTGTTACTCGATCACGCAAAAACTGCTGAACGGATTTGAATGAAATTTGGCACACAGATAGATGATGACCTGGAATAGCTCATAGGCTACATTTTATCCCGGAAAAACTAGGTAATCCCGCGGGATTCGCCAAAAACTTTTATAATGCAGCGGGCTGCACGCTGCAGCTAGTTTGACCATAAGTCAAAGTTTAATTTTTTGCACTTCTTGTTGTACAAACAAGCAAATATCTCCCCTGATGGAAAGAAACAACCATCACTTAGACACCGAAGATATTAATGGCACCATGCAGTGAGACGTTAATCTGCACGCATAAGTTTACCGTTTACTTTACTCACGAAACTGGAATTCGACAGTGACAAGCATTGACGTAATTACGGCAGGAATAAGTAAGATGGTAGAACAAAACCTGGGCGAGACGATGCAAAACTCTCCCACCTATAATAACCTCCCAGTTTCTCTAATAATCTAAGTTTCTCCCTGTGTTGGTCCCGGGCTCCTTTGAAGAATAGGTCAACTGTCGTTCTGTCAGGCAGGTCGTAAAAGGCGACCGAGTGGCTATGCGCGTCACTACCATCGTGACCACTACTCGCCACAAGATAGCAACGCAGTATTAACATCTTTGGTGTCTATAGGCGGTGGTTGACTCTTTCCATCAGGAGAGCCATCTGCTTGTTTTCTATCTAATAATATATAAAAAAAAAATTATGATGGTAGTGATACGTATAATCAATCCCTCGCCTTTTACGAACTTCCTGGGAGAATGACGGACAGTCTATTTTTTAAAGGGATCGACCCAAATGGCCTTCAACTATTAACATATCACACACAGAGTTGTGCACACAATGTTCTTAGAAAGAAATTTAACGATTTTGCTACTCATTATTTTTGTATTGATATATGAGCAATAATTAAAATGATACTAACGCTGTAATCCTCTGCGCGTAGCGTTCAGCACCTTCTTCCTGTAAAAAATAAAATTCCATGAATATTTAAAATGCGAAAGTACATATGTGTGTATGTGACGAACCTCTAATTCAACATAGCGCAAGTGGACTGCATCACAACTTTTTCTCCCAAATAATCAATATTTCTTTAGGATTCATAAATTTTTATTATGCAGCGGGTTAGACCATTGACTTTAGCCATAAGTAAAAGTATACAAGTGCATGGGCGTACCGAGGGGGGGACAGGCAACTGCCCCCCCCCCCCCCCCTGGAATCAGTTTACCTGTTTGCTAACTATTTACTGTTGTAAATAAAAATATAATAAGATAAAAATATAGTCTTAAAATGTTACGGTTACCTCCCCCCCTCCTGGCCCAGAACTTTGGTACGACCATGTACAAGTGTACGTTATGATGTACTGTATATATTAAATCAATAGTAGTCTGTGTAATGTTGTGTTTTTAATAGCTACTTTTTTCATAAAAATAGTACCTTTCTGCACATCTTCCCCATATAAACATTGATTTTGCCAAATTTTTATGCTTCTTCAATTGTCATAAAAAGGAGTACAAATCTTTCAATTCGCGAAGTAATATATTGATAATATAGAAGATAGCTGGGGTGGCGAATATTCGATCGGCACTGGGCTGCGAAAAATCACGCGAGGCCACTGAGTTGATCTATTCTTCAAATAAAGCCAGAATCAATGCAGAGAAAAATATACAAATTATTTACTGTAAAATGGGGTGAATAGGAACAATTCGAAACTTCAGACATGTATTTCTTTATAAGTTTCAAGGACTGCATACCACTACCCCTGTTTCTTTTGATAAGTCTATCAGTCTATTTTTCTATCGAAATTTTTATTTAGCAGTTTTTCCATGCATTAAGAAGAAAATTGACAAAATATAGACTGGTTCTATTTACCCAGTATACGGGGTGAATAGAAACGCCATTCACCCCACACTTCGTGTCTATTCATCCCGTAGTGTGCCTATTAACCTCGCAACAACACAGTCATCTTTGAGACGTTTCTTTTTGTCTTTTATTCCATAGACAATCAGGTGTTGCCAATTCACAGAGTAAATAATGGTGTGGTGATAAAAAAAAAATGGCATTTTTACGCTAATGCGACTTGGATCTGTAGACTTGAAAAACTTTTTGGTTTTGTTCCTATTCAGCCCGTGATTCCTATTCACCTCGTTTTATGGTACTTCTTTTGCTTTGTATCCTATGAAATAAAATTAAATAAAACTAATTTATATAGATACTAACTCTTTGTGATAAGCACGGCGATCGTCCGCGGTAGGCGCGCAAAACGGGCTTCGCAGACAGAGCTTTTAAGATATAGCCGTATAGCACCAGCATCACGACGGCCGGCAGGTAAAACGAAAAGGTAATACTGAAGAAAACGTACCTGCAACAAAACCACCATCAAAACACCAGCAGTTAAACTTTTAATATTCAACCAAACCACCATACATATTACATGTCATATTTTAGTTGTGTTCTAAATAAAAACGGCACACTCACACACTGATTTCTTAGCTTTAGATAAGTTGAGTTGAGTATAATATAATGAATATAGCTTCCTATTAGCGATAACGTCGACGGCTTTACGTGCTTTTTCGAAGCAGAATACTAGCACCAAACTCCGGACAGCTATTGAGATATTTCCAGATAAAAGAAATTGATAAAGTGCGTGTCGGGTCACGCGCAATATAGGGTTCCGAAGTTACCCATCACAATAATGTTGACTAGAAGAAGGTTTTTATTTTTTCACCACACTATGAGCTTTGAACCTATTTAACGTTAATGGCGAATAGGTATATCCGCGCCACGGGCTCACCGCCTATAAACACTTCTCTAATAGAATAAGTCGGTCTACTTTTCCTCCAAAACGTGTAAAGCCTTCCAATCCGTCCTAGTTTTCCTTTTAAATTCATTATATTTACTACTAGGTACCATACATTTTTTCCTACCCCCAAAAACCGTTTGGCCTACAGATGTGGGAATACTTGACTCGAACATAAATTAGCACATTAAAGCTTAATATCTTACAACGAGTCTCTTCATCGAAAAGTTGTTTCACAAACCTATACTATGTTTGAAAAACTTATTTAACAATATCCCAGACTATGGGGTATACGAGAAAAAAATTAACATCCAGATTTTACATGTACAGGGGCTACCCTAAAAAATATTTCTTTGTTGTCGTGAATAATATGTATCAGTATTCGTGCTAAATAGCAGCTTTCTAGTACTAAGGATATCTACATAATACGAAATACAATACGAACTATTTTTCGATCAAATATAATTCACCAAATTTGTCACTACCATTGTGACTACTAGGTGGTAGAGTTCTGTATTCTTTCGCCCGGCATCTGTATCACCTAACGTTTGCAATCCACCAGCGATCAGCGATGACATTTAAACGTAACAAAAAACAGTAGCAGTCGTGGGACTGCCGATAGAAGTGAAAACGGAACTATTAAGTTGAGAGTAATTAAAACTATATAACTATATAAAGCGTCCAACGCGCACATAATACAGTCAGAAATAGTCGATGTATTAGTGTATACGTGTACACAGGCTACTGCGCGTGCGCTAGTCTAGCTCTCCATAGCTATAGATATACTATTATCATTAGCATGTCGGTGACGCGAACCGAGGATTTTACCCTCTACCAAAACGCTCAACGCGCCTAAAGAAGTTTTCACTTCAAAAACTCATTAAAAACGTCGCCAATTGCTTGCTGGTCACTGGATGCACTTTTTGCGATGTCACAGCACCTAAACTAATCAAGCGGCAACGACTGCCACTAACATACAAGGCTGCTATGTGTCTTGCAATAACTAAGCAATTACGATAATTTTGCATTGCGAGTTACGTGATAACGCCACGGGTCTGGTACCACCGCCTTTTATATTCCTACCGCAATGGCGTCAATGCTTGTCACTATCATATTTCGGTTTAGAAAGAAAATTAGCTAATAAACGTATATATATGGCATTACCACCCCGCCTCAACTGACTAGCATCTTTGGCGTCTATAGTCGATGGTTTCCCTTTCTACCAGGAAAACCATCTGCTTGTTTGTTATGCTATAAAATAAAAAAAGATACAACAGTTATGTTTCTAACTGCTTTCCTACCAGGCAGTTCGTAAAGGCGAACGATTGGCCCAACTTGTCTGCTATAAAATATTATTATTGTAAATGGTATTTTTAATTTTTTACCAATAAATGATCCCCCGTATTGGTCAGGGCTCCTTTGAAGAATAGGCCAACTGCCGTTCTGTCAGGCAGATCGTAAAAGGTGACCGAGTGGCTATGCGCGTCACTGCAGTTCTGCATCGGCTCGACTGGGTCTGGTACCCAGTGTTGCCAACTCTGATTTTAGAAAAGACGTAGGACAGACTAGAAAAATACGTAGAAATACTAAAAATTGATCAATGAAAGTCGTAGATCTACGAACTTTCAAACGGTATTATTAATTTTTTATCGATAAATATAATCCCCCATATTGGTCCGGGCTCCTTTGCAGAATAGGTCAACTGCCGTTCTGCCAGGCAGATCGTAAAAGGCGACCGATTGGCTATGCGAGTCACTAGCATCGTGGCTACTAGGAGGTAGACTTCTGCATTGTCTCGCCCGGGTCTGGTACCACCGTCTTACCTATTCCTGCCGCAACAGCGTCAGTGTTTGTCACTGTCGTGTTCTGGTTTGGAGGGTAAGGTAGCCAGTAAATTTATGCATGTGGCATTAGACCTCGCCACAAGATAGCAACGCACCATTAACATGTTTGTTGTCTATAGGCGATGGTTGACTCTTTCCACCAGGAAACCCATCTGCTTGTTGTATAATATAAAGAAATATATATTTAGTAATTTAAAGACGATGCTCATAAATTACTTAAGTATTTGTATAGAATTATGAAAATGGAAAAATTAAGGCAAATCTTTTTGGACTGTGATATATGACACTCTTTTCTCTCCATCTGCTTCGTAAGGGATTTGGGGTGAGGATATGTATGTATTTTTTATTATCGTGTGTACATAATATGTATTAATGTGTAATGTAACCTACGCAACATTGACGTTCACAGTGCACGCCATTTCCATTTCTTCAGGATGGAAGTGATGGGGCGATGGTATGAAGGCATCTGGTAGAGCGACCACGGTGGCAACTGGCCAGATCAGGTAGGCTAAGAGCTTCGAGGTGTGGGATCTTCTCAGTCGTGAAAAGGGCGCGGTTATCCCAGAATAGCGCTCCCAGCCCAGCGCGCACAGAGAGAGGATGGATGCCGTACAGCATAGCACGTCCATGGTACTCCAAAATGCACAAATGTTTTGATCTAAAACCATTATATTAATGTTAGCATATGGGCAACCAAGCTTTGCTTGGTTTTTAAAAAAGCATGTTTTTGTCACTGTCGTGTTCCGGTTTGGAGGGTAAGGTAGCCGGTAAACTTCTGCATGTCACAAAGCGTATCCAGTTTAATTCCTGTTAAGAACAAATGTTTTCTTTATAAAATTTCGTTTTTACAAAAAATGCAACTATTAGGTAGAGGTATAGTGTAGTATAGTATAGTATATTATACTATGGTATAGTATAGTGTAGTGTAGTGTAGTGTAATGTAGTGTAATGTAGCGTAGTGTAGCGTAGCGTAGCGTAGCATAGCGTAGCGCAGCGCAGCGCAGTGCAGTACAGTACAGTACAGTACAGTATAGTATAGTATAGGAGTAGTTTCAGATGTGTAGAAGAATTGCTCATTTAAATATATTAAATGCTACCTGTAAGTGTAAGTGTAGTGTAGTGTAGTGTAGCGTAGCGTAGTGTAGCGTAGCGTAGTGTAGCGTAGTGTAGCGCAGTGCAGTGCAGTGCAGTGCAGTGCAGTACAGTACAGTACAGTACAGTACAGTACAGTATAGTATAGTATAGCATAGGAGTAGTTTCAGATGTGTAGAAGAATTGCTCATTTAAATATATTAAATGCTACCTGACCCGCGCAGCTTCGTCGGCAAGCTTTTGATTTATTGTACAAAAGAATACCTACAAGAAAATTAATAAAATTTATAATGACAGAATTGAGAGAGAGAAATGACAAAATGATAATAATGCTTAGCTAAAAACCTCTGAAACACGGTAAACACAAATTGTAGGCACAAATTTCATGTGAAAATATTCAGTGGATTTTGCGCGATGCGCGTTCAACAAAACCTAGGTACCTATCTATATTTTTATAAAAAAAGATTGTTGATGCGTATACGTAGTTAATTTATAATTAGATGGATAAGTATCTTTACGCCCGTGTTCCCGAAGGGGTAAAGGTACAACACGTGCACCCACGATTTGCCGAAGATACTTGGTCCCACAAATGTGATAGGTGGCAAGCTTATCGCCAACCGGGCTCTTTCCAATCCCAGACAACATCGTTGTTATCAGAAAACTGAAAGATACTTTTTTTTAATTGCCTGACCTGGGAATCGAACCCGGGACCTCATGTGGTCAACGCCAACGCCGGACCACTAGACCACAGAAGCGATAGATGGATAATAACATAATTTTATACATAAAATTCTCGTGTCACAATGTTCGTTCCCGTACTCCTCCAAAACAGCTTGACCGATTTTGATGAAATTTCGTATGCATATTCAGTAGGCCTGAGAATTGGCTACTATCTATTTTTATACCCCTAAGTGATAAGGGTTATCCACCCCTAAAAATATTTTTTTTATTTTATGGACAATTTTTTTATTTTTATTTTTTTATGATTTAGCATTGAAAAATACATACAATCCTTAATTTTTACCCTTCTATCACTAACCCTTATTTTTTAAATAAATAATTTATATCGCAAGACAACGTTTGCCGGGTCAGCTAGTAATATAAGTAGTAGGGATTCGTTGGTTCCCGACCACCCGGGTCGTTGGGTCTGGATCCCTGTTTCTGTCCCACCTGTGTTTCTGACCCACTTGGTGGTCGGTCAAAACTAAAAAAAAAAAAAAAAAAAAAATTTGGTGTCAAAATGGGGGTTTCCGGGTACGCCCGATCGATTGCAAGCATCCGTTTTTTGATATCTCGCACGGTTGCAAAGTTAGCATTCCTGGCTCTCCTTCGTTATCTAATCACCTCATTATCATTAAGCTCGAACGCCCGTCACACAATCGCACTATTAAAAGCTCATTAGGACGTCTCGCATTGCGTATCACTTGCAACTAATGAATATGGAATAAAATAAATATCATCAAGCTGATTCCCGTGTCGAGAAGGCAGAGCGAGCGTCTTAACGTTCCACTGCGATTCACCTGTTCAGCGGACAAAAGCACGATTATGGCGATCATTCTATTATCATTTTAGCAGCCTGTAAGACTTTTACTTTTTTTTTTCATAGTAATTTATATCATTAACATCGTGAGTACTGACTAGTTGGTGAGTTCTGCAACGTCTCGACCAGGTTGAGTACCACCACCTTGACCCATCTTATTACATACATCATCAGTGCTAGTCGCTGTGGTGGTGCTATTATTACTGGGTCTGTGTGCTTATTAAATATATTCCAGTACTTGTATGCATGTAAAAAAGTATCTTCACGGCCATATCCCCGAAGAGGTAGACAGAGGTACAACTAATGCTCCCACGATTAGCCGAAGATACTAAGTTCCACAACGTGATAGGTGACAATCCCGACCCAGGAATCGAACCTAGGACCTCATGTGGCAAGCATCGTCACCGCACCATTATGCCGCAGAGGTGATTTGTTTGAATGTATTTATTTAGTGTTGTTGACAAACACCCATATTGCATGATGTCTGGGCTAGCAGGATCGGTCACTTCCGGTATCAAAAGCTTCACATGCTCTTAAGGTATGTGGGTGTTTCGCAATACACAAGTATGAACTTCACTAACGATTCATTGGAATGTTGTATCATAATTGCTAATGCGAATGTGATGAGCAACAAGATTTGTAACAGAACGTGTTCGCTAATGTTAATTGCTTAAAACTTCCTATATAAACCTTGGATGAAAGCACATCTACAATATATCAAATAATTATTTTAACAGAGATAGTGCTACATTATTGTAACGTGTGTGTGTGTTATTGTGTTCACGTGCTACTTCGATAATATGGATGTAAGTATCTCATTTATTGCTCTTATAATATCTTATATATTAAATATGTGTAATGAATGTAGATATAATATTTTTGTCGTTTCATATTTTTACAATATTATTCATGTATTTCACCGGAGAGGAAAGTATACTTGTATGATGAACGTACACATATTTTTTCAGATTTGGTTAGAAAATAATATTTATACCTACATGCACACACAGAAATGATGTATGTGTTAAATCTATACATATGTGTACTACATGTATACTGAACAGAAATTTTATTCAGTCGTTAAGGCGTGTAAGAACTTGTAACAAATATACACGCACAAACTTTAGATTTATAACATAGTATTAGGATTTTACGTTAGCTATGTCGTAGTGTCTAATATTTGGTATTATGTCCTTTACAGAATTCCTCGAGCATCCTTGAAGAGAACACTTTAAAACATTATTATTATCCACTGTCTGACGACGACGAGTCAGATTTACAATTGACACAGCCATTGAAAATAAAAAGAACACGTAGCAGCAGCAGTTTGGACGACCTATTTGAAAAGCCAGCCAAAAAGAAGAAAAAAATGTCGTCCTGCGTTGGAAGGGCGTCTCGAGATGGTGGAATGGCATACATATCAACCAATACCGACGATGGGGCGCAAGCCACACACTTTGTAAAAATAGAAGTTTACGATCTAAAAAAACTGGCGAGGATACCCCCAACTGATCATTGGAAACATGCAACCACTCGGATTAAATATTATGCGGCAAGTCATAGGCTCAACAAAATCAATGAAGTGATCTATGATATATCTAAGGAAATAGCCGATGCACCTGACGTAAAAAAATATCACTTCGACAAAAATACTTGATATTGTTCTTTCAATGACTGATTTTTTAAGTATGCTATTGTATAAAGTTTCAATGTAATTAGAGATAATAATGTGATTAATACTTGAATACTTAAATAAAGATTTTATTTTTGTTATCCCATTTGTTTTTTTTTGTATTCCTATGACATACAGGGTAAAATAATACAACGAAATTTCTTTATCAATTATATTTTATTACAGAAAAAGTATTTAAACAAATTATTTACAATTTTATCATTAATAACAGTATTAGTAGTAAACATATTAGTGAAGTTAAACATACATACTCCATAATATCTGAAATATATAAAAACTAGACAGTAAATTCCACACATAGAACTAAAACAATTTTGAATTACTTTATTATTATAATTCCACTTCTTACAATTTGTTACCAAAAATGACTCATGATAACCAGTTGGCTTTCTCCCGAAAGAATCAAAATATTCCCCAACACCATGTTTATCAATGCATATTGCTACCCAATGAGAACCAGGCTTTGTATCAGGATCTAAATTTGATATAGAATAAAAGGGTAAGCTAACATGTACTGGTATACGATTAGCTGCAAAAACATTAAGCTTTAAGCTACCATTAACCATATCCAGAAACTTTTGGATTTCTATAGAATCCATCATAGGATTTAATTTTTAAAAGCGTCTATTTTTAAAGATATGCTGAATGAAATTGACAGTAAATACACTAGCAATATAATATATAAGTACTATTTCATAAATTAATTAAAATTAAGATTAGCTATTATAATCTATAATAACCTCTCTATTTTTGTTTATTTCTATAACATTATCAAATTCTGCATATACTATACAATTTACTGTTGATGACAAAGTGCCTTCAAACCGTACTTCTATTCTAACACTTCCACGTTTTACTAAATTCCAATGAGTTGTAGAGTTTGCACTTAAGTCTGGAGTCATATCAAAAGCCATTAGACAGTACCCGTTTGCAAAAGCTTCTTTAGATATCGAATTACCTTCATTTAAAAAGTGTATACCGGTCCCAGAGAATAATGTATGATAAACGCTGGTAAAAGCATTGTCGGAAAAATTGGGAGTTAATGTTTTCGGTGGTATTTGCTGTCCATCTACATATACACTAAGCAGATTGAGGTTGTTGTGTTTAAAATCGAAGGGATTCGTTTCGAAACTGCCATTAAATGCTTTATTGCTAACGAATCCTATAATACACCTTTTAGGCATTTGCCCAAGAAATACATTATCAAGAACTTTCCCTTGAACACCAGATGGAATAGTTAATACTTTTACTTCAGCTCTAGCAACTGGGTACTTAGCTGTGGTTGTTGCTAGTACTTTTTCGTGTGCAAGTAATATTGATGGATTGATTCTTGCTTTACGGATTATGAGCGAAGCATTTATTATATTAACTTTGAATTTATTTTCTACTGTGGACGATATGAGATTAAAAGAATCTTTCGAACGAACTAATTTTAACCGCATTTCAATACCATTAACTAAAAATTTCCCTTGATTAAATATATCACCATGTAAATGACCTATCATTTCAATAGTTGAACTCTGCTTTGATAGTTGCTGTCGCTTAGCAAATCCTTCGTTAGTTGCGTCACACGAAGTAAACTTTCCTGGAGTATCTTCATACCATAAACCACAGGTAAGATGGGAAGCTTTCGCTGCTGGACCATAATTTAATAAAGTTTCTATATACGCACGATATGCATATGTGTTATTTGGTGGAGAAACAAGTTTCTGATTTAAATAAATATCCAACTGACTAAAAAGCGAGTGTAGGTTGAAGTGACAATTTGGGGTTAGCTGTTATTCGAGTAATGTTACTTGTCATATTTGTTACGGCGACAAGTCTTGATATTTCATCGTGTTGAAACTTTACTTTCCCATTTAATAAAGGATTTGCATTGAATGCGTTTAAGAAGTTACTAATATTTTCGTAGTTTGTTGCTGGTATATGGGATTTATATTCAACGTTAGCATAATCTGTTTTTGAATCGGGTAAATATACTTTTTTAGAAATGTATACTACATTTTCATGATCCTGTACATTTAACATACTACACGGATAGTGACATTCAACTAGACCGACCACCCATTCTCCTTCTAGCTTAATAGTTTTAGGTAGTTTAGTGAAGAAGTTTGCTGTTGTGTTTTCTGGAAAGTAGCCCATGGAGCTGTTACTAAGTAACGTTAAATAAAAACTATTATCCATTATATTTTCTTTAAATTTGATATAGGAACCCAAGTATTAAATTTATTCGGATAACCTACCCACTTCACAAGCACTTCTTTTCTGATTCCAGAATAACGTGAACCTATTATTTTATCAATTTTAAAATACGATGTGGGGTCATAAGAAACTTTTTGTAATTCATTCTCATAAAATGTACCTACAATTCCCTCGTTTAGAATATCTTTTATGGTATAAATCAATACAGGCTTACGTTTTACCGAGGCCACTATAAAAATTTCATCACTCCAATTAGTCTCATAGCCTTTTTTAAATATATGCTTATATTTAGTAATTCTAACGTAGTCGCCTATACTTAATTTTGGATCCTGATTATTGTGTACCATTTTTTTCCCCTGTAATCGTCCTTCGTTGATATTACGCCATACAGTCATTATATTATTAAAATTAACATCAACTGGGCGCATTTTTATAGTCGAATGAAAACTATAATTATAGGAATAGACTAATTCTTGCAATATATCTATGTATCTATATGTATTTTTGTGGGTGAAGTATCGCCACATTTTCGTTTTGAGAGTTCTCTGAAACCTTTCCACTATACTAGCCTTAATATCAGGGTTATTCGTTGTGTAATAATTAATATTCTTATTCATTAAATATTGTCTTACATCTTTTGATACGAATTCGGTTCCCTTATCCGATTGTATGTGACTAGGTGTGGCCTTTGCCTCGCAAAATATGCTCTCAAAACAATTTTTTATTGATTGTGAATTCTTTTTAATTAAGGGTCTAACAAATGCATATTTACTAAATACATCAATAACACACAAAATATAATTATAACCATCATTATATTGACTATACTTTCTCATATCACTTAAATCTACTTGCCAGAGTTCATTTAAGTTTGATAAGATATATCTGTTTCTTGGAAATTTTCTTTTTATAGGTTTATGAAGAGTATAAGTTTCCTGTTTTTGCAGCCATTCTTGAACTTGTTTTCGATTCATTTTACCTTTCATTGCTCTAGTTAATGCATTTACACTACTATATCCCGCCGGATTTGCTATATCATAGTAAGTACTATGTATATCTAATAAGGTGTCCATCTTTCCCAATCTATTTTTCTTCCTGGTTTAGATAATTTCGGTGTATTTAGTTTTGTAGGAGTATTAAGACGAAAATCTTCTACATACAATTCATTCATGAATTTATTTATTTCAGGATTACCAACACATATTAGTGGTACTTTAATATCTTTTAATGCTTTTGCAAACTTTTCCCACCCATCAGGTTTATATTTTAAGGGTCGGAGAGTTATATTTATGAGATCTATTATATTGCTTTGAGGTAAATGTTCTTTGTTGATCACAACAGTACCATCATCATTCCAGGAAATTTTATCGTTATTTTTATAAAGAGTATCTAAAAGAATGCTACCTTTCTTTTTGTAAGTTTTAGGAATAAGTCGTTTCAAATAATCAGCCGTGTAGTGTTTTAGTAATATATCCGGAGATTCCGGTGTCTGTACGTCCTGAACTGGTGATAACTCTTTTACAAATGGAATCATCTGCTTCTCGCTTGTGTTGTCTTTAACTTCTTCAATTGTGATAGGTAACTTTAAAGGTTTTTTATCTTCTTGTATTAAGTGTAAGTATTTCTGTAATTCTTGGAGGTATAATGACCATTTTTCACGATCATCAATTTTACTTTTTAATATTTTTTGCATTTCCTTGTCTAATCTTGACAAAGAATCATCAGAAATATTTTCTCTTTTCTTTAGTCGCTCCAATGCGTCTGGTTCAATCAATATCATTTTCTTTGTAGTATCCATTTTGTTTTTATTTATTTATTATGTAATTCAATAATCCACTTAATACTGTGCTAAGAATAATAGGAAGAAAAGCCCCACCTTTCTGTATAATGATTCGCTTTCTTAACCTATGTTTACCCTTCGACACTAGCAAACGCAACAGCTTTTTATATTTCTTTAATTTAGACTTTTCTGTTTCCTTCAATATTATTTTACCATTCAGAACATTATAAATACATTCACAAATACAGTTTATTTCCTCATCGCTACAGACTTTTAATAAGGCTGTACGATGTTTGGGTTTCAGTGTATGTAAAGCTCTTAATAAATCTTGATGTGTCTTCACTCTTTTCGACATAGCTCTACACTGAGAAATTTTAAGGTGTAAAATAGTTTATAAACGGTATCAAAAAACAACTGCACTGCAGAATGTTACCCGAAGACTTAGTGACATCTGCAAGTTTTCCATCAAAAATTTTATAAAGGTTTTCACAAATAAGATCTAATTCATTATCACTGTAAGATTGTATTAAAAGTTTGCGATATTTTGATTTAAAAGTGTATAAAATTTTTCTACTGGACTTTGCAGTAGACGCTGTTTCACCGACACCATTCATCGGATACTATTAAGAATCTCATCGTTCAAATCGTATTTAAATCCTTTTTTCGGTACATACACTATACAATGTTCATTTAAGGGAAATATTTTCGTCTTAAACCGATATGCGTCATTCGTAGCTTGTTTTAAATCTATCATCAAATACCCATGAGGCTCATTAGTAGCATCTCTGTAAGATTCTTCCACGAATTTTGGATTGTCGGGAAACACCTGACGGGCCAAATGTTTTATTTGTGTCCTATCTCGAGGATTTTTGAAATATATGAGATAGCTGGTATTTAGAGAAATATCTCTCTGACCTCTGCCCTGATGGAATAAGTTTTGGGTTATGTAAAATACACTTAAATTTCTGTGGTGGCTTCCTTTCGTGAAGATATCAACTATACGACCATCCGATTCTCTCATAAGATCATCGATAATGAGTAATTGAGGGTGTTTCCCATTAAACATATTCATATCAGGTATTCCTTGGATATATGTCACATCTATTCTATTATAAAGTGGTTGCATTTCATCATAACACCATAATATTTTATCAAACTTGACATCACATATATCTTTTATGTAAGTCAAAAAATTTGAAACAAAGTTAGACTTTCCACATCCACTAGGTCCAGCCACTATCGATGTGAATGGATGAATAAAGTGAATCATTTTTATTCCGTATTATATTAAACGTCTACCTCTTTATAAACAATAATTTATAATGGCATATGAAGAAATAAAACAGAGTCTTTATATACAAATAAATTTATTGCTCAGAACACATTTATACTATACATATTTTTACACAAATTATTTTATTTATTTATTTATTTTATAGAAAGAAACTTATTACTATACAAAGTATGTCATTTCACTTAAGTGCTACGGAGTTTATATTCTTAAAACTACAGTTACAAATATTAAAAATACTTAAAACTACGTTACATTTATTACAAATTACAAACAAAAATATTTACAATTTCTTTAAATTATCTTATTGAATAATGCCCCCATGCGAGGGTGTCTGTTGAATTAGGTATTAAATACCTTTTAGTATCATTAGAAGACAAACAAATCTTATTAATTTTTTGAGTAAAAACTATGTGCTTAATCGATCTGAATCTATACATTTCCGCTAATTTGATTGTGTTATTCATTAAACAGGACTCAAAATCTTTGAATGTTAATTTCTTAGTAACACTCTTATTAACACCCTTAGCTTTAGTTATTAATTTATTATCAACTATCATTGAATACATTTTTGATCGCAACCCAACAAATTCACGAAATATTTGCCCATTATTTTCATCTTTGAAAACCCCGATTTTTTTCTTGTTTATCAGGTTATAATTATAAATATTATTTTCCGGGTAATCTGAAGTATCGAAATATTTTTCTAAATCTGGTTTAATATCACTGTAAAAGTTTTTCGTATATATTTGGTATATTAAACTATCTGTATCAGTATATAGTAATTTTGGGCTTAAAAACTTACTTTTCATATAGGTGTAATGAAAATCAAACATTAAGGTTTTTGAAATATCCAGTATACAAAATCCGAGATATATTGGTTTATTGTATTCAAGTTTTACCTTTTTGAGTTGAACAGCTACTAAGTTTTCGGAAAATATAGAAAGACTATGAAATTCGGGACGTGCAATAAGTGATTGAGCTCCTTGGGTCTTTCCAAGATTTTCCCAATGGGTAAGTAACTTAACATCAACTCTTTTTTCTATGTTTTCCATCGTTTTACCAAATATTGAATTATTCATTAACTTATAGAAATCTTTTTCAAACTCATTTTTTGATAAAGTTCGAAGAGATGTGTTAAGATCTATGTATTGTTTTAACCAAGGACTTTGTCTAAATTTTAAAATTCTATGAACCTTTTTAAGTATTAAGCCCAGTGACAAACACTGTTTAAGATTTCGGTAATGAATTACGTATTTTGTTTTATTATTTAAATTTGTTACTAATTTGGGGTGAATAGATTGGTCTGTGCAAATACGTTCAGGACATAAAGGTAAATCTGAGTGAGTATCATGTAGGTTTTCAGGATATTCCAAATCTACTTCTACTATGTATCCATAATCAGAATCGTCAGAAACATCGAATTTTGTGTTGACATCTACCCATTCAAAGTTATTTATTGGAAGATATTGTGACATTGCCCACCCATATAAATTATTGGCATCCAAATATATCAGATAGGAATCAGGTTGTTCCTTATTATAATCTTCCATGTATTGATTGTTTGCTTTAGCATAGCGATTACTACACTGTGAAATACCACCTCGTATACCTGATTTTAAAAAAGAAATTATCTCAAAGTCTGTTAATAACTCCAATTCCACTTTTGTTAATTTCATCATGGCATCCCAACTTAACCCTGGTGCTGTGTAATAGTGACATGGATCCAAATAGTAAGTAGTTAAACATACATTTCTAAAATTCTCGAATACATCGGTCAGCAATAAAACATCTGTTTTTAAATATAGATCGGAATAATCACCCATATTTTTACATTTAAAATGTTGCCACACGTCCTTTGCATGTTTATAATCTTCATCTGACACATTAGAATCGGACATTGAATTATAAAACCTTTCCTTAGGGGGTAACGTTGTTAAATTTAAAGAATGAAATGATTGCATTTGTTCATACGGATAAATTCCTTTTCGCTTTACACGTACAAAGTCCTCATTATTTGGAAAGTTTTTACGTAATTCAATAAATTGTTCATTATTTAGGTTTTGAGATAATTTTTCTAAACTACTGGACATAAACTTTAAAGAATCTATAAATCGTATACTAATACTACGATTGTTGATCTTTATAGTTTTTGAAAAAGATATGTATTTTTCTTTGTTTTGTGGTATTACTTGAATGTTACCTTCAACTACGTGTAAAGCACGGACTATAAAGTGAGCATCATAATGGCTCATGTTATGTAATATGACTGGTACAAAGTCAGGCGTTACATATTTCTTACCACAAATTGTATGTGCAAAACCTTTAAATTCGCCGGTATATGAATCATACACGGTGAAATCTTCACAATTTAAATCTAAATCACAAACGTAACATTTACTATCATGTGTTGTAAAGTTTACATTTTGTTCAGATAGTGGTTTTGGTGATTTGCGGAAAGTGTTACGTTCTATAATGTTTTCTAAATCCTTAATTAAACTCTGAATAAATACACACTCACAATCATTTCCTTTATAAGATACATATTTTGAAATGCTATCATCATATGAACATTTAATATAATAACCAAAGCTATATACATCATGTTTCTGTACATTTTCTGTGTGTGATGCACATGGATTATTCGAACAACTATAAATTGGCTTTAAAAATGATTCGAAATCTGCATATATTACAAATGGAATTTTTAGTTTTTTGTGATAGCTTTCAAATTTTAACTTATTGCTGTGTGTTAATGTACCAAACCAATCCTTCCTTAAAGCATTTACGGATGGAATTTCCGTACGGATTTGCATACAGTCACTTTTTTGGTGATTCATTAAAGCATCTTTCTTAGTAAAGAATAGTAAACACCCATCGCAAATAAAAATTGCATTGTTTCGATTAGTAACTTGTTTTGACAATAAACGAGATAAGTTTTTAATGTAGCAATAATGATTAGTGTTGCCATGTGTTAATAACAATAAATTTACGTGAACAGGTCTACGTTGTTTTGTATGGTGTAAAGGCCCAACTACGATATATTTTTTTTCTTTTTTACTGTACTCTAAACCAAAAACATTAATGCTTAGATTATTTAAAATTTCAAATTTTGAAATATCACGTAATTTTACTGGGAATGCTATTTGATTAAATTTTAATTTATTAGAGTGTTGGCTATAAGCAGTGACTCTATCAGAATGGTTTTGTGCAGGATATAAAGCGGAGAGAATTGCCCATTTGAAACAAAGAACATCTGTGTTTTTCACATTAATAACTGCCTTTTTAGAACGTATGTCACGTGGCAGCTCAATAAAAGAACTACCCCGACAGGGATTAAACTTTCCTACATTCAAATCTAATTCGGTCAGGTGTTGAAGGCTCCAACCACTATCTTTCCTTTCAAATTCACTAATCTTATTGGTTAAGATACTATAAACAGATGTAATTAGTTCATTAACATCAGTACTCATACAAACAATATAGTTGGAAGTCTGAAAATCAAATGAATTTTTTAAATCTTTCGTTTGCTGAATAAAACTCCCCCGCAATATAAAATTAACCTTAAATGTAGTAAATTGTTTTATACATTCGGAGAGTAGTTGCACAACACTGTTATTGATTGAAGAAAAATATAATTCCGGGGTTGTAAAATCCTTGGAAGAATTCGTACCTATCCTATATGTTAGTAATCGGTCTTTAAATGCAGTTTCAATTATATCTACGTTTTCCAAGGAGTGTTTCAATTTAAATAAGTTATTTTTATGTAAATGACTATTAACATGATTGGAAAAATACCTTTTTTTTACATTAACGTTGCAAGTAATACACTTCATCATTTTCACAGTAGATGGTGTACATTCTTGAATCGACGTCTCTATATTATGAAATGTATGATCTTTAGATGTAGATGGTATTGCACCTGGTTCTCCACAACCCACTTGGATGAAAGTACTGAAAATTTATTAATAATTTAGAAACTGCATATAGCGGGTATATAAATAATAATATTTCATATAACAATAAATTGCGTTTACCTTTCAATAGTTTCACACATGTTGTAGAGTTCTGAGTCTAAATATTGAGAGTCAACGAAAGGCTGTGATCTATTTCGGTGACCATGACAAAACTCATCTTCATTGATTCGGCGATGTTTTTCATGATTGCCATTTTGATAATTATCTTCAGATTTACGTTTACATTGAGCTTGTTCCTTCTCTACTTTGCAACATATTTCATATAGTTCAGCATCGTAGCACGAATCATATAGTGACTCAACTAAAGTATCGTTACTTAATTCAAAATATAAACTTTTTATAAAAGACATTTTTACAGTTGGTTGTACGACAACTGCGTTAAAATATACAATAATAGCACTTGTTTAGTGCAACGCTGTTATATATATGGCACCTTTCCACGCCCACTTCATTAACTAAAGACCTTTAAAATTCTTTTAAAATTGTTAACTGATGACTAAAATTAATCACCAATCACATTATTATCTCTAATTACATTGAAACTTTATACAATAGCATACTTAAAAAATCAGTCATTGAAAGAACAATATCAAGTATTTTTGTCGAAGTGATATTTTTTTACGTCAGGTGCATCGGCTATTTCCTTAGATATATCATAGATCACTTCATTGATTTTGTTGAGCCTATGACTTGCCGCATAATATTTAATCCGAGTGGTTGCATGTTTCCAATGATCAGTTGGGGGTATCCTCGCCAGTTTTTTTAGATCGTAAACTTCTATTTTTACAAAGTGTGTGGCTTGCGCCCCATCGTCGGTATTGGTTGATATGTATGCCATTCCACCATCTCGAGACGCCCTTCCAACGCAGGACGACATTTTTTTCTTCTTTTTGGCTGGCTTTTCAAATAGGTCGTCCAAACTGCTGCTGCTACGTGTTCTTTTTATTTTCAATGGCTGTGTCAATTGTAAATCTGACTCGTCGTCGTCAGACAGTGGATAATAATAATGTTTTAAAGTGTTCTCTTCAAGGATGCTCGAGGAATTCTGTAAAGGACATAATACCAAATATTAGACACTACGACATAGCTAACGTAAAATCCTAATACTATGTTATAAATCTAAAGTTTGTGCGTGTATATTTGTTACAAGTTCTTACACGCCTTAACGACTGAATAAAATTTCTGTTCAGTATACATGTAGTACACATATGTATAGATTTAACACATACATCATTTCTGTGTGTGCATGTAGGTATAAATATTATTTTCTAACCAAATCTGAAAAAATATGTGTACGTTCATCATACAAGTATACTTTCCTCTCCGGTGAAATACATGAATAATATTGTAAAAATATGAAACGACAAAAATATTATATCTACATTCATTACACATATTTAATATATAAGATATTATAAGAGCAATAAATGAGATACTTACATCCATATTATCGAAGTAGCACGTGAACACAATAACACACACACACGTTACAATAATGTAGCACTATCTCTGTTAAAATAATTATTTGATATATTGTAGATGTGCTTTCATCCAAGGTTTATATAGGAAGTTTTAAGCAATTAACATTAGCGAACACGTTCTGTTACAAATCTTGTTGCTCATCACATTCGCATTAGCAATTATGATACAACATTCCAATGAATCGTTAGTGAAGTTCATACTTGTGTATTGCGAAACACCCACATACCTTAAGAGCATGTGAAGCTTTTGATACCGGAAGTGACCGATCCTGCTAGCCCAGACATCATGCAATATGGGTGTTTGTCAACAACACTAAATAAATACATTCAAACAAATCACCTCTGCGGCATAATGGTGCGGTGACGATGCTTGCCACATGAGGTCCTAGGTTCGATTCCTGGGTCGGGATTGTCACCTATCACGTTGTGGAACTTAGTATCTTCGGCTAATCGTGGGAGCATTAGTTGTACCTCTGTCTACCTCTTCGGGGATATGGCCGTGAAGATACTTTTTTACATGCATACAAGTACTGGAATATATTTAATAAGCACACAGACCCAGTAATAATAGCACCACCACAGCGACTAGCACTGATGATGTATGTAATAAGATGGGTCAAGGTGGTGGTACTCAACCTGGTCGAGACGTTGCAGAACTCACCAACTAGTCAGTACTCACGATGTTAATGATATAAATTACTATGAAAAAAAAAAGTAAAAGTCTTACAGGCTGCTAAAATGATAATAGAATGATCGCCATAATCGTGCTTTTGTCCGCTGAACAGGTGAATCGCAGTGGAACGTTAAGACGCTCGCTCTGCCTTCTCGACACGGGAATCAGCTTGATGATATTTATTTTATTCCATATTCATTAGTTGCAAGTGATACGCAATGCGAGACGTCCTAATGAGCTTTTAATAGTGCGATTGTGTGACGGGCGTTCGAGCTTAATGATAATGAGGTGATTAGATAACGAAGGAGAGCCAGGAATGCTAACTTTGCAACCGTGCGAGATATCAAAAAACGGATGCTTGCAATCGATCGGGCGTACCCGGAAACCCCCATTTTGACACCAAATTTTTTTTTTTTTTTTTTTTTTAGTTTTGACCGACCACCAAGTGGGTCAGAAACACAGGTGGGACAGAAACAGGGATCCAGACCCAACGACCCGGGTGGTCGGGAACCAACGAATCCCTACTACTAATATACATAATTATGTAAAAATAATTATGTAAATATGTATAAATCGTTATTGATTTCGCCGATCAGAGCCAACCTGTCACACGAATAGCAATCCACTAACACACATCCACAATTAACATCTTCGGCATCTATAGACGATGATTATCTCTTACCATCAGGAGAAGTTAATATGAACGTTAACCAAATCATACTTACTCAAATTAAAAATAAATAGTTCTCTGGCGATAGCAATTGGCTGTACAGCAAACCCCACCAACATGTCTGCTGTTACAAGACTCATCAACGGGTAATGTGATGGCATCCGCTTCATACGACATAACGCCATCATTACCGTCAGGTTGCCGATGATGGTGGCGACGGTGATGGTCACCGTCAAGATAGCTGTCACCCACCATCCTGTGTCCGGTTCCCCTCGCGGTTGCAGGCCGTTCACTGTACTCTGGTAGATTAGTTAGTATGAAAAAAACACAGACCGGCAAAATGAAAATCGTTTTTCCTTTCAGCATGTTTCGTGGCTTAATATAAAAGGTTTTTAAAGAATAATTACGTAGTTAAACACATATCATCACATCAGTTTCCTCGCCGGGTAACAAAAAGGCCCGAGCAACAGAAAAGAATATTTACTAATCCAAATTTTGGAAACTTTTAAAAATGGTCGCTTGTTCCGTACGATAGCCGCGGACTCAAAACTTTAAGTATAGAGGTATAAAAAAGATATACAATTTAATTAGTATACAGTATAATAAAGTAAAAATTCTCAAGTGCCGCCAATACCATAGAATACCATATACCATAAAATAATATTATATACTGAGGCCTCCTACTAGAATCTCCATTAAAAGCACTGGAACAATAATGAAAGGTAAAAGAAATAAGAACAGGATTACACTATATACCTATCCGATTTTACCATTTACTTGAAGAACCCTTAAAATATTGTTTAGTTCTTATTATTCTAAAAATATTATATCATCTATCTATGTAACCAAGTTTTGACTAATTTTATCGATGAATATTCGAAAGTATACTTGGTAAAAAAGTTTTTAAAAATCAGAGCTGGAATCAGGATATTACTAGATATTTTATTACACTTACTTATAATTCAGGAGTTCATATGAACAAATATTTTCTTTTCTTAATTTTTTCATGTATAATAAATCACATTAAACACTAAACACGACTTTAAATCTTGTGACACTGAGCAAATTAAACTGGTCATTACTGTTTCATCTACCCACAGTTAGATCAAATTGATTGTTCAAAATACAACAAAACGGCCATATTTAAAGACAGCTGTACACATTGGGCCAAGGTATTGGGCCAGCATGTTGAGCCAAAATAGTGAATTGTAAATCTCTCTGTTTATACATTGGTGTATTGACCATTCTGCATTGGCTCTTTAATAAAGATACGCAGTACGCATACGAGCAAAAGGCTCACCTGATGGTAAGTGATCACCGCTACTTATGAATAGCTGCAACCTTAGCAGGAATGAAGAAGCCCTGAAGATGCCGTATAAGGCGAAACCGGTTGGTGATATTAATTAAATTTTAAAGTAATTTGTGAAACAGTACAAGTGTATTAACAAAACTACAATGAAAAAGCTCTTGAAGAAGAGAAAATAAATTAGCTGTCAATTTGTTCCGCAAGCCGTGAGAGACGAAAAATGACTTGAAAATTGCACTGTAGTGGAGTTGCAGGAATTCTGATGGTGAGGGTGCAATTTTGAAATTTGACGTGACGTCCGATGATGGAATCACACTTCCCGTGGTAAAAGCGATGAAAGATGCAGAGAGAACCAACATCTCTTCGCAACACCAAAGAATTAAGCCGATCAGAAAGAGCCTGGTCACCGACGATTCAAGATCTGGCTCAATCAAAAAATCAATCAAATCTAAAAAATCTTCGTATCATAGAGTGAACTTTTAAACTATAACGCGTTCTAATATCATTTTTAAAAATATAAACGGTTCAAAACCGCGTACATAATATGTAGAACTTACTTGTAAAGCTTGACGTTTCGACCAAGTTACATTGACCGTGATCACGAGCGGAACGTGCATAGTATGTCCTGATAATACATAGATTTAGATAAAATTGAGTAATTAAATATCTGAGGAATCTTGCGCGCATATACTGGTACTTATATGCAAACACACATACGTGTGCCCACGCACAACACGCGAAAAAACAAACATTTATTTTTATATCATAAGATAGCAAACAAGCAGGGTATCCTGATGGAAAGAGTCACCATCGCCTATAGACACCAAAATAGGCACCATGCGTTGATATCTTATGGCGAATCCACATGCAACACTTTACCGGCCACCTGAACCTCCAAACCGGAACACGACAGTGACAAACACTGACGTTATTGCGGCAGGAATAGCTAAGGCGGTGGTACCAGACTCGGGCGAGACAATGCAGAACTCTACCACCTAGTAGCCACGACAGTAGTGACTCGAATAGCCAATCGGTCGCCTTTTACGACCTGCCTGGCAGAACGGCAGTTGGCCTTTTCTTCATATGAGCCCGGAACCAACACGGGGACAATACATGTTTAATCTACTCGTATCTAGCGTGATCTTTGTCATTGTAATGCTACTCGTAATCCATTACAAATTTCCATTGAATGTTCTTTTCACTAGTGGAGTTGCAGGAATTCTGATGGTGAGGGTGGAATTTTGAAATTTGACGTGACGTCCGATGATGGAATCACACTTCCCGTGGTAAAAGGCAGGGGTATTTCCAAACGGATACGACTTGGGGGCCTTCAAGAAAAGAGCTTACTCATTCTTAAAAGGCCGTCAACGCAACTGCAAGACCTCTGGTATTGTGGATGTCCATGGGCGGCGGTGATCACTTACCATCAGGTGCACCTCCTGCTCGTTTGCCCCCTCTTCTATAAAAAAAAAAAAACAGTAGTAGTCGTGGGACTGCCGATAGAAGTGAAAACGGAACTATTAAGTTGAGAGTAATTAAAACTATATGCAAAACATAGCTATAGATATACAATTATCATTAGCATGTCGGTGACGCGAACCGAGGATTTTACCCTCTACCAAAACGCTCAACGCGCCTAAAGAAGTTTTCACTTCAAAAACTATCGTGACTCACCATATGGCATGTTTTTCTTCGATCGGGATAAATACTTCGGTACATACTTAATGTCTTTTAGAATTTAATGGGACGTTGTACTATTTATTCAACTACGGAAATTTAATTTTTGCATCATTAGTTTTCCCATCACCCAAATTGTTTGATCTTTCCTACCACCCCTATATATTGACAGTAAAAAGTCGTGTATGCTTTTCAGTCATCGATAAGGGAAATTATGGAATGTGAGTGAGAAAGACAGTTCACTGGATTTCTTATCTAATAAAAACATCACTATTTTAATTAAAATTGTTTTTAATGGTTGAAAGTGCGAGTGAAGTTCTCGGATTTATAGTCAAACAAACATTATGCAGGCATGATTTGCTAAAATATGGTCCTAGTAATATTAAGTAAATTGTATACGTATACATGTATAAAATTGACCGAGTTGTCGAGATTAATGGAGGTTAAATAAGAAATATTTTGGGACAAATTACACGAATTGTGTAATTGTGAAAATCGATTACACACATAACTATGCCGTATTATGCCGTGGAATGCAGTAGAAGACGCTTAAAAATGGAGGTATTTAATATGATCAATAAGTACAATTTTCAATTAATTTTAATAAAAATCCTGATTTAATAAAATTTATAATGATCTAACTTAAGCTAATATTATCCTTACGTCTCACTTATAAAGTTCATTTTAGGTTAACCCAATCAACTGCCATAGCGTATTTAGTTCTAAAAAGTTCGCTAGTCAATTAGTGATGTGGTAAAGTAAAAAAGACAATATATTTTATCGATGTGATGTGTACTATCGATTCGATTTCATTTCACTTCTATTCAATGCGAAGAGACGAGTATTAATAATAAGAGACTAAATATGATGAAGTAAATAATGTGCTTTTAATCTAATCATCATATCATCACAATCATTTCTACCAAAAATCTACGACTCACCTCATCTTATATCCAAAGATTATGTAAATATTGGCAGACAGAATTTGATCTGCTCAGGTCAAAAGAAAAAAAAAACAAACTGATTATTTAAAATGTATTCCTTTATTGTCAATGAGATGCATTTCATAAAAATATATTTACAAAGTTAAAATTAATTTGTAAAGTGAACTATGTCTGTATTTATAAATATTAAATCAAAATACTTAAAATATAGACATAGATCAAAAGTTTTTTAAACTTAGCTAACAAAAGTAACTTAACGCTATATATTACAGTAACTAAACACTACAATAAAAATAGTTTTTAATGAATGCAAGATTTAAAAACTCGGATCTATAAACACAATATCATACAATCTAAAAAATAGGCCATTCTAAAAGAACAAAAAAGGGATAAACTTAGTTTCAGAGAGATATCAATCACTAATTTTTAGCATTCATTGTTATAAATTATAATGGCATCATGCTCATTTAAATATGCATTAAAATTGCATTCTGAAAATCTTATCTTTAAGATTTTACATATTTTATTTTCATTTCCTAATCAGTTAAGAGTTATGGAAAGACATAGCATTACAGTGACTATTAATTTTAATAAAATTGACCTTTGATAGTAAATATTTTATTTAGGACAATAATTAAAACAAAATTACTAAGAAAATTTAAAATTGGTCCCGTGTATATATTTGTACGTCCTAAAACTGGTCCCAAACATCAGATGACTCCTTTAACAATATTTATCTACTTAACGTTAATAATGTGTACATATACACGATATGTATATGTGATACACGTAAGGAAGCATCATGGAATGTTTTTTGGAAAACGGAAGATACAACTTGTGTCTCGATACTAAACAACTAAGATTGATATTTAAAACTTATCATTTGCAAAACGTTTTTATATTGCTTTACTTAATTTTTATGAAACTAAACGCGGCCAATAATTCGGTATATATTTATTGATACTATTATCTGTTTTTCTTAAGCACAAAAAGCTGTTTTCAACAGTTTAGCTTTTGAAATAGCAGTTTTATATTTATGCAGTTTTAAACTTATTGATGGATGACATCACAAAGTAGGCTAAATTTAAATTTCTTTGCCAGATATAAAAAATAAATACATTAATTTTATGGCTAATGAGATTGTCATTGTTTATGACATTCAGTTTTTTGTGCAAGGCAAAGATAAATAGGCTATTCAGCCTACTACGTAATGCTATCAATCATTACCTAAAGGTTTAAAATTCATAAATAAAAACTGCTTTATGTTTTAAATACAAATATCAAAGTACTAAAAATTACTTTACATACCGAATTTGTCCTTTTACCTAAATAAATAATTTACAAAATTCAATGTCTTAGCTAGAGTAAAATGATTTATGTTGAATTTTATAAAGACTGATGAGTTTAATATCAATCTTAGTTAACTAGAGTTTTATTTAATCTACGCTTACAGTAAGTCTACTTACACAGTATAAGTTACGTGCTAAGGGATCACACATAAATAATTTCCTCTCACATCACTACGCAAAACAATCTCATGAGTTGTCATATATTTATTTAAATAATTTCAAAACACAGAGTTATACAAAACAAGAAATAAAAACACATTAATTAACAATAACAACTTGTAAATCGGTCCATTTCTCATGTGCTGTTATTTGTGTATCTTAAAAACGGAATGCAAACTTATTTGTACAAACAAGCAAAGATTCGGAAACATATTTTTAAAGTCATACTTCTTTTGGCACTTTGGAAAAAAAACAATGAATATTAGTTTTTACGATGCGCGTGCATCGCTATGCGAAATTTAAAGCATGATGTTAAGCGACAAACCTCGTTTTGGTTTAGAATTACAGTGATTTCTTTGATAAATATATTTATTTCGATATTTCTATACACGTAATAAAGAGTTTTAAGGTTTTTATTTTTATCTATAACAACTATTAAACGTTTTGTAACACCGAGGAGTATAATTTATTACACACGTGTTTATTTTCTAAGTCTTAATAGTTTACATTTATTTTAATTTGAGCAAGTATTGTATACGACATATTTGACAGAAAATATAATTAAAATAAATTAGTCTATATAAATAAAACTGAATCGCTATAATGTTTATACTCTCATAACTTTGGAATAAATTCACCAAATTAGATTTTTTTTAGTTGTCTTTGTTATTTTCGGGGCTGGAACTCATTAAAGATAATGTTTAAAAATCGTACGAAAAGTTTTTAAAATCTCATAATATGAAAACAGTGATATAGTGACAGATAAATCGTGGAGAAAATCTTCATATTCGTACAAAAATGTGTGATAAATGCGAGAGTTTGGTTGACTGTTTGTTACACTTTCATCAGGTAAACCGATTTTGATGAGATTTGGTAAGGAAATATTGGAGACCTCGAATCAAACATATTCTATTTTTTTTCTTCAAAAATTGACTTCTGAAGGCCTGAAATTGGGATTGAATCAAATTTACATTGATAATAATCTACTAATCCACTCGTCAGCTAGAAGTTAATGAAACTCACCAACGAGTTTTGAATTGTTAAGTACCCTTGACAGAAATATATTTACGAACTTAAACAAATTTCTTGAAATCATAAAACAAAAATAAATACAATTTGTAAATACAATGTTACCAACATTATACTTAAAAATATAAATTGTAATTGATTATAAGAGATACATTTAATGTTGTTTTTAAATTAAATTATAAATATATTTTTAATTATTAAATTTAAAGAAAATAAAAAAAAGTATCTTCACGCCCATATCCCCGAATAGGTAGGCAAAAGTACAACAATGGCACCCACGATTAGCCGAAAATACTTGGTCCCACAACTGTAATAGGTGGCAAGCCTATCGCCAACCGGGCACTTTCCAATCCCGGGCAACTTTGTGTTTCTCAGAAAACTGTAAAAACACTTTTTTTTATGTGCCCGACCCGGGAATCGAACCCGGGACCTCATGTGATCGACGCCAACGCTGGACCACTAGACCACAGAGGCGAAAAAAATTAATAATTAAAAATATATTTTTAGCCAAAGTGCCAAACTTTCCGGACAGAACGAAAATCTCTTAGTATAAAAATAGTTTCAAGTATATTACCTTAAATTTTCTCATTCTGCCACTACTTGTAAAACTTTTTAAGATTATCAATTTGTTCCTAAAAGTTGTCGTGATTCCTCCTTTTAAAATACACTAACATATCAGCAATGAGTCTTCAGGGTATCAGTGCGCTAAATTAGGTCATGGCTATACAAATCAGTCTAATCTACGGCACTCTAGCACCTGGAGATTACCAAACCTACCATTTTACACTACATCATCGATTTATCATGATATTACTTCATACAAAGGCACCTAACACCTAGAACATAATCTAAGAACCTGTCTCACAATGTCTAAGTTCAAATAAGTATTTTCTTTTTAAATCTTAGATTTGTATATATTGTTAAGATTACAGTACAGTATATTTTGCACAGATTAAGTCAATTAAAGAACCTATTAATAAAATATTTACATTTTTATTTCATCTGATTCGTTGACTTTGTATAATATTCATAATCAATTTAGTTAAGCGATGTTAATGTATAAAATTATTATTGTCGCCATATATTGATAATGAGTCAAACTACAGAAATAAATATTTTAGATACGAATAATTTCTCAATTTAACAATACATTGTGAAACAGGCATTAAATATACACAATTAGATTCTAGAAATATTTTGACACATACGACGCTTATTGAGCATTCTCTTTTATCAAACTCGATAACTGCTCTAAGTGCGAAGAAAACGCTAGTTTAAAAATTTTTTTAAATAATATTCAATAAAAGATTTTTAATTCAAATTAATTGATCATTTAAAAAAAAAGACGTGTGGCACTCGGAGACTGCCGCGGTAAAGCTATTGCATAGCATTTTTTGTCAACTTATGCAATTACAATTATATATTTATTTTATTTATGCAGTATATTTTTTTTTGTTTATTCATATTTAAAACACTTTGTACACAAATTATACGAGTACAGATATTCAATGTTGTACGTAGATGATAAATACCTATACACCTATATACTTTCTTACAAACAGCTGTTTACGGTAGTTTTCCAATACAACCAATGCCACCTAAGGCGGGTTGCTGAACTAAAGTGACAAGCGTGATATTTCAAAAAGTCATTAAAAGTTCTGGTATTTATCGATAGATGGAATTAGTATCAACGCTGTGCCGGTCGGAGTGTTAGGTTTTTTCGTTACGGAATTTCTGGATTCGGTCTCCACGCTCAAGGCCCGCGATAGAAGCTATGCAATAGCTTAAAAAGTCAACTTATTGAATTCAATTTTTAACATCTATATTGATAAATACTCAATTGTTCGATACATCTAAATATCATAAGACTACACGAGAGTTTTCTTTTTATTTTTCGCTGAAAATTTAGTTTTAGCTTCAAATTTCTAAATATATTTATATTATGCGCATACGCATTCTTAGAGCATTCATTAAGTCTGTTTTATTTATATTACATAATATCTTGTCAAGTTTTAATACAATAAAATCTACCAGATTGCATTAATGCAAAGTATAGATTAAAGTCCTTACTATATTGAAATATTCACTTTCTTCTACGGCATATTGAGTCAATCACTTAATTTAAGCTGGTCTAATAAAATATTGATACGTTTTGTATCATCTATATTTCCGTCATATTTCTATGCATTTGCAGCAAAAGCGGCCGTTATTCTGTTATACCCAACAACAGTTTCAAATATTTCTTATTCAAATATAAATGTCTAATCAGTCATTCGCATCATTTTCCTCTGATTTGACGACCAGCATCAGCAAATATATGAGATCATAGAGATATTTTATTTACACGTGGCCACAGATGTTGAGATTCTCTTATAAATTATGGATGTAGTAGATAAGCGGTTCGCGCTTGATAAATGTATCATTTAATGTTGGCCATGAACTTATAGAAAAAATATTACTTAATGTTAAAATGTAATAAAGTAATTAAACATGTAGCTTTGTAGTATCAGAATGAACAAGTTATTCACTTGTTCATTGTTAAATTATAAATTAGCAATCAATAGTTATGATTATATTACTGCTATCACACTGTTGCTACTTTAATCACCGCTGTTGTAAGGGTTAATGCTACTTTTATTATATCTTAATTTCTATAGTCTATATGTATTAGTCGTTGTGGTTTCTGTATACTACTTGCTTATTATGTATGTATCGGAATGTTTATGTAATAGGTTAGTATAAATTGGAATGTTCAAGTACCAGGTATTATTCATGAGGGTTAAGTATTAGGTAAGTATAACTGGAAGTGTTAAGAAACTAGATATGTATGACTCGAAGTGTTTATGTACCAAATAAGTATAATTTGGAATTATCTTATAGCAGACCCATTCAACTCGAAGTGTTTATGTACCAGATATGACTCGGAATGTTCATGTACCAGATATGTATGATTCGGAGCACACATGTACCAGATAATATGTACGAGTGTACGAGTCGGAATGATCATGTACCAATATACATGATTTGGAATGTTCATATACCAGGTATGATTGTTTCGGAATGTTCATGACTGAAGTGGTCCTTTTCCTTATGATTTGTACCACCGCTTTTGCTGCTTTTACCGCTGTCGCTGCTGCTACCGCTTTTTATAACAAATCGTAACTGCTACCACTGGTTGTCACTGTACAGTCTGTCGGGACAGCCGCTGGGTGTGCGGTGGCGGCGGCCCGCTATATGTAGAAGGCCTCGGGCTGCGCGGTGGCGTGCGCGTGGTCGGCGGGCTCGGACCAGTCGGAGTGCGGCGACTGCGTGAGCGGCGTCTGCGGCGAGGGCGCCGACCAGTGGCCCGGCGACTCCGGCGACGGCGTGGGGAACGTGTCCCCCAGCGACCAGCTGCCGTACAGACCTGACACACCACATACACCACATATACCACTTATATTGTACGACACCCATGTATCCCTCTCCTGCCGAAGCGGGAGGGAAACTGGCTGTATTTTCTTAATCCGGCTCGAAGGGCCATTTTATAATGTACAGATTCTTGTTAACTAAAACACTATAAGAACTTCCTCTTTTGAAGATTAAGCCAACTGCCGTTCTGCCAAGCAGGTCGTAAAAGGCGTCCGATTGGCTATGCGAGTCACTCATATCGTGGCCACTAGGTAGTAGAGTTCTGCATTGTCTCGGGTCTAGTACCACCACCTTACCTATACCTGCCGTAATAACGTGCTCGTCACTGTCGTGGAGATTTGGAGGGTAAGATAGGCAGTAATCTTATGCATGTCGCATTCGTCACAGGATAACAACGCACCATTAACATCTTCTGTATACATGGGGTGGGACAATTGACTCTTTTAAACAGGAAACCATTTGCTTGTTTGTTATTATTGAATGATATTATGTAAAAAAATATGACACTTATATTGTACGAGGCGTATGTGTCAAATAGATTATACTACATTTATTCCAATCCATCTTAGCGATTTAGCGTGAAGAAATAACAAACACACATATATAAATACATCTACAGTCTAGTTGGCATAATTCGCATTTCCATCACTGTAAATTTTGTTACCAGAATCAACAGTAGTATTTCATGTATGGTATCTCTGTCCTGCTGAAGAGGAAACTAAACGTATTTACTACTCTGGGTCGAAGGACCATTTAACAACGTACAGATTCTTAATTACCACACTATTAGATTGATAAATGACTTGAAATTACTACTTTGTACTATTTATTTTGTTTGAGCGTAATGATACAAGGTCTGGTGAAAACGCGCAGCTATTTAGGAGTCTTATTTTACTAATTAAAATAATTGTGTCTTGTAAAATGGCGAATTGCTGTGTAACAGTTTCATAGTACATCCTATATACTTTTAATTTAGTTGCGGGTACCAAGACAACTTAACTTTTCCTCAGGGCACCTTGTATAACTCAATGAGTGGTCATCAGTAGGTTGCTGCTGTTATTTCTGGTTTACAGAAGTTACAATGATGTTAACGAGAAGTATGCCAATTTCATTGTAAACGTGATCATTTGTATGTGCATGAGTGAATGTGTGTATTTGTTATTTCTTCACGTTAAATCGCCAAGATGGATTTGAATGAAATTTAGTGTATAGGCAACCTATACTTTTGACTTAATAAACAAGTAGTCTCCTTTTCATCTTGGAAAGGCATTATTTTCAAGGGAATTAAAAAAAACGGTGAATAAGCAGATGCCTTTAAGATGGAATGGTCCCTAAATACACTAAAGATATTAATAGTGTAGTGCTATCGAAATGGATAGGTAAGTTTAGCGGCTACCTTAGCCTACAAACCGGAACAAAACAACGACCAGCATCGATGCTATTGCGGTAGAAATAGATAAGGCCCAAAACCCGGTCAAAGTGTTGCAGAATTTTACCACCTGCTTAGTAGACACAATTGCTATGTATTATATAGGAAGTTCATTTATTCTTTAAAAAGTTGCCCGGATCAATACCACAGAATACTTAGACACTAACAGAAGTCAATGTTACATACAAGTAATATTCGAGCATAGCACACATAGACACCTCTCACGGACGCGATATCTCGGACTGGTGCGGAATAAACTGTCCCGAACCATTCCGAGATATCGCGTCCGTGAGAGGTGTCTATGTGTACGTTGCTCGAATATCACATGTATGTAGATTGACTACTGTTAGTCTCCAGTATACTGTGTCAATACGGTGTAGTGATAGTGTAGTAGTGATGTGGTGGTGTGGTAGTATGGTAGTGTGGTGACGTGGTGGTGTGGTAGTGTGATAGTGTAGTGTTGTGGTAGTGTGGAGGTGTGGGTGTGTGGGTGTGTGGTGTGGTGCGGCGCTCACCGGACATGATGTTGGTGAGCGCGTGGTGCGGCGCGGCGGCCACCTGCCCCAGCGCGGCCGCGTGCGACATCACCGCCTGCAGCTGCGCGCTGTGCTGCCCGCTGCCGCCTGCCACACACAACACACACTTACTGCTGGACATTCTGTACACTGGATACCTCATGTCTAGTGGTTACCTATTTAACATAGATCAGACCCGAATTCGATCTACGAGTCGGGTTATTTACTTTTTTCGGGATTATTAACGAAAACCTAAGTATCAGCAACTTTTATAAAAGTTAAATTGTAATGAAATGAAAAAGACAAATTACGTTTAAATAAATGTTCACTAGCATGGCTATTTTCTATGTAAAAATGAATTACCACAGAGATGAAACTTACCTAAATCAATGTTAACAATAAAACACTATACAAAATTTCGTCAAAATCTATAAAACTGTTTTGGAAAAACTATTCAGTTACAACAACATATAAATGTACAGTAATATACAAGAATTGCCGCCACGTGCGTGTTGTGACAGTATGTGAAGGGGGGTACTGACCGCGGTGTTTGAGCGCGGAATATACAGCGACTTCGAGCGCGTGCGCGTGCGCATGCTGCGAGCGTAGCGCTACCATGTGCGGGGTGTGAAAGTGTGTGAAGGGGGGTACTGACCGAGGTATTTGAGCGCGGAGTATACGGCGACGTCAAGCGCGTGCGGGATGTGCAGTGTGTGAAGGGTGGGGTGGGATTACCAACCAAGGTGTTGAGCGCGGAGTATGCGGCGGCGTAGAGCACGTGCGCGTGCGCATGCTGCGAGCGCAGCGCTGCCATGTGCGGGGTGTGGCAGTGTGTGAGGAGTGGGAGGGGAGTACTAACCAAGGTGTTTGAGCGCGGAGTACGCAGCGGCGTCGAGCGCGTGCGCGTGTGCATGCTGCGAGCGCAGCGCCGCCATATGCGCCGGCGACGTTGGTAGCGACGGCCGCGACTTGCCTGGCGACGGTGACCCTGCGAACAACCACCACGAACGGTTAGATACTGTCATGTTACCTATGAAAGTCCTTTTATGCCCTTCCTATATGCAAGTTCATTTTCGAGTTGGTCCGGGTCAATTTTGAACAACCTGTATTTGTTTTCCTGCTAAGCAACTCGTAGAAAGCAAGCGAAGATTAAAGGTTAAGACACTAGCATCAAAACCATAACTTAGCAAATATCTTAGGAACACTTTAATCAAAAACATGATTGATGTCTAAAGGTCGTTTTCATCAATAAAGCCATGTGTTTGTTATTGTATGATAAAAAAAATAAAAATTTAAAGAGTGATACAAAAAACTACATATTTCTTTTGAAAGCAGCCTGAAAAAAAATCATGTCTACCATCCAAAAATAGGTTTGGGTTCTTACTCTTCTATTGTTATCAATTTTATTTTGTTAATACTTGTTACTTACAACCATTATTCTAAGTTTCTATGTTAACAATTTTTGTTGACATTTTTTGCAACAAACAAAACACATGTGTAAAATTTCAATAACAACTTAATAAAATATGGAAAAAATAAAGTATGACCAATATAATGTGAATAAAATTAATTATGGGGAATAAAATATAAATTAACTAAAATATGCGTAATAAAATATGAATAAAACAAATTATGATAAATAAAATATGAATAAAATAAAATATGAGTAACAAAATGAAGTATTTTGTTACTCATATTTTTATAATTAGTAATAAAATATAAAATTAGTAATGAAATGTGAAAAAATAAATTATGAGCAATAAACTGTGAAACAAGTCATGAACAATAAAACGTGAATAAAATGTGAATGAAATAAATTATGAGAAATACAATATAAATAAACTAAAATATGCCTAATAAAATATGAATAAAATTAATTGGGATAAATAAAATATGAATGAAATAAAGTATGAGTAACAAAATGTGAATAAAATTAATTATAAGAAATGAAATGTGAATAAAATAAATTATGAAACATAAAATATGAATAAACTAACAAATGCGTAATAAAATATGAATTAAATAAAGTATGAGCATCAAAACTGTAAATAAAATAAAGTATGAGCAATAAAATGTGAAACAAAGCATGAGCAATAAAATATAAATAAAATTAAGTATGAGCAATAAAATGTCAATAAAAAGAAATAAGAGCAATAAACTAAAAAAAATAAAGCATGACCAATAAATTGTAAGTAAAATAAAGAATGAGCAAAAAAGCTGCGAATAAAATAAATTACGAGCAATAAAATGTGAGTAAAATAAAGTATGAGCAATAAAGAGTAATAGATACCGATGTATGCATGCGGCGAGGTGGTGTGGTTGGAGTGCGTGGGCGAGTGGTTGGAGTACGGCGGCGACAGCGACGAGCCCAGCGACCCGCCGCCGAACTGCAGCGCCTGCCCCGTCTGCACACACACACACTGCTCACTATACGCACATATTGTGTATTACAAAACAATATCAAACCAAACGCTACTAAAATATTACGCTATCAAGTTTATTGTTGTTTTAGTAAGTTGTAAGATATATATATATATATATATATATATATATATATATATATATATATATATATATATATATATATATATATATATAAATTGTAAACGAAACACGAAAAATAAACCAGTGATCCTATCGAAATCCCGCTCCTATCGACTGTGTTGTCAGAATGACTAGACTAATCGGGCGGTAAAAATAAATTGCGTCGTTGCTGACTTGCACCGAGGTAGTTTCCTGTGTGATGTAACCACTCCAAGATCTAGTTTTTATGATGCAAAACCATTTATTTTGTGACTCAAACAACATTATGTTATATTAATATTATAAATGCCAAAGTTTGGACGTTTGGATGTATGAATGGATGGATGTTTGTTACGCAATCACGCAAAAACGGTTGAACTGATATAGATACGTGATATAGTCTATAATTTTATACCTTATCAGCATCGGTATCTATCAGCAACTATCATCTCTATCACATCGTAGGGATAACCCCTACAGTAACGTTATCCATCAATTGACGATACTCTGCATACGTCTGTAATGGACGGATGGATTTACGGACAATATTCCTTAATTTTAATAACATAAATTTTGCACACAATGTAAACGTGAAGACAACATATCTTCATCTTTGCATATACAATTGAGGAAAGCAGTAACTTGAACACAAAGCCTCTCCATATCTTTCTGCCCAAGTTTACTATATAATTCTTACTTGTGAAGAAAACATATCTTTACCTTTGAACTTACAGTTAAGACACGCAGACCATTGAATATAAAGCCTCTACACATATTTCTGTTCAAATGCACTATATAATCATAACTTGTGAAAAAAACACATTTTCACCTTTAAATATACGGTTAAGACAAGCATTACAATGAACATAAAGCCTTTACACATCTTTCTATTTAAATACACCATTATTAGGTGTCTATGAGCTGCATGGTCGGTGAGTTTACCCCATCCGTTTCGATTCGGAGGCCCGAGTAGTGCGTGTTTATGCATGTATTACCTTGACGCAGTCCTCATAGCTGGGCGGCTGCTTGTGCTGCACGAGCTCCAGCCCCGGGAACTGCGCCATGGCGTTGGAGTATAGCGAGGTCGCGTCGTACGGCGACGGCATATCCTACGCACACACAATCACATTCTCACAACACTTCATACTGTTACAATTTATTAACAATCTTAGACCGATATTACTTATACTTGGCCGCTGTCCATATAAAGAATAAACCACCTACTCTCCTGTTGGGTAACTTGTAAAAAGAGAGAAAACTAAATATGTAACCACCACTTAGTGGTCTTGACGGAGTCCGGCGATCACGGGCCTTTTTTTAATTTAAATTATAGAAAACAAGCGAGCAGATATGTGACTTTCCTGATAGAAATGATGATCATCACCTATAGATACGATAGTGTTAATAGTGCATGGCCATTCATGTAATGGATTTGTTATGCGCATTTATAAGTTCATAACTAATGAAAAATGGACTCCATTACGACTTGAGATTGTCGGCGTTGTACCAAACATAGGTGAGATCTTAGTAGTAGTATATCAACTAGTAATCACGATTGTGGTACACACAATCGTTCGTACTTTTCCGTTTTTCTGGAAGAAATACAGCTGATCAATTATTTAAAAGAAACGGATCTTATTATTATATGGACTCCTAACAGTCTAACGCCATTAAACGGTATTTATTTTTATGACCATAATATCTTTGATACACACTTATGATGAGCTTTTTAGATTCAAATTTTATATACTGGTAATAATTATGGTATAAATATATGTATAAATAATTAAATATGATAAAAAAATATACCTGTAAATTTTGTAATGGCGATTCAACTGGACTGAGACTGAATCCCAAACTTTCCACACTCTGGGGTACTTCTTGTGCTACTTTTTTATTACTCTTTTTTACACTCGGTTTCCTGCAAAAATAAATATGTATATAAACAATTTTGTTAGTATAGCTAGTTCATATAATATTACAATCATACTTTGTAAAGTTTTTTTAATTTTAGATTCTAAGTGTATTTAGTAATCACCGTGGACGGTACTCAAACAGGTTTAATGAAGAGATTTATAAATCTGTATGAAGAAAATGATAATTATGAGAATAGACTCTGGTATTGTAGATGTTCACAGACAGTGAGTGGTCAATCAATTACCACAAATGAATCTCCAATTCTTTTCCCTCTGTTCAATAAAAACATGAAGTATGTCTGGAGACCATAATGTACAGTTAATGTCTCAACTTGACTGTGGCTGGATGGATTTGAATGAAGTTTTGTATACATGTAGTCTGTGACCAAACATACAGGATATTCATTTTCAATTCCCAAAACATTTACAAACACGCAGTGGGCTGTAGAGGGTATTTAGTAGGTAATATAGAATGTAGTACCGTCTGATCTGCGAGGCCTGCAGGTTGTTGTTGTCGTAGAGCTGGTCCTGCGGGCTGTCGGGCCCCGCCTTGGCACGTGCCTTCTTAGGCTTTCCCTTGGCGGCCGTGGAGCCGATCACCGTGGGTTGGCTCAGCAGCTGCGGGTGCGGGTTTGGAGACGCTGCAAAACAATCAACCGTTATTATAATGTAGGTTAAAGTTTAAAAAAAAAATAAGCGGGTGCGATGGGCGTGCCTTACGAAGCCGCGGCATTAGCGGCGGGCTGTGCGAGGGAGAGAGCGCGAGCCTTACACAGGAGATGGTGATGTCGTGGCGGGCAGTGCGAATGAGGGAGAGAGCGCGAGCTTTACACAGAAGATGGTGATGTCGCGGCGGGTGCGGCGGGCAGTGCGAGTGAGGGAAAGAGTGCGAGCCTTACAAAGGAGATGGTGATGTCGCGGCGGGCAGTGCGAGTGAGGGAGAGAGCGCGAGATTTACACAAAAGATGGTGATGTCGCGGCGGGTGCGGCGGGCAGTGCGAGGCTTACGCAGAGAATGGTAATAGCGCGGCGAGCGCGGTGGGCAGTGCGAGTGAGGAAGAGAGCGCGAGTTTTACACAGGAGGTGGTGATGTCGCGGTGGGTGCGACGGGCAGTGCGAGTGAGGGAGAAAGCACGAGTCTTACACAGGAGATGGTGATGTCGCGGCGGGTGCGGTGGGCAGTGCGAGTGAGGGAGAAAGCGCGAGTCTTACACAGGAGATGATGTCGCGGCAGGTGCGGCGGGCAGTGCGAGTGAGGGAGAGAGCACGAATTTTACACAGGAGATGATCATGTCGCGGCGGGTGCGGCGGGCAGTGTGAGTGAGGGAGAAAGCGCGAGTCTTACACAGGAGATGATGATGTCGCGGCAGGTGCGGCGGGCAGTGCGAGTGAGGGAGAGAGCGCGAGTGAGGGAGAGAGCGCGAGTGAGGGAGAGAGCGCGAGTTTTACACAGGAGATGATGATGTCGCGGCGGGTGCGGCGGGCAGTGCGAGTGAGGGAGAAAGCGCGAGTCTTACACAGGAGATGGTGATGTCGCGGCGGGTGCGGCGGGCAGTGCTCGTCCAGCAGTCGACCGATGTCGTCGTGCATGCGCTCCTGGGCCACGTCGCGCGGCAGGCGGTCCATGTGGTCGGTGATCTCCCGGTTGGCCAGCGCGTCCAACAGCGCTTTGCACGCACCGTATGAACCCTCTCGCGCTCCTAAGAACAGCGGTGTCTCGTCCTGACAAACAAAACATAAACAACATTTTTAATTATTATAATCACTGAGTAAATTATTTTAAATTAAATGGTTAAATTAAATACAATAAAAAATATTATTCTTATAGAAACATTTAATCGATACAAATTATTTGCCTTTTTGTGTAAATATGTCCTGAGGAAAATTTAATTAGTTAAATAAAATCATTATCATTAATTTCTATTGAATACTTATTGCAAATATACAAGATATAAAAATGTTCTTCTATCGAATACAGAATTTAAAAATGTTCATATAACATCTTGGCTAATTTGATGAATTATCTGCAATTATTGCAATAATCTCAAACCTTGTCATCCTGCGCGTCTCTGTTGGCGCCATGCAGAAGCAGTACGTTAACAGCATCCACGTTGTTGACGGCTGCAGCCCAGTGCAGTGCGGTTTTACCGCTGTTGTCCGCAGCATTAATGTCTGCGTCTGCGTTTATCAGATCTTCAACCATGCCCTCGATCGCTAGCCTGTAAAAGTATTTTTATCTTATAATCTTTTTTTGTTCTCGTATGAATATACTGTTACCGTAAGATATACAAAATATCACTCGGCTTATAAATTATATAATCTTTTAAATATGAATGTGTCAAGTGTGTAGACAGTGGATTGCTAATGTTTAGAATGCCTGTGCAGTTGGCAGCAGGAGCTGGCAGAGTACAGTGCAGTGCGCGGGTGTACCTGGCGGCGAGTATGAGCGGCGTGGTCCCGTCGTGCATGCGCGCGTTGAGGTTGGTGGCGCGGTTCCGCAGCAGGATCTGGAAGACGCCCAGCGCGTCGGCGGCGACGGCGGCGTGCAGCGGCGTGCGCCCGGTGTTGTCCTGCGCGTTGGCGTCCGCGCCCGCGTCCAGCAGCCGCTTGGCCGCGTCCGCACGCGCGTACCTATGCAAACAATTCAATTTTTCTGTACAGTTAAATTGTCATTTTGATATAACTACATCCTGATAATAATTGTTAGTAATACTCATATATTTTATGTACAAGTATATAATAACTAATCACTTACACGGATCGTCATGGTTGACGAGGGTAGAAAGAAACACACTTATTCTTGCTTTTTCTTTTTATGAGGTAGACAACAAGATGTATCGACAAATATAAAATATTCTGAACTACATGATTTGCATATATTGTTGAGATGAATTGAATTGAATCAAATGAAATAACCCAAAAAAAAAAATATATAATAATAGTAATTTATTCTAAACGCCCCCATAGTCAAATAATTAAAATATGTACCCAGTAACGCGAATCGAGATGAGACGCGCGTTTGGTCCCCGACACAAGCATTTGTTTGCATTGATATTTGTATTTCAGAGTATGAATATTTATTAAATATATTTTAGTACTGTACTCATGTATTCTTCGTGTATTAGTATCGTTGACAAAAACTCATAGCATAAGCAAATATTTAAAAATTTGATCAATTCGTGGATTTGTTTAGAAATATTTATTAATTTTATAATACACATAAATAAGTCCTTACCTAGCAGCTAAATGTAGACTGGTCTCACCAGTCTTATCCATGGCTGCATTAAGTTGTGCACCCTGAGCTACTAACTCAGATATAATGTGAGCTGTTTGTTCGTCTTCTACATCCGATCCTGTATCGATCCCGCCTCCCCTAATAGCAGCTACCATTAGAGGAGTCATGCCGAGAGGACCTCGAGCGTTTACATCTACCAAACCATCATGCTAAAAGAAAATTGTAAATATTAATAAGGATTTTTTGAAAAAAATTCAACAACATCTATATAATATTTAAATACTTACGATAGCAGGTGGTGTCATCATACTAGGAGGAACTCTACTATCCGCTGCATCTAAGTGTTGTTGAGTCCATACTCGGGGTTCGTGACTCGCTTCCTCATAGTCTGTTATTGCTGTGTGATCGGAAGCATAGCCTCCAGGTGCTCCATTAGAATCTCCCGGTCCTCGAGCTCTTTTTGCCCTAGGTGGTGCAGAACCATCATCATCTTCATCTGACCAATGCGGAGGTCCCATGTGTCCACCGTTGATGTCCACATCGATGCAACCAATAGAACCTTTATTCAAATTCCTCATTTCTTGCCCATCAGGACCTCTGCGCCGTGATCTTCTACGCGAAGAGGAGTTTGTTCGAATGAATCCTTCTGGGAACCACGTAATACCCGCTGCTCTTTTCCTCTGAGCAGTCACTAGTACTCCGATGAGTAAGCCAGCCAACAGCACGAGGATAACGCCAATAAAAACGTATTTGGAGTTTGTATGCACGTCTGCATCATCGATAGCATCTACGCCTTTGACTTGGAATATAGGAAAATCTGGTGAAAGCGAATGCTTTGACGCTGTAGCCGCTAAGAACTCAGCCGCTTCTTGAGCCGAGAAAAAGCACTCGGATCCAGACAAAGTGGTACATTTTCTGTTGTCAATTTCCAAGTAAACCTGAACACCAGACTGGGCTCTTTCAGTCAATATTATGTGATGTTTCTTTCCGAATTCCGTATCTTGTAATCCATCATTTACAGACCCATTCCAAGAATATACCATATCATTACCTAAATGATCTTTCTTAATTACAACTGTTGTTCTAAGCTGATGACCAAGGTCACGAAGGAAAGCTACGGAATTTTCTTTAAATGTTCTCATGTCCATCAATAATATTACAGACATGACACCTTCAGCTAGGTCTGGAGGCTCATTCTCACAGTCCAAGCCATCCCAGTTACATTCAGCATTGTTGCATCCATAATCACAATGTCCATTAGCATAATGTTTTTGGCAGTAGGCATCATAAATTGGATTACATTTCTGCAGTGACTTTTGACAATCTCTACCATCAAACATACATGCTTGTGTATTACAAACTTCGTTACATTCTCCGTTCATAAATACTTCCCAACATTTTATAGGCGCTGTACAATTTGCCCAAGGATTTATACCAAGAGAACAATCATTTCCGTCAAAATCACAGGCATATGTATTACACTCTTCATCACAGTGGTGATCACCTTGCTTTTCTTTGCAGCCCATTTTTACACATTGTTCTCTTTGGAATGCTAAGTCTAATTCTTGAAGGGTTAATCCTGGATTTTTACCATAAATTCCAGAGATAGGACTTCCATACCCACCCCTAGAATGAGGATCGTGTATGTCACAGTTTTTACCAGTCCATTGTCTTGGACAATAACAAAGATAATCTCCGGGTTTGTCGATACATCGAGCTTCAGGATGTTTGCATGGGCCACTAAGGCATTCATTCATTGAATCTATTTCACAATTAATACCGGACAGGCCAGATGGGCAGTCACAGACATAATCTCCAATATCTGAAGTACGACAGTAGCCTCCATTTTGGCATGGATTAGAATCGCATGCATAACCAGAGTATTCACAATTCTTTCCATAATAACCTTCGTTACATAGACATTCATGCCCACCTTGAATAGCTGTACAAATGCCACCATTTTGACATGGTGAGTTTGCGCAAAAGTTGACTTTGGCATCGCAATGTCGGCCCATGTATCCAGATTTACAGTTGCAATGGTAATCGTTGACTAGTTGTACGCAGTCTTGAGTTCCTGGAGACGAACATGGGTTAGATAAACATTCGTTGATATCTCCCTCACACCTTGGCCCAACAAATCCAGGTGGACATTTACACTCAAACCCTCCAACTTTATCGATACAAGTTCCGTTATTATGACAAGCATCCTGTTTGCAATCATTGACGTTAATTTCACAGATCTTTCCAAGAGTGCCGAATGGACATGAACAAGAGAAGTTGTTTATAAGATCGTGGCACGTGCCTCCATTTTGACAAGGATTTGGAAGGCAATCATTAACATTTAATTCACAGTTCTGTCCCTGGAATCCTTTGGCGCATTGACATTGGTATGTCCCAACAAGGTCTTTACAAACTGCTCCGTTTTGACATGGCGCTGATTCACATTCATTTATCTCTTTCTGACAGTAAGATCCTGTATAACCTTCGAGACAGTGGCATCTATGGGAATTACCGATGTCTTCGCAAGTCCCATTATTGCAGAGTTGTTTTAGCTTGACACCTACAAAGAATATTATACATACATAAAAAACCTAATTAATTTAGTTATTTGCGTATTTTCTTAAAACGTTTTAGGATAACCATACCTTTTCTGATACTAGCATCTTTGCAGGAAACCATTTCAACATCACACAGCTTTCCAGACCAACCGGGTGCACACGTGCAGGTATATTGTGGCCCTTTCTGAGAGCATGTAGCACCATTTTCACAGGGATTATTTTCGCACCTGCAATTTTTTTATGTTCATATTTCTACTATCTACAGTTTCATATAACTATATACATCATACATAAAAAAAAAAGACAATTTTATCAATATAGAAAATAATATGCTAACCAATAACCTAGACTCAGCGAAAAAAGGCCAGAATATAACAAAAGATACAAAAAAAAATTGTTTATACTAGGCATTTTATCGTGTTTTTTCTGCGCCCATAATAGAAATATTCGGCGGCAAAACTTATATTCCTTTTCTGACTAAATAAATATTCGGAGTTTCATTAATATTTCATCGTGGCACAGAGATAATAAGGAACTTACCAGTCGACAAAGGCATCACAGTGTTTGCCGGTGTACCCGTAGACGCAGTGGCAGGTGTAGTGGGTCACGTGGTCGTGGCACGTGGCGCCGTTAGCGCACGGCGAGCTGTCGCACATGTTGATGCGGAACTGGCAGTTCGAGCCCGTGTACCTGCGCACACACCTCACTGATAGAACCACACAGGCCAAGCTATTTGTACATATAACATGTCTCTATCACATTGCAACATGTTATTTAGGATAGGTAGAAAAAAATTACGGAGTACCATAAAATAAAAAATAGAGGAGAGACCACGGATTAAACGGATACGCCTTTCAAGACAATTTCTTAGTTTGTCAGTGTAGCTAGAAATTACACACAGAAATACAGAGTTATACTACTTACCGATGACATAAAATTACTTCAAGGGTAATTATATTCGGTACGATAAAACAGTACAACATGGCCTATTTCTATTTTTTTTACAATATATAGCAATAGCGTCAGTGTTAGTCACTGTAGTGTTCCGGTTTGGAGGGTACGGTAGCCGGTAAACTTGTGCATATGGCATTAGACCTCGCCACATTATAGCAACGCACCATTAACATCTTTGGAGTCTATAGGCGATGCTTGACTTTTTCCATCAGGAAACCCATCTGCTTGTTTTTATCTTATGATATAAAAAAAAACTACAAATGTATGAAATTTTTCACAATGAAGGAGCGTTTGCTCATATGCGCGGCAACACGTTGTCTTCCCGATAGGGTGTCTACCAAGGCGAAGCGATAACGTTTTGCATTGCAATAGGGAACTTCATACAAATAATATTGAACGGCTCGAGTTGATATTTGTGCTATGATCCCTAAAGTTTATATTTTTACTAGTTGATAAATGTGAATGTAAGTACTCACCCCAGCGGACAGGAGCAGTTGTAGGAGTTGATCCCGTCAATGCATGTGCCGCCGTTCATGCAGCTTGACTCCGTGCAGTCCTCGTCGTTGGTCTGGCAGTTGATGCCCGAGAACCCGAGCGGGCACGTGCACGTGTACGACGCCACATACTGACAATATAACACAATTTCGTTAGACTAAAATTAAACTTGTTCTGATCTGCAGGCCTACTCTTGAATACAATATAAATCTTAAACCAATATTGATAAAAACAATAAGTTTCGAATATCGTCAAAAAACGGTACTCTTGAAACCAATATTGCCCACATTGATTCACTATAGTAACGACCTAATTATTGGAAATAGATGTCATCGTTATACGTCAAGCTCGTGTTACAAGTGGAAATCTTAAGTACCGTTTTAAACAAAATAACGAATGAAAGCAATAATGAGTAGTTCCAAAAAAATACGAAATCCGTGTGGCGCTGTCGCCGAATCCAATAATTGAATATAGTTGTCCAGAATACGGAATACTTCAAAATTCATTAAATATTCATTTAAAATTGAAATCGGTTTTCAAGAGTAGCCCTACAGGTCCTTACAACGTTATTGTAAGTAATCGTTTCAATGATGATCTGCAATAGAATCGACGGCACGGGCGGTGCCCCAATCAGCAACAGGCGGATCGCGAAGGGTTGAATCGCGGACCGCCAAATATCGTAATGTATTGTATACCAAGTAGGAATAAAAACACGTAGATAAAGTATACATGCTAAACATTTATTCATTGAAATAATATTTTTAACCTATATAATATCTAACGTATTGTATATTAAGTTGCCTAGTTAACCTGTGTGGACTGTTATGTAGTGCAGCTGCTGCAGCTGCTGTGTAGCGGACTGCTTGTAGCAGTCCACTACTATACCACTGTAATGGTTTGTTAGTTTCCTATCTAATTTGTGTGTGTGTGTTTGTGCAATTTAGTTATAACTGATGCGATTTTAATATTAGTAACCTTTGTTACGCACACGAAACATCCATAGATTGAGCTAGGTACCATGTGAGCTACGTAATCTGCAACCATTATACCTAATAAATATGTAGTACTTAATCATATCATTTGACTTTTTCTGGACTTAATAAAAATTTTGAAAATTGTATCCGGACCTCACCTAAAGCTACTTGCTGACACCTAGTTTATAAGTATTATAATAAAGGGCGCCTAAAGAGTAACTCGCGTTGGACGTATGGTTAAGGCTGGTAGTGGTCATAACATTTATTTTAAATAAGTTTTCTGTAAAACACAATTTTCCAGAGAGGAAATATGTGCTTGATTTGTCGATAGCTTGATCAACTGTCACATCAAAGAACATTTGCTTATTGAATAATTTTACAATATTTTTTTGAGAAATACCAACAACCTAGCAAACACGCTTAAATAAAAACCTACTAGGCAGAGTCGACGTTTTAAACCAATTTGGATTATCAGTGGTAATGAGCAAACACAATGAAACTTGACCAAAACGTCGAATTCACAAGTTTTGTATATGTGTGATTTTTAATATTAGCAAGCAAAATATTGTAAAAAAATCGTGTTTTATACACGATTTAGATCGCAATTGTAATACGAAATTGTTTAATGACGTCGGAATCGCCTAAATATTGCAACATGTTATTAATGCGAGATAAATACCTTGAAATTGGTAAAACATTCATAAATTGTAAAATCTGTTAAGTAATGCACACCTCGTTATTATGTTACGACGAGGATAATTCTTAATTAATTCCATTTCCGTATTCCTTATAATTTTAACTTACATGTAAATTAGTAATTAGTATATCTTACCTGGTTGCAAGTAGCTCCGTTCATGCAAGGCCGTGACTGGCATTCGTCGATGTCAACCTCACAGTGTTTTCCCGCGAACCCGCTTGCGCACACGCAGTTGTAGTCACCGATGCTGTCTAAACAAGTAGCACCGTTCTGGCACGGGACTGTAAAAAATGAACAATAATATGTAAAAATAAATAAATTCTAATTTTTTTATATAAATTATAATTTTCTTTGAGTGCTAGAAAAAAAGTTAAATTGCACAAATATACGACAAGCGAGGTTTATGTTTTTCAGTTAACCGTCCACTTGCAACGCGACAGAAGTGATCTCAGTTCATATCGAGATACTGCTATAAGCCCGCTTCTTAAATATATAATACGCCTTTTTATCTATTCGTAAACGCTAAAATGAAATGGTTCCCTTTATAAAGAGAGGAAAAAACATACATTTGGTATATGTGTTTAACGGATACCAATTGTATGTTCTTTCCCTTTCTATCCACGGAACATTTTTACCTACACGATTTATAGTTCGCTTATTCCATATAATATATTATCTCTATATTTAAATGTAAGTTGTCACTTCAATCTGAGCTCCATACAAAGTAGGTACACAGATCACATGAACACTAAGGTACTAACTGTACAGGCGCTATTTTGACAGTTGCCAATTCCATTGGTATAGTTGTTTATATTCGACTCATTGCCTCGTATTTTACTGACACTTATGTCTTAGCTTAGGACAGTCTTTAGTGCCATGTTGTCACACTCTTTTCATTTGAGACAAAAACTCTTTTCATTTGAGACAAAAAGTGACATCTTACTACTTAGGATTTTCCTAAGCTAACACAATGTTAGTACAATTGGCCATTAATGTTCAATGATGGCGCGTAGTCGTTTTTTCGCTACATTAGTGACCTCATTATCACATCGTTGATAGCCCGATACCACAGACTACTGAAGACTAACAGAACACGGAGCAAACTGTCCCGAATTATTCCGAGATATCGCGTCCGTAAGAGATGTCTATGTGCGCCCCGTTCGAATATTACTTGTATGTACATTGACTGCTGGTAGTCTCCAGTATTTTGTGAGGGTACGGTGTGAGAGTGGTGGTGTGTGTAGTGTGCGCTCACAGTTGGCGCAGTCGTCGGTGTTGACGGCGCAGTCGCGGCCCTCGTAGCCGCTGGCGCACAGGCACGCGTAGCCGCCGTCGGTGTTGAGGCACGTGGCGTGGTTGTGGCACGGCTGCGACACGTCGCACTCGTTCACGTCGCGCTCGCACAGCGCGCCCGTCCACCCCACGCCGCACTGGCACGTGAACTCCGCGTACGACGCCTCCGCCACGCACCGGCCCCCGTGCCGACACCTGAACACACACACAAACATTATACGCCTGTATCACTAATATTTTTATCGAATATAGCCTAACTCCATAGAACCTAAGTAGTTTTAGCTAAAATAATAGTAAGCAAGCATATACATAATACACAAACTTAGAATCGCTAGATTTGGAGAGTCTAATCGAGAGTTATATACTGGCACGTGTAACGCCTCCCACATTCAAGCCCCGTTATGTTTGTTACATACGCCAATAAAACACAAATAATTTCCACTGACACGGTTACTCGCTCGGCGACCGAACAGAGAGTGCGCGGCGAGCCGATTCCCACAGTACCCACACTAACGTACATATCACAAGGAGGCGTATTTTATTTATTATGCATACATCGGCCCATCAGTCAGGCCCTTTTAACCAAGAAAATTGAAAGGCCATGAATTTGGTTTGTCTATTCTTTTGATGTCTATCCATCAGGGCCCTTAAAATGTTGCCAAAATGTAAGGATTGTGTAAGTTTCTACAAACAAGGCCTGGCCCCGAGGCATGAAATACTCGGGGTTGTCCACTCACTGGTTGGGCGCGCAGGGGTCGAGCGTGTCCTCGCAGTTGCGGCCCGAGTGCGGCGGCGCGCACACGCAGCGGTATCCGTTGACTAAGTCGATGCAGCTGCCTCCATGCAGACACGGGTTGCCCGCACAATCGTCGATGTTAGTCTCGCAGTTTACACCTGAACACAACGAATGTGACTATTAGTAACAACACAATAATGAAAATAAATCTATACTACGATTTTTTGTCTATTAATTAATTGATCTTATCATTATACTAGATCGACTAAAGCCAAACTTTCTCATAATACAAATGTAAACTCACCAGTGAATCCAAGCACACAGTCGCACTTGTACGCGTTGAGCCTGTCATGGCATGTGCCACCGTGCTGACATGGGTTGGAGCTGCACTCGTCGATATCACGCTCGCAACGCTGCCCTGAAATATCAGACATTTCATTAGATAAACTACTCAGAATCACGCAGGAACTCAACAAACAATCTGCATTTTATTGTGTGCAGTTCGTAAAAATCAATTATTGGCAAAATTTATCACTACCATCGTGACTATTAAATGGCAGTCTTGGAACGTTGCATGCGTATAAGGTATTAATAGCCTTACTGGAATGATGTCAAAGTTTGTGTCGTGGTACAGTTTGAATGGTAAATCCTGTAAAAATGTATGTTCCACTACTACCCCACCGCACAGGTCGCTTTTATTGTCTATAGGTAAAGGTTACCTCTTTTCATAAGTAGATCTGCTTGTCTATTATCCAATGACATAAACAACATACCTCCATATCCTGGCAAGCAGTGGCAGATAAACTGATTGACTCCATCTTCACACGTACCACCATTGATGCAAGGGTTCGACGCGCACTCGTTCACGTCAGATAGACATCTAAAAAGTTAACATTACAAAGTTATATACTTTAGTTATATAGAGTTGAATGCTTTAGCAGATGGAATTAGAAAAGTGTTGTAAAAGATTGGAACACTCAGCTCCTATAGCTTACAATACTTTTCTAGTCACATGAACACGAAAATAAGAAAATTAGGTACAATAAACTGAACCTCTTAAGATACCGTAGTAACTTACTAAACCATGATTGAGCGGGCTGTCGGCTAGCGATATGATAAACTTTATTGCGGGCACGTAAATGTCAGACTGATTCAATTTATATTATATAAATAAAAACAATTATTAACATTTGGATTTCTTTGTGTCGTGGCTAGAGTAATTCGAATGACAATAGAAGCTTTCGCTTCACCAGTTTTAAACACCACCCGCCAGTGATAGACGATAGGGGTGGTAATCAAATGCTAACTAAGTCAATGTTTAAAGACTATTACTTTTTAAGGACCGAGCACATTGAAGCCAGGATTGCATCGCAAAAATCCTCCTAGATCGTTTTTATACATTTTATCACCAATTTTAGAGCCGCATCGGACGGATTTTTTGTTCGGTAGATTTCGATGCATGTGATGCGCTACGCTTTGCCCCGTCGTGGTGTGCGATCCAAGCGTGCATGCAATGCGATGCGATAACAAGCAGAATTTCACACACGCGTTCCTCCGTGTTTTGAGTATTAATTTATTAAATCACGTAATTATAGGCGAAAAACGATTAATAACTTTAGTTTAAGACTACAAAAATCTGTACGTGTTGCACGTTATTATGATAAATGAAGGAGAATAACATTTAAAAAGAAATACAGAGATATGCTGCATTTTTCGATGCGATGCGGCCCGTCCCCGGATTGCGGCGGCCCATCACAGTTGGTTAGTCCCTTTATATGTCGCAACCGGGAAGAACTGGTTTACTTTGAGTTGTGGTATAAACATAGCCCCATCAGAATCCGAGGCGATTCAGGATAAGCTGAGTGGTAGTACCTGGCGTCGTAGTAGCCGCGCGGGCACTCGCAGCGGAACCCGTTGATGCGGTCGATGCACTTGCCGCCGTTGGCGCACGGGTTGGACAGGCACTCGTTGATGTTGGTCTCGCAGTGCTGGCCCGTGAACCCGGGGATACACTCGCACGTGTACCTGCACACAACAAACCACTCGTGTTTCGGACAATATACAATATACAACTTCCAACTTTATATTTGAAAGTCTACAAGATACAAGTCACAAAATTTAAATATAATTGTATTTGATACAGATGTGACAAAAACAAGGCAGGGAATACAAAAAATAACTTTTAAAGTTCAAATCATTAACAAATAAAGCTAAAATGCACAATAGTTATTAAATTCACATTAATTATTATCATGATTTTTTTGGAACGAAGTTTCTTATGAGGCGTTGCGGAGGGGTACCCTAGCTGGCAAAAACCACCCGTAACGTTAAACAAAAGCTTAATTTTTTTTATTTTTATGACACCACACGATTTTTTTCAACACGTAATTGAAATCTTTTTGAAAATAATATTCTAATAGAAGGGGAGCCCAAGATGCTAAATAGGTTACTCGAGCGTCGTAGGGACCTATTGGATTTTGTAGATGAAATTATAGGAAAAATAAAATACTATATAAAGTTTTTCATTTCAATGGTGGGGAAACAACTACAGATAAAAAAATGATTTAAAAAAATCTGTGCCATGGTAACATTAAATCGCGTCAGATTAAGGTATGGCGGGTTAATTTCCACCTAACTTTAGAAAATGTACCGATTCAAGTGTAGCGTTAGGGAGTGAAAGGGTCACAAATTTACAGAGAAAACGTTGTTTTGACATTCTCGAGCGCGTCTGAATTATTTTTTACTATAAGGAAATGATGTAAGAATAACAAAAAAAAAATATAATCTGACAATTTACACAAGCCGAACTTATCTTAATTTTGTTTTTTTCCTGCCTAATTACCCCCCTCTATACTATAGAAATGGCTTATATTTGGTGAAAAGCCTCAACAGTATGCGAGGTATCTTACCTATGTTAATCTGACGTGCTCGAGTAAATACGAAATTCCCCTCTTGGGCTCCCCTACTATAATGACTGTTCTGTCATAAAACGATATAATAATATCAATGTGCAAAATACCAACCAATTAGACTACAGACATATATTTCCCCACATTGTAACAGTAAAAAGTTTTAAGCTGGCAATGCAAAGCAACTGTTATTTACCCACTTCCAAATAGTATTTATCTTTGTTTGAATATAACACAATCATGAAGTATTAGGTAAAGGTGGAGCAAGCACTCATTCAATTGAAACATTCACAATGTGATATCTCAGTCTTTGAGTTCTCGCTATCCTTTTTTATACAGCTGTGTTAGAAAGGGAGGATAAGACCTCAGAAGATGACAGCAGTATTAAAATTTGTGTTTCAGGTAAGTATTAGGAGTGTTGCCATCAGATATAATATAGCTTCATGATTACAGTCATAAACCAAAGAGCATACAATCCGCGGATGAGTAATAGGTATAGATAATAGTTCCATGATACAATCACTACATAACCTGACAGTGAAATGTAATAAATACATCCTGAGGATACTTTAAAAAGCGAAATTGATTGATGACATTTAAAAACCAAATATGTTCGATATATAAATATAAAATATCAAACACAAATAAATTACTGTCTTCATACAGAGCATTACTATAAAGCTAAGCAGAACTAAAATATAAAAGCAGTATATCACCCCATTCAAGTTAGTATAAAAAGCACTTACTCAAAATAATTGCTGCATGAAACAAAAAAATGATAATCGTTATTATACTTAACTAAATAAACAAGCTCAAAATAATATTAATATTTTGGTGAAATATCATTAAAAAGAGTGAAAACACACGTTTGCTTTCTTATAAACAAAAATCTCTCGAAAAGAACTGAAATATAAAATATGAAAGTTTAAATACTACTCATCGCACGTATTTTACATTAACAAGAAATTATTGGATTGAAATAGGAAAAATATATAATTCTAATAACGTTGCGATGGAAAAATATTAATAATTCCTTCTCTAGCTGATTTAGAAGTTCTGTCTTAAACTTTAGGCGTATCATGAAGGTATTTCCTCACTTGTGGAATAGTAACCAATAGTAAAGAAACAAACCTATTGATTCCGTCGATGCAGGTGGCTCCATTCCGGCACGGGTTGGAATAGCACTCGTTGACGTTGATCTCACAGTTGCGGCCCGAGGTGCCCGGCTTGCAGCGACATTGGTACCCGTCTATTAAGTCTTCGCAGTGTCCTGTAATACATGTATGATATGTGTGACAACGTGTATTTTGTTGCATATCAACTGAACCGGCGAACTTGGTCCTCCGTCGTAGGTTCCGCCTTAGACAGATTTAAAGTCGTTAAAAGTTTGACGACTAGAAACTGTTTCTATAGAAAAATAAGTGTTGTTTTTAAGGTTATCTTCACAATTTTTTCATTTTTCTTTATGAAAACCTTCCTCGGACTTAAACGATTATTTCAAAAAAAATAGGCAATCTAATTCAGACTTTCTCTAGTTTTGCGCTTAGTAACTCATTCAGTGATTCATTTTTTGTTTATATAGACAAGCTAGAAATATAAATACTATTTTACTCGATTCTACATTATTGTCTAATATATTCTTCTACGAGATAATTGAAGAGAAACAATTATTAAAAACATATGCTCTGTCGATCCTGTGAAACATATACTCTGCAGCTCAAAAAAAAAATTACACTGAAGCTTGTCATAATCAGGTTATATGTTCCACTGAAATCATAAAATCTCGGGTCAAGGTTAGTGGGTTTTTAAATAACATAAGTCATTAGACAGTGAGCTTCATGGATCCGTGTGGTAAAATGGGTGATGATTTTTATCAACTTAAATTATTATAAATTATGTCTATAATGAATGAATGAAATTGTCCGCTTTATGTATTCTCCCAAGATCTATAGCAATATTTTTATGCATCCTAAATTAGCAAATGTATATACATACAGTTTCTGAATGTATTCGATTGAGGATTATCAAGAAAATAGCTTATTCATTACTAAAAGGCTATAAAAATTATGTCGCGCACAAAATAAGAACGCAATTCTATCGGTAGACAAAACGCCCACAAACAATAAACTTTACTATTACTCAAACGTAATAATATTTGCAACGATATTAATACTTAGACATGTTAGCAAGTGATAAAAACTTAAGTAAACAGTAGGTAAGTAAATAGGATTAAGGACCAAAATATTCTAAAAAAATAATGTAAGTACCCTATTTTATGCAAATAAAGAAATTTGAAGTAGGTAGCGATACTAGGTCTATTGAAGAGATATTGAATCTACAAAAAAAAAATCACTTTGCATATTCTAAGCAGTGGTAATAGTGGTGGTATTTCATGGCAAGTTCACTCAATGTCAAATATAAAATTTAAAAAAAAAACATAAAAAATCACCTAATTGCATTGATATAAAAAGTCCCGAACAAAACTGGCACTCAAAAGTGTCCCTAATTTCTTTTAAGTAGTTATAGATATGGCAAAAACATATGTCTTTGCATATCCAACCTTAAGTGCAAGACTTATACATAGTTGTTTTTACAAAGCAATGTACGAAAATAAATAAAATTGACAGTGACGCGGCCGACGCGATTCTATTTGAAATGAGTGCACAATTTAAAATTGTGCACTCATTTTTGGAGGACGTTTTTGACACACTGATTGTGTATCTTGGGTTTTTTATATCAATGCCTAATTGTCATAAATTAAATTACAATGAATTGTAATAAATTTAATTACAATTAAATTAGGTGATTTTTATTTTATATTTCAACTTTAAATCACTCTCCTGTAAAGTTTACTCAATGTCGCTTAATGCAGATTGCCGTTCAAGAGTCGATAGTTGACAAAAGAAGAGAGTGTAGGAGTATGTGTAGTGTAGTGTAGTGTAGTGTAGTGTAGTGTAGTGTACCTCCGAACTGGCAGGGGTTGGACTCGCACTCGTTGATCTGCGTGTGGCACAGGCGGCCCGTGTAGCCGGGGTGGCAGTTGCACGTGAAGCTGTTGTCGCCGTCCACGCACTCGCCGCGGTGGCACGGCGCCGACAGGCAGTCGTTGATGTTCGTCTCGCATGACATGCCTGCATCACATAATACAACTTTACCACGAAAAATACACGTTTTTCCGGGATAAAAGCAGCATATATGTGAAACCAGCACGAACTACTATGCGTTCCTACTAAGAATAGGACTTTCAAGACGCCATATTATTCCAAATTTTGTAAAAACTTCATTAGTGATGAGCATGGTGAGCAAAAAAGTACTAACATAGAAATTCATCAAAGGAAAATAATTTGCGTTCTAATTAGTATATTTTCTATTCAGGTTCCCATTCACTAGTATGTAGTAGCTAGTATGTATACTTATAACTACTTTATTGTATGTGGTGTATTTTTGTCGTACATAATATAGCATAAATATGAATTAATTACGTGTTTCAAATTATGTGTATAACGATAAATGATTATTTAAATAGGTACACTTAGGTAAGTACATGTAGTATGATATGAAACACTAATATTATTATTATTATAGAATTATTTGAATGTTTTTTTTTCTTCAAAAAAATCAGCCCAATTTTTTTAAGTTTTTTTTTTGTTGACTACTAACTTCACATTTATGAGTTATAACATGACGTTGACAACAAACGCGATCTTATTCTCACTTGGAACGCATAATATTTCAATACTTAAATTTCATCTAAATATGAGCAGCCATTTCAGCATACAAGAGTGACAAACACAAATTTTTGTTTTTAATATTAAATATGTTGAATTTGGATTTTGGAGAGAAACCTCGATATCACTTTAATCTGACCTGCGAATCGAACCCGGCTCCTCATGTTCTGAATCGAATAGGCTATACCTTATACCACGAGGCTGTCTATACATAATAAGAAATAATTTAAAAACAAGTTATATTGCTTGAATGGACTTTAATCTCTTTACGTCATCTTTTTAACCCTATAATTGAGCAAATTGTTAATTGACTAAACATGCAAAACGCAATTTCGAATATTATAATTTCGAATATTAAAACTAATATTATAATTACACATACTAAAATGTTTGAGAATTCTCCGTCAACATTCAGTTATCGGAATCCGATGTAGTGACAAAACGAAAAAAAAAACGCCTGATTTCAATAAGGTTTTTCAAAATGGGTTCACAAAAAACGAAAATATCAGTAAACAAATTAATCATATATACAACGAACATTTACGGAAATTTGTTTTCCTACTTTCAATCCTTGGTACGATCTTCAATATCGCGAATTGAGATGTTCAAAGCTTACAGGTAGGTGTAGGAAAAAGTATCATATACGACAATAATGGGATCTCAACGCTTTTCGCCAACTTTTCACGAGAACAAGTTTTAAGATATATTTTTATATATTTGTTTACTTACCCGTATATCCAGGTTGACATTCGCAGGTGTAGCCGGCGATAGAATCGTGACAAGTGCCGCCATTCCGACACGGACTCGAAGCGCAGTCGTCGATGTTAACTTGACATCGTGCACCGGTAAACCTGAAATTAAAATTGATAAATTAAAGACTAAACAGCCCTAGCACACAAATTAACATAAACTAATTCATTTCCCAATTTTTTTTAAATAATGTAAATCCGTAATTGGCCTTCTGTTTAGTAATTAAGATTAAAGTATAAGTTGTATAAGGGCTGTGGATTTTGTGAATAAATAAAAAATAAAAATAAAAATAAAATAAAATAACTAAAACTAAACATTTTAAATAATTTCAACTATTTATTAGTGTTAGGTCAAGAACATTAACAAGAACCTAAGCATCATGTCGAGATATTTGCTAGACTGAGGACAGTTTCACATCTATTTAATAATCTGCAACATTAATTTCAATTCTCTTATTTTTTTTATTGAAGAGGAGGCAAACAAGCAGGAGGCGCACCTGATGGTAAGTGATCACCGCTGTCCATAGACATCCGCAATACCAAAGGTCTTGTCATTCATCATCTTATAAACTTAAGGCGCTTGCATCATGCTGTTTAAATAATTTTAAATGACATTTACTTTGGTTGGACCGAAATCCGAATCAATTTTCAGGGTTCAAAGGTGATTGAGTGGTCGAAATTCAGGTTACAGGGAAGGCATAGCCGTTACTGAAATCACAAAACTTGGAAATACGTTTTTACATACATACATATTCTCACGCCAAATCTCTTACAGCGTAGGAGAGAGAATTGAGTGTCATATGTGACGGCTCACACAGACTTGCCTTGCTTCCTGCACATTCATAACTCTCTTCATGTAAAAACGCCGGTTTCGAGACTCTTGACACGATAGCACCAGACCGATTAGATTTTTAGCCACGATTTTTTCTTTCTTATTAATAAGTATCAATTTGTTTTGTTCTAAATCTCGTAGATATATCTACGTAACTCAGAAGGTGGCTTTATGCGTAAAGGAAGGCTTTATGCGTAGGTCCTTATAAATATTAAACTTTTCATTGATTTTTACTTACCCAATAACACAAGTACATCTGAAGGCATTGATTAGATCATGACACACTCCTCCGTTTAAGCATGGATTGTTCGCGCATTCGTCTATCTCCACTTCGCATTGAGTCCCCGTAAAACCTGAAACACGAAACAGAAATAGTTAGAGAAAAAAATTTCAAAATTCTGAAATCAACCAATTTAAATTCAATCATTTAAGGCTCTATATGCGTGAGGAATTTAATTTTTTAAATAAAAATAAAGTCATTAATTATTTTTTTGAAGGATACCCACTACCCAATCGCGTATTTGTTAGGTATATGATCCCATTATAGTAGGTCGTAGGCTCTTGGTAGTAAGAAATTTTACCATCTTTCTCGCCGAATATCGATGCCATTATACTTAAGTTAAAAAATATTTAGGTTTTTCGTGTAATTACAAAACCAGTAATATCTAAAGAAATTAAAAAGATATTGAGCAATTTGCAAGATAATAACTTTTAAAATTTAATTGTCTTCCAGTTCAACAAACAATAGTACAAAATTAAAGGACAAAATTTGCTTAAAATTATTAACGAAAGCATAAACTTGTCGAAGAAAGTTTGCTACAATGTAAATAACAATAACGTTTTAAAGACCATATGCCAGCTTTTTTAATTGAAGAAATTAAGTTTCATAAAATTGTATGAGAAAAATAAAGAATCTTTTGCGAGAAAACATCTAGGTATGTATTAAATACAACCACAAATATCGAGTTGTATTTCTTCTGGCTAAGAAATATTTTATAGCGACGTCATGATGATGAAGAAGTTTGGGAGAAATGATGAGGATCAACCGTTTTTATACGTTTTTTACGGTTTCGAAGTCAACTAGGATCCCTTATAATTTCGCTATATCCGTCCATCTACCCACAGCCTGTCTTTTCGGTTATTCGTACTAGAAAGCTGTAATTTGGTCTGATATATATATATATATATATATATATATATATATATATATATATATATATATATATATATATATATATATATATATATATATATATATATATATATATATATATATATATATATATATATATATATATATATATATATATATATATACAGGGTGTCCCAGAACTCAACGTCAAGCCGAAACGGGGTGACAGGATAGATCATAACCATCACGAGAAAAATCAGAAAAAAAATCTATCCCATGCAGTTTGAAAATTATGGGCATTTTAAGAAAAACCTAGAAATTTGGTCTAACTGTACCATTTTTCGGTTATTGTGGTTAATTTTTATTATTTTTGTTCATTTAAACTTTGGAACCGTAACCCTAAATAACATCTCGAGAATCACAGTCTAAAATAATGACACAATTACCCCAAGTTTCCTAGAATTTAGACTATTTGTTAAACTATGAATTTAAAATTTTCAAACTTTGTCGACTTTGAAACACCCTCCTTTAAAAAAAATGTACTAGAGTGCCTTGGCAAGTGCCATTAAGAGTTGGCGCATTTAATCAGGATTGTAAAATGGTACAATACTTGTTAGTTTCATACTAAAAAAAACGAGTAAAAAATAAAAACCTCAAGTAACTCGATTTTTGCTAACCCATTTTACTCAGTTAAAATGTTTTTTATTCGCATAAGTCCTTGGTAGGTTTTTATTTTACGGTAAAATGATGAGAGATATGGATAGTGGACATGTTTGCCATGAGCGAGCGAGACAGATAGTGACGCCACTTTTACCAAAGCAACAAAATACTAATAAAATAATGAAAAATGTTGACCTTGTTTTGTTTAGGTTTATTGGAATAAAAGTCAGATTTGAAAATAACATTTTTTATTATAACAAATGTTCAAATTGTTTACCATCAGCTTCAACACACGCCCTACATCTTCTTAAAAAAGATCTACTTATTAGCCGGGCATATCCTCGAGAGTTGATGTCCTCAGCAGCTTGAGAAATTCGTTCACGCAGCTCGGCTACGCTCTCAATGGGCTTAGAATAAACTTTTTCTTTGAGAACGCCCCAATAAAAAAAATCCAGGGGATTTAAATCTGGGGAACGGGCTGGCCACGAGATAGTGCCTGAACGTCCAATCCACCTTCCCGGATAAACTTGGTCAAGGAAATCTCTTACTTGCACTGCGTAATGCGCTGGGCAGCCATCTTGTTGATACCACATGTGGCGACGATCTGTTAGTGGTACGTCCTCTAACAAACTTGGTAAATTTTCTCGTAAAAAATTTAGATAATTCGTGCCATTCAAATTCTCAGGCAGCTCAAAAGGCCCAACAATTTTGCCGTTTAAAATTCCTGTCCACAGGTTAACTTTAAAGCGATATTGGGATCGGTCTTCTCGCATTAAATGTGGATTCTCCACATGCCACTCATGAAAATTGTGTAAGTTTATGTAGCCATCTTTTTTAAATGTAGATTCATCTGACCAGAGAATTTTTTGGATGAATTGGGGATTTTCATTATGCCTCTGTAGCATTGTTCTACAAAATGAAATCCTTTCAGGATAATCTCGAGGGAGAAGACTTTGAACTCGTTGTACGTGAAACGGATGCATTTCAGCTCTTTGTAAAATACGATGTGCTGTGCTTTTGGGTATTCCCGTTCTTTCTTCAATTCCACGAACGGAAATACTTGGGTCATCTGCGACCTCTTCCAACACTTCTTCTTCGTAAGGAAAGCGAGGTCTACCTCCAGCCCGTATTTGATTCGGAAAATGGCCGCCCTCTGTGAGTGAACGGTGCACATTAACAAACACGCGGTGATCCGGATAGCGCTCTAAATTTGGATATCTTTCACGATAAAGTCTAGCGGCGGCACTTGCATTGCATCTGCATTCCCCATAAATGAGATGCATGTTCGCATATTCTTGTGAAGTGTAGCGCGTAGGTATAGTGATGACAAGGATGTCAACACAAAAGTCCAATTCCAAAAGAGAGAAGCCAAAGTTGCCGGTATGTAATCAACAAGTCCAATTCACAAAAATCCAAGTCCAAAAAGAAAAGCCAAAGTTGTCAGTACTAAATTAACACAAGCGAATACGGAAAGGTGCGCAGTAGACGAATGAGCGAAATGTACTAACTGGTGTCAGACTGGCAGCGTAGCTATTTGCTTGGTATGGCGTCTGTATCTGTTTCATTCGCACTCGTTTAAACGACGCATCTCCGTCTCACTGCGTGGCGTCACTATCTGTCTCGCTCGCTCATGGCAAACATGTCCACTATCCATCTCTCTCATCATTTTGCCGTAAAATAAAAAATCTACTAAAGGCTTGTGCGAATAAAAAACATTTTAACTGAGTAAAATGGGTTAGCAAAAATCGGGTTACTTGAGGTTTTTATTTTTTACTCGTTTTTTTTTTAGTATGAAACTAACAAGTATTGTATCATTTTACAATCCTGATTAAATGCGCCAACTCTTAATGGCACTTGCCAAGGCACTCTAGTACATTTTTTTTAAAGGAGGGTGTTTCAAAGTCGACAAAGTTTGAAAATTTTAAATTCATAGTTTAACAAATAGTCTAAATTCTAGGAAACTTGGGGTAATTGTGTCATTATTTTAGACTGTGATTCTCGAGATGTTATTTAGGGTTACGGTTCCAAAGTTTAAATGAACAAAAATAATAAAAATTAACCACAATAACCGAAAAATGGTACAGTTAGACCAAATTTCTAGGTTTTTCTTAAAATGCCCATAATTTTCAAACTGCATGGGATAGATTTTTTTTCTGATTTTTCTCGTGATGGTTATGATCTATCCTCTCACCCCGTTTCGGCTTGACGTTGAGTTCTGAGACACCCTGTATATATATATATATATATATATATATATATATATATATATATATATATATATATATATATATATATATATATATATATATATATATATATATATATATATATATATATAAGTATATAAGTCACGCCGATAAAGTGATAAAAAAATTAAGTACCTACTCCTTTACACGTAAAGCGGTTCCATGAGGGTTGTGTTTTGTTGAACAGGTATTTAAAAAACATTGTGTTTGTAAATATTAAGCTTTAAAGTACTAATATTTGTTAGAATCAATTGTGTGTATGGGGTATACCCACGGGGTATGCCCATTCCAATAAAACAAGTATTATCAAAATCGGACTAATCTGTAAAAAGTTGTGTAGCCTAATATAAAAAATATACACATCGAATTGAGAACCTCCTCCGTTTTTTCGTCTGTTGAAAATCTAAATTAAGATTTTCAAACAATTTATATAAATATGGATGAAAGTTTGAAATCTTTTTGAGTCAAACTACACATGCTTAACACTAATCGATTCAAAGTTAGCAATTCCTAGCTACGATTAAATAATTTTTTATTGTATTAATCTTGAGATTTATCTCAGAAAATCATATCTGGTAGAATATAGTTGCATGCTAATGTAGGCTGTATCCTTCTATATATAAACAAGATACGGATTTCTTTCCTTATTGGGAGGAATATCGATTTCTGCAGTAAGTTTTTGCCAGTCAGCTCCAAATCTAAACTTTATTACCTTGTAATATGGTTACAATTAAGACGGATGGTATTGTCAGGAACTTGTTTTCAGCTGTTACTGGTCTGACATTGGATTGACGGGTTTTTAAATCGAAGCCCATCAGTCAGTCGAAAATATACCTAAATATGTTAGAATAGGGTACAGAGTTCTTTTTTTGCTAAAAATAGCCAGTTAATCTAGTACCTTGTCTAGCTAGAATGATCCAGTGTGTGTGTACCAGATATCAAATATTTATATGATCCTGAGCTTATGTTTTATATTTTATTGCGCTGGAACAAAAATATTATTTTAATAAAATAGGAATTAGCATTTTATTGCTGCTATATTGGCATCGCTGTGACTTCATGAACTTAGCAATATTCATGAAAGAATAGATTTAAACGAATTAGACAAAGTAATTGATATTTAGATTTAGATAGCTTATTTTTTTATATCATAGAGTAGAATACTAGCAGGTGATCCTCCTAAAAGATAGGCCAACAGATTCAAAACATGTTAATTACCATTGGTGCATTGCCATTCATGTGTGGAGAAGAAATACCACGGTCACAATGATACAAGCTACCTTTAATCTACAACAGGGCTATTACAAATACTGACACTATTGTGGCAGGAATAGCTAAGGCGTTAGTATTAAACTCGTAAAAACGACACGTTTTGCGAATCATCATCGTCTTTTATGAACTGCTGGGCAGGCAGTCAGAATATCCATCCTTAAACGGGGCCCTGACCAACACGGAGATTAAAAAATACAAAATAAAGCTATCGTACATGCATGTATTGCAATTTTGATGTATTGTTTTTTGAGATGTATTTTTGTGACGGAGCGGAAGCTATAATTGTGAATAGAGATTTTATGATATAGCCAATGATAACGTTGATTTAAAATCGCAATGCTTAAATATAATTTATGTTGACTCAAAACAATAAAACAAGTATTACAAAAGTACTATAACAGACATGGCCTATTGAATGTTTATCGTTAAATCTACTAAAATGGTAGTAAAGGTGGGGAAGGCCACGCCCCGTACGCGAGCGCATGTCGCACAGATCACCGTGTTTCTAAGTTACAAGATATAGCGTGTCATTGATACATTAACGACCAAAGCAAATCAACGTTACTTTCCACAAAATATACATAATTGGAAACGAATATATTACTTTATCTATGACTATATTAAATGGATTTGCTATTTTTAATCCGAGTTAAACCTCACGATCGATCTACTGAAACTACTAATCAAGTAAATTTGATTAATAGTTGCAGTTGATAGAAGTAGCTATACTAGCAAAAAACAGAGCTTTGCTCGCAAAGTTATACTATATAGTAATATTGTTAGAAAAGTATTTTTATGAGAATTACATCTTTAAATGTATGGACTTTATTTATAATTATCTAACATAAAAAACTCAGCGTATTTTCACCTAAACATTACATTCGCATCAAAGGCCCGCGTCGTCAGACTTTGGACTAGGAATATTTGGTTTTTGTTTGTTGGTATTTTCAAGGAAAAATATGTATTAAAAATGAAGGTTGATCTTACAAAAAACACATTTTTGACATTTTGCTGAAATAATTGTTTTTTTTTTCTAAAATCAGGAAGTTCCTGGTTTTACGTCGATGTACTAAATCAAAATCAAAAAATGTTTTATTTAAATAAACCTTCAAAATTTTTGGACTTAATATTGGACTCAACGCAGGCAAGAAGAATTGACGGTAGACACTCAGCGAATACATTTTTCGAATTTTTCTCTCAGAGAAACCCTCGGAGTTCGATTCCAGAGTCAGACATATGAAAAAATGTGTTTTTTTAGTTTTCTGATAAAAACAACTTTGCCCGGGATTGGAAAAGTGCCCTACTAGCGATAGGCTGGCCACCTATCACATTGTGGGACTTAAGTATCTTCGGCTAACCGTGAATGCACACGTTGTACCTCTGCCTACCTCTTCGGGGATACGGGCGTGAATATACCTTTTTTAGCTTTTTATCCTCGGGCTAAAATTGGGAATTGATCTCAATACAATATAAATCAATTAATACATCTGTACTGTTTCTAGATAAGCATATTGTGAAACTCTCTAACACTCTATTTACTCTGTTCCCTGCAAACATAACTGCTCTAGACTTAAATTGCCCTTGTGCCTCCCACAACATTCCTTCAAACTTCCCTTGCATTCTCCTTTCAATGATTTAATCATACACCTTCGATGCCAAGCTTATCGAACTGATGGCCCTATAGCTATTGCAGTTTATACTTGAACTCGCTTTTATACGAGGGCACGATGACCGCGCGCCTCCAGTCAAATATGAAAAAACAATTATTCATGAAGTAGGTTAAGTTCAAAAATTCTAATACAAAATGTATCTTCTATCAATTTTAACTCGTTAATTTAATAAGAGATGGCGTTAGTAGTAATAAGATTCTAATACAAATTGTACCTACTATTTTTTTATTCTTATAAAATGGTATTTTTATGATAGATAACAAATCTAAACATGAATATAAACTACGGCGTCGAAGCTCAAACCTAAAAAATGCGATGCTTTTTCAGTAAAATGTACCACAAAAGTGCATAGATCGTCGCCTAGTGTAGGACTCGCTGCGCTCGCCCTAATTAATATTTCTTTGAACTAGACTGTTTGTCCGCTAGCCGATATATTTTTGAAAAAATAAAACTTATCTTAAAGAAACGATATTGTTGTCCCCAAATCAATAATAAGATTAATTTATTACGTAATGATATTTTAAAAAAGGTAATCTGTAATGTTAACAAAATTTTAATCGGATAATAATTGCATTTAGACCATTTTAATTTAAGGAATTAATGAGGATAAAAATATTTACAGTGACGTGATTTATAGTTTATTACTAGCTGACCCGGCAAACGTTGTTCTGCCTTTTTAACTACTGCTATTTTTTTCTATATTTTCCTACCTTTTAAACCTTCCCTGAACTTCAACATTTAATTCAAAACCAAAATTAGCCAAATCGGTTCAGCCGTTCTTGGTTTTAGCGAGACTAAGGAACAGCAATTGATTTTCATATATGTCGCACTGAAATTGTCAATACTGTTAGATTATAATTTACCTAAGTGATATTATAATTTAACTGCTAACCTAACCTAACCAAATTATAAAATCCCTAGGTAGATTATAATCTATCGGCTATTGACCATTTCACTGCGACATATATATAGATATCTATCTGATACTATAGCTTATTAAATCGTTATCTCTTAACATTTATACCATAGTCAAGCGTCACGTTTTCGTTTTATAAGCCACAATAAGAATGTCCGGCGCAAGCTTATGCCGGGTTTATGCGCATATTTAAATGTTAATGCACCATTTGATAAACATGTACTGAATTTTGGACCGTTTTTGGACAACACTGTCGGACATAATTTAGCATGTGAAATGCGAGATGGGCGCAACAGAATGTTACAACTTATAACTTCAATCGTAATACGCATACAAAGTGAATTTAAAAAGACGAAGAAATTTCACTTATTTCACAACTAGCTGACGCTGGCAGCTTTGCACGCGAGTAGAGGAACATGTCCTTAATAAAATCTTATATACAAACTCATCCCCTATTTCCCGATCGATTTTTGAAAAAGTAGCCTATGCTGGACTCTTGGTATTTTAATCTTCTTGCCAAATATCATCACGAGTGCACTTGTTGTACCTCTGCCTACCCCTTCAGGGATACGGGCGTCAAGATACTTTTTTAAAAGGCATAACCTGCTTCATTGCTATCCTGTCTTAACAAAATATGTAATAAAACATTAAAACTTCAAGATAAGTAGCTTAGTAATATTGACAAAATCATTTCCAGCAATAAATTTATATTTCCAGTAGGGATGCATCTATTACCGATACCGATAATGATATTATATCGGCGATATCGTGAGTTTTCCAAAATATCGGAATCAGCAACATTAATTTGTCGATATAACGACATATTTTAAACAAGTGAGATATCTGTGAACACAAGAAGGTCCTTTTGGTTTCTGGCATAATGACGTTCTACTTCCAAATTCGTAAAAAAATAAAAAAACAAGTTCTGTCTCATTTGAAAGATTATTCGCAACAGCAGGTCTTATCCAAACAGATTTACAAAATCAGGTTTCACCGAATAATTTAAAAATGTTGCGTTTTCTCATTGATATAAAAACCCTTACTTAAAGTCTCAAAACTGAGAATTTTAATTATTTATTTATTATTGTTTTCCAATTTCTGATCTGTTATCACTTTCATCACTATAAATAAATATAACGATGGTTAATTCTATCTCTTTCTAAATCCACAATCGAATCGGTATCGACGATACTTTTTTACAAATATCGATATCAGTATCGTATCGGATAGAGGGCGTATCGATGCATCCCTAATTTCCAGTAACATTCAGTTATTGTCTCGTGTCTCATTGTCTTGGGGACATTGTTTCAATCACATCAACAATGGACAAATGGGTTTATTGTATCTAACCATCAAACGAATATTACACGAAGGTTATTCAATGTATTCAAGCGAGAAAAACCCTAAATTAAACTTAAAAAAAAATTATAGGTATATATGTAGCTACCGAGATAACAACCCGATATTTAATTTCCCTGCTAAGGAATAGAACATAGGATCTCATGATTTGATCCTAATAGGCTTATTTTCTTATATCATAGGATGTGTGTCCGCGTTTCCGATCCGGTAGTAGTTTAAAAAAATGTGGACGCGTCAAAACAACTTGTAAAAAGTTTTATTGAATAAATTACTTCTGATTTCTGATTTCTAGCAAACAAGCAGATGGGTCTGCTGATGGAAAAAGACAACCATCGCCTACAGACACCAAAGATGTTAATGGTGCGTTGCTATCTTGTGGCGAGGTCTTAACGCCACATGCATAAGTTTACCGCCTACGTTACCCTCCACACTGATAGGTAAGGCGGTGGTACCAGACTTGAGCGAGACAATGCAGAACTCTATTACCTAGTAATACTTACCCATAGACTACGAGGTATTTATATTAATTAATGTTACCCTTTACTTGATTTCCTTTCAATTCTTTTATAGTAACGGTCGGTTAATGTCATAAAAACCGAGTGCAAAGTCCTATGGGACATGTTTACGTTTGAAAAAATTATAATGTCGTCATATCCAAGTACCGCGTTGCCCTTATTAGTTCACTTGTCAGACGAGTCTGTGTTCACTGATGCGTAAGATAAGTGCTGATATACGACCAATTTAAAAATCACCAAGGCTTAACGACACTGAACTTGGTATTCGTCTTTCATATTCCGCAGGGTTATAACACCACTTGAACTGTTGTATAACCCGATAAAATAAAAATGTCATGTGTTGTTAACATCCTGTTTGGTTTTGATGGTGTTGTAGATAGTGCGGGTTATATCGAGGGCGTGCAGGACCGTTCCAATGAGTGGTTCCATCCGCATCATTGCACGGGTGACATGTTATGTATACTTGACAATGTAGACTTGTTTAGAACATGTGGGTTTTATAACCGAGGGCTTATAATATGAATTATATTTAGAATCTGTGGGATTAACTACGGACATAGAAGAAAATAATAGAATAGAAGAACAAAATACATAGAAAAAAATAAATGAATCTATTGAATCACTTAAAGCCCGGGTTGAAGCTATAGCTTAAAGAGGACAAACGAAGACTTTCTTTTCACTTAGCAGCAAACAAGTAGGATATCCTGATGGTAAGGCAATGGTTGTCTAACCATCGCCTGTAGACACCGAAGATGATAATGTTATATTGTTATGCATTTGGCGGTATGGCCATGCCACATGCATACATGCATATGTCTGCCGAATACCTTACGCTCGAAACCGTAACAAAACAATGACAAGCATTGACGCTGTTGTTGTGACGCCCGGGAACCGGACCTGGGAGACGTTGCGGAACTACCTAGCAGTAACTTTGGTAGTGACACGTGTAACCAATCTGTCGCCTTTTACGACCTGCTTGGCAGAACGGCAGTTGATTTATTCTTCAAAAGAGACCGGACCAACACGGGGTAAACCAGAAACACCTTACAAGCCTAATTGCAAAAAGTCTAGTCCAGGTCTATAATGAGATAAATGACTATACGCTATAAATTATAATCAAGCAAGTTCTTTCGCGAGAATTTCAACGTAATTGCAAATGTGTGTGTGTGTGTGGTCTGTTATTAATTTTAATATTATAATTAAAACAACACAATTATAAATATGAACAAGCTTTTTAACTGATTATTTATGCAATGGAGGATTATGCGAAAATGACGCTTATAACGTCACAATTAGGGTTAAAACAGATTTGACGCCGGTATCAACACCCAAGACAATGCGCGCGCGCTCTCAGCGTCATGGGAAATGAAGATGGCTAAGGATGGCAATAAAAACATAATACATTATTTAAATACTTACAAAGATATAATATTATTATTTCTGCAAAATATTAATAATTATAATAAAAAAATCGGTTTAAAGATTTCGAATTTATTCATACTCAAGTTACTTCCCTTTATATGATATTTTTTAAAAGAAATACGTCACAAAAATCGCTAGCCCTATGTTTTTAAGTACCGTTAAAAGGGTTGTGCAATACATATTTCTGAGGTAATTTGTCCGTTACCTACATTTTTGGTAATAAATTGTAATTCCTATATTCTTCATATAAACTATCTCTAAAAATAGTTTCGTAAACATAACGTCTACGTTATAGAGCCACCACGTATCTGTTCAGTTGATGGTGTCGCTACTGAGGTGTTAAAGGCGAGGTATTTCGACGCGCGTCAATTCTATAGAAAATGGGTGGCGCGGTATGTTCTGAAACCGCTGGGAAACGTGTTAATTTTCGGATAAATAAATATAGGACATCAGCTGAAAACTAAAATTTAGCACATTCTTTTTTGTATTTACAACTAAATATCACCATATAAAAATCATACGGAAGATTAGAAATATTATTTACAAATTATTTGTTTTAGAGATTTTTTAGCCTGTTTTCGGAATTTTATATGATCGAGTAAAGTACATTCTATCGTGTAATGAGTTTTTTCTTCACACATTCTTTAGATAATATCTTCAGGTATATCGTGCGATTTTTGTAAAATTGTTATTTAACAATCAATACACAAAATCGTGATTAAACAAACCAGTTTTTTCCCGTTTGTTGCGATGCCTCGCCTTAAGATTTGCTTTTTAAGAATTTTACTTAGAAAAACTGGCAGTGGAAGGACATTTCACAAAATGCGATTGTACCTCCGATTTTATCTTCTAAACAGATAAGTGGATGACATATACCTATACAAGTTAGTATCTGTCTGTCACGGCTTAACCACAGAACCGATTTTGATAAGATTTGGCAAGGTGATAGTTGAAGATCAAACTTAGGCTATTTTTTAAGTCAACCTTTAAGGGGATGAATTCGCCTCTATGGTCTACTGGTCCAGTGTCGGAGTTCACCACACGATGTCCCGGGTTCGATTCCTGGGTCGGGCAATTATAAAAATGTGTTTTTCAGTTTTCAGATAAAAACAACGTTGCACGGGGTTGGAAAGTGCCCGGTTGGCGATAGGCTTGCCACCTATCACATTGTGGGACCTAGTATCTTCGACTAATCGTGGGTGCACTTGTTGTACCTCTGCCTACCTCTTGGGAATACGGGCGTGAAGATACTTTTTTAATGGGATGAAAATTTATGACATTTCTAACATTGTCTACCTGTTAATTTAATCGCGAGCGAAACTGCGCGGGTCATCTAGTGTACCTAAATCCGATCAATAGTTTTATGTAAAAGAATTACAAACACTCATACATAATATATTCTGACAGACTGTTGAGTTTATATACATAGGATTATGACTATGTAATCTATATCCACTGATCGTTTCAATTACCCACTGTACATTACAAGTGACAAATAGCAAAGCAACGTCTACCCGGAATAGTGACGTACACAAAGAATTAATGCAATTGAATGAGATCATATTCAATCATCACATTGTTATACCTAAGTATTTTTAAATGAGTTTTATTAGCCTACTAGACTTTCCTACAACTAAAGTTTTTGCTTTCCAGATTAACCTCATGATAATATTTTATCGTCCCCTTCAGCCCGTTATACGAGTGGTTCGACCCTAGCTACGAAAACAAATGGGCTCGGGTTCGATTCCCGACAGGGATAAACATTTACGCAATTTGCATAAATGTTAGTATTTCTAGGACTCGATTTTTCCTGATTTCCTGATTCCTGATCGAAGGAGATAACTTTCATCCACAAACGTAACTATCTAGAAGAAATTTGTCCCTATCAGGAATTCTATCACAATACTATTTTCAGCAACATTTTTAGTACAGTAAGAGCTACTATTTTTTTTTAATTTTATTTAAACAATGTCGTATATCGATTATCGATTACACACAACCCTATTCTTCTTCCTTTCTCACAGAGTTGTCTAATGATAATCATCAAACTATCGCGCTGTCAACCGAGAAGCAAATCGTAACAGCCGACGCAATCATTCTCGTGAACCGTTATGTCCAACTGCAGTCCTGTTTATAGCAATTTATTTCGTAATGCACTTGCTATTCTCGGAGGCAAGTGGTTTTTTAAATATATTTTTTCCTTATTTACGTACATGTTTTCACGTCATACCCATAAGGGATGGGCAGAGAAAACTAAGTGTCATACATTATGATTCATATAGAATTGCCTCGCTTCGTTTATTTATTTATTTAATACTTTATTGTACACATAGAGGCAAAATTACATTTTATTTCTTGAAAAACTCCACAAAAGGCGAACTTATCTCTGTAAGAGATTTCTTCCAGCAAACCCAATTTATGTTAGTGTTAACAACTCGATGAATTTTCGGTTGTAGATAATGAAGGTTTGAATCCCGACTCGAGCAAAAATGTTTGGTTTCTTTTATACCTAGAAAATTTAAATATATTTTTTCCTTATTTACGTACATGTTTTCACGTCATACCCATAAGTGATGGGCAGAGAAAACTAAGTGTCATACATTATGATTCATATAGAATTGCCTCGCTTCGTTTATTTATTTATTTAATACTTTATTGTACACATAGAGGCAAAATTACATTTTATTTCTTGAAAAACTCCAAAAAAAAGCGAACTTATCTCTGTAAAAGATTTCTTCCAGCAAACCCAATTTATGTTATTGTTAACAACTCGATGAATTTTCGGTTTTAGATAATGAAGGTTTGAATCCCGACTCGAGCAAAAATGTTTGGTTTCTTTTATACCTAGAAAATTCTTAATCTATATACGTAAAGAAACATCTCCTTTAGTTACAAAAAACAACACCTCGCCGGTTACTTTACGGGATAGGTAAGCCAAACCTCAATAGGCTCTCAACAACAATGGACCACATTAAACAATTACGTGTTTTCCGTAGTAAGGATTTGTTTACACAACGCCACCAGTTTTAGGGCTGTTATTGTTTTTTACTGACTACTGTTACGTTCATTTCTTTTCGTTACTGTTTCTGTTATTGGAATTTTTAAGAAAATCTTGATTAAAACAAATTAAATATTTTCATTTCAATTCCTTACACTACTGTTACTTTCATTTCTTTTCATTGCTGTTGCTGTTACTGTGGTTTAAAGTTTTAAACAGTCGCAGCATTTAGAAAATCTTGATGATAAAAAAATTAATTAATTTAATATCATGGCTGACTTTCGTTACAATTACTCATTTTCCAAAAAAAAACTGAATATGAGAAGATTTTCTTTTTATCAGCATTCTGATAATGGTATCGTACTTACCAGGCATGCAGACACATCGGAAGGTCCCCGGGTCGTCCAGACAGGAGCCGTCGTTGCGGCAGGGGTGGCTCTCACACTCGTTGACGTTGGTCTCACAGCGCGGCCCCGTGAACCCCACTGAGCAGTTGCAGGCGAACGAGCCTGGAGTGTTCACGCAGATGCCGTCGTGCTCACAGGGAGACCCTGTAGGAAAAACTTTGTTAGATGTTTGATGAACTACGTACAAAATCTAGCGTCGCCGTTAGAAACATTACATAAATATTAAAAGTAATTAAAAAAGATAAGCTGAATTCTCATCTAATAACTATATTATGCATGTCCGTCCAAAAATATTTAGATACCCATATTTCAAAAACTACTGAACCGATTTTTAGAAAACTTTTACTATACCCTAAGTTGGAATGTTAACTTAAATCATAAAGGATCATCTCGATATTTTTTATATCATAAGATACCAATCAAGCAGATGGCTCTCCTGGTGGAAAGAGAAACCATCGCCTGTAGACATCGAAGATGTTAATTGTGCGTAGCTATCCGTGTGGCGGGATGGCAATGCCACATGCTTAAGTCTACTCGCGACATTACCCTCCAAACCGGAACACGACAATGACAAGCATTGACGCTATTGCGGCAGTATTAGGTAATGTGGTGGTCCTAAATACTTGGGCGAGTCGTTGCGGAACTCTACCACCTAGTAATCGCGATAGTAGTGACACATATGTATATCCAATCAGTTGCTTTTACGACCTTCTTTTCTTTCTTCTTTCTTTCAAAAGAGCCTGGACCATCATGGAGGAGATTTGGCTCTTAGCTTCCGATAAATTCATGGACAAACAAACAAACACTTAAGAAATTTAGCATACATGCTTGGAAACCTAAAATAGATCATACTTAAACATTATCCAGTTTCAACAATACCACATGCATACAGTTCAAACTGATAACCTTTTCTTAAATCGGTTAAAAATTGCCTACAACCGGCCTAAGCTCTACAACTCTTCGATATCATTTTCGGCCTCTTTTGTGCTTTAACTTGATTAGCTAATATTTAAGTAACCGTTAACCGTTATTCATAAAAATCTAAAATGTTGACGTTATGAATCCATTAACTTCTAACATTCTTAGTCAGGGGAAATTTTCTTTTACATATGTTATGTAAGCCTTAGATCTTTAGAATAACGTTGGCTCTTTTTTGAAGCTAAAATTCTAAATAGAATAAAGCTTCAAAGAAACTTTCTACTTTCTATTCAGCGTATTATAGACACAGTTTCTGAGCACCTGTTGAAAAGGCTGAAATAATATTGAAATAAAGTCTGTATTTCGCATAATAGAATGCTTGTTGCAGCGTTTTCCAAACTCCTTTACCTCTAGAACCCTGATCTTTACCAAACTTATATGGGACCAAACGGGACATATACCCTCCCAAACAGAAAAAAAAACAAATCGATTAATGATTGACCAAGTTCTGAGATAATACATATTTAAAAAAATCCAACCGAATTAAAAACTTACTTCTTTAAAGAAATCCGTTAAAATGTGTCCAAAGGATTATCAAAGGGGCACTATCGAACTGTCAGTCAGATTCTGTAACTATATACTCATCACTTTGGTGTTCAGTGCAGATCAGTCGGACATACCAAACACTTTCACCGATTATGCGGCATATCCTTTCTGGATACTGTGAGGAAACAGCTACGGATCCAAGTGGCAACTGTAAACTCAACTAACATCATCGTATATTTTCTAGATTTGCACACGTCTGACGGCTTTTAAAATCTGGTACGGTAGACCACTAAAGCTACATAATTTATTCAGAAAATTTAATGCCATTTTTTAAAGTTACATATTCATACATATCTACAAGCCAAACTCCTTACGGAGTAATTAATTCCATACATGAAACTTCCACGCAGACTAGCATTTATATCTCTTCATGCAAACACGCCGATTTCGAAACTCTTGGCACCAAATTTTTGAAGGTTCCGTAATTAAGCGCATTTTATCTTAAATATAGTTTGATGGATATATTGATAAACGATGACGATACATTTACCTTGTTCGCACTCGTCGATATCTTCAGAACAGTCCAGGCCTTTGTAGCCGGAAGCACAAGAGCAGGTGTAGGAGCCGTTGATGGGGCTGGTATCACAAATAGCGTCAGCGTGGCAAGGGTTCGAAGTGCAAGCATCATCCAAGTGGCAAAGAAGACCTGATAGATGTTGATATATTAATATAAAAGATATTAATTATACGAATTATATGATTCTGATGTTGCACAAATTCAATTTCGACTGCATAAGGATTGCCTGCTTTATTGTCTAGATAAATTAAATGCAAGGAAAAGCTTTGTATTATTCCATTTTAAGACAATTTACGCGAACGATGGAATATAAAATTTGGCTCAATCAAAGTTTATATTGCTCGTATATGATAGATAGTTAACAAACAGATCGCTCTTATGATGTAAGAAAGAGCTACCTATGGTTCTTAACATTTTAGTTAGTTAGACCACTGTAAAAAATATCTGTTTGCCATGGATCACTTGATGTTTGGAAGTAACACATAATAATAATAAAAATAATAATAATATTGCTGGACAAATTACAGGAATCAATCTAACCCCAAAGTAAGCAAATTATTTACTTGTGATATGGGTGCTAGTCAATGACACTAATAAATAGAAATACATATATAAATACTCAAAACATATTTATTAAGCATCCAACCCAGAAAAACAAATATCTATGCTCATTATACTAATTAATGCCTGTCCCTGTCAGGAATTGAACACGAGCCGCATCGATAGCGTAGTCAGGCATGGGCGTACCGAGGGGGGGGGGGGCAGGGAGGGGCAGCTTCCTTCCCCATGGAATTTATTTATCTCTCTACTAAATGTCTACCGTTGTAGATATTAAGATAAAAATAGTCTTGAAATGTTACGGTTGCCCATGTAGTCAGAGAATAGGGATACTTCTATTAGCAAATAAATAAGGGGTTGCCCTATAACATTAAAAAAACGCCGTTACAAAATCACTTAAGGGTGCTGCCTGGGACCACCAGTGTTCCTTGGATCACAGGTTAAGAACCACTGGCCTATAGGCACTAATTACACGTATCGGGGCGAATTGTAGTGGTTCTCAGTAGACAAAGTACTACTGGACACTAGGTAGTATCCTTAAAGCCTTCCTATATTGGTACTGTCAATTTGAAGAAGAACCCTATTAAAAAGAACCATCTATTTGCCTTCACGCAGGTAGCTCATAACAGGAAAACAAACAAACATGTTGCTACCATCATGACTACAATGTGCATTGCAATGGAAGAGTTCTGCAATCTTGCCCGATTTTAATACCACCGCCTTACCTATTTCTACCACTATAGTATCGGTGATTATAACTGTCGTATCCCTGTTTCAAAATTAATGTAATCGGTGAACTTATTTCTATGGAATTACATGCTTTCCACACATATGGTAGCGCTTTAACGTCTTTGGTGTTCATAAGTGATAGTAATCTCTTTCCACTAGGACAACCGTCTGCTTGTTTCCAATTGTATAACAAAAAAAAACGAATAGCTACGATCGAGCCGGTACTGAACAATTGTCTAGAAGCGAAAGGGAGGATTGTAAAAGAACAGCGAATTGTATGATTTCAATATTGATATTTTATGTACCTATCAAGAAATATCGAAAAAAAGCGTACCACCGAAGGTGAAAAGTTAAATAAATAAATGTACACATGCAGATTCCCTTGCTAGGTTGGCAAATTAAATCGAATTACAAGACTCAGTTTAACACGATTTACCGGTTATGTCGTTTAGTGAGATAGGCGGTGATCCCCTTTGTCTTTTCTAGCGTCGAGTAAGAACAATTGCTTATTTCTTACGATAACGCTAACCGGTCGTTTTATCAGGTCATCTGAAGTCCAGCTATTGAGATTTTTCTCGAAAAAACCTCAATGACATACCTATTTTAGTTTTGATTACTCAGAAGATCCGAATTGAATAGACAAACTAATTTAGAAGCAGTTAGTGATGATAATAATGTTTACCTGTTTTCCCGGGAGTGCACTTGCAGTAAAAGGCCCCGACGCGGTCGATGCACGTGGCGCCGTTAAAGCAGGCGGCGCCGGCGCAGTCGTCGATGTTGACAGAACACTCGGGGCCCGTCCAGCCGTTCACACAAATGCAGGAGAACCCGCCCAGTGAGTTAGTGCACGTCGCTCCGTTTTGGCACACCAGAGGCCTAGCAAAAAAATTAGACATCCATAAATATATTTAGGCCTCCACATTAGATACTACACTACCACAACTTACTAGTCACTGGAAAAATAAAACAGTTATCGCAATAACTGCGTTTGCCAACCTCAAAAACTCATCAAAAATGACCGAAATATCGATCATAACCGAGATTCCTACGCAGAGGGTCGACATTAAATTAACTGTTTAGTATAATAATTTTAGCATAATAATCTGTTTAGTATAATATGAAGTTAACATCTTATGGATTGATAACTGATAGATGTTTTCCGAAAAAACTGAAATACTTGCAAAATTTTGTTTGCTTATTTCTCAACCGATCACGAGAGCTTCCATTCAGAAAAACATCCAGTCAAAGTAATACAAAACACACTTTTAACACGAACGAAGCCACGGGCTAGTTTACAAGCTAATATAGTAATATATGTATAAGACTAAAGACGTCGAAAATGACTATTTTATACTACAGTTTATGGAAAACCATCCAAAAAATGGCAATCTAGCGAAGTTAAGGACAGTCAGTATGCAGTCAGTATACCGAATATGGTTAGCGGTTTTGGGTTTCCGGTAATGATAAATTAAATAAATAACACGCGGCAAAATTAAGCGACTGGCTCTTAACTCCTCAATATGTTTGAAACATTAAAATTTTGCACAAACTTAAGAGTCCAATACCCTGTAGTGCAAACCAGGTAGGGTTCTCTCATCTTCAAATAAGGTTTTCAATGCATTTGAGTGAAGGAGAGAGCGGAAATCTTACTTTTACAATCACTTTAAAACTAGTTGCTAGATATGCTACTACCACCATTCATTACAAAGTACCTAGTAGAGTTCTACAATATATCACTCTGCGGGTCTAGACAAGTGGCATAAACGCTAGGAGAATAAAAAGATAAATGTATGGACTTGACGTTAGCGTTCGATTATGCTTGTGTCAAATCCATACATACATCTTTCTATTCTCCTAGCGTTTACGCTTCTTGTCTAGACCCGCAGATTCTCCTAAAAGCGTAAATGCTTGTCAAAGCCGTGTTTTGTTCCAGAGGGTTAATGTAGCTTATGCAACCCTTCAGAAGAATGGGGCAACAATAACATATTAAGTGTACCTTTACACTAATTTCAGAAATAATTAATTTAGACTTAAAAAATATCTCCACGACCGTATCTCCGAAAAGGTCGACAAAGATACAATTGCACCCACGGTTAACCGAAGATACTTGGTCCCACAATATGATAGGTGGCAAGCATATCGCCAACTTGGTACTTATTCAATCCCGGGAAACGTTGTTTTTATCAGAAAACTGAAAAAACACATTTCGAATTGCCCGACCCGGGAATCGAACCCGGGACCTTATGTGGTCAACACCGAGACCAGATAGATCACTAGACCACATAGGCGAACTTACTAACAAGTTAAAAAACACATAACAGCAGGTAAAGGTATATTATTAAAACACAAAAAGCCGACAAAATGAAAATCAATAAAATCAATCAAATTCTTTATGTTCCAGAAAAACAGATAAAATCTTATGTATTTGGTCTAAGACTTTCGCCATTAAGGCGATAGGTAATGCCAAACTACGAAATAGACACCTCTTTGAAAGCCTACTACTGCTAACCGGTTGGTCCAATAATTAAAAAAAATATGCATTATACGTATAATATAATTAAGTTTAAATTTTAAGTTCGTTTTTTCAAATTTTATTGTTATTTTTGACGAAAAAAAATCGAATATCTTTCTTATTTTTACGCAAAAATTTGCTTATAACTTCCAAACTACTGTAACGATTTTGATGATTTTTTCTTTTTATTACAGACAATTTATTGCTTTATAAAATTTAAGTTCAAAATTTTACAAAATCATTATAGTGTGCTATTAAATCAATAAAAACCTTATTATTTAATTCGCGGACAGCGCTTGCGTCGTAAGTCAGTCTCCCGATAGCGTTCATACGGGGAGACTGTGTCGCATGTTAGCATGCTCCGCTCTCCATATTCGAGTCAAAGAGTAATAGTACAGATAGAACGTTTGGCACAATAGTAAGGTTGTGCCGTTTGGAAATTGAATATTTTTACGCTTGGATGTTTTTTTATAGTAGATAATGAGCTTGGTCCGAGAAGGCTGTTTTTTTACAGATGTTGTTCTTATGATATAGACAAGGAATAAGAAAGGGTTTTTTTAAATTCATCCCCTAAGATGGTAAAATAGGGGGTGAAAGTTTGTATGAAACTCTGTCATTTTTGAGTTGTAATGAATGATATGCCGTAATTAAATTATCCTTTAACTGAAAATAAAATTAAATACAAATTTAATATTTTTTTGAATTCTAGCCCATAAAGAGGTAAAAAGAGGCTTTAAAGTTTGTATCAAAAATGAATTGTTTATTTATTGCATTACTATAAAATCTAAATTATTTTAATTTAGTATTTATGATTTTTAATATAATTAAGAAGTACGAATTTTCGGATTTTTTAGTACTTATGCTCGTCAATCGAAATTGAAGAAACATGCATGTAATGTTCGAAGTTTCATCCATTAAAGGAGTAAAAGTGTGTTTACAATTTATATGAAAAATCAGACGTTTATGGGCAAAATAATTTGAAATTCGGAACTTATGTTCTTTAACACAATTTAAGAATCATATATTTGGGGATTTTTTAAATTTCATTCCTTAAAGGGTAAAAAAAGCATTGATGTTTGTATAAAAAATAGATTGTTTATTGTAGAATATTGTAGAAATTATTTAAAACGTAGTATTTATAATTTTTAATACAATTAAATGAATACGAGTTTAAGGTTTTCAAATGTCATCTCTTCAAAGGATGAAAAAAGTGGTAAAGTTGGTAGAAAAAATCGGTTGTCTGTAAAGTTGGTTTACAGACGATAGTTGAACGTGACAACGTATACAATGGAATGGTAGCATTTACGGAACGCCTCAGAGCGAGGTAACGCCGCATGAGTCATGTTTTTTCGTGCGTGCAGCCAGCTCTATCGAATTATAAGACGTTGTCACGTCAAAAATAAAATATGTTTAATCAAAATCTCTTCAAATTTATTAGTCACGTTCTTTAATTTAATTAAATAAACGTGCATGTAAGGATGCTGCGAGTTTTATCTCTTAAAGAGGTAAAAGAGGGTATTAAAGGGGCTGAAAGCTAGTACTTTATAAATGGTTTTGTTTGCGAGTAGACGCTGAATAATATTTTTAGACTATTCATGTACTTACCCACGTTTACGCTTGAATGTTTTATAAGCTATAGATAGATATGTATTTTGTCAATATTTTGTACAAATGTACAAAAATAAGAAAAAACATATAAACAACGAAGATAATTCAAGCAAGCGAATAAAAAGCAAAACTCTAAAGAAAAAAAAAATCTGGTACTATTTGAAGGTAGTAAGGACTTCGTAACTAAAAATAAATAAATAAAATATATTATACATACAAATGGTCTAAATAAACCAACTTATTTAGTACTTTCCTCTATAAACATTAAATTAAATTATATCTCTACTTTTCTCTTACGAGATTTTGAAACAAAAACTAAGAAGCTAGTTAAAGTTTTAAAATATTATTCAAGAGATTACATTTTACAAAATCAAATTTTGAAAGGTTTTGTTAAATATTAATTGTTGATTGTATGTATTAAAATAAAGTGCTATACGGGATGTATTGTATATTACAGTACCCGGCGATAAATATTGCACATCGACCTTTGGAAAGAGACAATCGGCTAATTTCGGCTTCGTAGAGCGTTATCTCTGTCGCACAAAATACAAACAGTCCGGTACCTATTAGGAGCTGTTAAAACAAGTATGATTTGCTTCTTTTGATATTTTTATTCTTTGTATAAAATACACTAATTTTTCTATAAGTGATGGCTTTAGGTTGGGGTAAAATAAAATAAAAAAACATTTTTACATTATATTTTCGTATTTAATTATTTTGGAACATTACAGCTTTAGTGTACATAATAAACACCATTATACGTATTGCTAAAATGAGACATTGCAATAAAAATAATAATAATTCTAATTCTCAATTACTTCCATTTCACTATCTGTGCTCTCAAAGAGGTCAATATCACTGTCACTATCAGCCGTATTTATTACTAATCTATCAGTGTAATTATCTAAACTGTGTTGAATGCTTCTATATTCATTCTCACATTTGATTGCATGATCGCAAACCTTTTTCCACTCTTCAGCGCCGATCATGTTTACTTTTTCAGTCAATAATGTTTTTACTGTAGTTAAGTTCATACCCACATTTCTAGAGGCTACATAGCCTTACTTACGATTTAATGAACTGCCAACAATAAAATCATTAAAAGCTAAGTTATCTGAAGCTATTAATTACAATGGGTCTGAAAAATCATTGAGAAAAATACTTCATGACATGGGATTTCAGTTCACTAAAATGGAAGATAATCGAAAAATTCTAATGGAAAAGCACGACGTTAGTCTCAAACGAATGGAATACCTTGATAAAATACGCAAATTTCGCGAAACAGGAAAAAATATCGTCTACATGGATGAGTCATATATACATGCATCCCACACTAAAGGGAAATCTTGGAGTGACGATAAGAAAAAAGGAGTAAAAAAGCCAATTTCAAAAGGTCAACGTTTGATAATAGTTCATGCGGGAAATGAAAAAGGCTTTGTACCCGGTGCTTTTTTAACGTATAAATCCACGGACACTACAGGTGACTATCACAATGAAATGAATAACGATAACTATGAGAAATGGCTGGTTAACCAATTAATCCCAAATATACCCAGTGATTCTGTTCTAGTTATCGACAACGCACCCTATCACAACAAGTATGTTGAGAGACCCCCCAACTCAAACACCATTAAACGGGAAATGATCAACTGGTTAAACAGACATGAAATTCCAGTTGATCCAAAATTAACAAAAACCCAGATTTACGCTATTATATGTTAGCACAAGGAGAGGTATACAGAGTTTTCTGTGGACAAAATACTTGCCGAACATGGGCACACTGTGTTGCGATTGCCACCATATCATCCGGATTTTAATCCAATTGAAAATATATGGTCTCAACTGAAAGGCTATGTAGCCTCTAGAAATGTGGGTATGAACTTAACTACAGTTAAAACATTATTGACTGAAAAAGTAAACATGATCGGCGCTGAAGAGTGGAAAAAGGTTTGCGATCATGCAATCAAATGTGAGAATGAATATAGAAGCATTCAACACAGTTTAGACAATTACACTGATAGATTAGTAATAAATACGGCTGATAGTGACAGTGATATTGACCTCTTTGAGAGCACAGATGGTGAAATGGAAGTAATTGAGAATTAGAATTATTATTATTTTTATTGCAATGTCTCATTTTAGCAATAGGTATAATGGTGTTTATTATGTACACTAAAGCTGTAATGTTCCAAAATAATTAAATACGTAAATATAATGTAAAAATGTTTTTTTATTTTATTTTACCCCAACCTAAAGCCATCACTTATAGAAAAATTAGTGTATTTTATACAAAGAATAAAAATATCAAAAGAAGCAAATCATACTTGTTTTAACAGCTCCTAATAGGTACCGGACTGTTTGTATTTTGTGCGACAGAGATAACGCTCTACGAAGCCGAAATTAGCCGATTGTCTCTTTCCAAAGGTCGATGTGCAATATTTATCGCCGGGTACTGTACAACATTTTCAAAGAAATAGGATACGTAACTGTTATTATTGTGTAAATTGTTATATGATTTTTTGTCGATTTTCGGTATATTTTTTTTCTTTAGATATTTATCGTTTTTGTAAAATGAATGTATATGTAATCGATAAATGAGCGATTACTGTTTATTGGTTTTGAGTTTTATAACATTCAGTCGATTCACGATGATAAAAGTTCATATAGGTGAACAAAAATGTTAAAATGTAGGTATCTGCATCAACTGCAAATACTCTTTGACTTTGGAGCACGCTAGCGCGAGAACTAATATTTGCGCCGCTCCTGTTAGAAACTCAAGGTCGTTCGCAGCTGTAATCGCCTTAAGTTAGCATGCAACAGAATACTGATGACGGCTGTCAAATAAAGATGTTTTTATTATACATAGTATCATGTTTTATCTGTCAATCAATGGCGCCCCGATTGAAATCTTACAAGATTTAGAGGCAATAAAAACATTAACTTCTGTTGTTTTCTTATCTCAATCCAATCTTTATCAGTTTTTTAAAAAGACTTATTATGGGTAATTATTTCTATGAAACTACATTAATTATATTGGCTAATAGTGATAGCGACATAGCTTGCGGACGAGTACTAAATTCAACCAGTGTTAAAATTTAATAAACAAATTTGATTAAGATTTTAAACTAGAACCTAATTAGAGCTCATTCGGTCCTTTTCATTCAAATCCAATCTAAAGGTAATTTTGAATCGAAGAAAATAAAAACTAGATGTCCATACTAATATCATAAATAATAAATAAATATTAACGGGACAATTTAGACTCATTGATCTGACCCCAAATTAAGCAAATTATTTGCTTGTGTTATGGGTGTTAGTCAACGATACTAATACATAGAAATACATATAATAAATACTGTTACATACATAATAAACAACCAAACCCAGAAATACAAACATCTATGCTCATCACACAAATGCTTTTCCCTGTCGGGGATCGAACCCGAGCCCTGTCGATTGCGTAGTCAGGGTCGCTAACCACTCGACCAACGGGGCGGTCAACTATACTAATATCATAAATGCGAACGTTTGTGTTTGTCTGTCTTTTCTATAGGTATTTTTTTATATAATAAGAGTAAAGATGCAGTTGGCTCTCCACCACATGAAAAGGGACAACCATCGCCTGTACACACAACAGAGTGCTAAGTGTGAGTTTTTCTTTTCGCATTCGATCGTGAGCGCGTTTCGAGTTTACTAGGAATTTGTATGTGATTTGTACAGCGCCATCTAGTAGTAAACTGGTTTCTCACGCGTACCACTAGGTGGCGCTGTACAAATCACATCGATCGAATGCGAAAAGAAAAACTCACACTTAGCACTCAGAGTGCTAAGTGTGAGTTTTTCTTTTCGCACATTTAGAAATAGAAGAAAAACTCACACTTAGCACTCTGATGTTTATAGTGAGTGGCTATCCATGTGTTGATAAGTTGGTCACGTGCATAATTTTTACGGCTACCTTATTAATGTAGACTACTTTTATTTAAATCAACCTTTAAAGGGCTTTGTGGGCCCTAGTGGATGAAGCTTTGTATGAAAAAACTATATCGACTACATGTTAATGTATTCGCAGAGCTTCGTCCGCGAGTCAGCTAGTAAATAAATAGTATCGTATGTCGTATCAATAAACTACTAACAGCGCTAAAGGCTCAAAATACCTACCAATGGCAGCTGTCAAATAAAATTGTTATTAATAACGTAAAAACCACAGACTACATGAATACTAATAGACACGCTATTGAGAAGGAAACGTATCGCCGCGCAAATGAGCAAACGCTTCTATTACTGTCAAAAATGTCATACATTTGTAAATATATCGTGAAAAAATAGAAATAAATCATGTTGTACGGTTTTATCGTACCAAATGAGATGATAAGGTTTAAAAATTACCCTTGAAGTAATTTAATTTCATCGGTAAGGTGTATGTATATGTATTTCTGTGTGTGAAAGCAAGCTACGCTGGAAAACTACGCTGGAAAAAAGGCATTGTCTTAAAATGTGTTTAAACCACGGTAAAAACCATGGTATAAACCTAATTTATATCTGTCAATCAGTGGCACCGAGATTGAAATCAATAAATATACTCATCAATAAATTAGACAAACTTTTCTCTGTTTAAATTTTAAAAATCAGTTTCTAGGCTTCTTCCATGTCTCTTTCAAACCCGTAAAACTTTAACTTCACGAAATATTTCTGTTTTGCAGTCGGTTAAAAGTTAAAAGTCTCGAGAATAGGTTGCGATAATGTCTAGTAATACGTCGTGTGACGATTCCTTTCACAAAACAGAATTAGCTTGCCCGACACAAAGAAACACAGCTCAAACAATAATCGTTCAGTCTGCTCTTAATAATAACTCCTTTCTAACGTCTGGTAATTCTGTAAGCTAGCATATGTGTTATTTTATTTAATTATAAAAGAAGGTAAAAAATTACATTACATACTACCTGTTAACCGTCGTTCGCATGTCCTAGAAACATGACTTCCTTAAAAAATTAGATTAACGATAGATCTATACCAAAGATTATATATATATATATATATATATATATATATATATATATATATATATATATATATATATATATATATATATATAGCATGGCTACTAGTTGGTTCTGCATTATCTCGCCCGGGTCTGGTACGAACGCCTTACCTGTTTCTGCCGCAATAGCGTCACTGACGTGCTAGTCACTGACGTGTTCTGGTTTGGAGGGTTAAGTAAACATGCATGTGACATTAGACCTCGCCACAAGACAGCAACGCACCATTAACATCTTTGGTATCTATAATATATATATATATATATATATATATATATATATATATATATATATATATATATATATATATATATATATATATATATATATATAGACTACATATTATCACGCTATCACCTACGGGGGAGATGCTGTGCGGAGTAAACGAAGTCCGCGCGGACGAAGTCGCTGGCAACAGCTAGTGATCAATATAATAACAACGCAAACGAGGCAGCATATAATTCTTTTGATAACACATAAGAATACAACCTAAGTGCATATAATTCTATTGATAACACATAAGAATACAACCTAAATAAGTATAAAAAGGGCTGACATGCCATAAACTAAACTACTGGGTGGCAACGAACTCCACACGGAAGCTCGCCACCATCTTGTCATTAGGTGCAAATCGCCCTTCCGGGTGTCCTATCCTTTATTTGTTGTTACCTAGTAGCTGTAAAACGGTACCCCTATGTTACTGACTTTATAAGAAATGATCGTCTTGTTGGTTGAGTAGTTAATATAGGTAGAAATAGATCGAGATTTCTTGTTGGACCGGACAAGTTGTTTTTACAAACGTACAATATTTTTAAGAACCTACCTAAAGCGTGGAGTACACGCTATGAGATATGAGGTACACGGGAAAAAAATTAACATCCGCACTTTAGATGTAGAGCTCCTCTACATCTAAAGTGCGGATGTTAATTTTTTTAGCCTAAAAAAATTCTAAAATTTATTGTATTAATTCGTTGCCGTGATTATTAATATGTATATTCATACGAAATTACAGCTTTCTAGTACTAAGGATCTCTGAGCTATATTGCGGATGGACGGACGCACGGACAGAGCGAAACTATAAAGGTTCCTAGGTTACTTCGGAACGGCAATAAAACAGGTAAGGCTAGGTTTTGAACTATGACAGATACCGGGTATACGGCGTATAAGGAACATTGCACCAAGAAAACATGTCGTTTTCACTTTCTGTTCATCATAACAATCTTTTTTTCATGCCATTTTCACGTTCTGTTCATGACAGCAATCTCTTTTTCATGCCATTTTCCCGTTCTGTTCATGACAGCAATCTCTTTTTCATGCCGTTTTCCCGTTCTGTTCATGACAGCAATCTCTTTTTCATGCCGTTTTCACGTTCTGTTCATGATAACAATCTCTTTTTCAAGCCGTTTCACGTTCTGTTCTTAATAGCAATCTCTTTTTTATGGGAAATAAAAAAAATGCGCTTTACATTTTTTTATTTTCACCTCACGCAGTTTAAAGCTTACATTCAGACGAAGAAAACTAGTTACTTTGTTAGTTATAAAATATCTTAAAGCGTACATTGCTTAGACTCGTCACGTCCATATCCGCAGAAATCTCTCGAACCAATCGTTTATTTTAATGTTGTTTGTAGCGCATAATATATTGATTATTTTAAATATTTCTTTAATTGTGTTACTTTTCTAGAATTAGCACTAGAGGGTATTTTAGAAAAACCAAATTACATAAAAATAAGATAAAAAAGCGCCAAAATAAAAATTTCGTACATAAATTTCCAACGGTTAGCAGTCCAAACCGGTGGTTTTAACTTTCGGTAGAATATCCCTTACACGCATGTCTATTCCTAAGCATTAATATCCTTGACTAACATTCATATCTTATATTCATATAAATACTTGCATGTTTTTGTTAATATAGTTTTAATAAAAGTATACATTAAATAACAAAGAAACGTAAATTCGCATGCCAATTAATCATGAAGTGGGAAGGAATGTGATTTTTAGCTAATTAAGATGTTTTGTAACCCCTATTTCACAAAAATAAAGAATTATTATTATTATTATTATCACCAGTTTTTTTAAACGCAGCAAAACGCATCAACCGACTTTCCATTCCCTGTATCTCCGGAACCCTGTGTCAGATCATCACCAAATTAAAATGGGACCACACGGAAAATATACCCTCCGAAACAAAAAATAGTTTTCAAAATAACTAACTTCTGATGTAACAAACATAAAAAACAGAGTCGAATTGATAACCTTCTTCTTTTGAGAAGTCAATTCAAAAATTACTGTATCCTTCCTATATATTCGTGTTATTTATTCCGTGATATCTGTTTTTTTTTTATTAAAAAGGGTAATGACTTAAAGATTTTTATGCGTGTGGTATGTTGTATCTGTAATGACTAATCTCCTAGCCCTAAAAGCTCGATGTATAATCAAACACGAGGTTACTAACAAATCGAGCACAGGTGCTGTCGAAGCATTGAGTAAGAGATAAATAACGAAGAAAAAAGTATTCATACCGATAAATTTTTAGGGGAATTGTAAAAACATTGTGAAAAAAAACATGTAATAAAAACAATATCAATTTAGAATTATTGAATAGACAGGTGCTAGTTATAGGCCAAAAAAGCTGCATATTTTAAGTGAGTATTTGAAAAAAGGGAATGTCGTTGGTAGAAAAGAAGATTAAGATAAATAGAATAAAATATTTGGTAGAAAACTTAAACATAGGAATGTATGCGTATGTAAACATGCGAACCTTTGTGTCAGGAAAGCCACCTTTGCTAAACAAACAGGTGGCTATCCTCATGCAAAGAAATAATCATCAACAAGAGCTCGCCTAAGATCACAATAATGCTTTGCTATTTATGTAGCAGGGATAAAATATTATATTTTTAAAAGTAGTGCCGTTGCCTTTGTTTAACCCTGCATCTTTAACTATATCTTTGCCAAATTTCATCAAAATCAGCGGTTTAGTCATGAAAGCGCAACAGATGGACAGACAGACGTTCGCATTTATAATATTAATCATCCGCTTTAATATATTTTTCTAATACAAAAGGTAATTTACAGACTAGAATCTATTTCTGTGACAAATTTCATCAAGGTTCATTCAGCTATTCAGACGTAACTATATAACATCCATCCATTCACACTTTAGCATTTATAATATTAGTCAAATAGCATCGACTACGCTTAATAAAACCCTTTACTTTTTAAAATTTTTGCAACGTCGGGTTACTATAAGAGAAACTCAATAATTTAAGAAGTGTGGCACTGAGCCTCTCGGGAATTGTACGCCTGTTTAGCGTAATTTATTACCGAGAGGCGACTACCGGTTGCATGTTTGTATAACGACGCCGGTCCCGCAATGCCTCCATCTTGGAGTTCACTCCCAAATATCTGGTTTCACAAATAAATGTCTGAGAAAATTAACGTGAATTTACCTTAAATTATTTTTAAGTAAATTCACCTTAATTTTCTCAAGCACTCGACATAATTACCGATCTATGAATATGCCTTCATATGCGCTATACTTCTAAAATTATTATCAACAATCAATATGCAGATCCCATCGAAATGTTTCATTTTATTTCATAGCATATCAAACAAGCAGATGGTTTTCCTCATGGACTGATAAACATCCCTAACCAAGAGATAGACAATAAAGATGTTAAAAGTGCATTCTATCGTGTGGGGCAGAGTTTAAATGCCACATGTATAAGATTACCGGTTATCTTACTCTCCAAACTGGAACGCGATAGCGAAAAACACCGACGCTATTGGGGCAAGAATAGGTAAGGCGCTGGTAGTTAACCCGGTCGAAACGTTGCGTAACTCAGTCATTTAGTTAGAGATTGGGATGTTAGAGACACATATTAGCTGCCTTTCACCTTTTACAAGATGCCTAGCAGATAGGCAGTTGATCTATTCTTCAAAAGGAGGCCTAGATCAACACAGGGGAAAGAAAAAGTTCTATAGACAGGGAAATATGATTGTTTGGACATCTTTTGACAAATTCGACACATATCCAGTCCAAATGCAAGTTTTAAACTAATAAAAAAAATCAGGGACTTGAGCATATAATTTCATTCTCATGTAGTGACGTGCCACTGAATAATTAAAACAACTAAATACCATATTTAAATAAACAATAAACTCCCAATATTTTTAAGTATGTTAATAGCTAGGAGCTACTGCCATTATGCTCAACTTAAGATTAAATTAACCAAGAGATAATAATCTCAGGGAGACATGGACACGTAAAGATAAAAGACAATTAATAAAATTATTTTACAATAACACGGCCGTTCATGTGATAAACATTATGTTTTTATATATCATATTTATTTTGGAATGTTAACTATGCATACCGTAATGTATTAGAAAATTAATGGTCTAGCACAAGGAGTAATAAAAATTAACGAAAAATGTTTTTAACGATTAAGAATCTTAAAACACGGAATTTTACTGCGGTGAGTTAATATTTAAATAAGAATCCGTTACTAAAAACGAATAATCCTTAAAAGTAAAATCGCGAAAATTTAAAAAGATTTAAATATTGGAATGGTAATTGATGTAAATATTTACCTAAAAAATCGACGGGTAGAAAAAAATAACTGATAGCAATATGAACTTGATAGCAACTGGTGAGAAAATACAGGTCTAAACCAGACATCTGCATTTATACATATATTATGCAGAATGGGGCACATTCTGTGTCATCTTATACATAATATATGAATTACATATATGTATCCCATAGACCACATGAATACTAATAGACACACCATTAAGACGGAAACGTGTCGCCGCGCATATGAGCAAACGTTCCTAGCACTATCAAAAATGTCATATTATTGTACCAAATGAGATAACAAGGCTTAAAAATTACCCGTGAAGTGATTTTATTTCATCGGTAAGTAGTATAACTCTGTATTTCTGTGTGTAATTGCAAGCTACTGACAAACTAAGAAATTGTGTTGAAAAGCTATCCATTTAATCTGTGATGTATGCCATAATTTAAATGCATATTTTCTTATTTATGCTTCATTCTTCATTTTGGATTTTGGAACAAATAGAATTTATAATCCGAATTAGATTTTCCATTAAAATGTTTTAAAATAAAGTCTTTCAATTTTTTAAATTGTGTTTCTCAATAAGCTTAGTCAACGCTTTGCCGTATCTAAATAGTATTTCTTACCTCCGTGGTTCAGCGTAACTTAACGACAAAATACATTTAATTTAAATAATCTTAGTTATGCTCATTGATATTATAATGACAAAAGATAACTTTGATTAACATAATTCCGTTACGATTAATCAAAATTATGACATCGAAAGTTATGTTTAAAATTATTTCCATTACTTTATTTTAATTACAAGTATGATTTGAGTTGACTGATTTATTCTGAGAGTAATGCGTCGATAATTTTATGTATTTAAAAAATAGTGTCTACGAAAATAACTTCAGTGCTTGTCACTATCGTGTTCCTGTTTGGAGAATATGGTAGCCGGCAAACCTGTGCATGTGACAGTCCCACCTCGCCACACAAATATTAAAACAACATTAACATCTTTGGCGATGGTTGTCGCTTTCTATGAAGAGAACTATCTTCTATTTCAATCATGTAATCTGAAAAAATCGAAGCACAAAGTTCGAACTAATTGTGTCTCCTGTGATATCGAATCTCGACTTCATTTGTGCTTTCGACCGTTTGATACAGTCTCAAGCAAAACTTTATTTCAGTAGTCGCCTCTATTATAGTCTTGTGTTCAAAATGTGTGTTTTCAGTTCTCTGATAAATACATCGTTACTCGGGATTGAATTAGTTTCCGATTGGCGATAGGCTTGCCACCTATCACATTGTGGGACTAAGTTTTGGCCCGGGCTCCTTTGAAGAATAGGCCAATTGCCGTTCTGCCAGGCAGGTCGTAAAAGGTAACCGATTGAATATACGAGTTACTACCGTCGTGGCTACTAGGTGGTAGAGTTCTGTATTGTCTCGCTCGAATCTGGTACCACCGCCTTATCTACTCCTGCCGCAATAGGGTCAGTGCTTGTCACTGTCGTGTTCCGGTTTGGAGGGTAAGTTAAACTTAAGCATGTGGCATTAGACCTCGCCACAAGATAGCAACGCACCATTAACACCTTTGGTGTCTATAGGCGATGGTTGACTCTTTCCATCAGGAGAACCATCTGCTTGTTTGCTATCTTATGAAATAAAAAAAGTATCTTCGCCTAATCGTGGATGCACTGGTTGTACCTCTGCCTATGTGTTTTTGGATACTGGTGTGACGATACTTGTTTTTCATTATATTACTTGCATCACTTCCTGCCACTCCATCATACACATGAGATATTGAAGGGTAAATAAAAAAAATAAACCCCACGTAACCCGATAGTGTGCACGCATTAGACTGTTACGTTTTACGTGCCAACGGGCTGCATGGGATAATATTATCCTTTTAAAAACCTCACAATTAAAAACCAACCTTACCCCCTGAGTTTACAGATAAAATTTAAAATCAATAATCAACCTTTTAGAAGGTAATACTGTAAAATAAGACAGAAAGAACGTTGCTAAGCGGTTAAGTGCATTGGACAAATTTAAATCTTCAACTCTTTAAGATTGCTACGCATTTTTCAACTTTAGAATGTCATGATAGGGTTGAGTTTTAAGGACGAACGATAAAATATTATTTGGAATAGTGATGTTTGTGGCGGGCGGTCCGACGGACGTAATTTTTTTATACTAATAAGTCACGGAAGAATATTAGTATGGGTGACGCGTATAAGATGAAATTAAGGGATTTCCTACGTGTTGGTTTGTAAGTTACCATCAGAGGTTGTAATTTAATTCATGTTCTATAATCTAGTCAAGATATAAAACGAGAAATATAAATTGTCCGAAAGATTAGGCCCTCTATCATGTAAATGTTCCACTATACTTTCTAGGAGCGTGTAATGAGTTAGCGGTATAGGTTAATTATTAACATTGAAATTAATTAGCTACATCCGACTTAAGTGACCGTAAAATTTAATATTAAAAAATAATTTATGATATAGAGATTGTACACGTTATTGGACTCACTATAAGTGTATGTGTTCATTCCACAGACCTAGTAAAGAAATATTCCATTGATTTTTTTTTTATATCATAGGATAGCAAACAAGCTCCTGATGAAATAAAATAACCATCGCCTATAGACACCAGGGATGCTAATGGTGCGTTGCCGTCCGTGTGGCAGAGATGGAATACCAAATTTATAAGTTTACCTGCTAGATTACTTTCTAAACCGGAACACGACAGCGACAAACAACGACGACATTGTAATGAGAATAGTATAGGGGTGGTACCACGGATTAAACTGGATACGCCTTTGGCGGCAATTTCTTAGGTAATCAGTGTCGCTTGCATTTACACAGAGAAATACAAAGTTATAATACTTACCAATGAAATAAAATCAGTCCAGAGGTATGCCTAAGCTTTTCATTCGACACAATAAAATAGCTCAATATAGCATATTTCTTATTTTTTACGCTATATCTAAAAGCATTTGACGTTTATATACATATGCCCATATGAGCGGCTACGCAATTTGCACCCAACACCGTGTCTATTAGTATTTGTGTGGTCTGTGAGTGTTACCAAAATCCAAGTGTAGGCGAAAATAATTAAGGGGTACCAAAATACCAAACTATGTGGTAGAATTCACCTAGTTATAATCGTCACAATGTCAGTGATTTTCACTTTTTTATGTCACTGACAAACTTATAAGCCTCTTTCGGATCATACAGGGGTTTTTCACAGGCTTTATAAAAGCCCCCTTCTACATACTAACGTCCCGCCCCGGCTTTGCAGGAGTAGTAGAGCATATATATACGCCTACATTATTAATGTTGTTTATTGTGTCGAATAATGTCGTCGTCGTGCATTAGATTTAAATGTAGCATCCGTCTGCGTGAGACAGCTTATATTTATTTTCTGCGTCAGTTTTCATTTTGAGATAACTCACTAGATCACTCAAATTGTATGATGTAAAGGGGGGTATCATAATGTGCATTTAATTTGAAAAGAAATTAGTACTGTAACCTTTTTCTACACAAGAAAGGAACAATTTCTCTATAAATTATTTTGTTATCTATACATCTATACCTACAAATAAATAAAATTGGAGTGTCTGTTTGTAATATTAAAATAACCGCTGTTTACTAAATGCAAATGAATGTATACAGGGTACATACACCACAACAGCATTTTTTAAAATTTTTGTCTGTCTGTCTGTTTGTTCTGGCTAATCTCTGGAACCGCTGGACCGATTTTGACGGAACTTTCACTGGCAGATAGCTGATGTAATCTGTTACATAGTAAGTTACATAGTAAGAGTAACTTAGGCTACTTTTTTTCGAAATTTTTCCACGCGGACCAAGTTGCGGGCTCAGCTAGTCTTAAATATATTAGGTAACGTTACCGAAGAAAGTTCCCAATTAGCCAATCAGCCAGTAAATGGCATGTTTAACAACATACATCATATTATTACGACCAATTTACAATAATCTTAACGAATTATACATATAAATCTTCCTCATGAATCACTTTGCCTATTGATCGAAACCGCATAAAAATCTGCTTAGTAATTTTGACTGTATCGCGAGCAGGTAGATAAGACTTTGTTTTATATGTAGTGAAAAACATAAATTTTAATTTAATGTAATGTTTTAAAGCTATGTAATTACTATACCTACTGTTTAATTCACAACATTAATATTGCGAAGTATATTAAATAGGAATATAACTATGAGAGAGACGTTCTTCTATAGTATTTCTCAAAGCAAACTTTTCACACTAATGTCTAATGTCGTGTGAACGCGGCGGTGTAACGGATTTTTTCTTCATTATTACCTAACAATTAATAAAAACACTATGTGATTTTAAGTGTTTAAGTTACAAGGGACCGCGGTGAAATTTTATGGGACAATTTCTGTTACTTACCTCTATCCATGGGCGTACCGAGGGGGGCAGGGAGGGGCAGATGCCCCCTAGAATTTGTTTACCTCTCTACAAACTGTCTACCGTTCTAGATAAAATATAATAAGATAAAAATAAAGTCTTAAAATGAATCGCACTGTTGTGGATTTCTAGACATCGAGATGGTGAGGATGAAATTTTGAATTATGCCGCGATTTCGGATGGTCAAATTCGGCGGCAGGAATTAATCCAAACAGTTCCTCGGAACATTCCCCACGATAGAGCCGATAAAAAATACAGAGTGATGTCACATCTCTACGTAACGCCAAAGAATCAAGCCGACCTGAAATAGTCCCGTCATCTACGATTAGAGCCGCTCTACGTTAAATGCGTTCAATAGGAAGGAGCTGGTACTAAGGAGCCCCCGCCCATAAATGAGAGCAGTACTCCATATGAGGCCGAATTAGCACATTATAAAGCAATAAGCGATAGGCCGGTGTGAAATACTGATTGGCCTTGCTGAGAACTCCCAACTTTTTAGAGAGTAATTTAGCCTTGCGTTCCAGGTGACCGCGGAACTGAACGTCGCTCAATATGTCGACTCCAAGTATTCCAATACTGGCTGTGGCTTTCAGAAAAGTATTTTCAAAACGAGGAGTTATTGTTATAAAGTTTTTAAATTATAATTTTAGTAAGTATAAAATATTTGACCCTTTTTGACGTGCAATAGTATAATAATTAGTATTATTCATGAATTAAGTATTAACTAACAAGTACTTAATTAGGATACTTTCCATCGTCGGCACTTGGTGAAATAAGTCCTTAATTATTTTTAAAACCAGATATTTTTGCTGTACAGCCGTTTATAATTTTTATAATCATGAACACCACATTAACATAATATATTTTTACTAAAATTTTAATTCTTTATGTTAGCACATCAGGACCATTTATTATTTTCAAACGCTTAAAACTTACAACTTAAACCAGTAGATTGTCTTTGGAAATATTTAATGAATTATGTAATGATAGAATGTTGATAAAGGAGACACAATATATTGATGTAATCGACTCTATCATCATTTCGTTTTCACTGGCTAGAAACAATTTTATTACCTTCTCGCTTATTATTATACCACGACATTTTTAAGTTAATATTATAATTATTTGAGTATTTATGACGAGTTTTAAGCAAAAACGTATCTGTGATTATTGAACCCCCAAAAACCTGGACCAACTTACACTAAGTGGTAGAGTTTTGCATTGTCCCACCCGGGTCTGGTACCACCGCCTTACTTATCCCTGCCGCAATAGCGTCAGTGCTTGTCACTGTCATGTTCCAGTTTGGGCGGTACGGTAGCCGGTAAACTTACGAAAGTGACATTAAACCTCGCCGCAAGATAATAACGCACCATTACCATCTTTGGTGTCTACAGGCGATGGTTGATTATTTCTATCAGGGGACCCATCTGTTTGTTTGCTATCTTATGATATAAAAAGAATCACCTGTTCCTCTGGAACCCTGGATTAAATCTTCACTATATGACACAGTAAGACATATTTCCAAGAAAAAATCAAATCGGTTAAGTAATGACCGATTTCTGTGGTAACAAATATAAAACTTACAAAATTGCGAACCTCCTCTTTTTGGCAAGTCAGTCGACAAATTCTTTATTAAAAATAAATAATGATTATATTCAAAGGGTAATAAGTTTAAGGCTTAAACATATTCACTAAAATAAGTTATTGTTTGCATTATTGTAACATGCTATAAGACATCCTTTATCATAATTTCATATTTTCCGTCCAGTAATTTTTAAAACTTACAAAATTTTAATTAAAAACATAAGGATTTAAATTGTGTTTCAGATTTTTTAATATAAATAACGTATTTAAACGTTTTCTTTTCAAGTATGTTTCTCTGTATATATTTCTGGATTTCTGTGTATAATATATTTTTTATGTATTTTTGTTTACCAGTGGCACCCTGCAGACCGCTGCGTTATAAGTTTTGATGAATCTAACATAAACAACTTATTTTTCCGGGATAAAAAGAATCTTATGTGCTATTACAGGTCATCATTGACCTGTGTGTGACATCAAAAATTTCATCCAAATCGGTCAAGCCGTTTTTTCGTCATTGAGTAACAAACATCCAAACATCTGATTTACCGTATGCGAATGTGACGACAGGAAATCAAGGCGCTAGAATCATGAATCATTAATTATATTTTTCATCACCGACACTTCGTGAAATTCCATAACTCTTAGGCACATAAGTTATAATTCACTTATGCTTTGTGAAATGAAAAAAAAGTACAAAGGCGTTCTAATTTATGTTTAAGAGGAATCAGTCATGGTATTTCAGGCTTGTGTCAAGAGTTTCTATCAAAATGTATTTGGAGAAGTTTTATAGACTGTGAACCTGTGGTGCGGATATATCCATTATTGACGTTAAATAGGTTAATATGCCCATTGTATGAAACAATAAAAGCCCTCTGCTTAGTCCGCATTATTGTAATGGGTAACTTCGAAACCCTACATTGCGCGTGGCCCGACATGCACTTTGCCAATTTATTATATCATAGGATAGTAAATTGCTTTCCTGATGGAAAGAGTCAACCATCGCCTTTAATTTCGCGTATTTATATTTTACAGGCGATGGTTGACTCTTTCCATCAGAAGGCCTATCTACTTGTTTGCTATCTTATGATATAAAAAAAACCGACGTGTCTATTTCAGTAACAAATAAAATGGAAACCAGTCTTAATACCAGCAGGTAATACACTCATTTTTCTTCGGCGAACCGCATAAAGATGCGGAGTGAAGATATGTATTTAATGTAAATGTAATTTTTCAAATTAGTCTATTTAATTTATTTTAACGCTAATTTTTACACCTATCAAACCAACGTTACATCTTTAAAATAAATATTTTGTACGGATTTAAAACAAAAGACTTCAATAATTACTTTTTACTTATCACTAAATTACTCGAAAACAATGAGCGATTCAAAATTATACATGAAGTAATCAAGACTTTTTATAATGACAATTATGTGTCATAAAGTTTACTTGAGATAACTCAGTGCAAAAAAGCTATGAGATTGCTTTGATTAAAAATGTATGGGACGTGGTGTAATTTTGGTTATTATGCACGTACGCCGTATCAGCACAGATTACTTAGAGACTAACAGAAGTCAATGTCCCATACAAGTAATATTCGAACATAGCACACATAGACACCTCTCACGGACGCGATATCTCCGACTAGTGCGGAACAAACTGTACCGAACCATTAAATAATATCACGTCCGTGAGAGGTGTCTATGTGTGCGTTGCTCGAATATCACATGTATGTAGATTGACTACTGTTAGTCTCCAGTATACTGTGGTATCAGTCTCTTATTATATTCAAAAATATAGAAAACCGGTCAAGTGCCAGTCGGACTCGCGCACGAAGTTTCCGTACCATCACCTATATAAAACGGTAAAAAATTACGTTTGTTGTATGAGAACCACCCTTAAATAATTATTTTATTCTATTTTTAGTACTTGTTGTTATAGCGGCAACAGAAATACATCATCTGTGAAAATTTTAACTATCTATGGTTCATAAGGTACAGCCTAATGACATACGGACAGACAGCAGAGACTCAGTTATAGGGTCTCATTGTACCCTTTGAATACGGATCCTTAAAAATATAACAGAGGCAATAAAAAACTAGATTTCGCCCATTTTCTGTACTAATATTATAAGGAGGAAAGATTTGATTGTTTGTGTTGTAATGGATAAACTCCAAAACGATTTAACCGATTTCAAAAACTCTTTCACCTACGGAAAGTTGCATTATTCCAAAGTAACATTTTTATGGAAGAAGAGTCAAACGAGAAGGTCCTTCGCCGCCCATGAACATTCGCAATACCAAGGGTCTTGCAGTTGCGTTGCCAGCCTTTTAATAAAAATGAGTAAGTAGCCTCTTTTCTTGAAGGTCCCCAAGTCGTACCCATTTGGAAACACCTCTGCCGGTAATTGATTCCACAACAGAATAGTGCGAGGCAAACATATGTATAGGCTACTTTGTTAGTTGACTAAGCAAAAGGGAGTTATGTTCTGGGGTCAAGTGAACGAAGTCGCGGGCAACAATTAGTAAATAGTAAACATTTTCTTTCTATCAGAAGTACCGTCTGCTGTGTTCTATTCTATGATATAAAAATCCTTCCATGTCCACAGAATACACAAATATGAGCCACTATGTTGGGCAGGGGACGTGTAGTGCTCATATTAGCAAATGCTTGTAAGCACAACACAACAACCGCTCATATGAGCAAATGGTTGAAAACACAACAAAACAACCACTCATGAGCAAATGCTTGTAAGCACATCACAACCAACGCTGATATGAGCAAATGATTATAAGCACAACACCACAACCGCTCATATGAGCAAATACTTGAAAGCACATCACAACCACTGCTGATATGAGCAAAGTAAGTACAACAAAACAGCCGCTCATATGAGCAAATGCTTGTAAGCACAACACAACAACCGCTCATATGAACAAATGCTTGTAAGCACAACACAACAACCGCTCATATCAGCAAATGCTTGTAAGCACAACACAAAAACCGCTCATATAAACAAATGCTTATAAGCATAACAAGTACCGACATAAGGAGCGATTTGTAAAGGTTTAGCTCTACCATAATTTAAAAAATACCGGTTTCCTTATGGAGCCAAATTATAAGGAATTTGAGTCAATTAAGTCCGAGCGACACTTTTTACAATAACCGGTACATACCTCTAATAACCGGTATTTTTAAACCGGTTACCGGTGTACCATATTTTTAAACCGGTTTCAAGTCCTTCTTGTAAGTGTTAAATGCTTCTGGATATGTTATATCGCGAAAAAATAAAAATACTCCATGATGTGCTTTTTTTTCGTACCGAATAAGAAGCCATAATGTAAAAGACACCTTCGATGTGATTTTATTTCATCGGTAAGTATAACAACTCTGTATTTTTGGGTGTAAATGTAAGCTACACTGGAAACCTAAAAATTGCTTTGATTGGCGTATTCAGTTTAATCCGCGTCCCATCCATATAAGTGTTGTAAAATAGGGCTGTAAACTTATATATAAAAACTGTTCTCTCTGCTTATAATATTTACTATCGTAAACTGCACTTACCTTAAAGCACATTCATCGACGTCATTCTCGCACAGAGCTCCAGTGAAAGTCGGTGGACATTCACAGGTATAGGAGTCCAGGCCGTCGACGCAAGTAGCGCCGTTCTGGCACAGGTGCCCGGGACAGTCGTCAATGTCAATTTCGCAATTCTGGCCTTTGTATCCTGGGAACAAACATATCGTATTAAGTTTTTATCAAACTTGTCTTGATACATTAATGTTTTAATGGGACATGAAAATTCTAACGTCTAGATATGTAATATCAATGTTACTACTTTTTTTATATCATAAGATAGCAAACAAGCAGATGGGTCACCTGATGGAAAGAGTCACCCATCGCCTATAGACACCAAAGATGTTAATGATGCGTTGCTATCTTGTCGCGAGTTCTAATGCCACATGCATAAGTTTACTGGCTGCTTTACCCTCCAAACCGGAACACGACAGTGACTAGCATTGACGCTATTGCCGCAGGAATAGGTAAGGCGGTGATGCCAGACCTGGTTGAGCCGATGCAGAACTCTACCACCTAGTAATCACGATGGTAGTGACGCGCATAACCGCTCGGTCGCATTTTACGACCTGCCTGGCAGAACGGCAGTTGCTCTATTCGTCAAAGGAGCCCGAGACCAACACGGGGTAAAACTTACTATTTTCATTTCATCTTAAGGTATGCCGCGAACTAAAAATTCTTATTTATGAATTTTTAAGCTTTTGAAGAACTTAGGTACTTTGTAACGTAGGGTAATAGTAGGAAATTCAAATAATATTAATGCATACTATAAATACCTTAAATCTGTCTGTCCGTCTGTCTATTAAGCTTACACAGTTAAACCCACCGTTGTATCGATTTTGATGAACTTTATACCTAAGATAATTAGAGCCCGGAATAAAACATTATCCCGGGTTTTTAACTATCTTAGTGCTAACAACAGGATATTTATTTACCAATCAAAAGAGACTACATATTTAAACGTTTCTCTTGCGGGCAAAGGTGCTTGGGTCAACTAGTTCTTTTATAAAGCTTAAACAGCAAAAAGCAACAACTCAATGGATCTTAGTGAAGTCTATAAAATTGTATTAAAACGGTATTTAATTTTAGACTTATTAGTTTTTTTTAATTTTATGAAAAATGTATTTGATGTATCATAAAAAGTAATTGCTATCAACTTAAAGCTACAAATATAAATACTATTTTTTGTGTTTTTTGATGTTAGCAAACACAGCTGAACTGATTTTGATGAATTTCAGTATACGAGTATCCTATGCAATGTGCAGACTTAACATACAGCCTAATTTGCCTTGACCTACTTGCGGGGAGCAGCAATTATTATTTAATTTATTTATTTTTAAATAAATAAATAAAATAATAAAGTTGTTCCTTTTTAGATATAGATGGCAGTGAAACGCCATAATATATGTTAATTTACACATTAACATTGACGTATCTCACGTCCCAAAGCAACACCATAAATTCACGATGCCTATAAATCATTCATGGATGTTTTATTATTGAAACCGATTTCCTAATTAAAAAGACTATGATAAAAAGATAATAAAAACCAAATATTATCATCCCAGTTCCCTTGCGGTCTAGATAAAGTGAATAGAATGTGAATACTTTATTTTTATTAATATTCATTTCTATTTAACTTGAGTAGGTTAGAACGTAAAAGAGCGAAACGTAAGTACCGCAAGAGAGCGTTGTCTTCCCTTTAATATTAAGTAGCTACTCGTATAAGTTAAGGCATATATTTGACTCCTGAATTAATTTTAAAGATATTATTACTGTAACATTTTTGCTGTTGCATCCATGTACAAATAAATAAATGAATTCTCAGGTTCAACCGTTCGACACAATTCTCCAGTTCAATCAGCTTGCGAAATGTGTGGCGATTCATATCGCCATGTTTCGCCAATTTTAGCAGTTATTGTTTGCCATTTGCTGTAATGGAGACCAACGACATCGTGTACGTCTCTAAGACATTGAAGTGGTAAATCATCACCATCACTCTGACACTCCGTTCTTCTACAGAGATTTGTCTAAATAAAAAAAAAAATCATCTAGCTCTAACTTGGTTTCAAAGCTTCTTGGCTATGATTTATATTCGACAAGCTTACCCCGTTGGTCTAGGCTCCTTTAAATTATAGTCAATTTTTATCTTACTATAAGGCAGTTTGTAATAGGCAAATAATTGGCGAAATGTATCATTAATATAAATTACCTAACAATTTTTTTTTCTGTTCTGATTATTAACTAGAGGACCAAAAGGCACTGTCTACTTTCGGTCATTAATTAAAACACGCATCAAGATTAAACTTTGATAAAAATTAATGACCAATTTCCTCTTGAAAAACTATAAACAATCAAAATAAAAAACTTTCACTGGCAATACAGAGCTCTTTTTCAATTAATCAATGACAAAAAATATCCCTTTTATACCAATTTCATCATAAAAAATGAAAAGTAAATAATCAATCACAAAGTATAAGAAACGTTAAAATGGTGTTCATTCATCGGCTAGCTGTTACAACGGTCCATACAAACACGATTAGCAGCTCGGCAATCTCATTAACTTCATTAGCCGGTTCCCACGTACGCCACATGTGCACTGTTTACGAGGAACCCAGCTTTATCTGTCGATGTTTGGAGCATGTGGTAAAAAAATGCTCAAATAAACTATCTGGAACTCGTAAAATCTAGATATTAATGTGGTATCACGTTGATGTTGTTGTTTTGTGGCAATTATGGGATCCGAATATTATTTTTTCTATATGAATTCGTATAATACGATATGAAAATATTACGTCATGAAGTAGGTTTAATATTACAGTACAGATAATACTGTGGCAGCACTTGTGTGTATCGGCTTGAAGCTTCGCGCAATGACGCGATACATGCAGATGTGACCGGCTATTATTGGCTATCATCGCAAACATTCGGACTGAGTGTGTCTAAGCGCGCTAATATTTTCGGGACGATCCACTCAGGTGTGACCGAAGGGTGAAAGAAATACACTAACATATTTCTTTACCTAGCAAAGACATCATTTAAAATCCTAAAGTTTCAGGATTAGGAAAAACTACGGCATATTAAGCAAAAATATTAAACAAGTTGTATATATACGTATTTTACACTATTTATCGTCGGCACTTGGTGAAACTCCATTTGTAGTTTTGCTAATACACTTGTACTGTTTCACAAATTACTTTAAATTTAATTAATATCACCAACCGGTTTCGCCTTTTACGGCATCTTCAGGGCTATGACACTTTTGTAAATCTTTCGGTTTCGCCTTTTACGGCATCTTCAGGGCTATGACACTTTTACAAAAGTGTCATAGCCCTGAAGATGCCGTAAAAGGCGAAACCGGTTGGTGATATTAATTAAATTTAAAGTAATTTGTGAAACAGTACAAGTGTATTAGCAAAACTACAATTGTATATATACCTTTATGATTAAAATAATTGAGTAGGTATCAAAAATAATTTGTATACTGAATAATTATAAAGTGATAACGTGACTTACAGCGGATATGACACTCCTCCTTTTTCGCGTCAAACAGTGGACAGAAACTTAAATGTTAGCATACAAGAATCTTTTTTTTGCCAGCCTCAGATAAAAGAAAATAATGATGGAGATTTCATTTATTGGCTTAAGCTTAGTCTTACAACGTTCCACGCACAGTGCACACACGACACAGAAAATAATCTATTACCTACCAAAAATTTACTTCCTGGCGAGGAAATAAACATTAACTAATTAAATTTAAGGCTTATGTTTGAGCGAATATTCGTCAACTTAGATGAGACTGCCGACGAATCGATATACAATTTATAACTCTTTGCAGCATGACTGATTTTTTTTGGTAAACGGTCATTTGCACGTCCCTGAAATATTCTTTGGGGCGCCGGCCAGAGTAGTCAAAACCGGGAAAGTCAATTTTAAAACGGAACGTATGGTTACGTTATGCAGGTATAATGTTACATATCTAAACAGCATCAAATAAGTTAAAGTAAATTGAAGTAACGTCATATATCTTACAAAATCCTCGATTTTAGGGCAAAACGCTAGAGCGCAAAATAATAATAACAAAGGCATTAAAAAAAAACAATAGTTTAGTGGTACTTGCGTCCGTATAGACGCATAAGGTCCTGGGATTAATCACTGGCAGATTAAACTTTCTCAGTTTTTCCAAAAATATGTATCTTGTCCGAGATTGAATATGCGTCCAATTTCTGAAGAGGTTGGCCACCTGTAACATTATGGGACTAATACCGTTGGGCATTAATTGCACCTCTGTTAATATCTACTGGGATATGGGCATTACGCTATTTATTTATTTGAGCATTGTTCGAAGTGAGCTATACTTATTGTGTACTTCCAAACACTGCAACTTCTATAAGTATCATAATCTAATGTAAATTTAATTCTGTTTTCTTATAGTCTATAGTGATTCGAGTGTTTACTGTGATAACGTTTACAGAGATACAGCAAGTTTGACAATGCCTATTACCATATCGTGAGATATCGTACACCCTGCTTTCCCATACATATGGATACATCATTAATAACGGAAGCTGTTTGTCTATTTTAAGAATAGTTAGGTGTAGGGCTGTCAAAAATCGTAGCATCATATGATTTTTTTGCGAAATATTGTTAGAACTAATTTAACATTCTTGTTAGAACGTAATTGTTTTTGTATTTCAATAAAAATATTTGTTCGTTTTTTGCCGTCGACAAACTCGTGATAAGTCTACCGGTTACCCTACCTTCCAACTGGAACACGACAATGACAAGCATTGACACTATTGCTGCAGGAATAGCTAGCGGTGGTACCAAATACCCGGGCGAGACGTTGCGGAACTCCATCACCTAGTCACAATGGTAGAGATACGTATAGCCAATCAGTCGCCTTTTAAACCCTGCTTGACAGAACTGTAATTAATCTATTCTTCAAAGGTGCCCGGACCTAAATAGGGAAAAGTTTTTTATATTCTTAAAATAAAAATAAAAACTAGGGCTGTTTTTTATTTTAAGAATATAGGATCCATTTAATGCGGACGAAGGACGAAAATCTGTACATCTGTACAAATAAATAACATTGAAGTGTCTGTTTGTAATATTAAAATAACCACTTTTTAATGAAAACATAAGAATGTATACATGGTACATATACCAAAATAACATTTTTCACAATTATTTTTATTTATATTTATTTTATTTTATTTTATATCATAAAATCGCAAACAAGCAGATGGTGTGATGGAAAAAGTCAACCATCGCCTATAGACATCGAAGGTGTTAATGGTGCGTTGCTATCTTGTGGCGAGGTCTAATGCCACATGCATTAGTTTACCGGCTACCTTACCCTCCAAACCGGAACATGACAGCGACAAGCACTGACGCTATTGCGGCAGGAATAGGTAAGGCGGTGGTACAGAGAGAGACAATGCAGAACTCTACCACCTAGTAGCCACGATGGTAGTCACACTCGCATAGCCAATCGGTCGCCTTTTACGACCTGCCTGGCAGAACGGCAGTTGGTCTATTCTTCAAAGGAGCTCGGAACCAACACGGGTTTTTTTTTTACAATTTTGTCTGACTGTTTGTTCCGACTAATCTCTGAAACGGCTAAACCGATTTTGATGGACTTTAACTGCTACTTTTATTTTAGAAAATTATCCACGCGGACGATGTCGCGGGCACAGCTAGTTATTAAATAAATTCGGATCGAACACAATGTAACCATCCTATTACTGCTTGTTGATGAAGTATATAAATGTTCAGATTTAAAGAGGCAGGTGGATATATTCAATCAGGAAATAACAAGAAATATTTTTAGATTGTAGGTACGTATTCAAATAAGAATAAATCTATAAAACATGTGAACGTAGAAATGCAAAGTAGGTAATGATATTTTTATAACCACAAAACATACTAAAGACTATAATATAAAAATCGACGTGTACGTACGATTATAATCACTAAATATTCTGAGACGGCAATTTTGATGAAAATTTCAGGTTATCTTCAGAATTCAGATTAGCCCGGCTGGGTGATATTGTTAAGATCGGATCAATAGATTTTTAAATCCTTTATTTGTATACATATATGTTATTCGAATGATCAGTAGAGTCAATAACAAAGCAAAGGCGAATTTAGCATATAGAGCCACGGATACAGAGCTCAGAGCATTGCCTGGCTTTAAGACAAGATAGTCGCTGGTTCAAATCAAGGTATGTTAAAAATTTTCTTTATTAAAAAAGTTCTTAAGTTTTCCCTAGCACGGGATTACTGTTAAAACACATATAACATACTAGCTGTTGCCCGCGACTTCGTCTGCGCGGACTTTGTTTACTCCGCTCCTACTGGTCATAGCAAGATATTATATTGCCTATAACCTTCCTCGATAAACAGGCTATCCAACAACAAACAAACAAACAAACAAACTCTACAATTTTATAATATTAGTATAGATAGACTTACACTAATTCTTAATTAATATTATAGTACACGGCTATAGATAAAATTAGTGCTATTCTTGTGAAGCTGAAGCAAGTCGATGTGTGTATATAAGCTCCCTGAGGAATTCAAAAATGCTAACACAACTTTGATAAAATTTTGAGGTAAACCCCTCCCTCCCCCGTGCCTCGGATGAGCATGTAAATCTGTCGCTCCCGGTTATCGCTAAAAATACTCAATAATCATTATCAGGTCGATACAATCCAGCGAGGGAGATCACCATTCTTCTCGCCAACTGACAAGCTATCGTGGTAAAATGGAAAATCTACGGATTGGTATACTCTGATTATTCTGCTTAGGAAGAGGCGTGATGATACTTTTTATTGATATTTATATCCACTTTGGAATCTTAGGCAATATGGTGGCAATGAACTGTTTTTTGTAAAATTCGCATTTTGCGTCCGCTCTAAAAGTCGTGAAATTGCTTATAATTTAATATTACAGCGGCTGAATAAACGCCATGTTGCGGATCATCAAATTCATTAGCCACATAATTTACCAAAAGGCTCACTATAATTGAGATTAAGACAAGGTATTTTGAACCTTAACGTTACGGAGTAGTGGTTACAATTGTGAGATATGATGTATCCGCATTATAACGAAATAGTTACGTCATATTTTGTAGAGCGGTGTAGAGTTCATTTCTTTCATTAACCGTTGCAATATATGTGTAAATGATTTCACAAAGACATTTGTTTTATGAAAGCTTTTTGCTGGTGGTCTTGTGCAAAACAAACATCTTACGGGTTGATGGATTCCGCGTATTTTAAATTGGATTGTAAATTATAATTTATCAAAATAATATGGTAATTTTTATCTTCACAGTTACAAGTAAAAGATTTCACAAATTTTACTTAAAAAAAATTTTGTGCACTTGAACAGTGTTTCGTTATTTCAGTATATCTTAAATTTAATGTGTAATTAATAATATTTAATTTTCAATCTTATTCTTATTATATATTCGTAAAACACTTTATTTGGATTGAAATTATATTGGAATTTCAATCCAAACTTAGTATTTTAAATACAGATGCTTTTATAGCTAACAAAAGTCATGATTGAAATTTACAATTAATAATAGAATATTTAACTTATTAAGCATTTAAAGACTGCCTCCAAAATATAATCCTACTAATATTATAAATGCGAAATTTTGTGAGTATGTATGTATGGATGTTTGTTACTCTTTCACGCAAATACTACTGAACCGATTACGATGAAATTTGCTATGTAGATAGCTGAAGATCCAGAATAACACATAGGCTACTATATATCCCGGAAATATTAGGTGATCCTGCGAGATTCACTCCAAACCTTTATAATGCAGCGGGCTGCACGCTACAGCTAGTAAACAATAATTATAAGTTTTTAATTTTTTTTTAATTTCTACATTTCGAAATTTATATATCGTGGCCAGATCGTAGAATTCATAACTTCTTGAAAATTGAAAAGGGTAACATATCCACTTTATGATTGGTTACCAAATTAATGAATAATAATAATCAGGGTTTGACTATATGAAGCTAAACGCACGGCTACTTTAATGATTATTTTTCCCCGCTTTAGTTCGAGCCACTTTGAAGAACAGACCACAGTTATAGGGCAATTGGCCCACCTCTCGTTCCCACCACTGTAACTTCTGTAAACCAGAATAAACCATACCAGATCATACCAGACCATAGATACTATACTATATGTGTCACTACATTCGTGAGGCGCGATGGCAGTGACACATATAGTCAATCGGTCGCCTTTTACGAGCTGCCCGGCAGAATGGCAGTTGGTCTATTCTTTAAATGAGCCCGAACCAACATGGGAGAAAATCATTAAAGTAGCCGTGTGTTCATATCGTCAAACGCTGATCATTATTATTAGTGACTACTAGGTGGCAGAGTTTCGCAACGACTCGTTTGCGTATTTGGTACCACCGACCGCCTTACCTATTCCTGCCGCAATAGCGTCAATGCTCGTCATTGTCGTGTTCCGATTTGGAAGGTAAGGTAGCCGGTAGACTTACGCATGTGGCATTGCCATCCCGACACATGGATAGCAACGCAACAATAACATCTTTGGTGTCTATAGGCGATGGTTTCTCTTTCCATCAGGAGGGCCATTTGCTTGTTTGCTAGCTTATGATATAAATCGTTAAAGACGCTGATATAGTTTTGTTTTTGTGATGCATCACGGCGTTGCAAAATTACTCTAATTAAAAGCTAATATATAATAACTAATAACGCATCATTTGAAGATAATAGTAAAGGAAAAAGTAGTTACGACCCAATTTTATGGAAGTCACTCACAGAAATAAGTTCCTTTTTTTATTTGGAATTTTTATTAAGCCTTTGATATCATGGAAACCCTACTTTAATGGTGTGGGCAAACGATTCGGTCGATTCGATCATCAATCGTTGACGAATAAAAAATATAATCAGTTTAAACTTAATGAAATGGCCAATTTCATTAAATAGTCAGCCACATTCTTTTAGGTATTTACAAAGTACTCTGAGCACACCATAAAGTGATCAATTCTAAGATCTGACCATGATATATAAATATAAAAAATGAAAACAATATCAATTAAATAATTAAGTATGTTAAATAAATTCATAACAGTTACGAAATCATTGAAATTAGTAACAAACATGTCAATCGAATATCAGGTCAATGATAATTAATTTCAATACTTACTGTTTAAAAGTTGCCCACGATTGCATTTTACCCCTAAGTGCTGCTTAGGATTACCCGAGACATTCCAATTACTACAAGTTGTTTCAATATATACTCACAAGTGTTATATTGGAGTAACGCGTAAGCTATAAGGCGTGTGAAAGTGGAACCATTTCGGAATTCTAATGAAACACTACTTAAATCACGACTATTTATTATGAAGCTCGAATATTTCTGCTAGGCGGGTTTGGTCTCTTGGTACTCATCCGGGTCTGATGTCACTGGCTTAGCTATTTCTGCCAAAATAGCGATAATAATCACAGCTCCATTGATCTATTACTTCATTAACTATTTTCTCAATATTTACATTCGTCCATATTTACAATACTAACTGCCGCGTGCAGCCCGCTGCATTATAAAAGTTTTTGGCGAATCCCGCGGGATCATCTAAATTTTCCGGGATAAAAATAGCCACCGGTAGCCACCGGCCAGCCATGTGGTATTCCAGGTCATCATCTATCTGTGTGCCAAATTTCATTCAAATCCGTTCGGTAGTTTTTGCGTGATTGAATAACAAACATCCATTCATCCATCCAACCTTTCGCATTTATAATCTACACTAATATTATAAAATTGTAAAGTTTGTTTGTTTGTTTGGTTGGTTGTACGCGGTACGCGGTAAAGTCTGCGCGAACGAAGTCGCGGGCAACAGCTAGTATTAATATATGTAGATATATATTTCTTTCAGTCTTTCAGCTGCTGTACGTTGTCGCCTGTCGTTTTTGCGTCAATACTTTTTTAAAACACAATCTCTCTCACACAAAATAAACCTATTATGTATTTTTTATTTTCCACCGATTTCCCAAAAGATGGAGGTTATCAATTCGGCTATGTTTTTTTTAAATTTGTTTAATGTTTGTTACCTCTAATCCTGGTCTGCTATTAACCGGTTATATAAGAATCGGTAATTTTTGAAAAATATATTTTTTTGTTTATGAGGGCAATACTTCCTATGTGGTCCTATTTTAATTTGGTAAAGGTCTGCAGGGTCATGCAGGGTCCGTCACCGAAGATATAGGAAATATGTAGTCTGTTGTTGCAGATTTACTGCGTTAAAAAATATATAAGAAAATGTAAATTAATTTTGACTGTAACTTCATAAGAAAATAGATATGTTAGTCATATTTACCCCGAGGGAGTAAATTGCGAGATATAGGAGCCAGTTGCAATTTTACCCCAGACCCGTTTCCCTGGCAACATTTCTTGCCCCTGCACTGATGTAAAGTGAGTCTATTTATAACTAGTTTATAGTCTGTAGAGGGCAGCTTTCGAACTGGCGAAGTCGTGGTCGCCGCCGGCTATCATCGGGTCGGCGCAGACTGTAGTCTGATAGAGTTGCCTAACAAAAAAAAATCGGAACACTCAACTGTTATAAATAAAAGGATTATATTAAAACGTAAAGTTTGAACTACGTATATATTTTAACAAAAACTGCGCAGATCGAAGAGTTTTAATTTAGGCATAATTTAAAAGTTTATAAAGAGAACAAAGACAGAAAGCTACTATTTTTATATAATATGCATTAGAAATAAATTTATTAAAAAACATAACACACAGTCATTCGTTTAACACACAAACATACATATTCGTATAATTTTGTTTATGGTTGAATTCTATTGTCTATGATCAAACTGATTCGTAGATTTTGTTTAATAGTTATTGGTTAGTATTACAGTTGAGTTTCTAGTTTGTATCTGAGAGAGATCGCTAGTAAATATAATAACAATATCGACTTATTTACGGGACACGTAGAGTAAAGCAAATGCCAGTAGACCCTTTAGTAGTTCTAGTTCACCACGATTCACCGGTTTGTTGTTTGGTAATTTATTTACCTGTAACAGCTATTACTTGTTTTTTGCGACAACCGAAACCGACAGCTATACATGCTTTTCCAAACCTTAGGGGTATCGTCACAACATCACCAGACTCCGAGCTGTTAATAAGATTGCTATTTTCGAGATACATACTAATAGAACACGGAGAAATTGAATAAATATTGTAATTGTATTACCACAGTTCCCCTAATTGGTCCGTGCTGTTAATTCAGTAAAGCCTTATAATACAAGACTGTAATAGGTTTCGCCTATCTAATAAAGCTTTTCCATCACCATACGGGTAGCAACACACAAGTAAAATCTTTAATGTCGATAAGGGATGGTTATCTTATTCCATCACGAAAATTACCTGCCAATTTTCTTTCGTATTATATAAGTATCGCTATAATCATACAATATCTATGCAAATAAATAAAATTGGTGTGTCTGTTTGTAATATTAAAATAACCGGTTTTAACTAAATGTATGTGGATGTATACATTGTACAATACCAAAATCACACCTTTTACGATTTTTGTCTGTCTGTCCGTCTATCTGTTTGTTTGTCTGTCTGTTTGTTCCGGCTAATCTCTGGAACGGCTGGACCGATTTTGACGGGACTTTCACTGGTAGATAGCTGATGTAATAAGGAGTAACTTAGGCTACTTTAAAAAAAAACACGCGGACCAAGTCGCGGGCACAGCTAGTAGTATAATATAATCGCTAAGCCCACTATGGGCTACCGATTAAGCCGTGAAAGCGTAACAAACGAACCGACTGTTACTTTTGCTATAAAATCACTAGTATTACCTACCTCATATCGGTAGTAAAGTATAAATTGATCGCTGTTAACTTAGTAAAGTTAACTTAGTAATGAGCGAAACGAGTTAGATTTAAAGCTCCTTTTATAAAGATGTGACCTAACAAGAGATTATACATGAATAATCTTAATTATGTAGTCCTAAGTGGAACCAACTATATTACCCAATTAATTAATTTGCACAAAAAATATTAATATATAAGTACTACCATCCATAAGAAATTAATGAGTAGTATCAAAATATCTAAATTTGACCATTTGTATTCACAATTTAATTAATTTGACTAATGTTTTGAATATTAAACATAAAATATTAAACATATACAATAGTTACAAAAGAAATGGCCTATGCGTGGTCATTGGCCATTTCTTCTATAACTATCGGAACACTCAACTGTTATAAATAAAAGAATTATATTAAAACGTAAAGTTTAAACTTCGTATATATTTTAACAAAAACTGCGCAGATCGAAGAGTTTTAACTTAGGCATAGTTTAAAAGTTTATAAAGAGAACAAAGACAGAAAGCTACTATTTTTATATAATATGCATTAGAAATAAATTTATTAAAAAACATAACACACAGTTATGCGTTTAACACACAGAATGAATAAATGGCCAATGACCATGTCTAGGCGTTCTAATGGCTACGGGATCAATTGGTCGGGCGATTTACATAACGTTTTGGATTATATACTAATACTATATAAATACTGTTTGATTTTATTGCGTTGCAAAATAGTTCGACAGTTAAATGTGTGGGAGACTATCTTTCTTTGCAAGTTTTACTTTATATATTTATTCAAACTAGCGATCGCCCAGTGGTCGAAATCCGACCATAAACTAAGCTATAAAGCAACTTTTAAGTTTAGCAATATAGATTAGCCGTAAAGAAAATAGTATACATGTGTATATATATATATTTTTTTTTTTTTAATGTCATAAGAGAGCAAACAAGCAGATGGGTCTCCTGATGGAAAGAGTCAACCATCGCCTATAGACACCAAAGATGTTAATGGTGCGTTGCTATCTTGTGGCGAGGTCTAATGCCACATGCATAAGTTTACCGGCTACCTTACCCTCCAAACCGGAACACGACAGTGACAAGCACTGACGCTATTGCGGCAGGAATAGGTAAGGCGGTGGTACCTGACCCGGGCGAGACAATGCAGAACTCTACCACCTAGAAATACCACCTATTATCATGTATGTCACATTAATATAGTGCGTATGATGTTTATTTTTATTAATTTAATGTTTCTGCAGTCCGTCGCAATGTAAACTAACTGTTGCAAATTTCATACTCAACCATTCGCCTAATTGTCTTAAAAAGGGGTACAAAGTTTTGCTTCACGTATTAATATATAGAAGATAATATTTAAAAATAGATTACTGGAGTCCTCCGCACTGTAAACTTTAACTCTACTCTGCGAATGAAATTTGACACGCATTGTGTTCGTAATGTAAACTTTGTGCTAAATTTCATTCTCCACCTTTCGTGTAATTGTCATAAAAAGGGGTACAAAAATTTTGCTTTATGTATTAATATATAGATTTTGCACACATAAATAGAATTTATATAAAAAATACTTTTTAGGTATTTTTACTCTACAAGGCTCTTAATATCCTTGGCTACTCGTAGGTCCGTTGCACATCTATCTGCCTCTTCGGAAATATGAGCGTGACGGTATTGCTTTAATAATTATGAATATAAACTTTAACCTACATATAACGCCATTGTTGACTTTCACATGATAAATATGTAAAAATTGTTAATTTAATTGCGCAAACGCATCGCAAGGCCGGATCTATTTTCACATAAATAAATTTACTCTAATGGGAACTGGAAACTTATATGTATATTTATTCCGATACATTAGTTTCTTAATTTTCGACGTCGAATATATTATTACAAATATTATAATTTATCACTGTTATTTATAATATAATCTTTATAGTTGACAAGCATTTTTCTAGAATCCTGATTGTAAAGGCTTAATAATGTGTTACTATCGATGTAGCGGAGATATAAGGCAATAAGGCACATATTGTCTCTACATACAATTTACTGGTTCGCTATGTATGTATAACGTGATCCCATTTTGAACGGGCCTGTCCCAGTTTCAAGCATTCTGTTTCGTTGTTCCCGAGTATATTTCAGGGACGTGAAAATGCACATTTTCTGAAAAATATACACAGCCGCGGCAAAAAAGTTAGAAAATGTATACCAAATCGTCGGAATCTCATCTAACTTTAACGAATATTCGCTCAGACTTAAGTCTACTACAAAAATCGCAGAAAAAATGTTACATTCAATAGACAATCAATCATTTCAAAATTTTCAATACTTTTGGTAAGTAGATCTAACTTTTAACATGGATATTTAATTTCGATTCTACTTATAGGAGTAGATAAATCTAACATACATCACTGCTACTATTTGTTGCTTCCGTAGTTCACATTAACCTAACATCCAGTTTTTTTGGTCAGATTAGCTATGTACCTTTGTACTGCAAAGCTTTGCATTAGGTATGTCCTAATGCAAGGAAGGCAGAAGGTCTATTTCTTATAAAGGCACCAGAACAACGCAAATGCGTTGTGGTTTCGTTTTTAGTTAATAAAAGTGACACACTGACAGACTTTAATTTTCTTCTTATAATTCTTATCATATATACAAAATATCTCCTTCATACGGTTTTTCTCAAGAACTTGGACATGGGGATTTTTATGTGAGGATTTACAGTTTCTTCACAGGTCAACATCGCTTTGGCGGATAACAAATTTATTGGTAGGTCGTCCTTGGGCAGTGAAGATTACGTTCCATTAGGTAGCCCACTTATTCTCTCGTATTTCGTCAAATATAAAAGAAGCTTACCTGTAGGACAGTCGCACTCGTATCTCAGCTGATCTAACTGCGTACACTTGCCGCCATGGAGGCACGGCGAAGGCTCACAGGGCACGTACTCCGTGTCACAATCCCGGCCCGTGTACCCAGGCTCACACACGCACGTATATGAGCCATGGGTGTTGAAACACCTCCCGTGGTGGCAGGGACCAGAGCCGCTCGAACACTCGAACACATCTTCTGTACATCGCGAGCCGGTGAAGCCAGGTGGACAAGCGCAAGAGTAGCCGACCGTCGTTGTATTGTCCGCTACGCACTTCCCTCCATTTCTGCAGGGTTGTGAAGCGCAGTGGTCTTCGTGTGAGCATTCGTCACCTATTGACAAAAGTTGTGTTGTTATAAGGGCCCGAACCATAACCAAAGTTTATATAATAGTTATTATTCTATAACGAATAACTTCCAATAATTTTCACCCGCAGTTTTACTAGCGTAAAAAATATTGTTCATATCCCTCAGGAATATTATTTTTTTCCAATAAACTGTCTTTATTATACCCTCGATGACGTGTATATAATTTTTTTTTTCCATATCATAAGATAACAAACAAGCAGATGGGTCTCCTGATGGAAAGAGTCAACCAACCAAGTCAACCATCACCTATAGACACCAAAGATGTTAATGGTGCGTTGCTATCTTGAGGCGAGGTCTAATTGCACATGCATAAGTTTACCGGCTACTTTACCCTCCAAACCGGAACACGACAGTGACTAGCACTGACGCTATTGCGGCAGGTATAGGTGAGACGGTGGTACCAGACCCAGGCGAGACAATGCAGAACTCTATCACCTAGTAGCCACGAAGGTAGTGACTCGCATAGCGAATTGGTCCCCTTTTAGGACCTGTTTGGCAGAATGGCAGTTGGCCTATTCTTCAAAGGAGCCCAGGACCAACACGAGGGAAATAATAATGATAATCAGCTAAGTACTTAAAACGTGAAGCCCTAACAAGCAAACTCATATCACTTTAATTATAATATTAAGACAGGCTGGCATAAAGACTAAAGCAGCTTGAATATCTAATAATTTAAACCCAGAAAAACTGCAACAACCGACTTCCCATTTGCTCTATCTCCAGAACTCTGCATCAGATCTTCACCAAATCTCTACTATCTACTGTTATAGATAATAAGATAAAAATATAGTTTTAAAATGTTACGGTATCCCCCCCCCCTGTCCCAGGACCTGAGTACGACCATGACAGGGAGTTTGACAGACCTCTCAAACAAATAAAAATTTTCGATACCTATTCTTAAATGACCAAGATTTAAGATAATAAACATAAAAATACAATCGAAATGAGAAACTCCTTTTTTTAGGAAAACGAACGAAATATATTTTCCTGAAGAGAAAGACAGCAGCAACTCGAAACTGATCAAGACGATACGCAGTCGAATCAGCGCCATTATTTATGATAATTTTAAACAAGTTTCATAATTCATAATGTATTTGGAAATGTCAACACTAATTTTTACTAGTTAGAAATCGATCGATTATTTAATATGCATAGAACATCTGTGCGTGTCTAATTCTCGATTTTTTTATACAATCATAGCAGCACAATAACGATAAAATAAAGTACTTTTTAATCCCTATTCGTTGCTTTGGTTAATAAAATTAACATAGTGCAACCACGACTTATGATTTTTTCTTTCCAAGTCTTGTTCGTTTGTAAAACAAACGAACCAAAGAACAGATTAATGTTCATTTCAAAAATAAAATTCATTCCAAAAATATATATTTTTTTTTTTATGTCATAAGATAGCAAACAAGCAGATGGGTCTCCTGATGGAAAGAGTCAACCATCGCCTATAGACACCAAAGATGTTAATGGTGCGTTGCTATCTTGTGGCGAGGTCTAATGCCACATGCATAAGTTTACCGGCTACCTTACCCTCCAAACCGGAACACGACAGCAACAAGCACTGACGCTATTGCGGCAGGAATAGGTAAGGCGGTGGTACCAGACCCGGGCGAGACAATGCAGAACTCTACCACCTAGTAAATTTATTTCAAATATTATGTATTCTTTTCGCGGATTTCTTTTTTTTAGAATCGGGATATATTTGTCACATTTATAAAAATGTCTTGTTATAATTTTAGATTATTTGTTCTTATATTTCTATCATTTTAAATACATATAATATCATATAATCCTTACTACATAATCCTATAATTTGCAAAATGGTATAAGTTTAACTATTATTGAGCTAACTATATAGTATAAAACAAAGTCGCTTTCTCTGTCTGTCCCTATGTCCCTATGTCTTATGTCCCTATGCTTAAATCTTTAAAACTACGCAACGGATTTTGATCCAGTTTTCTTTAATAGATATATTGATTCTTGAGGAAGGTTTTAGTATATAAATCTTTCCGGTATTCCCACGAGAACAAAAGCTACGTGGGTAAAACCGCGGGCAGGTCACTAGTTTTAAATAATATTAAGACGGGAACATATTATATTTTTAAATTTTAGATCTAGGTATATGAAGCTCGATTTTCTGTACCTTTAGTAGTTGGATTAACAAAACATCATCAACGAATGTCTATTAGATCAACAGTGTCTACTACACTCAATTCTATTTAACTCTATCCGCAGGTTTGAAATGTGTGATAGTCCACATTGCAACATTTGCCATTTTAAAGATTATCGTTTGTTATTTGGGATAACCGACGGGGTGATCACGTAACTCGCAATGCGAAATTATCGTGATTGTTTAGTTATTGCAAGACACATAACAGCCTTGTAAATTAGAGGTAGTCGTTACCGCTTGATTAGTTTTGATGCTGTGACATTGCAAAAAGTGCATCTGGTGACCAGCAAGGAATTGGCGACGTTTTCGATGATTTTTTTCATTACGTTTAAGAGTCATCGCTGATCGCTGGCGAATTGCAAACGTTAGATGATACGCCTACGGGACAGATGATTTTACGTGCTCATTCGAGGCACGGGCATAATAACATACAACTACCAAATTCTGTGCTGTTACTGAGGTTTTCTCGATAAAAAATACGACATAGAAAACTAAAATGTATTAATTTGTCCGACTCTTTTGAATAATGTTTATTTCAATACGTACTATTTTCTGGTAAGTATTCAGAACTGATTCAACCGGTTATTTATTTTCGTGCCACAAAAAAACATAATCACCACAAACATACACCTGGGCATATTAAAATATGGCTTAAGTGGATTTGTCGAATTTTGGAAATGGGATTTGTATTTGGAATAAAATAACCTTTTCGTTTTTTATTTTTATGTAAAACTAGCTGCCGCGTGCAGCCCGCTGCATTATAAAAGTTTTTGGCGAATCCCGCGGGATTACCTGATTTTTCCGGGATAAAAAGTAGCCTGTGTGCTATTCCAGGTCATAATCTACCTGTGTGCCAAATTTCATTCAAATCCGTTCAGTAGTTTTTGCGTGATTGAGTAACAAACATCCATCCAAACATCCAAACTTTCGCATTTATAATATTATAATATAGATTACGTTAATCAAAAAAATGTTCAACTCTTTTCCAAGCACTTTTGGTTGAAGTAAACTTTTTTTATAATTACTGCCGGATCGGAAGCGTGTCCACACACATTCCGAGTAGACGTGATACATGCACAGCAAGATTGTTTATGCTCCTTATTTTTAAATTGTGTACAACACATAACATTTTTCTTATATGTGCACATATTTTTACGGACATATCTACATCAAGTTTTTAAATATAAACAACTGCGACGTTACGGTTAAAAGAGTAATTTCTTTCAATTTTTCTCCTAGAGAAACTCTTGGAGATCTGAGATTTTAAATAGCCATTTTTGTAAAACAAAAACTGTATTTATTTCAGTGGAATTTTCCTTGAGAAGATTACCACATCCCAATTAATACACTATTTTTTTATCCCAATGAATACACTATTATATATTACATGACATAAAAAAAGTTTAAATACAAAATTTCATCCAAATAACAAGAGAAAGACTGACCTTCGTATCATACTTTTTAATGATTCTTTTTTTCTAAAATAAAATATCAAAAGTGTTTCGATTTTTTGATCAACAGTATACAACAATATTGCTCTTTTGCATACATTAGAATCCAAATGGATTAAATTATCATCATAGCAAACATTTAAAACATCTCATCTGACAAACTCTTAGAAAACTTAAAAGTACTTGTGAGTCTAAACAAAAACATAAATTTTGGACATACGATACAGAGGCACCAATACGTGTCCACGGGAGGCAAACTAATGAATATCTACGATATAAATTATAATAATAGCTCCTCACGTAAAGCGTATAGCGCTTTACACGCGCACGTCGGCAGCGGGGCACCTGCTTCTTCATATTAAGGTATACGTATGTACGTAAATTTGGATATACTATCTAGTAGTTATATTTTTTATATCATTTGATAGCATTTATCGCCTCTGTGGTCTAGTGGTCCGGTGTAGGTTTGACCACAGGACGTCCCGGGTTCCGTTCCTGAGTCGGGCAATTAAAAAAATGTGTTTTTTCAGTTTTCTGATAAAAACAAAGTTGCCCGGAATTGGGTTAGTGCCCGTTTCGCGACAGACTTGCCACCTATCACATTGTGGGATTAAGTATTTTCGGCTAATCGTGGGTGCACTGTTGTACCACTGCCTATCTCTTCGGGGAGTCTTAGAAAGCAAACAAGCAGATGGCTCTACTGATCGAAAGAGAAACCATTACCTATAAACACCAAAGATGTCAATAGTGCATTGCTATCCGTGTGGCGAGATGGCTACACCACATGCATAAGTCTACCGACTACGTTACCCACCAAACCGGAAGCATTGACGCTATTGTAACAGGAATAGGTAAAACGGTAGTACCATATACCCGGGCGAGACGTTGCGGAACTCCTGGTAGTCACGATGGTAGTGACACGTATAGCCTATTGGTCTGCCTGGCAGAACGGCAGAAGTTGTACTCTTCAGAGAACCCGAAACAAAGTGGGACAAAATGCGTTTAATGCGCTGGAAATAGGATTATGATATGCTATATCATGAGCTATAATTATTCTACAGACGAATATCGTAATGCTAATTTTTCCTTGCGAAACTGGCAGCGACATTCACCAATATGGTAGAACGAGGACGTGGTTTGCATTGTAGATCCGCCGACCTGAAATACGTTCTCCGTCGGTTGCCGAACTCTACCCCACAATCATGATGGTAGTGACATTAGACTTGTCGCCCCTTATACTATTTGTAAGGCAGTTGATCTATACAAAGGGACCCTGGATTAACAAGGGTAAATATAACTAGATCATCATGATATTTGACATTCCCTCCCTAGCCGTTTCTACCCCATAAGGTTTATCGTGAATATTCGCCGTATATAAACGTATGTACGAAATGTTCATGAGATAACTCGCCGAACAAAGGATTCTCTGAATCACATATTTGTACGTCACGTTGGCTACCTAAAAACAAAGATTAATTGTTTTTACGTAGCCAGAAAATAACTCCTAAAATTATGAAAAAAATTAAAACGAAAATACGAGAGAGAAAAATTATTCATATTGGTTCCTATCCGCTAGGTTGATCGTAAATGGCGAACCATTGGCCAGATTTATTCTAATTATACTGACTTTTAAATGGTAAAGTTCGCCAAGCAATTCCACATGGACACTCGTACCACAGTTTCGTCTTCTTCTGCAGCAATATCACCAATGGTTGTCGCTGTCAAGTTCCAGCTTAATGATTACAGTGGGCTATAAATATATGTATGTATACGGTATAGACGAACCATTGGCCAGCTTTATCCTTATTATACTGACTACTAAGTGATAAAGTTCTCCAAGCACTGCCGCACGGACGTTCGTACCACAGCTTCGTCTAGTTCTTTTTTTTTTTTTTTTTTTTTATATCATAAGATAGCAAACAAGCAGATGGGTCTCCTGATGTAAAGAGTCAACCATCGCCTATAGACACCAAAGATGTTAATGGTGCGTTGCTATCTTGTGGCGAGGTCTAATGCCACATGCATAAGTTTACCGGCTACCTTACCCTCCAAACCGGAACACAACAGCGACAAGCACTGACGCTATTGCGGCAGGAATAGGTAAGGCGGTGGTACCAGACCCGGGCGAGACAATGCAGAACTCTACCACCTAGTAGCCACGATGGTAGTGACTCGATAGCCAATCGGTCGCCTTTTACGACCTGCCTGGCAGAACGGCAGTTGGTCTATTCTACAAAGGAGGCCGGGACCAACACGGCGGAAAGTTCTGCAGCAATATCATCAATAGTTGTCACTGTCAAGTTCCGATTCGGAGAGAACAGTAAGCTATAAATATATGTATACCGAATTATGTCATCACCGATGATAACTCATGATTAACGTATTTTGTGTACAGAGGCGACAGTAGTTTCTATTTCAGTAGAGGCGCTTACTTTCTTTCCTATTTAGAAAAAAGGTCCCAAATACTAGACAAGAATATGCTAGTGAGAGAAGTGACTCATGATAGGAGAAATATTTATCGATGTCGACAAATATATCGTTTATCCTGATATAGGTGCTAAAACATATTATGTAAACATTAAAAACTTTACTTTTGAGATATTAAGTCGAATCACACGTGCAACCATTCCTACAGCCTACAAGCAGCTACCCCTAGGTGCTCGTAGGCTACAGCAAACAAGCATAGATAATATATTTTTATTCAACCCAGGTTGAAAATTCATATTTCGACCGTGCTTTCAAGAACGAAATTACAACATTGTCTCCCGTCTAAAAATGACCGAATTGCTTAGTGTGCATAGTTTAAATTTCTTGCAGACGCTTAAATTAATGATTTTGTTTTCAAATGTCAAAAGCTCCTTAAAATGTAAAATTTCATTAGTTTTACAACTTCTATTTCAAAAATTTAATATCATTTATAGAGCTGTCTAATATGAACGTTCGATTCAGGTTTAATAAAAAATTGTATGCATGCTACGGTAGGAAAGTGTGACATCGCAACCCACGTTCATATAATTTCCTGTCGAAATAGCGTCAGTGCTTGTCACTGTCACGATCTGGTTTGAAGAGTAAAGTAGCCGGCAAATTTATGCAGTTGACATTAGATTTCGCCACAAGATTATGTAATATATATAAGATAGAATAACGTCTTTGATGTCTAATAGGCGATGGTTGGCTCGTTCCATCACGAGACCCATCTGCGTGTTTTCTATGTTATAAAGGAAAAAAACCTTCACATGCCATTATAACACTAGGGTTGTATTCCCTAAGTGGGTTATATACTATTAATGAAGAGAAAACGAGCCGAGAATATTAGTCACGTTACATAACCTAACTACATCATATCGTTTGTCTGAATCGTGATTTATATAGCACTTAGTTGTCCCGGCCTGCTCCGTAAGGAATTCAGCGTAAAAATGTTAGCACTTAGTTCTTTCATCCTGCTCCGTACGAAATTCAGCCTGAAAATACGCATATCCTACGAGGACTCCGTGCAATTATAATAAGGATCCTACTGGCGATTTCTTTTAAACGAACCTATTAAATGACGACATTCATACATGCGAATAACATGACGAATCCGTTTAAAATTATGAAAAAAAAACTTATAATAAGAGCACACGACAAAAACATGATATCGTTAAACAACTCGATTAATCGTATTTGACAGCATTAGATATACGGCACCAATACCAATATTAAGGGCAATGCGCACACGCACCAAATTAGCGTTGAATTAAATTGGCCCGCCAGTGCCCGTGGTGAGTAACCGTCCAATGCTAAATCAGATGAAGAATTCAGTTTGATTGGTTTGAACTAGCTCAATTGGTGTTTATATTCACAATTTAAATCTATGCATGTCTTCTTCCCTATCTGTATGTGTGTTTTAATAGAAGTTAGGTATTTGGAACATTTTATAGGAGCTTGGATAGGCTAGCCGAGTAAATTTGAAAAACTGTTTAATACTCACCTTATTAGGTATAATGGCATAAAACTTTTTTTAATATCGTACATTTACAATAAAAATTTCGCGTTAATTTTTTTTAAATTAATTTACCGCGAAAACGCTCTAAACTGTCATGGCGCCTTAATGATATCACGACATGGTTACATTATGTGTGGTTTTTATGAAAATTCCCAAAACAATATAACTTTACACTTCCAGGTTTGGGATTTTTGTCACATGACTTAATGCCTATTCTATAAATATGTAGTTTTGTCGAAATTATATCCTAAAAATGTTATTAATCCTTATCTATACTAATATTATAAAATTGTAGAGTTTGTTTGTTTGTTTGGTTATAAGCGCTAATCTTAAAAACTGCTGAACCAATTTGAATAATTCGTTTTGAGTTGGATAGCCTGTTTATCGAGGAAGGTTATGGGCTATATAACGTCTTGCTACGACTAGTAGGAGCGGTGTAAACAAAGTCCGCGCGGATCGAGTCGCGGGGAACAGCTAGTCTTTTATAATACTTAAATATATTTTAAGTATTTTGTTATCTCCATATCATAATTAATAATTAGAATGTACAACAATAAATCCGATTCATTCGGTGGAAACGAGTCTATTGTGGCTAGAAGTAATGCAGTTTTTCTTTTTTCATGGTACCAGGTATAACTCAAGTGTCGATAGAAAAAAAGTAGGTACTTTTTTCGTTGTATTTCACAATGTTTTTTATACCATGTAAAAAGAAGATTGGCGTATTATTGAAGTGCAACTTCTTTTATGAAGGTTTTGGCAAAGAAGTAAATGGCAAATGGCTTTCTTGATGGAAAGAGACAATCATCGCTTATAGACACCAATGTTAATGAGTTAATGGTTATGGTACGTTGCTATCCTATAGCGGGGTCTTAATGCCGCAAACCACGTGCTTAGGTTTACTGGTGTTCATTGGATTTTATGAAACTAAAAAGTGTTATGAAAAAGAGAATATAAATGTATCTACTATTATTTTGAGCGACATAGTTCGTAGGTTGAGTTAGGTATTATTAGGTAAATATTTTTAGGGTTCCGTAACCAAAGAGTAAAACGGGACCCTATTATTAAGACCCGTCTGCCAGTGCGTCTGTCTGTCTATCCGTCACCAGGCTGTATCTTATGACCTGTGATATTTAAGACAGTTGAAATTTTCACGGATGATGTATTTCTGTTGCCGCTATAACAACAAAAACTAAAAACAGAATAAAATAAACATTTGAAGGGGGCTCCCACACAACAAATGTGAGTTTTTTTGCATTTTTTTTTCTCGGTCTTAATAACGACAGCGGGTAGACGCTTGAAATATTTACAGAATACTTATTTTATATTCCCTTAAAAATAAATAATTAAATTAAAGTAAAATAAATATTTAAGAGGGCTCCCACACAACAAATTTGATTTTTTTGCCCTTGTACGGAACCCCGATTGCGCGAGTTCGACTCGCACTCGGCTGGTTTTTATTTTGATTTCAGTATTGTACATATTCCTTACAATTTACTTGAACTTGCCAGAAGTACTTGTGAACCTCGCAAGGAATTTGTTGTGCATGTCACACGTACAAAGTTCCACATGGCTTTCCATATTATGTTGTTTTATGTCTGTCAGTACTCAGTTGCCTCTTTCCGTCAACACAGCAGTCTGTTTAAAAATCTACTTATGTTACATACGCAATTACGTTTTAAAACTTTATTTGAACCGAACAATTTATTTGAACAATTTGAACCGAAAAAAAACTCATAATAATGTATGAGTAATAGTTAAGTTAATGTAATATTTAAGTAACTGATTAAAATAGCAATGGCTGTTTAATTTAAATAGTTCTCACAATTAGGATAATCTTGGTTTTATTATGTAAAAAGTTGAGTAACATAAATTAAGAAACAAATTAAAGATTATGAGAAAATTAAAATTTTACGTCGTCTGTTCAATTACAGCTTTAGGAACGGAAACCCAAATTGCGTCACTTTCTCTTGACATCCGGCGCCATCTTTGAGAATTTACCGCGTTTTTTTGACATTCGATTGTAAATAAAATCATTGAATTGTGAAATAAATCGAAACTGGAAATGGGGAGCCAAACATAAATAACTCATATCATTGTTTCTTTCTAAATATTTTTAACCTCATAAACAATTTACCTGGATATTCTATCTTCCAAATTGAAACACGACAGTGATAAGCACAGATAATTAAAAGCACAACAGTGAGTATACGGCACGCATATTGACGTAAAACTGTTTATTGATCATGAAGATTTTTTTTATGTCACAGGATTACAAACAAGTTTGGGTGTCACCCGAAAGTTTTGTCGCCGAAATTGCTAATGTTTACAAGTAATGCTTGTTATGAGCTGAACGGAATCGTCAGCTTTACATGTTTTTTAATATAAGTACTGGGATGATAATACACCTTGGCCAAAACACAAGCTGCTAAAAGATTTCTAAAAAAAACGATCGACACTTTTATCCGACCCTACTATTGAGTACTGAACACAGGACCTTACTACCTAAGCCGATCAGGCGCGCTTAGTGGATCAACAGGGCAGTCGCAGTCTTTATATAATACTTATCTACATACATATATAAAACACAAAAATGCTTTATTTTTGTGTTTATGTCCGATATAAATGCGGTGAATGTTATGCCACATGCATAAGTTTACGGGCAACCTTTTATCCTGGCAACCAGAACACGATTGTGCTAAGCACCAACGCCGTTGCAGCTGGAATATACAAGTTGTTGGTAACTACTCAAACACGCCTTGCTCAAGCAAGACGAAATAGAACTCATCGTCTAGGAGTAAAGATTTTTCATACTACTTGAGAAAGACGCCCTACTTATCGCCTCTGTGGTCTAGTGGCCTAGACATAAACCATCCAACTGATATGCCCCAAACTGGTTTCATTTGAAAGACAATAACGCGAAAGTTGTTTTTACCTGACTAAGCAAAAGGAAGTTATGTCTTGGATCACACGAACCAAGTCAAGGACAACAGCTAGTGTAATTTATAATATTTTCCTTGCACACGTTTATCTAATATCACATGTATTGATCATCCAGTAAAGATTCACCGAGCAAACACCTGCCTCCGAGATTAATAAACACTCATAATTCTTACACGCCATTATTGTGTCGCGGAGATTTATAATGTAAACAGTAAACACACGGAGCTGATATACGAGTACTTCCATTACTGGATTTCAACTTGAATTTTTTATATCATAACTAGCTGACCCGGTAAACGTTGTTCTGCCTTTTTAACTACTCTTATTTTTTTTTTCTTACTTTTTAAACCTTTAACATTAATTCAAAACCAAAATTAGCCAAATCGGTTCAGCCGTTCTCGAGTTTTAGCGAGACTAACGAACAGCAATTGATTAATATATATATATATATATATATATATATATATATATATATATATATATATATATATATATATTAGTGATGGGCCGAATGTGGTTTGAACCGAATTCGAACTTCGGCCGAACATTCGGTGAAAATAAGAAATTCGGCCGAATTTCGGCCGAACTTCGGTTTAATTGGCGCGCTTTCTTTTGCGCTTTCTTAAAAGCGACACGTCGTGACTTTTTTACGAAATTGCTAAAATTTAGTTTACTATTTACTACTAGCTACAATACAATATAGCTAATATACTGTCCGCGGCTTCGCTCGCGTAAAGAGAAAAATGTAAGCTATGTCACTCCATCCCTTCAACTATCTCCACTTAAAAAATCACGTCAATTCGTCGCTCTGTTTTGCCGTGAAAGACGGACAAACAGATACACTTTCCCATTTATAATTTTAGTATGGATATATAGGATATCGTTAATGGGTTTCGCAACGCACGTGAATTAGTGACGTAACAGGAAAATTTTGATACATTGAGTTGCATTGTTCCAATTTAGGCATGGATTTTTATTTTTGACTTTCTGCTACGTAGGTATATAGATAAGGAAGTTACTGATTTTGCCCCGTTTTTTGAAAATCGAGTTTCACCAGATCTCCACGTTTTGAGGTCCTAGAAATCTCTTCCGACTATTTTCACAATGAGGTCAGCATGCCTGTATATATGTGTATATGTAAACATCTCATAACTTTGTACATAAATAACATACATAAATAAATAACTTTGTATAATCTAAGTGCATAAATGTATAGATTAGGTACAGAATCTAATCAGCTCTATTCCTACAAAAACTGCGATCAATGCATTAACTGCATCAACATCGGTTTTTTTTCCGCTCAAGAGCTATCGTTGACGAAAAACTTTAGAAATGTGTTTTTTGATATAACTTGGTAATTTCTCTAATTGTTTTTGACCTTCCACAATAGTTTAGTGCTTAAAAAACGTCAAATTTAGTTTCAAGAAACGAAATGGAATCGAGTTTTCAAAAGTTACAACTTTTTTAATATTAATATTTTGTTTTTTACAGAAAACTTCTTAATATTTTTAAAATAACTTTCCGGCTAATACACTGCTTGATTTAAAAATCTAACCAGCATTTCTTTCTAAAAATCTTCGTCAAATATCGTAAATTGTATCAAAACCGGTTTATCCGTTTGGGAGTTATCGTTGACGAAAATTTAGGAAAAAGTGTTTTATTTATATAAAATATATTTATATAAAATAAGAGACTTTTTGACCAAAACTTGTTTGAAGGTCAAACCTTCTACAATATTGTGGTACTTAAAACAATTACTTCAAATGTAGTTTCAAGAATCAAAATCGAATCAAGTTTTCAAAAGTTATAACTTTTGAATAATAAAATTTTGCTGATTATATAAAACTTACTTAATATTTTTAAAATAACTCTTAGGCTTATACATCGATTCGCTTAAAAAATCTAATCAACTTTTCTCTTTATAAATAGCGTCAAATACCGTCAATTGGATGAAAATCGTTTTATTAGGATTTATTATAACGAAAATTTTTGATAACAAATTTTGATATTACTTCGACATATTTTATCCTATATAGCTCAAAAACATTTAAGAGCTCAAAAATTTTGTTGAATGCCATTTGAAGGATGAAAATCGATCATCGTTTTCAAAATATACAGCTTTTTAAAAATGAAATTGCTGTCATTTATAAAAAAAAATTAGGACTAAACCTTGAATAAAAATGCTTAGGTATGGTTTTTGTTCCTTTGAACGTAAAATACCTCAATTTAGCGGGAAGTTTCAAGGATAGCCTGCAGGGTCAGCTGACTTACCTATTTTTTTACCTTTTCTTCGACATTTTTTAACTTACCGGTTTTGGAGCTAATAAAACCATTTAAAGGAAAAATTACGTTGAATGCAATTAAAAAGATCTAAATCATCATGTTTTAGAATATATGCATCTTCATCTATATCAAACTTTTGATTTGTAACTTCCCGCTAAGTATGGAACATTTTCTATTTTCGCGATGACGTCAGTATGTCTGTATGTATGCATGTGTGTGTGTGAGAGAGAGTGTGTGGTTGTATGTATGTGTGTATGTAAACATTTTATAACTTTTGAACAGCTTGACCGATCGAAACGCGGTTAATGGCATTGAATTAGATTCTGCTCAACTTAGACTTTCCAACAATTTTAACCAATTTGGACTAGAATATTTTGAGAAATTTTGAAAAAATCGCAAAAAAATTGACGAAACCTATTTTTTTAATATAACTTCAAGATTAATGTATCGATTGACTATAAAATTTTATCAGCTCTTTTTTTAAAAAACCGTCTAATTCATAAATTTTATCATGATCGGTTAATCCGTTCGGATGTTATTGTTGACGAAAAAATTTGGAAAAATGTTTTTTCGACATAAATTCGAAATTTTTTCAAATACAGTTTCAAAAATCAAAATTAAATCAAGTTTTCAAAAGTTACGGCTGTTCAAATATTAATATTTTGTTGTTTACAGCAAACTTAGCATTTTTAAAATGACTTTCAGACTAATATACCGATTGACTTAAAAGTCTAATCAGCTTTTCTTTCTATAAATTATGTCAAATAAGCAAATTGCATCAAAATTGGTCGATTTATCTGGGATTTAGTAATATCGAAAATTCAAAAAAAAATTTTTTTATATTGCTACGACATTTCTGAGTCTGTAGATTCTGTAGCTATGAAAACAATTTATAGGTCAAAAATTTCGTTAAATGCCATTCGAAAGCCAAAAATCAATCATCGTTTTTAAAATATATAGCATTTCAAAAATTTTGAAATTAGTGTCATTTACGACTTCTATGTACTAACGAATACTTGTAACAAATTTAAGATTTTTGAACTCTGAAAAAAATCTGTGATATGCTAAGATATAGATATAGATCTAGCGGGAAGTTTCAGGGATGAGCTGCCGGGTCAACCGTTTTACATTTTTTTTGAACTCTTCGAACTCAAAAATCTATGCTGAAGTTTTTTCATTTTTGTTTTTATGTTTTTTTATTTAGCGGGATGTTTCAGGGATGGCCTGCTAGGTCAACTGTTACGGATTTTTTTCGAAAGTATAGTATAGCCTATGTGACTCGGGAATGACTTTAATATCTTTCTAATGGTGAAAGATTTTTTCAAATCGGTTTAGTAGTTTTTGAGTTTAGATGATACAATATATAAAAATATAGAATACAAATCTTTCCTCTTTATAACATTAGCGTAGATTTCAAGCAAAATAGTGCAAGAAGATACTTTTTTCTAGTGCCGAATGTTCGGCATTTAAACCGAATTTCGGCCGAATGTCGAAGTTCGGTTAAACTGCCGAAATTCGGTTAAACCGAATGTAAAACGAATTTCGGCCCATCCCTAATATATATATATTAATCAATTGTTGTTGATTAATATATATATATATGTAGTTAGCAATTAGCAATTAGCTGTAGTTAGCAATTGATTAATATATATATATATATATATATATACAGTATATACAGTAAGGTTAAGTAAGGTTCTAAAGTTACAAATAATTTTTAATGAGACTAACAAATTTTGGTAGTGTTGATACATTCCCTAGAAGCAACTAAACACCACCGTCAAAACACTAAAATAGTCGTAACTTCTAAGAAGTTCAAGATTGAGCTCTGCGGTAGAGATATAGATATATTTTATTGCAAATAATCGCAACTATCACTTTGTTCCACGATTTTTTGCCCATCCTGTATATTATTCGAATCAATGGTAAATTCAGTATTTGACGATCTACAAATACTTTTTAAATGTATCTTTAATGGTAAAACCTAATTAATCATTTTAACGTGAAAAACAAAGTTAAAGAGTTCACATTAAAAAGGTCTAAATTAAATTTCAAAACGTTATGCGAACATAAAAGTTTCATTCACAACATTAATGACAGAACAAAGGAAATAGTTAGCAAATAACAAAAAGTCAATGACTCAACAGAATTACTGACTTGTGAATAAACTAGTGATCTACTTACCGGTAACACGGACACTCGCATTTGTTAGTGCCGAGTGACGTCACCTGCAAATGGCATTGTCGAAGCTACGAGAGGTGTGACAGAGGACCCGGACGTTGCAGAAGTTTTAAGTGAATAAACAAATATTCATTAACTATCGAATGAACAAATATTTGTTCAAGCTGGGAATTACTGATAGCCCTTGTAGAGCATAACTATTACACGAATCCATGTCGAAAAGAGGTCGCTGCTGGTTTGTACAAAAATGAGTGTTAAATAATATTTTTATTAAATTAGACACTTTTACTATTCCACTTGTACAAAGTTTCACTTTTACACAATTTTTTATTATATTACTCGACCGGTTTCACTTTTTAAAGCATCTTCAGGATGTAATTTAGATGGAGTTAAGTATATTACAACCTGAAGATGCTTTAAAAAGTGAAACCGGTCGAGTAATATAATAAAAAGTTGTGTAAAAGTGAAATTTATGTACAAGTGGAATAGTAAAAGTGTCTAATAACAATGGAATTTCACTAAGTGCCGACGATGGAAAGTATAGAATATACTTTTATTAAACTTTTAAAAGTTTTGTATAACTTTTACGTATAAAATTATTTTCATAAAAATTTTGACTTTAAAATGGTACAGTGTTTACAACCAATGATACTTCCACCCTTCTTACTAAATGCGAGGAACAGGCAGCGGCGGGTTTACCCCCGATGCCGCCATAGATCCCGACTTTTATGCCGCTTCTTGCTTTGCAAGGATAAAATTTTATTTAATTACATATAACTTAATATTGATTATTTATAATTTACTTAATACAAATTGTCCTCCTCGACTTCGTTCGCATGACCCGAAAACGTCACTACTTTTTGCTTAGTCCGATAAAAAGTAGCCTATGATGATTTTATGTTGACGTCACGAATATTTTACCGCCCCTAGAATTAGGCCCTAGCCTCACAGACCTATGGGTAAATCCACCACTGGGAATGGATTCAGTTAGATACTCTAAGACAAGACAGCGTTGAGGGAGATAACTGAGAGCCCCGAAAGCCTCCTTGACCTCTGGATTGAGTGGACATTCATTAATGCATGTATTACATCCTTGCAACAAGGATGACAACGCACAAATTACACCTTTGGTGTCTATAAGCTATTATCTCTTTCCATCAGGAGAAACTTTTATTCCATTGTTTTCTTGATATGAAAAAAGTATTTCTTACCTGTATAACCAGGTGGGCAGTCACATTCAAACGTGTGGAGTGAAGTAAGCCTGCATGTAGCACCGTTGAGGCAAGGCGCCGAGTCACAGGCAGCTGGCACTCTAATCTCGCACAGAGAGGCGCTGAAGCCCAGGGGACAGTCACAAGCGAAGGATGGAGGCCCGCCACTAGCCCCCAGCCGCACTCTACAGGTGCCCCCATTTTGACATCGGGGGCTCGATTCGCTGTGACAGGGGTTGAGATGCTGGCAGAACTCTCCGGCGTATCTTGATGTGCAACTGTAACAAAGATTATTTTATTAGTTATTTTAATAATACAAAATTATTAAAATGAGCAATCGCCTGTTTTTTTATATCATAAGATAGCAAACAAGCAGATGGGTCTTCTGATGGAAAGAGTCAACCATCGCCTATTAGACACCAATGATGATAATGGTGCGTTGCTATCTTGTGGCGAGGTCTAATGCCACATGCATAAGTTAACCGATTACCTTACCCTCCAAACCGGAACACGACAGTGACCAGCACTGACGCTATTGCGGTAGGAATAGATAAGGCGGTGGTACCAGACCCGGTCGAGCCGATGGAGACCCATCTGCTTGTTTGCTATCTTATGATATAAAAAAGGGGTACAAAGCTTTTCCTTCACATATCAATGTATAGATAGATAGATAGACTCTCTCTACGTAAAATAATGACAGATGTTGAACTTAAAAAAACATTAAAAACAAACTGTCTAATTTGGGATTCGTACCCCAGCAGCTAACTTGGGAATCGTACCATCTATAGCCAAGTCGGTACCATTAAAATGACTAATGATCACTTTTTTATACCATTTTGTTTATTATAGTGCAGCGTTTCCCATTTGCCGGGTCGCGACCCGGTACCGGGCCATAAAAAATACCGGTTCACAACATATATCCCGTCTTGATATTAAAATATTACCTACTACAGATCGACGCAACGCGACGTGACGCGACGAAAATTCGAAAGCGTTGAGTGATGACAAAATAGGCGACATCAAAGTATGTAGCATTAATTAAACCTTTTTACTATTATAAAATATGTATTATTTCACCTAATAGAACCAGCTTGGGTTTAAAAGTATTAAGTGGGTCACGAAGGGGCATTGAGAAAATTACCGGGCCATATCAAAACAATGTTTGGGAAACACTGTTATAGTGCAATATTAACAGTGTCGTAGATACGAAAATATAAAAAATGATGTGGTGTCGCGGGACACCAGGTAGGAACGAACTTCCTTCGGCTAAACGGCACTACTCGCTTGTGTACGCGACTGTCGCGTCTGCGCACGTCTCATTTAACGCTTTTATTCCACGCATTTTTCTTACGGTTTTACTATCACATTTTTTTCAGTTCGGTCGCGCAGCAAAATCCCTATCCAAGCCTGCCGTAAGGAACTTCGTTCCAAAACTTCGTTCCAATAAAAAGGTGTTATTATTGTTTATCGGGGTTATTCTTGCAAATAGAAATCTTAGCAGCTCGTCTGACGGTGGTGTTCAATTACCACCGTGCCTCGGCTGAGCACGTAAAGCTGTCAGTCCTGCTATCAGACCGATGTAAGAGAAAGATGTAAGAGTCGATACACACGGAAGCTGTTAATAGTGCGTTGCTATGCGCTTGGCGGGTTGATAATGTCACTTGCATGAGTTCACCCATTAAGTACTATTATAGCTTCATGAGTTCACCCTACCTTCTTTCTAAACCGGAATACGACAGTGACAATCACTGACGATGTTGAGGCCCCAGGCCAGGCATTGAGAAACTTTGCCACCTAGTAGGCATTATTTATGGCAGTAACTCGTATGTTTGGCCAATCGATTGCTTTTTACGAGCGGCCTAGAAGAATAGCAGATGGTCTATTGTTAAGAGGCGGCCAACCCGACCAGCAATCGTTACCTAATCGGATTGTAATACCGGAATTATCGTTATCAGATCGGCAATATCCGCAGTGGGGATCAACACCTATCTTGTCCGCCAACAAACCGGTGAACCATAGTTACCCGTTGACCCCCAAAAGAACTAACTTTATAATATTTATTTATTTTTAATTTAATCAGTTTAATAATTGTACACTTTTGTCTATAAATTAAATATCACTCCAAGTTAATGTTCCACGGGAGGAGGCGGTCTGTGTTTAAATCAAGCTACCATACACGTGACGTAGTTTGTGTTAGAGATGGGCAGAGTTTACGTATGACCGAATAACCGAAGATCGATTATAATTCAATTTTAAATTTCTAAACCAAGCTGACTGAAATAAGTCTAAACTTGCTCTATATTTACCGTGTGGCTTAGCGAGCGGCAATTGGCGGTTCAAACTAACACCCCATTTACTTAATTGAGCAACGTAAAGCAAGTTTAAAGAGTAAAGGCAGGGTTAGAGATGCAAGTTATGCTACCTCCTGAATTGCAGTTCCTCAATAAACATACATCAATATGGTAAATATCTATTACTGTCAATTTAATATTTTCTGTTTTTTTTTTAAATTATTTTATGCCGTTATATTATATTTGTATTCCTAAAATACCTACTTGTACTATAACTTGTACTGTTATAACTGGGTAAGAATTAGTTGGTCTGAGATCAGCAGTCGAGTGTCTATAAACTTTAATAATATGTAACAATATTAGACGGGTGAGTTTTTGTTGGTCTGAGGGTGAGTTAAACAATGTCTCGCCAAGTTCGATACCAACGCTTTACGAAAAAGTAAAAATAATAAATAAAATATCGAATATTTCGTATAGCGAATAATTGGCGAGTATTTGGCGCATCTCTAGTCGGAATATACACGGTGCAACGTTGGTAGGTGAGCCCTATCGTGCCTCGGCCGGACGTCGCCAATAAATAACACAGATAGGTCCCTACGACCCAACACGACCATGTGACATGCGCCCGCGAGCCTTTATAAGTGAATTTTAACAATAAATCCCAACTCCCACTATAAATATTCAATAACAGATTCTTGGCAGAATTTAAAGCAATATTTTTGGAATAATTATCTAGTTGTTTCCCTTATGACGAATTTGCCATTCAACTAGGTACTCGTAAAAGTTAACTTTTTTATATTAAAGGATAATAATCAAGTAGATGGTGGATAGTTTCTGATAGAAAGATAACCATCGTCTACAGACAATAAAAATATTAATAATGCGTTATCATCCATGTGGCGGAGAAATAACGCACAAGCATAAGTTTACCGGCTATTTAATCATCTTAACTGGAACACAACAATGGTTACCACTAAAGCTATTGCGACAGGAAAAGCTAAGTCAGTGGTATCAAACCAAGTTGCAGAACTTATGATACTACAAGGTAGTACCAAGAGTTCTGCGAATTCTTTCAGCTTGGGGATTGTACTTGTAGTACTAGTACTAGTAGTACGAATATAAATCTTTAAGTAATTTCTAATACTTTTTTTTTAAATATTTTTTTCCAGCTCCGGGAGTCAAGCTCGGGACTTCATGATTTAGGCTAACTCCTAGACAAAATACAAATGTAACGGCAACCAACACGCACGCCTTTACAGTTTACTTGTTGAGGAACTAGACCAGGCTTCGTCTCAACCAGCGTCATTAGACGTAACGTTAGGAAATGCCGAACAAGAAGACCAAGACGACTTGACCAAGGAGGCGGTCAAAAAACATCATTACGCAGATGCCTTTGCAGATAACGAAAAAGTAATCACACATCATTAGATATTTTTTATTTTCACCACGATTTACCGGTTTATCGTTATCGACTATTTATCGGCGAGATTCTGGTGAGATAGTTATTTTATCTAAATCGTTTTATAAAATCTGGATTTTATTAAAATAAACGATTCCCACAGATAAGTTTGAACGACCAGTTTTAAATCTTTTGCATAAATCGAAACACAGATTAAAACTATTAACGGCCAAGAAAACTTACAATATAGATGAACTAGATACATATTTCATTCACGTAATGTGATACAGTATATCATAGCCCATAAATAAACGTAAAATGTATCATGGGCACAAGTGCTAGCAGCGTAATAAAAGTCTTGCTTATCTACTTGCTATTTACTACCAATTCAACTGGAACCAGGAACATTGCTGTAATATTTTGTATATGGTATTGGTAACATAAGGTATTACAATTGCTGTAATTACATTATATCTCCACATACTCGCGGATAAAATATGCATTCATTCATTCGAAGAAATCCTGTCAGAGATATAATCTATAATAAGATAATGATTATAATTTAAGATTTTATAATGTATTAATGGAATTATATTTATTGTAAATTAGAAAATAAAAGGTTGGTCATGTTTGAAAAAAAAATCTCTGATAGCTCAAAAGATAATTTAAAAATGAAAAATAATGGTATTTAATTGAAATGTCAACAAAAGACATTAAAACTTAACGATAATACTTTCGTTCAAATTCAATAATATTTCAAATGATGTAGTTTATTATAACGCTTTCACAAAAAGAATAGTTATCACGATGATGACATTTCAAGACACAAGAATGTTATTTAGAAGATTTTGCAAGAAATGAATGAAGATGCAGAATGTAAATATAAAGCAAGGCCTTCATTCACGTGTCACTCAAACTGAATTGTATTGCTCACATCTAAAATACGAACACAGAAATTATAATGCACTCGCAATTGCAGACTTCATTGCTTGGATAAATCAATTATATTACGAAAATATGTAAAAAGAAATGTGAGATAAAGTTTTATCGCCTACTTAAACATATTAATGTTTTTAAGATCACTGTTACACCTTATTAAACGTGATTATTCCAAAAGTCAACAACATTTATATAAATGTAGTATGTTTTTTTGTGCGTTCTATTATCTCTACACTCTTCGTCAAGCAATTTATTCAGAATTTTATCTAACGAATGGTGTTGGGTTTAACGTGTGTTTTAAATCTTTCAATCCAAAGTCGAAGTGTATCATTAAAATTTAATTCCTCGATATTCGATCAGCGTTTGCTTATATTGCATTATACTTCAGTTACACTATCACTATACCATTTGAATAGCCACCCACGTATAAATCGTATCGAAATAAATAGGTACTATTTCATTTATTATCTCGACTGGCAATGTAAAATGTTATGGGAAGAGTTCTCATTATAGCGGTAACTCAAACAATATAAGACTTGCATTCAAATTGTGCTAGATACTAAATATTTGGAGCTATTTTCCATTTAGTTATATTATAACATTTGTGAGGGCCTAACATGACACCTTGTTAAAGACAGTCGAGTATTATTTCAACATCTTTGGTTTGACGTTCTTCTTGAGAGGCGATATCATAATATCAGCTCTAATTATATTATTTGATCTCGTACAACCTGGAAGGCATTTAAATAAGGACAATATTTTTACATGCAATTGTGTTTAACCTTTAGATACATCTGCTTTTATGCAAAAGGTTTACAAAATGTATCCATGATTCAAATTCAGGGAACCTGTATATTGCAAGACGTGGGCGACTCACGATGCTCGATGTTTACGCCTACGCAGTGACCCGCGGATGCAAAGATTTCATATATTATTCCTTATACTATTGTGCATTTATATTGACGATATGGTAATTTCCTCCATTGTGGAATGCCAGTATCGAAAAAAATATTCTCATATGATTGTGTCCCTTCAGTCTCAAATTTAATAATTTAATATTTTACAAAGGAGAATGATGAAGCTCCATACAAATTTGGCCTAAAACGCAACACATGATGATAGCTGCTTATTGTATTGTAATCCATTATTAATTTCTTTTGAAATGTGAATTGTATTATGGACACTTTTTATAATACTAAAATTCACGAAACTCCTTCAAAGATTAATATTAAATAAATAATAAAATTAATTTTAAATCGAATGTAACAATTGTAAATTCAAGTAATATTAATCTTCACACCACTCACATCACAATAATATATCGTCAACATAAATATGATTAATTTTTGTATCACTGATCATAAGGATTATGTGATTTTTACCACTTAAAAGTTAAAAGAAAAAACAAAATAAAACTTTTGTTCACATTAAAATATTTGTTACTCGTTCACAGTGTAAATAGATAACACTTGTTTTTTTGTTTCCTTACTCCTTAAGATGATACTAAGAGTATTTATTTATACAGCCTTCTATGTTGTAAGTTTCGATTATAGTAATAAATATTTTCATTTTTGTTGCATTTTTATATAATAGTTTGTTTAAAATTTTGCGTCTTACCTATCCGACATTTTTATAATTTGTTTAGTTGATCAGAAATAAAAGAAAGTATTTACTTGATGGCAGTCAAGAAAAATCTTGATTTAGAAATAAGAAAAAGCGTCCACGTTTGTTTAGTTTCATGACTTTCGAACTAAAATCCTTTTAAAATTAACTTGCTAATAAAAAGTGTCCGTTGCATTCTAATATTGACTTATTGTAAATGAAATTAATTTAATAATTTCGGCTGAAGCTATATTCTTATAGCCCTTTTAGGCCGATCTCATCAATCTCCCTTATTATCTTTTGAGTAGTAACTTGAACTATACGTAAAAAATCAGAAGGACTTTCAACGTTTCTCAAGCTTGTGTGCATACAAAGAAAAACTAAAAACATAAAAACTGTTAATATGTATAAAAATTATAAAATAAAATTTTATCTGAATATTCAAGTTATGTAAAAGTAACAGCAAATCATAAAATTTGAGTTAAAAACGTACATATCTTAATGACTGAAAAGTAATTGATACAGCGCAATTACAATAATTGTAAAACATTGTAAAAACTTATAAATATTACTACAACCACGACTACAACACTCAAAATCAGTGAGCGAGTAATTGGCTTGTTATAAGACAATAATAATGCAGCACGTCGCTTCGCAAAAAAGATGACAACGGCCGGCTACCTGCACTCAACGCGATTATCTCCAAGAAATAATAAAGCATCGCAGCACCGCCTTTGTCTGAGAAAGGAATGCTTTTCTAAAAGCTAAATCTTCATTATACTATAGTGTAAATTATTATCGAGGTCTATCGATGATCTAATTACGTTAAAAAGGGTAGGCCAAAGAAGGCTTTATGATAAAGTACTGTTTGCGCGATTAAATAAAGCAACACAGAGTTAGTTGGGAAAAGGGTTGGCAAGGTTGGTGTAGGGCAATAATTTATTGGCCTCGACAGGAGATCCCGTGTCGCTGAGAGCACCGGCGCGCTCGCAATAAATAAATAGTGTTGCATGTTACCGTTCGGTTATTTGATATTCTGTAACGCTCGTGAACTTTTCAATTGTAAATTTGGTTAGAACACGGAACTTGCGTCAGTTCAAATAGGTATTCATTTTAACTGCCATGATCACGATAATTGAAAATTATTAGAATCTTTTTCCACAGGATTATTTTATCGGCTTAGGATTAGCAAAAAAAGTATAACAAAATTTAACATCTATAGACATCGAAGATTTTAATGGTGTTTTGCAAGAAGTTCTTGGCTCGAATTCCGGATCGGGCAATGTTTTTATTTTTTTTATTTTGATAAGACAGCTTACATACAGATAAATATTTTATTGATTCAGGCGTTACTTTGCGGAAATCCATTATTAAAAAAGTGAAATTATTTAAATTTGCAATTATCCGCCAACTCAACATTCATTATTATCCGCGGAACATGAGAACGATGAAAACGATGAACAATAAGAATAGAGACTAACTAGATATTCTGTGCTAACATCGTCTATAGACACCAAAATTGTAAACAGTGGATTGCTATCCATATGATGGGATGGAATTTTGGAAATGCCGCATACGTTAGTTTACCGGCTTCTTTTTAATCTTTAAATAAAGCAACAATCATCGACGTCACAACGACGCACGTAAAGACGCAGGAATAGATAAGGTGGTGGTGCCATCCACGGACGCAACGGTGCAGAAGTCTATCAAGATGGTAAAATGACTTTTGCTCACCTGCTACGAGTTTCCTAGAAAATGATCTGTTCCTTAGAAAGGGCCAAGATTAACAACGTGCTTTACATGCTTTGTCAATAATTGGCGATTGCAATTCTCAAACTAACAGGCAAACATTTTACTCATAGTTTTAATCTCAATAAACCTGAGTACCAAACGTTACTAAGTATTTTTACAAATGACGCGGACGTGCTGATTGAACCTGTCAGAAATAAATGAATCTAAAACTGGAGAACATAAAGTATTGAAAATTTGATCCTGAAACAAGCAACTCCGATCTCGTGATATATACTTTAAAATCGTCAATTGGTTTGACCACACATACCCACACGCACAGTTACCATCCTATGTGAAAGTGGTCGATACTCGTATTAGTGGTCGAGGTTAACACAACTGACGATGACGCAATTAACAAGGCTCGGGTTCGATTCCCAACGGGAACAAGAATATTTGTAAAATAACCATAGATGTTTGTATTTTTGGGAGGGTGCTTATTAAATATATTCCAGTATTTATATATGTATTTCTATGTATTAGTATCGTTTGCTAAAATCCATAATGTGTTCGTGTAATTTATCTAGCGATATTGATATCTTGGTTCTTCGTTAATTACTGAAAACCACCGGTGATCACAATCAACGGCAGAAATAGTACAAAATTTGCACCTATAATCTGTAACAAATGATCTAGACGACCTTACAGTCCAAATAATGTCAATGCCATGATAATATAACAGTGACAATAGATTAATGGAAACAAAGGATTAATGTTTTATTTAAAAGCAGCGTCACGTGGCAAATATTCGAAGCATCGTAGTTCTTGGTAGCGACGCGAGCCATGTAGCGGGTTATCTGATGTGCGACGCGCGACAAGCTGCGTGTGCGCTTAAACTGGTACGCATGCCCTCCATCGTGCTCCATCTGATACGAGGTATATTTCGATGTGTTGTAACTTACAGTCAATAGATGACGACGCTCAATGAACAAGTCAGAACAGATCAAGCTTTAATTTCAACCAATTACGAAATTTATTATGATTGATCACATAGAATGTGGAGTACACAAAATTAAGAACTTCACTGAAATAATGTTCATTGAATTGTATCCATAGAGATTGAACTGATTACTTAAATTGATTTGATTGAGACCGAAAAGTGTCATGTATGATGTTAGTAAGTTTGCCACATGTTTGCCGGCTCGTTGGTCGAGCGAGTGGCTAGCGAACCTAACCACGAATCGATGAGACTCCGGCTCGATTACCGATAGGGACAAGCATATGTGTGATAAGCATAGATGTTTGTATTTCTGAGTTTAGGTGTTTATTATGTATGATAGTGTATTTGCCAATGTATTTTTATATAATATTATCATTGACTAACACCCATACCACCAGAAAATAATTTTCTTAATTTATTTATTTATGTTCTCACTGTACGATCGGTCTAGCCGTATATTTACAACAGAACGTACAGACGGACAAAATTAAAAAAGAATTATAACTGATACAGTAACATTCATAACAATAAATAACAGTATAAAACGAATATTTATCACAAAATTTGATAAAAATTTATCTTACAAACACAATAGATTTTAAACGCATAATGTAGTCATGCATAAATTAAATAGACCCTCATCGAGTTATTTTTACCATCAAATTAACACTCTGAAGTTTTATTTTTTTCCATTATGTTAACGCTTTGACAAGAACCATAATAAAAGCGCTAAAATATCGGAAAACTTTTACCTATTGTAGCATATTTTACGCTTAATTCCTATGGGATAGGCAGAGTGACGCGAATACCATATTACGCTATAATTCACAATCCAATTATTAGACCCGTCCTATTATCTTCTAAAACCTTTTTATCCAAACACGTAGGGTGGACTTCATCTTTCCCGGTACCTACACCTTTTCAAATTCACATTGTATACTGACGTTACTGACAAGGTGCCTCTTACTTGATACGAAAGTTGAAACAGTTTTTTATATTTTATTTTGTTTATAAAATTTTGTTATTCACCTAATTATTCGTCGCTTGAACCACCAAAATTCTTATAAAAAAAAACTAAAAAATTATTATACCACTGAACCATTCTGACGGTCCAAATCCTGTTAATATGATAGGTTCTTTTATCATCACATGTTTAATAATACCTTCAGGGTGTGGACGATCGACCAGGTTCATCATTTACAAGCGGGATGACAATAATTTTGCGATGTCATCGATACAATTAAGTCGACAGATAACTATTTGTTGCTTTCTTTTTATTTAATGTTTTATAAATTGTTCATGTAATAATGCGGTTGGGGTATTTCGGCTTTTATATTAAGTAAGAAGCACCTTGTATTTATTTTGAAATAAGTGTAATTTATTAATTTTAACTAATTAATAATTTTATTATACATTATATTAACCGTTAAGATTCACTTTCTTAAATAAAAATCTAAAGCCTTTCCAATATTTAAATCGAATATAAGACATGATTTTACTATCCAACTTATTAGTTTTTCAAAACGATTAAATTGATGTAGTCTATGACTGCGTAAGACTTAATGTAATTAATATGGTAATTATACATGGTCCAATACCCATTTGTGTATGTTTTGAAAGCTCATGCTGTTCAACATATACTATTAACGCTAATCGGAATGTAAACCTTGCATGACGTGTATAGCTCGTCTGAACATTGATAAAGTCGATCCAATTTCTGATTTACACCGAATTAATGGTATCGTTTACAATTCCGACACAGACGGTAAATTTGTATATTGAATAGAAAATATGTATGTTAATTTAAAGATGGATTAGAAAACTACATAACAGAAAAATATCGACCACCCCGTTGGTTAAGTAGATAGTTGGCTGACTATGCAGTCAATGGGACTCGGGTTCGATTCCAAACAGGGACAAGCATTTGTGTAATGAGCATAAATATGTGTATTTCTCGCTTAAGACGTTTATTAAATATTTCAGCATTCTAAATATAACTTTCTGTATGTTAGTATCGTTAACTAAACCCCATATCACAAGCAAATAATTTAATTACTTTGGTATTATATCAATTCGTGTAATTTATGTTTACATTAACTTTAAATTAACTGCCTTGTTTATGTTATTAACTTTAAATTAACGGCAAGGCTCAAGTAGTTGTTAACATATTCAGTTCAGATTACGAGGTCCAATTCCTAGATCATGCAAGTGTTATTGAATTTTTCTGTGTATTTAGAAAAATCCCAGCAGCATACTGAAGTTTGGCAGCGACATGTTTAATACCGCCCAGCATCGAAAACTGCACGTCTCTAAAAACAAACACATCTAAATAAGAATTTTACAAACCGCTTAATAAATGACTGAGTTCTGAGACACAAAAAAGCATTAAAAAATTAAAACCAATTAAGAATCTCCTTTTTTTTGGGAAGTCTGTTGAAATCTCGATAACATTTTACCAAACCTGGCAATCGAATCTGGAACCTCATGATCTGAATTGAACAGGAACTATAACGTAATCTATCTTCTTATATATAAAAATCAATTGTTGTTCGTTAGTCTCGCTAAAACTCGAGAACGGCTGAACCGATTTGGCTAATTTTGGTTTGGAATTAATTGTTGAAGTCCAGGGAAGGTTTATAAGGTAAGGAAATATAGAAAAAAAATAAGAGTAGTTAAAAAGGCAGAACAATGTTTGCCTGGTCAGCTAGCCAAATATAAAAACTTAGTTTAAATATATTAATTAGGAGAAATGTTTCCAACCAATTATTTTATATATACAGAACCTAATGACAATTAACGGTAGCATCGACCACAAAAAGGATGTTCCGTTACGGCAAAGGAATACTCCATACGGTTTACATAGCCTGTTTCTCATCAGATACCATATGTACAACAAGTCTAGTTCCTGTGGTCATTAGGTTCGACATCACATATGGGATCACAGTTATCCGACCTAACTGGAAAAAAAGCGATGCACTCATTTGTACAATATCAGACTTGCAAGCTGATAGCTTCCTGCTATCGGACCATCTAAGTGGTGAATCCACTTACGATGATTTAAAATGGTCAGCCAATAAAATATTTACGAAGCGATTTTTGCATTGTGGTAAGTCTATGTTTGTATCTGTGCGTAATTAGCAATAATTTAGCATTTAAATTATTTTTTATTCAATCTGATCGTAACTTCATATTTACGTCCTTTCTATCAGGGACAAAAGTGCCACATCGTCTCCCGTGTAAATGACGAATTCAATTATGAAGTGATTACGCACAAAATGTTAAATGACAATAGTCTTTAAATATATTTTAGTTCAATAGTTAAAATTATTTATAAGCTGTGTGATATGAACTTTTATCCAGGTTTGATAAAAATTGTATACGCACCATGGGAGAAAAGTTTGATTACGCAACCCCCTTTCTAATCACATAATATCACGCAGGTGCAATGTTATACTTTTTTGATACTTACAATAGCAACAATGAAACTTAAATAAAAAAATAAGAATGATGGGCACTTTGACAGACCAACAATTTTATAGCTTCTAGTTACTACTGGATCAGAAACGTGTGTCTGAAAACCCGACCGAAGAAACTCAGCGATCTTACCTTTTTGTTATTTTTTTTGGTCTAATAGATAGACCCGGAGATAAGGGTTCGGATTCAACATCAAATTAGCCAAATTGTACATACAACTAAATTCTTCGTAACAACAAACAAAAAATCTTAAGCTAGGAGTCTCATGGTGGCGGGCTAACATTCCCGTATCTAGGATGAGCACATAAAGTTGTCAAGTCACGGTTACTACCAGTAGCAAGCGAAGTCGTTATCAAGTTAAAAGGCAGCAAAAAAATCATTATGTACCTATCTCGCTAACCGACAAAGAAAATTAATTGAAACGTCTCTATTGACGTTTATTTCACTTTGACTACCGCGAAAAGCGCTTGCGTTAGGAGATTTACTTATATATGTGCACCATTCATTACGATCTAGACAGAATTGCCTCGCTGTCTCTACATTTATAACTCTTCTCAAGGAAACATACTGGTATTAGGGCCTCCTGATACCACCGCGTCGGACGACCGATTTGATAAAGGTACGTTAGGCTCGGTCTGTGCCGGTACCTACATCCATCCACATGCGCATTGTACTCGTATATCTACTTTGTTAGTTAAAAAATTAAAAATTGTTCACCTGCTATTCATACATGTATAGCGAAGCATGCTTTCCTCATTTTTACACCGATAGGTACTGTTTTCTAAACCAAACATTTCACGATCTACGAGTGTTAGTGTTACTGTGAATATGTCGTTACGTACATTCTTTGTACTTTGTACTACAATTAAATGAGAAATGGTTAAAAAAGATTTTAACAAGGACTACAATAAGAAATTGTAAAAATATAGTGTTATACAACAATTAAATGAGAAATGGTGAAAAAGATTTTAACAAGGACTACAATAAGAAATTGTAAAAATATAGTGTTATACAACAATTAAATGAGAAATGGTGAAAAAGATTTTGCTAATCTACAGTTAAATGATAAGTAGTGAAAGTCTTTTTTAATACCACAATGAAATAAAAAAATTGTGAAAAATATTCTGTTATACTATAGTTAAATGATAAATGGTGAAAAAGATTTTGTTATACTACAATTAAATGATAAATGCAGAAAAATATTTTGTTATACTATAATTACCTAAATGATAAATGCAGAAAAATATTTTTTCATACTACAATTAAATGATAAATGCAGAAAAATATTTTGTTATACTACAATTAAATGATAATGCAGAAAAATATTTTTTCATACTACAATTAAATGATAAATACAGAAAAATATTTTGTTATACTACAATTAAATGATAAATGCAGAAAAATATTTTGTTATACTACAATTAAATGATAAACGCAGAAAAATATTTTGTTATACTACAATTAAATGATAAATGCAGAAAAATATTTTGTTATACTACAATTAAATGATAAATGCAGAAAAATATTTTGTCATACTACAATTAAATGATAAATGCAGAAAAATATTTTGTTATACTAAAATTAAATGATAAATGCAGAAAAATATTTTATTATACTACAATTAAATGATAAATGGTGAAAATGATTTAGTTACTCCAAAATTAAATGAGAAATGGTGAAAAAAGATAGCCTCCAGCAATAAACATAAACGCCTGGTAGCCGGTCTAAACATGCCTCATCCGAGCACCGCATCTGCATTCAGCTCCAATAAATACCTGCTTGTTTGTTGTTTTTTATCCAGGCTTTGTATGCAGATGAAATGCCAACAGATGGCGTCCGTGATTGTGTCGTCATTTCTTTATATTTATACTCGTACATAGAACCTAACAGTATAGGATGTAATAAATAAAATCATCACGCTCGTTTCCCACCGTGTAAGTCAGAGTGAACCAGTTTGTCGATGGTGATACTAGTCGGTGTATTTTGCCGACCTGATAACGATTATTTTTTATTTACGCTTATTTTTTGTGATGAGTGGGACCGACAGCTTTTCGCGCTTATCGGCACATTACACCGTCGCGACCGTGTAATGTGTTAATACACCGTCACCAACTCTCGGGAAAGAGAAAATGAACACTCGAGACTCCGGCTAAATAACGGGCCATAATCCTGATGCGACTTACTCTCCTACTCATCGTTGACATAATGCCCTAACCCGAGGTTTGGTCTCGAAGAATTGGTTGTGACCACGAGGTTGTAACTAAGCACTTTGCTCGCCCAAAAGCCCAACTTAGAGTATAAATTCGTTTAAAAAATTCCAAGTTCCTAGTTAAGTACACTATTCTCGAAATAGTATTTTCGAGATAGGAAATTTATTTGTATTTCTGAAAATTCGCTTTTCTGAAAAGCAAAATTCGAAACCAGGTGCCTCATGCTTCTATTTCAAAATGATGTGTCTCCGTGTCGGTCTGAGCTCCTTTGCAAGTATAGACCAACTGCCGTTCTGCCAGGCAGATCGTACAAGGCAACCAATTGGCCATATGTGTCATTACCATCTAGACTATTAAGTGGTAGAGTTCCGTAACGAGTCGCGGCGATTTAGTACCGCCACTACACACGTCAATACTTGTCATTGTCGTATTCGGGTTTGGAGGGTAAGATAGCCGGTAGACTTATGTTTGTGGCATTGCCATCCCGCTACACAGATAGCAATGCACCATCAACATTTTTGATGTCTATAGGCGATAGTTTCTCTTTCCATCAAGAGAGCCATCTGCTCGTTTGCTATCTTATGTTAAAAAACCCACTTCTCTATAAACTTTCTGATTTGTAATATTTAAGGGATAGCAAAACTGAAAAAACGAAACCAAAGAGTCAAAACGGATATAATCTTGGTCCTGGCGAACCGCACTTCCCACTACCTGTAAATCTCACTGATAACTTCAGCGGACAGGAGATAACATGCCACACGACCCGAGTAATTGACGTTATAAGGATTTTTACTCCTACCACGAGTTACTTTATCGCAGGACACAAAATCGATGCTAAAACAGATAGTGGCAGTCCGGGACATATTTGCAACAAAGCGCTTTTTACGCTAAATATAGCAGCTACTCGATTTTAGTTAGCGTTGCCAAATACCCGTATTTTACGGGTTACAGCGTTTTTCGCGTTACAAATTTAGGAACCCGTAAATAGTAACTTTAAATACGGGGTAAACAAAGCTACCGTATTGTTTTCAAAATTCATATATTGGCTAGCCGAGCTACGAGCTACGATTACGATCGTTTTGACTTTTGACAGACCCGCCGAGACTGTTTGTATGACATGTTTAATTCGTTCGTATGTGTAAAGTGTGGAACATGTGGATTTTTTCGTGTGGCAAACTTACTTAAGTAATCCCTTTAAGTAAGTTCCCCGTAAGTTAAGCTTTTAGGGCGGCTTGCACCAAAATGCTAAAATCATTTTAAGTCACTAAATACGTTTAAAGTGACAGCATTTAAGGCATTTTGACATTTTCTAAACATGTTTAAGGGACTAAATGCATTTAAGCATTTTGGTGCAAGCCGCCCTTAGTCTAACTTCCTTAAGAAGAAATTATAATTTAGAAACGAAAAAAATGTAAAATTTAGATTTTAGTTTGATACTCGTTCATAATATGACGACTTTGGTTTGTTTTATATGACGGCAATCATCTATATTATCTATATTAATATTATAAATGCGAAAGTTTGGATGGATGGATGTTTGTTACTCAAGTACGCAATAACTATCTACTGAACGGATTTGAATGAAATTTAGCACACAGGTAGACGATGACCTGAGACAGGCTACAGGATAGCTACCTTTTATCACGGAAAAATTTGGTAATCCCGCGGGATTTCCAAAAAACTTTTATAATGCAGCGGGCTGTACGCTGCAGTTAAGTATATAAATCAATTTAAAGTATCTTCACGCCCATATCCACGAAGGGTTAGGCAGAGGTACAACAAATGCACCCACGATTAGCTGAAGACACTTGGTCCCACAAATGTGATAGGTGGCAAGCCTATCGCCAACAGGGCACTTTCCAATCCCGGGCAACTTTGTGTTTATCAGAAAACTGAAAAAACACTTTTTATGTGCACGACCCGGGAATTGAACCCGGGACCACATGTGGTCAACGCCAACGCTGGACCACCAGACCACAAAGGCGATATCAGAGCATTTATTAATTCTAAAGCGATACGAAATTCGCCTGATCGGTGCGTATCGCGTTCATTCTTACGTCTTTTGTTAAAGAAAATTTGAGAACCTTCCCTGGACTCCAACAATTAATTCAAAACCAAAATTAGTAAAATCGGTTCAGCCGTTCTCGAGTTTTAGCGAGACTAACGAACAGCAATTGATTTTATATATTATTTATAATTTATAAAATGATGTGGTGGGTAAAACTATTTTAAAAGTGAGAGTAGTAATAACAATCTTTGTTTAAAAGAAAAAAAAATCAATCACACGAAATAAACACACCGTTTTTCTTAACTGACAGCGTTTTTTAGCGCTTTACACGTATCAAATAGCGCTATTTCGCTTTGTATCCGTTTGCGAGGTACGTGGGCGGTAAGGTACTGGTGGCTGCAGTTATAATATATCGCGAAAACAACCATCAAGTCGCGTCAATTTATTTTGAAGTGGATAAGATTGTACCTTACTCCACGAAGTAATAGATTGTAAGGTCACCTATCTTATATAATGGGAGAAATGTTTTATCTCCGACATATACGCGATAACCTAATATTTGCATTACATTTTATTATATTACAATTTACAATTAGTGGAATGGATTTCATTGCGTATTTTTAAGATATAGCGATGTCGCTAATAGGACCTAATATTAACTGTTTTTTCGATGATTGTTAATTTGAAGTAATATCCGGGCACACTTACTGTTTCTTTTTGCTATTTTTGTTTGTAAGCACTAATTTCTAAGGAAACCATTGTGATTTCATAAATTCTATTTGTATTTGTAAGCTACATTTATGAGGAAGATTAAAGGCTAATTTTAACTGACTAATCTACTGACTACTACTGACTCTGACTAATATTCGTTATTCTACATATTTTCTTTTCTTTATATTCATTACTTCCTAGGTTATATTATTACATTACTTAAATATATTCTATACTTTCCACCGTCGGCACTTGGTGAAATTTCATTAGGTATCGTTCTACGATAAGTGAATCGTGGTGAACTGGATGTCTAATGACGCTTTCTTGAAGCACTCGGCCTACCCTCGCAAAGGAACTTGTGACGTGATTTTTAATTTTTAATTAATTAATATTCATTGATTAATTATTTAACATTTGCTTAAATTATTTTAAAAAAATGTAGGTATAAAAACGTTTTCTATTTATAATACAACAAAACTGCAATAAACATTAGCTAGCGTATTCGAAAATTAAAAATCAATATTATCGATTTACGCGAAATATCAAAATTGACTTTCATTAAATATCGATTTTGAAATTAGTGAGCCAACTAGATCACTCGGAATTAGAATGTTGATGCGATTGGGCGAGAGAGCGGCGCAAGCGCAATGTGCGCAATTTTCTGGGCGGGGCTACAGTAGCGGGAGGGGACCCGGCTGGCCGAGATTAACTTTGACCCCAGGTTATCTTACCGCACTACGAATATTTATATCCTGTTAAGACAAAAGTTATGTACAGTTACGCGTCACAAGCTCTCATATACGCAAAGGCTTTTAATCTAGTATTTTCTTATCGCTTTAGAAACACTAGAAGGGCAAATGTTGCCTAATGCCAATGATACCTAGCTTTTTCTCTTATAACTTAAAAATCTTATCTTACGTCTAATAATAAACTCACTCGATTTCAGAAAATAGTTTTTATGAATACTGAAATAACTACTCTATTAAATATAATATAATATAATAATAACTACTACTAAATTGCAATCTTGTTTCAGTTTAACAAGGTAATATTCTGCCTTTTTCTAAAAGGTTGTTTACCATTTACTTTGCGTATAGACGTAGATCACACCCATTGAATCCCAGATCGTTAAATTAGTTCTGAATGTGATTTTCAGAAAAACAACATGCCCACTTCAAATTTATTTTATCACTTATGCACTGCAATAGTAAAGTCTCTGAGTGTATGTATCTCTTGATGCACTAATTGCAAATCTGTCTTCTTTGGTTGCACGAATGTCAGCGGCGGCCCTGTGATAGAGCGAGAAAGCAGTTGCTCTAGGCGCCAGGTGGCTAATGACGCTAAACTGTCTAACGCTAGAAATAATTTAGAGCAAATAATAAAATTTTGATAGCGCCTTTACAGAAGCGCTAGGTTTAAGAGACTGAATACTTTTGCATAGTCTGTAAATCGTGAAAATTTCGAACGAATGGAGCTGAACAATAATCTTGCTCTACCCTAAATAAGGGCTAGGGACCGGTGTTGATGGTCCTAAGATGGTGTTTATTAATTGGTCTCCGAAATACTCATATTTATTAGTATTGATTTCTTTAACTTAGTGGTTCTTAACCGGTCATCCGTAAACCACTGGTGGGCCAAATTTGCCCCGATTTTCGAAAATCGAGTTTTCACCGGATCTCCACGTTTTGAGGTCCTAGGAATCTTTTCCGACTATTTTCGCGATGACGTTAGCATATCTGTATGTATGTATGTATGTATGTGTGTGTGTGTGTGTGTGTGTGTGTGTGTGTGTGTGTGTGTGTGTGTATGTGTGTATGTAAACATCTCATACTTTTTGAACGGCTAGACCTATCGAAACGCGGTTGATGGCATTCGATTGGATTCCGCTCAACTTAGACTTTCTGACAATTTTAACCAAATCAGTCCAGCAGATTTTGAGAAATTTTGAAATAATCTCAAAAAAAATGTTGGCGAAACAGTATTTTTTTTAACATAACTTCCAGATTAATGTACCGATTGAATACAAAAACGAATCAGCTCTATTCTTCAAAAAACTACATCTAATGCATTAATTGCATCAAAATAGGATTTTCCGTTTGGGAGAAATCGTTGACGAAAAATTTTAAAAAAGTTTTTTTCGACATAACTTCGAAACTTTTCAACCAATCATTTTTTGGTATTCTACGATATTTTAGTATCGTATCAAATTTTGAAAAGTTACAGATTTTCAAATATTAAAAATTACGTCATTTTTAGCAATTTTGCTTTATATTTTTATTTTTAAAATAATTTTTAGGTTAACACACCGATGGACTAAAAGTCTTATCAGCTTTTTTCCTTTAAAAATTGCGTAAAATACCGTTAATTGAATCAAAGTTGGTCAGTTTGTTTAAGATTTATTAATGATGAAAATATTTTAAATAAATTTTTTTGACACTGCTACGTCATTTTTTAACCTATCCATTATTTAGCTAAAGCAATATTTTAGATTTCAAAAATTGAGTTGAATGACATTCGAAAGATCAAATTCAGCGTTCCCAAAATATAAAATATAAAACTTTTCAATAATCAATATACTGCTGTTTTAACAAAATAGATGTTTGAACTGAAAAAAATCCATGTTTATAGTTTTTACTCTTTTGAGCTAAAATACCTTAATTTAGCGGGAAGTTTCAGGGATGGCCTGTAGGGTAAAACCGCTTACACATTTTTTTATATTAATATTTAAATAGTTAAAAACCACTAATCTAGCTAGGCTACGTTTCCTGTTGCGCGATTAAATTGTTTAAATAAATCTTACAGGAATAATGTGGTTTACTTAAAAATTGTCCTATATATGATCAGCCCATCTATATTCTACCTGAATATCATATCTAATGCCAACTGTACATCTAATGTGTTTTCTTCATTGACCGCCCTGTTGGTCGAGTGGTAAACGACCCTGACTACGGTGCTCGGGTTCGATCCCAGACGAGGACAAGCATTTGTGTGATGAGCATAAATGTTTGTATTTCCGAGTTTGAGTATTTTTTAAATATATTCTGGTATTTATATATGTATTTCTATGTATTAATATCGTTGACTAACACCCATAACACAAGCAATTAATTTGCTTACTTTGGGGTTAGATCAGTTAGTGTAACTTGTCCTGTGAATATTTATTTATTTATGACAAACATACAAACTTTCGAATTTTTTTTTGCTATTTATTAAGCAACCTAAAAATCTCTAAGTGATATATGTTTTTGGTGAATCCCTTCGGGATTAAGGTAGATATATTTCTCGGGCAAGGAGCAATATTTTTTTTTTTTTTTTTTTTTATAGAAGAGGGGGCAAACGAGCAGGAGGTGCACCTGATGGTAAGTGATCACCGCCGCCCATGGACATCCACAATACCAGAGGTCTTGCAGTTGCGTTGCCGGCCTTTTAAGAATGAGTAAGCTCTTTTCTTGAAGGCCCCCAAGTCGTAACCGTTTGGAAACACCCCTGCCGGTAATTGGTTCCACAACAAAGTAGTGCGAGGCAAAAAGTGTCGAGAGAAACGCACAGTTGTGGATTTCCAGACATCGAGATGGTGAGGATGGAATTTTAAATTTTGACGCGATGTCCGATGATGGAATTCGGACGGAATAACTCGTCGGAACACTCTCCATGAAAGATACGATAGAAGACACAGAGTGAGCCAACATCTCTGCGCAATGCCAAAGAGTCGAGCCGTTTCGAAATAGCCAGGTCGTCAACGATTCGAACCGCTCTACGCTGAATGCGATCAAGAGGAAGGAGCTGGTACTGAGGAGCTCCGGCCCAGAGATGAGAACAGTACTCCATGTGGGGCCGAATTTGAGCCTTATAAAGTTGAAGGCGATGGGCAGGCAAGAAGTACTGCCTCGCTCTGCTGAGCACACCGAGCTTTTTGGAGGCTAGTTTAGCCTTACCTTCCAAATGACCGCGAAACTGAACGTAATTCGATATGTCGACTCCCAGAATTCCGATACTAGCTGAGGCTGTCAAGAGAGTATCCCCAAATCGAGGTGACACGACAAAGGGTGTCTTTTTAGCGGAAAACACGCAAAGCTGTGTCTTTTTGGGGTTAAAAGTGACCAGGTTTTGACGTCCCCATTCCGAGACATCGGTTAATCGATTCTCAACTTCGGACACAAGCTTGTTTCGGCTCTCTTCGACGTGTTCCCGAGAAATACCGCTTCGGCCGGAGTATGTAGCATCACCAGTACTGTCATCTGCATAGCAATGTATGTTGCGAATTCGCATCATGTCATTGATATGCAGAAGGAACAGTGTCGGTGATAGCACGCAGCCTTGTGGAACACCAGCATTGATAGATTTAAGGTCAGAGCATGCACCGTCAACTACGACCTTGATGCTCCGATCAGCCAAAAAACTGGTGATCCACTTGCATAATTTCTCGGGAAGCCCATAGGAAGGCAGCTTCGCCAGAAGCGCTTTGTGCCATACCCTATCAAAGGCCTTCGCTATGTCCAAACTAACTGCCAGTGCCTCCCCCTTAGACTCAACTGCTTCCGCCCACCGATGTGTTAAGTATACAAGAAGATCACCAGCTGAGCGGCCGCGACGGAAACCGTACTGGCGGTCGCTAATCAGCTGGTGCTCTTCTAAATACTTGAGGAGCTGCGAGTTGATGATTGTCTCCATAATTTTGGAGAATAAAGAGGTTATGGCTATCGGCCGATAGTTAGACGAATTAGAGCGATCTCCTTTTTTAGGGATGGGATGCACTAAAGCTGTCTTCCATGAAATCGGTACTACGCCGAGTGAGTAGGAGAGCCGGAATAGGCGTGTTAGTACCGGCGCCAGCTCTGGAGCACATGATTTAAGTACAATCGGAGGGATGCCATCCGGTCCACTCGACTTATGGACGTCCAAGGAAAAAAGTGCTTTACGTACGGAAGACTGCAAGAATTTTAATTCCGTCATAGAACTATAGCACTGCGGGATGGTAGGCGGTGCATTTCCTTGGTCGTCCAGAGTCGAGTTGGCCGCAAAGAACGAGCCCAAAAGATCGGCCTTCTCCCTTGCGGTATGGGCCAGAGAGTCATCATCTCCGTGTAAGGGTGGAAGAGAGGGCTGTGAGAAATTCCCCAAGACAGCCTTGGCGAGAGACCAGAACGCACGAGTTCCCGAAGGAAGGCGAACTAATTTCTCACCAATTCTGCCAATGTGTTCAGATTTTGCCTTGGTGATAGCTCTTTTGAAGAACCTCGAAGCGGAATTGTACTCCTTACGTAACGCGCTGGTTTTTTCATCACGAGATGTCGACGCTGCAGCCCAAGCCCGGTAGCATTCCTGCTTTCGGCGTGATGTTGAGTAGATGTTTTTCATGACAAATATAGAAACTTTCGTATTTATAATAGTAGGGTAAAAGCAAAAATGAACATAAACTTAGCAAATGCAAGTTCGACTATTCTGTACGGAGTAACGTCCAGACTATAACGACATTACTATATTTAAAAGTCGATTTTTATTACGACATCGAGTAGTTATCCAAATTCCATACTGCAATCCGACGAAAACATGGACACATTAGAGAAAGTTTTAGCACACTATCAGCTCTTATCTACAAAAAGCTTTTAGTTTTAACCTCTACCATATTCATTTACAATTCTTTAGACTAAAATGGCTCGCCAAATGTGACCTTAAATTAAAAAATACTGTTGACTTCCGTTGGGGATTAGTATTCTTGGTAAAATAACTCTGACTCTTCTAAGCCCGCCAATCCACTTTATTTAAATTTTTTGGTAAATATCATAGGAGTAATACATAATGTAAATTATCAGTCTGAATAAATACCTACTGCTCGTACATCTAATTTCATTTAAATTCGTCTAGCCATTTAAGCGGAAAAGAGTAATAAACACAAACAAACAAACTTTCACAATAATTATAACACCAGTGACCCACCACGCTGTAGGTTGCGAGATATAATTCTTTTGTGAATCTCACGGTATTTCCGGAATAAAAGTAGGATATGGGGGTAAAGTCTCTGGGCATGATGAATACTTGTATGCCAACATTTATCCAAAGTCTACATTTTTCAGTGTAAATAGGTAACAAAAACATACACACCAACACATATAAACACACAAGCACACACGTACCGTGTGTGCCTGTGTACGCGCCACATATACATACACGCGCAAGCACACACGTAAGTAATACGCATGCACACGCACACATACACATTAACTTTCGTATTGACATAACTGGTGGTAATCCCACAATTATAAGTTTATTCGCGTAACAAGCTCTTTACGAAGCAAAAAATAAGCGTAGCTGATAATTTTAGTAAATAACAATATTCGGGACTAGAAAGACAGGTCAGTAGCTTAATGGGACTGCCTCGTCGGTCTAGTGGTCTCGTTTAAAAACACGGTGACGTTGCAATAAACAGCTTTACGTAGCAAGCAAAGCCATAGACTTGAAATTATAACTAGACTCGTTTGAGACAAAATGACAGGTCAGTGGCCAAACGTGGCCTTGAACGTCGATTTTGCAGGATAGAAACGAGCTTTAAACATCAAATATTTTTGATGGAAGTGAAATAAAAATCTATCTACTAGCTATTGTCGCGGTTCGACTCGCATAGGTCTCAATCCGGCCGGGAATATTAGGATAAAATGTAGCCTAAGTATATCACTCAGTAACGTTTCTAAGCTTTCTTCAGATACCTAAAAGAATTTTAAAAAATCGATTCTACAGTTCCAAAGATTGCTTCCTACAAACAAATTTACATATGTCACCTCTTTATAACATACTAGCTGACCCGCACAGCCTCGCCCGCGAGTACATTAATAATTCGTCCAAATAGCTTTTAATAAAAATTTTATCCCCTATTTCAGCCCTCCAGGGACTGATTTTTGGAAAGAATCAGGTTGATTTAAAAAAAAATTTTTTCAAAAATGAACCTCTGAAGGGCTGAAATAGGGGATGAAACTTGTATTAAATGCTATTTTGACGACATATTTATCCAGTCGCGAGCGAAGCTGCGCGGGTCAGCTAGTCATATTATACTATAAAAAAGATTCTAAGCCAACGCGCTATTTATTTAAACTAATATAACTTGGCTAATTCAGATCCAATCACCGGCATTAATAACTAGCGATCAAGGTTGAATCGTGCAGGCTGCCAGTTATCGCCCCACAAATCTAACAGTTTAGGAGAAAGGAGCTGCCAAGGGCAACACAAACTGCCAAAACTAATATTACGCTTCCTAGACGTTAGATTTTAATAAGCGCGTTAAGATAAAGTTCACTAAAAGACTGGTTTTAGAGATAAACATTTTCGAATTGAACGATCGCACTACTTACTTGATCAGCTGTATGCCTTTAAAAATTGTCCTTAAAATAAGTATCGTCATACTTCACTACCCTTAGAGGTAGACAAAAGACCAACTAATCCACCCACGATTAGGTAACAATATTATATGCACATATCCAGATATCAGCGTGGTTTGTTTGTAGAAAAATTGAAAACCTTATTTAGAATTAATTGCCCGTCCGGGATTTTAACCGAAGGCCCTATGCGTACAGGTACTATCAAACCATTGAGACAACAATTAGTTACGCAATTGAAATATTAATTCATATTATGCATTAATAGCAGACGACGATACGGTTTTGCCCACAGACCACACAAATCCTAATAGACACGGTGTTGAGCGCAAAATGCGTAGCCGCTCATATGAGCAATGTAAATGTCAAATGCTTGTAGATATATCGTGAAAAATTAGAAATATGCCATATTGTGCTATTTTATCGTGTCGAATAAAAAGTTAAAGCTTAAGGAATACTCTTGGAGTGATTTTATTTCATTGGTAAGTACTGTTTTACTTTTTATCGGTATTTTTAAAAATAAGGGTGTAAATACAAACGACATTGACAACCTAAGAAATTGCCTTGAAAGTGTATCCAGTTTAATCCGAGGTTCTAACGATCGATAAGTTAATGGCAAGATTTAACAGAAATATCTAGACATCCGTAATTCCAAATATGGTCGATCAAATTTAACATCTTTGAGTTTAAGATGACATGTTGTACCACTGACCAAATTAGAAACAGCATGGTCACTCTATCCTTGCAACTTGAATTGTATGTCAAAAAAAACTGGTTATTAAACTTTAAGTTGATTTTCAATAAATAAATCTAGTAAATATCCCGTTTATAGATTTCATGCTCATGACTACAAATGCTAATTGAATTCGAAACTAGCTCTCAGCATTAATTAAACCGTTTCCTCCCGAGGTTTTGCATTTGACACACAGCGCAAAACTTGCCTAAATACATTAATTGATAAATGGTATGTGTATTCAAACTAATATTAAGGTTCGAATCCAGTTCGGGATCAACCTTTTAATGTATAAAATCGAATCGTGGGTGTATTAACACCAAAAACGTTTTAAATGTTTAAATAATGCACAAAGCGCGTCAGTATCGGCGCACGCGTCCGTCTCTCGTTCCCACGCACCCACACATGCACAAATGAGGTGGAATGTGTGCGTAAGCGGCGCGCGCGCAGCTTGCGCTCCGGCCATACAGAAGAACAACCGCACAGCTTCTTGTTTTTGACCCTGTTTATTGAATATAATAAAGAATAAACGTGTTACAAATACCATAAGCATTTAAAGCAAATTATTCTACTATGGCTATGGCGCGCTGACGGTCGGCGCTGGTGGGTCAATATATGGGTATGTATGCGTAGCGTTTTTGAGTCGCGTTGACCACTCAGCGCTGACGGCCATAGCCCGTAGGCTACATATGAGTACATCAGCGCCGACCGTCAACGTGCTGTCAGCGTGACACTAAAACCAGCCTTACTCACATAATTTTTCCCTAACGCACCAAATAATAATAATAATCGTACCTATCTAAATAAATTAAACATTAACCAGAATATCATCATAGCGAAGATGCAAAAAGCCGTTTTGCTCGACACTGCTAGGATTGTGCGGAGGTTTCTGACTTAGTCGTTCAAGGCTCCGACCGTTTGGTCTTGTTCTGGTTTGGTTGGTTTGGTAAAAATTCAATAAACGTGTTTCTTTCGTATTTTTTTTGCAATGATAGTACGGAACCCTTCTTGCCCGAATCCGACTCGCACTGGCTGATTTTTTATAGTATTATATCGTTTTCTCTACAAACATACGTTTTCCCCGTGTTTGTCTCGGGCTCGTTTGAAGAATAGGCAAATACAAATACCGTTCTGCCAGACAAGTCGTAAAAGGCGACTGAGTGGCTATGTGTGTCACTACCATCGTGGCTACTAGGTGGTAGAGTTCTGCATCGGCTCGACCGGGTCTGGTACCACCGCCTTAACTATTCCTACCGCAATAGCGTCAGTGCCGGTCGCTGTCGTGTTCCGGTTTGGAGAGTAAGGTAGCCGTTAAACTTATGCATGTGGCATTAGACCTCGTCACAAGATAGCAACGCACCATTAACATCTTTGGTGTCTATAGGCAATGGTTGACTCTTTCCATCAGAAGACCCATCTGCTTGTTTGCTATCTTATGATAAAAAAAACATAGGATAACCCGTAGGATAAAATTTTCAGAAAGATTTTTATCTTATTACGCCAAAGAAGTATAACTACCTACTTACGTGCGTACATAAGTACACTCACAAGTTTATTTTATTTTAACGAAACTTCGCAATAACATAGCTAATGTATCTGATTATATGTATATAACATAAATTTTATTGATTCACACTTTACTTTGCGGAAATCCATAATTAAAAGGTGAAATTAATTAAATTTACTATTCTCCGTGAATTGTTTTTATGTAACTTCCACGACGAAACCAAAAAGGAAGATGCTGGTTTAATAAATGGATAAAATGACCGATGGTTCGAAAAAAAGTTACTCATTCATAAAAGGCCGGCAACGCAACTGCAAGTCCTCTGGTATTGCAGATGTCCATGGGCGGCGGTGATCACTTACCATCAGGTGCACCTCTTGCTCGTTTGCCCCCTCTTCTAAAAAAAAAAAAAAGAAGAAGAAGACCTCAGCAGCGTAAATATCTGTTATGAATTATAACAATTATTTAAGTGTTCTGACTTTACCCGAACAAAGTAATGCAAGTCTATTAATATCAATCATCATCATCATATCATATCATAAGATAGCAAACAAGCAGATGGGTCTCCTGATGGAAAGAGTCAACCTTCGCCTATAGACACCAAAGGTGTTAATGGTGCGTTGCTATCTTGTGGCGAGGTCTAATGCCACATGCATAAGTTTACCTTACCCACCGAACCGGAACGCACTGACGCTATTGCGGCAAGTATAGGTAAGGCGGTGGTACCACACCTGGGCGAGACAATGCAGAACTCTACCACCTAATAGCAACGATGGTAGTGACTCGTATAGCCAATCGGTTGCCTTTTACGACCTAACTGGTAGAACGGCAGTTGGCCTATTCTTCAAAGGAGCTCGGGACCAACAGGAGAAAAGATTAGACATATCCATAGTACGAAATCAAACTTCAAAGTCAATAAATTTGAAATACTTTGTTAATGTAAATTCGATCAAAAATTCGAAGCGTAGTGTACCTCAGGGCTCACCCACGCATACCGGTCCCCACTGAACACCACATGTTCAATAGACGCTGACACGACAGCGTGATCTGAATCAAATCCAAGGTTGGACACGACAATACATAAACAAATTGTACCTTACAATGGCATAATCAAAATCGTACACTGTTTCGAACATTTTATGACTATGTTGATTTTGGTTAAAGTTTACTGTCTCAAATAACAACCTCATCTGCTTGTAATAATGTTTGTAAAATGGTGGAGTATATTGTAAATGTTTTATTCATTAATACCGATCTTTATCTTAATATTATTGAACTAGTATTTCTTGTAAATTACATATTTATCTATATATCTATATTTATACTAATAAAATTTGTAGGTTTGTGAGTTTTTTTGTAATAGATAGACTGGTGCAACCACTGTACAGATTTTAAAAATTATTTTTAAAAAAGTTACATTATTCTTGGGTAACATAGGTTACATTTTATCCCAATTTTCCCACGGCATCGGCGGATCGGATCGATAAGCTGGTATTATTGCAGGAAACGGCTAGTACATACATGAAATTATTTATTATAACAGTTATCAACACTTTTCCCATATTAATCTATGAAGATTTTAGATATAATTTGCTAAACTGCGAGCATCGATATGGAAGTATATATCTAGGGGTAATTGATAAAAATATGTAAATGGCTTTCCACTTTGCCACAAGAATAGCAACGCATCAAACATCTTTGGTGTCTATAGGTGACGGTTGTCTCTTGTCATCAGAGGAACCATCATGTACCCGAAATAAAGAAATAGATATCCTCTAAAAAGAATAACTGCCTAAATACTTATTGCCCCAATAGCTTCGATACATTCTAGGCACATGAATAGCAATTACATCATTTGCCGATGTCTACGGTTCTCTCTTTTTGTAAGGACAGCCATTGTTTACTATCCTAACAGCTTATCCGCGCAGTTTCATCAGCGAGAAGATTAACATTTCGTTAATTTAAGAAATTTCATACAATATTTTACCACCTTAGTGGATACATTTCGAAAAATTATTTTCTATGTCTTCGTCTACATTGTAAAAATAATTCCTATGCATCACTTTTTTGGTCCAGTAAGTGATTACCGTCGCCCGTGAAAATCATATATGTATATATTATATACAGTAACCTACACAAAAAATTATCTATTTTGACATTTACTTCATGAATGCCGAGTTAATTTTGCCAAATTCCGAAATTCTAGAAGAATGTTTTCATTCATTACAAACTTACCTCAAATTTTAATTACTAATTGTGATGTTTCTTGGCCAAATACTAATTATTTTGAGTAACATGTGCGACATTTTCTCACGATTAGGTTTAGTCGAATAGTTTGCAATATTCGGCCGAATACCGAATACTAAAGAAAGTGGTCAAATTTTCGCGGCATCTCTATTAAATTATTTTCCCTCGAATAAAAGCCCGTAATCTATCTTAGATGTTTCTATTATCCACGAAATCTGACACTTCGAAATAGGCGTATCAAATGTCTGAACTTAGAAGAGAGATATTATCAAAATGAGTGTGATCATGATGGAACGGCAATCCAGAATCATTTTCCCGATAAACAGAATGATGGACATATTTTAATGGAAACAATCTCGACATACGTCGAGTCGGAACGTGTTGTCAAAACACGTTAGTTGGTGGTCCCGTTATTACGGACATAATAAAATAAAATCACACGAGTGTTCAGAGAACAAAGGGTTCATTACCCTTCGTCTATGATTAGTTAAATTTAGTAAATGATAATTAAATGTGTAGTGCAGATAGTTTCTTATTAAATAACACATAAGATTACATATCCCGTGCAGGTTAAGCAGGAAACACAATTTTATTTTTAACTAGCTGACCCGGCAAACGTTGTTCTGCCTTTTTTTTCTATATTTTCTCACCTTTTAAACCTTCCCTGGACTTCAGCAATTAATTCAAAACCAAAATTAGGCAAATCGGTTCAGCCATTCTCGAGTTTTAGCGAGACTAACGAACAGCAATTGATTTTTATTTATATAGATTTAATATAAAAAAAATAGCAGATCCTCCTAATGAAAAGAGAAAATCATCGCTTACAGACACTAAAAATGTTAATATTGCGTTGTAATCCGTGTGGCAAGATTGGAACGCCACATAAAAAGGTTACCAGTATAAGTTTACCTTACCCTCGAAACTGGAACACGACAGCGACGAGCATCGACGCTATTGCGATAGGAATACGTAAGAGGGTGGTACCAAACCTGGTCGAGACGTCACAGAACTTTATTTCTGACACAAGCATGCAGAGAAGCTCCGTTAATAGGCGCTCTAGTTCACCACGGATTATCACTTTGTGAAGCGAAATGGTTGATGGTGGTCGCATTTTACAACAGCAATGATGATTACAAAACGGAATCAACAAGCAACGGTTTTACGTGCTTTTCTAGGACACAGGGGTATTCACACATCCCCGTCACTCACCAGGCTATGACTGAGATTTTTCTAGATATTTAAATTTTTTTTGAGCTTTTGTAATTTTCCTATTTTGTAGGCCGGGTACGTTTTTGAATTTTCTACAAAAAATGGTCAAATGCTTGTACTTTTTTTTTTTTTTTTTTTCGTATGATATTCGAACACAAAGTATATGACAGTGTTTACAAGACACAATGTGTTGAGGATTTTGCCACAGCTCCCCAATAACTGTCTCCCTGTGTAGAACCGGACCGGAAAAAATTCAATAACAATTGTCCCTGGGAATCGATAATCCCTAATCCTCAACGAAATCGACTACCGAACCATTACACTACACGTGGTAGTTTCATTTATTAATATTTTTAACGTAAATTTACGACCCGCGCCATAAAAAGCCTATTAAAGTTTACACTTTCCGGACAAATTTATCGAGGGTTGATTATCTATAAGCGAGAGACATCCATTCATCGGACCCCATTAGTTTTATTATCCCCATGCTTCGCTCTACAATATGAAATTATCTGCAAGCGGGGTCCAGTTACAACACACGTGCATCGACAAACAACGCCCGCCTACCCCTCTAAGCACCGATCCATGTCTTTTATATAGAGTTATCTACCTTATATGAGTGTCTTCATTGAGGTGTACTCGCATTAACCGTCTTGACTCCTCCAAAGAACATAATATAATTTGTGAATAAAAAAATAATTACTTATAAATTTTTACAGAATTTTTTACGGGTCAACCGGATTAGAAAAGTCCACACATTAAAATGTTCCGACGGAATAAACTAAGCGGGTTTGTTTCTTTAATGTTCCTTTATTAAACAAAATATTATATTATAATTATAATGCCCGGCTGGCGATAGGCTTGACACCTTTCACATTGTAGGACTAAGTATCTGCGGCTAATCGTGGGTGCATTGTTTGTACCTCTGCCTACCCTTCGGGGACACGGGCATTGCGGAATTGCACGATTTAATTCCGCTATTCCCGTTTTCCTATCGATCGTCGAAACGCACAGATTCTAGGCATCGCCATATGGTGAACGTTCCACGTACCCGGACAAAGCGGTTCGACTCGACATTCTTGATCCGAACCGCAATAGACTGGAACATGCTTCCTGAGTCTGTGTTCCCCGACAAGTACAACCTGGGGATCTTCAAGAGTGAACAGGTACCTTCCATCTTAGGCCGCATCTTAGCTTACCACCAAGCGAGATCGTGGTCAAGCGCTTCCCTATCGATAATAAAAAAAATACGAGCGTAAGACACTACTTTTTTATTATACTATGTCCAATTTAATAAAAAAAGTATACGTATTTATTTGTATTTTGAAATTGAGTTTCAAATTTAATATGCTGGTTATATAAATGATTTAAATAATTTATGTATATTTTATGTAAGTTGACAATTAAAGTTGAAGCTTAACTAATTTAAATTAGGATAGTATAATAATCAAACTGTCGTTTTCCGTGATTTGTACAGCGCCACCTAGTGGTAAACTGGTTTCTCACGTTTACCACTAGGTGGCGATGTACAAATCACATACAAATTCCTAGTAAACTCCAAACGCGCTCACGATCGAATGCGAAAAGAAAAACTCACACTTAGCACTCAGACTGCTTAGCAAATAACAGGAAAGGATCGAAATACAATAAGCGTAATATGTTTTATTTCGATAGATCATAAACGGTCTCTTCTTCAGAAGACAACTGGACTAACACTTAGATAAAGATATCATTAAGAGGAAATTAAAGTTAATTGATTCGTGACTTTTCGCGAATATTATTAAATTTTCCGCTACACTAATTTGTATCAGTAATAATGTACAATAATAACACATATTAACAAATCTGTATCATACAAAATAACATTTATACAATAATTAACAAGTGTTCGTAACATAAACAACCCGAGGATCATAATGAAACCACTTAGAAGATCAGTAGAATCGCGTCGGAGCTTGAAGATCTGATTTAAGATAATCATATTATAATCAACAGCATATGAATGCTATAAGAAAGTTGTTTATAGGCATGTAGGTTTTTATTAAACAAAACATTTCACATGTTTGTAATGCTAGGAATGTGAAATATTACCACCATAATGTCCTGCTATCTGATGGTAGAACTAGGACTCAGGAGTCTCTTAAATTTACGTGTATACAGAGGGTAACATAGAATGCTGAAGTAGCAAAACAAGTTTGTTATCACGATGAAATTAGCGCTTTAATCACTCAGTTTTCTCTGCCTACTTCATTAGGGATTTGGCATTAAGATGTGTTTATTATGTGTCTATGTACGGACCGTACGATATTACACAACTAAGTTATTTGTCTTTAAATGAGCCAATTATATAAATGAGAACACTGCATTTCCTTTCCGAAATCTCCTTAAGGTTAAATTCCATTCTGGTTAAATAGAAATTGCCATGAAGATTTCACATACATACCTAATTTGAATATTTTATTTAATATTAAATAAAAAAGTTGCTTCCATTTTTAAATCTATAGTTAAAAGCTTCTATATCATATACTATAAAAAACTATGACACTTAATAAAGAGATTTTTCGGAATGATCACACTCCATAAAGAATGCAAAGTTTGTAACTACAATAACCATAAAATGTTCTAAAGAATAATATATTCTGAAGGTAGTGTCACAAAAAAGTGTAATAGTTTCCAAATGTATTTCCCAACTTTTTAAGATTCCGATCACGATTAGAAGCTCGGTTTTACTACAATTACACACCATATTGAGAATTTCTATTGTACATCGTCTACGTACAACCATTTGAAGGCTATGGGGACAAAAAGTCCTTGAACTTTCGGTATACTAATTGTTCTCCCGAAAAAGTACAAAACGACTCCGACTTATTCGAGTTTGCTCGTAACTAAGCCTTCGTTTTGCTCGGTAAACGCTCGAGGCCAATCATGTCTCGATATAATAAAGGGCTGCGCACGTCCTCTCGGCCTGGCCTAAAGATTTATGGTCTCCGCGTACAAGAGCCGCCGACATCGGCGCGTATGCCCTGCGTTTGTCACACCACTATCACGATCTAAGAATCGATATCGGCTTAATTGCTTACAGCGTTTGAATATGCGAATTACGAAATCGATTTTCAAGACGACTAACATTTAATTGCTCGGATTGTGTTTGTTAACACGTAGCTATTCTCTTCAGATAGTAAACGTGATATTCGTATTAAGATTTATTCTCTTATTTATCTTGGTGTTAATGATTACTTGAATTGCTTTTACTGTTTTACGATTCATGTATCTACTAATTACTTGTGATTAATCAAATAGCCAACAGGCTTCACGTTTTAATCATTAAAGGTTTCGTAAATGCTTAAAGAACATCGGCGACTCTTATATATCACATTAGTTGATTTTCAAAACCAGCCTCCTAAAATGCGAAATACATAATAAAATACAGCATATATTTCTAAGCATTAATAAATAGGAGTTTTCTTCGGCAATATCATGATTTTAAGAAATTTGATTTAATGTCTTAAAGGTTGTCTTATGTCACGATCGTAAGCAATGGACAACTCCAGTACTTCGTTCCAAAACAAGTTGCATGATAAGTTGAAGATATCCTAATAATGTTTTAAATAGTATTAGGATGTATCCTAATACGAGTAAAAAAAATATGTATATTATAAGTAAAAGTCCCCAGTAAAAGGCGAGAGAATATTGAAGTGTCCCTAACACAGTTATTACTAAAACTATGACGTGATAGAGTTCTTCAACATCATAATCAGGTTAAGTAAAATTAATTAATTACTAGGTGGTAGAGTTTTGCATCGGCTCGACCGGGTCTGGTACCACCGCCTTGCTTATTCCTGCCGCAATAGCGTCAGTGCTAGTCACCGTCGTGTTCCGGTTTGGAGGGTAAGATAGCCGGTAAACTTACGCATGTGGCATAAGATCTCGCCACAAAATAGCAACGCACCATTAACATCTCTGGTGTCTATAGGCGATGGTTGACTCTTTCCATCAGGAGACCCATCTCCTTCTTTGCTATCTTATGAAATAAAAAAAAATAAAAAAAATCAGTTTGTCAGATTACAAAATAGGTAGCGCATTCCCACATTACCTTTTTCCAGGACCAATAGCTTCACGAACTCGTCCAAAACATGTAAAATTAATAATATATTTTTTTACCGGTGGGAGGGATGCGCTGTGCCGCGCTCCCGGCTGCATGGGTACCACCATCTTGCTTATTTCTCCCGTGAAACAGCTTTGTTGTGTTTCGGAGAGAAGATCAAGACAGGCAGTGTAATTACTGGCACCGAGACTTAACATCTTATGTCTCAGGATAGGCAACACACGAATGGAATACCTGGGCTGGAACTAGCCCAGATATTCCATTCGTATGTTGCCTTGTCCCATTTTTGTTCATTGGCGACGTTGACCACTTACCATCAGGTGGCACGTCTGCCAGTTTGCCTATCTCATCTCACCAGATTCCGATCCGCTACTGAGATTGTTTTATAAAGAAACACCTCGACAGCCCGACTCGAGAACCGAACCCAGAATGTAGATATCTAAGCTAATGAAGCTAACCACTAGACCCACACTGATTACCATACGAACACTAAAAAAGAGCAAATAATATGAATAAAGAAATCACGAGCAAATGGCACGACCGCGAACAGTAACAAGAGTACAGAATGTAAAAACATGACATCCGGGTGCGAGTTCAAGCGAGCATCAGAGCAAATTCAAAATGGATACATCCAACCATAGCTTAATCTTACGTCGAATCAATGAGATCGGGCGCGGGGTCAACTCACCACGCTAAACTGTGTAACAACCAACTTCTCCGTCGCGGCTACATTATTGCGATACGGCTAAGATTCGCGTTGACGCAATTTGATCAATTAAATTGGCGAATCACGAATGATTCGATCTAACATCGCGGTTACATTATCACGATATGGAGAAGATTCGCGTAGTTGCAATGTGTGTGGTCAACCAGTTCGCTGATGTACGAATAAGTCAGGCTAACGACGTGGCAGCGTTATCGCGACACGGCGAAGGTTTGCGTTGTCGCGATATATCTAGTTAACTAACTCGCTGAATTGCGAATAATTCAGGTTAACATCGCGGCTACATTATCTCCTACGGAGAATATTCGCGTTATCGGGATGTGTGTGGCCAACCCATTTGCGAATTGTTTGGACTAACAACGAAGGGCTTCGGGCTTCTGTTACTTTTCTACCGTGACAACTAGAAATATTAAGTCTATCTCGTTTTTTCATTAGTACATAAATATGTATTGCAAGCCGAAACAAATAGCAATAGTTTTATTACGCACCTATTTTCTCTCAAATTGACGGCCAAGTACATGTAGCCGCACAGTTCACCGTAGCACGAGCATATTAAATGTTATTCGCGATAACGCGCGTTTCATAAATCTTCGCACGAATATGTGGCCTCAGCGACACATATTGTGCACCGCGTTGTAAGGAGAGCTGGTACAGGTGAGCTAGCTAGCTAGCAGGTGAGATAAGGACATGTGGTTGTAACCCTAATTGTACATAGAATGAGATAACAAGAGTTATTAGTCTAGTCGTTTCGGCCTCGGTATAGATGACCTTCAGGTTACTGGGTTCGTGTATCAACACTATCAAGTCGGATCATTTGGTTTAATTGTTTAGTTTTTTATACAATATATTAGTTGCTGTACTATAAGTTTACCACCTTAAAAACAAAATATAAATGTCATTTAAGAGTAAACCCCTCTCGGTTGAGGGTAAAGGCCTCCTCCAGAGATGCACAGTTCTCTCTATCTCCAGTTTTTGCTACACATCATTTTCCAGCAATTCCGGTAATGTCGTCCTCCCATCTGGTTCTAGGCCTTCCTCTCTTTCTTGTTCCTGAGGGCCCCGTCATGACATTATCAGGGTTGTCTAGCTGTCGTCGCACATTGTCTCTACATGCCCTGCCCATCGCCATTTTAATCTCATAGTGTAGCTAATAAAATCTACTACTCCTGTTACTTCTCTCATTTTAGAGTGGCGTATTTTTTATATTTTTTAGACTTTCATCATGCTTCTTTCCTTGCTCCTCTGGCAAATAGTTTATTCTTAGCTCGCCGTGTGAATTTTCATGTTTGGCTGGCATTCGTGAGCGATGGTCAGAGAAAGGTATTTATAACCTTCCTTTTTATTTTTATAGGCATCTGGCTTTTAAAATTTCTTTTAGTTTCATACATTTGGCTTTTAAAAGTATCGAAATGTAATCTTAGGTAAGCTGTCTACTTATATCTTATATAAGCATCTTACCTGTTACCTTAGTCGAAGCTAGGCTAGTCGGTGTAACTAATGTACTTAGCACAACTAGTGAACCTTATCCAAAAATTGTGTTAATTTCTAGGCTGTATTTCTTGAATAAGTATGAAACTAACTGTTTGCTGCGGAATAACTCGCTTAGATCCTGGTCTTGCAGGAAAATTGGGATAAAAGATGAATTGAAATTTATCCAGCTATATTTGTTTATTTAAAGTGATTTTAAAAGGTGTGTGAAGTTTAAAGTACTAGCCATTTCCCGCGGCTTTGATGGCTTTGAATTTAGTTTTATCTCTCAGGAATAGTAACCCTTTTCTGGTTTAAATAGGACCGTGTTTCCCTCTGATGTTTATGTAAAATTAAATACGATCGGTGACGTATTTAAACTAAAAACCAACATACAAACAAACAAACTCACTATCTCATTCACTATATTTTTGAGGATGCTATAAAAATGACACACAACTAGATAAAAGTGTTGAGTGGTTTAGGAAACAGAGGTCAAATACTGCAAGAAGATGATTCATCCGACCACATGTTTTAATACATAAGGTTGCCCGCGAAATCACGTTAAGTTTTATTTACTACAACTTTTATAGGTTGTAGAGTTTTAAACCGACTCGCCCGGGTGACGTTTTAAATTTTCCTGCTAGTTTTGTAGGGTAAGGTACGTATAACTTATGCATATGCATTTCCAACACACGGACGCCAACGCACTACAACCTCATTTATATTTCCAGGTCTCGGAGCTTATGAAATACTAACTGTTATAATTATATAAACATAGAGGTAAAATTACATTTTGATTCATGAAAATTTTAGAAAAGGCGAGCTTATCTCTGTAAAAGATTTCTTGCAGCAAACCCAAAACAGAGAGAAAGAATACATTTTACGATTTCATACATACATTTTTCGAGAGTTTTAAGTTTTACGGGACAAAAATATATAGTGATTGGAAATGGACGTAGTGTATTCTAACAAAAAAATAGAGATTATACGAAAAGCCGTGCACAGAAATTTTGTGTATATATAGCCATATGTCTTGAGTGTGTAAGTATATATGTGTGCTTATTTGTGGATTACACATAATATACAAAAATAGATTGACATAACATACCTACGATTCCTACTAAATCTCGAATATAACTAATTCGTATTGTTAATCAACTTGAGCTAAGAGATTGGTGTTGTAACAACTAACGCTGAATTTAATTGAAATATACGTGTATGTATAGCAGTCACACGAGTTGATCTATGCTCTAGATCTATCTCGTGGTCGCGCCGCTTAAGCATTATATGCAAATACTACCATTCCCTGACATCCAAGTTGTGAACGTTAGCGATTACCGTTTATGGTGGGCGATCGGATTTATAGCCAAAACTGTAAGTCCGTGTTGTAAGTGGATTCAACTAGACACTGTGCTTGTAATATGGTATTGTGTTGTAACGGGAATTTAATCACTCAAGCTATAAATCAAATGTACCTATTCAAAAAAGCACTTAGATACTTCAAAGAAGAATTAACTCTCGGACTATAAAAAGTTTGTGTCGCTCCCACCCGTTCAATTCTAAATACGTTACGCTGTTTATAATATACGAGGTACCTCTCCACTTTCGTATACTTCTTGCTTACGCAGCTGCGTATACTTAGGTCAATCGGTTAAGGGGCCGGTCTAAGATGCTCCATCCACTGCACATAACATCCACTCCGGGATTTTCACAGGCACACACATACATACATCAACACAAACACATTATATGTAAGTATATAGTAATAGATCTGGCCTAGTGGTGCTGTGGCTAAGTTATACGTAAGTCATAAGTTATTCTTAAGAAAAGGCCATCTATTGAGTTCTTACGAAAGCTGGATACAACTGAATTGAATCGTAATTCCAACAAATTTTCTTACACGGCTATACCTTAGCAAATTGTGTAACCCAAAGATAATTATTAACTTATATAATAAACTAATAATTTACAATTCTGTAACGTCACCTTAACCTTTACTGCAACAGTAGCGTCCTTATTAATCACTGTCGTATTCCAGCTTGGGGTGCAAACCGTTATATTACGTTACACCCTTACTACACAGATAAAAAATATCAATTAACATCTCTGGTATTTCTACGATGGTTGTACTTCCCATCGAAGGAACGATCAGCTTATTTAGCTATCATATGGTAAAAATCATCCAAAACCTTTAATTTTATTAATATATACATTATAAACACTGAATATATACAAAATAATTTAAGCATTCTCTTGTAGTGTAATGTAAAAGTAATTAAAACCGACGTTAATAGTAAAACACTCGCGCTCTATGAACCAAGAGTTAGACCAAGTCTTAAGAGCTTGTACCAACTGAGCCGAGTACAAATAAATTACGATGGTGAAATATCTTATTAAGCGCGGCGCGTTGGAGACATGTAAGGAAATTTAGTGCTTCTTGAATTCGCCCTATTTATTAGGCAACCTTAATGTGTGAGATACAAGTTGTTATTCTGTACGCACAAAATGTAATGTTTTTTTCGTAATGTGTGTTTTAAACATTACAAAAATAAGGTGATGTGCCGTAGGTTCGGATATACAGAAATAATGATATGTGAACAGTTAAAAACAAATCTAAAGTACGAAAGTAGCAGGATGGGATAGCTTCCCCTGATGGTCCGGGCTCTTTTGAAGAAAAGACCAACTGCCGTTCTGTCATAAAAAGCGACTACTTAGTCATATTTGTCACTACTCTCATGTCTATTAGGTGAGTTTGCAACGTCTCGTCAAGGTATTTGGTACCACCGCTTTACCTATTCCTGCCGCAAAAGCTTGTGCATGTGGCCCACCATTAACATCTTTAGTGTATATGGGCGATCATCATTTGAGCCATCTGCTGGTTTGCTATGTCATGATTTAAAAAAAATGCAGGTACCAGACAAAACGAAGAACACCAACTAACATAAAGACGTATTTGTATGGTATCAAAACAAATCTGGCAGACATAACGATGTATCTTGTCTACACACCCACAACCAATTCTCTGCGTCCACTTCGCAAGGGATCCCGCGTGAAAGTATGTGTAATATTCTATACAAAAAATATATTTAAAAATGTAGTAAAAATATTAAAAAAAAAAAAATGCATTTTTATCTTTATGTTTGTAATGAACTAAGGATTGATTGGAATGTTTTTAAAATTCTTTCACCTGGAGAAAAAGTCATATACACCACACAGGCTATTTTTAAATACGGATCTCTTCGAAAACTCAAATAACGTATTTTGTTAGTAATTCGATATTATGTAACGTATTTTTGGTACCTTAGTGTATTTTTATCTTTAAAATAGAGACCTATTTTAAAACAATAAGTTTGAATAGTATAATAGCTGTATATTAAGTATGCAGCAGTATTTTTATTTATGAACTTTTAACTTTGTAAACGATGACAACTTAAAATAGGCTGAAAAATCTTATCTATTTACTATGTTCGAAAAATGATGTGGTGTCGCGGGACACCAGGTAGGAACGAACTTCCTTCGGCTAAACGGCACTACTCGCTTGTGTACGCGACTGTCGCGCCTGCGCACGTCTCATTTAACGCTTTTATTCCACGCATTTTTCTTACGGTTTTACTATCACATTTTTTTCAGTTCGGTCACGCAGCAAAATCCCTATCCCCTCCAAGCCTGCCGTAAGGAACTTCGTTCCAAAAAATGTAAATTGACAATAGGTATTACAAATAAACTCATAACTATATAAAAACATCCCTGACGATGCTGTAATTAGCGAAACCGGTTGGGTGTGTAAAATAATATAAAATAACTATAAGTGAATTAGAAGTACAAGCAAGTTTCTTTATAATACCTATTTTAAAATGTAGTTTCACCAAGTGCCGACGAAGGAAAGTATCCGATTTAATGTAAACTGAGGTTTAATGTATTAATAATAAAGACGAAACATATCAAACGTAATTTAAAAAATATATTTAAAAATAAATAGTGCTGATGAGGCTATTCAGCCTATATTTTAAACAAAATATTGCTTGCAAATTCGTTCTCGTGTATTTTGTGTTTAAAAGTTTTTAATAATGTTGAATTTATTCCTGAAGTCATATTAAATTACTAAAATAACTTAAGTCTACCAACCTACCTGCCTGCTCATGAAAACCAGACAAAAAATTACAAAAAAACGTGTTCTTTATGTGTGTTTAATGCACAAACATAAGGTTCCATTATTTTATTGTATAGATATTGCAGATAAAAACAATTATAGCCATGCAAAATCCTAACAGGAATTTGACCGTTCCACTAGGTATTAAGCAGTCTGTTGTTTGTGGGAAAGGTACGCTGGCACGAGCCCCGAGGGCACAAATGACCGCAGTTGTTGCGATTGCCTTAGACCGCCCCGGGCCGCCATTCCAACCCGGGCCTAACCACCGGTTCCGTCTAACTTACAGGATTCAAGTTAATATTCTTTGAAATGCGGGATAGATTTATCATTTTTGTGTCTACCTTTTGCAACTATGGCTTAGGTGGCGTTTGCAATGTAAAACAACGGTGAAGTTACATTCGTACAATTCAGTTTTAATGGAAAATCATTTTTCCGACAGTTTTTGTTTTATCATTGCTTCCCCGTTGGTCGAGTGGTTAGCGACCCTGACTACGCGATCAATGAGATTCGGGTTCGATTCCCGGCAGGGACAGGCATTTGTGTGATGAGCACAGATGCTTGTATTTCTGGGTTTGGGTGTTTATTAAATATATTAAAGTATTTATAAATGTATTTCTATGTATTAGTATCGTTGACTGGCACTAATACTACAAGCATATAATTTGCTTACTTTGGGGCCAGATCATTTCGTGTAATTTGTCCAATGATATTATTTATTTATTTATTTATTTATTATCATTGGATAGCAAATGTATGGTTCTCCTGATGGAAAAAGCAACCATCTCTTAAGGATACCAAAAGTAGTTATGGTACGCTGCCATCCGTGTAGTGCGGATACATTGCAATCTGTCTGGCAGGAAGACATATGATATACCAACAAAGCACAGGCCTTATTTATTGTTGAGTCTTCATTGAGCACTGCAATTTTCTATGCAGCTAACTTCTAAATTTGAACTTGCTATCCCGTATTATTAAATAAAACAATTGAATAAAACTAAATAGTAACACATATATATAAATCTTCGCACCCATTAGAGACTTCTTATGAGATGGACAGACAGAAACGAGTGTCTTAAACCACGGTTCAGGAAGACTCACCTTGCTTTCTTTACAATCTTAACTCCCTTCTTATAAACACGCGAATTTCAGAGATACTAAATAAATGGAAATTATTTGTAATTTTTAAGTTCACAAAAAATATTATCAAGCGAGCCATAGGTTAAACAAAATATCGATAACAAAAATTTGATTTTTGTTATCGATATTTGATTTGATTACAAATCGATTACAAAAAAGAAAAAGAAACAAAAGACAAAAATGTTGTAGTATTAAGAATTATGATAAGGGGTGGTGTGTGTGGGTGGTGTTATTCTCGCAAATGGAGCCACTTCTAGGAACAATGCTCAAATCTTTCAGAATTTACTCGGACGCATGCCCATTTTGACAGCACGCGTAAGCCAGCCAAATAGCTGCTTTAAGTATTTTTGTCGCCTACATATGTTTGGCGTGTTCCACGGGATTCCATAACACCATGTGACCCGGCTATGGGTACTGTGACGTATGCCTAGGTACCCCTAATTTGAGCTTTGAAGCTTTTACTGGTTTCCTGATCAAAACTGTTAAAAGCTTGAAAGTTTGAATGAGCACTTGTTTATTTGAGCAAGTGTTCCTTAGACTGAATATTGGGTTAAGAATTTTTATTCTAATCACAAATTATAAAGAATGTTTATTTAGTTGTAGCGCGATTATTCACAGACAAGCGAAACATTGCTCGAGCCAAGTAGCCTTATGTCAACCACGGCAAGTAATGTTTAATCATTACGTCGTGTCTCGTCTAAATTAATCCGTTAACTTTCTGCTGCGCGGCGAACGTGTTTGGTAGCCATTTTATATTTGCAAGAGTTAAATTGACAGAACAATTTCTAAGAAATCTTAGTCCAATATAGTGCGCTAACAAGGTCCTCATGTCCTCGGACACGAACAAATCATATCGTCAAACTAGTTATGGTCACTCGTGATGTAACGACGAGGTATGCAAATTGTATGCGCGGGCGCAGGCGGGTCGTCGACCGCCATGTTTGCTTCACGCGGTCCTATTGGCTCACCGCGGAATCGATTTGTAACGTGCTCTCAGCGAGATAAGGTCAATGCTGATGCGTCTTTGATCAGCTACCGATTTCATTTTTTTTGCTACATCTATCTGCAAAAACGCTTACACTACGTCAATCAAAGTAAAATTACATTGTGTTAATATCATATGATAACAAGCTTAAAAAGGCTTTACGGACGTCAACGATACTAGATAATATGAATGTATAAAAAGTGTTTTGTCTATATACAAAGATACGATTATTAACGTGTTACAATCTCATACAAAGACATAATTATTATATCCTTATTTCAAATGCCGTCCGTTCACTCTTTGATGAAGAATTGAGGCGAGATTTCTGTATACATAGAAGAAATTTCTTTGCAAACTTCAACAACCGACATCCCAACCTCCTGTATATCTAGAACCCTGGATTAGATTTTCACCAAATTTATATTGGACCAACTTGGCGGCGGGATAGCATTGCCACATGCACAAGAGTAAGGTAGCTGGTAGATTTATGTCTACCGACTTCCTTACCCTACAAACCGGAACACGACAAAGAGAAGAATGCATTGCGGGAGGAATAGGTGAGAAGGTGTTATCATATACCCGGGCAAGACGTTACGGAACAATACCACTAAAACAATATGCATACTTCAATATGTATTAAATCTGTGGCGTTTATATGATATTTATACAAAACTTCAAAAGTTATTTGCCCGGTGTCGATGCTGACCACATGAGATCCCGGGTTCGAATTCAAAACTATGTCTTTTCAGTTTTCTGATAAGGGGCCGTTCATAAAATACGTTCGCATATAAGAAGGGGTGGGGGAGAGCGTGACAAAGGGGAAACGGGGATCTAATGCAACAACGTGACGATCACCGTTCATTAAAACAATACCGATTATAGTTATTTCGGCGCATTTACAAGATTCTTGGGCATTATATTATAGAAATATTATTTATTTGTATTGGTTCATTTAAATTTTATTATAAATACTAAATAAATAATTTTAATACTCAAAATTTGTGTACGATCATTATTTGAAATTTGACTACAGGGTAGAGTTGACTACAGGATGCATTGTTTCGCCCGGGTTTGAAACCATCGCCTTACCTATTCCTGCCGTAAGAGTCAGTGCTTTTCATTGTCGTGTTCCGGTTTGGAGAGTAAGCGGTTAACTAATGCAAGTGGCACTAACACCTTGCCACACGGATAGCAACGCACTATTAAAACCATTGCTCGCTATAGGAGATGGTTGTCTCTTTCCATCAGGAGAGCCATCTGCTTATTCACTATTTTATGATTTATAAAAAAGTTTGAGGTAAATACACTTAATCGTCCTTCATTTACAGTTTGTTAATAGATACAAATTATTATTAACTAACGTTTAGTATGTATTCAGTATCACGTAAACGATTTCCCACGAATCCGGACCAACAAGCTCACTGGCCATTACACAAAAACTAGAACTATTTTTTGTAACAGACTACAAGTTGTCTTCTGCTTTAAATTCTTTTTACCACAAATATTTCTTAGTAATAATCACTTATGAACCAGCAGTATTTTTTGTGTATATATTATCATATTATAAACAAGCTATCTGCATAGCTTTCCTGATGGAAAGAGACATCCATGGTCTATATACACCAGAAACGGTAATGGTGCGCTACTATCCAAATGGCAGGTATTCATGGGCGTAAGGAGGGGGCGGGGGGTAAGAGGGGCAGCTGCCCCCCCCCCCTCCATTTGTTTACCGCTCCACAAACTATCTGCTGTTGTAGATAAAAATATAGTCTTAAAATGTTACGGTTGCAAAATTCTACAAACTTAAATAAATCTATTAGATCAAATTCTAATAGATTTATTTGTTTAATATGAAATTAAAAATAATCCATTTCAGAATTGTGACTCACGACACTGACATTTCTAGTAATATAATGACCCTCAATCCCTTGTGATAGAAAGTTGTGATAGTGTGTGACCTATGTTGAAGCCTGACTTAAATAGGCTCAAAAGAGCAATGCTATTATTAGTGTACCGCAGGGTTCAATTTTAAGGCAGGATCTTTTTAAGCGGTTCTTATGGTGATAATATGTTTTAACTATTCTTAAAATTTAATATACATATTTCTTACAAAAAACAAAATAGTTTAGGATCGATGCACAAAAATTAACACATTTAAATTATATCAATTTTTTATTTAAATTAACGCTTGAATCTTTAAATTATGAACAATCATGTTTATAAAACTAACCAAAATAATGTTGTTTACTAATTAATAACATTTATAGTTACTCCCAACTCCCAAGTAAACACATGCGTACATACATATATATACATTCACATTTAAAATATTGATATAAATTATCCTCTTTTTACATATTTCTTAGTCAGGAAAAAATACACGCGGCACTTGTATTCAATATGAATGCATTCATTAGCCATCAAAAATGCAATAAGACGGTATCAACTGGCCATTGTCAAAAGCATATTATATGAAATATTGTTAGTGGGTATTAAAAAATTTGAATATGTCTGGCTCGTTTTGTTCACATCTTTTTATTAGTTGATCCATTAACAGATTTTATAGCATCGAGCATCTTACCGCAACAAAAGGTCGCCAGCGGACAAATAAAGCGATGCTTTTATTGAAGTGCCTCAGGGTTCAGTTTTACGACAGGATCTTTTCGAGCTATTCATTTATATGGATACTAACCAATTATGAATGTATTTTGATTTCATATCATAAAATTACGGACACAAATTGATATTTAATGGAAATAATACTATTAATTAAACAAAGCCAAAACACAAGATCACTGTTATTTAAAATGTGTTGTTTTATATACCTTCAATTATAAAAATTAATAAAAACATCCATAAAATCCTAAGAAGATATTCTCGAACAAGAAAGATTCACGTATTTTTTATTGCCCCACAATATTAACTGTCTGCTAAAACGGTCGTATAAATAAAACAATACGATAGAATTCCTGTGTTAAATTGCAATCAATTGATTAAATCTCTAAATAAAAAGCAGTATAAAGCATCGTAGTTAAGTCAAAGCACGTACAGGATTAGCCTGATCCACAACATCTATTAAAGAACATAACAATGGCCACAAAAACTGCCGGCCTGATAGTGGTTACTTGGCAATACTTTTTGTATTTAGTTTCAATTACAATATTTAATGTGCATGTCGCAGATAATTTGTATTGATTCTTCTTTATACAAACGGTAAAGTCCTTTATAAACGCAATCGTATAATAAATACAAAATACATAATGCCGAAGCAGATTGGTGATGAATTCAATTGCATCAATCCAAGTATCCTGTCAAACCTAACAAACCGACTTCAAATTTATGTACAAGTCGGGAGGGTTCTAATTCTTAATCAACTACCTATTTTTATTACAAGGATTTCGGACAATATGTTACAGCATTATAAAATGATGATACTTATATTGTCATTTTATAATGTAAACAAAAAGTATTTATCTTTGAAATCGGACAAAACATAGAACTTGTAAGCGACATGTATTTTCTCTATTTAAAGTTATAAGTTACTAGCTTCGTCCGTGGAAAAATATACTAAAAATCCCGGGGTTGTACCCACATATTTTCCATTCCCGATGGTGGTGGTGTGATTTCCGGGATAAAAACTGTATAATAATAACTACATGCGTAAAGAAGAGACAGACAGACAGAGTTACTTTCGCATTTATAATATTAGTACGGATAACCGTATTCATATTAGCATTCTAATTAATACGAAAGTAGTCTCTATCACTTTTACAACGATTGTGGTAAATGATTTTTTTTATTTTTAGTTAATAAGATAGCGTACAAGCAGATGATTCTCCTGATAAAAAGAGATAACCTTCATCTATAGACACTAAAGTTGTCGATTTAATTGCTATCCGTTAGGTGGGGTTAATATAAAACAAGTTTACCATCTACCTTACCTTGTAAACCGGGAACACGACAGCGACAAGCACCGACGCTAAAGTGACAGAAATAGCGTCGATGCTTGTCATCGTCGTCTTCCCGGTTCAATCCCGGTTGAAACGTTGCAGAACTCTACCACCCAGTTAGTAGACACGAAGTGACACGATTAGTCTTCTCTCTCTTTTTATAAGATGCCTGGCAATAAGGCAGTTGATATATTTTTCAAACAGGGCGCCGTATTAACACCGGGAATATATTTTCCAAAAACCCTTCTTCATATTCTCTTTTTCAGTAACCATGTAACTATGTGACTTAAGTGAAACAAATAACTAAACGAAAAACTAAAGTCCCCTGCGATGCCCGAGGTGGAATGTCAAGTAAATGAAATGAGTATCAAAATACAAAAACAACATACATAACACATGATAATAAAACACCTAATGATGTTTATGAGAACAACAATAATATTGGTATTGGTAAAGGCGTGAAATTATTAATCTTGACATAACACTTAACGTCAGACAACATCGCGGCCATAATCAACTGGGTTGGATGAACTTGGCCAAAAAACCATGAAGATTTCTTTAAATAAACATTCATTGGAATCGATTCGAGGCTTCATCTCCGAGTGTTTACTTAGTAACAGTCCGCTTTGAATAAATCGATTTTGAATGGCGCTCTCGAGGCCAAACGAAAAACCACTTTAAAGTTTAAACTTAAATATTAAAACCGAATGTTGCGCTGATTTAAATTATCGTTATAATGTTGAGGTAAATTAAATTCTATTGATCTGATGATGTGAAACAGTTTCATTTGTTTCTAATAAAGCTCAAATGACATCCGCTTTGTTATAGATTACAACTGTTAACTCGTCTTTGAAACAATATAAACTGGGTTTACAAAAAGAGTTGAGATCCAGGATCTAGTTTAAAATTTATCGTGAACTTAATGATGCCTAAAACGTCGTTTTTGGGTTAAAAAGTTTTTGGGTGCTCAGTCGAGTGAAAAATTATTATGTTACTTCAGAATGTAACTTTCTGTAGTTGAAAGAATTTTTTAAATATCGGTTAACTAATTTTTGAGTTTATCCAATACAGACATACAAACAATCAAATCTTTTCATTTATAGTAATAGACTAACGACTTATCATACTACTCGTTGCATGATTCAAATTTTTTTCAATCCCGATGAAACGATTTATTTTTCCGGGATAAGAATTAGCCTATGTGTTTAGTCTGAACATAGAATAACTATATAAAAATTCAATTGATGAGATACAAAATATAGATTAAATCTCCAAATATCCTTTTTAAGATTTTATATAACAAATATAATACAATTATTAATTACTTTTCAACGTATAGAATTATAATAAAAGATCTTTAGCACAGTCTTTAAGACTCACAAAGAATTAATTAAAAAAAATCAAAGATTAGCAAATTACAGTCGAGTTTTCCGATGACTACAATCCCCTAAATAGGCAAGGATGTCAATGGTAAATTGTTCTCCGAGGCACGGTTCTCTTAACTATAAGTACACGTAAACTTATGGTACACGGTATCTATAAGTTTACCGGCTATTTTAATCTCTTAACCAGAATGCAACGGAACCAAACTACGACTTTATGAAGATAAGAATGTATGTTTCGATTTGGGCGAATCTGAAAAAATTTACCTCTTCCCAATCGTAGAGATACTCATATACCTCTATTCGCATTTTTCGAGAGACAGAAAGACAGATGCTCCTTCAATTAACGACTTTTCAACAAAATTAGTCCAATGAAATATTCAGAACGCAGACAATACAATTACACAATTATCTTGTAAAATATCGATGACGGTATTATAAAGTAATCTTTTCCATTGATGCAGGCATTGCTAATTTCTCTCTTATTTCGGATATTGTTCAGTCGTTGACCCTGTCCATCGATCAAGGCAGGGCGTGTCGCTCCGCTCAACATATGTAAAAACATTGTCTGTAATAACAGGTTAAAGAGCAGTATTATATTTCAACAATACAGAATTCGCTCAAGAGATAAATCGTTTAAAGAAATGTAAAACAATACGACTGAGCAAAAATTAAATATAAGATTTTCAAATTATTTTATATCACGCTGGCTATAACCCGTGACTTCGCTCGCGACGAATCAGTACTTTTTGCTCAGTCGAGTAAACAAGTAACCTATGTTACCCCAGGATAGTTCAGCTTTCTAATGGTAAAATAATTTTTAGGATCAGTTAAATAGTTTTTGAATTTATCCATTACGAACAAACTATCGAATTTTCCTCTTTATAATATTAGTGCAGATATTAAATATATTAGTGTATAAAAAAATATGCCTCCTGATAAAAAGAAATGATTTTCGCGTATAGAAACCAAAACGTTATAAGTGCGTTGCCAAATGCCATCTATCAAGCAATGATGATATGCTATATTCATAATTTTATCAGCTACGTTCATCATTCATAATTTTATCCGTTATTGCGACGGGAAAAATAAGGCGTTGTTGCCAAACTTGTCTAAGTCACTGCGTAACACTACCACCTAGTGGTAATGACTGTATATTCATCAATTTTTACAATTCACGAAATCCCTGACATGGAGACAAATGATCTATTCTTCATAATGGGACTGGACTAATAATAATAAATAATTCGGATACGCCATATGGATAGCAACGCACCATTAACATCTTTGGTGTCTATGAACTATGGTTGACACCAAACAAGCCATCAGAAGAATCATTTTATTATTTGCAATCTTATAATATACGAAAATCAAGATCCAATTACTTAACTAAACTAAATGTTTAAATCAGCAATTGCGTTAATATTTAATAGCTTTCAAAGACATTATCTTAAGAATTTTGTTCTTTAAAAAGACCAATCCAATCGCAGTATCAAACTATGAGTCATCGTTACCCGAGGAGACTTTTAAACTAATTACATATAAGCCATATTGTAAGCACTTTAGTTAATATTATTAAACAGCTGTCCACATTCTGATGTTTCCATTTGAACTCCACTAAAGTTAAGTAGCACTAAATGTCACGCCACATTTTTATTAGACCCTTCCTCGCTTACAACGTCCACTTTGACAGCGTTCTTTATTCCCTGTCGAGTGTTAATTGGTATCGCTTCTCATAGTTCCGTTAATTTCTCCAGCTCTCTATTTCACAATGTTAATTTAAGAAAGTGGTACATTTCAACCCATCTTTAATTTATTTTGTTAATATTTTTTAGGTCACTCTAATAAATTAATAAATTATAGGCGGGAAAGAATATTTATTATAGACTATCTGTTTAGAGCAGCATCAAATGCATTTGTTGCGGTTCTAAGTGTTCTAACGTAATGGTGATATGCTATAACCTCAATAGATAGGCTAAAATCGTGAAGATTTTTTCAAATCGGACTTTTTAAGAGGGTAGTTAGTTCAAATAATATTTACTAAATTTATTTATTAATATAGACTTCTGACTTAAGGTGGTCAGTTTTTCACTGGGTGTTCCAGTTTGGAGAGTCCGGTAAACTTACCCCGTCTCGCGGATAACAGAGTACCATTAACATTTTTGTTGTTTATACTTCTATAGGCGATGGTATATCTATCCATCCTTGAACCATCTGCTTGTTTGTTATCCTATGAAAAAAACACAACAGTTGAAGACTGCAAGTGTTAAAATAATATATAACTTACATAATTAAAACGGAATTTCGTTAAGTGCGAACGATGATTGTTGAACAATGACACTTGAAGTTCAATGACTTATGTGAGAAGCTTTATTCGACACGATTTATACATACCCTCCCTAAGATTATTAGGGAGGAATAAATAAATCTGTGGCATAAAACCTTTGCGAGACGTTGCAGAACTCTACCACCTAATAGGATGGCAGCAGGCGCGTGCGCTCCTTATAGGCAGAAAAGCAGTGCTTTACTTGCCATTCACAGATATTTTAATAAAACGTTCGTACGTTTTAGATGATTTTAATTAATAATAAGTAAATGAATAAAATGTGTCATAATCACGTGCACGCCGCTGAAATCTATAAAAGAAAAAGTTTTTGTGTCCGAGTACTCCGCCGCATACTCAGTATCATAATCCTGTGCACGCCGCTGGATGGCAGCGACACGTATAGCCAGTCGATCGCGTTTTACGAACTGCCTGTCAAAATAGCAGATGATCTATTCTTCAAAGGGAGCCCAGAGTTACTTCTGCTTGTTTGATATTCTATGTTAAAACACACAATTAATCAAATACGAATTAGTAACTATGTATAAACTTGATTTGAGACTTTTTACAAGAAATTAGAGATGCCAGAAATATTCGGTTACTATTTGGTATTCGACTACTTTCTTTGGTATTCGGGATTTGGCTGAATACTGCAACTATTCGGTGTAATCATAAGAAAAAATTACACATATTACGTAAAAAAAAAACAATAATCGTGTCATGAATGTGAAACATTACAATCAATTCCTACTTATTTATCAGAAGTAAATTATAATGAATGAAAACATTGTTTTCAGCATTTTTATGAGGTTTATTCTTCGGACTATCAGATAGATAATATTTTAGCAATACGAAACAAGTAGTTGTTCAATCTGTCATAAACAAATAATCACACGATCAACTCGCTAATGAAACAAATACGCAGCCGAATGTTCGGGAAGCCATTATTAGGTATTTGGTGAAGGGCCTAGTCGGATATTCGGTATTCGACAAAATCAGTCGTGTCATCGCTACAATAAATTACAAATGCTTGTAACAAAAACATTGCCCATTGATGTACAGTTACTGACCTAACTTGATCTACTGTTTGTGGCCTAACGTCAATCGGTTAATTAGAAATTATAGTCTAGACTGAAGTTATTGCTATTGTAACGTATTGCGGTGTGTCGTTTATATAAATCACTAAAAGTAATCGCTGACAGCGCTCAGGAGGTATAGCGAACGCGTGTTTGCAATTATAATTGAATGTCACGTATTGGCTATACTAAGTTTGCCATCGTTAACTGAGAAGTATTAGGATGGTTGGTACTACGATTTAAGTTATGCGACTCGACAGTTTTCATATTTTTGCGATAGAGTTAATTTTGTTCATTATTTATAGAGTAACAATATTTATTAATTAATAATACATATACTGTATTACAATAAGGCAAATATAATTAATTTCCAACCGGTTACGCTTACACAAGCATCGTCAGGGTATTTACAGTTAGTAACATCTGTAATTAATAAATATTGTATTAAAATGGAGTTTTACCAAGTGCCGACGATAAAAAGTGTAGAAAATATTAAAGAGTATCTGTATAAATATAAACATAATTAGCTCTATCTAGGTACAATCTTTTACCAGTTTACAGTTAGACTGGTAACATCCAAAAGGAGGGTGTTCAGTACTCGATTTTAATACCGAATATATTAAAAAATATATACTTAAATTTTGACTCATTTATCCAATCCATACTTATATTATAAATGCAAAAGTAACTGTGTCTGTCTGTCTCTTCTTCACGCCGAAACCACTGAACCGATTTGAATGAAATTTGGTACAACTATAGTTTAAGACCCGAGAAAGGACATAGGATAGGCAATCTCGGGACTTTATCTTAATCTTTTAAACCACCGTAATAAGAAATAACTTACGCTACTTTTATTTCAGATTTTTTTTCAGCCGGAGGAAGTCGCAGGCATAGCTAGTAAAAATATAAAGTAAGTACATAATATAGATAACGCATAGACGTCGAAGTTCATAGTTTATAAACAGCGATTTGCTGAACTCATGACTAGACTCGTAACCACTGAACCGATTAGAGTGGAATTTGGTACAAAGATAGTTTGAAACCTCGGGTTTACAAACCTCGGGACTGTCTTTTAAACGACCGCTACCACCACCACCACCACCACTAAACAAACAAAGAGTGACAGAATTTTTAAGATTATTTACAAGACATTAAATGCATCGTTATAAATCGGCACTTACAACCACAACTCTTACAAACAGACGATCAAAAAGAGATCAAGTTTTCTTGTACAAAATTTTAAATGGCTATGCAGATTCTCCATTTCTTCTTCAGCAAATACATTTCAGCTGCCCTCGGATATATTCACGACATAAACCGTTGTTTTATACTCACTCATTGACTTATATATTTGTAAGTCAATGTACTCACTCTACTAAAAGAAAGTACGTTACACACTCCTTTCTCTATCGCGCATGTAATTTTTATAATCGTCACCTTATAAGTGCAGATCCTTTTGGCTGTTTAATTGGAATTTATAAGAGAAACATACGACAAATAATAGCAGGGCTTACCTAATTATAACTTTGATTTGCCATGGTACTCAGTTTTCATTACTTTTTTGTTAAATTTGGTTTAAATTTTTTGTACATTAAATGCTGCTACAAACTATTAAATTAATATAAACGTGATAGTTATAAGTGGAAACTTAATTGATTTATGTAATTTTTTTCTGTTATATTAGTAATGTAAATACTATATTGTATGTTTTCCAAAAATAAATAAAAATAAAAAGTAATAAGGAATTACTTAGGCTACTTTTACTTCAGATTTTTTTTCACGCGGAGGAAGTCGCGGGCATAGCTAGTAAAAATATAAAGTACATAATATAGATAGCGCATAGACGTCGAAGTTTATAAACAGCGATTTGCTGAACTCATGACTAGACTCGTAAACTGGCCGGTTTCACCCGCGCGATGACTATATATTTTTTGAATATTACTACACTAATATCGTTGAGGTCTAATATATAGTAAATTATCTGAGTGCTAAGTGTGAGTTTTTCTTTTCGCATTCGATCGTGAGCGCATTTGGAGTTTACTAGGAATTTGTATGTGATTTGTACAGCGCCACCTAGTGGTGAACGTGAGAAACCAGTTTACCAGTGGCGCTGTACAAATCACATACAAATTCCTAGTAAACTCGAAACGCGCTCACGATCGTATGCGAAAATAAAAACTCACACTTCACACTCTGAACTCGGCACACGTTGTCCTGCTAGTGTATAACAGCAATATGCTGCAGCACCATCTGGTGACAAGTTACAAACATATTTACACTAGTTACCACGAAAATATATTTACACTAGCTGACCTGGAAAACGTTGTTTTGCCATAAAAATTACTTGAATATTTTGGTCGAGTACTTAAGAGAGGGGGAGGGTTAATTGAAATAAAACTATCCTATTTTTAAGTTGGGTCAAGGAGTAGATATCTACAAAAATTCATTGAAATCGGTTCAGTAAGTAGTTTCGGAGTCCATTCAGCAAATTTCATGATCCGTCAAATGGTGCTTGAGTTTAGTGCTTTATAAACAATCCATTTCCAAAATAAATCCACTCTTATATATCGTATATACAGCCAGAAAAAGGTAACGCGGTGGTATCAGACTCGGGAGGGACAATGAACTTTACCACCTAGTAAAAGCAATGATCCCCTATTTTAATTGTTTACTATTCTACGATATGTATATTGTACATGTATAAGCCAAGCTAAGGAACTTCCGTGCCTTAAAACGATTTTGTCATACTTACTACTCGAAGCAAAGTTGAGTAGGCAATTCTGGTAGGTCCCTAATTTCCAAACTTCCGTGGTGCAATAGCAATCAGGCTTAACCTGATCGTAAAAGTCTCATTTCGTAGCATTTTTATGCTTTTGACATTTTGCTGTCTCCTGCTAAAAAGGGAGGGAAACTGGATGTATTTTCCTACTCCTCCTATATACTTCTGATTAATTTCGTTGCGGGATCCAAGACAGCTTTTCCTCAGGGCACCCTGAGCTCGCAACTCAGTGGTTATCAGGACGGTTGCCGCTGTTGATTCTGGTTTACAGAAGTCACAGTGGTGGAAAGGAGAGGTGGCCCATTGCCCTTCAAAAAAAAAGCCAAGCCAAGCAGTTCGTAAAAGGCGAGCGATTAATTATACCTATCATTACCATTGTGACTACTAGGTCGTAAACTTCTGCAACGTCTCTCCCGGGTATATTATACTATCGCCTTACCTATTTCTGCCGCTGTAGCGACAATACTTCCCATTATCCTATTCCGATTTAGAAGGTAAGGTAACTAGTAAACTTATGCATGTGAGATTGCCATCCCGACATACGGATCTTTGGTGTTTATAGGCGGATGGATATTTTCTTAAATCAGCGGAACAATCAGCTTGTTTGCTATCTAATAGTATAAAAAAAGATAAAAATTTACAAGAGGTTATCCTTATATGGTGAAACTCAGCTACAATTTGAGATAGCCAGTCAAATGCTGACGCATCTGCTGGACAGTCTTAAATAAGATACCGATTTAAGATTGCTGGATAACTTGAACACGAATCAGTAAGAAATCCGAGGTTGGCTACGATACCGCCGGTGAATGCCGAGATTATCATCAACGGATTTTTCGAGATCGTGCGTGAATAAATAGCGGAGCTATGTACACAGTGCAAGTTGTTTCGATACGCTTGACAGGCTGCAATCCAAATTTTAAATTAGTTTGTTTTTTGTCGTGCGCCCGACTCGCTCCCGAGAACCCTGATCAGTCACGTAAGAGACTGACGAATCAACAATTTCTAAGGACATGCTTGATTGTTCATTAAGTTTTTTTATGTCGTAAGATAATAAGCAGATGGGTCTCCCAACGGAAAGAGACAACCATCGCATATTAAGTTTTTTTATATATATCATAAGATAGCAAACAAGCAGATGGGTCCCCTGATGGAAAGAATCAACCATCGCCTATAGACAAAAAAGGTGTTTAATGGTGCGTTGCCATCTTGTGGCGAGGTCTAATGCCACATGCATAAGTTTATCGGCTACCTCACCCTTCAAACCGGAACACAATAGTTACAAGCATTGACGCTATTGCGGCAGGAATAGCTAAGGCGGTGGTACTAGACCCGGGCGAGACAATGCAGAACTCTACCACCTAGTGATTAAGTGGTGATTTAACGCTACATGCATAAATTTACCAACTACGAGAGATGCGTTGATGACAAGTATTGACGGTATTTCAGCAGGATAAATTAAGGCAGTGATACAACATAAATGGCAGTGACATTTAGCCAAGAGTTCACTTTTATATATCTGCTGATTACGTTCAGTAGTGAGTCATTAGAAGGGAGACAGGAAAGTTTTCCCAGTTCACTCATTTAGGTCTTTAAACTTCAAACTACCGGAAAAATATCATAAGAATATAAAATCGGCAAGAGTTAATCCCTATTAATATTGTAAGCTAGAAAACGGGTGTATGTATGTATTTTAATCATTTAAGCTCAAACGGATAGTTGGATTTGGGTGAAATTTGATATATAGTTAGTGAGTCAACGCTTCATAGGCGATTTTTATTCCGTAAAATATATTGTTCCAGCGGCAGTCACAAAAAAATCGACCTGGTGCGAGTCGGACTCGCGCACGGAGGATTCCGTACTAACTTATCGGATCTTTAAAAGAAAGTCACGTTTGTTGTATATATACTTAAATATTTATTTTTATTCTGTTTTAGTTGTTAAAGAAATATATAAATCAATAATCTCGATAATGACCTGAGTATATATTTGCTGTATGGGAGCTCCCCTTTAATATTTACATTATTTTTATTTAATTATTTATTTCATTGAATATACAACTAAATATTCTATGAAAATTTTAAGCGTCTACCTGTTACCGCTATTAATATGGAGCAAAAAATACGAAAAAATCACGTTTATTGTATGGGGACCCATACAATAAACGTGGTTTTTTCGGTTTTTTTTTTTGCTTAATATTTTAATTTTTATATTTTTAGTATTTGTTGTTATAGCGACACCGGAAATACATAAGTTGTGAAAATTTCAGCTTTCTAGCTATCACGGTTTATGATATACAGCCTGATGACACACAGACAGACGGACAGCCAGATAGCGGAGGCTTAGTAATGGGGTTCCATTTTACTTTTAAGTACGGAACCCTAAAAACTAATCGCACAGTAAGCTGCAGATCTAGTATAACTATTGTAACCGTTGACAGCAGTAAAGCATGTATATAATAGTGTTGTTAGAACATTATGCACAGTTATACGGCTATAAACACAACAGTCCTTAAAATTGAAAGTGTTGCGTGTGACCCTTCGCGACGCCATTCCAACGCACTATTGTTTTTGTTTCACCAGGTAACCACTCGTATCGCATGACGCTGCAGGGAAAGTAGGTAAACTAGGTAACATCATTAGAACTAAACAATACCTCACATGTCACGAGGCAGATTTGACCAGTGGTTTTCAAACTTAAAAGCAAGTGTATATTAAAAAGTGCAATGTTTTGGGGAGTCTGGAAGCGATTTTATATTTAACTGTATTAAATGCAAACACAGCAGTACATCGTACTTTTACTAAAAAAATGTTAATATCATATTGTGGCATCAATCTTTGAACTAGTTTGTTTTGCTTGTTCCACTATTACTCATGAAGTCCCGGTTTTAGTTCCAGATTCGTACAAAAATATAAACGGCGAATCCCGGAATGTGTCTAACGAAATACTGTTCACTTTACGCACTCAGCGAGAGAATTTTCGAATGGAGATCAATTTTAGCAGAAACATGTGATATATTTCTGTGGGCCTTACTAGGGCCAGTATCGACTGTCTGATATAACAATGAATTAATTGCCTTTCGCGCTGAAAGTGCAGAAACTGTTTAACTTGCACAAAATGTTAATCATTTAACATTTTGTTTGTATTACTTAAGTATGATAACAAAATCACCTTAAAAAATTAATAAATACATATATAATTGTAATAACACGTATAATAATAGCGAGAGAAAACCATAAATGTTTTAAGTCTCACAACCAGCAATGTTAAAAGAGAAGTTTAATCGTACCTCTTAAATCCCCTTTAATATATTCATATTATGATACAAATGTAGAACAGTTTGAGAAACACGTATTAAGACAAAACCGCATGTAACTCTTGCAGACCAATAATAATTAATAACATCGATCGCTTCATTAATAACGACAACCATTGTATCGCACAATGAAATAATTAAAACATGGTATGGAACAAAAACTACAGATTTGAATGAAAGTTGCACAATCTTTCGCAAGACGAATTGAGTAATTAAAATAATAAATCATCACAATGAAATTTATAGCACTGCACTTTCGTAACGATAAACCTTAACAGGGTTGCCATCAGAAGAGTCCAAACCTTAGGTAAGGGGACTTTGAAATAATGTCATTATGAAAAATATTTTAATATAAAAAGAAACAAAGAATAGTGTTTTATTAAGTTAAATTGAATGGAATGTTTTACAAAAATATATCTGTATACATATATTTTACGGTTTCGCTTTTTAGATCATTAAAAAGTAATTTGTTTTATAATTATGAAGTAGCTATAAACACCCAGACTCCAAGGGTCAAGGCTTAACGCCTTAGACCCTAGGACAGCCAACATAAGATTTTTCCGTATTGGAAAAAAGACTGTTAAATTCGACTAATATCTCATTTATTTTAACACAAGCTGCAGCTTCCAGCTCGCTGCATTATAAAAGTTTTCGGCGAATCCCGCAATAATTTTCCGGGATAAAAAGTAGTCTATGTGGTATTCCATGTTATCATTTACCTGTATGTCAAATGTCATTTAAATCCGTTCAGTCGTTTTTGCGTAATTGAATAAAAAACATCCATCCATCCAAAACATCCAAACTTTCACATTTAAAATATTAATACACATAACATAAATGAACGAGTATATCTGAGTCAAGTAAACGTTACTATTTTCTCGAAAACATTATGTGAAATTATGGGTGCAGCCAGCAAAATCTATATATGTATATAAAACAGCTATATTTTTTTATAGATATAAATACAATAACAACTGATTTTAATATATTAGGTATAGAAATGGCAATGTCATTAACACTCGCTTGTAAACGTAACGCTATAACAAACAACCAACATGCATGACTTTAGTTAAATATAAGTTAGTGTACTGCTGGAAATGAAGAGTTTCAACTCAACATTTTTACATCCACGTCAGAATACTATAATGTAAATATCACTCTTCAACGAGTCGTGACCCACACTTGACATGACAGTCAATATTGTGACTGCGCTCGAGGGCATAGCAGCGTGCATTAGCAGTTAAAGTTTATTTTCAATTATAATCTAATTTTTAGAAAACACTACTGCTAGTAACAAAAATTAAACTGTTTAATTTAATATGCTAAGATCAATAAAAGTAGAACTAGTTCGGTACGTAAAGTATTTTTTGATGTTTTTTAAGAAATCTGTTTAAGGTTAAATAACCTGTACAAATAATTTTGATATTCATTCATTCATTCCGTTCGTTAATTTTACAACTTTTGAATTGATGACGTCATAAAGTAGGCTGATAGTCAAGTTTTCAAAATCATAATTTTGTTAATTATTGATAAAGCTAAAATATGAGCAGCAGATTTTTTAATCCGGAATAACATGTAGGAAATGTATTAAAATCGTTTTCCAGCATAGTTTGTTTGTTCATAACAAAATATAGACTAAGTTTAAAATCCGAAATAAAATCCTACTAGGTATTTAAAAAAACTAATTGAAAAGGTTTAAACTATTTTTATAGTTAAGATAAAACATTAAAAAAGCTTACCAAAAATACAGTTTACGCAGTAAATTACGAGCGAGGTGAAATTAATGCTCTCAAGGAAATGGAAAGAAAGAAAAGAAACATATTTAGTTTTCTCAAATGTTCGTTCACATCACATACTAATGCACGTTGCATTTCTGTAGTCATTTAAACTATTTTAGCTTATTCTTTAGAACATGGAATCTACATCCATGCGTGACGAAATGCTCACAAATTTGTAAGAATTAAATATCAATTTCGTTGAAAGATATCGATATATTTTATTTAATTACGCTTTAAATGCGTTTTAAAATTAGAATCGATGTCAAAAACACACATATTTTCAGAGGAGTTCAGAATTCAGGTCACAGTAACTCAAGGCTGGGGAAAGCCAATCTGACAACCCTAACCCTGACCAGAACACAAGAGCAAATGTACAATATTAACATGACACGAATATTCGTCATGTTCATCTTAACACTGAGTCGTGAGATTCAACCGCCATTATTTCATTAGAGGAATAATTGATAGTTAACATTTAAGTTGTAACGGTTAGATTGATAGCTCGTGTTACGCGTCAAACGCTTCAGAACTCTGTCTAAATAACGTAGCCGTTTTGTGGGTGGTGTGGACCCATGAAAGAGATAGCTTAGCTGTAATTTTTGGACCATGTAGTAATTGTATAAGTTAACATAATGTATTGTGAGGGTAGGAGAACAATAAACGGTCTTGGTCGAACCATCTTGTAGTTTACTTCATGGTGACAGCGGTGGCTAATTATAAATTATTTAAGCGTGTTTCTATGCAGTTAAAGTAAATTATAGTTGTGTTATTATAAATATAATAGTAAAGAATATTCATACAAGTAATGGAACACGCGCGACCACCGGCAGAATTAATTTTAGAAGGAGGGCCCGCGTGTCGCGCTGACGCTTGGCGAAGATGGCTTAAGCAATTTCAAGTATTCTTGAAGGCATCTGGAGTATGCAAAGAGACCAAGGACATTCAGGCCAGTCTGTTGATAAATTTAATCGGTTCCGAGGGATACGACGTGTTCACTACGTTAAAATTTGAAAAGGAGTCTGACCGCGATGACATCGATATATTGATTGAAAAATTCAATTTACATTTCGGAACGAAGACTAATACCATTATGGCTCGATTTAAATTTTTCACAAGAAACCAGGAGAATGGAGAAAACATCGACGATTACGTCACGGCGCTAAAACTATTGAGTTCGAAATGTGATTTCAATATTCTTGAAGATGAACTTATAAGAGATCGCGTAGTTTGCGGCATTCACGACACAACGGTTCGCGATAGGTTACTTCGAAGTGATGATTTGACATTACAAAAAGCGATAAAAATTTGCCAGTCGAGCGAAATATCAAATGAGGAAAGTCGTCATATCGCCGGAGTACAAAAATCTTTCAAGGATGTGTCGTCGGTAGATGCCGTGTGGAAGACGCGTGGCGGGCGCGGCGGTATGGGCGCGGTGTCGCCGGGGCGCAGCGCGCGCGGCCGCGGCTGGAGCGGCGGCGGCCGGCCCGACGTCGCCCGCCGCCCTGCCACCTCTGGGCCTACGTGCGTATTTTGTGCAAATCCTTCTTGTGATGGTGTGTATTGTGCGGCTAAAAATGTGAAGTGTTTTTCGTGTAATAAATTCGGTCATTACAGAAAGTGTTGTCCCTTACGTGTACGTAAACATAATAATCGTGTGTATTGTATGCAGGAAGAGGATGATAACGAACTTAACCGTGAGTCTTTTTATATTTCTACTGTAGATGAACAGAGTAATAATGTAGGTATGGACAGTAAGTGGTGTGTTTCACTATACTTGTTCCGTAATAATGAATTGATTAGTCATAATTTTAAGCTTGATACTGGTTCTGATTTAAATGTAATTTCAAAAAATAACTTTTTAAAACTTGGTTGTTCGCTCACTGATATTATTCCCGAGGCAGTAAGAGCTCAATCTTATTGTGGCAATTATTTACCTATTATCGGATCGTGTTTCATGTCATGGATTCATAAAAATAATGAATACAATTTAAAATTTATAATATCTAATAATGATTCTATGAGCATCCTTGGCAAACATGCATTGGAGCAACTAGGTTTAGTTAAAAGAATTTTTGCCGTAGATTTACGGGATTACGATGAATTGTTCGAGGGTCTGGGCAAGTTACCTGGTACTTATAGTATTCCCATAGAACGTGATGCTTCACCTGTTGTATGCCCGGTGAGGAAAATCCCACTCGGTGTAAGAGACAAGCTGCGCGATGAATTAAATCGGATGGAAAGTTTAGGAGTTATAAGGAAGGTATCACATCCTACTGCTTGGGTGAATGGCATAGTTGTTGTAGCCAAGAAAAGTGGTGATTTACGAGTATGTCTGGATCCACGACCGCTCAATCGCGTGGTGCGCCGTCAACATTTTCCATTGCCGAATTTAATGGAAATAGCAACTCAACTTAGGGGATCTCGGTTTTATAGTAAGCTGGACGCGCGATCTGGGTTCTGGATGGTCGGTCTGGACGAAAAAAGTGCAGACCTCTGCACCTTTGGAACTCCATTTGGGAGGTATCAATTCCTTCGTCTTCCATATGGAATAAACTCGGCATCGGAGGTTTTCCATGCTAAAGTTAGACAACTGCTGGAAGACCTGGAGGGAGTAGAATCATTTATTGACGATATTATCGTATTTGGTGCCACTTTAGAGGAACATGACCGAAGATTAAATAGTCTGCTAAAAAGGGCCAAAGATGTGGGTATAAAATTTAACAGAGATAAGTGTCAATTTTGTGTCACGCAAGTAACTTACCTTGGTCACACTTTTAATGCGGAAGGCATGAAAATTGATAAATCTAAATTAAAAGCAATTACTGATATGCCAAGCCCAGGTGATAAAGCATCCCTGGAAAGATTTTTAGGTATGGTGAACTATCTATGTAAGTTCATACCCGGCTATTCAGATAAGGTTCTACCCTTAAGATTACTTTTAAAAAAAGATTCAGAATGGCATTGGGATGAAAATCAAGAACGAGCTGTATCAGAGCTCAAGCGTGATCTGTGTAATGCCCCGGTGCTGGCATTGTTTACGCCAGAACAACCTTGTGTTGTGTCTGTGGATGCGAGTTCGTATGCTTTGGGTGCTGTGCTTCTGCAAGGAGGAAGACCAATAGAGTTCGCTTCGCTTACTTTAACAGATACACAGCAACGTTATGCCCAAATTGAGAAAGAAATGTTGGCCATTGTCTTTGCTTTGGAAAAGTTTCACCAATACATTTTTGGCAAAAGTGATGTACTGGTTGAGACGGACCACAAACCTCTAGAGGCACTTTTTAAAAAATCTTTAGACGCTGTACCGGCGAGACTCCAACGATTAATGCTGCGCGTACAGAGGTATGATTTTTTAATCACTTATAAGCCGGGTAAATACATGTATGTTGCCGACACATTATCGAGAGCAGCACTACCTGAACTCATGCATGACCAAGTGTCTGAAGAAATACAAGACCAAAGTTGTTATTTAATACAAAATGTGCCCTTTAGTGATAAAAAACTAAAACTTGTACGAAGCTTCACATCTAAAGATTTTAAATGTAAACTCTTAATTAAATATATTAAAGATGGCTGGCCTGCAAATAAATATGATACGCATGAGTCGGTAAGGGTAATGTGGGATTATAGAGGATTATTTGAATATATAGACGGCATTTTATTTAAGGATAATTTGGTCTTTATACCTGAAGATTTACGAAAAGAAATGATATCAAGAGTTCATGAGGGACACCTGGGGATTAACAGGTGTAAACAACGAGCACGTGAGGTAATGTTTTGGCCGGGAATGAGCCGAGACATTGAATCTGCAGTTCGCGGGTGCAATACGTGTATGTTTCACACACAAGCTCAACCAAAAGAGCCAATGATACCCCACCACATTCCCAATTTGCCATGGGCGAAGTTGGGTTCAGATATCTTTGAATTTAACAAAAAGTATTTTTTGATATTGATAGACTATTTCTCTAATTTTGTAGAAGTCTGTCGGGTGACTAACATCTCTTCAAAGTCTGTAATATTAGCAATGAAAGATCAATTTGCTCGACATGGAATACCACAAGAGCTAATAACAGATAATGGTCCAGCATATGCATCCAAGGAGTTCACAGCCTTCGCGAATGCTTGGGGTTTCAAGCACACCACATCATCACCCAATTATCCACAGTCTAATGGGCGATCCGAGCGAACGATAAGAACAATAAAACTATTGTTAAAGAAAGCGGAAGAGACTAACACAGATTTTTATTTAAGTCTCTTAAACTATAGGGCTGCGTCGAGGGATGGAATTGCGAGCCCGGCTGAGCTACTCATGGGGCGACGTCTTAACACAAGGCTGCCTATACACTGTGAAAAGTTGCAACCAGCAAGGGACAACTCTAATGATTATGCAAAAATATTAGATAATCAAATAAAAGGAAAGCAACTATATGATAAACACACTCGCACGCTTCCTCCACTTCATCCAGGTGATGAAGCGGTACTCTTGGATAGCGGGAAACGAAGGCATGTTCGTATAGAAGCAACGGCGAACCGTCCACGTTCCTACTTTGTAATGGATTATGGGGGTAGACGCTTAAGAAGAAATAGACGCCACTTAATACGAGCAACTGATGGGGACGTTAAACGTGAGGCGAGTGTGAAGTCGGATGAAAGCAGCGACGCTAGTGAGTATGCGGGTTTCATTGACGAAAACCCACATGATAGTACATATCAGCCAGGTTCTGATAGTACCATTCACTCAAAAGACTCCTTCTTACAAATAGAATCTCCTCCAATGTCATCACAAAACCGCCCAGAAAGAAAGGCAGCTTTAAATGCAAAAAATAAAATTAAATTAAGTAGGTTGCCTAATGCTCATGGCACATTATAAAATATATATATTTAAACTGTAACAATACGTTTCCCCACATTATTTAAGGATAGCAAATTCATAATATTAATTGTTTCCTATCTTGAAATAGAATGTCATCATTTATTGTGAGCACTATAGTACAAGGTCACTTATTTTGTTAAGAGGGAAGATGTAGTAATTGTATAAGTTAACATAATGTATTGTGAGGGTAGGAGAACAATAAACGGTCTTGGTCGAACCATCTTGTAGTTTACTTCAGACCAGAATTTTTTTATAACTTTATTAATTATATTAATAGCCTATCTAGCATTCCAATGCATGTTAAAATTTTATTGTTATATCCCATTGAAACAGTGAATTTTTCTTTCAGATAGGTTTGCGGTATTGAGTCACAACTCACAAATGTCCAAACGTGCAAATGTTTGCATTTATAACATTGAAAAACACTCAGATTGTTGGGTTCTGACTTTCTTTGATTTTATTTATTGGATAGATAGCGTCTTCGTTACGATTATCTGTTTCTTTTTATTTTGTTAAAAATTACACGTTGTCATTTGTCGCAAGTAGTTTTTCTTTTGGAACGAAGTTCCTTATCGCGTGTTGTGAAAGGGGGCTAGACGGAAAAAATTCTTACGAAAAGTTGTCACGACACTTTTTGCTATAGTAAACTATTGTAAGCTGTGCGGCGTGCGCATGTTTCTCTGTCTCTCTCTCTTATAGAAAGCAAGCCAGATATACATTTCATTACAATTTAAAATTTTATTACAATTCCTTCACTAATTTATCGAAAGGAACTTCGTTCCATCCGGGTGTCCCTTGACACCTCTCAAGTTTTTTTTTATTTTATGTTTTACATTAAACCTTTTCAACTGAAACTTCTTTAAGCGCGATGTTATTGAAATATTTAAAGATAAATTTCATGCAAATAGAAAAGAGTTTAATTTACTAGCTATTACAACGACTATATAACACATGTTTCTAATTTACGAAGTTATGCGCGCTCATTTTTTACCTGACTTATATTTTTAGTTTTAACATAATATGTAATTAAGACCGCAACTGTGATTAATTAATTAGGCAAAATATTAATACAACGCTAACAATAATGCTCGCTGGCGCAACTTTTACGTCGACAGTACGTTTTCTTACAATCAACCTCGCTAGACTATCCCATTAAGTGAACTGCTCGAAATGGATGTGAACATTATAAAATATATTGCTTTGATTTCGTAACTTCTATCTATATAATGGTACGATAAAAATTATATATTTTGTCTTAGCATTGAAAACCTTGTGCTAGTTCTCAGATTAGCATTACCATTTTTGCTTTCTTAGCAGTATACAAGCACTGTCGTTATTGCAACAAGAAAAGGTAAGGCGATGGTAGCAAACCCATGCGAGATGTCGCAGAACTCTATTACCTAAATAGTCGAGAGAATCACACGTTTAGTTTCGCCTTTTAAATAGTATTGGATAATATCCAAGATTATAATTTAATAATAATAATAATGGTTTATTTCATAACTTAAATATCTAATTACATTTTATGCTGTGGCTGGGGCACTCCTTTTAAGCATGAAATGCCTGTATTAGGAGACCCCGCTCTTCAATACATAGCGCGTATTATAGATAAATTTATAAAATTAAATTACATTAATAGTTATATACATTGAAATTATTGTTGCAGCTTGCATGATCAAAATTTAGTATTACATTTATTACACAAACAATTTTCTAATTATATTCAAATTTAAAAATTATATAAATAAAAAATTTGCGTATACGCATTTGTGTTTGTGTGGAGTGTTTGTGTGTGTATGTGTGTGTGTGTGTGTGTGTGTGTGTGTGTGTGTGTGTGTATGTGTGTGTGTGTGTGTGTGTGTGTGTGCGCGCGTAAGCATGTGGATGTGTGCGTGTAAATGTTAATGTATTTGTGCTTGCACATAATGGTTTAGACAACGTTAGTATATCTCACTAAAGATTCCACTTCCTCATAATGGAGTCCCTTTAGCCACTCTGTTACTTTTATTTTGCATTTATATTTATTAGTTATGTAGATATGTAGATGCCTATTTATTTTATTATAGAGAATAGCAGATTTTTTACAATATTGATTACTGGCAAAAGCTGTTTTAGTGTAAGGGATAGGAGCAACCTCATTAACTCTTCTTTTTGCAAGCAATTCAGAATCAAATTTTAAGTTTATATGCAGTCGCAATACAGTTAATAAAACATATAGTTTTCGAACAGATAAAAGGTTAGTAGATTTGTATAGTTCAATTGTGGGATATCTGGGTGGTTTGAAAAACATTACTTTAAGTAATGCTCTCTGAGCTCTCTCTAATTCCAAAAACTTATATTTCGATGCTCCACCCCATACAGTAATACAATATGTTAAAATAGATTGTGCCAGTGCGGTGTAGATTTGTTTTATTAACTGTTTTGTACATACATGTCTTAACGTTTTAAAAATATATATTTTTAAAACGTTAAGACAATTTGATAGGGGATTTATCGTGAAGATTTGTAGGTATGTATGTATGTATGTAGGTGTCTAGTATTCTGTCAAAGAAGCTCAGGCAACACGGGTGAATGAACAACGACAAATAAAACAGTAATTATAGTATTCAGTACTATTTTACAGTTTTGTGTAAGTGAAATCCGTAACTTACCCGAAGAACAAATTAAGATTAATTTAATTTGGAACTTTCCGCAAACTTTCATATATATAATTATTTTATATAATACGAAAAGTCCTGACTCACTGACTGACATATCAACGCCTAGCCATAAACCCTTGGACAAAGAAGGCCGAAATTTTTCACAGGTGTTGCTCCTATGATGTAGACGAGGAATGAGAAAGAATTTCTCGAAATTCATCCTGTAAGACGGTAATATAGTGGTGAAATGTTGTGACATTTTTAACATTGACATGTTAATTTACTCACGGGCGAAGCCGCGCGTGTCAGCTAGTCAATAGGTATATGTGTGTTGTATGTGAATGTATGTGTGTTTGCTTGTGCTGCTAAGGAGATAGAGACGTGGGAGATCATTTGCGACGCTGTACGCTGGATTCTTCTTTATTTTATAAATCATCTGTAACTTAGTTTCATTTCTTACAGTACATTTCTTGTTTTAGTAGATTTGCTAATATTTTTACCTGTATTTGTTCTCTATCCAATTAGTATGTAGTCATATATGTAGTGTTATTTTATTATTATTCTTTTTTATATCATAAGATAGCAAACAAGTAGATGGGTCTCTTGATGGAAAGAGTCAACCATTGCCTATAGACACCAAAGATATTAATGGTGCGTTGCTAGCTTGCTTGATCTAATGCCACATGCATTAGTTTACCGGCTACCTTACCCTCCAAACCGGAACTCGACAGTGACAAGCACCGACGCTATTGCGGCAGGAATAGGTAGGGCGGTGGTACCAGACCCGGGCGAGACAATGAAAACTCTACCACCTAGTAGCCACGATGGTAGTGACTCGCATAGCCAATCGGTCGCTTTTTACGACCTGCCTGGCAGAACGACAGTTGGCCTATTCCTCAAAGGAGCCCGGGACCAACACGGGGGACTAACTCTATTAGTCGTAGTTAGGGGGGGGGGGGGGATGGGGGGATTAACTGTATTTGTTCAAAGAGAACATGTATATAAGGCCGATTTCCGAAACGCAAATTAATTTTGAGAAGCAATTAATCTGTGTGGTCATTTGCTTATAAAAATTATATTAAACACAGATAAATTTGACCGCCCCGTTGGTTGAGTGGTTAGCGACCCTGACTACGCAATCGACGGGGCTCAGGTTCGATCCCCGACGGGGACAAGCATTTGTGTGATGAGCATAAATGTTTGTATTTCCGGGTTTGGGTGTTTATTATATATATTCTAGTATTTATACATGTATTTCTATGTATTAGTGTCGTTGACTATCACCCATAACAGAAGCAAATAATTTGCTTACTTTGGGGTCAGATCAGTAAGTGTAATTTGTCCCATGAATATTTATTTATTTATTTATATAAAAATTACTTGTTAAAATTGATTTGCGTTTCGGAAATTGGCCGATAATCTCGTATCATAATAGCTCGGCTTCGGGATAAGATTTCGAATTCGGTCCAATACTTTAAGTAATCATATATGTTACCACTTTACAAGCTAATTAGCCCGTTAATGGAGGCTTTAATAGTTCTGACCTTCTGACTAATCTTTTTATTACATTAAAATAACTGTCTCAAAAAATTATCTCTTAACTGTAACTTTAAGCGTAGGTTACGTTGCGTTTAAGTAACAACAACCAGCTTCAGACATATTCAAATAACTACAATCTTGGACTTTTGCCAAATTATACCATATCTTATACAGTATGTAACAAAAAACGTATCACATCGTCAAATGCATTGTTTGGTAGCTTACCAAAATCATACTTAAGTATATGTTCTTGGGTATACATAGATATTTGTGGATGTAAATTTTCCCTGATCAAAATAACTAATCTTAAATGTGTCGGCCAAAAGTCTCAGTAGATACAGAGGCCGCACTCGCCATGGCGTTGTCCAATTTAAAATATTTGTAATTATTATAAATATAACGTTTGCCCCCCTCTTCCATAAAAAAAAATATAAACATTAAAATTTCTAGCAGCAAAACTTGTAAGAAAATATGACTCTCTCTTATACATTCTACTAACTGTTGCCAGCGACTTCGTTCGCGCGGAGTTGGTTTACCCTCCCACGTACGTGATAGCGTGATAATATGTAGCCTATATGTTGACCCGACGTATTAGTAATATTCATACAAAATTTGAAGTAAATCCATGCAGTAATTTTTGAGTTTACCCCGGACATACATACAGACAAACAGCCAAACAGACAAACAGACAAAAATTCTAAAAACTATATTTTTGGCTTCGATATCGATTGTAGATCACGCCCCAAGTATTTTTTAAAAAAATATTCAATGTACAGTTTTGACTTTCCTAAGATTTTATTATATGTGTAGATTATAAAGAGCGTCAATGTCTCCACCTATGCGTTTCGTCTTTATCGATCCGACAATCAAGTGACCGTTTTATGGTATGGATATGGGCTAAGTAAACCAATTATTTAATTATGACCAAGCTTAATATAAGAAAACGTTTTAATTTTAACGGTAAGAGTCATTAAGTAGCGGCAAGGAGATAAAGCCCGGAGTCGGTATCTGACTCGGTAAGCATGCTCCAGCCTCCAAGTCGTGATATGCAGAGAAGGTGTTATCGCATACGGAAAAATAAAAAAAATAACAATTTTTATTACGTTGCAATAAAGACTAAAATTTAAAACACTTTAAATCCTGTTTTTCGTTTTGAATGTTTGTCAGTAGGGTCGTCGATTTTGTAAAATATGTTATGTATGACATAAAACATACTCCGTTTTCAGACTCTACGTGAACCAGCTGAAAAATGTATGTGTATAATGTGTACGTGTTTTTAGAACCATACAGATTTGTTAAAAAAGGGGAAGTATATATCTCTTACATATAATTATTATGAAGTTAATCTTCCCTTTGTATATACTATTTCACGCTGTTAATATTTGTTTATCAACAATAAAAAAAAGGTTAATTCAGACTGTTAACATTTTTACTGCCCGACAAATCAATAATCCGACAAATAAACCAACGGTTCGCAGAAAATTTACAGCATCACACCATTCACCAAAGCAGAACGCGCAATGTACACGCTCACCTTCTTCTGGGTGCCTGACATTTATTTACGCTAAGTTTTAACCGCAACTTCTTACGACGCGTAATTCAATTCTATAATGAATTTTCTAATTTGGTCTAAAATATTTAGTCGTCACAACATTTAATCATTTACTTTAAAACTAAATTAATTCTCTTTGTATGTTTTTAGTGTCTGCGTATGTGAGCATATGCGTATGTATAAATAGAACTGTTTATTTATAATATCTGATATATCGTTTGTATGAAATGAGTAATAAATCTGGAGAAAGCAACACAAAACTGCAAATATATTTTTATGGTAATGCTACAATATGCATATATACAGCGCCGCTTCACATGTAATAAAAATGTCGTTAATAAATCGTGTGGTTGACAGCCCTATTTAAAGCTCATATCAAGATTTGTCATATGAAATGACCTAAGTGTAGACAAAGGTAAAGTGACACTTGGATCACGGCCGTGCTCGTTTTACTCGGAAATGGCTAAACCCGTTTCAGATAAGATTTTAAGAATTGTTTCATGTTACATTTATGACGATTCGTTAGTTTTTCCCGCTCCACGGTTCGCATAAAGCAAACAGATTATAATGATTTAAGTGCTATAAAACTTCAACATACAACTTTCGTTGCCTCTGTCTCTAGTGTTTAGCTCTCACGAATTTTTGTACGAAACTAACTTATCATCAAAACATATTTATTTAAATTTTTTGATTGATTTTAGAATAATTATGTCAAAAGTCGTTATAATAATTCAAACGCAGCAAAACTGCAATAAGCCCCTTTCATCTTCCTATAATATTAGGAACACTGAATTAGATTAGACCTGTAACTTTGGAATCCTGAAAACTAAACGGGAAGTATACCCGTCGAAACAAAAAAGATTTTTCGAAAATAGTAAGTAAAAAAATCGAGGTAGGTATGTAGTACATAAAAATGCAATCGAATTGAGAACCTCCTCCTATTGAAGAGACAAATGAAACCAACGTTTTGCCGTACATGAATATATATAATGAAATGTTTTCTCATTCCTATTTGCGCATTTATCCCTTTTCTTTAAAAAAGTACCACACGAATGTCAAAAGTAAAAAACGTTCACGATTCACGGGATTATCGGATGGTTAGATTAACTGACCTGATAATAGCTGAAGCTCGTTTCTTGTGATAATTGTGTGTGATAATTTTGCGTGTTTATCCACATTTTATGGAGCATGTTAACATCACCAGGTAGCTGCGCTACTAGATTTTGATTTTCAATAAAATCGGTAAAATCTCAATAAAACGCTACCCAAAAGTTGTTTCCGGTACCTCGTGAACCTCTAGACTAGACCACAAGCTAAAGATTAAATTTTGCATTTAAGGATATTCTCATAATTCCAACCATGGGCACAGTTGTCTCATATGTGTGGCCTTATGATGGGCTATTAAATACTACGTATTGCCCATTACGGAACAAAACGAGCATATTAGAAGTACAAGCCGTCTCGGTAGAACTTAGTCCCGAACTGTTTATGCTAAATACCCATTCAAACTTGGATGCAGGACTCCGTAATATTTGCATGAACCTTCATATGGCAAAGCGAATAAAACGACTACAAGCGATGGCAAACAAAGCAAGATAATATCAAGTTATTTATTACGCATTCGTAGTTTAAATTCTGTATTAATATTATGCATTGGTATTGCACATGGGCCTGTTATAAACAAGCCTCAAGGCTTTAGCCTTACATGAGATGTAACATCGCTATACATAAATTCAGTCTATTCATCACTTGAACATTTTAAACATTACAGGAAACGTAGTGAACAATCGTCGGGGATGAATAAGATATTAAATATGTTGATTTCGAAATCCATTCTAGCATAAATAAATCGTGATTCTATTTTTACTTAAAACTACTAAGACGGGTTCGGTTTTAAAATGTTATGTGACAATAATTACCAAGTAACACTTAATTTGGAACTCTACATTATTTTCAGTAAAAAAGTGATCAGATTTAAAAGTACAGCCTGAGCCAAACAAAATATAACATTTGTGCTAATATTATTCATACCAATATTGTAAATATGCAAGACGGTTTGTCTATCTGTCTATTACACTTTCACGGCTAAGCTGAATCGATTTTGTTGAAATTTGGCTTTGGGTTGAAGATCCGGGGTTGAACAAAAGGTAACGATAGTAAAAATCGCTATATCGTTCCGACGAGGAAAGTAGGATTTTCTCTGCCTGGATGAGTAACGCACATAGCTTGAACATATGATTGAAAACTTATAATTTATAAACCATCCCTTTATGTCGAATTGCCTCTGCGGTCCAGTGGTCCAGTATCGGTGTTGACCACACGAAGTCGATTCCCGGGTCGGGGCAATTTAAAAATGTTTTTCTTTTTTTATTTTCTGATAAAAACCGTTTTGCCCGGGATTAAAAAAGTGCCCGGTTGGCGATAGCCTTGCCTGCCGACTAAGGCTTCGGCTTCTTCGGCTAATCATGGGTGCACAAATTGTATCGCTGCCTAGCTTTTCGGAGATACGCGCGTGAAGATACTTGTCTGAATTTGTTAATTTTCGCACATAATTGTAAGTACAAAACGAGTTCCTATTTTCGTTTCAGTTTTGCAAATAATATTAAGATTATAAGTCCCGGAACTTTACGTACTGCGTCGAGAACGGGTTGGCTGCAGACGCGGCTATTGTCTCAAATTCGCCAAACAAACCGGTCCCACAGATAATGGTACCAAAAAGGCCGCGCCACGCATGCCTGCCCGAGAGACCTAAGAGAAATTCCACCCGAAAGTAGTTTTATTGGGCTCATTTGAAAGAATCCCGCTCAAAGTCAAACTTAACAAAAAATTATAGACAACCTCTAATTTACGAAGGGAATAAAAAATTCGACGCCACTGGAATGTAGCGATCATACAGAGGATTATGAACTTTTCAGCGAAAATAATTAATTAGTGACTACCGTTTAGTCTATCAAATTGTAGTTGTATCAAATAAAGTAATAAATTAAAGTAAAGTAGTAAATTGTAATTGTATCAAATAAAGTAATAATTGCGCAGAATCATTTGACATATCGGCATAGTGTAGTTTTATATGTATTATATAAAGAAGTACGTTAGTACATAGAAGTGGTTGGTTTTATACAAAGAGATTGGTATTATACACGTTGTTAGTACAAAAATTAGTAGTATTGGTACGAAAGAAAATCATATATATTGAAAGTTTATACTACAGACGAGAGAAGAAACAAGAACATTTAGAAATACATTTACTTCATTAGCTTTATTTATAAAAATTATTTACATACTTATAGTGTTTGAATATGATTAAAAGTGATTAAAAAAGTGATAAAAAAGTAGGTATTAAGTACCTAATAAAGAAATTTGCTGAAGGTGTAATATTTGTCTATATATTAATATGACAAGCTAAATCTTTGTACCCGTTTTGACGACACTTACGTGTTAAGGGTGTATAAAGTTTGGCAAAGTTAAAGTTTACATTGCGAAGGAGCACGGAAACCTAATATTTTATATAATACTAGCTGCAACGTGCAGCCCCCTGCATTATAAAAGTTTTTGGTGAATCCCGCGGGATCACCTAATTTTTTCGGGATTAATAGTAGCCTATGTGCTAGTCCAGATCATCAGCTACCTGTATGCCAAATTTCATTCAAATCCGTTCAGTAGTTTCTGCGTGATTAAGACACATACATCCATCCAAACATCCAAATTTCCGCATTTATAATATATAATATTAATAATATAGATACATTATAAATATTATAAATATATTAAATTAATAAAAATAAATAAGTTAATAAATAGATTAATAAAAATAATAAATATTTTATACTATGTACTTAAGAAATATATTAAATTAATAAAAATAAACACTACAATAATTTGACTTACAGCGTAATATACAAACATCTATAGTCTAATATTATGTTACTAGCAAAAATCCGTTGTCCAATTTAGAAGAGATTTTATTGTTTAGTCTAAGGTCAAATTTCGAACACAGGACGATCGCTAGTTGAAGTAATTGTTTTAATGTTAAATTGAGCAATGTCTGACAGGACATTTTAAAATCTCCGCTAAAAACACCATGCTTCTTGATAGATATTTGCTTATACATTCGAGCTAGATTTTTCTCGTGTAATCCAGTGATACTTATTTATTTAGAAATGCAATGAAAATAGTGTTGATAATTTATTAACCGATCAAAAATAGAAAAAATAGCAATTGTGCCGTTTTATCGTGTCGAATAAAAAGCTTAGGCTTAAGGAATACCTCTGGTATGATTTTATTTATCAATAAGTATTATAACTTTGTATTTTTCTGGGTAAATGCAAGCGACACTGACTACCTAAGAAATTGTCGTATCCAGTTTAATCCTGTGATGTAAACGTATAAAGTATGTTTGCTTTCAATTCGATCTAATTTAAATTTTATTCCTGAGTGCTAAGTGTGAGTTTTTCTTTTCGCATTCGATCGTGAGCGCGTTTGGAGTTTACTAAGAATTTGTATGTGATTTGTACAGCGCCACCTAGTGGTAAACGTGAGAAACCAGTTTACCACTAGGTGGCGCTGTATAAATCACATACAAATTCCTAGTAAACTCGAAACGCGTTCACGATCGAATGCGAAAAGAAAAACTCACACTTAGCACTCAGATTTAGCTAATCACCCACTTGTCATATCGCGAGACTTATTATCGTTTTCTTATAATAGACGTACTAGTTACACCTTCGCCTACTCTTTCAAGGATTTCAGTGTGACAGTATTTTTTAATACACAAAGTTTTATAAATAAATATGCATAAAAAACGAAAGATAATTTAAAAATGTACAAAAATGTAATATACTATTTACTGGCATTATTTAACAGCACGACGAACTAAACTTTTTGTAACAAGTGAAGATAGACAATTCCCTAAAACGTTAAATAATTTCTCACGCAACGCGCTAAGTCATCACATAATAAATTTGAGGAAGTGAATGCTATTATCTTTTTGAGACCAAGTCAAATAGACGAAGAGAATAGAGATCCGTCATAACGTAAGCATTAAAGAAAACCGTGATTTTAATATATAAGTTTTAACAAAAATGATAACTGCCACGGTAGTCGTTTAGCTTACTTTACGTAGTCAGGAATAAGATTCCCGAGTTTGCCAGTGTTAGTAAAGGAAAACTTAAGAGTAACGGCGATTTTGATGACAGAAATGTAGAAATGTCGCTCTATTTACTGTTAACGCAAATATATATATATATATATATATATATATATATATATATATATATATATATATATATATATATATATATATATATATTGCCCAGTTCAAATTTTGTTTGGATGGTTATTGATTAATAACCACCCAAACAATTTTCTTTCACATTTGTAATATTAGTGGGATTTAGGATTTAAGTAGCTGCGGAACCATCTATGCGGGTCATTTTTATATTTCTCTTAAAGAAAGGCGGCTCTGAGTGTAACAAGCCTACTCGATACGCGAGGGTGCGATTAACGTAATGCATTCGATCTTTGCTCCTTTATTATAAACGCATTTGGTCCCTAATGGATCAGTTGCCTAATATAGAGACGAATTCTTTTATTTGTCCTCAATTATGGATGAGTATGATATGTAATAAAATCTTATAAATTTGATGTAATTCTATTTTTATTACAATTCTTTATATATTGCCATTGTTGTGTTTATATTGAGTTATTTAGTAAATATTAGATTGCATATTATATTTTCGAGCAATTTAAATTATTCAATGATATCAATTTAATCAAGCCATATATTTTTATACAAATTCTAATCTAATCTACTTTATTCTAGCACAAAAATATATACATATATTTTTGAGCCAAAACGAGGGAATTTATTTTAATTCTAATTTGTATAACTAACAATACTAGCTAAGAAATTGAATAGTAGTATTTAAAATATATATATAAATATTTTCACGTCAGTCGTCAGTCAACTTGATGTTAATAGATTTTCCAGTTCGAAACATGTATATCACTTGGCGAGATTGACATCATCGAAATAACAACTATTGCTTTTTTCTTGCTATAACCAACACCAATAGCTTCACGTACTTATCGGAGGTACGTAGTTATTAAAACATGATCACTAAATTACAAGCTTCATTGTAATTTTACTTTCGAGTATAACCCCGAAAAATACACTTTTCCTAACGCAGTGATCGAATCCGGGACATCATCTTTATATATTATTTTTTCGTAGTATTCACAAAAAAACAATCACGCTGTAAACGCCGGGAGTTAAGTTACATAAATATATTTTTCGTAGCAAGCTCCGTCGTTTACAAATTCAATTTTAAGAAATTTATTGAGCAGCTTAAAAAATTGCTCCTGGGCGAATCCAACACTTAATGCTGGAATTTAGTTGATACATCGAGGTGTAATGAATTTAAACTAAATACAAGATTAACCATCAACCGAGATGATATCAACAATGATTATCTTCATTCCCCATCACCTGCATGTTTGCGTTTTTTATAACTGTAATTTAATCATGCATCAAAATATGAGATGTACGAGTGAGTATATATACCTGTACAGTAATTTTGTGATACGTACGGCTAATTTTGAGCAGATATTTTTGGAATTAAGTTTTTTTGTCGTAGGTTTGACAGATGAGTGCGACATGATAAGGTTTTTCTTATATCAAAATATAGCGAACAAGCAGATGGCTCTCCTGATGGTAAGAGAAAAACCAGCAACTATAGCCACTACAGATGGAAATGGTGCGTTGCTATCCGTGTGGCAAGGTCTTAATGCCAGATGCATAAGTTTAGCGGCTACCTTACCCACCAAATCTAAACACAACGGTGATAAGTACTGACGCTATTGCGGCGGGAACAGGTAAGGTGGTGATACCAGACCCGGGCAAGTTAATGCAGAACTCAATTACATGTGATTTATATATAAATTTCTTTGTATAATTATTGTTGATTGACATCCCTATCACAAGCAATTAAATTTGCTTTGAGGAAGGATGATATATATGTACATTTTTTCTATACTGTGGGGTTACAAAGATTGGAATTTCATCCGAAAAAAATTTAATATGCCCTTGAAAAATCGAATTGATGAAGGGCATATTAAATATTAATTTAATTAAAAAAATCCATTACTTTTATTGTATGTCATGGTGACTTCATAAATGATACTTTCGGATGGAGACCAAACCGGAAATCAGAATAAACATTATTCAAAATGACCTAAAAATGTCCTAGTTCCAAGTACACAATAAATAGTTGCACAAGCGCATCGTGAACTCCACGCATTAATGTTCGAGCATTTGTTTTATTAGCTACGATCCGTACATGTTACACGCCTATTATTTCGAAACATGGACAGTGGACGTCGACTACAAACATGCGTGTGATACATTAAAGGGTAATATGCATTTTGATGACGTTGGATCTTAGATAAACCCTTATAGATGACGCAGTAAAAGTTGAATTGAGAGAGTGTAGGATAAGTTGACACAAAATTACATGATTGCATATGAAAACAATCCTAAAACGACTATCAAAACATAATATTTTTATTTTTAAATAACTTATGAGCTTGTACCTATTTCAGTTATAAGTTTAAAAATGAGCGTTGACCGGTTAATATTTTACAAAATAACGTTTTAAAATTAAATCTCAATTTTAATCTAGATTTAAAACTAAAAACGTTAAGTACTTGAAGTTTCTTGAGGAAAGCGAGCGTAATTTCTCTATCACTAACCAAAGTTTCTAGATAATACATAAGAAGATTACACCATCTGCGTTTTTGCCAGACAATTCCTAAAGGCAGACGATATCTGCTCTTCTGCCAGACATTTCATAAAAATCTAACGACAGCCTAAATGTATCATTATCGCTGTGAAATAGTGGTAGAGTTCTGCAAAGTATTACTCGGCTTCGGTACCACCTACCTACCTGTCGACATAGAGTCGAAGGAGGGTAAATGTTATTTGGCCACTAATATTTATTTGCTATTATATTTATTTTGTTATATTATAAAAAAGCAAACAATCAGATAGAAAAAAATAGATGTTAAGTTGTCATCTTGTCAAGGGTTAACCTTACCCTCCAAACCTGAACACGGCAGTGATAAGCACTGAAGTTACTTCGACATAAATCACTAAGGCGATGGTACTAAACCCGAGAGACACGTTATAGAACTCCTGGTGTCCCGCAATATTTCGCCCGTTGGCTTAGAAGACGGTATAAAATATCCTAATCGACAACCAGTAGTAACATACGTTAAAGGAATAAATGTAACAGATTAGTAACTAGTGTTACTGGCTTTAATAGCGTGACTCACAAGCCCGTTACAGCCTTAGAGTTTTATTGCTATAGAACTCGTACATGGCCCATTAGAAGGTCACTACATACATTTGTTGTACAGACTCCGCAATGTCTGATTTATTTATCGTAACAGGAACTCTCTTAAGTACAATAATTGATATATCTTCGTGCAAGTAGCTCATACCGTATAGTCATGACCACGAGGAGACAGGTTTCTGCTACGACTAACTTGGGTATGAAATTACCACCATGCTTATTTCTACCACTTTTATATCAGCGTCTATATATTATATCAGCCTCTGCTACTTTCTTACTCTTGATTTTATTAATTTTGCAGAAACGCAACTGCAGGTTACATCAGGTTGATGTAACCTGCAGTTGAGTTCCTGTTCTTTCTCTCTCTCATTTCTATAATATAAAATGTCTTAAAAAACCCTGTCTGTTCGTCAAAGGTATTATTATATAGTAACCTAATACAATCATAAAAAAATCGGTTGTCTGTAAAGTTGGTTTACAGACGATAGTTGAACGTGACAACGTCTTAAGCTCTCGCTTGTACTCCAAGCCTTAAACGGAACGCCTCAGAGCGAGGTAACGCCGCATGAGTCATGTTTTTTCGTGCGTGCAGCCAGCTCTATCGAATTATAAGTCAAAATGTATATGGGTAGATGAGTTTTCGCCGATCAAAATAAATAATCTTAAATGATATTCGAAATATAACTATGGCAACATAAAATACCGGACAAAAAATGACGCCAGACACAGCGCGACTACGAGGCCGCATTAATTGTTGTGTTGTACTGTTTAAAAAATTTACTAAATTTTGCTAAAGACATCGATTTCAAAATACATTTTTTTTTAATTTTTATAAATAGAATCATAGATTCAATTAAATGAATAGAATTACTATTTTTTTTGATAACGTCATCAACATACGCATATATACCTTTCGAGTCGAACATGGGTTTTTATACGTTATAAAATAAATGTCGCGCGGCAGTCTATAAATCATGTGTGTTTCTTAAAATAGTAGCTTCACAAATTTATATCCTTAGATTATACCATTAAATATGTTGTCATTAATGCTTTTGTATCTGTATAAAATCTCTATATTACCCTTCTCTTTATACCCTAACTTTATTCGTATTGACTACTCCATAAACTGACTACTTCATAGTTATCGTGTGTGAATTGTTCAACAACCACTCACATTCAGACGCCCGCTCTATGATTAATAATATCTGCTCTAAGGTTAAGCGTATTTCATAAGCGGTCGAGAATGGCCGGGTCACAGGTTCAACTCCGTATTATTCTTGCAATTTTATGCTATGTTAAATTTATTGTGGCCTTGTGCCTTAGGCGTTAAAGGCTGTCTATTTAGTGCTCAACACGTACAATAACTTAGAATATAGCATTTGTATCCGATTATTGGGCCATAAATATTATATTAGTATGCAGAGTAAACATATAATTATAAAGTTTAAGTAAATACTAAAGAAACTATTTAGCTTAAAATAAAACTATTAAGTTTAAGTTAATACTTAAGAAACTTTAAATAAAACTATTTATATATAGCTATAAATAAAACTATTAAGATTTAAATAAAACTATTAAGTTTAAGTAAAGACTAAAGAAACTACAGTACCCGGCGATAAATATTGCACATCGAACTTTGGAAAGAGACAATCGGATAATTTCGGCTTCGTAAAGCGTTATCTCTGTCCCACACTACCTATGTGACGTTTAGTCAGTCGTTGTTCAAGTACGATAGAGTGCAGTCGCGTCCCGAAAAAAATATATATTTAGAGTTGATAACACCTACAAATTTAAATAATTTAAAGTTGTAATATGGCATCTTTCGGAAAAAGAGGGAAACCTTTACGAGGTCAGTCACGTGAAATTATCTACAATGTTTATAAATACTTTGTAAGCGAAGCTGATAGATTTAAAAAAAAAGTAGATGAAAATGTAAGTTGTTATTTTAAGAAGATTCAAGAGCGAGTTGCAAATGCCACTGGAATTTCAAGAAGAACTTTGAACAATATATTAAACGAAGTCAGTACTGAAACACATTCGACTGAAATTAAGTTCAGCACTCCAAAAAAAGGGAGACCAAAAAAGCAATTTCGTTTGGATATGGACGATTTTGATTACGATGTTGTTCGAAGAATGGTGTATGATTTTCACTTACGATTTAATGAACTGCCAACAATAAAATCATTAAAAGCTAAGTTATCGGAAGCTATTAATTACAATGGGTCTGAAAAAACGTTGAGAAAAATACTTCATGACATGAGATTTCAGTTCACTAAAATGGAAGATAATCGAAAAATTCTAATGGAAAAGCACGACGTTAGTCTCAAACGAATGGAATACCTTGATAAAATACGCAAATTTCGCGAAACAGGAAAAAATATCGTCTACATGGATGAGTCATATATACATGCATCCCACACTAAAGGGAAATCTTGGAGTGACGATAAGAAAAAAGGAGTAAAAAAGCCAATTTCAAAAGGTCAACGTTTGATAATAGTTCATGCGGGAAATGAAAAAGGCTTTGTACCCGGTGCTTTTTTAACGTATAAATCCACGGACACTACAGGTGACCATCACAATGAAATGAATAACGATAACTATGAGAAATGGCTGGTTAACCAATTAATCCCAAATATACCCAGTGATTCTGTTCTAGTTATCGACAACGCACCCTATCACAACAAGTATGTTGAGAGACCCCCCAACTCAAACACCATTAAACGGGAAATGATCAACTGGTTAAACAGACATGAAATTCCAGTTGATCCAAAATTAACAAAAACCCAGATTTACGCTATTATATGTCAGCACAAGGAGAGGTATACAGAGTTTTCTGTGGACAAAATACTTGCCGAACATGGGCACACTGTGTTGCGATTGCCACCATATCATCCGGATTTTAATCCAATTGAAAATATATGGTCTCAACTGAAAGGCTATGTAGCCTCTAGAAATGTGGGTATGAACTTAACTACAGTAAAAACATTATTGACTGAAAAAGTAAACATGATCGGCGCTGAAGAGTGGAAAAAGGTTTGCGATCATGCAATCAAATGTGAGAATGAATATAGAAGCATTCAACACAGTTTAGACAATTACACTGATAGATTAGTAATAAATACGGCTGATAGTGACAGTGATATTGACCTCTTTGAGAGCACAGATAGTGAAATGGAAGTAATCGAGAATTAGAATTATTATTATTTTTATTGCAATGTCTCATTTTAGCAATAGGTATAATGGTGTTTATTATGTACACTAAAGCTGTAATGTTCCAAAATAATTAAATACGTAAACATAATGTAAAAATGTTTTTTTATTTTATTTTACCCCAACCTAAAGCCATCACTTATAGAAAAATTAGTGTATTTTATACAAAGAATAAAAATATCAAAAGAAGCAAATCATACTTGTTTTAACAGCTCCTAATAGGTACCGGACTGTTTGTATTTTGTGCGACAGAGATAACGCTCTACGAAGCCGAAATTAGCCGATTGTCTCTTTCCAAAAGTCGATGTGCAATATTTATCGCCGGGTACTGTATTAAGCTTTAAATAAAAATATTTAGTTTAAGTAAATATTAAAGAAACTATTAAGCTTCAAATAAAACTATTAAGTTTAAGTAAAGACTAAAGAATCTATTAAGCTTTAAATAAAACTATTTAGTTTAAGTAAATATTAAAGAAACTATTAAGCTTTAAATAAAACTTAAGTTTAAGTAAATATTAAAGAAACTTTAAATAAAACTATTAAGCTATATAAATAACACTATTAAGCTTTAAATAAAACTATTAAGTTTAAGTAAATACTAAAGAAAATGTTAGGCTTCGTTAAATAAAACTGTAAGTTTAAGTAAACACTAAAGAAACTATTAAGCTCTAAACTCATAATATGTGTACAATCTTAAGATAAAAAGCAAGGAAATGGTTTTAGGGAGATAAACCCATTGCTTATAGACAACAAAAGATGTTAATGGTGTTTATGCTCATTGTAGACAGCTTAATGCATACAACTTATCAGAAAAATCTACTATACTAATTCAACATAGTTTACATGATAGGAAACATATCGTCGATGAAGTGACAATACCTCCTAACTAAATAAATGTTAATTTTACAGGAGAGGAAAAAAACGTTTGACATTAAGTCTGATATGTGTTGATTTGAATATAAAGCTATTTCCTTAAAGCTCTAACTTCTTCTTCTGAAAATTGTTAAAAGATAAGAGAAAATTCTATAGTTGCAAAACTGAATTTTATGTCTATTGCAAGAAAATAGAAAATTTGTTTAAAAATGTTAGTTAGGAGGTATAGTTAGGAGGTACTTCAACGACGATATAGGAAAATTAATTGATGTACGGTCAGGAGAAACATTCTTAAAAAATACCTAGGAAGTACCTTTGGTATTTTAGGCTTTATCTTTGATATATTAGTAACTAGCTGACCCGCGCAGCTTCGCCCGCGAGTAGATTAACATGTCGTCAAAATAGCTTTTGATACAAATTTCATCCCATATTTCAATTCAACCCTTTAAGGTTTGATTTTTGAAAAAAAATTAGCCTATGTTTGACCCCGACTCTTCAACTACTTCTATGCCGAATATGAAAGCGTAACAGACAGACAGACAGATACTTTCGCATTTATAATATTAGTATGGATTAGACATTATACAGACACAGCTGGTTAGTTACCTAAGGTTTTTAAAAAATCTATTTACAACAAAAGTTTTGAAACAGCCTCATCGGAAATGTCACAAGTTTCAAACCTTTTGTCAAAGACACCTGGGACTATTTTTTAATCTCTTGTCCATACTTTAACAAAGGATTTATAAAGATTGTAATAATCTTTAAATTAAAATTAATAGCAATAAACATGCGCAAGCGCACGTTATGTCATTAGCGTATCTGGGGCAAACAGCGACCGCCCACTTCATTAGTGGGATCTAAACGTCACTAGACGCGTTGCTAGACATTGGACATCTTTATTCTAACAATTCTTAACACAAAGTCTCTGTTTTCCCGAGCCTTATCCTGTTGTAATTAAGGTTGTGACTTCTAATTAATTATTTCTAGGATAATCTATCCAGGGTCATCTTGGTGCTAAGATACTTAGAATATATAAGAAAATATTAGGAAAACATTTTAGGACAGTATTACTAAATAAAATACCTTCGAATATGCAGAGGTACAACTTAAGCATACGTTTAAATAGATAGTGCAACTGGTGGGCACACGATTTAGATTACAAAAAATCGACAAGTAGCTACTATGGACAAATCGAGCACATAATTATCCAACCTCAAACGAGTTGTTTTTTTCCCGTATTGGTCCAGACTCCTTTGAAGAATATACCAACTGCCGGTTAGCCAGGCACGTCGTAAAAGCCGACCGATTGGCTATACTGGTCAATACTATTGTGACCACTAGATGGTAGATTTCCGCAACGTCTCGCCCAGGTATTTGATACCACCGCCTTACATATTCCTGCTGCAATAGTGTCAATCCATGTCATTGTTATGTTCTGTTTTAGAGGGTAAGGTAGCTGGTAGACTAATGCATGTGGCATTGCCATTCCTCAACACGGAAAGCAATGCACCATTAACATTCGACCATCTTCACCAGTAAAGCATGCTTGTTTGCTATCTAATGATATAAGAAAATACTCTACTCGCGGGCAAAGCTGTGCGGGTCAGCTAGATTACTATAATATTAATCTATTACCTTATGAACTATTCCCCTCCATACGATTTCTATTTTAATAACGACGTAAAACCATTCTAGTTCCTCTAACTGACCTCAAGTTCTTGAAAATCTACATAACGCACTAATTTTCCTGTAAAACCATCAGCGTATCTTTTTAAGTTTCCTATAAAAAATGAGGCAATTTCCTTGTGTGATTAGATTAAACCATTCAGTCCCTATTAATGACTTCAAGTTCTGAAAAAAATTCATAAGTAATGCACTAATTTGTCTCTTAAACCATCAGCGTATTTTCTAAAATTTCCTACAAAAATGAGGCAATTTCCTTATGTGGATTCATTCAATTCAAAGTCTATATTGATAATGATGTGACACCATTCTAGCGCCCATACGTGATCGGAACCCCCTTTGGGGCATAACAAGCATCTCACCTCCATATCTAGATGCTCCGTAAAGGGCTAACGATTTTAATGAGCGCCGCAAATGACGGAAACAAAGGCGGCCGAAGCTCGTGGCCCCTACTATTGTTTGCAGCTTTTCACCGAAAGCGGCATAAGCGCCATTAAGAGCAAAGAATTTAACGCCTATTATGTGCTCGGTTTTTAATTTTATCAGTTAAATTGCCTTAATCAAATCAAACTTAATAATTTTAATAATTTAAAGTTAAAAGATTTCATAAGTTTTTGTTTTATTTTCTAATTGTTATTAACTGTCGCAGGTCGGATGATCTACACAGTTTTTACTCCACAAATCTTAAGACTTGGCGTAAAATAACCGCAGTAGACTTTAAACAAACGTATCAAGAAACTCTTCCTATTATCTCGCATACTTAAAAAAATAGGATTTTTTAAATCGGTGCAGAACATACGGATAAAGAGGTAACAGTATAAACTTTTAAACTAACGCGTTCTACTATCATTTTTAAAAATATATAAACGGGTCACGAGCAGACTGCTCGTGACCACGGTCAATGTAACTTGGCCGAAACGTCGAGCTTTACAAATAAGTTCTATATATGTACGCGTTATTGACCCGTTTATATATTTTTAAAAGTGAACAGTATACATCTAACAGATATATAATAAATCATCTATTATTACAAAAATATTATGCGTTAAACTTGAGCGATATACAATAAAAAAGTAAGTTACCCATATAACTTACTTTTTTATTGTAAATGGCTCAAAGAGAAATAATATGATCATGAGAAATGGTTTAACCGACCAACATTTACCACCCAAAATAGATTGCAGCTTGGCTATATAACAGAATGGAAGATAATCAGAAGGTAAACAGAGTTGTTTAATAAACAAGAATTTCATTGGATAGATATAAATTTATATGAAATTCAGGTCTATCAGAACAGCGGTCAAAGAGGTAGGTAGAGCTCTTCTTGTCATAAAAATAGCTGATAGCTTGGAAACGCTTTATGAGAGTTTGTAGTGTCAGATTAAGACGATCAATGTCAGAGAGAGCACTATGTTTGAGCTAGTAACGCCCGTAGTTAGGCCTGTGTTTATCCTCTGATTTGATGTCACAGGAAATAACCCTCGGGCTAGGTTAACTTTTAACTAATTATGGAAAAACACTGGATGCATTAAAGGTACTTGTTGTCTAGAGGGGTGGTAAAGGGATATGTTTTAAGTTCAGGGGACACGTTTAATTCTGGACTGTCAAGTCACTAACTCATTTATATTCTTTTGATTCGAGTGACAAATAATAGCAATAACAATCTCAATTTTCATTAAGACCTTTCAGTTCTAACCCATAGTAGTGGACGGTAATGCTTTCGCTTCGTAATAGTGACATATATGGAAAAACTTATAAGTCCCGAGGAAAGTGTAAAACAGTGGGGCGGCCATTTAGAGAATTATATTCACGAATTTCGTTATTCGTCCATTAGCTTTGTTTAGTGAGTTTATATTCAATCTAAACAGCAATTGACTATCTTATCCACCAGCATGTCAGCTGGTATAGCTGATAAACTGGTGAATCGGGGTAAAACCGAGCTTCGCTGGACAATATCGTAACTTTACCTACCTCGCAAGGCAACCGGTGTGATTATAGTGTATTTTTTATTGCGTAAAAATTGGGACAAGCATATTTGTATCCTAATTTCTAAAGTAATTAATACAAACTAACTAATACAATTATTTGATATTTGTTAGATTTTTAGTTCACTTAATATTAACAACTCGGCGATTTACAACTATCTGTAAAATGAAGCGACCGGTGAAGGAGGAGGAAGCAAAAGAGATTTAGGTTTTTTAAATTCCCGCGACGTATAAGGAAGGTAATGTTTTCGCCTCGATTTTCGAAAATCGAGTTTTCACTAGATGTCCACGTTTTGAGGTCCCAGGAACCATTTTCAACTATTTTCACGGTGACGTCAGTAAGCCTGTTTATGTGTGTGTATGTAAACATCTCATAGCTTTTGAACGGCTGGACCGATCGAAACGCGGTTAATGTCATTCGATTAGATTCTACTCAACTTAGACTTCTTGAAAATTTGAACCAAGTCGGCCCAGGAGATTATGAAAAATTATGAAAAAACCTCAAAACATATTTTGGCGAAACAGTATTTTTTTAATATAACTTCCAGATTTATGTACCAATTGAATACAAAAACTAATCAGCTCTATTCCTCAAAAAAGGATTACTCCCAAAAATCCGTTTGGGAGTAATCGTCGACGAAAAATTTTGAAAAACGTGTTTTTTCGACATGACTTCGAAATTTTTCAACCAATCAGTTATTTGGTATTCTACGATATTTTAGTACTAAAAATGTAACGTCAAATGCTTTTTCACCATCAAAATCGAATCTAATTTTCAAAAGCTACAACTTTTCAAAAATTTCGTTGTTTTTCGCAAACTTACTTTTCAGGCTAATACACCGATTGACTTAAAAACTCATTAGCTTTTCTCCTTAAAAAATTGCATCAATTAGCGTTAATTGCATCAAAATCGCTCAATTTGTTTGAGATTTATGAATGACGAAAATGTTTAAAAAAATGCTTTTTGACACTGCTTCGATATTTTACTCCTATTGATTGTTTAGACTGGAATACCATTCGAAAGATCAAAATCGATCATTGTTTCCAAAATATACAGTTTTTTAAAAATCAATATATTGTCATTTTAACAAAATAGATATTTGAGAACTGACAAAAATATGGCCTGTAGGGTCAACCATTTACAAATTTTTGTCTTAGCGTTACAATCTTACACTTGGACTTTAAATGTGCAAAACTGAATAATATAAAAGAAATCTAAGCTCAAAACACCATCTGCGAAGCGAAAGCTTTAAAAAAAAACAAATTATTATAACCCAAATTATGCGGCTGCGTCGAAATGGTTGTTATTGGGAGGTCTTTGCAATTAATCCCACTTCACCGCGAAGGGTTGCATCTGTTCCATTATTTGATCCGAAAAGGGCAAGTTAGGGGTTGAAATAGGGTTACAGACTCGAGTTATGATTATATAAAACTAGCAGACCCGGCAAACGTCGTTTTGCCTTACATATTAGGAATCCATAGCGGACAAACAACGTGACACATAATTTATATAAGACTACGGGATTGTCCTTCCACACAGCCAAAATGGCATTAAACTTTATATGGTGGTTAAGTATTCTTAAATTTTCTATTTTTCCGCAAAATTTTCTTAATATTTTCTTTTATAAGAACCTTCTCCTTACAATTACAAACACAACAAAAAAAAAATTACCGAAATTGATCCAGCCATTCAGGCGTGATGTCGTGACCAAGGAAAATAGGGATTGATTTATATATATATATATAGATTATAAATTAATCCATGTGTCTTACCAGAAAGTTTATTGCAATATTTTAACATTGGACCGAAAATGAAAACTCTTTTGCAATTTATACTTTCCACCGTCGGTACTTGGTAAAACTTCATGATATTGATTTTCTAAACATAAACTCTTGTACTGTTTCACAAATATATTTATATCACAGTCACTTTCCAATTTTAAAGCCAATTCTTGATATAAGCATATTGATTGTGATATAAATATATTTGTGAAACAGGACAAGTTCTTTTTAGAAAATCAAAACTTTGTTACCGTCTTAGTTTCAGATTACAAGGAATAAATATTTTTTTATTAAATATTATTATTTAAATATTTTAAGCAAGTAAATAGGAATCACCTCGTGATACAAGTCGTCATCAGCAGTTACTATCGGGTGAGAACAACATCAGCATATTATCATAATACTAAGGTGCTATAAAAATAATACTAAAATACTACTCAAGATTACCACGATGGAGTACTTAACAGGGGCAAAAAGAAATCAAATGTCTATTAAGTAGAAATTATTGATACTTAAAAGGATTATTTATAAACGTAGATAAAACATAAGAAATGTTCTTATTTTGTAAGGCAGCAGTTTAACTTATACACATGACATATGGTGTTAGTAGACGATGATTTTCTCTTTTCATCAGGAAAGCGATCTGCTTGTTTGCTCTCTTATCCAATAATGTTATAGATCCTTAATATCTGCTAACAAAGAAAAAAGCCAGCAAGCGAACCACATAATATTGAACTGTCTAAACTGGCCGTGTTGCAACATGCAGTGCGAATTCGGGCAGAAGCCAACTAAGCAATTGCTTAGGACATCACGTCTTGAGGGGTACTAGAAATAGTAGAAAAAATAAATTTTAAATACATACCAATAATACATAAACATAAAAGCCTAATATATGACTAATCAATTATGTAAAATACTATATAGATAAAATTATTTATTCAAACAATCAGAAACAATGTTGAAGTAAACAATTTCTGACTTGTCTAAGAGAAAATTTCAAACCCTCCCTCCTAATATTTGGCACCTCGCATTGCAATCTGCTGTGTCTTATAATCTCTACCACAAAAGGAAACATGAAGTGTAAAATCATTGCTAGATCGAAATTTACGATAATGTGAAGTGTGTTGATATTTAAAAAAAAATATTTAAGTTGGAGCAGATGGATCGTGTACAATAAGAAATAGCTTACTCAACAATCCAATATATTATGTATACTGATAATTCAACGCCAAAAGAGCAAGTGTCGCAAATAACAAGTGCTATTTTATATATGGTTTAGCACTGGTACACGCTATAAAAACTAAAAACTTTTTAAACAAAGTAAAATATCGACATGGCTGGATTTGAACCAGCAATTGATCTCTCTTAGGCCAGGCAACGCTCTTATTAATCTGGGCTACGTGTCGATGATTCAATGCGGCAAATTTGTCTTTTGATTTTAATTAATTTCGTAGATATTACTAATCATCAGTGTATTTTAATAATTTATATTAATTAAAAGCGGTTAAACCTGCGAAATGGATCGATACCCATCTCGCGAAACGCCAAACCGAATGTCTGAAATTAAATTTTAATAAAAACTACTTTGCGCTACCGCGTTGCGATATTTTAACATCCTTCAACCAGTATCTTATTAAGAATATTACCTTAATCCCCGGATACAATGTATTGTGTCCAATTATACCAAAAATGTACATGCAACTTACTTGCAGTAAAATTCTCCTCCGGGCCTCGATAAACATGTGCCGCCATTTTTACAAGGCGAGGGCGAACATGATACAAATCCTGAAACAAAAAACATTTTAATGAGATATTAAAAATAAATGCATGAAATTTTTACGCATCGCTTTGAAATGTTTTCATAATAAATGTCTTTACACAAAAACCCCTTATGCCAGCCAGTTATGTTAGCCAGAGTGAATCGAGTATTAAACAATCACGATCTATACAAATTTTCCTCTACATACATTACTGCCTGCATACACATTATTTTGAAAATATCATTTAAAATAATGTATGCATCACTCATAGGTTGCTTTTCAATCGCAAGTATGTAAATATGTGAAGAGCGATGGCTCATAGCGCCACGTGACAAGGAGCGCTAGAACGCACAATCAGAAAAACAAATTAGAGCGAATAATATAACTTTGATGATGCCTTTTCAGAAACGCTAGATTTCGTAGGGGCAGGGACGCCATAGTATGTACATGTATGCCTTGTTACAAACAAGTACAATGGTGAAATTTTTGACCAAAGAGAGCTAAACAACATTTTCTCGTGCGGGCAAGAACGCCATTGTACATTTATATGCCATGTTTGTAAATGGTGTATTGTAGTACTCGGTCGTGTTCAAGAGCTAGGGCCGATGCTGCCCACTTTTAATACCAATATTAATTACCGTTGGCCGGTAATGTCAAGATGTATGGCCAACAAACAAACTTGAGAGGAAGTTGCATAAAATATGTAAATATACGCTGACGAAAGAAAAGCAAATGCCCATTTTCTCCGGAGCATTGGGCCTCTAAAAATATTAGTATATCGCGATGCTTTAAACTTTATTTTTAGCAAGAAATTATATTCACTTACTTAGGTGACGGTTCGAATTTTTCACCATAAACTTAAAAAGTAAATAGATTAATGATTACTAACTTGGAACCGGGGGAGACAAAGACGGACATACCGTGATCGAATAGGTCGTGTGCCGTCCAAGGATAGGGTCACGAGCCTTCGAAAATGATTTGTTTGTATAAAGAGATATATGAAAGTAACGACAGCTGGGGAAGTCTGTCTGCCTCTCTCAGTGCTCTCTGCCTACCCAGTAAGGGAGACCCCGTAAGTTTTAGCCTGGATGAGACAGTAAAATGTGAAACCATTTGATTAGGTTCATTTCTTTATGAATAGGTTCATTTAACACTTTAACGCTTTTGGGTGTTTCTCATACTTTGTACTCTGTCAGATGGGGGATTCATATCCGCGTTAGTATTTGTACTAAGATCAGGTCTGAGTTTAAATAACAAACGAAGGGGCACTTATTGAATACATCAAATAAATGAAAGTCTATATACGCTTTAACGTTTAAACTGCTGAAACCTGAAAAAACACGGAGTCTTCCATCTCCTTACCAAATTTCATCAAAACCGTGATGAAATATGGCAAGAGTATCCAAGTCGAACATATACTTTCAAAATTTTACCCCAAAAGAGATATACGGAATATCTTTGTGTATGAAAGATTAAATGATGACATCGCTACTCGCAGACGAAGCTGCGCCGGTTTGCTGGTAAAATTAAATCAATTACCGCCGGGGGTGTTTCCGAACTGAAAAGACTTAGGCACCTTCAAGAAAAGAGCATACTCCTTCTTAAAAGGCTGGCAACGCAGCTACAAGACCTTTGGTGAGGTGGCTGTCCATGGGCGGCGGTAATCACTTACCATCAGGTGAGCCTCCTGCTCGTTTGCCCCTTTTTTCTATAAAAAAAATCTGAGCACACTACAGCTAAGAATGAAGCTGACAGTGACTTATATGATTCAGATTGAAAATAAGAACTGAAAGTCTGAAGTTGCCTTAAACTCAATTGAAATTTGGAAATAAACAAACTTGTTTACATTTGTCCAAAAATCATGATTTCCCACGCGTCTATCAATTTGACAGCGTGTTTACTAAAGCGAAATGATAAGTACAGTTAGAAATGTAGCAGGTTTCTTTAATCTGATTGTAGATAACGCGCAAATAAAACGGCTCTATTTCGTGTGGACACGTTTGCTTTGGAAATCGTGAAATCTCCAAGGAAAATAATAATTTTATTAATAACTTTATATGTGTTTTAGCACTTATCCCGTGCTAGGAAAAACTTAAATGTAAAACATAATTGTCATGTCAAAATTTTTCAATGTCAAGTTTGTAAAATTTAATAGGTTCGGCCAAAAAACAAAAGCAGTCAAGATTATTTTGAAAGTGCCTAGGTTGAATAGTTGTAGTTTTTAAACAGATAGTCTTCTTGTAGGATTGAGATAACCCTAGCCTAATTACTCAAATGGTGCATTGTCATTGATCCGTCAAATTTCTGTACCATCTCACCCGTACCAATTTCTGCCGCAATAGCGTCAATGCTTCTCACTGTCGTGTTCTAGATCGGAGGATAAGGTAACCGGTAGGGTAAATTAATGGATATGGCAATACTATCCCGCCACAACTTACGAATGTTATATGTCCACTTGCCACACAAATAGCAACGCATCATTAAATTCGTTAGTAGTTAATATCTAAAGGGGATGGTTATCTCTTTCCATCAGGAGAAATATCTGCTTGTTTACTATCCTATGATACAAAAAATATGTGCTGCTATAAAAACAGTGCTCGATTGTGTATGGTAACATGCTGACGGTACTTACTGGCAGTGATTTAAATTATTCGGATATTGACTTAATCGACACTAGGATCGAACGGGGATTATCGACGAATCAATCTGATTCGGGACCACCGAAGTCGATATGAAATAAAACGTAAAATCACCATTTCATCTGTTTGTATTGTAGGTATCTCTTTAACGACTGAGAGAAACAAGACCTTTTAATAGCTGTAAATTAGTACTCAGATATATCAAAAAACGATTTAATTACATATTTTATACTTTCCACCTTGGCAATCGGTAAAATTCCATTATTCTTAGATGTATGTAGTTGCAATGGTAATAATAATATATTATCAACAATTCGTGCAATTTTTCCAATTTATTCATTATTTTATAAGATATTCTTAAAATATCCGTATTAATTTTTAATAGATTTTCTTAAAATATCCGTATTAATTTTTAGTAGATTTTATAATATCCGTATTAATTTTTAATAGATATTCTTAAAATCCGTATTGCTTTTTAATAGATATTTTACAATATCCGTATTGGAACGAAGTTCCTAATGGGGCGCTGCAAAGGGTAGGGTATCCGGCAAAAAACGTCCGGGTGACGTTAAATAAAAGCGTAAGATTTTTATGTATAGTCTATGTATGATGGTTATATAGTGTCTTATGTATAGTCTAAGTGATGACTATTGCTTTTATTATTGCAGTTTGCTATTATTATTATTATACCTATATTTTTATAAAACATTGTAAATAAAATACAAGTGTAAAGATTTAATAGGTAAAATACATAGTAGATTTTGTAGTTTTTTTTTATTTTTATCGATAAAAATCATAATAAAAGTGTATATCCGAATAATTATTATTTTCTTTATCCCTCGAATAGAAATTAAAAATAATATTTTTATAATAAGGAACTTCCTATCTGGTGTCCCACGACACCACACGATCTTTTTCTTTTTATATTACTTGAGGTATTGCTGGTTTCAATTACAACGAGTATATCGATAAAACAAAAAAAAAACGATTACATCGATCTAAATTTGCGTTCCTAAGCGAAAGCAAATTATGCCCGAGGATCAGTTTTTGCGCGAACCCGCTTGCGCCATACCGAATTGTCGGTAAAAACCTGACGAACCAAACGCTACCTTATACGGCTCCTCATTGTTTTTACAATTACAACTGTCAACGAGAAGGAAAAGGGATTTCTGATGGATGTTTACCGGTTTTCTTAAAACTGCGGACGTGAAATTAATGTCTCCTGTTCCATTTCAACCCTAATATAGATAAACGAGATCGAAGCGATGATTCATCAGCCTTCTTATTTCACTCGATTCTCGTCGGTTTTATCGGGCAAAAATCGATATATCATTGGACGTCACATCGACATGAAGATTAACAGTGTAAGCTTTGAATTTACTTCTAGTTCATCAACCCGTCTATATGCTTGACAGTAAATTTATATTAACAAAACATATAACAGATAGCTCCCTCCATACTTATATAATTACGCAATATGAACCTAAACAAAATCAAATTTGATTTAAATCAGGAAAAGGGGGAAGTTAATTACTTTTCTAGACCTTTCTATTCAAATTCAGAAAGACGTCCAATACTAAAACCTTATAAAATTTATAGTTTTTTTTTTAATAGCGGGACATGGAAAGGTTAGACAGTTTTACTAAGTTTTTTTATCAAAAGGAAATTCAGTAGCAGCTCGACATCTTAAAAGTTGTTGTGTTAACACTAAATAATACTTAAAACTCTTGGTCCCAATTATTACGAATAGTAATCGTTAGCGATGTTCACCACCCATTTTGGCAGCCAAAGAACTATTGAATCGTGGTGAATCTAACCGACAATTTTATTGAAGTTCATTTTACTCTGCCTAAGTGACTCGACCGACTGGACATTATTATGTTTATTTTATTTATAACTGCGCAAATGCAAATATTTCATTGACATAGATTTTCATAACAGTGATTACAACGTAGCAAAACTGCCAAAACTGACTCATTACGGATGCAGATAGCATGCCGTGGGAACGTATTAATGATAACAGTTCAAATATAAAAATACTTTATAAAAATCTTTTAGGACACACAGGCTTCCGCGAAATGGGCCGTGAGAAGTGAGTACACATCTGGCGAATTTGCATTATGATAAGTATGCTTGGTTAAACACTTCCCGTTAAGCGTTATCTACACGAACCGATTTGACGGATTGACCGGTGATCGAAGATATTTGTCACATGAAAAAATTTAAAGTACTTAACTTGTTTCTCGCGATTCCGCGAGCGCAATAAACTCGATTTTGGCCCTTTAGAGATTTAAATTTAAAAAAAAAAACTGTAATCTGCTCATAACTATATGTGTGCAAAATGCATGTACAACCTGAACAATTGAAAAAAAAAATTATTGTATGTTTATTGTAAGTCAGGTTAAAAGATTTTGTAAAAAAGGCAGCTTTTATAACATTTTTTTTAAAAAAAGACGGCAAGATGAGATGTCACAAACTTGAGATGAGAGGTCTGTCAAGAAGCATGAAAACATGTAGGTATGTTTTTTACAAACCATGATGCATATTTCGCCTAAATCTTACGACTTCTAATGTTAAAAGAAAAAGTTCCTAAGTGCAAAAAACGTTTGCTAATTTATAGTATTTATTTATAATTTTACACGTTTAAACAGACTAGTATGGTAATATAAATACAAATATTAAGCTTGAATATTGATAAAGAGCAAGGTACGCAATATTTTTGTTTCTAGAAAGTACGTTTTTGTAAACTTGATATTGAATTTACGACGCGTAATGATCTCTTCATTACGCGTAAGATGTGCCCATACAAACGTTGAATTTGAGAATTAAGTTACATGCGATAACATTGGATATATTTGATTAAGATACGGAGCATACGACTTAAATATTTGGACTGGCAATGTTTCATGGAATTTATTAGAATATGGAAATATCCATGAATTTAATATGTCATTTGACCTAACATGTTGCTTCAAAACATGAATCTAGAATTATAGTTACGGAAAGGGCGTGCCGAGTTTCAACTAATTAAGTTAGGCTAGTTATGAAAAACAACAGCAGTTTTTCATAACTAGCCCAACTTATCTTAAAACATAAAAGTAAACATGATCGATGAAAACTGATATTGTCTAAAAATAACGTCATTTGTAACGCTGGTTTTTGATTTAGAAATAAGGATTAAATTAAATTAAAAAAAATTATTTGCATTATTATGAATTTAACGTTAAAGCACATTGCAAAAACTACTTGAGATATGGAAACAAACATAAATATATTACCACTCAAAAAGTCGAAGTGAAAGAGAGGTTAGGTTTGAAAGAAAGTGTCGGTGTAAAAATGAGAAAGGGCATGCTCCGTTGGTTCGGACATGTAGAAAGAATGGTAGATGAAAGGTTAACAAAACAGATATACAACGCGAATGTGGAAGGATGTAGGTACCGGGGAAGGCCAAGACTGACATACCACGATCAGATTGATCGAGTACTGTCCGAAGGTGGTGACAAGAGTCTTCGCAACCGGCGTGTGTGTATGAAGAGAGTGATGAATGTGGAGGAAGCGAGACAAGCCTGCAAGGATCGTGATGTATGGCACTCGGTTCTCTCTGCCTACCTCGTAAGGGATCTGGCGTGAAGATATGTATGTATGTATGTACCACTAAAAAATCATTTAAATTCCATAGATTTTACATTGCCTATTTTTTGCCTAAAGAAATCGAAAATTAAATATAATCTTTTCTGAAAGTGTGAAATAACCTGTACAACATAAAACTTGTTTTTATATAACGGAGTATGACCGGAACTATCGACATCGATATGTTTAGTTTGTCTGCTCTAAATAAATATTATGGATAAGTCACACGAAGACTAAACTAAACTTATCTACCTGCGATAACCTTAATAGTTGTAAATGTTTTACTCTATATTGTCTTAGAATCCGCTTAGAGAATAGAAAAATTTGTCTTCATGTCAGACAGTTTTGGGTGCAGTATCAACATTTTATCTATTCTACAATGGCATCGGCGCTTAAAATAGCAAGCAACGGTTCAGTGTCAATCCGCGCGTGTCGGCGCCTAGATCGCCTGAGGGTAAGGTAGCGGATAAACTAAGAATGTTAAACATCACTGACATATTTGGTGTCTTTATTTTTTTTCCCCGTGTTAGTTCCCGGCTCCTTTGAAGAATAGACCCACTGCCGTTCTGCCAGGCAGGTCGTAAAAGACGACCGATTGGCTATGCGAGTCACTACCATCGTGACTACTAAGTGGTAGAGTTCTGCATTGTCTCGCCCGGGTCTGGTACCATCGCCTTACCTATTCCTGCCACAATGGCGTCAGTGCTTGTCGCTGTCGTGTTCCGGTTTGGAGGATAAGGTAGCCGGTAAACTTATGCATGTGGCATTAAACCTCGCCACTTGATAGCAACGCACCATTAAGATCTTTGGTGTCTATAGGTGATGGTTGACTCTTTCCATCAGGAGACCCATCTGCTTGTTAGCTATCTTATGATATAAAAAAAATATAAATAGGCGATGGATATCTTTTTCTAAAGCTATCCTAAAAAATTCTAGCTCATGCCGTTACCCGATCATCCGTAGTAGTATGTTGTACGTATGTAGTTTTCGAAGAGAGAAATGATGGGCGTCGCGTCGCGTCAAAACGAAGGTATTTACAAAAATTCGGCTTGTTATTAATCAAATATAGCTATAAAAATGTTCCTCGGACCACGATCTAAATTTCATTGTTTACATTCGGAAACGAGACATGTAAACGTCCCGAAATACACTTGGGGATACCGGAACAGAGCATTAAAAACAGGGCAAACCCTTTCAAAACGGAACATTTTCTCAAATTACTGATAAGTAATTTAGTATTAACACTAACAAAAATGAATACTTTGTTGTATGTACGTTTACATACCGGCTTCTGTTCGTGACCACAGTAGTAAGCCGCTAAATAAATTGTAGCAGGTTTACGAGATCGCAGCACGTTTATGTAAATGTAAGCATATATACACATTTTAAAGTTAATTCTGAACATCCTTATAAGGGTTATAACGATTGTGTCAGTCCGTGTTGTAAGGGGAAGTGATCAGAGGGACTATATTCGACTACATGTAAAATTACAAGTGTCCCGCACATTAGACCACAAATCGTATCGACAATTCTAGAGACGAGGATGTTATCTATCTAAGAGGGTTCGTAAAAAGGTAATAAATACATTTTTATGACGCTATATTATTAACCGAACAATCGTTTGGCAATATAAAATATATGCATTTCTAAAAGAATCTATTAGCGCGTCCGTCATCTATTAATAAAGAAAATACAGTATTTTTCTCAACCGGGTTCATTTCAGAAACCGCGAACGGATTATCTTTGACTTTAGCGATGCCATATTTTGACACAAGATACAAAATGGTGGTGGATGCCATATTTTGACACAAGATACAAAATGGTGGTGGTTCTTATTTACTGATGAGCAGAATCACGTCACGCCCTGGCTGGAATACATATATATGGGCTATTCTTGAAAAGAGAATTAGATCGAAAAATAATTAAAATACATGTTTATTGTTTACAAAACAATTAAAAATAATTGTATATAAAAATATTTGAATATATAGTTCTAATATTTAAAAAAAATATATATATTATAGTAAATAAGTTGATGGTTCTTCTGATGGAAATATGTACTCCTAACTGTCGCCTATTGACGTCTAATATTTTAATGGTGCATTGCTATCTATCTGGCGGAATCATAATACCACATTTTTCCCCGTGTTGGTCCCGGGGTCCTTTGAAGAATAGGTCTACTGCTGTTCTGCCAGGCAGGTCGTATAAGGCGACTAATTGGCTGAGCGAGTCACAACCATCGTGGCTACAAGACATACAAAAGTGTCCTGGATACCTAAACTATAAGCCAGGACACGATAGCGCCAACCACCCTTGCTATTGTGGCAGGAATATGTCAGTGCCAACAAAATAAGTTATAAAAATTTGTATTATACTAATAATTGTACAGTTAAAAATATTAAATCCATCGTTAGCGCTTGACTTGAGGTAGATATGTCTCAATTAAACATCAACAGTAAATATTGTGAAACAACAGAAATCGCGTGACTTATAGTATATTTGACAAATAAACATTAATTGCTTCTCTAGAATTACCAATTTCACGGCAAACAAGTTGGACCAGGCGCTCTCCTGACAAATTGCGAAGAACTTTAATTGCATATTGCATATCGATGTCACGTGGAGAAAGCATTCAAACATTTATGTGACATCAATATTTACAATTATTCCGACTTGCAGTCGCCATTACAATAGGACCTTACAGCCATAACAAAGATATCTTCCAGTAAGTACTCGGTTTAGGTTTAATAAGATGACAATAGTGGTTATCTATACATATAATAAAGTCGTAGGAAAGTCAATGTATGTCCGGGGTAAACTCAAAAAGTACTGCATGGATTTACTTTAAATTTTGCATGAATATTACTAACAGGTCGTGTCAACATATAGGCTACATACTATCACGCTGTCACCTACGAGAGAGGAGTTGTGCGGAGTAAACGAAGTCCGCGCGAACGAAGTCGCGAGCAACAGCTTGTCTATACATATAATAAAATCGTAGGAAAGTCAATGTACATTGAATATTTTTTTAAAAGAATACTTAGGGCGTGATCTACAATCGATATCGAAGCCAAAAATATAATTTTTAGAATTTTTGTCTGTTTTTCTGTTTATCTGTTTGTCTGTATGTATGTCCGGGGTAAACTCATAAAATACTGCATGGATTTACTTCAAATTTTGCAAAAATATTACTTACAGGTCGGGTCAAGATATAGGCTACATATTATCACGTTATCAACTACGGGGAGGAGCAGTGCGGAGTAAACGAAGTCCGCGCGGACGAAGTCGCTGGCAACAGCTAGTCTTCTTATAAATCTTAACATCTTAGCCTTGGTGATAGAAACTTATTATAAACATCGAACCTCAATATGGGATGGATATTTTTATAACATGAATAAGCAAACAAGCAGATGGCTGCCCTCATGGAAAGAATATACGCATCGTCTATAATAGATACAAGAACAATAATGGCAATTTACCATTAACACTGCTAATAGTAGCAGTGTTAATGGTAAATTGCCATTCTTGTTGCACGGATGTAATGCCACATATTTAAATTTACGGGCTACCTTACCCTTCAAACCAGAACAGAATAATAGAAGCACGGACACAATTGCGGCAAGAACAGGTAAGGCAGTGTTTTAAGATATTTAATAGATTCAGGCGTTACTTTGCGGAAATCCATAATTTAAAGGAGAAATTATGGTATTTAATTTGCAAATTTTCCGCGAAATATTATAATAGAATTAAATGATGTTGCTCGCCATTAATGCCTCACCCTTCATAAAGTGAAGTGCTATTCGAATCTCCCGAAGATGCTTCGGTTGCGAAGTAAAACGTGCGTTGAGTACATAACTTGTGTGTTACTGCCTTTGCTTCTGACGTGGAAGAAAGTGTCGTGGAAGTGGGTGAACTATTGTTCTGCTGTGGTCTTCTATAATTTCAGACTTTGGATAAGTTTGCCCTACTCCTTACACTACCTTTCATTTCTGTTGCATCACAGCAGTACCATATAACATTTCGCGGAAAATTTGCAAATTAAATACCACAATTTCTCCTTTAATTTAAGGCAGTGTTACTAAATCCGGGCAAGCAGAACTCTGTGTCATTTTTGCTGCACGGACAAGACAGTTACACATTGTCCCTTTCATTCATCAATCTGACTTTTAAATTCAAATTTGATGATAAACGATTTTCAAGATGCAACTTAAACGAGTTCAAAGTGAAGATCTGGCCTCGCAACTTACACCGAGTTTGTAAGGTGACTATAATTTGAGGAAAACTCAGTAGCGTTGTCTTTAACACTAATTATACTGAAATACATCTTTGAATAAGATTTTCGACTTCAAGTTACTTACACTAAACTATTTAAATACTTCCAATAGTATTAATAGTAAAAGCCATTTAAAAAGTGTTTAAATAGTTTGGTAGAAGCCGACCTAAGTTCTCCATTCAAATAATGTTGTTTTAATTGAAACCTTAGAGATGTTTCGTTTGGTCACATTATTTCCGTCAATTTCTTCCACCCACACGTTTTATTTCATTCTGTACTTAAAATGTGGGGAATTAGCATATAAACTGTATTTTAATACCGGCCTGTTACCAATACGTGGTAGATTTTAATTAGTTTTGTTTGTAAATAACATCATTTCGACCCAGTGATCGTAAGACACTCCCACGATTCTTATCAGACACCACTATTATACTCGTACCTACTTGTCGAAAAATCTCTAATTTTAAATATCTAGATCGTATTATTGAATCTCCCTACTATCTTTCCCTTAGCTTTATGTTAAACTTACTGTTACTCACGACTTCGTTCGCGTGACTTAATCATCATTTTTTTTTGCTCACTCGAGTCAAAAATTAGTCTATGTCACTCCTAGATATTAGAAAGCTTTTAGTGGTAAAATAATTTTTAAGGTCGTTTCATTAGTTTTAGAGTTTATTCATTACAAATTTACAAAAATACAAATGTCTTTATAATATTGGTACAGGTGTAAATTTTTACTTCAAGGCGAAACGGGTGGACGGATTTGGATGAAATTTTATATGCTGACACTCCAATCAGCATATTAAATGTCATCCAAATCTAGACTTAGGGCGGCTTGCACCAAAATGCTTAAATCATTTTAAGTCACTAAATACGTTTAAAGTGACAGCTTTTAAGGGCAGCGTGCACCAAAATGCTTAAATGCATTTAGTCCCTTAAACATGTTCAGCAAATGTCAATACGTCTGAAATGCATTTTATTAGGCGTCAGGCGCAACTTTAAACGTATTTAGTAACTTAAAATGATTTAAGCAGTTTGGTGCAAGCTGCCCTTAGGCGATTTGACATTTGCTAAACATGTTTAAGGGACTAAATGCATTTAAGCATTTTGGTGCAAGCCGCCCTTATAGCGTTAATATTTCGGGACAAATTACACGTATTGATCTAACAATAAAATAAACAAATTATTATTTCCTTACAATATGGGTATTAGGTCAGCGTGAAGATATAACAAATATACACAACCATTTGCGAACCATTCGAACGCCCCGTAGGTCGAATGGTTAGCGAACCTAATTACGAATCGATGAGGCTCGAGGTCAATTCCCGACAGGGACAAACATTTGTGTGGTGAGCAAAAAATGTATTTCTGGGTTTGGGTGTTTATTATGTATAATACAGTATTTATATATATATTTCTATGTATTAGTATCGTTGACTAACACCCATAACACAAGCAAATAATTCTTGTGATTTTTCCACCGATATAATTATTTATTATTATTATTATACATACAAATAAACCTTTGTATTTATAATTCAGCCTGGTGCGTTAAACAATTTTAGTAAATTCTATTTTTTCTATGAAATTCCGAAAAAAGTGGATACTTTTTTCGGAATTTCATATTGTCCTATTAAATGTCAAAATCTACCTGTAAGCCATATTCTATCTAATACGATCCACTATTTTTCACAAACATCACAAACTTTGTCAATTACAATACTACTGGGATTTTATCTGCTTATCACACAAATTTTTGTCCCGACGGGGACAAGCATTTGTGTGATAAGCATTAATTTATTTCGGGGTTTGGGTGTGTATTAAATATATTCTAGTGTTTATATATGTATTAGTATCGTTGACTAACACCTATAACACAAGCAAAAAAGAAAGATGTGGTGTCGCGGGACACCAGGTAGGAACGAACTTCCTTCGGCTAAACGGCACTACTCGCTTGTGTACGCGACTGTCGCGCCTGCGCACGTCTCATTTAACGCTTTTATTCCACGCATTTTTCTTACGGTTTTACTATCACATTTTTTTCAGTTCGGTCGCGCAGCAAAATCCCTATCCCCTCCAAGCCTGCCGTAAGGAACTTCGTTCCAATAATTTGCTTACTTTGGGATTAGATCAGTAAGTGTAATTTGTCCCATGAATATTTACATTAGACATAACAAATATGTACTAATACACCAAAGATATTAATAGTGCTCATCTTCTTTGGTATATTAATATCTTTGGTATCATTGACGCTATTACGGCGGAAATAATAACTCCAACCCATATTTATTCGTTTTTGCGTTACCAAATGATACAGTCGCACAAAGCTATTTATATCAATAATTATTTAAGCGTTAATTTGAAGTACAATTAGGTTATCACATGAATATGAATGCTTGCACCGAGTTATCTGGGTGCATATAAACGCAGTAGCTCCGTTGTCAATGCAACCATTGATATGAATTCGTTGAAATATATTGTCATTGATATTGTTTTCCATGTAAACAGGAATTTTTATATCATCGGATAGCAACAAGCATATAGCTGTCCTGTTGGAAAGAGACGCTAAAGACGCAAATGATGCGTTGCCATCTGTGTATCAGGGATGTAATACCACAAGCATTAATTTACCGGTTATATTAGTCGGTAATAGGTAGATCGGTGATACAAAAACTGGTGAGTCGTTGCAGAACTCTACCACCTTCTAAGAATGTTAAACGTAGATTCAAATAATCTTTTATCCTAAATAAATTTTACGAACTGTATGGCAGATAAGTAGATGGGCTATTCTTCCAAAAAGGTACGGAACAATGTAGGGACTTTATTGTACTGTATAGACCTGTTACAGAAAGTAACCTCTTTGCCAATCGGATTTTTTTATATCATTACATAGCAAACAAGCGGATGGTTCTCCTGGTGGAAAGAGAAACATCGTCTATAGACACCAAAAATGTTAATGATGCGTTGCTATCCGTGTGACAGGATGGCAACGGCACATGTAGAAGTCTACCAGCTACCTTACCCTCCAAACCAGAACCCGACAACGACAAGCATTAAAGCTATTGCGGCAGGAATAAGTAAGGTAGAGCTAGTGACGCTACTACTATTATTATAAATGCAAAAGTCTTTGTGAATAAGTTTGTTATACACTAACGCTGAAAATCCTCGACATGTTTAAATTAAACTTATTTCTACTTGAGTACTAAGTTTCATTTAAGCTTGTCAATTACCTGGATTAGAACAAAAATAATTTTTTCCTCCTTTTAACCAGAAACCACGAGATTTGAGGTAAATTTAATACAACATATGTCACAGATAAACGAAAGTATGAGCGTGTGTGTATGTGTACTCTCACATACATATGTATGTGTCAGAACTAACTACGTGCGTGTGTATGTTTTTCATATCTCTTCTTTGGATGATTTTAGTAAAATTGTTTCCAATTAAATTATTTGGATTGTTTAATAAATACCTTTAGGGTCGGCTCTAAGCCTATTGATTTAAACTCTGGCCGAGCACTTTGCACAGTTACATATTAACTGACTAATAATTTAAAAAAAAAAAACAGAAACTATCCAGACCCAGAACATAGGCTGTTTGAATCCCGGAAAATATATTTTTCCTCTAGGATTAAGAAAAAACTTTATCCACAAAATAAGTTGCTAGGAGCAGCTGGAATATCATTTCTAGAAATTTCCAGCGTGCATGACGCTTAATGCACGGTGCACACGTACATTTGTACAGAGGGTGAGCACCCTTTACTTTATAATGTAATAATAATGCACCAATGATTGTACCTATTGCCTGTGTCAATAAAAACAAACGAAATAACTAAGTAAATTACTTTTTACGAGATTTTACTCTCAAACTTTATTATTTCTTATTAACTGATCATAATATTAATTACATTTATAACTTCGACTAATAGCGTAATTAGTAGTACATACAAAGAAAAATTGCTATAAAATTAATAAGTTTGTGGTACACAACGAATTTGGTTAAGGGATGTGCTACCTTTTATTTCTAAACAAACTGGCCTAGGTTTTATTTTATCAGAACTGTTATAACCTAGGCTATCGCCCATGCCTGCTTGATGTTAAGTTTCAGAAAATGTTATATATAATTCAATAAAAAAAAGTTTTAACTATTTTACTCTACCTTTAAGGCTCTACCGCTCATCACACAAAGTCTTACCGATGTCGGAAATCAAGTCCAAATCCATTGAGTGTGTAGTCGGGGTTATTATCCATTGGACTAACAAGGTGGTCTAAATATAACATATATTTGACCGCAACTCAGCTAACTAAAATAAACAAAATATATACATGTTACTTTGAGAACCCTCTCGTTTAGTTCTTCGATCAAAAGTGAAATGTAAACGAAATACGAGTTGTTTATAAAAACAAACGACCGATGCACTCGCTACACATTCCATTGCTTGTCATAAACCTGTTAAAATCACTCACTTGTAACCAGAGAGACATGTTCAAGGTGACACTATTTCGCCACGCACGACCCAGTAGCTCCATAATAGGGACCTCAAATCATAGCATAATAGCGGATGCTGCTATTGCCGCATCCGTTCAGAGACACGCCTTTCATCTGATACATCGATTGCTACCGATTCATGGTATGTCTGATAAGATATAATGGCTTTGAAAACCTTTTGGACTAGCTTGCTTGAATTTTAGCGCCAATAAACGAGTAGCTAGTTGCTCATTGAGTTATCTATTTCGTTCAGATAATGATGCTCTAGGTTTGATTCACGTGTCGAGCAAAATGTTTATAAAAATGTTTGAGGAAAAATCTCAGTAGGAGGCTAAAGTATGGTTATTAGTTAAAACCCACGGACTTCGGATGAGCACGTTAAGAGCCATTTCACAAAATCCACCAACTGAAATTTAGATATTTTCTAATCGATGCAAGAGCTGGACGTCGTCGTCCATACAGTGCACCTAGTGCTGGTAAAATGAAAACAGTATTGATACTTTTAATATTTTAATTATTACTACGCGGTACTAATTTTGGCACACGGACGTAGCGGATATTATAGTATTCTCTTTTATTTATTTCTGAAATAAAAAATAAATAAATATTATTTAAGTGACTTATTTTTGCATAAGAATAGAATATAGTTTTATGCTATGCCAATTTCTATAGGAAATGTCATTTTTTGATAACAAAAAACCCAGTTAATATTTCGTTAATTTTCGTTGAAATAGGCATATTTGCTTAATTAATTAAATATAGTTATAGATCTTTTAGAAAAAAGTAATCCATTCAGGCACAACTGTTGGATGTTTCTGGTAATTTAGTATTTTTTTTAATTAATTTTGTTGATTCTAGCAGTAGCAATACCTTTTGGAAAAATAGCTTCCTTGCGTAATTCGAAACTTGATTTCGGGAAAATACAATTGACGATTAAAAAATCTGTTTCATTGAGGCAATATTTAAAAGATGAAAATATCTAATGGTACCATTTAATTCAATAAAAATACCTTATAATATGAAAAATTAGGAGTTGGAAAATTTTGATTTCTCGTCAAAAGTTGATCTAAAGTGTAAACTGCCTCTTAAGTTATAAACCCAGGTTATGATAAGCAACAAGCAATATTCTTTAATGTTGCAATTTGGCCGCATTTTACCTTTGATTGTCCTATTGCAATAGGACTATATAGGACTAATAGAATATATTGCTGAGATTTTACTTCAAAATTTATCAATAACCGTTTTGCTCGACACAAGAATTAAAGCTGGAACCTCATTATTTGAACCAAATAGATAAACCGACAGGCAAGGAGCTACTCAAACAAGCAAGTTCAGCTTTGTCAACATAACGTCACAAACTGCCTTGCAAGTCAACAGCTAAAAACTAGGGAAACACTCTGACTAGCCTACAAAGAAAACCACAGACTCTGTATCTCCGGATCTTTACGTCTTATGTTCATACATACTCTTGATTCAAACACAATCCTTTACCGGACATAATATACATCTATCGTATCTCCATTGTCCTACTTCTATACACTAATAAACCTATTTGAAAAATAGATTATTTATTAAATTCTTCACTGTATATAATAACCACGAAACTAAAAACAATGAAATAAAATAAGTATACCTATTCGGCGTGCTTATATTTATTAACACACATTTTTTTAAACCAACCCGGAACAAGGAAACATACATAATTGCAAAATGATTTGCTATGAAATGAATTAATTAAATTCAAATTGAAGCATCTGCCATTTTGCCAGGCAGTTCGTAAAAAACGGACGATTGGCTAAACATCACTACCATTAAGACTATTAGGTGGTAAGTCAGCAAAGGCTCGTCCGCGTTTGCTACTATCGCTTTACCTATCCCTGCCGCAGTATTGTTCTTTGTCAATGTTTGTCACTGTCACATTCCGGTTTAGAGGGTTGCCAATAAACTTATGCCACATCATTACCATCCCGACACATAGACACGGTGTGTTGAGGCGATGGTTGTCACTTTCTATCATGTTTACTATTCTATGTTGTAAAAATCATTCCTGTGTTGAACTACGATTTACCAGTTTGTCACTAAAAAAGTCAGCCAATCAAACAAAAAGCGGCGAACTATGGATAATCTGAGCGCCTATTGACGTTCAGTTCACAGTGCTTACTCTGCCAGTAAGCTGTATTGAGGATACTTTCTAACTTTTATATAACTGACTTCCAGAATTATAACATAAAAAGAAAGATTGCAAAAGAAATGTCTAATGACGACGTAAGAAAGCACTATACACTATAACTCTACGTAAGTATGAAACAGTTATGCGAAGAGACCAGAAAAAGACACTTAGCGGCGACGAACAGACGTACAGTTATAGAGATGATTAATGCTTAAACAACTGCCATTATTTTTATTATTTCCTTATTGCCGAGGGAACAAAGGTAAAACTTTTTCAAAGCAAATTGTCTTTCAACGAAACGGGTTAGAATGGCTTTAGAAATGAAAGATATTGGCTGTGCTGATTTAACAATTATGACAGCTCAGAATAAGTCTCAACTAAATGGTTTAAGGTTTTTAGAGATGCTATAGACATTATATAATTTAATGTTCCTCTAAAGATGCTTCTTCACTAAGAGCATTCGTCTGTAATGTTACAAACTGAAGCATTATATTATAAGTGAAGCAAGAGAATTACAGTGAAAAAAAAATTATACAGTTTTTCGTTTTATGAATCATATTTTATAATGCAATCTGAAACAACGTGGAATGACATGATGGCATTGTTGAATTAAATAATAACGTTGAAAACCGGATCAGAATATAACATATATTACAGGCGAATATTTATCAGTCAATACTCCCATATTAAAACGTAATGCTGAAAATCGAATACAGAGAAGTTACATTATAGGAGCATCTTTCCGATGAAGGAACACCTTTACATGTTGAATCTCTTTTTGAAGTGAAACTCGATGAAACGAAAATACGTCACAATATAGAAAGAAACACATAAATGTATAGGATTAAGCCGGCGAGAGAATAAGATAGAAATTGAAATACATTACACTGTACTTTACATTTAAAATAGCATCTAATAACGATTTTTAAGCATTTGGTCAGTGCAGTTGTTACTACGGAACCTATCTATTCGGGATAGAACTCAACCAGAATTTAACATGAAGAAATTTGCAAACTTCTGCAAACTCTTACGTATGATCTCTGCGATGCTGCTGAAAGAAAAAAAACAGTGTAAGAGATTGATTAAACTTCACGGTAGGATAAATAAAACAGGACTCAGCGGCACAATTTCATCACACATGAAAGTCCACGAAAGGCTACAAATTAATCTACAAAATATCTTAAAAGAGTTTTTAAGTTGTTTGGGTTTAAAGCTCGTCCTTTAGAAGTTTTTTCCTGCGAGACCGAAATGCAGTTGTAAACAGTATCTGGGCGATTAGCGGCAAAGTCGACATCACATACGATACGACCACCTCTTGACTAAAGTTTAGGGTATTAGAGGACCGAAACAAGGGAACCGCGTCGCCTCCGTCGTGTGTGATGAGTGATGACTGATGATGTGCGTGCAAATTAATTATTGTGGCGTATATATATACTATGATGGGCTCATCAGTATCGGATAAATCAATTGTAATAAACGTCGTTATACTAAGACAGTCTTTCTCACCCTTCATTCAACATCGGATCGAATTTCAGGTACCTAATTAACGATTTTCTCTTGTAATTACCCATAACAGGACCGATATCTTTACTTTCAAGGCAGGAAGACCTTAACACAAAACCGTATTCCAGGCAACCGATATTTTCTTAAACCCAATAACATTTAGCTCTACCCGGAAATTATTTCCTGGAAATCAATCATCTAGAGTCTAAACTAAAACGTTTTAGATTGAGCGAAGGGTTTCTAGGTTTCATCGTAATGCAGTAACCATGTAATAAGATGCAGTCTATCTACAATATTGTTTCTCATGGGCCTCGCCAATAAAATAGCGGCGAGAGGTACAAGACAAAAAGACCGCCCGACCCCCATTACTCTGACCCGATATATGCCGGCCGCTACAATGCATAATATAACAAGTAGGCACCGTTACCTCGCCGAACAAATATAGGCATAAGTGCATGCGCAGGATTCGATCTATTATAATTTATTGCATAAAATATGACCAGTGATTTAGGACAGGGTATGCTGGTATGTTGTACATGGGTTTGAGATACGCAGACAGTTACTATAGAATAAATACTATAAGATTTTTTACACATACATACTTCACACCAGATCTCTTACTAGGTAGGCAGTAAGAAGCGAGTGGCATATAAGGTTATTAAGTTTTCTACTAGTTGGGAGACCGAACTTCGCTTGGATGATATTTTTTTCAAAGAAAACGGTTTATTACAGAGATAATACTTGTTCCGACTAATTTTAATAGTGAAAGACTGTCTAAATAAAAAAGAATTAGGTAAAATCGTTAGAGTGGTTTCAGAGAAACCAAATGCATACGAATATAAAAGATTCCTGCATTTTAATGTTTATTTCTGCTGCAATAGCGTTTGTGGTTGTCATTGTCGTGTTCCGGTTCGGAGGATGAAGTAGCCGGTAAGTAAATTTATGCATCTGCATTCTGCTATTAAGACCTCGCTACAAGGATAGTAACACAATGGGATGGTTTTCTCTTTCCATCAGGAGAGCCATCTACTTGTTTGCTATCTTATGACACAAAAAAATATTATATTATGTTGAAAAAGCACAAGTATTGTTTGAAAATATTTTTATTTTTATTATTTACTAGCTGTTGCCTGCGATTTCGTCTGCGCGGACTTTGTTTACTTCGCACTGCTCCTCCCCTGTAGGTCATAGCGTGATAATATGTAGCCTATATGTTGACCCGATCTGTTAGTAATATTCATGCAAAATTAGAAGTAAATCCATGCAGTACTTTTTGAGTTTACCCCGGATATACATACAGATAAACAGACAAACGGACAAACAGACAAAAATTCTAAAAACTATATTTTTGGCTTCGATACCGATTGTAGATCACGCCCCAAGTATTCTTTTAATAAAATATTCAATGTACAGTTTTGACTTTCCTACGATTTTATTATATGTATATATTTAACGAGAAATAGGTTACAGAAGCACACAAAAGAAGCAAATCATAATTATTATTATACTTATAATATTATATATGCGAAAGTCTGTTTTTCAGTCTATCTGTTACGCTTTCACGGCCAAATCGCTGACTGAATTAATGAATGATAAGCTCTTCATTGTGCACACACAAGTAAAAAATATATGTTTAGTACAAATAAGGGTTCCTATTAGGTATACTTCGGAACCTAATCATTTTGAAGACTCGTAATACTACACAAAGGCGGTCTTATCGCCAAAGAGCGAAAAGTGAATCGATTTTGATAAAATTTGGCATCCGAGGTAAAACGTAGGGTTTTTAAATTAACCCCTGAAGGGCTATAAAAATAGAGGATGAAAATTTGTATAAAAAACTACATCTACTCGCGGGCGATGCTGCTGAGGTCTGCTAGTATTATTACAAAGCAAACTTGTCTATTCCTAACCCATTCAACGGTTCAATCAACTCTAACAAATTACTCTGCCATCAATCTTTCTTTCATTTGTTAACTTAATTATAGACCGGTTCACGTGTGACAACTAAAAGCCGCATTGCTGTATGATGGGTTGATGAACAATTCACTAACGTACATATAACAAGACACAAAGGACGTCCAAATGTGTCTAAGATACCTCCATTTTAGTCTACAATGAATTTATACCACTCCGTTAGTCGAGTGGTAAGCAAACCTTACAATGCAATCCATGGGACTTGGTTCGCTTACCGATAGGGAAACAATTGATGTGGAGATATCGATAAATGTCTGTATTTCTGAGGTTGGGTGTTTAATAATATATATATATATATATATATATATATATATATATATATATATATATATATATATATATATATATATATATTTAGTAACAGGCACTTATACATGGCACTCGGTTATCCCTGCCAATCGCGTTATGGTTTGATGGTGTGATAATTGTATTGTAAAACGTTTCACTTTTTTTACACATCATAAGAAATATGTTGCATAGAATAGAAAATTTGGAAAGCACGGTGGACGAGCGAAAACAAACGAAGGTCTTGTTGAATTACCGAGCTTTCGATGATTACTGGCACTATAATAGTCAGAAATTGCAAATTAAATTACCTTATTTTCTTCTTTCATGCATTTCCATAAAGTAACGAATAAATTAATAAATTAGCATATTATTTTCCACGTGTCTGCCCGGGCTCCTTTAAAGAATACACCAAGTGCCTTTCTGTCAAGCATATTTAAAAGGCGACTCATTCGCTGTGCTAGTTACTACCATCGTGACTAGAAAGTGGTAAAGTTCTGCATTGTCTTGTCCGGGTCTGGTACCACCGCCTTACCTATTCCTGCCACAATAGCGGAAGTACTTTACACAGTCGTGTTCAGGTTTAGAAGGCAAGTTAGCCGGTAGACTTATGCATGTGGCACTGCTATGCCATCCCACCACACAGATAACAACACACCATAAACATCTTTGGTGTCTATAGGCGATGGTCCCTCTTTCCATCAAGAGAGCCATCTGGGGCCTAATTCACGTAATTAAATGTCAATCGAGGCGATGTGTTTAAGACTCTTGTATACATTATTTGCCGCGTTGTAGCACCTCTCGATGTTCTATCGTGTTTATGTGTGTAAGAGCCCTAAGTGCATTAACTCAATTATGTGAATTGGGAGGCTGCTTATTTGCTATCTAATGATTTAAAAAAGGCCAGAAATTGCAAATTAAATAATTCTTTCTTGCATTTCCATAAAGTAACAAATAAATGTATAATTTAGCATAGAATTGAATTACAAACCACAAATAAAAATAAAACATTCTGATTTATTATGTATCTATTATGTATCTGTGGTTTCAAGAATCGTTCAACATATAATACGTCTCGTCATCTAGGGCATTATGGCAACACAGACATATTTTCTTTTAAATATATGCGTGGCAATGTTAACGAAAACTTTAGTAAGCAATAAATTTTCATTAGGCTGAAAAATATATTTTTCTTTTTCTCATTACATCGTTAAATCGTTTAATAATATTAACGATCAAGTGAAATTGCTAGATCTCGCTGACACAACCTTAAAAGGATAGACAGCATCTAGTACATTAATACAATGAAAGCAGATATAAAATGTTATTAATTTGTACGACCACAAAAAAATGCGACCTTTATGGGAGATAGAGTAGAAATCGATTCGACTCGGATATTTATTTACAATTTCTCGAACATTTGAGATTGCTGTTTATGATACCAGCTTTGCGCTTTACGGTATAAAACCCGAGTAAGATTTTTTAATACTATGAGTGTATTATTATATATTTAAATTAGGAATGTAATATTACCTTTAGCGGTAAATAAATTTCCATGATATACAATATTTCGGTACCTCCCTCGTAAATTTTTGTATGCCACAAAAATGCTATTTAACGTTTTTACCGAAAACTATCTTTATTTGCACTGTTTTATACATTCATTTTTTGTAATTATCTTCGTCAAAAATACTAAAAATTACATTCGTACTCTAAATTTCATAAATATAAATGTTAGTTTTTAATTCAGTTTGAATCTTTAACATCTAGCACTTTTGGGATACAACAATTTACGTTAAAAGTATCGATTCGCGCAGCTTTAGTAACACGTCTTTTATACAAATTTTCATCTTTTGTTTAGCTTTAGTTGACTTTTAGACAAAAATAGTATGTTTGATCCCAGGTCTTTCACTATCTCCCTGCCAAATTTCCTCAATATCTAAGTGACAAGCACTAATGGTATTGTGACAGAAAAACTAAAGGTACATGGTGGTGCCAAACTTGGACAACACGTTGCAGAACTCTACCACCTAAATAGGAACGGGTTAAAATATATAGCCATGGCAAGCTCTAATATATGTATTTTGTTTGTATGTACTATTATTATGTTCCCGTATTTTCTAATAAACTCGAATGTTATCAATGTAATGTGATCCTCGCCTCGCAGTCTGATCGAGGCATAAACTGAACCACACTTATCTTATGCAAAACATATCGCCGTCATTAGAATATTGAAATATTGAATATGATTTCTACATTAAGATAGGGGTCGAGATTAAAAGGCGCTATATTTCGATACGGTGCCATATATTTCTGCATATTATACATGCTAATGTTTAATATGCAGAAACATGCTAATGTTTAACAAGGACGAAATCTATATATTAATATGTGAAGGAAAAACTTTGCATCCATTTTCACACCAATTGGGTGAACGTTGGAATGTGAATGTATTAAAGATAACGTTGCGGAGGATTGCAAAAACCTAATATTTTTAAATAAAATGCATTAGAAGTATATTAAATTAATAAAAATAAACATTATACACTACTTTCATGTGACATACACGATAAGATACACGCATGAATACTATTTTCTTTCTTTCTAAAGGCATTTGTCGAACTTAAAAGAGATTTTATTGATTATTCTATGGTCGAATTTCGGCCACAGGCGATCGCTAGTTATTATAAAAATGTGTAAAACACATAAAATATCTTAATTATTTTCACTTGATAGAATTTCTTACAGGCAGAGGGTGTTTATAATGGAAGTATAAAGAGATAATGGTTATCTGCGTTTCCATCTGTGTGGCCGGAATGCTAAGCCACGTGCATTTAGGTTCTGGCTAACTTGCCTTTGAAATTGAAATTACAATGACATTAGCAAGAGGTAAGGCGGTGACACTAGACGTGAAAATATTCGACAAACAAAATAAAAGTTATACAGACATGTATTTTCTGCGTCCTAAATTGTTATTTACGAGCCTTACCTCGCTAACATGTGCTTTACTCGGATTTAATAAAAGTTGCTAAGTTACTCCTTATTAGGTAGGTACAAACAGACACTTAAATTTTATTTATTTGTATGTACGTATGTATGAATGCATGTATGTATGTATGTATTTGTATGTTTAGGCATTTAATAAAAAGCGGTTATCTTAATATTACAAACAGACACTCCAATTTTATTTATTTGTATGTATGTATTGCGTAGATTACTTTGTCAGTTTGTCAGTTTCGTGCATGGAACTTTTATTATGTCTATTATTCATACGGGGTTTTATGTTAAATTAGACAAATTTTACTAAACCGAACTAACTGAAAATGAATTTTTTGGGGTTACCTTCTTTTACTTAACCTACATCAGCTCGTGTATGTTCGGTTTAAGCGCTGTCTAACAATTGCGCGCGCTCTATTTGGATTTTGCTTGTTGACTCTCCAACATACACATATCTCTCTCTCTCTCTCACATTCACATATTTGGAGATAAATATTCGCATTCGGAAAATTACGAAATACAATATTCTTTACATCACTAGTTTTATTAATGTCTTTTGAATCAGTTAATATAAAAAAATGTTTATTAAAATACATTTTCACGAAAATGCAAAAATTATCGTATATAATATATGTAAAAATAAAAACCTTATGTTTTTTAAATATGTATGATTATTCTTGCATTTTCTAATAAACTTTAAAGATATCAGGGTAATGTGATCCTCGCAGTCAGATCACGGAATAAACTGAACTCCACTTATCTTATGCAAAACAGATCGCTATCGTTAGAATATTGAAATATTTAATATGATTTCTAATTTCTACACGGTCGAGATTAGAATGAAATATATTTCGATACGCCAACAAATATTTCTTATACATACAGGTACACAAATACAGTTTTATTAACATTTCATAACTAATATATCTGATAGCTTGTTCGAATTAGATTTTAGGTCCGGGTTCTATTTCTAAATCGAAGAAATTGAGTTTCCGATCTGTAAAAATCTCAATAATAATCTAAAGTTATCATTCGACAAACTGGTCAATCGTGAAGAAACTGAGCATCTGTTTCTCACATTTTCTTAATCAGTGCTTTCCAAAGCAAAGGCAAGGAAAACAGCTGTTATTAAGCAGACAATGTAAAAAAATAACAAAATTTTTCTTCTGAAAGCGTCCAAATCATAATTGGTTAAATCTATGACCTTCGTGCAACTGAGATATGCCAGGTTGCCATTACGCATACAAATGTTGCAACGGCGAGTCCAGAGCGTGGGTTTCATAAATTAGACCAGCAATTTACACCTCAGACTCTGAGTAATGCTTGTCTAATGAACCGGTGACACCGGAGTACACCGGGACCAGTATTCAAACGAAGAAGTAACGATTACAATATATTTATTATACAGGCTGATTTTAATGTTAGATACCTAACTGTATATTAATCAAACAATGTAATAAGCGGTACTTTTCTTACTCTCTTACTTTAAAAGTTGTTTAAAAATATATATCGAATAAATTAAAAAAATATATCTTGTTGGACAGATTTTATGACCTAGAATTGGACCTTACATAATGTCAATTAAGATTTTGTATTTCTCCGTGTTGGTCCCGGGCTCCTTTGAAGAATAGGCCAACTGCCGTTCTGCCAGGCAGGTCGTAAATGCGACCGATTGGTTATGCGAGTCACTACCACCACCGTGGCTACTAGGTGGTAGAGTTCTGCATTGTCTCGCCCGGGTCTAGTACCACCAGCTTACCTATTCCTGCCGCAATAGCGTCAGTGTTTGTCGCTGTCGTGTTCCGGTTTGGAGGGAAAGGTAGCCGACAAACTTATGCATGTGGCATTAGATCTCGCCACACGATAGCAACGCACCATTAACTGTTTGTTGACTCTTTCCATCAGGAGACCCGTCTGCTTGTTTGCTTTCTTATAATATAAAAAAAAATTATAATTGGGAGGATGTTTTAGGAGGCATGACAAATCAAAAAAATTAGTAATATCGACTTAGCTCGAAATTTGTATATTCAAACTTAGTATAACATATTAATATGTAATTTATGGTCTTTAAATATAAATACGTATTTTAAATTGAAAATAATAACTACGTCTAACAGACAGATCGCCGCACAAATGTATGTTTATTTACGTATCCTATAATACTTCAAGAATCTTATTATAATAGTAATAATTAATAAAAACAGAAATTGTGAACGCATTGACATCTGTCTAATAAATCGTTTCCATAGAAAGTACCTTTACAGTAAAAATGTCGAGGTCAAAAAAATAGTATGAAAATATTATTAGGAAATAGTATTATCATAGAACTATTTATTAGGTAGCATTGTAACTTGAAAAGGGCGAAAAAATGTTGGACTATTGAAACATGCTGTATATCGTGTCGCCAAAGACAACTTTGCAACGTGATACCAGGGAAATGGTTGCGATTAAAGAATGAAATATACGCGACGAAGAATATTAATATGTAAAGGGGACAACCGAACTTGCAGCCAATAACTATATAATATACTTTCATTTCAGTTATGTGGGTGGATAGCTTTTTTAATGCAGTGTAACATGAACTTGAATTCAAATATTCATGCGGATTAGCGTAAGAATAAATAAGTTTAATTGAGGGTCCTTTTTACTGGTTCCAGTTATCACACGTACAGTACACAGTAACATGTAGTAGGTGGAAAGAGGAGAAATGGAGCGATTTATTAATTTCATCAGTTGCCAACCGATTAGCAGTTGAATTGTGGTGAATGTCTGTTTGTTTTCGGTTCCTTCTGCCTGCCCAGGCAAAAGTGTGATGATATTTTAAGAGAAAAATAGAGATTTTTTTCTAGAAACTTGTTGAATAGTATGATAAGCCTCGTTATTATTAAATTGGTTGCTAATGGCTACTGCTACGAATGACAAATCGTAGATTATAGGAACCTGGCATTAAAGCGTAAGATAGCCGGTAAGCTTCACCTGCAACACGGATGAAAAAAGAGATGGAGTGAAGCTAGGAAGCGGTAATATGAGGTACAGCTTATTACATTAAGGCAAAGCAAAGAACATATAATGTACATAACGTATAAAATATAATGGCGATCTTAAACCTTCTTCGTTAAAAAGCCAGCGAGAAATGTTCTACTTGTTTACAATATGCAATAGCGAAATGTTTATCGACACAAACTTATGCATGTGGCAATACACCTCGCTACAAGATGGCGACGCACCATTAACATCTTTGGTGTCTATAGGCGATGGTTAACTTTTTTCATCACGAGACCCATATGTGCTTGTTTGCTATCTTAAGATATATATTTATATTAAAAAACGTTTTATTATTGTTACAACCATAATCTCTACTTAGCTATTGTCACTAACATAACTCTACATATAATTAGACTTAATACTTCAGAAGTCGAGTGTGCGAGTTAGTGTAATACTAACATTTATTTGTCAGTAAGCTTTTTATCTCCGATGAGCAACACATTTCTCGTGAGATGCGTTTCAGGACGAGAAATTAGTCGACATAGAAGTATCATCTCTCGCGCATGATGTTGCATATAAAGCTACTGGTAGGTAGTTTTAAAAATGCAATAATAGATTAAAATATAGGTGCGGCAAAGCGATAATATCCCTAATGACGAAATAATTAGAATGAATTAACATGAATGTTTTCGATGACATCAATTACTTCCAATATATTCAGCGACAGTTTCGACAGCATAAAATATCGTAATGCTAATCTTATTTATAAACATGTTTGGATAGTAATTTTTTGTCGAACCTATGTTAGAATGTTCAATATTTTATATTTTATTAAATTAAAAAAAAAACTTTTTCTTTGTGGTGTTATTTATTTCCTTTAATAAACTGTTATTTCATGTATATTTTCTCTACACGATAGTTTCTGCCAGGCATTTTGCGACGTGGTTCGTATCGTTTTTTTTTTTCTAGAAAAAAGGGGCAAACGAGCAGGAGGCTCACCTGATGGTAAGTGATTACCACCCCCCATGGATAGCCACATTACCAAAGGTCTTGCAACTGCGTTGCCAGCTTTTTAAGGAGTATGCTCTTTTCTTGAAGGTGCCTAAGTAGTATCCGTTCGGAAACACCCCCGCCGGTAATTTTTTGAAGAATACATGAGTTTTCTTCTCAATATTAAATTTACATAAATAAATCCTATTTCACAAATTCTATTTCACGCTTTTTACACTTGAAATTTGCAATAAAAGTAGTTATGCAGAGATATATATACAAATAAATCGATGGTCAAAAAATTAAAGATCGTAATTTTGTGTTCTTTTGTTATGTCATATAAATAACAAACAATCGGATGATTGTCTCGAAGGAAAGAAAACTATTGCCTACGGACAACAAATATATTAATGGTGTATTGCTGTCATACGCATAAAGAACCCGGGCAAGACTTCATACATCGTTTTTTTTTAGTTATTATCTTAAAGTTTAATATATTCCTTAAAATTCTATATCAACTCCTTAACTTATCCGCACTTAATAAATATTTTTTTAACTTGGGGAATAGTAGCTAAATAAAGTTGGAATTTAGGTAAGGTTAACGTAAACAATCAGTACTCTTCTTAGTAATCTGTGGTTAGGTATTTATTTTGTCATTAGGTGTCTTCAGTACAACAGCTGCTAATCTCAGAAATCTAAGTTAGATTGACAGAATTCTGAGCTAAGATTTTGCGAAGACATTTTATAGGTACTAAAAAGAACAAAAAATAAATTAGCATTAACTATTCTTTAATACAAAAACAGGGAGAATTTTTATTTGATACTTATAATGAAAATTGTGATATACCTATAAACTTATTGATGGTTTTAGTGAAAATGTAAATAAAGTTTTATACAATGGTAACACTTAAATATGATGATAGTATTCAATCATATTAAAGTCTCAATAATTTTTATATGACTGTTCCTAGCGATAGTTTTTTCTAATTGATTTAAACATTATTCTAGTTTATCTAATATTCGTTACTCCTTAAGACATGCAAAGGGATATAGAAAACCAAAATGACCTGTGTTCTTTATCGGCTACCTTACTTACCAAAAAGGAACACGACAGTGGCTACCGATATTGCCACAAGAACAAAAGTTTTACCTTTTTATCATTTAAGTACTAGCTGTTGCCCACGACTTGGTCCGCGCAGACTTCGTTTACTCCGCACATCTTCTCCCCCTTAGGTGATAGCGTGATAATATGTAGCCTATATGTTGAACCGACCTGTTAGTAATATTCAAGTAAAATTTGAAGTAAATCCATGCAGTACTATATTGAGTTTACCCCGGACATATATGCAGACAAACAGACAAAAATTCTAGTAACCATATTTTTGGCTTCGATATCGATTGTAGATCACGCCCCAAGTATTCTTTTTAAAAAATATTCAATGTACAGTTTGGACTTCCCTACGATTTTATTATATGTATAGATAATACAAAGTCGACTATTTTCTCATTTGTATTAACATACCAACGACAAATTTATGTAATTATGTTAATTTCGATAGGCATAAACATACATAAAATTTTAATTCTTACAACACATAATGAGTTAACATAATCTCAATGCGCACGTCTTTGTCTTAATAATAAATCAAATGTAGATCCATACAAAATTATCAATGCGAAAGCCTGTGTGTTACGTTCTCACAATTAAACTCTGAACAGCTTTGAAAATTTAGCATGGAGATAGTTGAAAACCTAAGTTCAAACATAGTCTGCTTTTTGTTGAAAATCAATCCTAAAGGGACTGAAATAGGTGATGAAAGTTTGTGTGTAAGCTGTGCAGGTCGACCAGGTCATTTATATGGCTTGTGTCCACTAAGAATGAATCGGATATATTGTAGTTTATAATGATTAATATGGAGATAAGAAAAACTAAAATATTTATTATAAAAGATAAGGATTAATAATATTTTTGGGATATAAATTCGGCAAAAATAAATTTTAAGTCATGTGACAGTGAACGCAAATCTGGAAATTACGTCACGCCGCGGTTAAATGTCATCTTGATGCTGTCATTTTCATAGAAAACACACGACGACGTGATGTCATTAGGGCGCCATGATCTATCCGATCCTGATGATTCCAAAACAACATACACTTCGCAATTTACACGCACACGCCAAAATCGCTCTGTTTTGGTCCTCCAACACTCGAGACTCCGGTCAAGGCCCATTAACAAGTCGAAATCCTGATGCCACTTACGCTTCCACTAATCGTCAAGACACTGCCCTAAGCCGAGATTCGGTCTCACAGTAACGGTCATTTGGACCAACTGCTTTAAATTCATTTCGAAAAAACAATTAAAAAAGGCGCCATGACAGTCCAGAGCGTATTTGTTATTTAACAACATTTTTTTTGTTAATATATCTAATCAGGTAAATTATTCAACAGTTTTGGAAATTTACTCAATTGACCCATTGCAACTTTCATGCGTCTCCCACAATTAATAATAGATTTGTTGAAATATATATTATTTGTAACTAAACAATAATTACAAAATACCCTTTCATTAATGTATTGAATAATTTTAAACAATATCAAGTCAATGAATTGAGACGCGACCCCAACTCATAAAGTTGAGATAGAAATCGGATCGCATTGTCGAACTGATGGGAAGAACCGACGTATGAATGCAGGCGGATGTCAGAGAGCGAACTTAAAGCGTAATTCCTATTATAGATCTTTAATAGGAGCTATTAGGAGTTGCGCATAAATCGAATCTAGAATAGAACTATTAATCTTAGACCTGTACAAAGCGTGTCTGTTCATTTATGGCTTTAGTTTATAGGATACGAAAAATATGTTCAAATTGTTTATGAGATAAATATATTGCGCGGTCTAGGGGTTAGCTTATTCGGTACATAATGTGAGGTCCCAGGTTAAAGTTTTGGGTTCAGATAAAATATTATTGATTTTTTTCAGGAAAATCTAAATATTAGCTCAGAATCGACCATACACAAAACAAAAATGTCTCTTTTAAGTTTCACAACAGACTTGTAACGAAAACAGTATACATTTGTGTATATTATCATGTATGACACATGGATGCAGTGTGTGTAATGTTTTTTTTTATCAATTTAATGTATTCCTAGTGATTTAAAAAAAAAGAAGTTTCTGCAATCCTCACAATGTAAACTTTGACTGTGTCAAATCTTAAGCTCCTCTGTTCGCATAATTTTCATGTAAAGGGGTACAAAGTATTTACTTCACGTATTAAAATATAGACATAATTTGTTACAAAATGTTATATACTATAATAAGTCTCAACCTTAAAAACAGCAAAAAAAAAACATCGACAAGCGGGATGGATCGATCCCGGCTTTAGGGAAATGGTCGCAGGTTCAAATCCCGCGTTTCAATTCCCAAGCACGGGGTGAGTGCTATAACACAAAAATAATAATAAGTCTCGTCGTCATCGCCTCTGTGGTCTAGTGGTTCGGTGTCGGTGTTGACAACACGAGGTCCCGGGTTCGATTCCCGGGTCGGGCAATTCAAAAAATGTGTTTTTTCAGTTTTCTGATAGAAACAATATTACCTAGTATTGTATAAGTGCCCGATTGGCTTAAAGGCTTGCCATCTATCACATTGTGGGACTAAATATCTCAGGCTATAATCATAGATGTACTGGTTGTACTTCTGCCTAACTCTTCGGGGATACGGGCATGAAGATACTACATATTACTGTACTGTAGGTAGATACGAATAAGTGACACAATCATTCCAGTCGGTCTTAATTACAAACAAACATACACTATTAAGGTTAATACGATTTAATAACACGTTATTAGACCAATAAAGTAACAGCAGATAATAATGGCAGATCACTGTCAAGCGGCCTTCGTGGCCTAATGATACAGCGAGATTTCTTTGTTTGGAGTCGTACGTTGACAAATTACTATATTTTATACAGTGCAAGGTTCTATTGAAATGACCTCCATTCTGACATGAGTCATGTATAGACAAAAATAAAATCATTGCGTCCACATTTCAATTAACGTCTCGCCCGATTTTGGTACCACCGGGTACCTACCAAACACGGGCAAAACTTTACTGAACTGATCAGATTTTATTGTTAACCCGTCAACGCAAAAAAATGTGGTGTCAAGTGTCTTAGCAACTGACCGCTGGCGTATTTATACGAACGAATGAATGTTGAGGAAGCAAGACAAATCAACAGGGATCGTGGCATATGACACTCGGTTTTTTCTGCCTACCTCGTAAGGGATTTTGCGTGAAGGTATCATACTAATAACCTCCGTTTTTTCGCCGGTTGAAAATCGGTTCAACCGTTTCAAGACCATTAGTTCTTTTCCACTCGATGAAAGGAATTAAACAACTTGTACAAGGCCTGACGGATACAAAATTTGGTATTCTATTATTTCATCTGGTAACCTTAACTTGATGATTCGGGAACTACATTTGCAAATTACCAGCTCTTGTCATGTTTTACTTTCCCCGTGTTGGTCCCGGGCTCCTTTGTAGAATAGGCCAATTGCCGTTCTGCCAGACAGGTCGTAAAAGGCGACCGATTGGCTATACGAGTCACTACCATCGTGGCTACTATGTGGTAGAGTTCTGCATTGTCTCACCCGGGTCTGGTACCACCGCCTTACCTATTCCTGCCGTAATAGCGTCAGTGCTTGTCACTGTCGTGTTCCGGTTTGGAGGGTTAAGTAGCCGTTAAACTTATGCACATGGCATTAGACCTCGCCACAAGATAGCAACGCACCATTAACATCTTTGGTATCTATAGGCGATGGTTGACTCTTTCCATCAGGAGACCCATCTGCTTGTTTGCTATCTTATGATATAAAAAAAAACTCTGCAAGTTATGTCCATAAAGCAGGAAGGTGGTGATGAAAAAGGAATGTGTCGAGGGTTTATTAAATTTAGAGTTATGGAAATCATTATTATATATTTCGCCAATAGCAACATCTATTGATGGTCAGATCACTCTGTCTACCACACAAAAGAACCGTCGTGATGATACACCATCATTTATTTTTAAGACAAGATCTATATCGATTATACATTCGAATACAAATAAAGCCATAAGCAGGGTAAACTCGTAAAGATATTGAAATGTATCGGACGTAGATAAGTATTTAGATTGCGAATGTGTCTGTTCAGTGGTTCTCACAGAGCGAGTTGTCGTCCATCAGATGGCAATTAGTCCGGCGGTTGTGCGGTGAATAATGGTAATTATCAGCAAATAATAAGGCTAGTCACCATAAGAGTTAAACAGGTACACGCCTTGATTAGGTTTGTTTTGTATTTAGATTAATCGACAGTATAATGTATGGTTAAAATCTAAAGCGAACTTTGCCACAAATTATCTTCTTCTTAAATAGTTCTTATAATATTTGTAAACAATATTATTAGGGTAAACGTACCTAATTTTGAACATGAAGCTGTTGCACGCAACTTTGTTCAAGTTACCCAAAAATATTACTTCTTTTATCTTAGCCAGATAAAAAAGCAGCATATTACCCCGAAATAATTATTAGTTTAAATAATTTTTAAAATCAATAAGTAGTTTTTGAAATTTTTTTCAATATTATAAAATAGCATACAAGGAGATGTCTCCCCTAAGCCGACTGCTATAATACGTGAAGGGAAATCTTTGTACCCCTTTTTAAAAAGAAAAGAAAAAAGAAAGAATTGGGTGAATGGTGGAGCATGAATTTGGTACAATTAAGTTTACATTGCGGAGGATGCAGAAACCTAATTTTTTTTTAAAGTAAAAGCATTAAAAATACATTAAAACTTAGATGAAGGAAATATCTTTTTCTTGTCAAAGCATTAAATTAATACAAATATTTCACACACTACATTCATGCGACGTACATGATATTATACACACATATATACTAAATATATATAATGTTATAAGGCTAAAGTCATTTGTCAAACTTTAAAGAGATTTTATTGTTAGTCTATGGTTGAATTTCGGTCACTGGCGATCGCTAGAAAATTTTTAATAGCAGTGTACAATTGTAAGATTTGATGATCATAAAATACTACTCATACTCATATACATAATATGAAAGATGAAGGCAATAACCAACCACAAATGCTTGCCATTGCCCTCTAAATTCTTCAAAACGCTTCCCACCAAAGCCGTTAAAATCTTGATCAAGTGCGCGCCATCTGGCGTTTGCCATGTGTTAATAACACATGCAACAATATTTCACTGATAATCCTAACATGGATGTCGTGCATATGATTAAAGTTACATTGATGGCTATTGGCTACAGTTCAAGTTGATATCACTTTAATGTTTTTTTATAGTTAAAGTGATAAACAGTCAGGAAGTTCCCTAATGGTAAAATGGTAAAAAATCACTACTGCTCATAGATATCTGCAAGTTGCAACACCAGAGGTCTTAAAGATGCGTTGCGGATCTTTTGATAATGAGCTGTTTTCATAACTGTTCTTGTGTGCGTTCGAAAACACTCCTAACGATAACGCCAATTGATTCCACGACATTGCCCGACTTTTTGATTATTTTAATTCATTATCTCTTTTCAATAAAATGATCGATTTGAATTATTCAGCGAGTCATAAATGGGTGCTAAAACAGCCTTGAATATAAATTAACTAATTTGACTAAGATTAATACCGAGATATGAAAATCGGAGTCTAGTTTATATCGGCGCTTTCATAAATTTTTAAATAAAAACTCGTACTAGTTATAGTAACAAATATACCATTATTAAATATATCCAGGCCATAGAGGAGCCCGATCCTATTGTCCCTAATGTACTAATACCGGTGGGAGAGATGCGCTGTGCCGCGCTCCCGGCTGCATGGGTACCACCATCTTGCTTGTTTCTCCCGTGAAACAGCCTTGCTGTTTCAGAGAGAAGGGCAAGACAGGCAGTGTAATTACTGGCACCGAGACTGAACACCTTATGTCTCAAGATAGGCAACACAAAAATCAGTTACCTGGGCTAGTTCCAGGTAAACTAATTTATGTTCATTGGCGTCATTGGTTCATGTCTGCCAGCCTATCCAACTAACATTGCAGGAGTTGTTTTTTATAGATAGATTCAGTGTGACATACTGAATGTAGCATTTACATTAGGCATGGATCATTTAACAGTTAACATATTAAATTACTACTTTTTTAGTACTAATTTTTTTTAGCAATTGACAACTGTTATTTATATTAGCAAACACTGTTAAAATATTATGCATCACTAAAATTACCAATAACTTGATATAGGACAATAATGTTATTAAAAATATTTGAGAGTTTTTTTTTTTGCTCGATACCTTGATTATGATAATAATAATTGTTAAAAGTTATAAAACTATTCCAGAGGACCTTTTTTGTCGCCAAATCAATAACTTTGCGTTTTTGCTGCTTCTAATACTTATTATATATAGGCTACTGATATAACATAAATAAATAACTGTTAAATATTAATTAACTTAAACAACATAACAGTTAACCTAATTTAACAATAATTTCCATGCCTAATTAACATACACAAATACTTACAAATTAAGGGAACGGAAGTGTCACCATTTTGCGAAAATTCATTTTAACTTATATCTCTGTAACGTGCAGTTGAGGACAAATAGGTAAGGACCTAATTGTAGATAATTAAATTTCCTATCTTTTTTGTTATTTTTTTAATATTACTGACCGTTTACGTTTTATAAAACTCTGCTGCGTGCAGCCCGCTGCATTATAAAAGTTTTTGGTAAATCCCGCGGGAATAACTCATTTTCCGGGATAAAAAGCCTATGCGTTGTTCAAGGTTATCATTTACCTGTGTACCAAATTTTTTTTTGTCATTGAGTAATGCTGGAGCCACACTTGCGTCTATTGTCACAAAACTTCGGCAATGACACGATAAACGCAGATATGACCGGCTATTATCGGAGTATTTCTCATACATTCCGGACTGCGTGTGCCTTAGCGCACATATACGGGACGATATTCGGGACGATAGACGCGTGTGGCTCCAGCATAAAAACACCCATACATCCAAACTTTCGTATTTATAAAATAAATTTTTATTTATTTACTGTTTTTTTTTTGAAAAACCATTTTCCAACTTTTTTATGCAAAATTAAGGCACTTCCGCCCGCCTAATTTGTGAGTATTTTGTACATTTACATTCAATACGTCATATTGAATCCATCTATAAAAAATAATTACTTACTACAATTTAGTGCCTCCTCAATTGCTCTTAAATTAATAAGATATCGCAATTTTTTCTGTGGTTATAACGAGGTCTCTAAAACTGTAATATATCTTCTACTATCGTAAATAGTTTGTGCCATTATGCACACACATATAATTTATTATACAGTGCGTAAAGAAAACCCTGTCCGATCTGAAAGAGGCATATGGACATGGACAAGGCATAACTGAAAAAAATATTTAAATGACTTTATTAAAAAAAAATTTAAACTTTAAAAATAAAAAAGATATCGTTTTTTAAATATTCATATTTTTACTTATGTTTCCCTAGAGTTAAGCAAATATTTAAAAAATGACAACACCTTGTCTGTTTATTTCGGCGGCTTTCGTACAAACATCACGAGAAGGCGCGCTATTTGTTTTTCGGCTTTTTACAAAGGAACTTTAAAACGCGCCTCGTGCCCTTTGGCAGCATCCGACTTGCACGGCATACTTTGATAATAGAATTTACTTATTTGTAGGTGTTGTCATACTTAATGTATGAAAACACCATTTACTTACTCTTACTACTGTGCTAAAAGCATATCATGGATACGTGGCCTCAGTGCTTAGATATGGCCTGTTATTATGGGGAAACTCAACAGACATTAATAAGGCGTTTGTTGCACAGAAAAGGTGTATTAGAGCTATATGTGCAAAGCCACCGTTCGTTTCATGCAAACCACTTTTTAAGAAATTAGGTATTCTACCACTTCCATGTATGTACATATATGAATTGGCCTGTTTTGTTAAAACAAATTATAAGCTATTTTCTGAGGCACGTGATGTGTATCCTCGGAATACACGAGATTCAAACATGCTGGTTTTTAACCTGGCACCAAGGATAGCATTGTATCACAAACAATATTATTCCATGTGTATACAGGTTTACAATGCCGTGCCAGATACTTTTAAGTCACTACCCCTTAAGAAATTTAAAAAAGGTTTACTGAAGTGGCTAAAGGATAAAAAATTTTATAGTGTTAAAGAACTGTTGCTGATGCCAAAACTGGGTCATAGAAGAATATGATGCACGTTTACATGTTTATTTTATATTTTTATTCCATTATTCTTTATAATCTTTTTAATTATAAGCATTTTACAAATTGATATTGATTTCATAATAATTTTTTCTCTCAAGATTACTAATTTTTTTTTTCTACTTAATTCTTCTGACTAATACAATTTGACATTACAATGATATTATTAATCTATTAATTTTGTTGATAATAATTATTTTTTATAATATACGAATTTTATATTTTAATTTTGTTAACAATATCCATATAATATCCATAAAATAATTACACATATGTAACCGTATTACGGTACCAAATAACGCCTTTAATTATCCGACAGGGTTTTCTTTACACACCGTATACGTGTGTAACATTTCGATTTTCTAGAAAAAAATATCACATTTTTATAAGCAACCGTAAATAACGGTAAAAGCTATAATTTATATGTGTATAATCGTTTTAAAAAACATAAATATTGATTTAAAAGACAAGCAGTCGTTTGATTAGATTCCCTTAAATAACTGTTACTGTAGAAGACGCGTCATCTAGCCAGCATGGGGTAATGGCATGGGACATAAATTTTATATTAATTATGAACATACTAGTCTGGAAGAAAAGATTCTGAGAAGTGATCTTATCAGCGGGGTTACTTACCGCCAACATAGAATACAGAATGATACTAACGAAATAATTACAATAATTACTATTTTATTTTAAAATTTAGAACGTATTGAATGAGGATGTAGACGTCGAATACAAATCTAAGGATTAGATGCAAAAAAAATGATTGAAATTTATTCAAGAGTTTAATATATAAAAGATATTTTCAATTATTTACAGTTCAGAGATCAAATACTGCTCTCCTGTTTGAAAGCTTGTTGTTAGAAAACTAACGGTTCCACAAATAATTTGAGAAACAACTAATTAACATTTTATTTTCTACACAACTAATAGATTTATCTGTTTATGGTAATTAACTGATAAGATCCCATTTCCGTAAGAAGATGTTAAATTATACTGATAGTTGTTTTCAGTATTGTACAGGGATCGCAGTGAGACATGGTTTTAAGGGATATGTGATTCTTAACCTGACAGGAGGTAAAATATTACGAGTGCGGGCTAGAAGAGGATGGGCTGTATTTTAAGCAGCATATAAAAATATATTAACAAATATCTGCCTTCCTATCAGGCACTTCGTAGAGAACTAACGATTGCCCAAATGCGACATGCATAAGTCAACCAACTACCTTACCCTCCAACACAGAACACGGTAGCGACAGGCAGCAACAATACTGCGATAGAAATAGGTATGGCGGTGGTACCAAACCTGGATTAGACGTTGCAGAATTCTACCACCTAGTAACACTTAATAAACATTGGACAAGCTGTTCATAATGCCCTGGCAGATATAAAAAATTCCGGATCCTAGGAACCTTCATCCGGAACGTTGACAACCCTACGTGGGGATTAGCATTTGTTATTAAAGTACCAAAATTTACAATATCTTAATGCATCTTGGATGCATAATTACAAAATTTTATTACCCTTAACTTCTTAATGTCTTCTTTGGCGTCATAATTACGAAAAAATATTACAAACCAGATACCGGCGAATTAAGAAACAGGTATATTGCGTCCTTTTCTGTTTACCTTTAATCAACAGTGACGAAATGATTATTCACAGTTGATTTTTATGTATATTTTATCATGCATTAATTATAAGGAACGCCAAACAAGTTTCCGCTCGTAACCAGTCTGCTTTCGTTCTTGAGAAAACCTGAGAAGCGCTCGTTGAAATTAGCAAAAATTGTAAACGAAGACCGCCATTTTTATCTTCAAAAAGCGCGGCAATTTAATGGACGTAATTAATTCTTAATGCAACCACATGATATAGGAATACATTTTATGTAATATTTCGTGGCAAATACCTAAGACGACACTGAGTACCTTACACTCTAAACCGGAACAACAGAGTGACAAGCACTGACGCTATCGCGGCAGGAATAGGTAAAGCAGTGGTACGAAACTCGGACGAGCCGTTGCAGAAGTCTATCATCTAGTAGTCACGATGATAGTGTCAAGTTTGGCAAATCGTTCGCCTTTTACGAACTGCCTGGCAGAATGGCAGATTGTCTATTCTTCAAAATGTTATGGCGATAGGCGGTAGTTAATAACCAAAAACTGCTGAACAGAATTTTAAAAAAAGCTGTTCCACAGGTAGTCTATCTCCAGGGTTAATTTGTCACACAGACAAACAGAACGGACATACATACAGACAAACAGACAAAAATTCTAAAAACTATATTTTTGGCTTCGATATCGATTGTAGATCACGCCCCAAGTATGTATTCTTTTAAAAAAATATTCAATGTACAGTTTTGACTTTTCTACGATTTTATTATATGTATATATATAGATACTTAAGTGGCACTAATTTATAATGTATAATCCCCATGTTGATCTGGCCCTTTTGAAGAATAGATTACCATTCTGCAGACAGGTCGTAAAAAGCGACCAATAATTGCCTATACGTGTCACTAGCATCGTGGCTTCTAGGTGGTAGAGTTCCGCAATGTATCGCCCGCGTATATGGTACCACCGCCTTACCTCTTCCTGTTGCAAGTGGCAATACTTGTCATTGTAGAGTTCCGGTTTGGAGAGTTCAGTAGCCGTAAGAATTATGCATGCGTGAATTCCCCTCCCACTTCTTTTTCTAGTAAAATTACTTATATGAAATTTAAACGCTGGCCAAGACGTAAATTATAAAGAACATAATCAAAAGTTATTTCTAATCACAATTGTTACAAAACCAATATATCCATATTGCGCTTACGTTTAAAATAATACCGCAAAATAACGAATTTATCGATTATATCGGACCAAGTTTTGTATCAATGAGAAGGAAGATAAATGCTTAATGAAGGAAAGAGATAAATGAATAATAGTACGTTGGTTGCAGCTGTCGCGTACGTCACAAGGGGTCTAGGGAATTATTGGAGCCGCTCGACCGTGCGACAGAGCTGGCAGCAGAAGTAACGTTGTGTTGAATTGTTTTGATATTATTATTGCGACCTTCCACACTGATCTTATTTTACTGGGACTTGTTTAGAATATAACAGTTACATTAAATGTTCATTTATTATTTTAAAAATAACAGTTAAATAAATGATTTTAGATTGTTGTAATATATCTTGATATAGACACAAGAGATCTCAGGATCAAATCCCTAGGCGAATCGTTCTAAACTAGTATTTTTAATTTCCTGAAAATATATTTTGCCAGGGAATTAATGTGTACCCGTTTTGATAAGTTTGCTACTTTTACATCATGGAAAATGTGAGGTTAATTTAATAATCATATTAGCTTTATTTGACAACTCACCATTCCCACTTATCAAAACGTTTGACTATATACGATACAATATTTCTCCATCAGGATTATCTATAGTACCTATACTCGACTCGACTTCGTTTGTGTGTTTGTTATTCTGTAAAATAAAAAAAAAAACAAAATAGAACATGTTCAATAATTTTAACAGCTTAAAGTTTCAAAGAAAACGAGCATTCCATTTTCTTTCGCTGCTATTTTTGTATAGATTATTTTTTGCTACTTTATGATATAAATAAAGACTATATCATATATCTTTTATTTTTATTCGTTAATTTTTTATAGTTTGCATTATAAATGAGAACTTATACATCAATGAAGGTACATAATAACTTCCTAAAGCAAAATCTTAAGAGGTTGAATATTGAATATTAAACAACAAATAACTATTGAAACATACGTTTTCGTTCCCAATACCACGTATTTTATGTTAAGCAATCCGGAAACAAACTAAACCAAAACAGATCGTGACAGCATTATCAAATGTTTAATCCATAAATGGCTTTAGATATTGTATTAAAATTCCATTGTCCACGGTCCCTGCTAATCCAGTGTACCAGCAAATAGATAAAGGTGAACTTGCAGACAATTAGATGGCCGTACCTGCCCTCGGTCGTTCGTGCTACAATCAGAGATAAGGGAGCTCCATAAATAACCACTAATTACTTCCTTTGTTCATCGGGACAGTAACGCATACCGTACATTTTACAAAACTCCAAGGGAATGTGAACTACAGGTAAGGAAATGTAGGGAAACAAGCGAAATACATTGTTGCTTTTTTTTAGTTAACGGTAAAATGAAACAAAGGAATCACGAAGCTGATCAAATAAAACTGAGTTGTGATATTAGTAGACCGTGTTATTTGTTAACGGATTTTTAACATTTCATTTTCCATTTTTTTTTAATCGATTTGAAAAAAGTAGGAGGTATCAATTCAATTTTTTAGAAAGAGATAGAAAGTGAACTTTGCACCCTACATTTAGGGACGAAAGTGCCACGTCCTCTTCCACATTGATTAGAACCACAGATCTCGATTAGAACGCATGCTTTAAAATTATTGTACATGCCTTGATGTATAATTTGGTATTAAAATGTTAAAAGCTTTTCGAAATGTTATTATATATATTTAGTTGAATAATTTTGTAAAATTTATAGAGCTGTGTAATATGAACATTTATCCAGCTTTGATAAAAATACGAATTACGATACGCACCACGAGCGGAAAGTATCACGCGGGTTATTATGTCATACTTTCATCCCTAGGTGTGTGATATTCGTCCCTAGCTATTTCAAAATGTTTGTCACCATAGTTGTTTCTTAATTGAAAAGTTGGGACTTGAAAGAAAATAGAATGATCATTTATTTATAGTTTAATTTAATACGGTAGGGTAGGAAGTATTTCTTAATACTCTTTTTAATATTTCCTTAGCTAAAGATAAATTTATTTTAAACAATTTTGCTTTGATTTTATGATTACACTAGCGACCTGCCCGCGGTTTCACCCGCGTAGCTTTTGTTCCTGTGGGAATATTGTAAAGGATTATATACTAAAACCTTCCTCAAGAATTAATCTATCTATTAAAAAAACCACATCAAAATCCGTTGCGTAGTTTTAAAGATTTAAGGATACATAGGGACAGACAGAGAAAGCGACTTTGTGTTATACTATGTAGTGATAATCAAATCAGTTTTCCTAAATATTCATCAGATTTTCACGTAAAATAACGACGTCATGAAGTAGGCTTTCGCGCTTTCCGCGAATTTTCGACTAGAATTCGGCGCGGTAGTAATATTGCTTCTTAAAATGACATGACAATGTTCACTATATTAATCTAATTTAGTAGTTAGTACACTTAAGTTTCTTCCAGTACACTATTCAAATTAATTGAAATTTATTTGGGTAGGAAATGGTAATAAAATTATTATATATCTGGGAAGGTCATATTGTGCGCCTATAATATGGCTTTGTGATTATATTTATATGTTTATATGTTTACTGCTCGTTAATTCTAAATATTTTTATTGCCATACTAAAGACATAAAATGGTTGATCAATAGATTTACTTCGCAACGTCCATCATAAATGGACTTGTTCAAATCAGTATCTTGAGAATCCGGACAAGTATAAGTTGAAAGCTGTAGCGATATATTTGGATATTTTGGAAGCAAGTGGTGTTTACCTATAATTGTTTGTTACAATAAGCAAGTTAATTTTTGTCATGTTATCTATAATTGAATTAACATTGTATACAAATGTTGGTAAGCCTTAACAAATAAATAAATAAGAGTTAAGTAGATCAAAGATACTGAAATAGCTTTAAATGATTTATGTAAAAGTGAAATTAAATAAATATATCACGCTAGTTGCCAGAGAAAACCAATGTCTAAACGAGGACTAATTCATGGGTTCATCTTTACTTGGTTCGCATGATGCGATAACTGATAGAGATAGATTTTGTTTATCGAATAGTTAGAGTTTTGATAAATCACCAGAAGACTAGACTACACCGTTATATGATGTTACATGGGATAGTCGCAGCATATCTTGTTTTAAATGACAGGATATATTTTAAGTGTTTCCGAATACTAATGTTTTTAATGTACGAGTACTAATACTAGCTACAACTACCTACGATCGTTGAATTCAATTTATTGAATTTAGGTTAAGGCTTAAATTTTCAAAACCTCTTAGCGGATGTCTACGTTTTAATTTATCTTTTATCTGTATATCACATTTCAGCCTAATTCATTGGGTGATTTAAGTTTGCAAAACCAACGATCTTATAAGTATATCTAAACTAGAACCACAATAATTAAACTCAAAAATCTTCTCTCTTCTCGTTTATAACTTGGCCCATACAAACGATCAGGAAACGAGAGAATCATCTCGCCGAAGAATAGTTATTTCGATTCGTCATGACGCTAACAAACGGTGGGATATCTGTATTACCTTGTAATCGGACGGTCTTACTTGTGAAGCACTTACTATCAGAGAAATTGTTGAGTAGATAGTGAGAATTTTATAATCTATCTTTAATGGAAATAATTTTTACTTTTTTTAAGCACACGCTTCACGGCCTAATATACTAAAATGTTACCCTCTATCTTACTGAGCCCGTAAAGTTTATCTAATTTACCATCTTTCTCCGTTCCTTCCTCATGAAGACCAGCTGCCATTCCGCCAAAATCTTCAGAATATAAACGATTTAACCAAATAACCATGATACCGTACTTTTCCTGTCGCAATAGCGTCACTAATTGTCTTTCGGATTGTAAGGTAAGGTAGCCTTAACCAAATGCATGTGCCATTACCACCCCACCACATAATGAACACAACATTGTAAGTCGCTGAGGACGATTCTCAAGCGCAAGCAATAAGTTCACAAAGTTTCATCTTTATCGGACGAATGATATAACAATGTATTAAATACGAACAAACATACATTAATTTTTACATAAAAATAACAATGCACTTGTACTTTAATTTCACTTCACAACATAATATATATTTTTGATATATTACTCCACCGGCTTCACGTTAAGCATTTTCAGGATGTTGATACTAATTTTTAATTAAGTATACCTATTACATCATTGGTGAAATTCTAACAGTAATGGAATTTTACCAAGTGCCGAAGGTATAAAGAATAAAATATACATTGATTTTTACTGAACACCAAGCGAAGGAAGCGAGCTCACTGGAACGTTTTTGGAATTTCGTGAAAGGCGAATTAATGTGAGAAAAATAGTTTTTAAATTCGAACAGGAATAAAATCGGACAAATATATAGGGGTTGTAAAAGAGGATCCAAAAATCTAATGTTACAATAATAACTACAACGCCAGATTGTTTATAGCTCGGGGGCAAACCACTAGTATCTAAAAGCAAGATTTGTGTTTATTTATTTCCTTATTAATTAATTTATTTATTGTGTTATTAATATTAAGTTAAGTATATTAATAATATTAATGCTTAAAAGCATTCTATTACTAACAATATTTTGTACTTCATTAGTTTATTGACAAATAATTATCTTTCGTCAACCGACATCCCTAAAAGGTATCCCTATTCAATTCGAGTGTATTTTTTATGTTTGTGTCTTAAACTTCTTCATTTCTTAGTCATTTCTTAACAGATTTGGAAAATTATTATTTTGGTTGTGTTATATTTCCCGTTTTGTTCCTATTTTAAATTTTTAAATTTCATAAAGATTTGATTCATGTTTTTTTTATATTACAAGATAGCAAATAAGTTGATGGCTCTCCTGATGGAAAGAGATAACCTTTGCCTATAGACTAGACACCAAATATGTTATTGGTGTGTTGATATTCGTGTGCCGAGATGTTATTGCCACTTCCATAAGTTTACCGGCTACCTTACCTTTCAAACCGGAACACGATAGTGACTAGCACTGACGGTATTGCGGTTCCAGAGATATATGCAATTCGAAGTCAGCTGTGGCGATATTACTGCGTTTTAATTATTTAGGCCCATTTGCAACAAACTATTTCACTACTTATTTAAAAAGTAATTTACCATGCTAAAAATCACTTAACAAGAATAATTTGGAGCAAACGAACGTTAGATAATATTTGAAAATATAACACGGCTTGGATAAAACTTAATTTGCATTATGCAAGGATATATAAATAAATAACACTAACACGTTATCTATAAATAGAAACAGCACTGTTATTTAAAATAATAACATCTCTTTCCCACCACGAAAGTCTTGTTCATCAGATATAATAATGGTAACCGCGTGATATCTATGAGCTGTGCCCGTGTGTGCCCGAGGGAAATGCTAATGATCCAATTGAAATTGCAGTTAATGGAGGTGGGAGGAACCTCTGCATCGTCCGGTGTAACACAGTTTTCACTTAAGAACTTTCTTGATGTAATAACTTGCCCTAATCATTTGCTCTAATATGTTGAGAACTTGAGCTATTTCACAACTTTTCCTCTTTCTTACTTATGTCTCTAATATGTTATTAATCTATGCATATAATAAAATCGTAGGAAAGTCAAAACTGTACATTGAATATTTTTTTAAAAGAATACTTGAGGCATGATCTACAATCGATATCGAAGCCAAAAATACAGTTTTTAAAATTTTAGTCTGTTTGTCTGTATGTATGTCCAGGGTAAACTCAAAAAGTACTGCATGGATTTACTTCAAATTTTGCATGAATATTACTAACAGGTCGGGTCAACATATAGGCTACATATTATCACGCTATCACCTACGGGCGAGGAGCTGTGCGGAGTAAGCGAAGTCCGCGCGGACGATGTCGTAGGCAACAGCTAGTGCACAATAAATTAATGTTTCCAGAAATTTATACATCAGCTTTTCAACTTTTTAACATATTTGTAATGAATAGAATGATCAGATTGTATTTTACATTATCAGATAGATCAGTTACTATCAGACGTGGTGTCAAGTTTTTGCAACTGGTGTGTTTTATGTAGAGAGTGATGAATGTTGAGAAAACAAGACAAATCTGCAAGGATAGTGACGTATGACACTCAGGTTTTCTACCTACCCTGTAAGGTAGGTCTGGCGTGAAGATATGTATTACTGTAACATAGTTGTAGTATTATATTAATACCCTAATAAATATGTTTTTATATACATCTTAATATAGCAAACAAGCAGATGAGTCTCCTGATGGAAAGATTTCACTGAAGATGGTATTATTGAATTGCTATCTTGTGGCAAGGTCGAATACCAAATTTATAAATTTTCAGACTCTCCTACCCTCCAAACTGAAACACGACAGCGACATCCACTGACGCTATTGCGACAGGAATAGGTAAGGCGGCGGTACAACAGACCCGGGCGGGAAAATGCAGCATTGTACCACTTATTAGCCACGATGGTAGTGACTCGCATAGCTAATCGGTCCACTTTACGACCTACCTAGCAGAACGGCAGTTGGCCTATTCTTCAAAGGAGCCCGGACTAATACGGGGGAATGTTTCGAAATTTAATTGCCTAACAAATTTTCCAGTTTCCTACCTTATAGCTACAACTATTTATGCATAAATTAAAGTTTACCTTATCCTGACATTAGTAACCACTGGTTCCAACCATCCTGGTGGTGGTGGTTGGTATGTCCACTATACCAACCACCAACACCAGGAATAGTAAATTGAGAAGAGTCGGTATGGTAGAGTCACGTTAAAGATGTTATCTAATACAAGTTGCCTGACGACGTTCATTTCTTTATAACAGGAAAAACTAACACGGAAAGATTAACAAAGGCTATTTGTAATAGCCTTTTTCAAATACTAGTATTTTACTAACAATTATATCACAATCTTCACCCACTTTGTTGAACAACCGCAGTCGAGTTAAGTTTAATTAGAGAGCATACTTTTATATACCTACTTTACCAAGGCTCATGTTTGATCATAATTAGGGACAGGCGTCTTCTCCTTATATTGTTTTATATTATAAAAAACAAACAAGCAGACGGCTCTCATATAGAAAGAGATACGGTTATACCACAAGCATAAGTTTACCACCTACCGTATGGAGGATAAACCAGAACACTATAGTGACAAGAGTTGATACTATTGCAGTAGGAAAAGTTATGGAGGTAGCATCGGACCCGGTCGAAAAGTTGCGGAACTCTACCACCTAGTAAACACGATAAAAATTGTTGTCCGAAAATACATCGATATATTCAATGCACAAATTTGGATACTCCTTCTGGTGTTCTCCTCATTTTGAAATCACTTTTATTCTATTCAATTTTTATCTTACACTAGCTGTTGCCAGCGACTTCGTCTGCGCGGAGTTCGTTTACTCCGCACAGCCCCTCCCCCGTAGGTGATAGCGTGATAATATGTAGCCTATATGTTGACCCGACCTATTAGTAATATTCATACAAAATTTGAAGTAAATCCATGCAGTACTTTTTGAGTTTACCCCGGACATACATACAGACAAACAGTCAAAAATTCTAAAAACTATATTTTTGGCTTCGATATCGATTGTAGATCACGCCCCAAGTATTCTTTAAAAAAAATATTCAGTGTGCAGTTTTGACTTTCCTACGATTTTATTATATGTATAGATAAATCCCAAATAAACTGAAAGGTCAAAATAAACATTATTGATATAATTTCTTTGAAATAACATAACACTGGTTCAGGTTAATTAATTTACATTTAACAAATTAAAAAATATTCAATTAACAAAATAAATTGCATTTTTTATATGGCAATAAAGCTTTAATCTAAAATTCACAAATTCATCATTCGAAATGATTCCTAAATCGAGTTTTTAGACTTGGCATATACCGCTACCAATAGCCCACAAAAGTTGAAAAACAACTAAACAAACACAAGGCAAACGAGATTTTATGACTATTGGAAAAAAGTTCAAATTAGTATGTGATATCTGTCGTGTAATACATGCATCATTCGCCATCTACAATCAGTCTTGAGCATCGGATCCATTGTGGAATCGGTTTTGATAGCCATATAATATTTCTGAGTGTGTTGAACTCTGTTTTTATTAGTTTCATAAAGTTCACGAACTCTACGCGCTATTCCATTATTAGCTTATAGAAAACTATTACTTCTGCCAAATATATGGGCTACTGAGTTTTTAATAGCGGTTTCTGTATTAAAAAGACTTGATACTTAAAGGCTAAAGGTTATTTGGGCTTTTGGTGTGATTGATCTTTAAATAAAATAACCACTATAATTATATTACTCGTACATATTTTCAGATAGACAAATTGGCAAATAATATATTTGTCATTTAAACAAATGAAAGCATTTCAAAAGTAAAAAAAAAACAACCTACGTAAATCACTACCTACATAGTATAAAACAAAGTCGCTTTCTCTGTCTGTCCCTATGTCCCTATGTCCCTATGTATGCTTAAATCTTTAAAACTACGCAACGGATTTTGATGCGGTTTTTTTATTAGATAGATTGATTCTCGAGAAAGGTTTTAGTATATAAACCTTTCCGATATTCCCACGGGAACAAATGCTACGCGGGTGAAACCGCGGGCAGTTCGCTAGTTGTTATCTAATAAAAACTGAAAATTAACATTTTTTTTTATTTTCCTATAAAATATCTATTCTTAATAGTTTTTTAAGAATAACTTTATAGATAAAAAATTGACATTTATAGTTACATACATACATATATATCTTCACGCCAGATCCCTTACGGAGTAGGCAGAGAGAACCGAGTGCCATACATCACGATAATATTGCAAGTGTGATAACTATTGTTATGATAAGATTATAGTTATCATAACAATAGTTGTCACACTTGCAATATTCGCATTCAAGTAGAAGAAAAAAATAAGTTTACTATTGCATAATTAATTAAAATATCGCGATAAAAAATTGCGAATTATCTTTTATTCGTCTATCCAGTGAGTGCAGTGAGATTTTTCATTTTATAATTTTAATATTGAATATTATTTTAAATAAATGTTATTTATTTAGACCGTGGCCCCACAAACATTTTTTTTATTAATAACAAGCAAAATTTTTGTGAACAGCTTCGTTTTGACGAGACGCCCATCTTTTCTTTTCTTTTTCGAATTCTTTTTCGAAAAATCTCGAATCGGGTAACAAATAAAGTCAGGATGCTTCAAAAATTTTGATTCGGTGTAGAAAATTATTGCTTAATAACAATGATTATTTTTTTTTACTTTAATCGCTTGATTATTTTATGAACACGAAAAAACTTTTGTCTTACACATTCGATGGTTGTTCTGACAAGTCCTGCACTCTAAAGATTCGGGAGATTTTTAAATTGATATTAATCAATTTTAAAACAACCTAATTTTTTCACAACAGCTTGTTAATTATTATTATAATTTAAGGGTTACTTTGTCCTACACGTAAAGTGGAAACTTTTCCTAGTCCGACATTCTAAAGTTTACTTTTTTTTCTATCTTTATTAGTTACCCGATTCGAAATTTTTCGAAGATAGAAAAGATGGACGTCTCGTTCTGTTCACAAAAAATCACAAAAAATCAGCTTGTTATTAATAAAAAAAATGTTTGTGGGACCACGGTTTCATTGTAAAAGTGTCCGAAGTTGGTGTGGCTTAGGCGCCAACAAAAATTATTTAAATATTGGGCCTACAGTTCCGGGAGTTGGATTTCTCGAAAATTACCTTTTCGTTTTAGGTCATTTTTTAGAATACAAAAATCTCAATTAGTTTTTGAGATATTTGTAAGAAAGCAAATCCCTTTTTTCCAGAAAATTGTTAGTAACTTTTGGATTTTTTTCGAGCGGAACATCATTTTATTTTTTAAATTATCTAGAAGCTGTTCCGGGTTGAGTACATCTCACTCATATTTTTGCGAGACTGTTCACAAAAAAATAACGAAAAAACACAACACTTGTTGAGAAGTATAACAATAAAATTATATAAACCGATTTTATTCTTAATACTAGCCGTTTTCCGCGGTATAACCCACGTACATTTCGAGTCCAAAATGTAGCTTGTTACTCAAGAATAATATAGTTTTCTATTAGCGGGAGACTTTTTAAAATTGGTTTATTACTTCCTACACAAACTTACAAAATCTACCTCTTTATGATAATATTATAGAAATAGTAGCATGTCGCAACCTCACAGTCGTAAACAAAACGCTAAGCCGCATTCTTTAAAGAGCTATGATTATTTGTATGACATTGAGCCTTTTATGAAACAAACCAATGTTCTATTTAGAAACTCTGGTATTGGAGTGAAATCTTGTATTGTTTGCGAATACTTGTAGCTAGTACCTACAAGTAGTGACAATTAGGCGATCCACCAAATTATTATGCTGATGATTATTGATTGCGACGGATTTTTTTAAGACACTTAACAACCCAAGCAACGTCAGTGCTTGATATTGTAGTATTCCAGTTCGGAGGGTAAAGTAGCCGGCAAATTTATGCCTGTGTTATGCCACACGCATCCCTGCCACACGGACTAACAATAAACATATTTCTATGAGGAGAACAATCTGATTGTTTGTTATCAAATAAAAAATAATTGCAGCCCATGGCATTCATGGTAAGTCGAGCTTGAAATTTTATTTAGGTATGTTGCTTAAAGATAAATCTTAAAGATAAAAAAATAGTCTCTGTTACCCACAAGCTTAGTAAATTTTCCTTGAGGAAAATATTTCTAAAACCATTCGGGACTAAACATGCATATTTAACATCCTCTTTCAGGGTAGGCAGAGTGGACCAAACATTAATAATCTAAACTCTAACCTGTAACAAGCTACGCTTTGGTATTTCAATGATTGATAATGCAAATTCAAGGTGCTCATTCAACGGTAAAGCACCATCACCAGATTCCAATAAGCCACTTAGATTTTTCCTTAAGATGTAACCTCAACCTCAAGATTTAAGCGAAATAGATCAACCATTAGAAAACAAGGCAGTCACGTTGTTAACTTACATCATAATCGTTTTCGGTTTGACAATCAAAATGTATTGAAGTCACAAATGGATACTTTAGTCTTAGGCAATGTCATTTAACATCGCCCAAAGTAACACATCCACAATTGTAAACCTCATTATGGAGCGTCGTGATCATTATATGAAATGGTACACGAACGACTTTCATGACAGAAATAATGGAATAAGATCTGTTGCAGACAACCAAATTGAAATATAGACAGTGAATGGTCGAGGCAATATTGAACTTTAGGCTGATTATAAACAATACCATTGCAATTCGATGTATTAGGTTTTTTACTTCTGCTTAATTTAAGGGGAAGTTTCTTAATGTTTTTACTAAACTCTCGCATTTTAAAATTAGATATTTTATTTCTGAATTTTTTTATAATGAGGTTTTTTCGGTTCGGAAAGGGTTTATTTTTACTCATTTAAATTGTATTACGCGGACACGCCCGCGCCATAACATTTACCTCCTACGATTTTTTCCCAGTTTATTGCTAAAAAATTAATAAAAATAAATACATAGTTATTTATCTTTTCACTACCTATTTGCCACATATTTAATGATACCATATAACCAGAACTGGATAATGCTGATATAAATAGTCAATATTAAAAAAGGTCAAATAATTCATTAACATTATTTTGTATTCTAACAATACCATTAAATCGATCTGTCTGCCTCCCCGCGTTAATGGTTTTAATAATAAAAACTTAAGGTTGACTGCAGGCGGCCTACATTTAAATTGCACAAAAGTTGCAAATTTGCAGATTTTATGAAGATTTCATGCAGATGTCATTACAGCATCGTAACTGTCTACGGGGTGTGTAGTCTTTGTAGTCGGCGTGCAGTTCTAATGATTCGACCAACCCCGAGAGGCCAGCTGTACATTTGTAATGCAACAGAAGTGCATTCCTACCGTAATGTTACATCCCTATTTTCCATGCAATAATGCTGAAGTGCATATAAGCTGGATAGTCAGCAATATATGTGTATAAATACTCGCTGTTTCCCAAATATTCTTCAGTTAGATATTCTCTAGCCTAAACGCTGCCCAGCTACGGACCTGGTTTCTGCCCGCCGGCCTGGACACAGCGAATAGACTAGTGTTATATCCATACTCCGGGTCGCTATAACCCTTCACAAGGGAACCGCGAAAAAGTGTGATCCAAGTTAGAGTGTTTATAGTTAAAGTCCCATTAGTTAGTAATTGTAGAAAGTGAAATAAATAACTTGTGTTCCGAAAAAGTGCTTTTTTTTTATAAGTGCTCGGAGGCGCAACCTAACATTGGTGTCAGAAGAAAAGGGGATTGATATTCCCTTGGTCGCCTACTCCTGACGACGACCATCACCTCTACAACAAGGGCTAACTAAGCGTTTGGCCACCTGCTGTCTCCGCCGTCTCACTGACGCTCTAGAGATCGCCGCCGACGCCGTGGACTCTACGTTACCTGTCATCTAAGCCGCATAGTGCGTGAGGGTTATCTGCCCAGCACCAGGCTATACGCTGCCAAGGTTATAACGAAATATTTGAAAACACGTAAATAACTCGCACTTCGCATCGACCCGTAACTGCAACGCTGCAAATTCCATCGCCGCATCACCTCGCCAGTAATAAGACGCCGCTGACTCAATTCCATGTTCTACATACTACTGTTATCGTGAGTGTTTGCCTGTATTATAATAATTTATTATTTTTGCCATAATTTTGCGTTTGGGTTATTTTTTCATTTCAAGTTTCAATTCCGTTTTATACAAATTCCAACCTAAATCTTATTAAATATATGTTCACGCCGTATCACTTATACCGTAGTTAGAGAGAGAAACCATTGTGTATTTTAATATTTTATCAATCTTATCAAATATATCTTCACGCCGTATCACTTATACCGTAGTTAGAGAGAGAAACCATTGTGTCTTATCGAATATATCTTCACGCCGTATCACTTATACCGTAGTTAGAGAGAGAAACCATTGTGTATTTCAATATTTTACCAACCCTATCGAATATATCTTCACGCCGTATCACCTATACCGTAATTAGAGAGAGAGGATTAATTGTGTATTTTAATATTTTGCTATATAAACGGCTTAAAAATGGTAAATGAAACCAGCAAACTTGAAAAGAAAAACGTCCAGTCGACATCTACTTTACAAAGCGTGGGTATGGAAGAACTAAGTTTCTCTATTCTCACGAAATTTGTCAAGTCATTTGATGGGGATAAAACAAAATTGTCTCCTTTTCTAAGAAATTGCGAGAATGCATTAAATTTAGCCTCTCCCTCACAACAAAACATTCTCTTTAAGTATATTTTGTCACAATTAGAGGGCAAAGCTGAAGCAGCTTGTTCTCTAAAAATATTTGATAATTGGCATGAATTTAAACAGTTTCTAAAATCAACATTTGGGGAAACCAAACATCGCGACCACCTATTACTAGATCTGCAAAATTGTAAAATAAAACCAGGCGAATCCGTTACCCAATATAGTTTACGTTTGGAAACTTACCTAACTCGATTACAAACAGACATAACACATTCGACTCAGGACGCTAGCGAAATAAAAGGCCGGATCGCCAGCACCGAAGACCTGGCACTCCACACATTTTTATTGGGGCTCCCTGGTGACATCTCTAATATTTTGAGATGTCGAAACCCATCAAACCTGCATGAGGCTATAAATCTTGCTTGCCAAGAGGAAAAGCTACAAAATTATATAAAATCCTCGCGGCATGAAACAAAACCTAGATGCAGAATATGTCATAGGGTAGGACATTCAGACAAAAACTGTTATCAAAACAGACCACAACGTTCTATCCTTAATCTTTCCCAAGGCCCATCGCATAGTCAACACCGTCCTTTTCCTAATTCATTAAATAATTCACCAGTTGTATGTCGATATTGCAAAAACCTAGGCCATGATATTAGTCAATGTAAGAAACGGCAATATAATAATTCGCGACAGAGACATATTCCTAATTCTCAACAACAAATTAATAACTTCACAGAATTAAGCAATAACGATAACGGAAACAATTTTACCTATAATCCTCCTGATTCTATTTATACAAATTCTCATTTAAATGACGCTGATCTAAATTTAAACTAAAGGTGATTCCGGTTCCGCGTCGTACGGAATCGCCTAAACAAACCGACGCTTTCGATGTATTACAAAAATCTAATAATTTTGTTAGGCCCACTGTGCCTGCTAATTATTCTAATTATCCTAAATCTAATATTGTTACTACATCCACTGTATCTTTTAATCCTACTATTTCTGAGAAACCTGAGGATTTTCTTAATGCTAATTCTACTAATTCTACTAAATCAACTACACCTACTAAATCTACTAATCCTACTAATTCTACTAAATCTACTAAGTCTACTAAATCTACTAAACCTACTAAATCTATTGAATCTACTAATTCTAATTCTTCTAAATCCACTGAATCCACTGTATCTCTTACATCTACTAAATCTACTAAACCTACTAAATCTATTGAATCTACTAATTCTAATTCTTCTAAATCCACTGAATCCACTGTATCTCTTACATCTACTAAATCTACTAAACCTACTAAATCTATTGAATCTACTAATTCTAATTCTTCTAAATCCACTGAATCCACTGTATCTCTTACATCTACTATATCTAATAAACTCACCGACTCTACTATATCTGACATATGTATCGAAATCCCTAAATCTTCTATATTTAACAATACTCAACCAATTATGAATAACCCAGACAGTTATTCTAATATTCATGAAATTCATTATAATAATAAAACACATTTGCCACATATATATGTTAAATCAAAATATTCAGATAAATTGTTAGTTTTATTAATCGATTCGGGTGCAGGTATATCACTAATAAAACGATCATCATTACAAATTCAACCAGAATTAATTCGCGAAACCATACAATTTAAAGGAATCGAAAAAGGTACTAAATATTTGAATAGTCTTGGTCATTTTAATTTAGATTTTATATTATCAAATAATAATACTATTCTTAGTAAATTTCACTTAATACCTGATTGTGTCAACATAGAATTTGATGGTATTATTGGAAACGATTGCCTTAAGTTTCATAATTGTAACATAGATTATAAAAATAAAACCTTAGAGATAAACAATTATTTAATACGAATTCATTTTACTAAGCCTAAATATACTGTTCCAGCTCGATCCGAAATGGTCATTGAGTGTAATGTTTTAAATCCAGAAGTAATAACTGGTTACATAAATAAATGCGAAATTCAAAAAGGCGTATATCTATCTCGCTGTCTCGTAACTATTAAGGAAAATAATCACGTCAATGTTTCCATTCTAAATACTAATAATAATGATGTTTTAATTAAACCATTATGTTTAGAATTAATTCCTTGTGATTTATTAAATAACTCATCGGAACCTACTAATTCTGTAAACTTTACTAACTCAAATAATCACTGTTCACCTGCAGATAGGTGTTCAAATGTCTTGAAACAAATAAGAACTTCACATCTTAACCGTGAAGAATCGGAAGCTCTACTAAATCTGTGTTCAGAATATTCTGATTTATTTTACTTAGATGGAGATACTTTAACTTGTACAAATACTGTAGAACATGAAATTAAAACTACTAGCTCACAACCTATCCACGTTAAAACATATAGATACCCTGAGTGTCATAAAGAAGAAGTCAATAAACAAATACAAAAAATGTTAGATCAAAAAATAATTAAACCTTCCAACTCTCCTTGGTCTTCTCCAATCTGGGTCGTCCCCAAAAAAACAAGATGCTTCTGGCCAAAAGAAATGGCGCATAGTAGTTGATTATAGAAAACTCAACGACATCACTGTTGGAGACGCCTATCCTATTCCCAACATTACAGACATACTAGACCAGTTAGGACATAGTAAATACTTTACCACTCTCGACCTGGTGTCAGGTTTCCACCAAATTAAAATGAGTAAAGACGACTCCCCTAAGACAGCCTTCTCCGTTCCTAATGGTCATTTCGAGTATACAAGAATGCCATTTGGCTTAAAGAATGCACCTGCGACCTTTCAAAGACTTATGAATACTGTTCTCTCCGGTCTCCAAGGTCTGCACTGTTTTATTTACCTGGATGACGTCATAATCTATTCCCACTGTCTCATTTCTCATATTGATAAACTCAAGCTAGTATTCGAAGCACTCCGCAAACATAACCTCAAGTTGCAGCCTGACAAATGCGAGTTTCTACGACGAGAAGTCGCATATCTAGGCCATGTCATAACTGACAAGGGTGTGTCTCCTAACCCCGATAAGGTAAAAGCCGTGTCAGAATATCCTACACCAAGAACTCCAAAAGAGATAAAGTCTTTTCTTGGCTTAATTGGATATTATCGTAAATTTATAAAAGATTTTTCTAAGATTACTAAGCCCCTAACTTCATTATTAAAGAAAGATACGGAATTCAACTGGACAGACAAACAGGAAGACTCTTTTAACAAACTAAAACTAATGCTAACTAATGCCCCTATCTTACAATATCCAGATTTCTCCAAAGAATTTATACTCACAACTGACGCCTCTAACTATGCTTTAGGAGCTGTTCTGTCCCAAGGCGAAATCGGAAAGGATTTACCTATCGCATTCGCATCCCGAACTTTAAACAGTGCTGAAGGAAATTATAGCACAACAGAGAAAGAACTGCTAGCTATAATTTTTGGTACTAAAACTTTTAGACCGTATCTATACGGTAGGAAATTTAAAATAATAACGGATCATCGTCCCCTTATCTGGCTGTTTAACTGTAAGGATCCAAGCAGCAAATTAGTAAGGTGGCGCTTAAAGTTAGAAGAATACGACTACGAAATCGTATATAAAGCGGGAAAACTAAATAGTAATGCCGATGCTCTCTCCCGTCCTCCGATTCATGCAATTGACGATATAGATACCATCACCTATGAGACCTTTATGCGTAAAAGATCGAGTCCAACGGTCTACGATACGATAATCACTGAAACAAATCAAAACCTTTTAAAAACACAGTGCAAAGCAATTGCCTATCCAACGTCTGTCGATCTCGATAATTCAAATCCCTATTGCGAAGACATACTTAATCTATTAGAAGACAAAGAATCATTCTTATCATCCGAAAAGGAATTATATACTGTCAAGTCTTCTACGATAAAAGACAAAACGTTTTTTCACATGTTCATAAAAGTCCATCACTTTGATTCTACTAGCTACAAGGACATATTTAAAGTCCTTAAGGACTTAAGAAATAACCTTATAATTTTTCATTCTGAAATAAACGAAATTGCCATCTCTGATTTTTCCAATCCCTTTGATAATTTAAGATTTATTTTAATTTATGATATGATATCTTTTATATTTCATAATACTGGTATCAAGATTAATGTTTATCACAATGAATTGATTTATCCTAATCCAAGTGAAATACCCACCATTCTTAAAGATAATCATGATTCACCTATTGGTGGTCATATGGGTTCTTCACGCCTATACAATAAATTAAAAGAATCCTATTTCTGGAAAAATATGAAAAACGACATTGAGACATATGTAAAACACTGTGCCAAATGCCAACAAAATAAAGCATTACGCGCTTGCAACAAAGCCCCTATGCAAATCACTTCTACTTCCTCTGAACCTCTCCAAAGAATATCCACCGATATAGTCGGTCCCTTACCTGAATCCGGTCCTGAAAAATATAAATACATCGTTACCTTTCAAGATGACCTAACCAAATATTCAATGGCTTATCCTATTACTAATTCGACAGCTGAAAAGACAGCTGACTGTCTAATTCAATTCATTTGCCACTTCGGAATCCCTAAGACCCTTTTATCCGATCAAGGTGTTCATTTCATTGCTGATGTGTATAAACAAATAACATCTTTGTTTAAAATTAAACACCTTTTTTCTACTCCTTACCATCCCCAAACTAATGGTGCTCTCGAAAGAAGCCATGCTACTCTGAAAGAGTACTTGAAATCCTACGTTAATGACAATCATAGTGACTGGCATAAATTCCTTCCAACTGCCATTGTCTCCTATAATACATCAGTACACTCATCCACAAATTTTACTCCCCATGAGTTACTGTTCGGCTGTAAGCCTCATATTCCTAGTTCCCTCTATGATATTGATCCAACAGTAACATATCCTGACTATGTCAAAATGCTAAAACAAAAACTAATTAATACTCGTAACATAGCCAGAGAAAATATACTTCGAAGCAAAGAGAAATCTAAAATCTATTACGACAAAGACACGAGAAATGTCTCTTACAAAGTCGGAGATATGGTTTACTTAAAACAACATCACAGATTACGGAAAGCTCTATCCAGCATATGGAAAGGCCCATACAAGATAATTAAGATTCACAATAACAATAACGTCACTTTACTTATAAATCGTAGACATGTAAGACATCATTTCGATGAAATCAAATTAGCCCATAACAAACCAATTTGCTCATCGTCAAATTCAAATACGGCTATGGCTCCCTTAGATATGCCTATTTTAGATTAATTAACTTTTTGAGCGATTTTCTTTATATTTTAGATGTTATATTATTCTTAACTTTTGTTTACTACATATTTACTATAAGCAATTCATTATATATTATTGTAAGTTAGTCAAATCCTTCTATTCTAGGGCCATCGCGCCGGGAATCTTCGCAACATCAAACCTAACTACTCCGATAGTTAACAGCCCAGGTCTCTTCTACGACCCTATAGGAAGCTTAAAGTACTATAATGATCACTGGAATATCGTAACATTCTCTGACTTATCTTATATTCAGCCTCATATTAAAACTCTTCAAAATATACTTAATACTTGTAAACAAATTTGTGACACACATAAATCGACTAGTGTAAAAACTGATTGTTTGAATTTTCTAAGTCCATTAGAAAGTTTGTTTACCAATGTACAGAATAACTATATTTCACTTGCTCATATAACCGATAGAAATAGTTCTGAAAGAATTAAAAGATCAGCTTGGTTCGGAATAGGTGGTCCAATATTAAAACAACTATTTGGCTCACTAGATGAAGATGACGCCAAATCTTTTATTGACGCTATTAATGCAATTCAGGATGATCAACGACATCTTGCTTCTATATCAAAGGAAAATATACATATTATAAGTTCTACTATTTCTTCTTTTAACAATACTATTTCCAAATTAAATTCAAATGAAAACATTCTTAATGATAATATTCAAAATCTAGGGAAAATTTTAGACACTGTTTCGACAAATGCCAATAAATTAGAGGTAGTTTCTCATCTATCAATGGTGTTCAGTGCCTTGGAAAGCTCTCTAATGATACTCAATTTTAGTTTACGAGATCTTATTGATGCTATTCTATTTGGCAAACAAAACATAGTTCATCCATCAATACTAAGTCCTATGCAACTATATAACGAATTAAATTCTAAAAACAATGATGTTATTCCAAACCTTCCGTTACACTTAAACCTTGATAATGTTCATAAAATCGTAGATATTTCTGAAATTTCTTCTTTCATCAGCGATAATAAACTAATTTTTGTTATTAAGATTCCTCTAGTTGCATCTTTTGTAGATTATACACTGTATCATATTTATTCGCTACCAACCCCACATGATATACATAATCCTAATACTTTTGCTTTAATTAATCCATCCGCAAAGTTCTTGGCAATAACACAAGATAAATTATTATATTCCACGCTACAAGACCTAAGTGAGTGCAAAGTGATAAACGGCAATTACTATTTGTGCAAACTAGGAAATATACAATCTAGTGTCGGAAATCCAATTTGTGAAGTGATTATTCTAACCGAACACGTTAAAGGTATCCCAAACTCTTGTAACTATAAGACTATTGTTGGTGAAATAGATATATGGCAAAAACTTAATAATAATATGTGGATATATGTGCAATCAGATGTAACAAAATTGTCTATTAATTGTAATGGTAGTATTAATGATTATGATATAATTGGCACAGGCATTATGAAATTGCCAAAATATTGTAAGGCTTATCATAAGTTATTTCAGTTCATTCCATCACAGGAGTTTGAAATTAAAGTCTATATTCCACATCCAAATTTTAACATAATAGAAGATGATTGTTGCTCAAAAACAAAGTTGAATAAAACTATACCATATCTGTCTCCTGTTAAATTATCAAATGTAAACTTAGATTATTTGCAATATGCTTCTCACAAATTAAATCAAGCCGATGACGACTTAACCAGGTTAGAAACTCAACCATACCATATTAAATATAGCTATTATTTTAGTATAATAACTACTTTGTTATCCGTTTCTGTATTTTCATTTTGTTCATATAAACTTTATAAATGCTTTTGTTGTAACAAGAATAGAAATACTTCATGTTGTGTTAAGATTATCAACAATTGTATAACGAAACCAAAATCAAATGTTCATGCCAGATCGAGTATCGAAATGTCTAATCGAGACTATGATACTGAAAGTACTGATTCAAGTATTACGCCCAAAAGGAATCTTGAATTGTTGTAAATTTTATTTTTTATTTTGCTCTGTCTATTACTATTTTGATGTGTTTAAATTAAGTTATTTTTAATTAAGGTTTATAAATGATTTTCTTTATTGTAATAAGTATTTGCTTACATTTAGTTACTATTTCTAGTTCTGTTGAAATAAAATTTACTAAATCATTGTTTTCTATTTCGTCTATTCAAATGCTATTTTCTATTTCATGTTTTTACTATATCGTTACATTTACCTTATAAGTTTAATAAATCTCAATTGTTATATTTCACTATTTCATTTCGATTTCGTGAATATTTATAATTTTATAATGATAACTAATTCCATTCAAATGTTATTTTCTATAGACTCTTTCCTGTTATTTACTATGTTGTTACATTTACATTTAAAGTTTGATAACTCCTAATTGCTATATTTTACTATTTCATTTCGATTTTGTGATTACTTTGAATTGTATAATAATTAATGATAATTAATCTACGCTGTAATTTTCTATGTCATTATTTTTTTTATATTGTTATTTTAACTGTTTCTATTTCTTCTTAATTTGGATCATACTCACATTCTATTTCTATTTTCCGCATGTTCCGTTCTAAAGGGGGGAGGTGTTACATCCCTATTTTCCATGCAATAATGCTGAAGTGCATATAAGCTGGATAGTCAGCAATATATGTGTATAAATACTCGCTGTTTCCCAAATATTCTTCAGTTAGATATTCTCTAGCCTAAACGCTGCCCAGCTACGGACCTGGTTTCTGCCCGCCGGCCTGGACACAGCGAATAGACTAGTGTTATATCCATACTCCGGGTCGCTATAACCCTTCACAAGGGAACCGCGAAAAAGTGTGATCCAAGTTAGAGTGTTTATAGTTAAAGTCCCATTAGTTAGTAATTGTAGAAAGTGAAATAAATAACTTGTGTTCCGAAAAAGTGCTTTTTTTTTATAAGTGCTCGGAGGCGCAACCTAACAGTAAGAACTGCTTAGGTGCCAATCATAAAATTAAAAATCAAGTAAAATCAAATATTGCGACTCCTCCTCTTGATTATAGGTATGCGTAGAGCGACGTAGTAAATAAAAAAGAAATGCGTCGTTAATTTTTCTTTTGCAAAACGGAGAATTTTCTTATCTCAGTGCATCAGCGCTGCATCACAAACTTGCAGTTAGCCGGCAGTTGCAACTTACCACACATGTGCAGTTCTCGTGAGCAAGCTGACTGCGAACAGTCGTTGAAAAGTCAGTACGCAGTTATTTCAACTGCATGCAAAGTGGAATATTAAAGTTGATATGCAGTTCAAATGCAGATCTTCTGTTTACGCCCTAACACTAATCTCGTCGCACAGTGTATCGCGTGGAACATGCTAGGTGGACAATATTATTTTATGTTATATAACGATGCTCTTACTTATTTCAAATATGGGTAGTCATGTTTTTGTAATAAAAAACGAAAAAAATTATGATAGCAAAAAAATATTTTCAAAAATAATATATGAGCAACAATTAACTTAGCGAGTACTATGAATGCTGTAAATTGCATGCAGTTCAGATCGAATAAGTATCAAGAGGTATGTACAATATAAATCTAAATACATAAAATTACAAATAGTAACAAAACAATCATAGGTTTATTTACAATAAAAGAAATAAAAGAAAATATATGCATGAAAACTAAAACTAAGCAGCAAAGATAATATTTCATAACGTAACCTAATAATCATCATCAGAGTCTTCTGATGAATCGTTTACTGTGTAATCGTCATCATTTTGTGGAACTGTGCGATAATATGATGACGTTTCCAGTCTTGATTCTACTATACTAGGGCTTAAAATTAACTTTAAAACCTCTGAACATATTTTTTCCGGCTTTTTTTGGGGAATCTCTCGAAGGCTATTGATCAAGGGATCAGATGTTATAACCAACATTGACAGCAAGTCTCTGTTCGTGGCAACACGCGAGCACTTGCGGGTGTTGTACTCCCTAAATCTGCGGCAATCTTTATTACGTGCTTCCTGAGCCTCTTCGGAAAGCTGCCCAATTGGAAGCAATGCAGCTTTGATGACCTCTGTACTATGAATTAATATTTTATGTACAGTAGCAGGCATACAGTACCACGAATAGAGACTTAGATAATGTCTTCTGGTTTCAAGACAAAATTTATTAAATTCAACTAAGTTTATCTCGAATCCAGAAGACAAAGTCCTCAATATTACATCGAACTGTTTGATGATTTCAACATCCAATCCCGTGATCTGAGCACTCATCTCAGCATTCTTAAAAAACCGACAAGCCGTGTTTCCATCGTTTGAAGAACCAAATCCTGGCTTTGGTTTATCTACAATAAGTCCCATCTCGTTCTTAAATTTTAACTTAATTTCGTCGGAACGAACCTTGATATCTGCTTTGTCTTCGTTGCTTCTAGCCTGCCATTTCTTAATATTCAACTTGTAGCTGATATGTAAAAGGCATTCGAAGCAACGAATCCAAGCATGAAGTGTAGATAAACCAAAGCCAAAATGATCTTGGTTGCTGTTGAAGTTCGCGGGTTCATCATTCATCGTCTTGGGGGTGGCGCCACAGATGAAACACTTTTGAGTTGAACGAGTTTCCGTTAAAGCGTTGCATACCTTTCCGTCTGTCATTGTCAGCAAAAGTTCGTGTTTCACAGAGATTTGAGAATCACCAAAGTCGATACGTGTTGGAAGAAGAGCGTTAACTTCTTCCAACAATCTATTTGTCTCCGTTAACGTGAAGTCATTCGTTTCTTTAGCAAATATTAATTTGATTGGGCGACAATACAATGTTGATGAAGACCGAGGATTTTGCCAAACAATTTTGGCCCCATCATATAATCTAAGGGGAACTAAAGAAAATACGAAAAGAAATTCGTCCGTATCTTCAGTGTTCTCAAATCTCTGTTTGTATGTGCTGTGCCCAGAACTTCCATCACATCCCCATTTACTTACAAGTGTAAAAGACGAACTTGTTGCGAGGACACTGCTGATAACTTCATGCTGTGCTAATACTAAACGTTCCACTGTTTTGTTTAATAATGCTTGCAAATTTATTTCAGCACGTGTTTCTGTTACAGCAATGTGCTCCTGTGCAGGATAACAGGCCTGTTTAGATTTTGTCAAACTATAATATGATGGAAACACATTATGTCCTGCCTTCATAGACCACTTTCTTGTTTGTTTGTACGCATGTGTTGTTGACTTAGAATCTATATAGTAAGCTAACGCTTCGTCACTACTTAACTGCCTAGGATTAACATTACTGGTATCCTTAGACTTAACATTAATAACTGAGCTTTCACTAATGTCTCTAATTACGCTGGCAATTTTCCGTTGTCCTGCTGAACGCGCAGCAATTTCGGCAGCTGTCACCAATTCACTGACACTTCGCGATTCTACGAGATCCACGACTCGACGTTTTTTGGTTTTAAACGACGATTCTTCGAATTCTTTGCGAGGCCTTCCTGCTGAAATCACAGCCTCACTCGAAGTTGATGGTTGTGGCTCAAAAGAACTCACAGTAAACTGTATATCTTCTTCATCCAGCCAGGTCTTATTTTTAATTAAAAAACGCTCCTTCGATTTTCCTGAAGCCAACCATTTGACACCAATTTTATTGGAAAAGTTGGATATCTTCAACTTTATTTCTTTTTGGCTACATTCAGTAATGTTACCAAAGTGAAATTTTGAAGAAAGGTACTCATATATACCCGAGTTCTTTTCATTTTTTGTGGGTTTCAACCACTCTTCAAAAAATTCTACCCTAGAAATAGAGTATAAGCGTTCTGAAAAAAAAAAGAAAAGAATATGTTGTACTGAAGTGTGCTAAACAATTTGTGTATTTTTATGAAGAATAAAGTATTTCCTATGATATATCAAAGAACTAGCCCGGATAAAGGTGAATGTCTGCAAAATTAACTCTTTAAAACTATTTTTTCATAAAAAAAATACGTTAAAATATATAAGCTATGTTAAAATTATACCTAAAATTCATTTGAACAGATTCAGATTTTAAAAAAGGTTTTTTAAATAATAGGACTTACCCTCCGTGTTGATATCCATCACAAACACTCAAAATATTAACTATAAGCCACTATGGATGTGTACGAAAGTGTCACTAAACTGCAACTGATTGACTGTAACGATTTCATTAAACTCAATACCTGACTTCTAACCACTATTCCTTATCAGTTAAGCATTTGACAAACAACCGATTCTTGGAATCTGGAGATTAGGGGTGTTGTTTACGTTTTGCAATTAAGATTTCCTGGAAATGATAACATGAATTTTGTCCACCTAGCATGTTCTAGGCGAAATACTGTGCGTCGTTAGGAATAAAACGTCTGCCATGGACCACGAATTGCCGGATTCGATTCGTGAATCGGGCTTAGAACTAACTAACTAAACTAACTAACTAATAGAATAAATCTTATTTTTTATCTAGAAACGTTATTATTGAAGCTTAGAAAACCCAATGAAAAGGAAACTGGCACGTCGTGATAATATTTAATTTAAATAAAAAACACACGTGTTAATCTAAAATGTTGAGCTCTTGTTCCGCAATATATTACATAAGAATTAAGAATTTAAATGACAACGAGCAATAAGTTGAAATATAATTGAAAGTAAGAAACATTTGTATTAAATACATATTGATAAATCATTATTAATAATATAAATATTATTAAAGAACAACAGATTTCTCCCTTCTCCTCGGTTAAAAAATAACCATCGCCTAATATAGTAATAACGTCCTGTCATTCGTGTGGAGAAGATGAAATGCCATATTCTTAAGTTTACCGATTACTATACCGGCTATATACCGTTATGTATAATGTATATAGCCTCTAAACCGGAACAAATTTTTTCTATATCATAAGATAGCAAACGAGCAGATGGATCTCCTGATGGAAAGAGACCCGGGCGAAACTAACTTAGTACCTACTATCTAATAGCCACGATGGTAATGACTCCTATAGCCAATCGTTCGCCTGCTATGAACAGCCTGGCAGAACGGCAGATGGTCTTTTCTTCAAATGGCGCCTGAACCAACGCGGGGGAACTAGTCAGTGATAAGCACTGACCTACCATTTTAAACAAGACATTTTATAGTTAGTTTCTATAATCTATATAACATTAATCTTAAAATTCAACAATAAATTATATAAAACAACTAATAAAACATTAGAAGCCGTAGAAAAATAATAATTAATTAAACTAGCCAAAATTAAAATTGGCCAGAATGTTACCATATTTGAGCAAACTTTTGACCACCCTAAAGTCTATTAAATCTGATCGTTTGACACCTACCGAGGAAAAAACAATAATACCTTGACACTATCAAAATAATCCACACACATTTTGTAACAATACTATTGCGTGACCACAAAGAGAAAGCCCAAATTGTATTTAAATCTTTTATAATGATAGATGGTCTCTCCGACCGGGACTATCATTATTTAGGCGCCGAAGAAATTAAAAATTAACATATTCATCCAGTTATTTATTGATGTAGCATTCGTTTAGGCTCCCGAAACTAAGTTTCTTACGCCACCTAATAAATCTTCAAGAAGAAGAAAAAAACACGCTGCCTGCGTGTCTATAGGTCTTAGTCTGTAACCGTAGAGACGCAAGGTACAAAAAAAGAATGCGACTTAACTCCAGTATAAGTAACAGTGCATGACATTTTGTATATCTTAATTTACTCTTTTATTTCTTAGGCATTTAAATTTACATAATGGACTCTGCTCACGACTTGTGATAATAATAAGATATACGAAAAAGTCCCAACTGTCACAAATCTTCAATAAATCTATACTTTTTACTTTACTTCCGCGTGGCGGTATGGTATTGACACGTGCATACGTCTACCATTCACAAACATTGACGCTATTGCGACAGAAATAGGTAAGACGGTGGGACCAAACCCGGGCAAGACGTTGCGAAACACTATCTAGTAGAATAATAGCCTTTTGCAAGTATATTCTTCAAGGTAGCCGAACTAACTTAAAAAGCTAAAACCCGACTGCAAAAAATTCCTACTTTCGCATTCGCAGTTCGGTAAAGTAAGATATCTATAAATATCACACAGGTAAGATTTGAGCTACGAGTGCTATAAACGAACATCCACCATATAGACTCTTAAATTCATTACTCTTTTAGCTGCGTCATCATAAAAGAAACACAAAAGGTATAACGACAGGCTAATAGCTAATTTTTGAAACATTAACATAATTGGTGGCTGTACTGCGACCGCAGGATAATCTGTGTAACTTACAAGATTTAGGCATCACGCGAGAATCGAGATGATTCACAGTTCTTGGTAAACGGAAACGACCGAAATTCTCCCGCTCTTTTTTATATTACAGCGCGCACAAATGCCATGCAGTTTCCGGGGAGCGCGCAGCGGAAGTATTTCAACCGCCATTTTTAAAAACTTGACAGCAATATGAAAGTTTTTACTGCAGTTGCAAATGACAATAGTTGAAGAGAGTTTTGACTATTTGAAAGTCTAAAATAATACTTACAAAACACTTAAAGGCATTGTCAAATGATAAATTATTACCTATAATTAGATATAGGTAATTAAAATGATTTATTGCTAGAGCCACGATGTCATCAGTGTCTGTCGTTATGTTCCAGCTAGAAAGGCTGTATACCGGTGGACTTTTGCCGGGTGCAATGTGGGCAACGACCAATGCATTGTAGGCTTTGAGTTGGTTTAATACTCAAAGATTATGTGCAATAACTGTCTTTTACCATTATGAGAGTCGCCTGCTTGTTTATTTTCCAATGCTTTAAAAATCATACCGTACTTTTGTTATTTACTTAGTTTTAAGTACCTTAAAATACCATGATTGTAATTTGGCGTTAATATATAAATACTAGCTGTTGTCTGCGACTACGTCTGCGCGGACTTCGTTTACTCCGCACTGCTCCTCCCCTGTAGGTGATAGCGTGATAATATGTAGCCTATATGTTGACCCGACATGCAAAATTTGAAGTAAATCCATGCAGTACTTTTTGAGTTTACCCCGGACCTACATACAGACAAACAAACAAAAATTCTAAAAAACTATATTTTTGGCTTCGACATCGATTGTAGATCACGTCCCAAGCATTCTTTTAATAAAATATTCAATGTACAGTTTTGACTTTCCTACGTTTTTATTATATGTACCTATAGATGACGCGACAAATTGTACATGTTTTTAGGCTCAATCCTTGTTGTTGGTTGGAAATAGAATCCCTCTTTTAAAATACAATCAGATTCTTCTTCAGAATCTATGTAAAGTTAGAAAGTGGTACACTTTAGGTAAAACTTAATTCACAACAATTGCAGTACCTCTTTTTAGATAGAACTAGAGCGTAGACTAACTTAGATTACCTCTCTTTTTAGATCGAACCTCTTTTAAGATAGAACTAAAGGAACCTCTTTTAAGATAGAACTAGACTAACTTATATTACTTATCTTCTTTTAGATCAATTAAAGAACCTCCTTTCAGATAAAACAAAACTAATTTATATTACTTATCTCCTTTTATATTGATTAAGAACATCCTTTTAGATAGAACTAGACTAACTTAGATTAGGTACTTATCTCCTTTGAGATCAATTAAGAACCTCCTTTTAGATAAGACTAAACATAGATTAGATATTTATCTCCTTTTAGATAGATTTAAGAATCTCCTTTTATATAGGACTAGCGGCCCGGTACGTGTTTCGCTACGTATAAAGTAAAATATTAAAAATGTGATAAATGAAGAACCGCTCTACCGATTTTGTGCAAACTTCACATTAACCATCTACTAAATAGTTCGAACAAATCCTAAACATTTGGTTTGGATAGATAAGCCCGTTCTTGAGTTATAAAATTACAACGAAAATGGAATTGATTTTTATATATGTGAGTGGTTACGCAAAAAGGGACCTGAAGGGATTGGAAACGGTTTTTTTTTTTTGATAAATTCTGATTCTATGGTCCTTCATCTTTGTTTTGTTCTAATCAAAATAATTTTAGGTGCCGTAGTTTTTTTTAAATGATTTTTTATGTAAGCCGAGGCAGTTTTGAAAATATTACACCTTATACACAGCGCACACTAGTTTCTTTTTCTAGCGCGCACATAAAGACAAGTAAAAGACGAATAAATAAGTCACCAATAATACAGCTATCGCAAACACGTGCTATTTCTCACTGACGAAGTCGCTCACTAACGACACTAACATAAAACACCCCGCGCCTCTCTCCCGCACTCGTGGCGAAACTCATTTCGACTCAACATTTTAAACGTGATTTACTCGAAATCAATTATTTTCCCTTGAGGTCCCTTTTTGCGTAACCACTCACATATATAGAATAGTCTATAGACTAACTTAGATTACTTCTCTTAAATCGATTAGAGGACCTCCTTTTAGATAAAACTAGATTAATCTCCAAATGGATTAAGCACAAAATCCTAACCTAAAAAATGTCTCGATTTTTATAACCGTTGTAAAATCACAACTGAATATTTGACAAAAGATAAGATTGTAAGCGAGCGGGGCTATGTTCGTGCGGCGCACACCTGCGCGCACGTAGGGTGCGCCCGGCCGGCGCGGCGCGGCGGACCGACCCCGTCGCGCAGGTAACGACGTTTGTTCTACCGGGGCTTACTGTTTAGTATGTAGCGTCTTTAAACCTCCTTCTAATGCTTCTTACTGTTGCAACGATTAACTTAATAATGAAACTTAATAAAACGCAATCTGCATTAATCGACTTTTAGCATCCAGTAGACACGCTTTTCAACAAAAATTAATCTTAAATACGTTTAAGTTTATGCTGTAACTGTTTGTTTGAATCTATCTCTCTAGGAATGTCGTTATAAATTATTAGACATTTAAGTGTAAGCCGATTTTATTTGATACATATTTTAGAATGAAAAATTTTTTCATTCAATGTATCTCGATTGTGACAGTTTAGTGTAAATGGAACCACCTCGATAGTAATAACCTAGTATATTCTTTCAAACGAGAATAGTTTTCAAGATTCGGCCATATTTAACAGAATGATTATTATTAATTAACTTTATCAAAACATCCTATCCTATCCTACAATATTATAAATGCGTAAGTGAGTTTGTTTGTTACGCTTTTACGGCTAAATTTTTGAACGAATTAACTATGTTGAAATTTGGTAAGGAGATAATTGAAGGCTCGGGTAATAACATAGGCTACTTTTTTAAATTCCCAAAGAGCTTCAGCTCTCTTGTATCCCCTATTTCAATAGGGGATAAAAAAGTATCTTCACGCCCGTATCCCCGAAAGGGTAGGCAGAAGTACAACAAGTGCACCCACAATTAGCCGAAGATACTAGGTCCCACAACTGTGATAGGTGGCAAGCCTATCGCCAACCGGGCACTTTCCAATCCCGGGCAGTTTTTGTGTTTATCAGAAAACTGAAAAAACACTTTTTTTAAGTGCCCGACCCGGGAATCGAACCCGAGACCTCATGTGGTCAACGCCAACGCTGGACCACTAGACCACAGAGGTTTGTATGAAAGATTGTACTAAAGTCGTAGGCGAAGCTGTGCGGATCAGCAAGTATGTAAGTATACATACACACTCAAGGCAAGGTAAAAATTTATAGGCGAAAATTGTGTTGCGCTTACGTTTCTAGTAACAAATTGAAGGCTATCTTGCTTTTAACAAGAGAACTTCTAGGAAATTGTATTTAAAGACAGTTACCAATCTAAAGCTCAAAACTCTTAGAAACGCATTGGCATACTTTTATAATCATCTTCACTGACACTCAAGTACAAATGTTTAGTAGACGTTTGAAAGTTTTTCTAATCCAGTCGTTAAGGCAATTCGTGTATTCAAATACGTGTAAAAGATATTGTAATAATATAAACGGCCGGCGGCATTTCGACACTGGAGAAGCTAATTGCATAACATAAGGCATCATGTCCGACAGTCTGTAATTAATATCCACTTTTTGTCTAGTGACTTGTGATAGAAAACTCGTTATCATGTTATGTTCAGTCTAGTATTAGGAACGTATTATTCGAAATGAATCAGATATGTATCAGATCTCTGCTATAATAAAAGTGTGAAGTATAATTATGTGTTTCAAATTGCAGTCGCTTAGATTTAGACTTAAAATAACTCACAAATTGCATGTCAAAAAATAGTAATATATAATTGAATTCTTCTTTGATAAATATTTAGTTTAATTTTCAATTTTATTTTATTTATTTATTATATCGTTGGTTGACAGGTAAAATTCACTAAGTACAGTTTTGGGTGATGTTGAATTATTGATATAATCAATAATGTTATCAATTAAACTGTGTCTTGGTCTGGAAAAGTCACTAAGTCCCTAAATACGTTTTCTAACGAGATATGAAGAGGAAAACTCATTTACTACATTTCTTTGTAAAACACGGACAGGAAAAAATAAAATAAAATATCTCTGTTTTAAAATATTCTATGTTACTTGATGTTATTTTTCCTGTCATACGATGATATATATATATATATATATATATATATATATATATATATATATATATATATATATATATATATATATATATATATATATATATATATAAGCAATATATCAAATCGGAGTCTATAGCCAGTACAACAGTACAAAGGTAACTGCCTTAAATCGGTGCTTAGTAGGTATGCCTTGTGTTTTTTAAGGGAGGGAATTTATTTTTTCATCTTAAAAAAGTTCTTCCTACTTAACTAAACAAGTAAGGTATAGAAACAACCTAAGATGACATTTGTTTTATATCAAAACTCATAAGATTATAAGATATGGCTTTCCGGATAGAGACAGGCATCTCTTATACACACCAAAGATGTTAACGGAACTTTGGCAATGACGCATACGTTTACAGGCTACCCTTACCCTTTAAACTGGAACACGACAATACCGAGTACCATGGCTTTTGCGACAGGAATAAGTAACGCAATGTTATCAACCCCGTGCGAGACTTATTACACTTTGCAACCAAAAGCAGAGAGATTCAAACTCTACAGATTAAAAACGAGTAAATAATACCTTCACTTCACAGTAATAGTCACACAAAAATCCACAGACAATTACAAATTAATTATTTATTGACCAAACTAAACTTGACCAAACTAAATAAACTAATTTGTTCTTTGACCAAAGCCATATTTAATCTAACTTCACACGGTTTGTACTAATTATGGAGGCCTGAGACCAGTAGCATTAAAATAGTTAATTACGATGATACACCGCCTACCACATGTTGGTTGGCCCGGTAAAACTGCAGCCGATACTGTATAATTAACTTTGCATACTTTTATCGAAACACTTACGAGTACGCATGTTATTAGAACCGCGTACACGTTACTAAGACGACTTTAAACCCTTAAACTGAGATAATTAAAGTTTCATTCAAGAGGTGTTCAATATCGTTTTAAGTTATGTTATTGATACCTAGACTAGATTTTTAAATTGTGACTTATAATAATAATAGTAAATAATGAATATATTTGTTATTTATTTTTAATTGAAAATGAAATGAAAATGAAGAATATATATTGATTTTCACCACTACAATTTGAATTATAAACATATTTATAATTAAATATTTAGTTCCGTTCCGTTCCCGTTGGAGCTATTGGATAAAATTATACAATAAACGTTCCATATAATATAGGATATTGTGACCAAATATCAAGTCAATCCATCGGCTAGCTTCTGAGTTATGTGGACACAAATATAAGCAAGATAACATTTTAAATATGACAAAATGCTTTTACTCTAAAATATACACTTTTTATGTTTTCTCATTAAGGGGCTACACTCAAATTATAAATGCTGTGAAAAAACAAAGAATTTTATAATTGTTCATTTTACTATCTGTAAAAAGCGTATTCAAAATGCAGCAACATTTTATTCCTCTTAAGATTGAATGTCTAGCATAATATGAAACACGGTTGAAATGGCAAGTTTACCCGAAACACCGGAAAACCCCTCAGTTCCGCTCGAGTGTTTTACAACACTAAACAATGTCCTCAATGAACGGGACACAACAGCCGGTGTATGGTTTATGGCCACTCTGCCGACTTGTTTGTTACCTGCTCCTACATTGCTTTATGACGCTCGTGTTTGAAGCACAACTCGGAAGTCGTTGACGAAGTCCAATGTTTTTAATAATCAATGCTCTTGTATTAAATTACTAGCTGTTGCCCACGACTTCGTCCGCGCGGACTTCGTTTACTGCGCACAGCACCTCCCCCGTAGGTGATAGCGTGATAATATGTAGCCTATATGTTGACCCGACCTATTAGTAATATTCACGCAAAATTTGAAGTAAATCCATGCAGTGCTTTTTGAGTTTACCCCGGACATACATACAGACAAACAGACAAAAATTCTAAAAAACTATATTTTTAGCTTCGATATCAATTGTAAATCACGCCCCAAGTATTCTTTTAAAAAATATTCAAAGTACAGTTTTGACTTTCCTACGATTTTATTATATGTATAGATATTGTCATATTATACACCGGCTGATTACAAAAAGCTTTAGAAAAAAATTGAGCATAATCAGTTAGTTGAATAGAAGCCTTTTCTATGATTATTTTGAGTTTTTATATCGCGCTAAAATCTCAACTAAAATTATTTTCACAATATAAGTACGTCGTAGTATCAAAATTATTTGGGTCAGAATTTTGGTAAAATATAAACGCTCAAATTAATCCTAAATAGGCTTCTACTCTACTTAATTGTGTATGTTATTGTTTTTTGCTTTAAGTATGTAGGTATAGTTTATGAAAACTGAAAAGTTTATTTTATTATGAGCATAAATATTATTACATTATATCTACAGTTAACGACATTTGAGTTTTATCATCTGCTTGATTGCTAATTTATGCTTTTATAGAAATATTTAAAGAAAACAGTTGAGACTGAACTATCTCAATATAAGTTAGATTATAATTATTATGAATATTTTTTATAATGGCTTTTCTGATAGAAAGAGACAACCGTCGCCTATAGATACAAAAGATATTAATGGTGCGTTGCTACATGCAAAGTTTACCTACCTTACTCTCCAAACCGAAACACGACTGTCACAAGCGCTGACGCTATTGCGGCAGGAATAGACAAGTGGTGGTAACAAACCCGGGCGAAACGTTGCAGAAATCTACCACCTGGTAGTCATGATGGTAGTGACACGAAAAATCAATCATTCGCCTTTTACGAACTGCCTGGCAGAATGTCCTTTGGGGGACAACCGGGGAACATAACATTAATAAGTAATGAACATTGTGACTTGTGTGCAAAAAAAACACTTATTAATTCAATTAATAAAAATCTATATATTAATACGGAAAGGGAAAAGTTTGCACCCCTTTTTAAGACAATTGCGCGAACGGTGGAGTATGAAATTTAATGTTTACGTTGCGGAGGAGTGCAGAAATTTAATATTTTTAAATAAAATGCATTAGAAATACATTAAATTAATAAAAATGAATATTACACACTACATTTATGTGACATACACAATAATATGCACACATGTATAACATTGTTAACGACTAAAGTCAGTTGTCAACTTAAAAGAGGTTTTAGTCTATGGTCGACTATCGGCCACAGGCAGCCACAGGCGATAGGTACCTAAAAATAAAACTGAAATACACACGTAGGTACTATTTTTGACAAGTCAAAAGATATTTAATTGGCCATTGTTTAAATTCCACGGTGAGGTTTAATGCGACCTTCAATCACTAAATCACTTATGACAATAAAATCACCATGAGAATTTGTTGGCCATTGGCTTCAAAATGATAATGAACAAGGAAATATTGCGCGACGTATTTCAAAATTAAATATTACTGAAGGTTTGTCTAAAAAAAGCATACATATTTTTGAATTTTCCTGTTTTGAAAATGTAATATTATGGTTAATGAAATAAGTATCGCAAGTCAAATTACACTAATTATTGTAACCTCAAAGTAACTATACAAATTATTCACTTGTGACAAGGTTAGCCTCCAGTGGCTACTTATACCAGAAATGGAATACTAAGAACACCTTAATTATTTCAGTATATATACTTTTTCTATATATATACTTCAGTATATATACTTATTCAGTATATATATATATATACTACTAGTATATATACTGAAATAATTGAGGTGTTTATTTACAAAACTACAAACATAATGCTCATCACACAAAATATGTTTGTCTCTATCGGGAGTCAAAACTGAGCTCTATCGATTGCGTAATAAGTGTCACTACTCATTAACCATTCAACCAACAAGTTCAAGTTTGAAGTCAAGACTTAAAAGATTCATACCTTGGCTTGTTTTCTCCAAACAATTGTTTCTTATGCAAACACGATCATTCTGGCGACATGACATAATATCAGACTACTGAATGTTTTTGAACTTTTTTTTATATCATAAGATAGCAAACAAGCAGATGGCTCTCCTGATGGAAAGAGTCAACCATCGCCTATAGACACCAAAGATGTTAATGGTGTGTTGCTGTCTTGTGGCGAGGTCTAATGCCACATGCATAAGTTTACCGGCTACCTTGTCCTCCGAAACGGAACACGGCAGTGGCAAGCACTGACGCTGTTTCGGCAGGAGTAGGTAAGGCGGTGGTACCAGACCCGGGCGAGACAATACAGAACTCTACCACCTAGTAGCCACGATGGTAGTGACTCGATAGCCAATCGGTTGCCTTTTACGACCTGCCTGGCAGAACCGCAGTTGGCCTATTCTTCAAAGGAGCCCGGGACCAACACGGCGAATTGAAATGCAGTCACTTCAGTCATAACTTTACCGAGACACTAGATATTTGGCCAATTAAAGTTCCCTCCCCAAATTTAAATTTCAGTATGGGTTATTAAGTCTCTGTCATCTGTAAGACTGAACCACGGCTTAGTACATTTTTTTATTACAAGATAGCAAACAAGTAGACGACCCCCCAAATGAAATAAACAACTTGCCTATTGATATCTAAGATATCAATGGTACTTCGCCATGCGTGTGGCAAGGTAGATATTAATGCAACTTCCAGAAGTTTCATACAATATTTTATATCGATAACACTTGTACTGTCCGTCTTCATGTTTGCTTAAAATTATAATTTTAAAATATATATTTTATTTAATTTTTTTTAAATAATTGGTCATTTCTGTAAGCAAAACAAAATTCTCTCTGGTTGACGTGATTTTTATGAATTGTATTTTACAAATATTGTATAAATTGTCTTTTATATTTTGTTGTGATATGTTTTTTTGACGTCGACAAGTGTTCTTAAATGTACCTACGTCGAATAAATATTATTTGAATTTGAAAATTTGAATTGAACTGTTTATATAAAATATTCTATGAATATGAAGTTTCACCAAGTGCCGACGATAAAGAGTGTCGAATATATTCCACAAGTTTACCGACTACCTTTCACATAACAAGCATTGACGCTAGTAAGTAGCCATGATGGTAGTGACACAGGCTTTCGGCTTTTACGATCTGCCTCACAAAATGGCAGATGTTCTATTCTTTACCAGAGGAATAATCATTAAAACAACTAATGTGGAATTGAGTGTACGTGGCTTTAAGATTAAAACCCTTCTTCATTAACACAATTATGATACTAGTCACTCACATCTCCAAAAAGTCCTTAATTTGCCAATAATGGACAATGGTAAAGTACTGATAGATTTAGACGCATGTCGAAACATGATTTTTCAACAATGGCAATGTTCTCTGCTGATAGTGGCGGTTCACACGCTGATAGAGCTTCCGAGAGCCGCTTTCCGGCGACTTGTCCAAACCTGAATCCGCTATCGATGCCACTTCCGCCGGACACCGCAAACATTGATATACTCCTTCCCGATTTGACCGTGACCCATTGAACAATAACAAACAATGAATATAATATTATTATAATATTATAAATAACTGACAATATGCACACATTTTGCGTGGCTAAGAAATATTACGATTATAATAACACTAAATATTTATAGATGAACCCTGATGTAGCCTAAAACTTGGTGGTATGTGGGTCCAAGCTCCTTTTGAAGAATAAACTATCTACTTTTCTGCCAGGAAGATCGTAAAAAGCGAATGATTTGCAGAAACGAGTTACTGCCATCCTGCTCACTAGGCCGTCGGTAGATTTCTAGAAAATCTTGCTCGAATTTAATACTACAAGTTTATCTTTTAGTTCTCTCGGTGTTTAGAGTAAATTAAAACTTGCGTTTATTTATTTGGATCCTAGCTACATGGATGTCAAGTGTCAACATATTATTAATAGCCGAGCCACACTGTTGGAAACAAGCTTCCAACACGGTGACCTTGGTGGGAGGCTTGTGGAGTTCAGATGATTTTTTGTTGCAAATAAGTGTTTACACTGTTGTAAACCGCCGGTGGGGACCCATGTGAAGGGCTTGTTTCCAACAGTGTGGCTCGGCCTTAACATATTTGGTGTGTATAGTCGATGATTCTCAATGGATGGATGGATATAAAAAACATACAGGAGGCATAGTATCATTGCGCTCCGTTTCCTTATGGGTTAGGCAGAGTAATCAGAACGTTTATAGACTTTCCAGTTCACCAGTTCGCCGATTGGCGTATTGAGTTGTGATCGCCATCGCCGTATTTTACCGATCTGATAACGATTATCGACTATTTATAGCCATGCCGAAACCGGAACACGAAAATGACAAGCACTGACGCTATTGCGACATGAATAGGTAAAGCGGTGGTACCAGACACGGGCGAGACAATGCAGAACACTACCGTAGTAGACACGTTGGTAGTGACTCGCAAAGCTAGTCGGTCGCGTTTTATGACCTGCCTAGCAGAACGGGAGTTGGCCTATTCCTCATAAAAGATTTTAAAAAAAAGAAAAATATTATCACACCGTTTTTATTGTCGAAGGAATTATTCCGGAGTTAATCTCATTTTACTTCAAAATAGCTCCTATATCATAAGATAACAAACAAGCAGATGGGCCTCCTGATAGAAAGAGTCAACCATTGCCTATAGGCACCAAAGGTGTCAATGGTGCGTTGCTATCTTGTGGCGAGGTCTAATGCTACATGCGTAAGTTAACCGGCTACCTTACCCTCCAAACCGGAACACGACAGTAACAAGACAAGCACTGACGCTATTGCGGCAGGAATAGGTAAGGCGGTGGTACCAGACCCGGGCGAGACAATGCAAAACTCTACCACCTAGTATGGTATTGGAAGCCTTTGTGTTTTACGAGATTATAGTCAACTTGCGCACTACATTTTTTTTGTTTATTATAAATTGTCTATCTGTTTCTGGCTAAGTATGTGATGGAAATTGTATTTAATAACCATACTGGGCGTGGGCAAAAATGACATACGTGACAATAACAATGATGTAAATGGCAATAGACATTTGAGAAAATGTACTGTTTTAATCACAGACAGACACTTCAATTTTATTTATAGATAAAATGTCCGGACCGAAATTTTCACGTGCGCTCTGAGACACAGCAAAAAGTTAACAAGCATTTAAGCGGTCTTAGTCCATACTTTTTTATTAAATTAGGATTAGACTTGAGCTGAGACATTACGCTCCAATTGTGTCTATATTTTACAATCCAATTAGATCTAAATCGCCTTTACACCTGTCGTGCAAAATATTCATGCATCAATGCATCGAGCTTGATTAACTTGTCACATCTGACAGTTTACGCTTAATCTGATAATTCGAAGACAGATATACTCCTAATGTATGCAATGACCTCCATATAAAGCATTTGAAACAAGTCGACAATGTATTACTAAACGGATAATTCAAATTCCAAGATATTCGAATAGTTTAAAAGATTAGTATATTATATTCACATAATATATTGGTGAATGCGTACTTCTTATAACCATAGCTTCTTTAATCTTAAAAAAAATTAAAGCAAAGAAATGTTATGTGTGGTCATAAATTATAATGATTGAGTGTCTTCTCAAACACTTTAGGGTGGATATTTTTTAAATTATATGAGACAACCCTTGGGGTATATTCTATGCCATAAATGAAGAATTATCAAAATCGGATCATGTAATGTAAAAAGTTATGCTTGGTCATACACTACAATCAGTGTGCGAACAATCGTCCTTCGTTTACATACTTTTACGGCTGGATTTAAAAAAAAAGTAACCACAATCAGGGTATATCCATTCCAATAAAAAAAGAATGATCAAAATAGGAATATTTTGTGCAAAAGTTATGCACGGTCTAACATAAAAAATATATGCGTCAAGATGAGAACCTCCTCCGTTTTTCATCGGTTGAAAAACGGTGCTACTTTATATTAAACAATTTTTATTTAACATTATTATAATACTCTTTCCTCGTGAGTAGATCAACAAGTCATCGATATAATTTTTCATACAAACTTTCATCCCCTATTACAGCACCTTAAAAGTTGATTTTTGAAAAAATATTAACAACAAAATATTCTATTATTGAAAGTCCGGGGTCAAACCCCAGACCTTCAATTAATGCAATAGTTTAGCGGTTTAGTCGTAAAATCGTAACAGACAGACAGATTTTCGCACTCATAATATTAGTGTGGACTAGCTAATACCGACCCACTTCGCTAATAGATTCATTGATGATGAAAAAAATATACGGACTATCAATGTCTTCGGTTCAACCGTTATTAAACACAGCGGGCCAAAAATGTTCAAAATTGTAAAATTGTTAATAAATCGTTAAATGAATAAAAATCGCGAAATTAGACAAAAACTTCTCCAATATTTATCTTAAAATTTGACAAAAAATATCAATATTCGTCACGAAATTAGACAAAAACTTCTCCAATATTACAAAATTTGACATAAAATAATATTTGTCCCGAAATTAGACAAAGCAAAATCCGTAAATAATGAATTTTGCTTTTGCACGAATTTTGACAAAAAAAATCTTCAATATCACAAAATTTGACAAAACCCGCCTTTTAGAATTTAATTTATTACTTAGATGAAAAGCTCAAATGCCATGTCGTTAGAGACTAAGCGTGTTGATTTACACACGTTAAGTGGCCAAGGAGCTAGTAAGCCGATGATTGCAATAAATTTCGATCTAGATAAGACTTTCACATCCAGTAAGCCTTCCGCTATCGCAATTAGGGCCAGCACTAATTTATATTGATTGGAGGAATTGAATCTTGAACTTTTTGTGTTCCGTTGTCAGTCGATTACGTTGTAAGCCTTTAATAATACTAATATTATTTCGTTATTAATATTAGTTTATTTAAGACCATTAATGCCTGTTCTCATTTCTTTAAGACCGTTAATTTAGGCCCGCTGGCACCAAACTGTTTATTTTATAAATACATTTTATTGTAGGTAAATGTATTTAAAACGTGTTTAAATTTATTTAAAAAGTATTTAAATCAGCTAACTGATTATTATGTGATTTAAATAGCTTTGTATAAGTGAACTTTATTGTTTTTTAATTATAAATTTTAGCTTGGAGTCTGCTTAATTTATTATAAAGCTTTATGATTTTGTTTGCTAAAACACGACGCATTGTAAGAACTTTATTATTACAATGCCTATCCCAAAAAAAATAGTGTGATTATATTTATTTTTTATAAAGAGGAAATGCCTTAACGAAGGTAATAAATAATAGCCAGCTTCATTACATGTAAATAACTTTTTCTAGAACACAAAAGTTTAGCCCGAGGCGGTGTTTGGTATTCGTGACACCGACGAAGCCAACGCTTATTATTAAAGCAAACGGACGGACCGACGGGCTGATAACTACTTGCGCACACGCAGACGATACTATGTAAACACTTGCCTCGAGTATTTAGTGGGAGGAGCACTTCGGTAATCATGGCCCTTTCTTAAAATGTTCAAATCCTGTGGTTACGACCAGTTTGACTTAGTCATGTTTCGTCCTTACTCAACTGTATATGGAATATCCGATCACGCTTTTCTACTTTTTTTTTTAAATAATAAAAAGTATCTTCACACCCGGTTCCCTTGCGGGATAGGCAGGAAAAAACGTACTTTTATGGTCTTTTCATTTCACCACGATTCACCGATTTTTTGGTTGGCGAGATGAGTGGCGATCCCCATCGCCGCATTTTATTGACCGATTATCGACTATTTCTAGCGATAATTGGGACCGATGGCTTTACGAGCTCATCCGAGGCACGGAAGTGATATCATAACATCGTCTACTGAGATTTTGGATTTTCGAGAAAAACCTCGAAAGAACCTCAAAACACTTTTGCCGAACCCGGGACCTTGTGATCTAAGCCAAATAGGCTATCCCCTAGATTACGAAGCATTTATATCTATTAATTATTCTGTAACGTAATGAGCCGATTGATTTAACCAACCATGTAAATGTAGAAGATATATTTAACTAATGCATATTTTATGTATATAATTCATTAATGCACAAAATAAAAAACCCTTTTAACTATAATACAGTAAAACGAAACTTTACAGGTACAAAAGGCAAGCTTTATCTCTAAAAACAAGTTTTCTTGTACAGTAAACCCGGTTAAGTGAGATATTTAAATTAAGTCAGAGTAAAATAGACTAATAATATTCAAACACAAATAGTTAATATAAACCTAACGTACTAATTACAACATTATTGCATGTCAGTGTACATTATGGTAAATACGTCGGTGTTTGACATTTGCTATAAAAAACAAAAATTATAAGATATGAAATTTTAAATAGGTACATTATAACCTGTTGAAATGGGTGTGTTTCCATTTGCAACGATGTAATGGGCACTAGTAAGATGATTTACTTTTTTTATTTTATTTTTTTATTTTGCACCAAAAACTACCTACAGTCCTGGATTTTTACCCTTACACCCCCACATTTCATTAACCCCTACTCCACCTTAATATTCACTACGAATCTAAACTTTTAAATAGGAAAATTTGATTGTTTGTTTACTTGTTATAACTTAGTGTTTGACTATTTGACCGATTTTAAAAATTGTTGCACGTTTATAAAGCTATATTATCTAGGAGTGACATAGACTACTGTTTTACCCAACTGAGAAAAAGAAAGTAGGAAATTTTGGTCACGGAAACGAAGTCGCGAGTAATATCTAGTCATTTTTATAGAAAAACAACCGTTGCCAGGTCAGGTAATTTTAAATCTTTACATAGTATAACACAAAGTAGCTTCCACTGTATGTTCGCTTGTCTCTTTTAAATACCGCAAAGACTTATGCAGTGTTCATCTAAACACAGAGTGATTCAAGAGGAAGTTCTATATGTATAAAACATACATATTATAGTAGAAAAAAGCCGAGTAAATTTCAAAGATTTCTCGTAAAAACATATATTTGTGCGCTAATTTTGCACCCGTGCAAAGCCAGGGCGGGTCATTAGTCACTACATAGTATAAAACAAAGTCGCTTTCCCTGTCTGTCCCTATGTCCATATGTATGCTTAAATCTTTAAAACTACGCAACGGATTTTGATGCGGTTTGTTTTAATAGATAGATTGATTCTTCAGGAAGTTTTTAGTATATAAACCTTTCCGATATTCTTACGGGAACAAAAGCTACGCGGGTGAAACCGCGAGCAGGTCGCTAGTATATTATAATCTGTTAAAATGAGTACATATTTCTAAATAAAAGTACTAGTAAGATGATATAGTTAAGTGTAATATAGTTAAATAAATGATTCCTTAGAATATTTTATTTTAGACCCAAACAAAAGCGTTTATAACACAAAGTTTGAATATTTATCACAAAGCAAGCGAGACCCTACGTTATCTCCGACGGCATTGTTTGCACATATCGAAAGGATAGCTAGTTCAAATAAGGCCTGGACCCCACGGATGCGAGACTGGTTTGGTTGTTGGCCGGTTTCTGATGGCGAAATATTAAACGCTTGCATTGGATAGATTATACTAAAAACATATGTGGACAAAGCTTTGTGTGTTTAAAAACGGGATTACTTTTAAAAATAGTATTATTCTTGTCTTTGTATTCCTTGGTAATCGCCTCTGAGGTGTAGTGGTCCGGTGTCGGAGTTGATCACAGAGGTCCCGGGTTCGATTCTGGGTCGGGCAATTCAGAAATGTGTTTTTTCAGTTTTCTGATAAAAACAACATTGCCCGAGATTGGAAAGTGCCCGGTTGGCGAAAGGCTTGCCACCTATCACATAGTGGGACCAAGTATCTTCGACTAATCGTGGGTGCACTTGTTGTACCTCTGCCTAGCCTTTCGGGGATACGGGGATACTTTTTTGTATTTCTTGGTAAATTTAAAATGTGTTATTTTAACATTTAGGTCTGCTTGCTCAAAACTACTCGTTTTTTAAGAAATATTTAATAGTTTGGCGCAAGTGGGTTTAACTTCTGCATTAACACATGAGATCATGGGTTTGAATCCCGTCCATGTTAGGCAGTTCGATTTAAATAAGTTTTCAGTTAAGAGAACGTAACTTTCCTGAAACTGAAAAAAAACTGGACATGTGATAGGTTGACCAATTGTCACATCAATGATGTGATGATCTTAGGTACACAAATTGCAAATCTGTCTATATCTAACAGGCTGTGGGAGTGCTCGCGCATCTTAACAATTTTATATCCATATTTTTTCCAGACGCGTGTTAGCTTCAAAAATGTAGCCGAATTGAGAAGCTCCTTATTGTGAAGAAGGTTAAAATAACTGATGATGACTTCTAATCCTTACAATCATTAATATAAATGCTCAGTTTTAACCTATTTTACGAGTTTGTTGGCTAGTGATTCACATCGCTCCATTTTCCATTTTTTATGACAGTCTTTAGGTGTTTTCCTGAGATTACCACTACGACCTAACACCATCAGACTCCGGGATGTTACTTAGATTTGTATAGGTATTATAAAATCTAATAATACCCGAGAATAGATTCCTAGACCTTACGCACCATAATCTAAATTTACAACTAAACAGGCAATCCTTGCCACATTAATGAAACAATTTTATTTCACATTTTTTTGTATATATATATATATATATATATATATATATATATATATATATATATATATATATATATATATATATATATATATATATATTCACCCGCGTAGCTTTTGTTCCCGTAGGAATATCGGAAAGGTTTATATATATGAGTGTACAAAAACAACGTGAAATATAAGAAATAATAAATTAAGTTAATTGTTTCATTAAACAAATATTTTAAGTGATAAGCACAAAATGTGAACTTATCTCTAAAGACAGAGATTTTCTTCCAGCTAACTCAGAAAGTTAGTGGAAGGCATCGTACACAAGTGTATAATTTATGGGTAATTTTTCTCAATCACAAAATTTGCAGGTAGATCTATAATGCGACACTCTACATGTACAATGGAAAATTAAGTTTTATTGAGTGCGTTTAACAATATTTTTTAAATACTTTTAAAACGCTAACAAGTTGCCACGAAAATAACAGCTCTTCTTTTCATAATACAATATAATTACACAAATGCGCAAATTAAACAACATCAAACAAGAATTATTTAAACATATTATAATACAATGGTGAACTTTCGCATGAGAAACCGCCATTTACCACGGCCGGGCCGCTACAAAAAACCGACGTCTCAACCATGTCGCTGCAAGAAACCTCAAAACAATAATTTTATATAATGCACCCGCATGTTGTTACAATGCAACATCCGAGCCTGTATAACGTCTCACTTAAGACGGAAACTTTAAAAAATTGTATTTATTAATTAAATAACTAGGTACCTAATCAAATTGAAATTTTGATGCTTTTCCATAGACGACCTAACCAAAAAGAAGGCTTTTATGCCGTCTTAATTCGTTTATCTATTCACCTGAACGCGACAGTGACATGCACTAACGCTATTACGGCAGGAATAGTAGACTATGATAGTGACTATGGTAGTGACTCGCGTTATTTAAGACATTCGCTTATTTTGCAAATTGGGTTTCCAAACAAATAAAAAATTAATAGGAGTGAGTATGTATATTGGGTCAGACATTTCTCCGGAACTACTAATCGGATTGTGAACATTTTTTTTAGCTTACATTAAAGTCAACTTAGGGAACAGCGCAAATTGTGTCAAAACAGTTCACAAAGAGATACGTTTAGTGCTTTAAGATAAAAACTAACAATACGTGTGCGTTGACGGCCAAACTTCTTTGAAGAGTAAGAGTCTAGATTATAGCTGGTTTCGTTTAATATTAAATGCATTGGATTAAGGAGAAAAAGGCGAATTGAAGTAGGTTTTGCATTCTTACTGCGTTTACAACTTATTATTGCAGATTTACAGGCAAATAAAATTCAGAAGCAGATAATGATTACGCCGAGTTTAATGAAAGTAATAATAAGCGTGTTGTAAACTTTACACCGACCATCTTGTGAGATTATTCTTATACGACTCCTCCGGTTCACTGGCATTGTATATGCTTTAAAGGTACACAATTTGTTGTTTATTTAACAAGTTCTACATTCGCTTATGAGCAGAAATAGTTAATTAAAACCTTCGATTATAAAACTGGTTCTCTTATTATAAGAGTCAATTGGATAATAAAAAAATAAATGTTCCCCGAAGAGGCCTATAGACCTCTTTAGGATTAATATCTGCTTCTGGCTCATGGTCACGGTTAATTTATTTTGGTTATCATGTACCACCAAGCTAGATACCCAATAAGTTGGCAAGGCGGAGAAGGATGGGTAAAACAGAGCCAGTTGAGAATCAGAGCATCCTAACAAAACTGTTCACATTTAATTCGATCTCCCTATCATGCAAGTTAAAAAACTATCTGCTAGTCTGCCAGACAGTTTCTTAAAGTAAATATTGACAACATGTTTCCCCGTGTTAGTCTCGGGCTCCCTTGAAGAATAGGCCACTTGCCGTTCTTTCTGGCTGGTCGTAAAAGGCGACCGATTGGCTACTAGGTGGTCGAGTTCTGTATTGTCTCGCCCGGATCTGGTACCATCGCATTACCTATTCCTGCCGCAATAGCATCAGTGCTTGTCACTGTCGTGTAAGGTAGCCGTTAACTTAAACTTATGCATGTGGCATTAGACCTCGCCACAACATAGCAACGCACCATTAACTCCTTTGGTGTCTATAGGCAAGATTGACTCTTTCCATCAGGAAATCCATCTGCTTGTTTGCTATATTATGATATAAATAAAATAATACACCATAAGCAGTACCATCGTTACTACTAGTTGGTAAAGTAGGAAGTCTCGTCTGGATTTAGTATTACTAACTTACCTTGTGGCGTTAATGCTTGTCACTACGCAAATAAATATTTTTCATTTTCATTTTCACTGTCATGTTCCGGGTTAATGGGTAAGGTAGCTTATAAATAGGCGTGTAGCATTACAACCCCTCTAGAGGAATAACAACTTTGTTGTCTATAGCCGATGTTTATTTCTTCCTATCAACTGAGCTATTTGCTTGTTTTGTATACTGTGATTGAAATTGTTTAAACACAGTAAGACTATAACAACCGATTTCCTAACCCTTGCGTCTCAGGGACCATGGATCAGATCTTCACTATACTACTTTAGGTGTATCCATATATATGGGACGAAATGGGATATACCTCCCATTTCGTCCCACATATAGTGAAGATAAAAATAGGAATGAAATACCTCCCCTTTTTGGAAATCTGTTCAAAACAGAATTATTGCATCTACTCGAATAAAATTATGCAGATTGAATGGTAATAGATTGTACATTTTAAATACAGAAATCTAAATAATAAGGTAATTATTATTTAAATTTCTGTGATATTAAAGGAATGATAGTTAATGTCATATGTACCTTAACTAATGAAATTATATTAAAAAAAGAGAATGTTACTTAACCTAATCGAAATTAGTGTAGTTATATTCAGAAAGCATGGTCACCGCGTGGGCGAGTCTAGTGACGAGTGCGACAAATCGCTGTTTGTAAATAATTAACTTCGATATCTACATGCAGGTGTCAGTACATAAATATTTTTATTGGATAATTAGGTCATAAGTACCAATTTTTTACACATTCGGTATAGCAATCTATGTAATACTAAACGCTCTCCTGCAGTATACATATACAGTCTTTTGTTTCTTAACATGTATAACGCAGAAAATCATTAATCTTAATATTATTTTGACATATCTCACACAAAATCTGGTTAACTTACAGATTCTAACTCGTGTGGCAAGTCATTCGAATAAAAATAATTTCCAGTTACAACCATGTAAAGCAGCTCCATTTTTGGTGGCAATACTTTAAAAGCCGCCAGGAATTATATAAATTACCGCAAACTGGACGGTTACAAAAAGTGGTCAACCGTCGCTCGACCAAAAAGGCTAAGTACTAAGAAAAATTGTCACAGAATAAATAATATACGTGATGTAAGCTGCGTGTGGTCCATTTATTTTGCACACACAAATACAACACTTTGTTAAACTTTATTACAAAATACTAACCTAGCTAAATTAATTAAAAATAGCATTTATAAATTATAAAAATAATTTTTATTTATCATCTTGACTTTGTAGTAAATGATGACAATTGTAATTAAATCGACATTTTCTTTATAAATAAAATTTACTAACTCAAAGCATGTTTAAAGTGACTTTGTAAATGTTATTTTAATTATTAGTGAAGTTTAATGAAAAAGCATTGCATGCCATGGATTTGGTGAAATAGGACAATTTCAACTGATATTGTAACAACCCTAAAATGTAATCCTATTTCGAGCAATAAATAATATTATTATAATACTTGTTGCCTTGTTGCCCACGACTTCGTTCGCGCGGACTTCGTTTACTCCGCACAGCTCCTCCCCCGTAGGTGATAGCGTGATAATATGTAGCCTATATGTTGACCCGACCTGTTAGTAATATTCATGTAAAATTTGAAGAAAATCCATGCAGTACTTTTTGAGTTTACCCCGGACATACATAAAGACAAAAAGACAAACAGACAAAAATTTTAAAAACTATATTTTTGGCTTTGATATCGATAGTAGATCACACCTCAAGTATTCTTTAAAAAAAAATATTCAATGTACAGTTTTGATTTTCCTACGATTTTATTATATGTATAGATAAATAAAAATATGTATTGTTGGTCCCGGGCTCCTTTGAAGAATAGGCCAACTGCTGTTCCGGCAGGCACGTCGTAAAAGGCGACCGAGTGGCTATGCGCGTCACTACCATCGTGACTACTAGGTAGTAGAGTTCTGCATTGTCTCGCCCGGGTCAGGTACCACCGCTTTACCTATTCCTGCCGCAATAGCATCAGTACTAGTCACTGTCGTGTTCTGGTTTAGAGGGTAAGGTAGCCGGTAAACTTATGCATGTGGCATTAGACCTCGCCACAAGATAGCAACGCACCATTAACATCTTTGGTGTCTATAGGTGATGGTTGACTCTTTCCATCAGGAGACCCATCTGCTTGTTTGCTATCTTATGATATAAAAAAACAGCTTGGGGGCCTTCAGGGAAAGAGTTAACTCTTCTTAAAAGCCCGCAATGCAACTGTAAGACCTCTGGCGTTGCGGATGTCCATGGGCGGTGGTGATTACTGATCACTTACCATCAAGTGCACCTCCTGCTCATTTGACTCCACTTCTATAAAAAAAACAACCAGATAGCTCTTCTGATGGAAAGGTAAACCATGGCCTATAGGTGCGTTGCTATCCGAATGGCAGAATGTTAATGCCACATGCATAATAAGTTTACCGTCTACCTTGCCCCCTAAACCAGAACACGATAATGACAAGCATTGACGCTATTTCGGCAGGAATAGCTAAGACAGTGGTAACAGACCCGGGTGAGATGTTGCAGAACTCTACCACCTAGAAGCCACGATGGTAATGACATGTAAAGCCAATCGATCGCCTTTTACGAACTTCCTGGCAGAATGTCAGTTGGTGTATTCTTCAACAGCCCAGACCAACATGGGGGATTCAATTTACTTAAATAGTACGAGAGTGAAACAGATCATTCTGCATTTCAGTAAGAATTGCGCAAAGGTGCATTGGAGCATGTGGCTGCTAAAAACATCCTCAAATTTCCTAGCCTAAACCTAGTCCTTCAGATGAAAACACGGCACTGAGTTTTAATTTTTTTACACAGTTATATTGTAGCCGAGTTTTTGACCCGTTAGTAGCTATAACCTCGCCTCTGTGGTCTAGTGGCCCGGTGTCAGAATTGACCACACGAGGTCCCGGGTTCGATTCCTGGGTCGGGCAATTCAAAAATGTGTTTTTTCAGTTTTCTGATAAAAACAACGTTGCCCGGGATTGGAAAGTGCCCGGTTGGCGATAGGCTTGCCGCCTATCACATTATGGGACCAAGTATCTTCGGCTAACCGTGGGTGCACTTGTACCTCTGCCTACTTTTTCAGAGTTACGGACGTGAAAATACTTTTTAGTAGCTATAATTTTTTGACCCGTCAAACATATCTGTAAAGGTTCGCTACCTACTTTGATTTTTTTTTGATTTGATTTGTTACATTAAAAGTTCTTGTTTGACATGTTTACCTTTCCGATTGATATGATCGAGTATAGCTTATAACGCCCCATCTCTGTGGCCAGAAACGCTGCTCTCATCATTTACTTGCACAATGTTATTGAAATATGAAACAGTCATAGCGACTTTGCGAAAACAAAATAGCATGATATTCAAAGCTTGGGTGACAGAACTGCAGAAGTTTCGCGAAACAATCTCACGTCGTGGATTCTAGATTAGAGCAAAACAAGGTAGGCAGGAGGCACATGTCAAATCACTTTAGAAATAAGGTCTAGATTCGCATAAGCAACAGGAATGCCGTGTTAAAATATTAAGTGAGGAATTGATGCGGCTTACTTGAGATTTATATGTGACACATGATCCTTTATAGGGTTATCACAAATGTAGTGTTTTGAGAAAATAATAGATCCTAATCATGATTTTAACCGAAATATAAAGTCAACGTACAGTTGATGCTGAGCGTATTCTTTTTATGTTTTTATAGATATTAGGTATTGAGAAGTTCTATAATATAAGAAATATAAAAGAAAAGTATTTGTTACACCCAATTGACTGACAAATTAATAATTAAACTGCCAAACAGACTCTTTTTATGTTAGCAAACAAGTAGATGGTTCTCTTGATAGAAAGATACCATCGCATATAGGCACATAGATGTGGCGGAATGATAATGCCACATTATGCATGTGAAATTTTAATTAATTCTTATAAAATAGTCTTTGGCATCAAATAATCAACACAATTTACTTCACTAATATTATAAAAACAGTTTTATAATATTAGTGAAGGTAGAATGGAGATATTATATAATAGATTGAGCTAATAAAAATGGTTATTGACTAGAATGCAAAGACAAATATTTAGATTATATTCAGAAATCGATCCTCTTCAAACATCTATAACAAAAGAAGCTTTTTATTTCTATAATTGACAAATATTTTATCTAAATGGAGTTTCACCAAGTGCCGATAATAAAAATGTAGAAAAACCTATTTTATTCCACTTACCACAGAACAGAAATACAAGAAAAAATTTTTTCTTATTTGTATATTTGAATTTACTTTGTCTCTCCAGACTTAATAGAAATAATAAAGGTTCACAGTCTCAGAGCCAAAAATAAAAAGACCGAGCGCCTCGAACATTTTATTGAAATCCCTGCTGATCCCTGCCAATGCATATCGATCGAGACATCATACAGTAATGAGTAAACTCACACAGTATGTAATAGTCGCTTAACTATGACACATCGCAGTGCTCCATCTTTATTTTATCTGATTTCACAGTTCACTGTTTTTGAAAGCCTAATCTTTCGCGCTTCATTTTTTATGACACAAAATGTGAATGGGAATTCGATTTTTTGTTACGCTTTCGCATCTTAACTGTTTCACCTATCATTACGAAATTTTGCATACATTATTAAGGGTACACAAAAGAACATAGAAAAAAAAAGAGAAGAGGAATAAAGTTTCAAACGCGAGCAAAAACGCTGGTAAAAGTTAGTACGATAAATGCGTTTTTACAAGTCCGTATCCAAATGGCAAATTGTTTATATCAGTAAAACAACATACCTAATAGCATTATACCGTTCTGAAGCGTTATTGAATAAAAAGCCCAACCCCCGGCATTAAATAGCAACATGTGGCATCTCTCGCAACACAATAAGTTACCCCTAATTTTTTATACCCACGTACGGATACGATCTACACATGGCTAGTTGAGCGCAACGCGCCCTCTTCAAAACGCCTTCGTAACAATATTTAGTTTCGAGATGTAACTAGGTATGTTTATTGACAAAAAGATGGTGTAATATTTTAGACAATTGAAAAAAATACCTTATTTGGTTCGATTCCTGACTGAGACAAAAGTTCGTGTGTTTATTTAATAATTACAAAATTTATAAAATAATCATTTACAAGACTTCCTCATTTTGCTCAATTTATTCTTAACCGTTTATAATCACCCGGTATAATATATATACGTAATATTTTCTCTTCTTTTTATAAATAAAGATATTTTGCAAGGTATCTAAAGTGCCAGTAAGTCCAACTCTAGTTCCTCACGACTCACCGATTTGCCGTTAGCCAAGTAGGTAAAAATCGCCTTCGTCGCATTTTACCAATTGTAACCACTTGTAACGACCACCGCTTGTTTCTCGCAATAACCGAGACCCATAGCTTTACATGTTCATCCGAGGCACAGGGTGTTAACACAATTTAACACTTCACCACCAGATGACAAGATTCATTAAGATTTACTTTTATTTTATTCCTTACATTTTTGTATTTTATATATATTATACAATGATATATACCCGCCGTGTTGGTCCCGGCCTCCTTTGTAGAATAGGCCAACTGCCGTTCTGCCAGGCAGGTCGTAAAAGTCGACCGATTGGCTATCGAGTCACTACCATCGTGGATACTAGGTGGTAGAGTTCTGCATTGTCTCGTCCGGGTCTGGTACCACCGCCTTACCTATTCCTGCCGCAATAGCGTCAGTGCTTGTCGCTGTCGTGTTCCGGTTTGGAGGGTAAGGTAGCCGGTAAACTTATGCATGTGGCATTAGATCTCGCCACAAGATAGCAACGCACCATTAACATCTTTGGTGTCTATAGGCGATGGTTGACTTTTTCCATCAGGAGACCCATCTGCTTGTTTGCTATCTTATGATATAAAAAAAAAATGAGACTTTCATGAGCAAAAAAATAGGAAGTATCCAATTTTTTAAAAATATCCTCATGTCATTATGCCCGAAGAGGTAGGCAGAGGTGTAACGCACTCATATTTAGCCAGCGGTATTACATTCCAGACAGGTGGTCCTACCTATCAATTTGGCTCATATCCAGCCTCGTGCTGGTTATGTATCCAAAAAATTTTTTATCTAGAACGAATTGCCCAATCTGGGCAATCTCAAACCTTGGACTTCATCACGCCCTTAGGTGTATCAAAACCGGTACAACTAGACCGTTGGGGTGAAAAATTAAAGTATTGTTTGAATAAATTTAAAATTTTATAATTTTTGTAACATTAATTAACTACTATTCAAATACCTAGAGAGCTCTCCTATTAGTAAGAGTCAAGTGACAACAATCAATCACCGAATGTAGGCAACAAAAGATTAACTGACCTTTAGTGAAGGTTTGACCTCACATGAATGTAAGCACTCAATAACTATCTAAATGTAAATAATGTTTTTACCGTGACATCCCTGACAACGGAACCAATTCGCAGCAGAAGACAATTGGCCGTTAATTGCGATTGTTTTAAAATTGGAGCGGTAGCCATGTTTGCACAACAGTGACATACGTTCCATTACACGCAACAAATGTAATCAAATCAACATCGTGACTTAAACATTACCTTCTTGCAACTATTTACATATGCCTGCATTTTAAAAATAACTGTCCAGTTAGAAACGAATAAATTATTGAACGAGTGCTATTTTGCTTCCTCTGGGTTGTTTGCTTCGTGGTCAGGTTAATAAATATCGCTGGACTAATTAAGCGAATTGATCTAACCCCAAAGTAAGCGAATTGATCTAATCCCAAAGTAAGCGAATTATTTGCTTGTGTTAGACAATGATATTAACACATTGAAAACACATTTAAATACTGCTACATACATAATAATCACCCAACGCAAAAATACAAACATCTGTGCTCATCACACAAATTATGTTTATTCCTGTCGGAAATCGAACCCGAGCCCGAGTTAGGTTCTCTAACCACACGACCGATGTGCGGGCGAGTGTGAGTTGTGGCTAACAACTCTACCCACATCTCATGATTCATCTTGAAATGGGCCAAAATGGGTTTTGAGTTTGGAGTTAATCAAAGTCTTAGTGGTAACTCGGAGTCTAGGGTTTGTTAACTACCCCGTGTCTCGAATGAGAAGGTAAAGTTGTCGGTCATGAAATGCAAGAAGTCGTTATCAATTTGTCAAATGCGGCAATGGAAATGATCTCATCACCTTTGCGGGGTTTTGAATTAGATTTCCGGGTTGGGCAAGAGTCGCTAAGGTTAGGCTTAGGTAAGGCCGGCGATATCCTCAATTAAATCTCTTCTTAGTTTGACAACAGAATTTAATCTAATAGTAACTATAAGTGTGTGTATATTATCACGTATGTCAAATTAATGTAGTTTCAGTGATGATTATTTTTATTAATTTAATGTAGGTAATTTTAATGCATATTATAAACTAGCTGTTGCCCACGACTTCGTCCGCGCGGACTTCATTTACTCCGCACCGCTCCTCCCTCGTAGGTGATAGCGTGATAATATGTAGACTATAGTTGACCCGATCTTTATAGATCGGGTCAACTATAGTCTGAATTACTTATGTAATATTCATGCAAAATTTAAAGTAAATCCATGCAGTACTTTTTGAGTTTACTCCGGACATACATACAGACAAACAGACAAAAATTCTAAAAACTATATTTTTGGCTTTGATATCGATTTTAGATCACGCCCAAAGTATTCTTTTAAAAAGTATTCAATGTACAGTTTTGACTTTCCTACGATGTTATTATAGTTATGTATAGATAAATATTTTGTTTCTGATCTCCTCCGCAATGTAAACTTTAACTGTGCCACCTCCATCGTTCACGTAATTGTCGCTAAAAGGGGGTTCAAAATTATTACTTATTAATGTAAAGATATTTTTTTTATTTTAAAACAAGCGAAAGATGTTTTCAAATCTTGGTATGTTCTCTCCCATCACACTGACAAACCGTTAAACATGGTGAATCAGAACTTCTGTAGACGTTCAATTTACTCTGTCTGGTCCGTAAGTGAACTGGCGTGATTATACTTACACAAAGTTCATACAAGTACCTTTTACTTTATGAGGTTTACTAACGAATGGTGACATTTTTTTTAGAAACTGTAGCCACATTTATATACCATTCCTAGCTTTTGAGATAAAGCCAATATATACTTCTATATTCACATTAAAAAATGAAAGATATATTAGTTTGATTATTTGTTTTATATCATAAGATAGCAAACAAGCAGATGGGTCTGCTGATGAAAGAGTCAATCATCGCCTATGACAGAATACCAAAGAAAGATGTTAATGGTGCGTTACTATCTTGTGGCGAGATCTAACATATGTAGCCACATGCATGTACCGATTACCTTACCCTCCAAACTGGAACACGACAGTGACAAGCACTGGCGTTATTGCGGGCAGGAATAGGTAGCGTTAGTACCAGACCCGGGCCAGACAATGCAGAACTCTACCACCTAGTAGCGTAGGTACCAATGGTAGTGACATGCATAGCCAATCGGTCGCCTTTTACGACCTGCCTGGCAGAACGGTAGTTGGCCTATTTTTCAAAGGAGCCTGAGACCAACACGGGGTAAATACTTTCCATCGTAGGCACTTGGTGAAATGACATCATATTGATTTTGTTAAATTAAACTGTTGTAATGTTTCACAAGCAAGATTTACTAGTTGATTCCCACGACTTCATTTGCGTGACCCGATTTTATTAATTTCATTCAGTCAAGTTAAAAGGCGGCCTATAGCCTCACTCGTGAATGTGGATATCATACACAATATTTATATTTATTTTAAAATTTTAGTCGCCTCTGTGGTCTAGTGATCCGGTGTCGGAGTTGAACAAGTGAGGTCTCAGGTTCGATTCCCGGATTGGGCAATTCAAAAAATGCGTTTTTTCAGTTTTCTGACAAACACGACGTTACCCGGGATTGGAAAAAGTGCCCGGTTAGCGATAGGCTGACCACCTATCACATTGTGGGACGAAGTATCTTCGGCTAATCGTGGGTGCACTTGTTGTACCTCTGCCTACCTCTTCGGGAATACGGGCGTGAAGATACTTCATTTAAAGCCAAACGGTTTTGCTTATTACAGCATATTCAAGGCTTTAAGGTATACATTTTAAAACATTATACATAATATAATTCATAATTATATGTTTGTTTGTAATGGACAAACTCAAAAACATCCAACCAATTTTTATATTTTATTTAAATCACAAACCCGCCGGTATGAGTTACTTTTAAGGTTGCTTATATAACATCAAGAACATGTATTTTACAACAAAATGTAAAAGAATTATTAATATTGGCATAGCAATATATTTTCGAACTAGGGAACTGGTTTTCGTCCATTATTTCTATCGAAACCGCGTCTTTACACCTGCGCATTGTTTTCCCTGCAAAATATGATAGCATCATCTTGACTACAAATTCATTTCAATATGAGAACGCGGTGATTTTATTGTATTGTATCAAGTAGAATACCATAAAAATAATTTTATTTCTCTTATATTAACAGAGGAATCTATAAATTACGAAAATGCTTAAAATATATATATTGAAATAATGAATAACATATATATTCACAAATATCATCACGCCGTTTCTCTTGCGAGTTCGACAGTGTGATGTGAATATCAACAGAAGCGCATCTCAGCAGTTGGTTGGCAAGAAAGGCGGTGATAAAATTTATCGCCGCATTAAACCGATTAATAACGGCTACCTATTGCTTATTTCTTATGAGATAACCAAGATTGACATTACGGGCTTATCCGAGTCATGTGGGTGGTAATTATTTTATATGCTCGGCTGCTACTAAGATTGCTCAAAAACCTTTCAAAGATCGAACTCGAGCTCTATTGATCTGAATCTAATAAGCTAACTACTAGACCATGATGCAGTCTGATTATTAGGTAATAGTTGAGAGGAATAATAAGTAGGTACTCTGAATAACCTAAATTAATTCTATGCTCTTAAAATAGAAATAAAAACCCGCACATTTAAAAAGAATCTGCCACTAATAAGCACTACTTTCTCTAACAACGAGATTTAACATATTTTATTGTGGTTAAAAAGTATATACCATATCGCGATCAATATTCAAAATGTTCAGCAGGGGTCCCGACAACAGAAATCGTGTGTAGATGCAACGAATACTAATATAAAAGTTGGCGATTTGTATTCAACTAGAAAGGTTTAGACGAATGCATCGTGCTATGTGAGGAATTACAGTACTTATCTCCGATCTAGCTCTTACAATGTCCTTGCTCGTACGTTATAAATATACTTTGACCCTTAGAAAGTGTACGGAATACTAATTGCCAAGAAATATTAATTGCGTGGCATGCAAGATGTTCAACATTTCTAACACGAATTTATAACAACTAATTATTTCTGTCTGCTTGCATTGAATTTAGAAAGAAAGAAAGAAAAAATATATTTATTATTAGATTATTAGATTAAAAAATTTTACTGAAAGCACACACACTGGAGCGAATATTTATATAAGCACTTATTGGTCCATGCAAAGAGATATTTTTCGGTTGCTTGATATTGGATATTCGATCTTATTCGATTTTTTTAAAAGTATCTTCACGTCCGTTTTCTCGAAGGAGTAGGCAGAGGTACAACAAGTGCACCCACGATTAGCCGAAGATACTTGGTCCCATAAATGTGATAGGTGGCAAGCCTGTCGCCAACCGGGCACTTTCCAATTCCGGGCAACTTTGTGTTTATCCGAAAACTGAAAAAACACTTTTTTTTAAATTCCCGACCCGGGAATCGAACCCGGGACCTCATGTGGTCAACTCCGTCACCGGACCACTAGACCACAGAGGCGATAGCAAGCATACATAATCGAATAGGAACCTTTAATCTATAGATTAGAGATCACCTTTAATAAATAATGATCTTCATCTCCGTTACCTAACCTTAAGAACCGACACCATTACATGCTCTCTGAAAAAACATCCCCGTATTAAGGGGATTAACCGTTTTGCAGGCCCCCAACTTTGAGAATTTGTTAGGTAGTAAAACTAAGGCGTACTTTTACTTCTCCGGGGCTTAAAAAAAACTTTTTTTTTTAAATGAACATAAACAGTTGGTCCAAATGACCGCTACTGAGAAACCGGGTTTTTTTGGGTGAGCAGATTGCTCAGCCAGAGTTTAAATTAATTGGGCTAAGAGCCCGCCCGAAAGCTGTCTCCTGTGAGACCAGACCTAGGCTTAGGACAGTATTTGACGATTAGTGGGAGTATATGTAAAATGTCCGTTAAAGAAGTTTAGTATCCATACTAATATTATAAATGCGAACTGTCTGTTACGTTTTCACGGCTAAACCGCTGGACCGATTTTCCTAAAATTTTGCATGGAAGTTAAATAAATCTGCGGATTAAAACATACCTAGTATTTATCCTCTTAAGAAGAATAGATTATCTACTATTCTGCTAGGCAGTTCGTACAGGGCCGTTCGTAAAAGGTAATTAAAAAATGTGTTTTTACAGTTTTCTGACAAAAACAAAAGTTTCCGGTTGGCGATAGACCGGCCACCTATCACATTGTGGGACTAACGGCCAGTTTCCGAAACGCAAATCAATTTTAACAAGCAATTAATCTGTATTTAACAGATCATTTGCTTATAAAAAATATGTTAAACAGAGATTAATTACTTAAAATTAATTTGCATTTTGGAAACTGACTGTAAGTATCTTGGGCTAATCGTGGATGCACTTGTAACTAGTACCGTGACCGCTGCCTACCACTCCGGGGATATGGGTGTGAAGATACTTTCTATGCCTGCCTTAGTGATATTCGGAAAAATGATATTTTATTTTTAGGTACCTATCAGTGATCTTTTATGAATGGATACCAGTTCGTTTCAAATAAAGTAAGACAATATGGATTTTCAGAGATTCAACCAGTTCTAAATAGCTAGGTAACTGCAGTTTTCTGCTATTAAATTATGAAAAGTCGATATGAAAACGGATAATCAGCGTAAGAGTAAAGGCATTCAAATGGAATAGCTAACTTAGGTACATTTAACGTAGGTGCCTATTGTCATACTGATATTGTAATTTACAATCGATTACAATTTGTAAAAGGTATAGGTACCTATTTTATAATAAATATACTAGTTGTTCCCGCATAACTTCCTGAGCTACAGCGAAAACTCATTAATATACAACATTCCACATAATTTTTATGCCCTATTTCATCAACTTAGGGGTTCATTCACGATTCTTTTCCAAATTCAAATTCACATTTCATCAAAATCGATTCAGAAGTTTAGCCGTTATAATGTAGACAGTTTTTTAATATTACCAAAAAATCCTTAGTAACCAACTTCTGAAATTCGCTAGTTTTGAAACCTAAGCCAGTATTTTTAGTAACAAATTTAAACGCTAAATATTTTGACGAACGAGTCCAGCGGTGGACGGATCTGATTTGGGTTTGACTAATAATAATTTTTGACTTATCAGTTCCCAACGAAAACATACAGGTAAAGAAAATAAACCCACGTAACTAGAATTGGTATAATTAAAAGTGTAAAAAACGCGATGCCTCTTAGTTTATAAGCAACAAGTTACACAAGTTCTATAAAACTGTGAGAACCATGTTATAAGCCGACCGGTTCGTGATGCACTCTGTGGCTGCAAAGCTCTCTTATTTACCGCGCCACCTTTCCGCGATCGCATAGCACCTTTGCGCTTTCATAAGCTCGACTACATTATAAAAATGACTAGTATTAACTATAACCACTTACCTTCGACCCCGTGAATTTTCGTGGCTAATGTGGACAGCAAGAGGCCGATTGAGAGCAATTTAATCCCATAATCCGGTATAAAGTTTCTCGACCACATCATGTAACACAACATTCACACATGGATCACACACATTTGTTTTTCTCCTTTTATGTCGTTTAAACACTTAATCTAATACACTTCACGGAACTAAATGTAAAAATGGACACTTCATTTTGTTTATGAATTATTGTTACGTGAAAAATATTGTTGTATTGGTCATTTTAGCGGTAAACACTTTCAAATTCAACGTAAAGCCCGGTAGAAACATGCGCAGCCGCGTCCTGCTCGCATCTGACGGCTTTGTTCGTAAATACACAATGTACGGTAAATCAAAATGGCGGAACTTGCGTGTGTATGCGTGAACGGACCTTGTAAGTTAGAATATTGCGCTACTGATGAGCTTTAAAGTTCATTTAGTCACACATTTGATTATTTTAAGCTTATTTATTAATTACTTATGTTATAATTTAACTTATAAATGGTGTTATGGCCCGTGAGAACGCTTTCACGCACACATGTTAAGATACGCGAAGGAATGTTGATTCAATGGAGAAATCAAGCAATTCAACTCCAGCTAGCGCTTACAACCAATGGAGAGCTTTCGTACTTAGTGTTTTTAAAGTAAGGGTATAGATGGCGCTGTAACATAAAAACGCTTTATAGTAAGGGTCGAACTTGAAAGGGGAAATATTATTAGGAATAATTATACAAACCGTTACTTATGTTATAGTTAAAAAACTAACGTACAGATACTAAACCCGTTTTTAAATATAATTATAAATGAATGTGTTGCCATGTCGTGTTTGGTCAATAATTATTTTACCTCACCATATTATTTCGTAGCTTTCAGAAACTTGAAAGCTCAAATTGATTTTCCTTTTATTTTGAAATATTTAGTAACAATGACTTTGTGTTATATAAAACATCCCTTTGAGGTCGCAACGGAGGATCGTTTAACAGTTATAAACACGAAAATATTTGAAATAAAAAAGAAAATACAACTTTCAGGTACAATTATGCTAATTTACTTAAACAGTTATATCACTAAATCACAGGATTTACTATCATTGATATAAAAGACATATCCTGTGACAAGCTATAGGCGGCAGTTATTTCCAACAGGAAAAGGCTTTCCTGTTTGAAATAACCACCACCTATATATGTCATAGATGTTAAAAGTACTTACGTTGCTTTTTCATATGCAGCTACTGTTTTGAAATGCCACATGTATAAGCTCATCGGTTACATTTGCCTACGAATCAAAAAAGTCAGTGATGAGCACAAACGCTATTACATCAGGAATGGGTATCAAACTGGCCTAAATATTGTGAAATCATGCCACCAGCCATGCAGCCCGCGGGTTTTTTATATCGCACAAGAACAATATTATGTTCTCCGTGACGGGACGGAGCTTTTTTTCTTGAAGCAAAACCTAATCGCAACCTTAAAACTATTTTATATTTATGTAATAAGTCGGGTAGGTAATAACTTGTGGCTATTTCAGGTCATATTAGTCATATTATATATAGCGCTATTTTCAGCACCTTGCTATTATCTATAGACTTGCTATATTATATCTTAAAATGGACATCTTAAGATATAATATGGGAAGAGTATAGAATTTCCTATCTCTATCTCTATCAATAAAGTGTCGCAATTAGCTCCTAGTCCAGAAAAAAGCCTTGCCCCTCCCGGAGAACATGTCGTTCTCGTGCAATATATAAAAAACCGGCCAAGTACGAATCGGACTCGCGCACGAAGGGTTCCGCACGAAGGGTTCCGTACCATCCCTATTAAAGTTTCTATCTGTTTATTAAGATCGAATAAAAAAATTGATTAAAAATTACGTTTGTTGTATGGGATGTATGGGAGCCCCCGTTTAATATTTACTTTATTTTTATTTAATCATTTATATTGAATATTTGGTTGTATATTACCTATATACAACCAAATATTCTGTGAAAAATTTAAGCGTCTACCTCTTACCGTTATTAATATTGGCCAAAAAATACGAAAAAAACACGTTTATTGTATGGGGACCTCCTTAATATTTTTATTTTCAAAATTTATTGTTATATCGGCAACGAAAATACATAATTTGTGAAAATTTCAGCTTTCTAGCTATCACGGTTTATGAGATATAGCCTGGTGACAGATAGTCAGCGGAGGCTTAGTAATAGGGTCCCCTTTTACCTTTTAGGTACAGAACCCTAAAAACGTTAATCACGCCCGCGACGCCGCGGGCTGCGTGGCGGGTCTCTAGTACCACATAACTCAAAGCTACATAATTTGAAGATCACAATATCGTTAGTTGTGGTGGTAGACGGTAACAATATCAGTGTTTAGAAAATTGTAGCAGTGCGATAATAATTACGATGGTAAGAATCAAAGAAAACATAATAGGTATATAGGTAAGAATAATTTACATAATGAACTATTGTCTTTAAATCTTTATTCACAGAGGGTCAGAGAAAAACACACTACGAAGAAAATGAAGCCGAGAAAAAGCAAAATAATGATGTGATTGAAACATTGAAGAAAGAAATAAAGTTGAGATTAGAGGAGCTTGCTCAAGCCAGAGAGGTGGTGGGTGATGAAGAGGCCCAGGTCAAGAAGTATATTAACAGCGTCTGTCCTATCGGTGATAAAACGTCGGATCAAGTAAGCTTGAAATTACACACAGACACATTTACATACGTACTTTCACGCCACTGCAAAGAAAATTCAGTGCCTTATATCATAATCAATGTAGACTTCTTAATATTATTTTTTTTTTGATAACATTGTTAATGGTTAAAGTATCATCGACAGTTTGAGGTGCTCATTCAAAGCATGCTTACGTAAAATCACTAAGCTTTTCCTCGAAAAAATCGTTGACTTGTGATCCAACTTTTCATCAAGCCCAGGATTCATTATTTGAGATGAATAAGCTAACCGCTAAACTACTGTCTGCCGCTTATCGAATAATATAAGCTACAGCTTAGTAAAATGAGAGAATGAGGGACACCACTTTTCACGACAATCAACAAACCAGTGAATCGTAGTGAACACAGACATCTTATAATACACAGTTCATTCTGCCTAACCTGCAAAAAACGGGCGTGAAGATTTTTAGTTTCGTAATTATGTAAATACACTTGTACTGTTTCACAAAACACTTTTTAACAGTTGGCGATATAAATAAATTATATCGCCAATTGCTTTTCACGGCATCTTTAGGGCCGACCAAGTGCCGACGGCAAAAAATACAAATTATATTTTTAGTTTTTTTTATTAAAACTGAAATTAAAAATGAAATTCGAATATCGGTTGATCGGTTTTTCTGATAAACATAACTTATCCAAGACTGCATTAAATAACTATGTCCTGCCCTTTGAGGATAAATATCGTGTGATATGTTGGCTGAGTGGTTAGCGGCCCTGTCCGGACTATGTAATCGACGGCACTCGAGTTCGATTCCCACGAGGACAAGCATATGTGTGATCAGAACAATAAATGTTTGTATTTCTGGAATTGGGTGTTAAATATGTTCCAGTATTTATATACGTATTTCCATATATAAGTATCGTTGACTAACGCGCATATGGGTGTTAGTCAACAATATTTGTGTAATGAGCATAAGTGTTCGTATTTCTGGGTTAGTGAATTTCATCATTTATATACGTATGTATTTCTAACGTTGACTATGTATTTCTAACGTTGGGTGTTACCCATATCACAAGCAATTAATTTGTATATTTCGGGGTTAGATCAATTTGTGTAAATTGTTCAATAAATATTTATTTTATAATAGGCTTACTTATGCCAATAGAACACCAATAATAGACTTGGTGACTGCCGTTTAGTTCAATAATAATCTTCTAGTTGGTCCACGTAGAACTGTTTGCTTTGTTATGTATTCAGTTTTTTTATTATTAATTAAATGCTATAAATAAAAAAGTTTATTTCCGACTATAAGTTTATTACTATATTTTTTTTTTGGCGTACGTATATTTTCTGTGAAGTATATTATGTTTTAAATCAAATATTTCACGCGCCCCTTAAAAGAAGCATATTTCATAATTTGCATTTCTACATAATATTGTTTTCAATTAGACTTACAACGTAAACTCGCCATTTTTTTGAGCTAGCGTTTCAAAGTACACTACTATATCCTTATACGAGTACTTGGTCCCAAAATGGTATCCATGAGAACCATATTATGGAGATAATTCTCATGGATACCATTTTGGGATCTGTAAAAATTATTAATGTAAAAATTATAATGGGTCTATAATGTGAACTTATAAACCCTTATTAGTTCAAATAATAAATGCAAATGGTTTCAAGTATGTTTAGTTTTATTTGTTACTTTCACTAGCATAGATAACTTATCTTGGTTTTATACATGGAACATAGAAAACAAGCGGAAGTGGGAAGTACAAACATTTGTATCGGGACCGCGATCGCCAACTCACACATAAAATAAGCATTATTGCATATAAACTACTAATGCAAACTTAACAAACAAACAAACAAACTTGTTTTCTTTGTTTCATGGTTTATAATGTTTCTTGTAAGCGTTTATAAATACAGCTTACCAGAGTAAGTATTTTCAAGTCTATTTACAACTTTGCAATACTTTTACAAGACCTCTTGGCTTATACTGTGCCTTTAAGTTGCACTTCTAGCTGTTTATAAGTTAACTTATAGGATAAGATTTACTAGAAGGCTAAACAAAAACTCTTTGTTTGCTATTATAAGCTTGCTAGCAAACACTGGAACCACTAAGGGAGAGTTATTAGCTCTGCAGACTTATAAGGTGTCACTATAGGATAATTTTGTTGCTTGGGCTAAAACTCTTTCTTTCATTTAGGATAAACAGGTGTGATAAGTCAAAAAGAGAGATAATTAACAAATAAGAAGACCATACATCTCGAGAGAGACGAGAAAATGTTTGTCGCGGCATACCTATAGTGCCTCAGGCGCATTTGCGTCTATCGTCACAAAGCTTCGTGCAATGACACAATAAATGCAGACGTGACCTCTACATTTATCGTGTCATTTGTTTTTGTGTGTAGTATTTGTTTACTAATAAGGTTACTTATCCCCGGTTTAAAGTATTTTTTAATTAATTAATTTTTAAAATTGGTTTGAATTTGAAATAAAAAATTGAAAGAATCACTTGGCGCTTTTTAATATTATAGGAAATCTTTATCTCTCTTTTGATAGAAAGAGATAACTATACTTTGAACACCAAATATCGTCGGCACTTGGTAAAACTCCATGTTAACTTGGATTCCCCTGTAGACATCAAATATGTAAAGTTTACATATTTGATGTCTACAGGGGAAGTTATCTGTTTACATTGTAAACGGAACATCTATATCCGTGGTGGAAATTGGATGGTGGATATTATCTCACATGCATAAGATGTTAATTTTTTTCAGCTTATAAATAATCTAGATTTGAAAGTCATAGAGCAAAGGAAGATGCTGGATCTGCTGAAATATGAAAAAGGTAACAAGAGGAAGAAGCTGCGAGCGCTGGAGACAGAATATGAAAAACTGCTGATAGAGAGCACAAAAAGTGACTTGGTCAAATCGAAAATGTCTACCAGAGCTAGAAAGGTACAGAGATAAGTTATAAGATTGTGAACGAATTAGGAAAGTAATAACATCGAAAACGAATTGATACTGAAAATGGGATTTTATGTATGGTTTAGCCACGTGATGTAGGTAGAGTAGAATACATAAAACTTACACTCTACAAGGTTTTTAAACTACACATACATATGTCTTAAGGCCAGACCACGTACAAAGCAGACAGAGAAAACCGTGTGAAATTTTTATATGGCTCTAGTTTCTTTCTGATCCGTACAGACTTCCCTTGCTTCCTCCACATTTCGCCTGTGTTGGTTTGGGCTCCTTTGAAGACAGACCCACTGCCGTTCTGCCAGATTGGCTATACGTGTCACTACCATCGTAACCACTAGGTGGCAGAGTTTCGTAACGTCTCGCCCGGGTATATGGTACCACTGCCTTATCTATTCCTGCCGTAATAGCGTCAATGCCATGTCATTAACATTGTCGTGTTCCGGTTTGGAGGGTTAGATAGCTGGTAGACTTATGCACGTGGTGTTGTCATCCTGTCACACAGATGGCAATACACATCTATTTTGGTGTCTATAAGCGAGGGTTACCCTTTCCACAAGAGAGCTATCTGCTTGTTTGTTATCTCATGATAAGAAAAACCTTACTTCCTCCACATTTAGCATATAAGTCAGAAGAACCAGCTTGTTTGCTGTCCTGCAGTCATCCTACAACTCACAACATCAATAGCAAATAACAATATTGGAACGAAGTTCCTTATCGCGCGTTGTGAAAGGGGGCTAGACGGAAAAAATTATTACGAAAAGTTGTCACGACACTTTTTGCTATAGTAAAGTATTGTAAGCTGTGCGGCGTGCGGATGTTTCTCTCTCTCTCTCTTATAGAAAGCAAGCCAGATATTTTAATTTCTATTTCGCATTGAACAGTGTGGTGGCGCGACGATTATTTTTGTTGAGTGTATACAGGTTTTTTGTAAATAATAATAAAAGGAACTTCGTTCCATCCGGGTGTCCCTTGACTCCTCTCAAGTTGTTTTTTTTTTACAGAATATATCTCATCTCGAAAACGAAATCCACAAAGTCCTTATACAGTGGACAGAAGCAGAGCTGGTGAAGAAGAAATATTCCTCAATAAGGTACATATTCAAGATCCAAGTAATAAAGATAATAGTAGCAATATAAACCTACAATATATTTTCGCAATTGGAGGTCATATCTGCACAACCCCGTGGCTACATTATTGGGATACAATGAACATTCGTTTTGTCGCGATGTGTGTAGTCAATTAATTCGCTGATATGCGAATCATTAAGGTGAACACGAACTGTCTTGTGTTTCTGTCAGTTTTCTACTACACATCAAAAATTTTTATCGTGACTACTAGAAATTAAAAGTTACTCTTGATTTTCCATTCATACATATGGCAAGCTGAAGCGAGATAGACCTAGTATTTTACATGCGTATGTTCACGTGGCCACGCAGTTCCCCGTAGTACGAACATTCAACAATGCGCACGAATCTTCGCCCGGGACACAGAATACGACAGAAGTCAATCTTGTGTATGTACTTCACTTTTTATACCTAAACTCGGCGGTCGCGCTAGGGTTATCACTTTGGCTTATGCACAAAAACACACTAGTATCTTACTCGAGTAAAGTTTTAAATCAAAATATGTCACTCTTCTTTACATTTTGCATATAATGTAGTTTTAATGATATGAAAATGACGTGTAAAGGTAATTTGATCGGCAACCACCGGCAAGTGTTGAAAAAGAAAAAATTAAATCGTTTTTTGCATTTCTGAAAAAGTTCTAAATAAAATGCGTAGAACTTATAATTTTACATCAAAAAGGTTATATGACTTTTCCTCCTCTGGTCAAAATTAACAGAGTTAGAGAGGTTTTTAAGTTTAAGGTGACTGATTTTATAAATGACTAGCTGAGCCCGCGACTTCGTCCGCGTGGAAAAATTTTGGAAATTAAATTAGCCTAAGTACTACTTATTACATCAGCTATCTGCCAGTGAAAGTCCTATTAAAATCGGTCCAGGCGATCCAGAAATTAGCCGGAACAAACAGACAGACAGACAAAAATTGTAGAAAATATTATTTTGGTATATGTACCGTATATGCGTTTAGTAAAAATCGATTATTTTAATATTACAGATACTCCAATTTTATTTATTTGTATAGATTTTTTTTTTATATCATAAGATAGCAAACAAGCAGATGGGTCTCCTGATGGGAAGAGTCAACCATCGCCTATAGACACCAAAGATGTTAATGGTGCGTTGCTATCTTGTGGCGAGGTCTAATGCCACATGCATAAGTTTACCGGCTACCTTACCCTCCAAACCGGAACACGACAGCGACAAGCACTGACGCTATTGCGGCAGGAATAGGTAAGGCGGTGGTACCAGACCCGGGCGAGACAATGCAGAACTCTACCACCTAGTAGCCACGATGGTAGTGACTCGATAGCCAATCGGTCGCCTTTTACGACCTGCCTGGCAGAACGGCAGTTGGCCTATTCTACAAAGGAGGCCGGGACCAACACGGCGATGACTTAAATTTTAAATGTGACTTTAATAGTCTTTTAATAGGCGAGGTCTTTCGATGCGCGTCAGTTCTAAGGGAAATGGACGGCGCGGTATGTTATGAAACCGCTGGGAAACGTGTTAATATTCGGATAAATAAATATAGGACTTCAGCTGAAAATCAAAATTTAGTACATTCTTTTTTGTATTTAAAACTAAATATCCCCATATAAAAATCATGTGGAAGATTAGAAATATTATTAACAAATTATTTGTTTTAGAGATTTTTTAGCCTGTTTTCGGAATTTTATATGATCGAGTAAATTACATTCTATCATGTAATAACTTAGCACATTCCTTAGATGATATCTTCAGGTACATCGTGTAATTTTTGTAAAATTGTTATTTAACAATCAAGACAAAAAAACGTGATTTAACGAACCAGTTTTTTCCCGTTTGTCTCGATGCCTCGCCTTAATATTTTTAAAGCTTTTTTTAATATGTATAATGACATTAAAAAATCAAATGTGAAATAATAATACGATATGAACATCAACGTTCTTTTTATTTTAATCTAGCTGAGCTCGCGACTTCGGCCGCGTGGAAACTTTCGAAAAAAAGTAGCCCAAGTTACTCCCTGTCACATCAGCTATCTGCCAGTGAAAGTCCCGTCAAAATCGGTCCAGCCGTTCCAGAGATTAGCCGGAACAAACAGACAGACAGACAAAAATTGTGAACAATGGTATTTTATTTGTTGTTGAGTTGATGACATAAATGGCGTTCTAAATAATTATATAATAATAATAAAATCGAAGTTCAAAATAAATAACCCACTTATAAACAAACCAAAAATAATTTAAACAATATGCCGCGGCAGTTTGTTAACGGCGGCGGAGAATATCATTAACATTACAAACTAGCTGCATCCGCTCTCGCATTGAACCGAAACTACCGAGATTTCGCGTCCGTGAGAGCTGTCTATGTGTGAGTTGCTCGAAGACTAGGTGTATCTAGATTGTCTTCTGTAGTTATTTTGTGCCCGGGATTAAGAGTTTTGAGCAAAAACTTCGTCAAATGAATCTGCTACGAGATAATAGAGAGAAGCGAAATATTAGGCGTTAAAACTGATATCATCAAATACGTAACATCTTCTTTATAACAAGTTATTAAGAGATTATTTAGTTTTAATAAATTTAACTTTAGATTTCTGATCGATTGATTATGTCTTTGGATACTGATTATTGCTAAAATAATTTCATAAATATTTTTTCTCATAGACAAGCCCTTATCGAAGATTCGGTGAAATTTGAGAGTTCTCTGTCGCGTATAGAAAACCTTCTGAAACAACAACAGAATGAAATAAAGAAATTAGAGGTATGTGGTTTTAACTGTTACGAATTTTTCGAAGAATTATTTATAAAAAATCAATGTTTTCAAGACAAATCATGTCTCATTTGGAGATTAAAAAGTCTATCCGTCTGCCAGGCAGTTCGATAAAGCGATCTAAGATAACACCAGCACGTGTAACTACCGTCGCAAGCTCCGGGCTGTAGAATCCCATAATGTCTCACCCGGGTTTGGTACCATTGCCTAGACTCTGGCAGCAGCAATAGCGTCTGTGCTTGTCACTGACGTGTTTCGATTTCTCGTCCTCTTTAAATAATGACATGATCACATAACTGAAGTTTTCAGACCTGCGACATAACATAAATCGTAATCTATCTAACGTTTTGCTACAGACTTAAAATTTTACCATTTTGCCTCGTCTTGCTATATTTTAAAATTATTAAATAAAAAAATGTAATAATAATTTAAAAATATAAGTAAATATTATTAATCCGATTTCTTAGCAAGGAAGGCAGACTAACAAGATTTAACGCCCGGATAATATAGCTTGTAAAATATGAACACATATTCTGGTATTATCTATACATATAATAAAATCGTAGAAAAGTCAATGTAAGTCCGGGGTAAACTTGAAAAGTACTGCATGGATTTACTTCAAATTTTGCACGAATATTACTAACAGGTCGGCTCAACATATAGGCTACATATTATCACGCTATCACCTACGGGGGAGGAGCTGTGCGGAGTAAACGAAGTCCGCGCGAACGAAGTCGCGGGCAACAGCTAGTCTATACATATAATAAAATCGTAGGAAAGTCAAAACTGCACATTGAATATTTTTTAAAAGAATACTTGGGGCGTGATCTACAATCGATATGAAAGCCAAAATATAGTTTTTAGAATTTTTGTCTGTTTATCTGTTTGTCTGTATGTATGTCCGGGGTAAACTCAAAAAGTACTGCATGGATTTACTTCAAATTTTGCATGAATATTACTAACAGGTCGGGTCAACATATAGGCTACATATTATCACCCTATAACCCAGCGGCCAGGTGCTGTGCTGAGTAAACGAAGTCCGCGCGGACGAAGTCGCTGGCGACAGCTAGTATACATATAAGAACGTTAATTGAGTGTACAAAAATCCCTTTAGATAGTACGTTTAGAAGCGGCAGAGATGCGTATCCGCGCCAACGCCGCTGCGTCCGCGGAAGCAGCGCGCGCGCACAGCGAGGAGCACGCGCGCGCAGCCGAACGAGCTCATTTTGCGCAACGCTTCGAGCAACGCCGGCGCGAACTCGAGAAACTGGAAAAGAGAATCTTTCCACCGCCAGGTAAATCTTAAGTATTGTGGTGTGATAAGCGATAAAAAATAATTCCGTGCCTGTAAGCTCACCACTTATGAATGTCGCATGATCAGCTCAGAGGCAGCTATTAGTAGCCTGAAGTAGGTAGTCCGGTAAAATTGGACTCTTTGTTATCTATTCTGACATCGACGTGTATCTTAAAAATAACGTGTTTTTTTTTTGTTATACCTATATTCTAACAATATTAAAATCTTGAAAAGGACTATCACAAAATGTATTGCTATTTCTTGTAAACTTTTCCAGATTACTGTTTTGACAGGATTAAATGACATGACATGGCATGGCATGGCGTCTTGTAAATGTAACGTGCTATAGCACATGACAGTTTTGTCCATGTAACTTTGGATTACTTTGTAAACTTGTACTTTAGGTTCAACTCCATCTAGACTCCAAACACTGATCACTGTTATGAAAGATGATTGTAAGGACACGGGCTTATAATTAAATGCAAAGAAAACCAAGGTTTTGGTATTTGAAAGGGAAGTAACCAGAAAGGGATGTGAAAGTAGTATTAGATTATTTCGTGCTGAAACAAGTGAACCAGTTTGTAAATCTTGGATGTGCTTTTAGTAGGGACGTAAGATACACCGCTGTAATAGAAAGAAGATTATGCGGGGAACAGAGTGAATGGAGCATTTGGGAAACTACTTCAAAGCAATGTCCTTAGTCGGGGTGTATTATATACGCTATTGTATGGAAGTGAGAGCTGGGTATGTCAGAGAAAGAGTATAAAAGTTGAATTAACGCGGTCGAAATAAAAGGGTTACGCAAAACCTGTGGTGTAACACTCGCGCATTGCGTTCGTAATACCAAAGTGAGAGAGGGGATTGGATTGAAAAACAGTACCTATCGGTGTAAAAGTGAGAAAGGGCATGCTTCGTTGGTTCAGACTCGTTGAAAGAATAGCAGACGAACGATTAATAAAACAGATACACAATGCGAATGTGGATGGATGTAGTTACTCCAGGAGACCAAGACTATCGTACCTTGACCAAATTGGTCGAGTGCTATTGCGGGGTGTCACAAATCTTTGAAACCAGCGTGTTTGTATTAAGAGTGTAGTGTAGTGTAGAGTTATAATTGGGCAGGAAGCAAGGCAAGTTTGATTGGACCGTGTTCTCTCTGCCTACCCCGTAAAGAGTTTGACGTAAAGATATGTTAGGTGTGTGTGTTACTTTTGGGTCAAAAGTTATATGAGCATATGTATAGCAACCTATTAGACACAATAAACATCAAAATATTAGTTTAGTTACACTCTTTCCAAAAAAGCAACCTAATTCCTAGAAGCGACCTCAGTTGGATTACGAAGTCCAGCGATGTAAGAGATCGTGGCTGGTATTTTTGAGGGGGTGCTGTACTGAGTTTAGGCTTTATTATTATAGCACAGGTTACAATCACTATGTAATAGTATGCGAATGCCATTACAGACGCGTGATTTTTTATTTCATAGGACAGCAACAGTGCCAGCAGACGTATAATAATTAATTATTGTACATCTATCATAATCTCATGAATTTTTCATGAGCAATCCTTATTGACAAAAAGACTATAGTTTTAACGATAGCAGTTTTCTGTATAAAATTATTTATAAAACAATTTTCTAAATATAATGTATTATTTATGATTGCTAATTGCTGGGTAAATAAATGTTTCTATTACGCTTAATAGACGCCGTAACGTTCGTATGTGTGGACAACATCAGCCAAAAAGTAATTTTCTGATATGCATTTAATATAATTGGTTAATTTTACAGTTGTCAATGTGTATGTATTCTACTACGAGTATACGACTAAAAGAAATAATTTCTGAAAATCAATAATTTAGCTCAAGCAAATTGATTCTAATTAAAGTAATCGAAGAATTTTTTACGATAGAATATTATAATAATGAGTGATAAAAATTCTGATTTTCAAACGTACAATAATTTTATTGAACATAATTCATTTGAGGGGTCTGGCAACACTGGATAGTAAATATGGATATGGCTCTCTAAACATAGGTTGCTGCCCGTGAGGCTTGGAAATTGAAATGTCACGTGCATACATTTACTTGCTACCTTACCCGTCAAACCGAAACGCTACCACCACAACATCGACGCTAGCGCGTGAGAAATAGGTAATGCGGTGTAGACCTCTACCACCTAATTGGTAGTCATGATATAAGTGACATGTATCAGCTTTCTCTCGCCTCTTACGAGAAGCCCAGTAGCGAGGCAGTCGATCTATTCTCCAAAGAGAGGCCCGGATCTAAACTGTATATAAAAATAACTAGAACGAGAACTGCTCGTCAAAGACCAAGTCAAAATTTTATTTTTTAGTTCGAGCAGTTCGCCAGGAGTCCGCCAGGTCTACAGATGGGGACACGGCTAATGGCGAAGCTTCAGTCGCAGTGCAAATGGAAGATATCTTTCAGAAGTTGATGAAACTTACAGGTATTCTGAGTCTACAGGTTTTGAATTGCAATGTTTTTTTGTAATCTTCATGGTAGCTGTCTCTTTGGGCCTAGGCCTGTAGCCTGTTTTGGCTTCGATTATAAGGTCCCGGGTTTGATTCCCAGGTCAACCCATATGTGACATATTCCATCTGCCTTCTTGTATGGCTAGTTAGAGGTGAGCGATGTTAAACGTATTAGGATCATCTTCACCACCAGGAAGATTTTGCAAAGAGTCGCCATGGCACGGTTTCATTCCTGCTGGCATAAAGTAATCCGTCCGTGTAGCCTTCATTGTATTTATTATCACATTGGCAGGTGTGACGGAACCGGAGCTAGTGTTCGACCGCTTCCGCGACCAGCGCTCCACATCTTCCCGGCTGAGCTTCCTGCAGCAGAGCACCGAGGAGGAGAAACTCCGGCTCGAGCAGGCGCAAGCCGCGCTAATGGCCGAACTGGAAGGCTACAAGTTTGCTTCCGTCAAGGAGAACGATGAGTATGGCTCAATTGTTATAGCTATGACTATTACATAAGCCTCGTCAGTTACGCTTATGCTTTCTACTAGAAAGCCAATACTGGAATGCCTTTCTCCAAAAATGTGTGGCTACGAGAAAATTTCCATTGCTGAACTCGTAACATCCTCAATTGGCGGCTTTACATCTCTACGCAGATAGTAACGCAACGTTGGCATCTATGGTGCATGTAGAAGAAGCATGCATATATACGTATTGATAAAAGAAGCATAAAAGATTGTACCATCAGAGAAGCCACTTGCATCAATTTCATAATGTCGATGGCCATCAGTTTCGTTCTTATGCTTAAAAAGATTTTTAAAATAAGCACAAAAATATAGAAATAGATTTCTACCAAAAGATAATATGTGTAGGCCATTCGAGTATAATCATTGGAATATTTGAAAAATATAGGCCAAGTACTAGTGAACGATTACGGGAAAGGCAAACGATTGGCCAAATGCGGCAAATATTTTAACTTTTAGATCATAATCTCCGCAATGTTTTGCCCGGATTAAGTTCCACTGCTTTGCTTATTCCTGTCGCAATAGCTGCAGTGCTTGTCGCTGTCGGATTACGGTTTGAAGGGCTACTCTATAGCCAGTAAAGTTATAACTTATTCACGTGGTATTGTCATTTCATCACGCGGATAGAAAGGCATTCTTATCGTCATTGATCTTTACATGTGATGGTTATCTCTTTCCAACAGGAAGGCCAAGTGCTGGATTAATAATATAATAATAACTAAGGTTATTCGATTGAGCCCCTTGAACAACTCGCGTGAACCTAGGTCAGCTAGATAGTTAATTATAAAATATATCATATTTTTGAAATGCGATGCCCAGATCCATGTTTACCCTAAGAACACATATGAGCATGTTTCGAGGGTCCAAATTGCCAAGACACGTTTTCCAAAAAGTCACATCCTGTCTTTTATGTGCGTTGTGTTGTCTATTGTTTGGTGACATACTCCTAATAGAGAACTTTTCACTGTAACAATTCCTTAAAAAGTTAGAAACGTTGAGCGATGAGTCAAACCCAAAATTTTTATAACCGAATAAGCCGATTCAAAATTTACTTTATTTTTTAAATTGGTTTCTAATAGAAACCAATTTAACCAACAGATTTCTAATAGAAACCAAATTTTAAAAGACTTACCTATCAAAAGTATATAGGCGTGTATATTATATATTTTGGACTAAATTGGCAAATGGCTTTAGAAAAAATACACGCGTATAGCAAAGGGACTTTGCTTCTCATTGCCTGCATGCGCTTTCTCAGCTGCTTACCGGCTTAAGCAGCTTTCAAAACTAGCTTAACTCATGGGCGCCCAGATATTCTTAAATAGATTAAGACCATTTATTCAACGTCATCTTATATTTCTATTACCTTATTTTTTTTCTTTAACAAGGGAACAAGATAAATCAGCAGAAATAAAAGCAGAGATCGAAGAAGAGGAGAAAATCTGTATGGAGTTGAAGACGCGTTTGGAGAAGTTGGAGAAGTTTATGTTAGAAATCAAGAAACTATTGTATGATTTGTGCAAAATACTAGATGTAAGTGTTGAATATATAATAATATTTTTAACATCCCGCTACGTATGTAGATAAGGGAGTTACTGATTTTGCCCCGATTTTCGAAAATCGTGTTCACCAGGATTCCACCAGATTTCCACGTTTTCCGAAAGACCCACTGTTTTGGAAAATGTGAAAATCTAATGCTTCCTCTTCCAAAATTCCTTGTCGAAGATCGTCAGTTGCTTTCACGTTTTGCTCTTAAAATGATGCATTATAATCGCGGTCTGAGAATAAGAAAATGTGTCGGGGTTTTTGAAATTTTTAATTTTATTTTGAAATTTTTAATTTTATTTTGTAGGAAAGAAAAACCATTGCCTATAAACACCAAAGATGTTAATGGTGCATCGCTATAGATGTAGTGGGATGGCAATGTCACATGCATCAATCTACCATCTACCTTACCCTCTAAATCTTAACACAACAATGAAAAGCATTGACGCTACTGCGGTAGGAATAGGTAAGGCGGTGCTACCAAATACCCGGGCGAGTCGTTATGGAACAAGCCAAGGATATACATTACAACAACGTACAGGGGTCAGATTCAGGTAACGAAACGTCAATCGAGTCGGTGTTCAGGGCTCTGGCACTTTTTAACTTCCCGCTACGTAGTACGTAGTGTACGTAGATAGGAAGTTACTGAATTTGCCCCGATTTTCGAAAATCGAGTTTTCACCGGATCTCCACGTTTTGAGATCGCGATTATTTTCGCGATGACGTCAGTATGTCTGTATATATGTATGTGTGTGTGTGTGTGTCTGTGTGTATGTATGTGTGTGTATGTAAACATATCATAACTTTTGAACGGCTGGACCAATCGAAACGCGGTTGATGGCATTCGATTGGATTCTACTCAACTTAAACTTCCTGAAAATTTGAACCAAGTCGTCTTTGAAGATTTTGAGAAATTTTGAAAAACCCCAAAGAAAATTTTGGCGAAACAGTATTTTTTAACATAACTTTTAGATGAATATGCCGATTGAGTACAAAAACTAATCAGCTCTATTTCTCAAAAAACTACACCTAATGCATAAATTGCATCAAATTCGGTTTATCCGTTTGGGGGAAATTGTTGACGAAAAATTAAAAAAAATATATAAATAAATAAATATTCACGGGACAAATTACTCTGACTGATCTAACCCCAAAGTAAGCAAATTATTTGCTTGTGTTATGGGTGTTAGTCAACGATAATAATACATAGAAATACATATATAAATACTTTTACATACATAATAAACACACAAACCCGGAAATACAAACATTTGTGCTCATCACACAAATGCTTGTCCCCGTCGGGGATCGAACCCGAGCCCCGTTGCTTGCGTAGTCAGATTCGCTAACCACTCGACCAAAGGGGCGGTCAAAAAAAAAGTGTTTTTGTCGACATAACTTCGAAATTTTTCAACCAATCATTTTTTGGTGTTCTACGATATTTTAGTACTGAAAAAATTACGTCAGATGGCATTTCAAGAATCAAAATCGAATTTAATTTTCAATAGTTACAGCCTTTCAAATATTAAAATTACGCCATTTTTAGCAGATTTACTTTATATTTATTAAATAATTTTTAGGCTAATACACCGATGGACTTAAAAATCTTATCAGCTTTTCTGCTTTAAAAACTGCGTCAAATACTTTATTTATTAATAATGAAAATATTTGAAAAAATGTTTTTTGACATTGCTACGAAATTTTTCAACCTATCAATTATTTAGCAAAAGCAATTTTTTCTAATTCTAAAATTGAGTTGAATGTCATTCGAAAGATCAAATTCAATCAGCGTTTACAAAATATACAACTTTTCAAAAATCAATATACTGCCATTTTAACAAAATAGATGTTTGAACTAAAAAAATCTATTTATAGTTTTTACTCTTTTGAGCTTAAAATACCTTAATTTAGCGGGAAGTTTCAGGAATGGCCTGTAGGGTCAACCGTTTACACATTTTTCTTACTCATTATGTCGCGTCGTAATACGGCCGACACGACATTGTACCTATTGTGCTTATGTGGGTTAGAGCCCTAAGCACTTCGACTCAACTTGCGTTTTGCTACGTAAACTGGGAGCCTTAGAATAATTACACTATAGAAACCAAGTCGGCGCGCCCATTTTGAAGCACTTTAATTGGAGCCATAAATGGCCTCAAAATATAAAGTGTGAATCCCGCGAGAGCAAATCATTATTACCCGGAATAAAAAGTAGCTTATGTGCTATTCCAGGTCATCATCTATCTGAATGCCAAATTTCATCTAAATCCGTTCAGAAGTTTTTGCGTGATTGAGTAACAAACATCCATCCATTCAAACGTCTAAACTTTCGCATTTATAATATTAATATAGATTAAAATTACAAGTTACAAGTTTGTAATAATACAACAGCTTTATATCACTATGTGTTTCGTTTATATGTTGTATTTGTATATGTGTTTCGTTTGAATAAAAAAAATTGTAAAAAATACGTGTTATTTTCTTTTATTCGTTTCATTTGTATAAACATTTTTAGTGCTTCATTTTTGACAGAGCGCTTGTATGAAGACTGTCTTTCTATAGTGTAATTATTAGTGATGGGCCGAATGTGGTTTGAACCGAATTCGAACTTCGGCCGAACATTCGGTGAAAATAAGAAATTCGGCCGAATTTCGGCCGAACTTCGGTTAAATTTTGGGGCGCTTTCTTAAAAGCGACACGTCGTGACTTTTTTACGAATTTGCTTAAATTTTAATTATTTTATACTAACAATTTACCTATTTTACTATTTACTACTATCTATTATATTGTCCGAGGCTTCGCTCGCGTAAAGTAAGAGAAAAAGTAACCTATGTCACTCCATCCCTTCAACTATCTCCACTTAAAAATCACATCAATTCGTCGCTCCGTTTTGCCATGAAAGACGGACAAACAAACAGATACACTTTCCCATTTATAATTTTAGTATGGATATATAGGAGATCGTTAATGGGTTTCGCAACGCACGTGAATTAGTGACGTAACAGCAAAATTTTGATACATTGAGTTACATTGTTCCAATTTAGGAATGGATTTTTATTTTTAACTTTCTGCTACGTAGGTATATAGACAAGGAAGTTATTGATTTTGCCCCGATTTTTGAAAATCGAGTTTTCACCAGATCTCCACGTTTTGAGGTCCTAGAAATCTTTTCCGATTATTTTCACAATGAGGTCAGCATGCCTGTATATATGTGTATGTGTATATGTAAACATCTCATAACTTTGTACATAAATAACATACATAAATAAATAACTTTGTATAATCTAAGTACATAAATGTATAGATTAGGTACAGAGTGCTAAGTGTGAGTTTTTCTTTTCGCATTCGATCGTGAGCGCGTTTGGAGTTTACTAGGAATTTGTATGTGATTTGTACAGCGGCACCTAGTGGTAAACGTGAGAAACAAGTTTACCATTAGATGGCGAAATTCCTAGTAAACTCGAAACGCGCTCACGATCGAATGTGAAAAGAAAAACTCACACTTAGCACTCAGAATCTAATCAGCTCTATTCCTACAAAAACTGCGTTCAATGCATTAATTGCATCAAAATCGGTTTTTCCGCTCAAGAGCTATCGTTGTCGAAAAACTTAAGAAAAGTGTTTTTTGATATAACTTGGTAATTTCTCTAATTTTTTTTTGACCTTCCACAATAGTTTAGTGCTTAAAAAACTACGTCAAATTTAGTTTCAAGAAACGAAATGGAATCGAGTTTTCAAAAGTTTTTTACTTTTTTAATATTAATATTTTGTTGTTTACAGAAAACTTCTTAATATTTTTAAAATAACTTTCCGGCTAATACACTGCTTGATTTAAAAATCTAACCAGCATTTCTTTCTAAAAATCTGCGTCAAATATCGTAAATTGTATCAAGACTGGTTTATCCGTTTGGGAGTTATCGTTGATGAAAATTTAGGAAAAAGTGGTTAATTTATATAAAATAAGAGACTTTTTGACCAAAACTTGTTTGAAGGTCAAACCTTCTACAATATTGTGGTACTTAAAACAATTACGTCAAATGTAGTTTCAAGAATCAAAATCGAATCAAGTTTTCAAAAATTATAACTTTTGGATAATAAAATTTTGCTGTTTACATAAAACTCACTTAATATTTTTAAAATAACTCTTAGGCTTATACACCGATTCACTTAAACAATCTAATCAACTTTTCTCTTTATAAATAGCGTCAAATACCGTCAATTGGATCAAAATCGGTTTATCAAGATTTATTATAACGAAAGTTTTTGAAAACAAATTTTGATATTACTTCGACATATTTTAGCCTATAGACTATGTAGCTCAAAAACATTTAAGAGCTCAAAAATTTCGTTGAATGCCATTTGAAGGATGAAAATCAATCATCGTTTTAAAAATATACAGCTTTTTAAAAATGAAATTGCTGTCATTTATAACAAAAGTCAGAATTTTGAACCTTGAAAAAAAATGCTTAGGTATGATTTTGTTCCGTTGAGCGTAAAATACCTCAATTTAGCGGGAAGTTTCAAGGATAGCTTGCAGGGTCAACTGACGTACCTATTTTTTTACCTTTTCTTCGACATTTTTTAACCTACCGATTTTGGAGCTAATAAAACCATTTAAAGGTAAAAATTACGTTGAATGCAATTAAAAAGATCTAAATCATCATGTTTTAAAATATATGTATCTTCATCTATATCAAACTTTTGATTTTTAACTTCCCGCTAAGTATGGAACATTTTCTGATTATTTTCGTGATGACGTCAGTACGTCTGTATGTATGTGTGTGTGCGTGTGTGTGTGAGAGAGAGAGAGAGTGTGTGGTTGTATGTATGTGTGAATGTAAACATTTCATAACTTTTGAACAGCTTGACCGATCGAAACGCGTTTAATGGCATTCAATTAGATTCTGCTAAACTTAGAATTCCCAACAATTTTAACCAATTCGGACTAGAATATTTTGAGAAATTTTGAAAAAATCGAAAAAAAATTGACGAAACCTATTTTTTTAATATAACTTCAAGAATAATGTATCGATTGACTATAAAATTTTATCAGCTCTTTTTTTTAAAATCTGCGTCTAATTCATAAATTGTATCATGATCGGTTAATCCGTTCGGAAGTAATCGTTGACGAAAAAATTTGGAAAAGTGTTTTTTCGACATAAATTCGAAATTTTTTCAAATACAGTTTCAAAAATCATAATTAAATCAAGTTTTCAAAAGTTACGGCTGTTTAAATATTAATATTTTGTTGTTTACAGCAAACTTAGCATTTTTATAATGACTTTCAGACTAATATACCGATTGACTTAAAAGTCTCATCAACTTTTCTTTCTATAAATTGTGTCAAATAAGCAAATTGCATCAAAATTGGTCGATTTATCTGGGATTTAGTAATATCAAAAATTCAAAAAAAAATTTTTTTTGATATTGCTTCGACATTTTTGAGTCTGTAGATTACGTAGCTATGAAAACATTTTAGAGGTCAAAAATTGCGTTGAATGCCATTCGAAAGACCAAAATCAATCATCGTTTATAAAATATAGAGCATTTCAAAAATTTTGAAATTACTGTCATTTACGACTTCTATGTACTAACGAATATTTGTAACAAATTTAAGATTTTTAACAAATTTAACAAAAAATCTGTGATATGCTACGATATAGATAAAGATCTAGTGGGAAGTTTCAGGGATGACCTGCTGGGTCAACTGTTTTACAGATTTTTTTCGAAAGTATAGTATAGCCTATGTTACTCGGGAATGATTTTAATATCTATCTAATGGTGAAAGATTTTTTTAAATCGGTTTAGTAGTTTTTGAGTTTAGATGATACAATATATAAAAATATAGAATACAAATCTTTCCTCTTTATAACATAAGCATAGATTTTAAGCAAAATAGTGCAAAAAAGATACTTTTTTCTAATGCCGAATGTTCGGCATTTAAACCGAATTTCGGCCGAATGTCGAAGTTCGGTTCAAGTTGCCGAAATTCGGTTAAACCGAATGTAAAACGAATTTCGGCCCATCCCTAGTAATTATTCTAAGCTGGGAGTCAAGTACTCCAATTTTTGGCGCTTAACGAGCGAGGCGGTTTTAGGAGCAACTAAAAGCTGCAAACAGTTAAGACAGGCAAATTAAACGATGTCAACTTCGCGAGAATCTTAACTCCTGCCGCTTACCTATGTACTATAAGTTATAACTTATAAAAGTGTACGTAAACACTTTTATAAGTTATAACTTATAGTAATTATAGTTCGTTCTAGTTATTCGGTATTTATTCAGATACTAATAGGTAGCTAATAAAATATTTAGAACGAAGTTAATCTTCGCCTCGTTGGTCGAGTGGTTAGCGACCCTAACTACGCAATCGACGTGGCTCGGGTTCGATCCCCGACGGGGACAAGCATTTGTGTGAGGAGCATAAATGTTTGTATTTCCGGGTTTGGGTGTTTATTAAATATATTCCAGTATTTATATATGTATTTCTATGTATTAGTATCGTTGACTGACACCCATAACATAAGCAAATAATTTGCTTACTTTGGGATTAGATCAGTCAGTGTAATTTGTCCTGTGAATATTTATTTATTTATTATAAAAAAAATCTTGTTGTATTAAAATCTTTAACACTCAAAGCGACTCGCTGACATATACATTAAGTTTAAACCAACGGGCGTGTGCACCGACATAGCTCCATCTAATTTTTTTCTTTAAAACAGTTTAAAAGAAAAGTTCGATCTTAAAAACGCTGTGACTAAACCTCCGAAACTCATATATGATTAGATAACATCACCGTCATTACTTGTTAAAGCACTAATTTAGATCTGTATCTATGATAAATACCGGCTTTCTTTACATACTTTCCGTGGGCGTGATGGTGCACATCCAATAAATTATCTGCTCTAAATAATTACAACGTGTCAATAAAACACGAGTGTATTATCCTATAAAAAAAGATAAACAAAAAATCTATGAGCAGTCCACAAATCTGCTAATGTAAATACAAATTTTAAAGCTACGTCCGAACAGACTTAGCGCCTAGGCCCTAGAGCCTCGTGCCTCCAGACAAAAAACCAACCTTTGAAATCAACATATTTCTTTAGGCTATGTACGCACAGGCAGCCGGCTTGCTTAGTGCCTAGAGACCATAGATAAATATGTGTATTACTATAGCTAGAGACTAGTGAACCACGTAGCGAGTACCTTAGTAAAACGAATGTTCTAACACGTTCGCGACTGAGCGCTCGTTTGGGTCTTGGTACCAACGCCTTACCTATTCCTGCTGCAATTGCATCAGTTCTTGTCACTGTCATGTTTCGGTTTGGAGGGTAATGTAGCCGATAGACTTATAACATGTGGTATTACCATCCCGCCACACGGGTAGCAACGCACCATCAACATATTTGGTGTCTATTGGCGATGGTTGTCTATTTCCATCAGGAGAGCAATCTGCTTGTTTGGTATCTTGAAATTTATAAAAATCGATTTCCTACTATCATTTTAAATACATCTATAATATAATAAAATAAATTATATGATGTGTATAATATCTACTATTTTACTTTTTCTTACTTAATTTTATTTATAAATCGAAAGTAAAAACTTGAAAATCTCCAACATATTTCTTTATAATCAGACTACATTCCTGCTGCATATGCGTCATTTGCAGAACAGATCACAATAACTAAAATTTCGACCATATTTACTGAGATCTTTTCACGGGTTTTCATGGGTGGTCATCATGAGACCTTAATTTAAGAAGTGTTATAGAAAATACTACTTAAACTAAAAATATATTTTGAAATAGCTTAAACTTATTCTGCATTCCAAGTTGACAAGATTTCTAAAAAGACAAAGATTTACGACTAAAATTGCGCTTACATAAAATAACACAAATTGTTTGATACATTCTGTAATCTAGTTGATAATAATTTGAAAGCAATGAAATTGCAACAACCGACTTCGAACCTCCTGTATCTCTGATAACTAGAATCAGATCTTTACCAAATAGATATAGCATCAAACAGAAAGGATATCTGTCCTACCAAACAAAAAATAATTTTAAATGGGCAAGTTCTGCAGTAACAAAATTACAACTGACTTAAGAACCATCACTTTGTTTGCGAAGTCTAGTCGGTTAAAAACTTTAGAAATGTATAAAGATTAGAGACAGCGTAAAGGTTATACTCGTATATATTGTTGGTTTTCTCAACACTAGATAGTTCAAGAGCCCAGCGTCGGCGACTGGTCGAGCAGCTGTGACGCGCGGACGTTAGTGCAAGCGCTGGCGGCGCGGCTCGCTCGCGGCGCGGCTCGCGCGGACCTGGCTCGCGAGCGTTGTGCCGAGCACACTGCTCTACCTTCCACAGTGAGCTCCGGAATTATTTCTTTATAGGCAAAATACATATATAACACACTTAAAGCATAGTGAAAACGAGCATTTCAACCTTCTGTTAAACAAGCTGATTGAATAAGTGAGCTTGTTAAATAAAAAAAAAGACGTGTGACACTCGGAGACTGCCGCGGTAAAGCTATTGCATAGCATTTTTTATCAACTTATGCAATTACAATTATATATTTATTTTATTTATGCAGTATTTTTTTTTTGTTTATTCATATTTAAAACACTTTGTTCACAAATTATATGAGTACAGATATTCACTGTTGTACGTAGATGATAAATACCTATACACCTATATACTTTCTCACAAACAGCTGATTACGGTAGTTTTCCAATACAACCAATGCCACCTACAGGCGGGTTGCTGAACTAAAGAGACAAGCGTGATATTTCAAAAAGTCATTAAAAGTTCTGGTATTTATCAATAGATGGAAAAACTAAAAAGTATCACCGCTGTGCCGGTCGGAGTGGGGGGTGTTAGGTTTTTTCGTTACGGAATTTCCGGATTCGGTCTCCACGCTCAAGGCCTGCGATAGAAGCTATGCAATAGCTTAAGAAATAGGCTTAAAAAATAGGTTAATTGAAATAAATGTTTATTATTATTATCTTCTTCTTTATTTTCTCAGTTCGAAAACTGGCTTTAACTGTGTTTACGGGTCGAAACCAGGTAAACGCAGCGGGTTGTGTGGAAGAGTGCATTTTCTTTTTCATCTATTTGTATGAACTTTCTGGCTATTCTGCACGTTATTATTACTATACTAGCTGTTGCCTGCGACTTCGTCCGCGCGGACTTTGTTTACTCCCCACTGCTCCTCCCCCGTAGGTGATAGCGTGATAATATGTAGCCTATATGTTGACCCGAACTGTTAGTAATATTCATGCAAAATTTGAAGTAAATCCATGCAGTACTTTTTGAGTTTACCCCGGACATATATACAGACAAACAGACATACAGACAAAGAGACATACAGACAAACAGACAAAAATTCTATAGACTATATTTTTGGCTTCGATATCGATTAATGATCACGCCCCAAGTATTTTTTAAAAAAAATATTCAATGTACAGTTTTGACTTTACTACGATTTTATTATATGTATAGATTATTATAGATGGCTTTTATATTATTATAGATAAACCAGTCCAGGGAGGGGCAGCTGCCCCCCCCCCTCTAGAATTTGTTTACCTCTCTACAAACTATCTATTGTTGTAGATAAAAATATAGTCTGAAAATGTTACGGTTGCCCCTCGACCCAGAACCTGGGTATGCGATATAGAGGTAATTTTCACCCTCTGGTATATTAATAGGTAAAAATAAACACATTCCGTTAGAGCAGTATATATATCAAAAGTGTACTTTTTACAATAGAGTATTATACTAAGTTAACTTTAATAATAATTGTTGTAATTGCTTGGTTCTATTAAATTGAATAATTGGATCTTAGTGTGATGAAATCTCCTTAGTTTTGACCAGGGATTCCAACTTTGCAAGAAACGACGGTAAAATTATGTCAATGGGAAAGATCTTGTACTAATTTTTAGTGATCCAGTTCCGGATCGCGAGCCACCAGGTAGAAAACACTGGCCTAAATGAATGTGGATTTTAGATTAAACCACGAGGAAACTCGAGATTGAATCTTATGAAAGAACCACCAGTTTATGAGTACGTGCAAGCGAGCCACTTGATGTTTAGCGATCACAATCACTAACACCAACATTTGAATATATGTCTATTTTATTTTTTATAAACTCTTATTAAGTTTCTGTGCCTGACAATGGTCATAATAATCCATCTACTATTAAATCTCATATGTTATATTTTATAACCTTATGGAATCTGCAATAAAGAATTGAATGTGAATGGATAATATTGATGTTTGTCAGACAACCAGCGGCGCAGCATCAGTCGCAGTGAGTGTGGTCAGCCACAGCAGTCCCCGGGAGGTGGCGCCCACCTACAGGGACCTGGTCGAGCGGGAGCCCGCCAAGACCCTGCGTGAGTGTAGTGTAATATCGACGTGACGATCTTAATACTCGTAGCTTAAAGCTTTTTGTAATCATAAGGTAGCAAATAAGCAGATGGCTCTCCTGATGGAAAGAAAAACTATCGCCTATATGAACTTTTAAACTAACGCGTTCTACTATCATTTTTAAATATATAAACGTGTCAAAAACGCGTATATATATATATATATATATATATATATATATATATATATATATATATATATATATATATATATATATATATATATAGAACTTGTAAAGCTCGTCGTTTCGGCCAAGTTACATTGACCGTGGTCACGAGCGGAGCGAGTTTCCTCTGTCGTTCACGTCGGAATCGATTTCCATCTACCCCCTTCTGGTCTTGTTTTATCGCCTATAGACACCAAAGATGTTAATGGTGCGTTGCTATCCACGTAGCTGGATAGCAATGCCACACGTATAATTGACGTATTGACAGCATTGACGCTATTGCAACAGAAATAACTTAGCTGGTGGTACTAACTAACTTAGCTGGTACTATTTACCCGAGCGAGACGTTGCGGAACTCTACATATTTACAAAGCCAGTGTGAGATAAGCGAGATCACTGTCATACGTAACCGTAACTATTATAAGAGTATAATGTGACACACCCGTGTACGTAAAGGTCGCTTTTGAAAAAATAAACCATCTATTTTCTTGCCAGGCAGTTCTTAGAAGATGAAAGACTGGCCAAAACTGTTACTAACACCGTGTCTCCTAGGCCGTACAGTTCTGCACTATATCCCCCGTGTTTGGTACCAACTTCACTTATATCTATTACAAAAGCGTCAATGCTTGTCACTGTCGTGTTTCAATTTAAAGGGTAAGATAGCCAGAAAATTCACACAAGTAGCATTACAACCTGCCACATGGATGGCGACGCACTAATTATATCTTTGGTAACATCAACATCACACGCTTTTTATCCTAAGCGAAATGTTAGTTCTTCTTAGGGTTGAGCTTACCCTCCAAACCGGAACACGACAGTGACAAGCACTGACGCTGTTGCGGTAGGAATAGGTAAGGCGGTGGTACCAGACCCGGGCGAGACAATGCAGAACTCTACCACCTAGTAGCCACGATGTTAGAGACTCGCATAGCCAATCGGTCGTCTTTTACGAACTGCCTAGCAGAATGGAAGTTGGCTTATTCTTCAAAGGAGCCCGGATTTTCGTCAAATCTCTATTCTTTATTAATATTACTTTGTAATTACATTATTTACAATTTATTACCCACTGTATAATTACATTAAATTATAATAACATTATTAGTCATAAACGCTTAAAATTGTCACCTAATTCAGTTCGTCGTTTCAGTATCTGATGAAGAAGAGGACATACCTTCTCGTTGTTATTTGAAGAGACAAGCTCAACTAATTGTCGACACTAAGTGCCGCCGGAAAGGATTCCGAACACCGTATCAGAGAAAATAATTTCTGTAATTTTTTTAAATAAAATCTTTAACTTCTGTGTGTTTATTTCTGCATATCAAAGGACATAAGCAGATAGTTTTTCTGAAGAAATAAAAACAACCTTAACCTTTATTTGCGATGTCTTGTTTGTACACCATGAATCAAAGACTTCTATGCACTAACATACTAGACAAGGCATGCGTCACACCACCTTGTGTTATACTAAAGTGCAGTCCATGGACTGACCCTAAGACAGAGCTCATTGAGTAAAACGCAAATGCTCCATGAAATCATGGCGGTTACGAACTTTTGGTCACGAATATGTGTTATATTCTAGTATACGCTGCTTAATTTTGACTTTGGTTTTTTTTTCGGAATGGTTCAATTACTGCTAGCCTTATGGGCTGTAACAGCTTCACCGATCGCGGGGGCGAGCAGAGTGCTCAGCCAGAATGTACGTCCTCCGCCCTAAGGGTCTCTCCTGTGAGACCGAACCTAGGCTTAGGGTGGGGTCGTGATTTGCGATGAGAGGGCTAGTGGCATTGTTTTGTCCGTCGGCCGAACCTTGCCCTTGGGCTCGCTTCGCCGAAGGGCGAAACAGGGGTCCTCGTCGCCGCCAGCGGCGTTGGTTTCGCGAATGTAGGTGTGTAATGTTATCGTGTAAACCGTTGGCCAGAGTTATCGGGTCATCGGGATCGGTAAGAACGTGGTGGGACCTACGTAATTTGGGATCGGGATTAGGATCTGGGATGTAGTCAGCCGCGGCTACCACCAGTGGGTACGGATGCGAAATGGCACGATCGAAGAATCTTTTAGAGATTTCTTTGAAATGCTTTGCTAAGCTCAGCAATTCAAGATAATTATGGAGGTCTACGTTGCGCATATACCACGGTGCTCCCGTGGCAATACGCAGGAATTTATTTTGTACTTGCAACGGATGCAAGTCCGTACGGGGGAGATGAGCAATCGCTACGCAAGCGTATGATAGGATGGGGCGTACATAAAATGTCATCTTGGTTTTGACTTTGGTTGGACGATTTATTATTATTTCAGCGCTGCAGCAAGTGTTATCGAAATGGAACACGAATATTCCTTAGCATAGCTTCTCTAGTACGTAGTACATTAAACTCTCTGCTAAAGTGCTAATAACTCAAAATTAAAAATTTCAAAATCCACCAACCAATCCTTTAATGGTGTTAAGACCTTGCCCCCAATTCACGTAACACGATAGAACGTCGAGATGTGCTATCAAGCGGCGTAATATGTAAGAGACTATGCTTTGACTCAATTGCCGTTTGATTACTTGAATTAGGCCCCTTATGTGCATCGTTTGCAGAGCAAAGGGTGCAAGATTGTTATTCGAAGAGGTGGAGATCATCGAATGGGAACCCTGTAGGCTCTGGTCAAAGCTACCATGTCATTGCATTATCATTCAAGTATAAGACTACCAAATTTCGTATCAATCAAGAATGTACCTTTTGCTTAATTTTTGGTTCATAAGATAGCAAACAAGTAGATGGCTCTCCTAATGAAAAGAGACAACCATCGCATATATACACCAAATATGTTAAGGGTGCATTGCTATCTTTGTGTCGGGGTCCAAATGCCATACGCACAAATTTACCGGCTTCCCTTACCCTTCAAACTGGAACACGACAGTGACAAGTACTGGCGCTATAGCGGTAGGAACAGGTAAGGCCCGAGCTCCGAAAACAGGCAAGGCCCGAGACGATGTAGAACTCTACCAGCAAGTACAAGTTCCTTTCATCAGGTAGAAAAGACCTGATCATCTTAATCGACTTTTAGAAATTAGAAATGGCTAGAAAACCAGATTTCAAATTAAAAAAAATGCGGCAGGAGCTACTTAACCCACCGATGGTACCAAATACCTGGGCGAGGCGTTGTGGAACTCTACCGCCTAGTAAAGAATATCGCTTTTAATTGCTACACAGCCGTGTAGAAAAAATTGATAAAATGCGCGTCGGCCTACGCGCAATTAGGGTTCAAAGTTGCCCATCACAATAATGCGGACTAAAAAGAGGGCTTTTATAGTTTCATACTACGAACGTTTAAGCTACTCAATATATAAGTCAATATATATCCGCACTACAGCTTTTCGCCTAGAAAAACTTCTCTAAGTACATTTTATAAGTTGGTCGATTATTACTCAAAAACTTGTAAAGCCATCTAAGCCGTGGTAGTTTTACTTTTAATTTCATTATATTTACTACTACCATGATTTTTTTCCCACCACCAAAACCAACCGTTTCGCCTTACACTTGACTCTAACGAAAATTAGCACTTAAAGCTCAATATTTTACAAACGAATCCCTTAATCGAAAACTTGTTTTCACAAACCTACACAATTTTTAAAAACCTATAGCCAACGATACCCCACACAATGGGGTACGTGAGAAATAAAATTAACATCCCCACTTTACATGCTACTGCCCTGAAAAAAAAATATTTTTCAAGATTTTATGTTAGCACTTTGTTGACGTGATTAATATGTAGGCATAGAGTAATAACGCTTAGAGGGATAATTGCATTCAACGCTTCGTTCATATTTTAGGCCAAAACCGTGTCAATGTCCGTGTAAGCTTCGTGTAATCACTTGCGTCGTCACGCACACAAAGACTTCAAAGACTCGAATAGTGTTGCAAGTAAATAAATATTTTCCCAAGACGGTATTTAAAATATATCTACCTGACCGGTATACAAATAATCTTTCATACTATAAAATTATTAATCATTTAGTATAAACTTGAAACTTACACTTTTTATTCGGTTAGGTAAACTATGTTAAATGCCGGGAAATATTCTCAAGATGTTCTCAAGATGATTCCAAAGCTATTTAACCTTATATATTTTTAGTTTTTGTGCTTTTATTTGTCTTTCCAATAGTATTATTAGTCATATAGAAAATTTAGAACTTACAATTTTTATTCTGGTGAGGTAAAATGAGTAGAATTACAGGAAAATGTTTTAGAGGTTCTCAAGATTTTTTTTTTAAATTTCAGTAATTAAACAGCGGTAACCAACCGGCACCGAGCGTAAATAAAAAATATGGTCAATGAATTTACGTTATTTAAGTTATAAAAACAGTGATTGGAGTAATTCTTACAAAAAAAAACCTTATTGATATGTATCTACTAATATATTATCCTATATCATACAAATGTTTGAAATACATTGCTTGGCAAATACTTGTGTGTTATTATGTGTATGTCTGTGTGCGTGTATGTGTATGTATGTTTGTTCAAAGCTATTACCTTGGAACCTTTTTTATTTTAACTTTCATACAAATCTTGCCATGGTTCTAAACCTTAAACTATCTTGTAAATTAGCAAATGGGTGGGCAAGCAGAAACAATACTTACGTTATAGACGAACGTTTTAAGGTAAAAATTAATAAGATACTTATTAATCAAGTATTTATTTAAATCAACTTAAAAAATTAAAATGTTTTAAGCTAAACGTACTATATTGGCTACTATTGGCTCTGTGCACGACTTGAGCACCACCTAGCGTCCGCAACTGTTTTGGTTCTGATCTTAGAATAATAACGCCTAGAAACCACAAAAAACGAGTAAATAAAACTGAGCCAGAAACGGCTCAATTCGTTTTGCGAGTTGTCAATGCTTAATAAGATCAGGTTATATCGGACACATTTCACGAAAAATAATTCGAAATGACTTATTGCATTATAAAGAAGTGTTTTAACACCTTAGAAAAACAAAAAAAGTGAACATTTCACAGGTAAATACTTACAATTTATAATTTTTCTGTTATGTAAATCGACTAAAAATAGATAATTTGAAACACATAACTTATCACTATACAGTTGCTAGTTGTGGAAAAAAAATTGCGCACAATATTTTTAGTTAGACCTTAATGTTAAGAAAATTAATTATTGTATTTGCTTTAACTATTATTTATACTAAGTCTTATGAAAATAATTTAGCTCGAGGGTACTTTTTGATAATTCAGCATTTATTTTATTTGTCTTTTTTTGCCTTTAACAACACAGTAAGTCATATTTTTTTCGAATTGCGAGACCTGCACTCCGTATGACATGTATCGCGATTCTGAGCGGACGGCAAGCGCATGCATAGCCTTTTAAGGCTACTTTGAAATGGCTTAAAACATCGCGGCCCACTCGGTTTCTACGTGTTATAATTCTACGTTCCAAAGCTATTTCACCTTGGATTTTTTCGTTTTTGTGCAAATTGTGACACGAAAATATGTATACTTAATAATCAAATTATTTATTTAAAATTTTAAAAATTAAAATTAATCTCAGTGATGTAGAAATTTATAGGGTAAAATAGCCAAATTTCGGCCGCCTAACCAAATACATAACTTTCGGACCCTATTAGGCTTAAACCGTTATCGGGAAGAAAATATTAATTTTCTTTTTCGTGTTAATCAATATTTAAATTTTACACTATTGATGTTTCGAATTGATTTCAACAACGAAATAAAAATATGTAAACGTGTTAAGTTTTAAATGATTGACCCTCTCTATCCTGGTTTCTTTTCTATTGTCGGTCAATTTTTCCCTATTTCAGCCCCATTTTTCTCTAATGTTAGCCAGTAAAGGATGTTTGAAATTGAAATAAGGTATTGACTTTGCATTAAAATTTACTTTAATTTTATTAAATAACTTTTGTAAACATAATATGCCCTCAATTTTTTATGGTATGTATTTAAATGATCTTTTTAATTTGATAAAAACTGTAAAAGAAAAAATCTAAATGGTCACCAATTTTAATGATTGAGTCTCTTTCTTTGAGACATAAAATAAATGAAATAAATTGATATTTTAGTCTCTTTAAAACTACGCAGAAAAAATTTGATATGTAAAAATTACGTTAGATCGTTACTTGCTGGTCCTCAAAATTAAGAGAAATGAGCATTAAATATTCAATATTGTGATATTTTTTTAAATAAAACGATCTATATAAATTATTTTTTGTCTATATCAAATAATCTTCAATATAACTATTTTAGGGTACTTATTTTTATTAAGTTGTAGTCAAAGAAAGGAAACAGTTTAAAGGCACTTGATATTCAAAGTTTTATTTTTCACTATTAGAATAAAACTAGAATAATTTTCTACGATTGTTAAATCAATTAAATAAAATATATCGCTAGGAACAATTTTATAAAAAATATTGAGACTTTAATTTGATTGAATTCTATCATCAAATTTAAGTGTTATCATTGTATAAAACTTAATTTACATTTTCATTAAAACAGCAATAAGTTTATATATTATAATTTTCATTATAAGTATCAAATAAAAATTCTCCCTGTTTTTGTATTAAAGAATAGTTAAAGCTAATTTATTTTTTGTTATTTTAAGTACCTATAAAGTGTCTTTGCAAAAACTTAGCTCAGAATTCTGTCAAACTAACTTAGATTTCTGAGATTAACAGCTGTTGCACTGAAGACAACCAATGACAAAATAAATATCTAACCACAGACTACTAAGGAGAGAACTGATTGCTTACGTTAACCTTACCTAAATTCCAACTTTATTTAACTACTATTCCCCAAGTTAAAAAAATATTTATTAAATGCGGATAAATTAAGCAGTTGATATAGAATCTTAAGAAACACATTAAATTTTAAGATAATAATTAAAAAACGATGTATGAAGTCTTGCCCGCGTTCTTAAAAGTTATGTGGAATATTAGCTTAATTATCAGTATAAACATATTAGGAGGTCGACATTAGGCGTAGACTGATTTTAGGGCACGTTACCCTACATGTTTTCGTGGATAAAAGTCGAAAATATCGCTAATAAAACTACTTGACACTAAGCAATACGAAATAATGCAGTAAGATGGCATATTATTTAATAAGAAAATTTAAAAAAAGTGACTTTGGTAGTGACAGAGTTTTTTTCTGATGGTCACTGTGGCATCTAGAATGCTAGTTGGAACATTTTTTTTGTCTTCTAAAAGTCCTCATTATATACGAATAAATGTTTCATAATATTGGTCTGACAAACGGATTTGTAATATTTGTGTCAGTATAATGGGTCAGTCTCAACACTTAAAAACTATTTTTTATGCAAAAGCAAAGTCCAGGCTATGTAATATCGCACATAAAATAGGAATACACATATTATTAATTATAATGAAAATAGGTAAAAACAAATACGTGGTAGAATATTTTTCCCTTTGGCTGGCAACATTTTGAATATCGTTCTACTTAGATATTTATGATTTATTTGTTTGAATTTTATACAAAAATATCCGATGCCAAGTAGTTTTTATCGGTGAAATGTTATCTTCAAGTCCTAAATACGCTTTTGTGAAGCACGGTGACAGCATTTCACCACACAGTAACTCACATTTTTTGAAATTGCGAGAGCTGTACTCCGCGTGGCACGTGTCGCATGCCTGAGGGGCCGGCGAACGTAAGAAGCCTTTTCAGGCTTCTTTGAAATGGCTTAATATTGCGCGGCTCGACTCGGTTTCTATGCGTTATTATTCTATGTATGTAGGTATATTCGTGCCAAGTTACAGCTTTCTAGTACTAAGGATCTCTGAGTTATCGTGCGGATGGACGGACGGACGGACGGATATAGCGAAACTATAAGGGTTCCTAATTTATTTCGGAACTCTAAAAATTGTGCTTCGTTCACTCTAAGAACATCATTTCTTTAGGCTGCGTAGTAAATGAGAGATAAGCAATTTCACAGTTAGGCCATTATTTTCGGTGACCTGCGCCAGAATGGTACCTCTTTTAAGTATGTTTTTTTGAGAAATCTTGATATTGTCACAATGAGCGATATTGTTTCTGACCGTTTCTAGTGAACACCTATCACATACATTTTGTAGTGAACACCTATCACATAAAACATGGATTACGGATTTGGTATATACTCCTTGATGTCTGGACTCAAAAGCAATGAGAATCTTTTTCCATCAGGATTACAGGAGGACATTTTTGAATTGGCCGACCCGAGAATAGAACTCTGGACTTCTGACCTCAGGTGGTCAACACCCGACACTAGACCACAGAGGCTATCAATTGCGTGGTGGTTATTTACAAATATAATGTAAAGGGTCACATCATATTATAAACTGTAGTAACCTATCTGATGTGGTATCTTTACGCTCGTATCCTCGAAGAGGTTTCCCGCCGTGTTGGTCCCGGCCTCCTTTGTCCCGCCGTGTTGGTCCCGGCCTCCTTTGTAGAATAGGCCAACTGCCGTTCTGCCAGGCAGGTCGTAAAAGGCGACCGATTGGCTATCGAGTCACTACCATCGTGGCTACTAGGTGGTAGAGTTCTGCATTGTCTCGCCCGGGTCTGGTACCACCGCCTTACCTATTCCTGCCGCAATAGCGTAAGTGCTTGTCGCTGTCGTGTTCCGGTTTGGAGGGTAAGGTAGCCGGTAAACTTATGCATGTGGCATTAGACCTCGCCACAAGATAGCAACGCACCATTAACATCTTTGGTGTCTATAGGCGATGGTTGACTCTTTCCATCAGGAGACCCATTTGCTTGTTTGCTATCTTATGATAAAAAAAAAGAGGTATAGACCAAGCTGCAAGTTCGATAGCCCACGACATTATTACGAAAAAAAGGCAAAAAAACAAGTTTTAAATAAAGCTGTTCTTAAGAGTTGGTATTTTTCCCATAGGTGCGCGAAAATGGATGATTTTTGTAAATACCACTAACAAATAAATGTAAGTTGTATGTGTTTATGTGTGTGCAAGAATATTTGTATGTATGCACGTTTGTTACATGTGTACATCAATGCTCCGCTGGAAGTGCCGGACGGATTTCGAAATTTGATTGACTGATTCAACTATATTTTATCTCAGAAAAATGTAGTATTTGTGAGGGATTTACAAAAAACTAATTGCCCAGCCGGCTGCTTGTCATGTTGTTAGTATATAGCATTTTTAAAGTGCTATGTAAACTTTTTGCACATTAAACCTTTTTACACTTTAACATAAATCAAAATGTGTGTCAAATCAATGTAAATAAATATTATCTACTAATATACTTTTACAGGATTTTTTTTAACTTTTTATATATAAAACCAATCATGTTTTGTCCTCACAAAAATTCGTACCTACAACTGGTCTGCGCGATGAATCCCCGAGTGATCAACAAGGCTGTCGACCAGGCCATGGAGAAGAAACATTTCGATCCCCACACAGGTTTATTAACCATAGCCATTGATGTGATTCTACCTATAGGCACATAAACGAGTGACTATTATATAGTTAATTTATTTGATTTACCTACATTCACATGTAGACAAATTCCAAGTCAAAACATATTTATTCAAATTACTAGCTGTTGCCCGTGACTTCGTCCGCGCGGACTTCGTTTACTCCGCACAGCTCCTCCCCCGTAGGCGATAGCGTGATAATATGTAGCCTATATGTTGACCCGACCTGTTAGTAATATTCATGCAAAATTTGAAGTAAAACAATGCAGTACTTTTTGAGTTCACCCTGAATATACATTGACTTTCCTACGATTTTATTATATGTATATAGATACAGCACTTTTGACGAGTCATCATTTTTTTGAGTTACTACCGAATCGGAAACGCGGCCACACGCTGAGATCCGGTGGAAGAAACTCAGCGGGCATGTCTTTTTGTGTATATACATTTTTCTTAAACAATGCATTTACAATAATTTATTAATAAAATATAATTACTATGGGACTGGTATGAGGAGCAATTAAGCCCAGGCTTTATCTTCGAAATATTCAGATATTTTATATAAATTTGTGTATTGTTAGATATTTAATAGCATTTGGAAGTTGTTGCATTGTAAAAACGTATAGAATTCCCCATAATAGGGTTATTTTACACTAGGAGGTAGAGTTCTGCATTGTCTCGCCCGGGTCTGGTATCACCGCCTTACCTATTCCTGCCGCAATAGCGCTAGTGCTTGTCACTGTCGTGTTCCGGTTTGGAGGGTAAGGTAGCCGGTAAACTTATGCATATGGCATTAGACCTCGCCACAAGATAGCAACTCACCATTAACATCTTTGGTGTCTATAGGCGATGGTTGACTCTTTCCATCAGGAAACCTATCTGCTTGTTTGCTATCTTATAATATAAAAAAAAATTCTTCTGTGAAGGCGTGATACATGCAGAGCAAAATTGCTTTTAATCCTTGTATTTAAATCAACTGCATCAAAATTTTTCTTCAATGAAGAAATATTTTTACGAATATACATCAATCAAGTTTTCAAGTATAAACTGCGATGCCCGATGTTACGGTTAAAGTATTAATTTGTATCCTTCTCTAAAAGAAACTCTTGGACTGAGATGTAAATAGCCTTTACAGCTTTTTTTTTCTAAGACAAAAATTGTATTTTTTTCAGCGGAATTTCCCCAGAGAAAAAATCCATATGACATAATACTATACAAATAACTAAAATACACAATTTTCGCAGTGTCGACGTCACTAATCTGTCTCATTTTTTTAACTGCAAATGCCGCTGAACTATCTACTGGCAAATTTATCGATATGTGGTCCCCAATGTAATGTTTTTATCTAACGTAATCCCTAAAAACACAGTAGAGTCCACAAGATCCAACTTGTGCCTTTTGCCTTACCTATTCCTGTCGCAATAGCGTCAGTGCTTGCCACTGCCGTGTTCCGTTTTGGAGGGTAAGGTAGCCGGTAAACTTATGCATGTGGAAGATATCAACGCAGCATTAACATCTTTGGTGTCTATAGGCGATGGTTGACTCTTCCCATCAGGAGACCCATCTGCTTGTTTGCTATCTTATGATATAAAGAAATTGCACTGTAACTGTCTATCCGAAAATTATCACCCGGTCTCGAGTTGGATTCTCAAATCGGAGAAGAAAATATATTGAAGTTTCCCAAAAAAATATTTCGGTATCAACTTGAAGTCTGGTGGTGCTGTGTTACGACACCATTTCGGTTGTGTTGCTACCCCATATCGTTTGCACCTAAAGATGACAAGATGATAGCCATTAGATTTGTACAATTACTCATTACCTGTCTTGTTAACCGGTGAATAGTGTAAACGCGTCTATTGGTCTTAGGAGATTTCTGTCTATCCGCAAAAAAGTAATAATAGTCATTTAATCTATTAAATAATAAATAAATATTCACGGGACAAATTACACTTACTGATCTAACCCCAAATTAAGAAAATTATTTGCTTGTGTTATGGGTGTTAGTCAACGATACTAATACATAGAAATACATATATAAATACTAGAATATATTTAATAAGCTTCCAAACCCGGAAATACAAACATTTGTGCTCATCACACAAATGCTTGTCCCCGTCGGGGATCGAACTCGAGCCCCGTCGATTGCGTAGTCAGGGTCGCTAACCACTCGACCAACGGGGCGGTATAATGATTTTACTTTACAGAAATCCCAGCATACCAAAGGCTAGAGTCCATGCAGCCGTCTCTGTATGCGCCGCATGTAGACATCACTCGCGCTCGTATTGGCTTCGGTCGAGTGGGACTGCGGCTCATCAACAGAGACCTGCACTCGCCTGACCACCTCGTGCAACTCCAGGCTCTTCATAGTGTACTAGATCAGGTACAGCTAATCGTATTTATATCGGTCTTGGGGGTCATGATCTTCCCCCCTCCCCCTCCCCTAGGCTGGTGTCTAGATATGGATTTATTAGTATTAGATTATAGAGCCTATCTTGACTGAACCTCAAATATGTGACCCCCCCCTGAACCGAAGGCTGGATCCGCTCTTGCCCTCATTCATTCTTATTCTCATAAGATAACGGACATGTTGACGGTTTTTCGAATAGTAAGAAGCAGTTATCAATGGCAAATTTAGGCTTGAGGCCGCCCTAGACCGCACCTGCTATGCCGCTTTTGTTTTATAAGGGAGTGATTATTGGAATTAAGCATTTACTTACGAACTTTCCCGCCCTAGGTCAGGGCCACACTCACTCAGTGGTAAATCTGCCACTGGAGATATCTAACAGCTGTGCATTAATAGTAAAAAATGGTAGTGCTATGTTGCAATCTTCGTTTTTTCTGTCATAAGAAGGCAAACAAGCAGATGTTCTCCTGATTGAAAGAGATAACCATCGTCTTAGACACCAAAGATGTTAACGGTGCGTTGCTATCTCCGTGGCGGGGTGTTAATGCTACATGCAAAAGTTTACCGGCTACCTTTCCCTCCAAACCGGAACACGGTAGTTACAAGTAGTGACGCTATTGCGGCATAGGAATAGATAGGACCAGAGGTGGTATCAAACCCAGACGAGACAATAGTAGCAACTAGCAGAATAGCAAATGGTCTATTTCTGAAGATTAGACCATCTGCCATTCTGCTAGGCAGTTCGTAACAGGCTAACAGTTGCTAAACGATTCACTACTATCGTGACGTACAGGTGTTAGATTTTTGCAACGTCTTTCCCAGGTCTGGTACCACCAACCTTACCTAATGTTGCCGCAATAGCGTTAGCACTTGTCACTGCCGTGTTCTTGTTTGGATGGCAAAGTAGCCGACAAACTTATGCATATTGCATTACCATCCCGCGCAAAGGATAGCAACGCACCGTTAACATCTTTGGAGAGCAATCTACTTGTTTGTTGCTATACTATGATATAAAAAAATTATTGCAAAATATGACAAGTGGTTGTTTTCATCCCTAGGTTCACATATCAGAAAATGCTCTGTTCTTGATCAACCTGCAAGTTGTTTACCGACTCATAAATCTAATGCTCGATCCAGATCCAATAATTCGAGAAAAGACATGTTATATTTTATCGATACTTGCCACTTACCATCAAGGAAGAAAGCGAATTATGTCACGGCCGAAAATCATTCACAATCTAATGCGGCTTATTTTGAGAGATCGGAAAGAAATACGTTACGCTGCGGCGTACACCTTGAGAACTCTAACTAGAGATCGCTGCTCAAGCGAAATTATCCTTAACTGCGAGAATATCATTAGAAATCTCCTTAAAATGGTGAACAACGAACACACAACCATAGTACAAATACATCTAAAAACCCTTGAGAACCTAATAGAATGGGACCAAGTAGTACCATTAAAAGAAAACGCCTTCCAAATAATGTTAAAACTTTTCGAAGATTCACACCCAGAAATTGTGTGTGGGGCCATGGATTGTATGACGCAATTATGCAAACATGATGTTGGAATGAAATTAGCAGACATCCACGATTTGACTTTTGTGTTAAGGCCATATTTACTCTCTCACCATATTGAAGTCCGAATAAGCACTGTTGGTCTAATGGCATACACAACTCTAACTACTCGATCGAAGTGGCGAGCAAAGGAATGTTGCGAAGAACTGACACATCGCCTTGTTAAACTGGCATATCGTCATAACAAGCCTTTACTACAAATGCGGTCAATGCAAGTTCTCATTAATCTCTGCGACTGTCCTGACATACGTTACCATTTAAAATCGCACTGGGAAAACACCATTAAGTCAATTAAAATAAGGACTCATGAGGAATGGGACGGTACCACAGAGACAACTAGCTATGGACTGGAGACTGGTCACAATTATCGCACTATGTGTATTGAGGGTATCGAGACTATTAAAAACGACTACGGCGACAATGTTAACGCACTTGATGTACATAGTTACGTGAGACACGTGTACGCAATTAAGGCGAGATTGCTATATGCTATAAACTGGAAATCTTACAAACACTAATACAATAAAGATTTTTACGAAATATTTACAAGACTATTGATAAAACGTAATGAATGTACATAATTACGTGAGATATTGTGCACTCTTATGGTGAGATTGCATACAATGCTATTAATTGGAATTAGAAATGAAAATTAATACAACAATTTTTTGTTACGTATTTATTTTGATAAACGTGACCGCTAAGATGTTACATTTGGCATTAATCTAAGTTTGTGCTTGTATTGGCAAGCTTAATTCTAAATATCAGTCATTTATTTCAAATTACACCTAAGGTCCAATGATTGAGACGTCCTACAAAAAAAGTTGGATGTACCATTTAAACGAGAATAATTTCAAAACTGGAGTCCAGTAAAATATTTTCATTAAACTCAAGCGTCCTTGATCAAAAGTAATAGCTCTCTAGCTAATTAAGCAAGCTTAATAATTGTTAAATATAATAGTTTTCATTGCTAAAATTATAAGTTCTTTAGTAATGTGCTTAGGAATGGATACAAAAACAATGGCTATAAATCCTTTTTATCGTCCTGCACCTACAAATCTACAAATCTGGAATGATTATACGTAGCTATTATTATAACTGGACCGTCCATAAACTTTGGAATGTCTTGTGTAAATGGTACACAACGGTTTTAATAAACCTAAATGTTACAACTATGTAATGCACAAATTATTTACAATACTCACTCATACACAGAAATTTGTTATTTAGTTTTGATAAAAATGTATAGTTTTGCTAAATATATATAAAATTATATCTGCAATGGCCATAGTGTTATATACTTACTAGCTTAGCTGAAATTTAAAACCTTACAGGCATATCAACAAAAATTGAAACATTTTGTATTTTAATTTTTGCTGATATTTAGACAGTGTTACATAAAAATACGTTCTTGTGTTAAACATAAGGTTTAAATTTTTCTATTATATTTTACCCAAAAAGTGTAATTTAAGAAACTTATTAACATCGAATTACTATTACAAAATGTTTTCATGTATGAATTAAATTTTGAGAAAATACGAATAAAAATAAGTACTATATTTTATATATTTTTAAGTACGTCGTAAAATTGTAATATTTTCATATGGCACACATAATTCTTATAAATTCACAGCACTTTATTTTAATAAAACTATTTTTTATATATTAATTTTTGACATGTGTTGTACAGGTTATAGACCGTAGTCCCACGAACAATTTTTTTTAATAACAATCTGAATCTTTATGAAAATCAAAATTTTCAAAGCCCCATAACTTTATTAGTACCCGATTTGAGATTTTTCAAAGTTAGAAAAGATGGTTGTCTCGTCAAAACGAAGCTGATCACAAAAATTCAGCTTGTTATTAATCAAAAAAAAAGTTTGTTTATGGGACCACTGTCTATTATTATTAATTATTATTTGTATATTTTCTTAACAAATACTTTAAATAGCTAAATATTTGTCGTATCATGATATCTGTATATTTATTAAATTAACCTAATACCATAAAAGTGTTAAATTTTTTCTAGTTAATATGGGGATGGCACTTGGCAACTGTCATAGCTAACATAGCTTGACCATTAACCATGAAGTATTAGGTATAGGTTGAGCCAGCACTCGTATCAATCTATTGAAACAATATTTACGTTACATCTCTGTCTATGAGGTCTCTCCATCTCTATTAATACAGCTGTATTAGAAAGAGAGAGTTAGACCTCAGAAGATGACAACAGTATTTGAAATTTGGTTTCAAGTAGGTATTAGAAGTGCTGCCTCCAACTAAAATACAGCTTCATAGCTAGTACCACGGTCTTGCTAGCTAGTTCCCATTTTGAACGAAGTTCAAATTAAAATGAGAAGTGACAACTGACATTTTACACAGAGATAATTAATATATAAAGATAGAGTAGGCGAGCCATAAGCGTGTACGTAAGTGAAAATGTTCTATTGATAAAAAGAGAGAGAACATACTTTTGGTATACGTGTTTACATTATGATAGAGAAAATAGCATATTTAACTTTCTTTCTCTCGATCGAGGGAACGACTTTTGGTTGGTTCGCCTATTCTATGTATACTTTCTCAATGCGTTAAAAAGGAAACTAGCTATGTTGGTGCCATCTATGATATACTCGTACCGGCCAACCCCATTGAAAAATACAGTGAGTAACAAAAACCCTGTCTATTAAGGAGGAAAGAACCTTAATACGATCGCAAACGTATGATTGTAAAAATAAAAGTGTATGTTCTTTGATCAAAATTAATTTACCCATAACAACACAAGAGGTGACAGGTGCAGTCTTAGTAAAATGGCCGATACAGAGACGTTGCCACCGCTGACACAACTGGCTATGACCACTTTAAAATATTTGCTCCAATTTAGGGAAATTGAAGGATTAGTTCAAGTATTCTAAAATATACTTTTATTGTAAATAGAATCGTTTAATTATTTTCTTATTGACCTTTATGATTGGGTGGAACAGGGTTTTTGTAATCCATTGTATGAAATAAATTAATAAAAATGACCTAGTGTTGCTATCATTCAGAACCATGATGTGGTATGGAGCAAACCTACGAGCAGGGCTTGTACCCGACTTTACATATTTCGAATACTCTAAACCAATTCGTTGTTTAACTCGAATCAAGGATTCAGCGACATCTTCAAATACTTCCACTAAATCGATGAGGCAAGTTTAAAATATCTTAAATATCATATATGTAATACAAGTATATTTTAAATAATATTTTCATATGTTTTAGAAGCACAGTACATACTGAAAGCTATTTACAATGGAGAGTGAATACGTTACTCTAGTAATCACAGTAATCACTTTGGGATATAATTTAATATCAAATAAATTGTTAACGTCAAAGACCAAGTTCTATTGACTCCATAAAGTAAAGCAAGCGCTGAAAAGCATTCTTTTACAGCAATCACCTTCCAAAACATTCGGTCCCTATCCCACACATTTTTAACAAATAGTTTCCCTTTTATTTATAATAACGTTAAACAAAAGCTATAATTCAATGTAATCTGTAACTCAGTATTTGTACACATAAATAATTTCTGTTTTCTCCCATTAATTTTCTTTAAACGAACGAACTCAATAATATATATATATATATATATATATATATATATATATATATATATATATATATATATATATATATATATATATATATATATATATACAGCCTGTCCCATTTATCGTGGATCAAACGAATCAGGGTGATAGATGAGGTGATTTCCAATAAAAAATCTTTCTACAGCATGGTCATAACTTAATTGCATAAAAAGTTATGGTCATTTTTGTTTTTTTTAAATAAATTACCAATTTTTGTACAATTTAACGAATACAGAAAAAAGTTGATAAAAAATAACAAAACAAAAGGTGCTGTATTATGACTAGATAATGTATCATCACAAAAAAAAATGAATTGCAGCTCTGGGTGCCAAATTTAAAAAGCAATTCATTTTTTCTTGTCAATTTTGAAGGATTACAAAAAATTACTACTTTCTTTGAGAACAACCTGTGAAAAAAAAATGTACTACAGAAAAGCGACCCTGTATCAAAAAAACTTGCTGATTTAATGCTGATTAAAATGAGGTATAACACTTTACTATTTGATTTTTAGTTCTGGATTTATGTGAGTTTTTTTATGACTAAGTGCAAATTTTGATAAACTTGTCTTTTTCAAAACAAATTTTTAGTTTATCATAAACGGCAAGTTTTTTGTACGTTGGATTGCAAGAACTGCTTTGTACTTCTCACACCTAAGATTTATGAAACGAACAGAAACTTTTCACACCAACTATTGAATTTTATAACTTTAATCCATCATCGAAAAAGCGTCATAATTAAGAAACTGCCGCTCTTTCACACTAGCCATTTGAATCCTTTGTCGAAAAAAAGGTCAGAACGCGTCTTAGCGTGACGTAATCAGGTAGCGTGTTCAGGTAGAAGAATTCCGGGTGGAGCGGGGCCGGGGGACGGCCCGGGGGAGTTGCGTGAGCGTCTTTATTTGTTAATTGTTAGTAACTCGCTTTCTGCCTGTGACTACGCACACGTATTCTGCATTGTAACCTTACCTATCTTTGACCTACGCATCGTTATTGGACTTGTCTTAGATTGCCTACCTGTGACCTACGCTTTGTTATTGGACTTGTGTGATTGATTGCCTACCTGTGACCTACGCTTTGTTATTGGACTTGTGTGATTGATTGCCTACCTGTGACCTACGCTGTGTGAACCGGACTTTGTTATCGTTACGGATTGGCTAGATAAACGGAAGATGGCTGCTGCGAGGAGAGAATACACCCAAAGGGAGTATGCAGAAATGCATTACCTTTATGGCTTCTGCGACGGCAATGCTCGGGCTGCTGCTAGAGAATATCGACAACGGTATCCTAACCGAGACCGTTTCCCAGACTACAGGGTCTTTTTGCGCGTGCATAATGCGTACATGGAGGGAGTCTTACCCGGTACGCATGCTCCGAGAGCAGGTAGACCAGTGATACGATTTGACAATGAAGAGCGAATACTGCGAGAGTTAAGATTGGACCCCGGTATTAGCCAACGCCAAATATCACGAAATCTCGGGATCTCGCGTTCGGTGGTGCAGCGTATTATTAAAAGACAAGGATATCATGCCTACCACGTGAAAAGAGTTCAAGCTTTGATGCCAGCTGACTATGAACCAAGAGTGAGATTTTGTAGAGAGATGTTAAGACTACACAGAAAAGATCCGCAGTTTTTCAATAAAGTGTTATGGTCGGATGAGTCGAGTTTTAGGAGAATGGGAATTTTTAACATTCATAATTTACACTATTACTCCAGAGTGAACCCACATATCACCAGAAATGATCGATTCCAGCATCAGTTTGGCATAAACATGTGGGCTGGTATCATTGACCAGAAGATGGTGCTACACGAAATGCCACCAAGGCTAAACGGTGCTGCGTATTTAAATTTTTTAGAAAATAATTTGAACCCAATACTCAACGAAGCTGAAGTTCCGGAAGAAGTAAGGGAAGAAATGTGGCTGCAACAGGACGGTGCCCCGCCTCATTATGCTCGTGAAGTACGACAACACTTAAATGAGCGCTTCCCCAACCGGTGGATTGGTCGAGGCGGAGCTATTGCGTGGCCACCCCGGTCGCCCGACCTTAATCCATTAGATTTTTTTATTTGGGGCTATTTCAAAGAAGTGGTATATCAAAGAGAGAACAACACTGAACAAGAATTACGACAAAAGCTCGAGACTGCAAAAGTACAAATCATGAATAACAGACGTGCCTTCAGACGATTACGTGCCAATTTTATTAGGCGGTGCAGACTATGCATAATAGTTAGAGGTAGAAATTTTGAACATTTAATGTAAAAAAAGTATTTAATAAAATTATCAACTCATAATTCTTGTTCTTTTATTTCAATATGGTTTTTTAATTACCTACATAATTTTTATTTAAATTTTCCTTTCTAACAAATTTGCCCCTTGACATGAAAAAAACTCGCATAAAACCTGAAATAAAAATCAAATAGTAAAGTGTTATACCTCATTTTAATCAGCATTAAATCAGCAAGTTTTTTTGATACAGGGTCACTTTTCTGTAGTACATTTTTTTTTCACAGGTTGTTCTCAAAGAAAGTAGTAATTTTTTGTAATCCTTCAAAATTGACAAGAAAAAATGAATTGCTTTTTAAATTTGGCACCCAGAGCTGCAATTCATTTTTTTTTGTGATGATACATTATCTAGTCATAATACAGCACCTTTTGTTTTGTTGTTTTTTATCAACTTTTTTCTGTATTCGTTAAATTGTACAAAAATTGGTAATTTATTTAAAAAAAACAAAAATGACCATAACTTTTTATGCAATTAAGTTATGACCATGCTGTAGAAAGATTTTTTATTGGAAATCACCTCATCTATCACCCTGATTCGTTTGATCCACGATAAATGGGACAGGCTGTATATAATGAGCTAGTATCGACAGGTTTGACGTAGCGAAATTGAAATTATGTATGTAATCGACGTAATCGATCATATAACAAAGAAGAATTTCGCCACGTCAAACCTGTCGACACTAGCTCAGAGGAAGAGCGTCCCGGCTTCCAGGAGACGGTCGTATGTTTAATCCCTGCGTGTCGATATATTTCTTTGTTGTTTTTAAAGTTTTTCTAATATGTCAGATGCTAGCCATAATATCCGACTACTTCACCGGTTTTGGCAATTCGAGAATCAAATCCCAAATTTGAACTCAGCTTAATTATTGCCGTAAAATAATTAAAAACAATGGGTCACTCAGAGTAGTAAAATAAAACTGAAAACGAGTGTAAAGAGAAATGGATATATTTAACTTTAGTTAAACTCATAATTTATGAGTTTATCTAGAGTTAAATATATCCGTTTTTTAATTAAATTCATAGAAGTATGAGTTAACTACAATATATCTATTTTACCAAACTAATGGGAAACAATAGAAATAAATAATTTTACTTTGAGCAAAATCTTAACAATTTAAAACTCTTCTCGATAAATTGTAAACATCTCAAATAATAAAGATGTATATTATCATAGAATCAAATCATCACAAACCCAAAAAGCAAATTTACCATACAAACATTCCCTAGGAACACAATCCTTCTATCACCGCATTCAATTATATACACCATGTAATTTAAACTATTAACAGCCATCAAAAGCTCACTTAGTATTGCCACAACTGCCATTTTTTTACCATCAAAAGCTTCCAAATTATCGTAGACATGAACTAATCGATGTTGCGCGTATGTCCATCACTAGTCTATAGCCTAATGTGTTCAGTCAGTAGCGTCTTTCTCACCCTGAACGTATCTGAAAAGAGCCTTGCACAAGTCGTGCGCGGTTGGGTCTCACCTGCCCCGCTTGTGGAGTGGGTCGTACACCTCGGCTTCCGAGTCCACTTCATCCTCCGACAGAGACAGAGACCCTCCAACGCGTCTCGTGCGCAAGCCCTCCTATAATAAAAATAAATTTATACCCTCTTATACATTTCATCATACTGATTACTGATGAAGCATGGATGATGAAGGATGATGACGGATGATGTAGATGATATAGGGCCCAGTATGTTACTTTTACAAAGAATTGTACTTTAATACGTAATGCTTCTAAGTTTTTAAGCATAACAATGAAGTGCTTCTACATATGAACTATCCACCGAACACACAGCCTATAGACGGCTAATGTTTGATTTTCCGTATTGAATGCATTCTGGCAACTAGCTGAAGTAAGACGAAGTGGGGTTGCAACGCCGTAATTAGCTAACTCAAGGCCACAGTGAAAGATAGTAATGTACAGAGCATCTGATTGGTCGACATTGTTACCCAATCACTACTCATTGGCCCGTGGACATTTACATCGGAACTATAAATCAGATGTTTTTACACAAGTCATTCGCCTATTATTAGGTGTCTATGGGCTGTGTGGTCGGTGGAACTATCATTCATTAATATATTTCGCATTCATATTATTTGCGAAGATATGGTATAACTGGCGTATTTCCTTGTGGAGGGTGCGATATTAAGATTCATATCCTCGGATAAGGGTGTGATATACCAGCTGCACCTTGTAACCTGCTGCATTATAAAAAAAATATAGCGAATCCCACGGGAAAAACTTATTTTTCCTGTATAAAAAATCCTATGTGCTATTCCACGTCATCATCTACCTGTGTGCCAAATTTTATCCAAATCGATCGTCGTTTTACGTGATTGGATAACAAACATCCAAACATACCAAGTTTACGTTGGTTATATGTATATATATATTTTTTTTAATTGTATATGATATGAGATTATAAATTATATCTACGTCCTTTATATATTTATATTGTAAAACAACTATTATCGGTCCTATATTTAATTTTAATTAAAAAAAACCGACTGCGACCGGCTCCAGTAAAATTATACAGCGTATGTCACTCTCACAATTAATACCAAACTAACGACACCTCTCAAGCTGAAATCCATCAAGCTGTTTAGGCTACAGAGCGTGCCGAAGAAATATATAATAAATAGACTTGAAAATAATAACCCATCTCGTAGCACAGTCGGATAAAAAAGGTGTAATCGCTATGGAACAGACTGAAAATTTATAAAATGCAATCGATACGTAATGGTGTGCTTGATCTGTTATGGCTAATTTTTGGTGAAGCGATAAGCAAAATAATACCCAGTAAGATTGATTTTAGTTGTATGACAAAAGCTAAAAATAAACAAAGCCGATAATAAGCGAAATTATTGCAGTTTTTAAAAATGATTCCCATCTTGCCTTTATTATAACTGTTATTTAAAAAATCGAAGCAAATAAAAAGTCAAATGACTTCTATTGTCACCACGCTGGACATTTGAAGTCAAGATCTTTGTTTCCTTTATTTATTAACTCTTAAGGGTTTCGATAGAATCATTTTCAAGATAACAAGACGTCAAATTTTATACAAAAAGTAAGTAACCACGCTGGACATTTGAAGTCAAGATCTTTGTTTCCTTTATTTATTAACTCTAAAGGGTTTCGATAGAATCATTTTCAAGATAACAAGACGTCAAATTTTATACAAAAAGTAAGTAACATAGAAATAGATGCAAATATAACGTAATAATTAGAAAGTGTTGTCGCCAATTGCCACCTAAATTCACAAAAGCCCGAACACCAGTGCGCGGAACCCAAAAAAAGAAATAAAAAGTGAACCCAAATCAGTGCGAGATCGCGTGCAGCTCAATATTTGCCCACCAATTCCGTGTCGCTGATCCACGCCGTGCCCTCTTCTATGCTTGAAGACATCTAAACACCACCCAATACCAATAAAAAACTATATACATTGTCTTTAACGTAGGCAAGTAGGTGATCAAATATAACTTAGGTACCTAAATTATATGTTTACATCTCGCCGGGAGTTTAGTATCATATATTTGGTTCACCGCTTCATTGCTACTGTTGTCTAGGGTGCTCCGGCCCAAAGGTACGAGCCCCATGAATGGCTGAACATGCGCTTTATAAAGCATAAGCATATATCTAGACGTTAAGTATCGTCTAGCACGATTAACACCCCCAGCTTCTTTGAACCTAACTTAGCTTTACCCTCTAAACATAAAGAACTGGACGTCATCATCGTGAGCGGGGTGGTGTTCCGGAATAAACAGCAGCATAAACATTCTAGGTGACAAATCGTAAGTGACGTCCAGTAGAGGAAATAGAGGAGCCTTGATAAAGGGGATTCTTTTTGATGGATAACGCACATGCTGTCTCTGTGTATATAGCTCTCACTGTCTGTCTCTTCACGCTTAAACCACTGAACAGATTCGGATGAAATTTGGTACAAAGATAGTTTAAGATACGAGAAAGGACATAGGATAATTCTTATCCCGGAAATTCCATGGGAACGGGAACTATGCGGGTAAAACCCCAGGAAATTTTTTTATTTAGAAAATTTTCCACGCGGACGAAATCGCGGGCATAGACTTTATATACAAAAGTAATGATGATATCAAAACGACGCAATTATAAACGTTATTTTTATTAAAATAGGGTTGACATTTGCGGCATCATTTGGATTTCTATTCCAACTTGATCATAACACAATTAATTGGGAAAAAATATATAAAACAAGTACGAGCGCCAATGCAACATTGTATTTCTAATTATTAGAACTGTTCAATTGTACGGAAAGTTAATATTTACCGCATTGTAAATAATATACTTAGAACATGACAACAGTTAATGTATTTTGGAAACAAATTTCTGCATTCAAAACAAAAACAGCCACGTTTTTTTTGTATCAATAATCTATTTTATATCAAACAAACAGATGGGTCTTATGATGGAAAGAGTAAATTACCGCCTATAGACACCAAAGAAGTTAATGGTGCGTTGCTATCTTGTGACGAAGTCTAATGCCACATACATAAGTTTAACGGCTCCAAACTTACTCTCCAAACCGTAACACAACAGTGACAAGCACTGACGCTATTGCGGTTGGAATAGGTAACGCGGTGGTACCAAACTTGAACGAAACAATGCTGAACTCTACCACAAAGTACCCACGATGGTAGTGACTCGTATAGCCAATCGGTCGCCTTTTACGACCTGCCTGGCACAACGGCAGTTGGCATATTCTTCAGAGGAGTCCGGGACCAAAACGGGGAAAATCTTTACGTCGGTACATACGGTACCTCACTTCAGTATAAGGTTTTAAAGAATACCTCAGATTTAACTATTTTTTCGGAATAAAAACTACTATATCCTATTCCAAATCATCGTCTACCCGTCCCGTCTTCCAAATTTCATCGAAATCATTCAAACCGCTTTTGCGTGATAGAGCAATAAACATATAAACCTTCACATTCATATATGTCTGAGTTATAAAATGAAGAGTCCAACCCAAACTCACACGGCTATACTGAAGAAAATATCTTTGAAGCAGAAATATGTTTTGTCAGAAATATTCCAAAAGTACTGTAGTACTAACATTCAAACCACATTTATTTACTTTTCCGTACAGTTAAATATTCCAAGTCAAGTCCACCGATTGTGCTGTATTTGATTTGATGATGCGTGGAAAAACAAAACCTGTTTAGTAGCGTTTTTGTTTTTAAGCAAAACCTGTTTAGAATCGTTGGGATGTGAATGAAAATGTGTTACGATATAGAAACAAATAAAGTTATAAGGTTAAGCCGGCGGAGAATGAGACAGAATATATTGGACAGCATTCTATATTTAAATTATCATAAATTTAATGGTTCCAAAACCAGCCAGATGCAAATAGTACAACCAAATAGATTTTACTGGAACTTTTTATTTCTAAATTACAAAAAAAAACCACTTTCCTCGACTCTTTCAATTTATTTCTCTCTCTCCTTCTTTCCTACTTCAATCAGAAGTTTCACTTCTAATGCGTGAGAGCTCACTCAATTTTTATTTATAAAGATAATTTTTTTACTAATAAATAAACAACCCTTAAGTGCGTTACCAAAAAGATGACAATATGAATGTCAAAAACAATACATCCACTAACGTTCATTCCTGCCGGAATCTACAATCCTTGTGGAATGAACGTCAGTGGATTTGCAAGAGCGAGAAAGAATGACGGTATTAAAACCTCGCGTTCCTTCCCGTCGTGAAGACGCGACGCAGTAACTGGTCAAGTTAGTGTCTGTTTATTTATCCGGCGTGATTGAGCGCAGGCTTGTTATCATTTCGTGTTCGTCTCCATCCCGGAAGGATAAAATGGACTTGAAAACAAAAATTAGCAGTTTAAAGCTTAAATTTCACAAACGAGTCCCTTTATCCAAAAACTGTTTTCACAAACCTACAATGTTTTTTTTAAAACCTATCCAACGATATCCCATACCCCATAACAAGAGAAAAAAAAATATCATGCCCACCCTACATGTAGAGGAGCTACCCAAAAATATTTTTTTATCATTTTATGTTATCACTTTATTATTGTGACTAATGTATATCGCAAGTTGAAGTTTTTTAGACTCTAGTAGTCATGATGATCGTGACTCATATAGTCAACTTTCGTCTCTTACGAGGAACAGGTAAGACTGTAGTAATGTAGAGACGGGAATCATCAAGGATCTCTGCGCTAGACGGACCGTCAGATATAGCGAAACTGTAAGCTTTCCTAGTTAACTCCGGAACCCTAAAAATAAAGATCTGTAGAAAGAAACATCCATTCTTAGTTTTTAAAATCGTCGCGTTCCTTGTATGCCAGATCTTTTAAAATTCTTAAATCACTATATTTTTCCTTTTATGCCTTTTTTTTATCTATGACTATATCTATGACTCCTTTTAGATTTAAATATATATTCACTCGCAATAAGAGTCAGAGCAATAGCAATCTCTTGCTTACGGGTACACATGTTGCAAAATGAAAATAATCTTTAAAGATAATTTAAAATTACACGCATTCCTGTTAAATGACAACAATCTTCATAAAATTACAGGATTATAACCATCCACTGACACGCAATCCCTCGGTATGACTGACAAGATGCAAACTGACAGGAATGTACCTAAACGTGTGGATGGTGATCGAAGGATTGTTTTTCCTGCCAGACTGGCGTGTTGTGATAAATTCAGGGGAAAGAATGTAGAATTGTTGTTTAATTAGTGGCTACAACGGTTTTATTTTATCCCGTCGCGTTTCTGTACGGATTGCACCTCAGGATAAGACTGAAGGTATGAACGTTAGTGGATGTGCCGCTAATAAATATCCCGTATATCGAAACCGATAAGGCGAGCCTCTTTTTTCAGCTCTGTTTGTTAACTTATCTATACATATAATAAAATCGTAGCAAAGTCATGTTTGTCCAGGGTAAACTCAAAAAGTACTGCATAGATTTACTTCAAATTTTGCATGAATATTACTAACAGGTCGGGTCAACATATAGGCTACATATTATCACGCTATCACCTACGGGGGAGGAGCTGTGCGGAGTAAACGAAGTCCGCGCGAACGAAGTCGCGGGCAACAGCTAGTATCTTAATAAATAAAATTATCACTTCTATATAAAATTTTGTTGGTCCCAGCAATAGGATGTTCTTGCGATAACTAGTTTTATTAAGGTTATTTCGAGGTTTTTCTGGAAAATCCAAAATCTAAGTTAGCAGCTCGGAGTCAGGCGAGTAGCGTTACTTCCGAGCCTGCGATGAGCACGTTAAGCCGTCGGTCCCGGCTATTACTATAAATAGTTGGTAATCGTTATCAGGTCGGTGAAATGCAACGATGGGGATCACTACTCATCTCGCTAACCAACAGACCGGTGAATTACGGTGAACTGAAGTCTACAGACGTTCAGTTTATTCTGCCTATCCCGCAAGGGAACCGGGCGCGCTATTTGCGATAATTGAGCGTTGAGTTTATTTCCGAAGAAACCATAATCCAAGCTGAAACCTTTAAGTCTGAGCTAAACTAAGGCTAACCACTAAACCCCGACACAGTGTTTTTATGCACAGACAACAGAATAGTATATATGAGTATGGATGGCACTGACCTCGAGTATGCCGCCGCTGGGCTCGGAAGCGTAGCCCTCGAAGTGGCGCTGGTCCTCTTCGTAGTCGGAGGACGACGAAGAGTCGTTGTCGGGATCCCGCGCCGTGCGCACCGAGCACACCATTTGCGCCAGGTCCGTGAACGTGTAGCTGAAACGACAATTTCATATTGTTAATAAAAATGATACAACATTTTTATGTGTTGCCTGGCTTAAAATGTTATAATACTGTACACCACTTGTGAACAAAAGCTCATAACAAGGCAACGTTCACGGTTGCGTATTTTAGCAAGGTTAAGCTTGTTTCTTTTTGTGAAAGTATATTATTAGGTATTGTATTAGGTGACGGAGTTGTACGTCTCGTTCATTACTACGGCTGCATCGCTGCGCTACAGTCCGCGCCCGGTGCCCCGGCGCCGCGTGTAATTACTCGGCCAGCGCGGGCGGCGCTTGCGGGCGCGCGGCGGTGCCAGCCACGCCACTGCGCTACAGTCTACGAGCCGGTGCCCAGGCGCCGCGAGTACTTACTCGGCCAGCGCGGGCGGCGCTTGCGGGCGCGCGGCGGTGCCAGCCACGCCACTGCGCTACAGTCTACGAGCCGGTGCCCAGGCGCCGCGAGTACTTACTCGGCCAGCGCGGGCGGCGCTTGCGGGCGCGCGGCGGTGCCAGCCACGCCACTGCGCTACAGTCTACGAGCCGGTGCCCAGGCGCCGCGAGTACTTACTCGGCCAGCGCGGGCGGCGCTTGCGGGCGCGCGGCGGTGCCAGCCACGCCACTGCGCTACAGTCTACGAGCCGGTGCCCAGGCGCCGCGAGTACTTACTCGGCCAGCGCGGGCGGCGCTTGCGGGCGCGCGGCGGTGCCAGCCACGCCACTGCGCTACAGTCTACGAGCCGGTGCCCAGGCGCCGCGAGTACTTACTCGGCCAGCGCGGGCGGCGCTTGCGGGCGCGCGGCGGTGCCAGCCACGCCACTGCGCTACAGTCTACGAGCCGGTGCCCAGGCGCCGCGAGTACTTACTCGGCCAGCGCGGGCGGCGCTTGCGGGCGCGCGGCGGTGCCAGCCACGCCACTGCGCTACAGTCTACGAGCCGGTGCCCAGGCGCCGTGAGTACTTACTCGGCCAGCGCGGGCGGCGCTTGCGGGCGCGCGGCGGTGCCAGCCACGCCACTGCGCTACAGTCTACGAGCCGGTGCCCAGGCGCCGTGAGTACTTACTCGGCCAGCGCGGGCGGCGCTTGCGGGCGCGCGGCGGTGCCAGCCACGCCACTGCGCTACAGTCTACGAGCCGGTGCCCAGGCGCCGCGAGTACTTACTCGGCCAGCGCGGGCGGCGCTTGCGGGCGCGCGGCGGTGCCAGCCACGCCACTGCGCTACAGTCTACGAGCCGGTGCCCAGGCGCCGTGAGTACTTACTCGGCCAGCGCGGGCGGCGCTTGCGGGCGCGCGGCGGTGCCAGCCACGCCACTGCGCTACAGTCTACGAGCCGGTGCCCAGGCGCCGTGAGTACTTACTCGGCCAGCGCGGGCGGCGCTTGCGGGCGCGCGGCGGTGCCAGCCACGCCACTGCGCTACAGTCTACGAGCCGGTGCCCAGGCGCCGCGAGTACTTACTCGGCCAGCGCGGGCGGCGCTTGCGGGCGCGCGGCGGTGCCAGCCACGCCACTGCGCTACAGTCTACGAGCCGGTGCCCAGGCGCCGTGAGTACTTACTCGGCCAGCGCGGGCGGCGCTTGCGGGCGCGCGGCGGTGCCAGCCACGCCACTGCGCTACAATCTACGAGCCGGTGCCCAGGCGCCGTGAGTACTTACTCGGCCAGCGCGGGCGGCGCTTGCGGGCGCGCGGCGGTGCCAGCCACGCCACTGCGCTACAGTCTACGAGCCGGTGCCCAGGCGCCGCGAGTACTTACTCGGCCAGCGCGGGCGGCGCTTGCGGGCGCGCGGCGGTGCCAGCCACGCCACTGCGCTACAGTCTACGAGCCGGTGCCCAGGCGCCGCGAGTACTTACTCGGCCAGCGCGGGCGGCGCTTGCGGGCGCGCGGCGGTGCCGGACACGCCGCTGACGCCGCCGCCGCCGCCGCGCCGCTGTCCCTCGAAGTACGCGCAGCCGTGCCGGTACCCCACTTCGCGGATCTCGTCGAAGGACCCAAACTGCAGCGTCTTATACGCGTCGATGGGTGGCCGGATATACTCGCAGTAATCTGATTTCTTCACTTCCTAACAACAAATATTAAAAAAAATTAGATGTGTCTTATGAAACTAGAGAGCAAGGTGGTTACCGGAGTGTTGCTCCCCAGTTTCATAAGATCCGGTGACTTGCTCCCTAATTCCATTAGACATCACAAGTTCTGTGTAGTAATAATGTTTGATTATTTATATTTATAAAGAAAGATATTTTAACATTATAAAATATTTTTATCAATATTTCTCAAAAATGACAGCAAGCTGAATCGATTGAAAAAAGTTTCCTAGGGGACAGGCAAATTATTAAAAAATCCCAACAAAATGGTCAGTTTTTGGTGACGTTTTTTGTTATACAATTTTCGGCCTAGCCCCTTAGCCCACAAACGATATGGAACTCCATTCCAAATTAAATGCAAAAAATATTTTATGTGAGGTAAAGTTGGTGTGATGTTGCTGGCGTGATGTGGCTGGTGTGATGTAAACCCTAATGGTTCAATAAGCCAGAATACTAGAGTGAGTAAACATACATCTTTGATTTAGATGCTTTGAACCTCCTCTTTGGTCTAACGGTACTGACTTCGATACAGATGCATAATTTTTGATCTTATCAGATAATTCGTTATGAATAAATTTTATTCGATTTCCAGAAAAATATAACTTGCCCAATACTGGATATTAATCTGATTTTCGACAGGTTGGTCACTTAATTATCGAATGTAATAGCGTTGAATTAAATAATCCAAGATCAAACAAGCACTAGTCGCCAACTTTCTAGGACTTCAAGGATATGGCCGTAACGGAATTGTAATAGTACTAGCCATAAACTTACCTCTAACTGACGGTTACACGACACATACGCCAATCTGCTTTGAATATCCGGAAGATTAGGAACTTTAACCGGCGTTGTAAATGGATTCCAGCTGTAAATAAACAATTTTAATTAACATTACACGTTTTAAGTATATGTTTACCCTTTCTTCAATGTGACATCTTGTGACAGTCCAGCCAAATTCCGTGCGTTTCTTTGTTTTAACATAGAAATATCAGATGAAATGAAAATATCAGAAAATATGTATCAGATGAACCACATCTGATACAAAAAGATAGCCAACGTCTATAGACACCAAACTTTTAAAAGGTTTATCTTAATTCGTCCCGCCTTTTAAACGTAAAGGAGTAATAAACATATACGATCATGCGGGCACTTACTCCCGCACACACGCATGAAGGCACGCATGCACGTACGTTCTTTCCTGCGACAATGGCGTCAACGCTTGTTGGTGGATGTTGTTTCGGATATATAAGATCCTTCCAAAACAGGTAATCATATTTCAACACAGCGCTCAGTACGTCTAACCAAAGATATCCTGCCAAAAAAGAATGTAATTCAAGGAACTAAAACTTATGTTTTTTTAAGAATTAAATATGTTTGTCTCCTAACGTTTTACGTCTTTCTGCATAAAATAATCCACTTTTAAAGTAAGAGAGAGTATGAGTTCTATCGGTTGATCAGCTGATAAGTACGTTAATGGCGTAGTACCTAAACACGTGCTTTGTAAGAAGGTAAATAACCTCCCACTATTACATTAAAAATGGAATATTAATGCAGAAAGGCGTAACGCATTATGAGACAAAATTATTTAGTTCGTAAAAATCAATAAGTTTACTTTAATCCCATCAATCACGTTATTTTTTGGCTGGATAGCTTTGGTTCGACGTACTAAACGCTATGTCGAAATATTCACCTATTTTAGAAGGACCTTATACTGTGCAACATATTATTGCATTAAATTTATATTATCTATACATATAATAAAATCGTAGGAAAGTCAAAATTGTACATTGAATATTTTTTTAAAAGAATACTTGGGGCGTGATTTACAATCGATATCGAAGCCAAAAATATGGTTTTTAGAATTTTTGTCTGTTTGTCTGTTTATCTGTTTGTCTGTATGTATGTCCGGGGTAAACTCAAAAAGTACTGCATGGATTTTTTTCAAATTTTGCATGAATATTACTAACAGGTCGGATCAACATATAGGCTACATATTATCACTCTATCACCTACGAGGGAGGTGCTGTGCGGTGTAAACGAAGTCCGCGCGGACGAAGTCGCTGGTAACAGCTAGTTATTAATATTATAATATATTTGTTTTATTACATACGGGGTTCAAACTGAAAGTTTTAGAACTGGCCACTTGTAAACAACTTCAAATCTCTTTTTATGTTCTTTGTTAATTGTAAAAAGTGACTGCAACAGTTTTGTTTTCAGAAGAAATTTATGTTTCTTTACAAATGTTACGCATCTAATAATGTGTGTTGGTTTCTAAGTATACTTTAAATCGACATTTATCTTTCTCTTTTACTAAAAATATTGATGAATATTAGTTTTAGTTTTTTATCCAGCGTTGGAGTTGTGGAAGTAAGTAAAACGCCACGCATGAGAAGAAAACGGTATATCTTCCAAGCTTTGCAATGCCCAATTTTTTAACAAACTTCTGCCTGTAAACTAAAATTCTTCAGAGAAAAATTAAGCGGTAAATAATTTTAATATCGTGATTTAGAATATACTGAAAAAACGGTTGTCGTAGCGTAGAAAATTGGTTTTGGCCACCAAAAATAGCAAATGAGTAAACAGTGTATGAGATAAAAGAGCCATGTTTAAAACAAAAAAATATTAATAAAACGTTACAGATATGGAAAGGCTCAGCAGAGATATGAGATGCAAATTTACCGCTTCAGAAACAAGTAGGGTAAGCGATGATGGGAAACGAAATATATCAAGAACGTAATTGTGAACTATCTAGTAATGCCTAAAATTCTTATAAGAACGTAAATGTGAACTTCCTACCAACGTCTTAAATCTTTAGCGAATTATTGTCATTTATTTTTGTAAAAAAAATTGAGTACCCAAAGATTGAAAGTGTAAAATCTATGAGTTCCCAAACTTAAAAAAAATGTACATACCGTTTCCAAAGCAACCACCATCCCGACAAATCGTCTCCGTAGTTCGTCAGATCGGTGTCATCTTGCGAGCCCACATCTATAGCGAGGATATGTTTTGCTCCCAGTGAACGCATCACGTCAGCTAGAATATTAATGTCAGAGTAAGCAACGCAGTTTTAGACGATACCTTATGATATGTTTGATCAAGTCAACGTGCGAACGAATATCAATTACAAGAATCATTCTTGCCCAATGAACGCATTAAGAATGTCCACTAAAACATATCAGCGAATGTGCAGGCGCACGCCATTGTGCCAGCGTATACAAAAACGTAAGAGCAGCGTTAATCAAAGTGGACGGTTTTTTTTTATTTCATAAGACAGCAAACAAGCAGATGGGTCTCCGGATGGATAATCAACCATCGCCTATAGACACCAAAGATGTTAATGATGCGTTGCTATCTTGTGGCGAGATCTAATGCCACATGCATAAGTTTACCGACTACCGTACACTTCAAACCGGAACACAACAGTGACAAGCACTGACGCTATTGCGGCAGGAATAGGTAAGCCAGTGGTACCAGACCCAGGCGAGACAATGCAGAACTCTACCACGTAGTAGTCACAATGGTATTGATTCGCAGTCATTCGGTCGCCTTGTACGACCTGACTAGAAGAACGGCAGTTGGCCTATTCTTCAAAGCAGCCCGGAACCAACACGGGGAAACAACAACGTCCTAGATCCGTTAGAAAACTTGGGCTAATTTAAATCATCCACTATAACGAGACATATCATGATTTTTTTACATCTTTGCGAGAATATCTTCAGAGTGCTAAGTGTGAGTTTTTCTTTTCGCATTCGATCGTGAGCGCGTTTCGAGTTTACTAGGAATTTGTATGTGATTTGTACAGCGTCACCTAGTGGTAAACTGGTTTCTTACGTTTACCACTAGGTGGCGCTGTACAAATCACATACAAATTCCTAGTAAACTCCAAACGCGCTCACGATCGAATGCGAAAAGAAAAACTCACACTTAGCACTCTGATCTCATTGCAGACGTTATCTTAAATATTACTCGTACAGACTTTTCTAACACGAAACTTAATTTTATCCTTTTAATCGGTCAATCTTATAAATGTGGACCTTTATATGTAGACGTTCGTTATTAATCATTTAAAAATTAGCTAACGAGAATTAAATTGGTGAAAAGTTATGTCCTATTATTTCGTGTAACTGGCGGCCATGGGCGTACCGAGAGGGGGGGTAGGGGGGGGGGGCAGCTTCCCCCACCCTGGAATTTATTTACCTCTACTAACTATATGCTGTTGTTAAAATGTTACGGTACGGTGTTTAAGCACAATACTTGTGAATGGAAAGTTCGGAAACTTTGTTGTTGTTGAATCCCTGATGAACTGACAGCGGAGCAGAAGCGGGTTCGCGTGGAATGGTGCCTACAGATGCTACTGAAGTACGACCATTCTAATAAGTACGGACAATCTAATGCTGTTTATGACATTGTCACAGGAGACGAAATGTGGATTTATTGTTTTGAACCCCAAAAAAAACAGCAATCTTGTGAATGGGTGTTTAAAAATGAGAACAGGTCAACAAAAGTGAGATAGACGAGAAACGTTGGTAAAAAAATGAAGAAAATACTTAAAGCTGTACAGTAGTGTATTAATATTCAGATATAGCGCCTAAAGCTTACGCGAGACTCTAAGAAAGGTCTTGTACAGCGTTAGGCTGTGTAATAACTCATAAAGTTCTCTTATACCGATAAAAGAATTGTTTTATACTATTGTACGGCTGCAATACAACTTTAAGTTATATATGAGCTGCTTTATGGGTGTTAAAACTGCTTGATTGCTGCTTGGGTAGTACCCCCCCCCCCCTTCTCAAAACTTCGCGTTTTCAAGTGCCTGGCGCACTTCAGGCAAAAAAACTGATTTATCACATGTTTGGATTGACTTCAAGCATGTAAAGTGTATGTTTTTCAATAGGACTTGAACACTTTTATCGATTAACGTGAGAATTATTGAAGTGGTCTTTACTACAATCACTATCAGCACCACGAAGGTGATTCAGCCCCCAAAGGTGATTCAGCCCCCAAAGCTTAATAAAAATAAAGCATGGGAACTCCTAGAATAAGCAGCTCTTAAATTGTATTTTCCGTAGGATATGTTGCTGAAATTTTAGTTGAAATGATTTTAATTTGCTATTTTGTGGCTGAACCTTTATATTATCGTTTTGAGTAATATTTTTTGCAGCCAAAAAATCCATCCTCAGAACATCACACCATGTCTTCATAGACTCCTTAAAACTACTAAACCCGCAATTTTTAAATTCTATATATTAAATTATAATACCGAGTTAATTTCTATAGATTTACAATGTAACTAAATCTAAACTAAAAATATATATTTTGTTGTAATATAATAACAAACCTGGTACATTATTCACGTAGCATCCATCTAGGAGTAGGTGCCCATCCATAGGATCGCAGATGGGCGGGAAGATGCCGGCGATGCTCATCGACGCGCGACAGTATCTCCATAACACGCCTAACATTAAAACACTACGACATATTGCCTGGACAACATATTTAAAAAAAAGTTTACGTTGTCCAGACAATTAAGTGTTGTCATTACTTACCTTTTAGAGAACTGAGTGTAAATATTAACAATGTGGTGTGTTAAATGTGTTAACATTCATAGACATATGAATAATGCTAAAAGGGATAGAATAAGTGATAAAAGAACGAAATTGTGCACAGAGAATATAAGAAAACCTACATTTAAGCACTGTTACTTAACCCATTTTAAAAGAAAAATATTTACACTCAGCTTACTAAGCTTTAGCAGCTTTAATTCGGCTTATGCGGCTCGCCGTGGTTTGACAAGTTGGGACGCACGCTAAAAATAGTGAGCTGTGATTGGTTATTTATCGTGCTCACGAAACGACGGTGCATTGCGATTGGTTTACCTGGGAGGTTGTTGACGTAACCGCCGTCCAATAGGAGGTGGCCGTCTACGGGATCGCAGAGTGGGGGCATGTAACCGCTGAGCGACATCGAAGCGCGAATGTAACGCCATAGGGAACCTGCGGCGCGTTTTTAGTTAGATATTTTTGACAAAAAATGTTAAAAATATATTCATAAACACCGTATCGTTTTTGTTGATATTTAAAATTCCGATAACATTTTTATTAATAAGAATAAAAAATCCAATGTCCCCTTTCGTTTTTTAAGAACAACTTGTGCAGGTATAGAGTTATTTCAAATGATGGGATAAAACTTTGTGTATGTTAAGAAACAACACCATCCATGGAAAAGAAATGATGACTGTGAAACTATTTAAGCCAAATCACAAACTAAACTGCCTATAAAACAGAGTGATAATTTTAAAGACTGAATAAATACTGAAAATTCCAAAACCAGGAATCGTTCTAAGGAATTAGGTACAAACCATGTATTTAATCTAAATTGAACAAGTCTTTGGGATTAAAAAAACATTCTCAGGGTTTCCAATGATAGTAATATTTCAACATTGTTTTGTCTTTGAGATCCTTTCTAAATTAAAATAGGGATGCCAAAATATTAATTACAAAATCAAGATCAATCCCAAATAATATCCCTAGAGTGGAAATAAGGTTAAAAGGTTTTTGTCTGAAAAAAATCTTAGTCGCATCCTGGAGTTTGTTTGTAGTGTGTTAATAACCACATGCTTCAGAAAAGCACGTTAAATTGTTGTCTTGGTTATCAACAATTAAAAGGTTTAGTTATTAAATCATTACCCAATTTCTAAACATAATCTGGTAATTTATAGTGAACCTTAAAACATATTGACGTTAGGTTCAGTCTGCCTATCCCGCAAGGGAACCGTCATGATATTTATATAGTAAAATAACACCGCCCTGAGTAATCATGGTTTAGGCACAGGTAAACAGTATTTAGACCAAAAATAATATAAATCTATCTATTGAGCTATCTTCTTTAAATATCACCTGTATATAGACCTATGCTCGGGTATCTACTGAACGAATCAAAAAGCATGCTTAGTTTACTATATTAGAAATATACATATTCTAGATCACATATTCATTTTAATTATTTTCTTCATGATTTATGCGCTTTTGAGTAAGATCTGTAGAGGAAAAACAGAAAAAATAAAGTAAATTGCAATGGCTTGAAGGATATTTTACTATCAACGATTCGAACGACCTTTCCATTTGCAGTTGCCATCGCTTGTGAGATTGACTCGTTAGTCAAATCCATACTAAAATACACAAAACATTTGTTTTTGTCAAACATTTATAATAAATATAATAAAGTACAATTAAACGTATTTGTAATACATTTTTATCTTTTAAATATTTAACATGTTTAATGAAGTAAGAGTTTTAATGCATTGAATAGAATTATATGTATATATTAATCTAAAAATGTACTGTATTTACATATTACATCAACTACGCAACTTTGGAAATGATAACGTGCAAGGATGAAATCTTATTATAGCATGCTATAGACAACCTTAACAAGATAATAATTGGGTTTAATTTACTGATGATAACTAAAGTACAGTGATAATGGAAGGAAATTGAGAAATTAAACGGTAGAACCACACTCATGCATATACATGAAGATGAATAGCATGACGATGAAAGATGATGATGTATAATGAACAAAATTTTAATATCAAAATTCAACCCGACATTATCTACATTATGTGTTTACTCAAGAGTGACCATAGAAAAATAGCTCCCAATATTGTTAGCGTAATACTGTAAACCAATCACAAGCCTCGTCTTTAAAGTAATGACAACACTCAAAGCAAATGTCGGATTTTTTCAATACAATAGTCATCATTTTAAACATGAGTATACAAACACAACACTTCACACAGTCTGTCACAAACACACATAAATGCAAGTGAGTGTGGTTATAGAAAAAAAATCACTGTAGCGGAATTGGTATTTCGGGGAGGAGGGGAAAGGACTAGCAAATAATAATTAATTTAAACAGCACATCATTACCACCATAGATATTAAAAACCATATGATGGCATAGACAAATCCGCAGATAACTGGCCAGCAGTAAAAATAAATATTCTACAATATGACATACCATGCATTTAATTTCAATTATATATAAATTCCAATTTATATTTTTAAAGCAAAATCATGTCTGTTAACAATTACGAAAAGCAAAAAAATAAGTAATAAAATATATCCTGTCCATGAATGTGATGTGATACTATCCATTTTATTCCTTTTTGTATTTAAATTTATTACTGTTCAAAATACAATAATGTTGATAATAATTCTAATAAAATAGAAGTGTATTTTTCATTACATAATTTCAGATTAGTAGTAAATATTCAGATAATCTTGTAGAAACTTAATTTGGATTGCAACATTAGTATTAATAAAAATAAATTTAAAAAAAGACGGGTGGCACTCGGAGACTGCCGCGGTAAAGCTATTGCATAGCATTTTTTATCAACTTATGCAATTACAATTATATATTTATTTTATTAATGCAGTATTTTTTTTCTTTGTTTTTTTTTCTTTGATATTAATTCAAGTTACACTTTGAGCGTGGTGACCGATAAAAAATATTCATATTTAAAACACTTTGTACACAAATTATACGAGTACAGATATTCAATGTTGTACGTAGATGATAAATACCTATACACCTATATACTTTCTTACAAACAGCTGATTACGGTAGTTTTCCAATACAACCAATGCCACCTAAAGGCGGGTTGCTGAACTAAAGAGACAAGCGTGATATTTCAAAAAGTCATTAAAAGATCTGATATTTATCGATAGATGGAAAAACTAAAAAGTATTACCGCTGCGCCGGTCGGATTGGGGGGGTGTTAGGTTTTTTCGTTACGGAATTTCCGGATTCGGTCTCCACGCTCAAGGCCCGCGATAGAAGCTATGCAATAGCTTAATAAATTAATTAAAATAAGATTCATCAGTCAGATAAAATATACACAGCATAATATTGTGTATTAGCATGGCATGAAATTTAAATCTTTTTTATTAATGAAGTTTTTGTTTAAATGTACGATGTGTAAAAAAACTGTCCGATCGTCAAAGATGTTGTTAGCTATCTTAATACAATTTTGTGGATATACATAGATATATACATTTCCCCGATCAAAATAATTAATCTTAAATGATAATTCAAATTATTACTTTGGCGACACAATACAACGGCCATAACTGTCACCATACATAAAGGCGACTACGCCATGAAAGAGATCGAGGTCGTTGACTTGACGTAGTGTGGTCCAGTTTTAAATATTCGCTAAATTTTAGGAAAATTAAAAGGTAAATACGAAACTTACAAAATATCATAATATTTTAATTTTTATGAAAGTGAAAGGAAATACGAAGATTTCGAAATTCATATTTTTGTTTTTATGAAATGAGTTTTCATTTCATTACTATTTTGATAGTGTCATCGACCCTGCCCTTGCATTGTCGATAATTTTATTAATCAATGTTACTTGATTAGAATAACATCACACATTTGAAAAAAATTGTATCTGATGTGAGTCAAGTTTAATTTTCTCTAAAGTTAATGCAAGATCTAAAGAACCCATTGCCCAAAACATGTTAGTGATGATGATATTATGTTTTTTTATTATTTTATGTATAGAGATTTTTTACGAAATGACGCATAATTTATATTACATAAGACAACAAACAAGCAGACGTCTCTTCTGATGAAAATAGTAACCAATGCCTATATACATCAAAGATGTTAATGATGCGTTGTCATTTATGTCACACCGACACGTATAAGTTAAGTAATGTAAAGTGCGTAACACAACACGTATTAGTTTAAGACAGTAAGACTGCCAAAAAACAATTTAATTTTAGGAATTAACTACAATAAAATATTTGTAGTTAAACATTGGCTGCTTCGTCGATTTTGGGAAAGTGTTTTAATCGTACATTACGATACGTGTGACTTGTCTAATCGCACGGCGTGAACTTAACGCCCGAGTCCACCGCGGGTGCTGAGCACCGCGTTTCAGTCAGATGTATCGTATATTATTTAAAAGTCCACATAAACCAGATGCTTAACGTCACGGAAAAGCCTGGCTAAAGTGCGGGTTTAGGACACAATGCTATAAAACATTTATACCTCTCACAATAACATTTTATCGACAAAATTTTACTTATACAAAAAAAATTGTATATCATTAATATCTAATAACCTCTATAGCCTCCTCTATGCTCTGGTGTCGGAGTTGACCACATGAGGTCCCAGGTTCAATTCCCGAGTCGAGCAATTAAAAAATGTGTTTTTTCAGTTTTCTAACAAAAAGAATGTTGCCCGGGATTGGAAAAAGTTTGAAAAACTGACTTTCACATTGTGGGACTGAGTATCTTCGGCTAATTGTAGATGTACTTGTTGTACCTACACTTACCTCTTCAAGTATACGGGCGTAAAGATATTTTTTTTCATAAGGATCGTTATTACAAACATCATAAACCTTATTTATCCAGGAAAATTCAAACGTATTTCGTTGTATTTTTCAAGGTTAAACCTTGTCCGATTTTCGTCGACATGACAAGTCCAAAACCGAGTCTCAGTGTATGTAACACGAGATATTTACCGCACGACTAAACCTGTTGAAGTCGATTTTTCTTATTACCTTAACGAACAGATTAATAGATGCTATGTTTCAATACTTATAGTAAAAGTATAGCTTAAAAAATTACACATCAGAATCGACAAAAATATCTCGTGATACACTTTAAAGCTGGATCGATTAAACACAATTTATCTCGACATTAGAAACTTTAATGGCAAATAATTTCAGTTTAAAATAATATGTATGTTGCGTGCCTAACTACAGTGCATGGAAAAGTCATCTTACCGTGTCGATGTATGCGCATACAACTGGAGCTGATGTCGGTGGTGACGGTGAAGTACGGCAGCCACAAGTCCTCGATGTGAACTTCGCCGAAAGTCGACTTTATAGTCGCGTTGAACTGTCGCCCGGAGAACATCGATGTAGCCGGGTATGTCAGGTCCATTAGTTGTTTGCCCCATTGCGTCATCCTCTAAACAAAAAGGAAAGTTTTGTTAACAACATTGTTAGCAGTAACAAGACAAATCTGATATTAATGACGACTAACGAATGACGTCAAATACTTTTAAATATTATTAACTTGATCGAAAAACTTGCCAAGATTAATCCCAAGATGAATCCCTCTTGCAAAAAAAAAGAAAAGTTTGCGAAAAAATATACAAGCAATCTAAACAAATAGCATTCAATGTATATATTTTTTTAAAGCTACAAAATAACATCATAGTTCTACTAAGTACGATCAACACGTAAACTCGAATGATAACGATTCGATAGTTCCCTAATATTTTGCAAATATTTCAAACTGGATAACATCACATTGTGTAAATGGCAGCGACAGCTTTAGTGTCGTAGTTTGTATCGGCCTTATTACGAAGACCACAAGTGTTTATGAAAAGACCGACATTTTTTGATTATTTTGATCGGGGAAAATCAATATTCAAAAAATAGTAACGTAGATTGTATTAATCTAGCAGATACCCCTGGCAATAGGACAGAGTTTTCAAACAAATCATCACGACAAGTCCCTTCCGGCTACCGTGCAAGGTGATTTCACCTACCTTAGACCACTCCCTGGCCTTCTGCGTGACAGTGGTGATATTGCGCTCCATGCACCATAAAGCTCCCATAAATGCACCGATACTGACGCCACCAACCATGTCTATTGGTATTCCTGCCTCCTAAAATTGAAAAATCACAAATGTACTAAAGATACCAAAGCTTCAAGCGAGATTCGTCGCGCAGAAGCTCCGGCCGGCTAAATGTTCGATTTATGTAATAAAAAAAATAAAAAAATCAATCATTCATTTTTATCCGACACAGAACAACGTTATATAGGTTACAATTTCAACTACGCAAATTTCAGCTGATTCGGTAGTATTGGTCGTCACTCATTGTTGAGCGCGGCTCGGGTAGTGTCCCCCGCACCCCGCACACACCGCCCGCGGCCGGTGCCCATGCGCCGCGTATATAACCAGTTCAATAGTTACCGAACAAATTATAAAGTAATAATATGTATTAGTACAGATAAGACAGTACGTCACTATAGTGAGTTTGGAGGGCAAGCTTTTCTCCGCTTGATGGCGCCCGAAAGCACGCGCTGTCAAACCTCTAGGACTGTCAAAATCGTCGTGTTGAAAAGGGTTGTCTCATAATTATGGACCATTCTTGGTATTTTTGTATCATGGGTAAATTTCACTAGAATAAAAAGTAGACAGAAGTCTACTTTTTATTCTGTGGGGACACATTTGGACTTTGCTGAGGTAGACGCAACTTTATATGTGACGGCAGTATGGGACGCCAGTCGTCCGCGCGCCCCCACGCGATATATACCAGTCTTGTAACTTGTAATTTATGTGTATGACATAATACAGAAAATGCAATCTTGTCTTGAATTTAAAATGACACCACAAATGAGTCCTGTCTCTTAAGCAATAGTACCATTAAACATTAACTATGAGTCCTATCTCTAACATTAAACACTAATAAACATAAGAGTCTTGTCTCAAAACAATAATTACAAGAATTCGACTCAACGTTATTCGTGAATTTGTACCACTTACTAGATGTTAAAAACACAAATAAATGTAGTTTAAACCAAAATGTGTAAGTTTCATGAGAAACGATCCGACATGTTGTACTTTATTTATTTAATAAAGACTGTCAGATGTCATTTGTATAATGACAGTTGTCAAAACGAAAAGAGAGAAGTGTTGTAGCGTGCACGCACTCCATATTCAATGGTTTATTTTCATTTTATATTGTTAGTCAAAATGGCACATTATTACCTATTTTATTTGCTATAAAACTAGCAAATAAAATAGGTAGTAATTTGCCATTTTGGTTACGTTATATCTTGTGGCGTGGTGATTCATACAACATACCGCGATCGATAAATAAATTGTGGAGGTAATAAGAAATAATAATGTAATACTGGCAATTCTTAAAACTTAAAGCCCCTAAAGTTAAAAAAACAAACTCGAATACAAAAATGCATTACGCTTTGTACTAGAATTGTGTATTACTTATAACAGATTTCGAATTAAAATAATTTAGTGCCTTCAACCAAATTAAAATTAATCGGGAAAAATATACTTAGAGGGACAGATTACTTAATAGTTACTGAAATAATTATAGAGAAATGTAATGTAACACACAGCTGTAAGAATTACAGACTCGGTGCAACCAAAATGAATTTAGTGTTTTTTTTTTAAATAATTTTACAATAATAATTAAAACGGACCTTAAATTCAATATATAGTTACTAATTTTAAAATTTGTCTGAATTTCTAAAAGTAAACCTGTGTATAATAACTTTATGGCTGTGTCGCGTGCTGTATGTGGACGCGCCATGACCACATTTCAACGTGAGCGGAGTAGAATTTGTGACGTGCATCTCTATACATTAAACTTTACTCACGTGCGCGGCGCTAGTGGAGTGAGCGGGTGGGTATGTGTGTCTACGTGTCTCTCTCTCTCTCTGTGTACGTGTCTGTGTGTATGCATGTGTATGTGTATAGCGCACCTGTATGGCGCGCACATGCCCTCGTGCGCGGCCCCGCGCGGCCCGCTCCCGCCCAGCACCAGACCCACGGAGGTACAGTGTGTGTGTATGTGTATGTGTATGTGTGTGTGTGTGTGTGTGTCGCGCACCTGTATGGCGCGCACCATGCCCACGTGTGCGGCCCCGCGCGCCCCGCCCTCGCCCAGCACCAGACCCACGGAGGTGCAGTGTGTGTATGTGTGTGTCGCGCACCTGTATGGCGCGCACCATGCCCACGTGCGCAGCCCCGCGCGATCCGCCCCCGTCCAGCACCAGACCCACGGAGGTGCAGTGTGTGTGTGTGTGTGTGTGTGTGTGTGTGTGTGTGTGTGTGTGTGTATGTGTGTGTGTGTGTCGCGCACCTGTATGGCGCGCACCATGCCCACGTGCGCGGCCCCGCGCGCCCCGCCCCCGCCCAGCACCAGCCCCACGGAGGTGCCCGTCACCCAGCGCGCCAGCCGACTGAAGTCCGAGTGCACGCTCGCCTCCGACATCAGCACCTTGCTGTACAGCTCGCTCTGCAACATCGCAATAAGTACCGTCATTCAATACAATGTTTTTTTAAAATATATCATAGGATAACAATCAGATGGCTGTGTAATACCACATACATAAGTTCACCGACTTCATTATTCTACGAACTGCGTGGCATAATAGCAGATGGTCTATTCTTCAGACAGCCCAGTGAAACATAGGGGATATCGTAGTATCTTACCCATAATGTCTAAAATAACAAAACATTTCATTTAATATATTCTGTTTACCTGTTTACCTAACGAAACATTTGATTTAATATATTCTGTTTACCTAACGTGGTCATTTCTATGTAATTCATTACCAACAACATCAATGAGATTGTAATTCATTCCTTACTATCTAATACTACACAGACTCAGACAATGGTATAAGTGTATGATAACGTACAAATTTGTTTGAATAACCCTACGTACGTAAATTTTGCTTGCGATACAAATATTAGTAAACGACACATAAATTTCATCTAATGGCATATAAATACTGTCATTAGATGATATGTATGACGCGTTATTGTCTCTTTCAACGCACGTGGTAGTGCTACGAGATCGCATGTTGTGTGTAGTGTGTGGGTTGTAAGGTGTGGGGTGTGGGGTGTGGGGTGAGGGACGTGGTGTGAGTGTCAACACTCACGATGCGGTACTGGCTCTTGCGCGTGAACATGCGGTGCGGACAGCGCACGTGGTGGTGCTGCGAGACCCACGAGCGCATGTTGAGCCAGTGCACGGTGCCCGACGGGTTGGCGCCACCCTCGCGATGTAACAGCACTAGCTCCTTTTGGGTTCGGATGGCCAGACGTTCGATTTCTTTTTCGATCTGTTTTAGTAATCAGCATATTAGTAAAATCAAAAAAAAATAATTTGGCGTTTTAAGAGGCAAGCTAAACATGTCAAAGCATTTAGACGGTAGAGATTTGCATTGATTATTTCTCTTTCTTTAATTTATTCCCTAAATAAAGTTAGGAATACCAAAAGTGTGCTTTACTCTTTAATTTTAAATAAAAATATATACACTTTAAAAAACATGTTCTAAGATTTTTCGTCATGATTAAAATGAGTACAAAATTCTATATATAATAAATAAAGAACCGATGACGATACGTCTAATTTTTCGGGAGTTATGACCACAGAAAAACATTGTCCAAGTAATTTTTTTTTCAAAGTAACACCATAAAATGATTTTTAGGAAATATTAAATGGGTTATAACCCAAACATATATACTGTTTCTTGATATACATTTACTTACAGTACCCGGCGATAAATATTGCACATCGACCTTTGGAAAGAGACAATCGGCTAATTTCGGCTTCGTAGAGCGTTATCTCTGTCGCACAAAATACAAACAGTCCGGTACCTATTAGGAGCTGTTAAAACAAGTATGATTTGCTTCTTTTGATATTTTTATTCTTTGTATAAAATACACTAATTTTTCTATAAGTGATGGCTTTAGGTTGGGGTAAAATAAAATAAAAAAACATTTTTACATTATGTTTACGTATTTAATTATTTTGGAACATTACAGCTTTAGTGTACATAATAAACACCATTATACCTATTGCTAAAATGAGACATTGCAATAAAAATAATAATAATTCTAATTCTCAATTACTTCCATTTCACTATCTGTGCTCTCAAAGAGGTCAATATCACTGTCACTATCAGCCGTATTTATTACTAATCTATCAGTGTAATTGTCTAAACTGTGTTGAATGCTTCTATATTCATTCTCACATTTGATTGCATGATCGCAAACCTTTTTCCACTCTTCAGCGCCGATCATGTTTACTTTTTCAGTCAATAATGTTTTTACTGTAGTTAAGTTCATACCCACATTTCTAGAGGCTACATAGCCTTTCAGTTGAGACCATATATTTTCAATTGGATTAAAATCCGGATGATATGGTGGCAATCGCAACACAGTGTGCCCATGTTCGGCAAGTATTTTGTCCACAGAAAACTCTGTATACCTCTCCTTGTGCTGACATATAATAGCGTAAATCTGGGTTTTTGTTAATTTTGGATCAACTGGAATTTCATGTCTGTTTAACCAGTTGATCATTTCCCGTTTAATGGTGTTTGAGTTGGGGGGTCTCTCAACATACTTGTTGTGATAGGGTGCGTTGTCGATAACTAGAACAGAATCACTGGGTATATTTGGGATTAATTGTTTAACCAGCCATTTCTCATAGTTATCGTTATTCATTTCATTGTGATAGTCACCTGTAGTGTCCGTGGATTTATACGTTAAAAAAGCACCGGGTACAAAGCCTTTTTCATTTCCCGCATGAACTATTATCAAACGTTGACCTTTTGAAATTGGCTTTTTTACTCCTTTTTTCTTATCGTCACTCCAAGATTTCCCTTTAGTGTGGGATGCATGTATATATGACTCATCCATGTAGACGATATTTTTTCCTGTTTCGCGAAATTTGCGTATTTTATCAAGGTATTCCATTCGTTTGAGACTAACGTCGTGCTTTTCCATTAGAATTTTTCGATTATCTTCCATTTTAGTGAACTGAAATCCCATGTCATGAAGTATTTTTCTCAACGTTTTTTCAGACCCATTGTAATTAATAGCTTCAGATAACTTAGCTTTTAATGATTTTATTGTTGGCAGTTCATTAAATCGTAAGTGAAAATCATACACCATTCTTCGAACAACATCGTAATCAAAATCGTCCATATCCAAACGAAATTGCTTTTTTGGTCTCCCTTTTTTTGGAGTGCTGAACTTAATTTCAGTCGAAGGTGTTTCAGTACTGACTTCGTTTAATATATTGTTCAAAGTTCTTCTTGAAATTCCAGTGGCATTTGCAACTCGCTCTTGAATCTTCTTAAAATAACAACTTACATTTTCATCTACTTTTTTTTTAAATCTATCAGCTTCGCTTACAAAGTATTTATAAACATTGTAGATAATTTCACGTGACTGACCTCGTAAAGGTTTCCCTCTTTTTCCGAAAGATGCCATATTACAACTTTAAATTATTTAAATTTGTGGGTGTTACAACTCTATAAATATATATTTTTTTCGGGACGCGACTGCACTCTATCGTACTTGAACAACGACTGACTAAACGTCACATAGGTAGTGTGGGACAGAGATAACGCTTTACGAAGCCGAAATTATCCGATTGTCTCTTTCCAAAGTTCGATGTGCAATATTTATCGCCGGGTACTGTATATTATCGTAAAAGTGCAAAATTATTTTGATAATGGCATTTTTGACCATAAAGTTGTTAGAACTTGATGGTGTCGGGAGTAAATCGCCAACTCAGACGCTCTGCGTTGTAAGGCGTATGTATAATAACAAATACATACATACATACATACATAAGTGATGTGAATATTACCGAAAGAGATTTTCAAAATAATATTCACCAGGCCAATATAACCAATACAAATAGTACACAATAATATGTTACATTATACCTCGAAAACTATTAACTGAATATTTATATAAGATTCTATTTAGGAATGGCTTTAATTAATATGGAATTGTAAAATTATTCTGAAATACGACATAATGTGCACGTATTAAAAAAATAATTAATATAAAGAAAAATAATTAATATAAAAAACAATTCTTAAAAAAGTCTGTATGCGTACATAAGTACGCACGCACTGTAGTTAACTCTTTAATTTTACAAAACAATAAATAAAATTTATTTTATACCTATACAAACATGTGTTTATATAGAAATAATGGTATAAGTATCTTAACAATACGACGAAAGGAAAAATTATCTACCAAATTTGCTAATTCTTGCTGCAATTTGGTTGTGTCCGTGCACAACCAAATTGCAGCAAGAATTAGCAAATTAATAATAGCTATAAATTTCTAAACCTTTGTGTGCGCATCTGATTGCAAAAATCTGTGCCTGAGATAAAAGAGAATTATTTTAATACCCGTGTGACTGCAATAAAATATTATGAACTTACTTTTCCAATACTAGGTTGTTTGTCTCCAAGAGCCACAATTAGTATACAATCTGCCTGTCGTATACATCGTTGAGTCCACTGGGTAAGGCTCGGATCACATTGATATAGGGCCACCTATGGATATTAAAAATGTTTTATACATACTTACTATATGCACATCTACAGAAATTTTTATCTTTGTCCATTTTATTACCGTCTGTCGTCAATAATCGTGACTTTTGGCTTAGATAAATTTCATAATAGTAAAATCATAAAACAAGTTATTATTACAATTCCATTCAAAAAAAGATTTAACATCTCACCTTATGTTTATCCTCTTGCTGCGCTAACCAGGAACTAAGTCGGTATTCGTTATTAGGGTCCATTATTGTCAAACCCAGTAGTTTCCTGATTACATCAGATGTTAAACGCACCGTAGCTCCTAGAAAGTTCATAACTTGTTTTTAATCTAGCAAAAAATAATATGTTTGCAATTATTTCTACCGCTGAAGATATAGAACACTTCCGGAAAGAAATCAGGGAGATGAAAAAAGAATTGAAGGAACTGGATAGCTATAAAGCGGAGGTTCATGAGTTGCGCGCTGAAGTATCAGTTTTGCGACAGGAATTGGATAGTAGGCAACAGCGTGAGTTTCTAAGGGACATAGAAATAACTGGCATTACCGAGCACCAGGGCGAAAACCTTCTGGTGTCAAATCTCTCGGCAAAACTCGGAGTCCCTTTGGACCCACGCGACGTTGATGATATCAAGCGCATTGGCGTCCGAACCGGTTCCAGCAGAACGGAAAAGCCCCGCCCCGTAATAGTCACCTTAACAAGGCGCTCTCCTCGTGACCAACTGTTACGAGCTGCCAGAGTCCGTCGTGGTATTACTACGGACATGATCGAAGTGCCACGTAACTCGCGTCGTGTCTACGTGAACGAACACCTTACAAAACCCAATAGGATTCTTTTCAGCAAAGCACGTTCAGCCGGATCTAAATTAATACTTTAAGTTTGTATGGACATCAAATGGGTATATTTTTATGCGAAGAACAGAAACCAGCTCAGTATTACGTGTTGCTTCGGATTCCGTCCTTGACAATTTATTAAAAAATCATCAGACTTCTATTAAAAGTCCTCAAACTGAAAGACAAAGTTCCTAGCTCATGTGACTCTATTAAAATCTGCTCTCATTCCTTAAGTAATTTTATGAAAATTTTACACTCTTTATTAAATACTTTTTTAGCTTAAACAATCCACGATGTATCTCATATTGTCTTAATATATTATTTGTCATTTTTTTGTTTTATAACTCAATGTAAAAGATATGAAATTAGTTTAAGTATTCGCCAAAGTGCTATAAACATTACGGCCTGTTTTATTTCACAATTATTTTGTAAAAATTTGACAACTAACTTGTTGATATATTTTGTACGCAAAATAAGTAAGCATTTAGTATCAATTTTGTTAGCTTGTTTAAAAATTTACATATTTTTAATATTTTTTTTATTGGATAACAATAATGAAGGGCATTTAATTTCACTAAAACTCCGAAAAAATATAATTTAATCTTATTATTATTTAGTAATTTTATTTATAATCAGAATTAAATTCACCACATTTATATTTATTGTGCAGATAGCTTACTTACAAAACATGAAAGTAGCATAAATTTCAAATTTCACTTTCTGGCTAGGTCCAATGAATTGTTGGCTAAGTGTAAAAATCGGTTTTTCCAGTCATGTTATCCAGTTTCCTTGTTTTTTATTATGGCTAACACAGACTTAGGGTGTAAATTACACAACATTCTAAATATCCCTTGTCATTATGTGAACAATCTGGAAGACTGTAGGAATATTTTAACAGGCAAATACAACTTTAAAGTTCTTACATTTAATATTAGGAGTATTCATCGCAACTTCAATTCTTTTCTAGTGGCTTTGCACCGCCTAAACACTGAATGCGACGTAATTATTCTAACAGAATGCTGGCTTAATACAAATACAACTATAGGTAGCATTCCGGGTTACACATCATTTTACACTCGCCGTAATGTAAATCAAAATGGAGGGGTGGTGGTGTATGTTAAAGATGCCTGGAACGCTTCGCTCACCGAACCGTGTATCGAAGAGGCATGCTGCCTGGCTATCAAAATACCTGATATTTTTGTAAAAACTTGCTTCCAAGCACTGTCTTTGATCTAAATATTACTGATCACAGGCTGGCTATTATGGGTTTGGTAGACACAAAACAAAAACAAACCTCAACATCTTAAAACGAAAATTGATTATGCAAAAGTGGCAGTCGAATTAGCGAACATAAATTGGACCCAAGTTATAAGTAAAGAAAAGGTCAATGAGGCTACTGTGTCATTCATGCAAATTTTGTCCACCGTCGTGCAAAAGTACACCCAAGAAATAAAAGTCAGCAGATCAAAGTTAATTATTGAACCATGGATTACGTCAGGTTTGCTTCGTTGCATTCGGCACAGAGACCGTTTGCACCTGCTAGCAAGGAAGCAACCAGATAATATCGTGATCAATACCACATATAATAGATACAGAAATTTCTGCAATAATCTGCTGCGTAAACTAAAACGGGAGCGCGAATCAAATGAACTTAAAAATTTCGATATAATACTAAAGCTTTGTGGAACACAATCAAAAAAATCTGCCATTTCAAGCAAAAAAATATCTCTCCTTCTGGACTATTGGCAAACTCAGATGGACCTGAAGTTTCGATTAATTTTTGCAATGACTATTTTGCATCTGTTGGTCGCAAGCTAGCTACTAAAATATTAGCGCTCCAGGCCTGGGTGGTTTCTCGAACAGACTTATAAAATCTGTAAAATCTCATATTGTTATACCGCTGACTCACATTTTCAATCTTAGCTTAGAGTCAGGCTGTTTACCTGATCTATGGATGGTTGCTTCAGTGATACCTGTGTATAAAGACGGATCCACGGATGCTACCATGATGATGCCAGGAGAACTACAGGCCGATATCACTTTTAAGCGTGTTTTCTAAATTATTAGAAAAAATTGTCTAAAAAAGATTATTGATATTTTTGGAAAGCAATAAGTTACTATCAGAACAGCAATTCGGCTTCAGAAAACATAAGTCAACAGAAGACGCTGCTCAAAGACTGGTAAATTATATAGTCAAGTATCTGGATGATGGCCTTTGTTGTTATGGAGTATTTCTTGATCTCGCCAAAGCATTTGACACGGTTTCTATTCTCATTCTTTTGCGAAGCTGGAAGTACTAGGAATTCGTGGTAAAGCACTAGATTGGTTTAAGAGCTATCTCTCAGACAGGAGGCAGCTCGTGAAAGTTGACAATATGAGAAGTTCCCTTCTCCCTGTCGATTTTGGCGTGCCTCAGGGTAGCATTCTGGGCCCTCTGCTATTCATTATTTACTTGAACGATATCTGCAACCTGAAATTGGAAGCGGCAGAAATAGTATGTTATGCCGATGATACAGCAGTGTTATTTTATGGTGATAGTTGGGAAAATGCTAGGTTCGTGGCAGAAAAAGGAATGCATTTCATATACGATTGGTTAAATAACAACCTTCTCTCGTTAAATACTAATAAATCCAAATACATGTGCTTTTACAAGACTGCAAAATCACAGCCATTAAATATGCTAGATCTTAAAATACACACATGTGCTAATAGTAACTCTTTAGCATGTAGTTGTGATACTATAAAGCGAGCGAAGGATATGAAATATCTGGGATTGGACTTGGATGAACGTTTAAGTTTTCAATCGCACATCGTTACTTTATCAACTAGGGTACGCAAGGTTATACGTATCATGAAATTATTGAGAATTTCAACCTGCATTCGAATTCATTAACTTGTGTATCTTGCGGTCTGCCAGCCATTACTCACCTATTGCATTGGTGTTTGGGGTGGTGCAGCGAAAACCTCTATGCTTCCTATTGAAAGAGCTCAACGTGCCGTTTTAAAGGTTATGACGCGTAAACCCCCTTGGTTTTCAACAAATGCGCTGTACAGGGAAATCGGAGTTTTGAGAGTGCGTCAGCTATACATCCTTAGAGCATGCATCTCAACTCACAAAAATTTACTTTCTTCTAACAATTATAAATTACTTTTAAAAAAAGAATATTTAGAGTAGATTTGCCAATTGTAAGATCCTCGTTTACAAAACGTTTTGAGTTTTTTGCCCATAAAAGTATTTATAACAAGGCGGTTAATTTCTGTGACTATAATTCTTCAGTTCAAGAATTACTAGTCGGTTGCAATCTTTAGATTATGATAGGACTGAAGTTATCGTACACGGTCAGCTGATGCGAACTATTGGCGCTTCTATATTGGACTTGGTTGCTCTATCATGCACTTTAACTTTATCCCTACTCCGCGGACAACTGTAATGCGCCATGCGATAGATAAACGTAAATTTTTTGGGCGATAGAATAAAAGTTTCACTTTAAAAAGGAGGCCTCTGAGTTTCTTCCGCCGGATCTTCTTAACGTGAGCCTGCGTTTCCGAAACGTTAGTGGCTTAAAAAATTAAATGCGTAAAAATAATTTGTAAAAGTTTAATTGAATAAAAAACATTTGATTTCTGAAGTCTAATTTGTTTTCTGAATGAGGAGTGGTGCAAAATTATGAAGTGCAATGTTAGAGGGTTCAAAAGGTAGTGGTACATACCGATGGCGCTGAGCGAATGGTAGAGCTCGTAGGTGAAAGCGGTGAGCGGCACGTCGTCGCTGACAGGCACCACGGCCACGGTGGAGAAGTTGTGCTGCGCCGGTCGCGACTCCATCGCCGCCGCGCCGCCCAGGCTGCGGGTGGGCTTCTGCCACGACCCTGCCGCACACACACACACACCGCTGTATAATATACAAGTTGTCGCCGCCCAGGCTGCGGGTGGGCTTCTGCCACGACCCTGCCGCACACACACACACCGCTGTATAATGTACAAGTTGTCACCGCCCAGGCTGCGGGTGGGCTTCTGCCACGACCCTGCCGCACACACACACACCGCTGTATAATGTACAAGTTGTCACCGCCCAGGCTGCGGGTGGGCTTCTGCCACGACCCTGCCGCACACACACACACACCGCTGTATAATATACAAGTTGTCACCGCCCAGGCTGCGGGTGGGCTTCTGCCACGACCCTGCCGCACACACACACACCGCTGTATAATGTACAAGTTGTCACCGCCCAGGCTGCGGGTGGGCTTCTGCCACGACCCTGCCGCACACACACACACCGCTGTATAATGTACAAGTTGTCACCGCCCAGGCTGCGGGTGGGCTTCTGCCACGACCCTGCCGCACACACACACACACCGCTGTATAATATACAAGTTGTCGCCGCCCAGGCTGCGGGTGGGCTTCTGCCACGACCCTGCCGCACACACACACACACCGCTGTATAATGTACAAGTTGTCACCGCCCAGGCTGCGGGTGGGCTTCTGCCACGACCCTGCCGCACACACACACACACACACACACACACACACACCGCTGTATAATATACAAGTTGTCGCCGCCCAGGCTGCGGGTGGGCTTCTGCCACGACCCTGCCGCACACACACACACCGCTGTATAATGTACAAGTTGTCACCGCCCAGGCTGCGGGTGGGCTTCTGCCACGACCCTGCCGCACACACACACACACCGCTGTATAATATACAAGTTGTCACCGCCCAGGCTGCGGGTGGGCTTCTGCCACGACCCTGCCGCACACACACACACCGCTGTATAATGTACAAGTTGTCACCGCCCAGGCTGCGGGTGGGCTTTTGCCACGACCCTGCCGCACACACACACACACCGCTGTATAATATACAAGTTGTCGCCGCCCAGGCTGCGGGTGGGCTTCTGCCACGACCCTGCCGCACACACACACACCGCTGTATAATGTACAAGTTGTCACCGCCCAGGCTGCGGGTGGGCTTCTGCCACGACCCTGCCGCACACACACACACCGCTGTATAATGTACAAGTTGTCACCGCCCAGGCTGCGGGTGGGCTTCTGCCACGACCCTGCCGCACACACACACACACACCGCTGTATAATGTACAAGTTGTCACCGCCCAGGCTGCGGGTGGGCTTCTGCCACGACCCTGCCGCACACACACACACACCGCTGTATAATATACAAGTTGTCGCCGCCCAGGCTGCGGGTGGGCTTCTGCCACGACCCTGCCGCACACACACACACACCGCTGTATAATATACAAGTTGTCGCCGCCCAGGCTGCGGGTGGGCTTCTGCCACGACCCTGCCGCACACACACACACCGCTGTATAATGTACAAGTTGTCACCGCCCAGGCTGCGGGTGGGCTTCTGCCACGACCCTGCCGCACACACACACACACACCGCTGTATAATGTACAAGTTGTCACCGCCCAGGCTGCGGGTGGGCTTCTGCCACGACCCTGCCGCACACACACACACACCGCTGTATAATATACAAGTTGTCGCCGCCCAGGCTGCGGGTGGGCTTCTGCCACGACCCTGCCGCACACACACACACACCGCTGTATAATATACAAGTTGTCGCCGCCCAGGCTGCGGGTGGGCTTCTGCCACGACCCTGCCGCACACACACACCGCTGTATAATGTACAAGTTGTCACCGCCCAGGCTGCGGGTGGGCTTCTGCCACGACCCTGCCGCACACACACACACACACACCGCTGTATAACATACAAGTTGTCGCCGCCCAGGCTGCGGGTGGGCTTCTGCCACGACCCTGCCGCACACACACACACCGCTGTATAACATACAAGTTGTCGCCGCCCAGGCTGCGGGTGGGCTTCTGCCACGACCCTGCCGCACACACACACACACACACACACACCGCTGTATAATATACAAGTTGTCGCCGCCCAGGCTGCGGGCGGGCTTCTGCCACGACCCTGCCGCGCACGCACGCACACACACACACACACACACACACACACACACACACCGCTGTATAATATACAAGTTGTCGCCGCCCAGGCTGCGAGCGGGCTTCTGCCACGACCCTGCCGCACACACACACACACACACACACACCGCTGTATAATATACAAGTTGACATCGCCCAGGCTGCGGGTGGGCTTCTGCCACGACCCTCCCGCACACACACACCGCTGTATAATATACAAGTTGTCGCTGCCCAGGCTGCGGGTGGGCTTCTGCCACGACCATGCCGCACACACACACACACGCACACGCGCACGCATACACGCACGCACACGCGCACGCACACGCACACGCACACGCGCACACGCACACACACACATACACGCACAAAAACACACACACGCACACAAATACACACCGCTGTATAATATACAAGTTTTGCTGCGCCGGCTACGACTAAAAAATAAAAAACTGCTGTGTGTTTAGCAAAACTATTCAAACAGATTAAAATGGCTTAATTTTTAAGAAGATACCAAAAATACTTAAATAATTCAGTGAATTAATTTTTAATAACAAATCAATTAGCCCTTTCATATAAAACGGTATCTTTCTTACCTAAAATCCTATGTCCTAATAAATTGATGAGCCTGGTGACCACGACTGGGAATCGTAGCTTAATGGCGTTGAAAAGGCCCTCCGGCAGTTTGGCCAGTTCGGAGTCCCGCACGGCCATCACAGTTGTACTTCGGCGAGTTTGGGTCACCATTTCGACCTGTAAAATAATGTCATTCCTCTTTGAAATACAGTTCTGGAAACTACCAAATGCGTCATGCGTCAAAGATTTAAAAAATAATGCAAACATATCCGTAATTTGCTTGCTAGCTACGCCACTTATTTTTTTTTTGGTATAACAGTAGCCATCGCCTACAGACACCAAAGATATTAATGGTGCCTTGGCGAAATTTAAAGCTATATGCATAAGTTTACTGGCTACCTTATCATACAAACGAAACATGAAAGCACTCTATGACAAAAATAAGTAGGACTCGAGATAAAGTTTGTGTTTTCGTGTTCCATTCCCGCCAAACGTTAATAACGCATTATTTTCCTGCCACACGGATAGCAACGCATTGTTAACAATCTCAGTGTCTATAAGCGACTGTTATCTCTTTCCTTCAGAAGAACCATCTTTGTGTTTGTTATCCTACAATATCAAAAAACTGCATTGGTTTCTGCACGCGTAGGTTTAGAAAGGTTTTGAAAGTTAAGAGTCTGATTGTAATTAAAACACATACGCTTTATCCATGCTCACCTAACTAGTATAGAAAATCTTTTTTTATCATAAGATAGCAAACAAACAGAGGGGTCTCCTTATGGAGTCAACCGTCGCCTATAGACACCAAAGATGTCAATGGTGCGTTGCTATCTTGTGGCGAGGTCTCATGCCACATGCATAAGCTCTTCTTCTAATATTGTTCGGCTCCCGTTAATATCACCAGATTTTTGATAAAAAATGCTTTTGGATGGTCATCAAGCTGGTCTATAAACGTACCCTAAATATTTTACAATAATCTTACAGTTTGACACACTTTTTATAATCTGTCACTGTACTAAACTCCTACTTATAGAAAAACAGTTTTACTCACAATGCCGACCAGATCCCCCTTCCCGTATTCGCCAACCAGCTCCTTCTTGCCATTGGGATGTGTGATGACGGAACGCAAGCGGCCGCTCAGTACAATGAATGTAGAGCCCGACTCTTCGTCCTGACGGTAAACCGCACGACCAGATTCTAAGAACACCTGCAAACGAGTATTTACCGGAAATTACTGCAAAATTACAATGTTTGTATGTTTGTTACTTAGCGATGCCTAAGGGTACCAGACTGTAATGAGAGAAATTTACATAAAATTGTGTGTATGCGTTCATGGATAGAGCACTCATCAAATAGTGACAGATTCTTAACGCAGACAATTAGTGTTTGTTCTAGATGTGAAACGAATAGCTGGTTGCTCAGATAACGGATATTCAGCCAAAGTTCAGGCTGGATGGCCGTAAAATTTGCGGCCAGAAAACTGCATTAAAACGAACGCTAAAGCACGGGCGATTGGGCGAAATCGGGCGGTGTCAGCTGTGTTTGTTTGTGTTTGTTAGTATGTTTAGTATGACATTGTTTCTGCGATTTGACATTTGAGTAAATACGATTTGCCCACGCACGCGTTACTGTAAGCATGTAATTGAGATTATAGAAAATGACTTAGCTATGACTCCCAAATACACTGCCAAATTTTTTTGTTATTTTATGATAACTTTGTGTTTTGTCTGAAAATCCAGTACTTGGGTGGATAGGAAAGTAGTTCCCGGATATCTGTTTCATCTCCAGTCTGTTCTCTTATAATAGTAGGGGGAGCCCAAAACAGGATTTTTGCATTTACTCGAGCGCCTAACCTACCATACCTTAATCTGACGCGGTTTAGTGTTGCCATGACACAGATTAGCATAGGGAGGGTATATCACATACAGTTGAGGCTCTCCAATAAATATAAGCCCTTTATATATTTTTTTTTCATTTTATTTTCCGCACTTAGCCACTTGAGCCTTTGTACGTAGCTGGCTATGTCTATTCCAGCCATCCTAACTCCTTCCAGAAGCTTATTAGACGGCTTATGCTTTCACATGCTTCTTTAGGAGTTTTTGGGTTATTCAGGATACGTGCCCGTTGTTCGGCCACATTCCTGCACTCAAGGAGAACGTGAGTAGTGGTTTCCTGTTCCTCCATGCAGCCGCGGCATAAAGGGCTGTCTGTCACACCTATGTTAAATAGGTGTCGGTTTAGATGGCAATGTCCTGTTATTGTGCCCACAACTTTTCTTAATTCATCTCTTTTGAGTTTCATTATGCGTTGTGTTAGGTTTTTCGAAAGGGTTGGCACAATTTCCTTTGTTTGCTTACAGTCATTTGTGGCTAGCCACAACGCTTCATGTTGTTGGTATGTTCTCTCAGTTAGCCATGTCATGAGTTGGCTGTATGGCAAGACTGCTATCGGTTCTGGACCTGATAGTTTTTTATTTGCTCCGTTTCTTGCCAGTGTATCAGCTGTGTCATTGCCCTGAGAGTTGCTGTGTCCTTTTATCCATTGCAGGATTATTTGGTTGGTTTCTGCTGTTGCTACTAATGATTTGTGGCATTCAAACACTATGCTAGAGTTGAAGCAGTTAGTTTTTAGAGCTGCAAGGACCGATGCACTATCAGAGATAATACGTATAATTTGATCTGTTATTTCTCTTGCTTTGATCTCTGTTGCAGCTCTGCTAATAGCAATACATTCTGCTTGGAATATTGTATTGTACTTTCCTAAAGTTTCCATTATGTTTATATTTAATTCCCGAGAGAATTCACCGACTCCTGTCCCTGAGTTGGTTTTGGATCCATCTGTGTATATTCTCAGTTCTTGTATACCTGAATAGTCCTCAGGTTCTGCTTCCAGATTAATTTTGTAGTTTTTATTTGATACCATTATCGTTGGTATTCTGTCATTCATGGTCTCAACCATTGGTTGTCCTTTAGTGATTTCTTCTAAAATGTTCATGTAGGGAATTTTCTTTTTTTGGCGCCACATTCCCATGGTTTTTAAACGAAAAGCTGCGCTAGCTGCTTCTTGTTGTATTACCAGATGTAGTGGTCTAAGGTTCAACAGGACTTCTAATGCTGCTGTTGGTGTAGTTTTCATACAGCCAGTTGTTGCAACACAAGCCAATCGTTGAAGTTGTTGTAATTTGTTTTTAGTTGTAATTTGGTTAGTTTTAGGCCACCATATAATGGAGCCATATGTTATTATTGGGCGTATCACTGCAGTGTAGAGCCAGAGGAAAACTTTGGGGTTAGCACCCCATTTTATCCCCACTACACGCTTACACTGCCAAAATGCGATATATGCCTTCTTGATGATGTGCTCTATATGAGTATCCCAGTTTAGTTTATTATCTAAGTGTATACCTAGGTATTTAACATTTGATGACAGTTTTAGTTCAGTGCCAAATAATTTAGGCAAAGTTAAGTTACTTATTTTTCTCTTGTTTGTAAAGAGTACTAGTTCAGTTTTCATGGGATTTACAGAGAGTTTGTGTTTGTTACACCATTTTTCTACTATAGCCATGGCTGAACTCATCAGGCTGCAGAGAAGATTTTCTGAGTTCCCATTTATTGTTATCGCCAGATCATCTGCATATCCAGTGGTTGGAAAACCTTGATCGTTTAGTATTTTGATAAGTTCATCAACAACAAAGTTCCATATAAGTGGAGACAGTACCCCACCTTGTGGACACCCTCGTGATGTCATCGCATTGGTGTTGTTGTTTAATGTTAATTTAAATACTCTTAATTTGAGTAGGTTTATCCATCCATTCTCTTACGGTCTCTACTACCCCAAACCTATCTAGGGCAGATTTGATGCTTTCGAAGTTTGTTTTATCAAAGGCGCCTTCAAGCCCTTTATATAGAGGCAGGTACCTAGAGCAGAAAAAAAACAAATTCCAACAACTTCGGCTTCTGGAAATTGTCAGATTATATTTTTTTTCATTATTCTACATCATTTCCTAAATAATAAAAGAAAATTCAAATCAACATGTTCTTTGCAACTTTATGACCTTCCCACTCCCTTACACTCTTGAATCGGCAGATTTTCAACTTGAGCTGGCAATTAACCTACCATACCTTAATCTGACGCGGTTTAGTGTTGCCATGACACAGTTTTTTTACATTTTTTAATGTGTAGTTTTTTCCCCACCATTGAAATGAAAAACATTATAACCTTTTATGTTTCTTATAATTTAATCTACAAAATCCAATAGGCCCCTAGGACACTCGAGTAACAACACATTTAGCATATTGGGCTCCCCTAATATAACATCTTAATATATTTAGTAAAATTACCCAGTCCAAGGCGAAGTCCACTTGTCGAACGAACGGTGAGAGCCGCCTGACCACAGTATTGGCGAGGTGTAACACCACGGAGGGCCGTTCTCTCATTATACTGTATACTGTGGTCTTGGACAATATACCAATGCGAGAGAAATGCTTCGCTCTTATTGAGAAGAAACTTGGCTCCCCGGTCAGTACGGCAAGACCACCTTCACATTCACCTGCATACAAAATACTTGATAACATAAAACATACACTTTATAGATTCCGGTATTACTTTGCGAAAATTCATAAATCAAAGAAAAATAAAGCTTTAATTAGTAACTTCGCAGACTTAATATAAGGCACACCATACTATTATACAATACTAGCTGACCCGGTAAATGTTGTTTTGCCATATAAATTATTGAATTAAAAAATAAGGGCTGATGGTAGAAGGGTGAAAATTTAGGGTTGTATATATTTTTAATGCTACATTATGAAAAATTAAAAATAAAAAGCTTTGTCCAAAAAATAAAAAAAATGCTAGAGGTGGACAACCCTAATCACTTAGGGATATGAAAAATAGATTGATGCCGATTCTCAGAACTACTGTATATGCATATAAAACTTCATAAAAATCGGTCAAGTCGTTTCAGAGGAGTATGGTAACTAACACTGTGACACGAGAAGAAGATGCTGCTGTCTTTGTGTTCATTAAACATATTTAATTATATATATATATATATATATATATATATATATATATATATATATATATATATATATATATATATATATATATATATATATATATATATAATATATATATATATATATATATGTGTGTGTATATGTATATATGTATATGTAAGATGGACGTGACATACGTAGCTTAATTTGAATATTTGTGAAGCATTTTTGAGAGACAGATTTATGATCGAGCTGAATTAGAGGGTTCTGTACAGTGTATGACTAAGTCAAAATAGCTCACCTGGGTATGCTGTAAACATATGGACCTCTCCTTCACCTTCTGCGACTCTCTGTGACACCAATAACGCGCCTGATAGAAGATAAACCAAGGCCACATCCTAAACAAACAAAATATGAAATATTTTTATACATATGAGACGAATAAGAAAAAATGTTTAAATCACGCATAAGCATGAACAATGTTAAATGTCTTATGAAGATTTGTATGTTCGAAAATCTGATAAATGTCTTTAAAAAATTGTGGTGATATAAAAGAAATGGTGGTGATATTAGAAGAAAAAAAAACTTTGTAAACTTTTCTTTTTGTAATACAATTTAAGAGTCCAATTAAACAGTAAAAAAATTGTATTACGTCTTTTTAACACTTAAAAATCTTTAATTATATCCTAAAATGTCAAGATTAGGACTCTCAAAGCATGTATTTGATTGTGTATGTATGTATAACAGAAAATATTAACAATGTGATTTATCATATCAATGAGGATTTAATTACAATTTATCTATAAAAAAAAAATCACACAAAAAAATCACTCAAAAATCACTTGCAATAAATTCATCTGGTATAATGTACCTGAACTATTTCGGGTTCACCGGCAACACTATAATAAAGCTTTAAGGAAATTAAAAAATATATATTATAATGTATGCAAGGCAAATCAGTCTTAAGGAATAATAATATAAAGTTATATGAATTAGAGATGAAGCACAAATTGTTACAGTACCAAAATTTTTTAAATCAGGTAATATAACAAGCACATTTTTGAGAAAAAAAATAGAAAATTCATTTTATTTATTAATACCAACCGGTTTCCTGTTTTATCGCATCGTCAGGGTAATCAGGTGATGATCCGGTAAAACACGAAACTGTTAGAGTTGGTAAAACGTGTAAAACAGTACAAGTATGTAAATACATATTAAGATACAGTTTTACCAAGTGCCAAACATTCAGTGTCGTAAGGTTAGAAAATTCAGGTCTTCAGTCAAAAATATTTTAAAACATTTCACACCTAAAAATGTCCAAAATTTTATTGATCAGGAGATTTATCAGGAGAGAACTGAGTGCCATATATCACGATCCTTGCAGGTTTGTCTCGCTTCCTACACATTCATTACTCTCTTCATACACACACGTTGGTTGACACTACCTTCGGACAGTACTCGATGGTATGTGACTCTTGGTCTTCCCCGATTATCAATTATTGAATTACTTACATAATATATACCGTAAATATTAGATAGCTTGGCATCAAGTGATTTCACACTTATGAGGTTGATTTGAAATTGATTCTGGTTTACAGAGTTACAGTGGTGGAAACGAGAGGTGGGCCAATTGCCCTTTATTATAAGGCAATCCAGGCAGTAAATCTTGGTCAAATAAATACACTTTTTAATGAAGGTATTCATTAAAAAGTTTATTTCTTTGACTAGCATCTCTTATATCTAATATCTTTGACCAAAATATTATTGACATTTGATAAGAGACACAATTTAAACGTCAGAAAATTTTGAATTAAAATTAACGCACCTTGTGACTTTCCTCTTTCATGATGTAAGTGCCCGCCGGCAAATCTCTAACTTGTACATTTCCACGTATCAAGCTCTCGTTGTCTAATCCCAACTCTTTAACGAACGCCTCCGTCGCTATTTGAATGAAAGCCTAAAACGGCACATATAAATATTGACAGATATACTCATATTAATTTTTTCACAACACAGTTATGTCATGTGTAAGTTATCTGATTCCTTGGTACAGAAGCAATGGAAAAAACGAGGAATACTGCTACCATTTTTTTATATTATAAAATTGCAAATAAACAAATGGGGTTTCTGATGGAAAGAGGCAACCATCGTCTATAGACTACAAAGATGTTAATTGTGCATTGCAATGCGTGTGTCGGAGTGTTATTGCCATATGCATAAATTTATCGACTTCCTCACCCTCCAAACTGGAACACAAGCATTGACACTATCCAAAATAGGTGAGGCAAAGACCGGGGCAGTGGTTTCAAACCCGGTGAAACATTACAAGTTGTAACACTCTTCCATCTAGTATTCACGATAGTAACACAAATATTCAATCATTCACCTTTTACAAACTGACTGACAAAATGGCAGATAACAGATAGAAGATGGCCCAGATCAACACGTCAGAACTGTACGCGGACATCAGGAATTATATGCTTAATCACAGCGGCGTCGCGTACCTTGTATCAAAATTACTTGGAGGCCAAAATAAAAGATAAATATTTCTCACAAAAGAAACAAAAATGCTTGCACTAAATTAAAATCAATACTTATAAATTACTAGCTGCAGCGTGCAGCCCACTATGCTATAAGTTTTTGGTGAATCCCGCGGGATCACCTAATTTTTTCGGGATAAAAAATAGCCTATGTGCTATTCTAGATCATCAACTACCTGTGTGCCAAATTTCATTAAAATCCGTTCAGTATTTTTGCGTGATTGAGTAACAAACATCCATCCAAACATCCAAACTTTCGCATTTATAAAATAAATATTAATTATGAGTAATCACTTCCTCCTAGAAATTAAAAAAGACAAACAATTAAAATTAAATATACACTTTTATTTTTTAATTATTATAATAGCTGAAAACGACAGCCAATTTCAGTTTTTCTAAAATATCCGCCACTATAGAAAATAGTGACAAGTCTAATCCTCCTCTTCCTCCGGGCCTCTGTAGCCCGGGCCCCCGTATCATTGACACGGCTGATATGGCGGTAGCTACACCTCTGCTTAATCAATTGAAGCAGCAAGTAGTTGAACAGGTCCACTTTATGGAGTTTATAAGTTTACCGTTAAATTACAAGGAATTTAAACAAATTCCGCATAAATTGCATGACTGATGTAAATCCCTGGAGGTTCAATGGATAAATTGGAACTGAAAGACGGGAAACGGCGAACGAGCATCTTTCCATGTTTAGTTTGGGCTTTCAGAGAAGTAACTTGGAGATACTGGTTGTAGATGTCAAATAATCTGTAGCGAACCAAGAAGTCCATAGCAAGGAGATACTTATAGCAGACACCATGCTCCTTTCAAAAATTCGGTTGCGGTTGGTATGTTGAGGTACGAAAGCGGCCTTGGCATGAACTAATGAATTTCATTAAACGAAATTATGAGTTTGAACCCTATGTCGGGCAAATCCTCCTAAATTAGTGTTTTATTAAAGGGAGATATCTTTTAGCTGTGTTGAGCTATTTCTGATATGAACCAAACTTATGGATTCATGTAACTATCATGCTAGTCATGTAAACTAAATTTATACCAATTTGATATTAGGTTTATACCGTTGACTGATTGTGAGTGTACTAGTTACACCTATGCCATTCCCTTTATAACCACTTTTTCCACTTTCCACTACCACTTTAACTACTACAACTTTTCATGAATTCGATTCGATTCGATTCGATTGTCATGGATAACCGCAAAAAAATTATTATTTTGGCCAAATCCGAAGATTAAGCTTGGATTCAGATGATCTATACGGAACTCTCTAACAAATGGCATTCGAAAACAACAAAATATAGAGTTACTTTTAAAGACCCGTGTGTTTTCGCCGTGTTGGTCCCGGCCTCCTTTGTAGAATAGGCCAACTGCCGTTCTGCCAGGCAGGTCGTAAAAGGCGACCGAATGGCTATCGAGTCACTACCATCGTGGCTACTAGGCGGTAGAGTTCTGCATTGTCTCGCCCGGGTCAGGTACCACCGCCTTGCCTATTCCTGCCGCAATAGCGTCAGTGCTTGTCGCTGTCGTGTTCCGGTTTGGAGGGTAAGGTAGCCGGTAAACTTATGCATGTGGCATTAGACCTCGCCACAAGATAGCAACGCACCATTAACATCTTTGGTGTCTATAGGCGATGTTTGACTCTTTCCATCAGGAGACCCATCTGCTTGTTTGCTATCTTATGATATATATAAAAAAAAAAAAAAGACCCAGCTTTTTCAGAGTTTGTTGAGAATCGATGTTCGATTTATTCATGAAACAAAGAAAACAAGTGAAAGTGAAAAGTGGGCATATGGTTAACATATCTTTAGGAGATAGTCGTTGTGCGAAAATCTATTATACACTGAATTATGCCTTATTGTGCCATCCTTGAATGCAGAAATGATAGTAGAATACAGATGATTAAAAATGAAGATATTTCATATCACCCGAAAGCACGATTTTCATTTTATTTTAATAAACTTCCTGATTTAATATAATCTCTAATGATATAATAGAAATTCAAGCTAAAATCAGCCGTACATCTTACATATAAAGTTCATTTTAGGTTGACCAATTTTTCTAGAACGATATACGTAATGATAGTCATTACGTATATCGTTCTGGAAAGTTCTCTAGTCAAATATGACCAACTGAAAAATACGGAAAAATCAATACTGCCATCTATTGTAGAATAGCGAAACTATTAAGATTATAGTTTCACTATTGTACAAATAGATGAGTCTACTTTGAATAGACTACAAAAGGACGTAAATATTCTTTTTTTGTAGCAAAATAAAATTTATTATAACGCAGTTTGGTATATTTTTAAATGTTCTGTTTGTGTGTTTCGGATTATTGTTGTTTAAAATGAAAACGACCAATGAAACAATGTTTGCATTAGTAGTTTATATGCAATAATGCTTATTTTATGTGTGAGTTTGGCGATCGCGGTCCTGATACAAATGTTTTTACTTCCCACTTCCGCTTGTTTTTTGTGTTCCATGGATTTATTTAACAATAAAAATATTTAAAAAATTCAAATTTTCATTTTTATCTGACACAGAAACATGACACATGGATTTAAATTCAATTAGGCGAAAATGTCGAGCGCAACTTGTGTAGTGTCTCCGCACCCCGCATACACCACCCGGTGGCCGATTCACACGACTCCGTGCATCCAATTCACGAGTTTAATGGAATATTTTAAATCGAATATTTTTTTATATTATCTTGCAATAATTTTACAATAATAATTAAAACGCACTTTCAACATTTAGTGCCAAATTTTAAAATTTTCCAAACTTTTAAAAGTAACCCTCTAAAATACATACCTGTTCGTCAAGATTATCGGTATTGTGCTTCTTGAAGGAGGAGCCCTCTTTGGGTCTTGTGAACGATGACGTGGGCTGTACATCCGGTTGTTGCTGTAAATAGCAGAAATACGATTTAGTTTTATTTAACGATGTGGGTTTATAAAGCAATATATTTCATTGTATTCCATTATAGAATATCAATCAGATGGTTCTTTTTTCCATGGAAAGAGATAACTATCGCCTTTAGACACTAAACACATTAGTGGTTTGTTAACTGAATGGTCAAAATATGATGCCATATGCATAATTCAACTCTCTCTTTGAACACTGAATAACATACCTACTATTAACACAAATTAACTTTCTCTTCTAACGCGTTTATCGCAGCTATAAGTACGGCGTTCATACCACACCCGGGGAGAACATTCTCATCCGGTAACACTCACTTCTAGTTTGTGCTTATAGTATATCATAAGATAGCAAACAAGGAGATGGTCCTCTTGATGGAAAGGGACAACCATAGCTATCCGCGTGGCGTAATGATAATGCCTCACACATGTGTTTACCTTACAGTCCAAACTAGAACACGACATTGATAAGCATGAAAGCTATTGATGCAGAAATAATTAAGGCGGTTGTACCACAGATCACATGAATACTAATAGACACGCCATTTGGGAAGGAAACGTGTCGCCGCATAAATAAGCAAACACTCCTATATTGTATTGTGAAAAATTAAAAATAAACCATGTTGTACTGTTTTATCGTACCGAATGAGATGACAAGGTTTGAAAATTACCCTTGATATTTCTGTGTGTAATTGCAAGCTACACTGACAAACTGAGAAATTGTCGTATCCATTTAATACATGGGTTGTACTATAACCCGGGCAAGACTTTGCAGAACACTACCACCTAGTAGTCACGATGGTAGTGACACAAAGCCAACCGTTCGCCTTTTACGAACTGCCTGGCAGAATGAGAGATGGTCAATTCTTTAAAGATATCATGACCAACACAGAGTGCTGTTGATTAGGTGGAGTGTAGTGAACAATCGAAATGCTGGTGTCTAGTTTGAATTTCTATTACCTTCGGTGAGATTGTTTCGATGGTAACTCTATATACGAAAGATATTCACTTAATCTTTAATCTTAATTTAATACCTTAATCCTAATTAAAGTCATAATTTCAACAGATTAACGCCTTCATTCGTAAAATGGTAACATAATGTTAGCTGATGGGATTTGGACACGTATTATTTAGAAATGCAACAAAATCGACATGGTTGTTAGGTTGGATCATTTGGAATGAATGGAAATGCTTCACCTGGGGGGTGTTAGAGGTGATGTCGGGCACCATGTCCGGTCGCGGTTTCCTGCCTTGGATGTTGATGGGCGAAGACTGCACATTGCCTTCCTGTCGTGCAATTGTTACGGTGAATATATATTATATGATTTAGGTTTGGTTAATTCTATTTATTATAGTTATTGGGTATAGATGGTAATCATTATTACACACCACAACAAACAGTTACAGACCATACAAGGAGACATGGGTTTTGCGTTTGTATGAGCGTTTCTGTCGTCATCATGTCATCAAACGCAACGAGTACGAGCAGAACGAAATAATACTACGTCATAGAAGAGTTTCAAAAACCAGTTTAGGCTGCACTATGAATGAACTAAGCCGCAATAGGTATCAGTTACACACAAACATAGAAATCATGTCTCGCTGTTAAACCCGCGATTTTTTATTGCATAAAATCTACGACATCTTCTATCGACACCATTATCTATTTTTATTTATTTATTTATTTAAAGTATTGCCAACAAAGCGTGCATTATAATCATTAACATAATATTATATCTAGTACAATAACGCAAATTAAATGCTTTCTCATTTGCACGACACATGCCCTAATGATTATGGTAGGCAATAACGACATTCTTGAAGTTAAAAAAATTAGTATTCAATTAGGATATAATACATTAAAAAAATAGTAATTAATAAAATAAAATGCAACAGTCAGACTAAATAATGTAATTAAAATTAAATAATGAAAAATTAAAATGAATGAAAATTTAACAATAATGGTTATTTAAAATCAATCAACAACAATCAACAAAAATAAAATCAACAGTAAATGTTAAATTTTTTTGTTTATAAATAACGCTTAGAATGGTAGTCGATAGACGGTACAAATAATAGACTAATTGTTACATGTGAATTTTATGGGAATAATGTATTTCACCGAATCAATATCCATTACTACTTTTATATCCAATTACATCCAAATCTGTAAAACATTTGAATTGTACATGACTACTAACAAACAAACACGCGCATACAAATTTCCGTATTTATAATATTAAGGAGATATTTTTTGTCGAATATTAAAAAAATTTAAGTATGAAAATTTTCACTAATTAATAATTTAAAAACTGCTCGGTCAATTTCTTCAGACATAACTTTTTTTTGTATCTGAAGCATTAATTGAATTTTATGTTTTGTTATAATTTTGGAAGTGTTTTAAATCTGAATTCAATTTTTTTTAAATTGCCAATTTATTTTTTTTAACAATTTAACAATGGGTAGTAGAAAAATAAAGCAGCGTATAAAAAGTTTTACCAGAATATCTCATATTTAGTTTTATAATTATTATATTCAAAAAAAATGAATCATAGTGAACGGAATATACTTTATATTGATGTTCGGGATTGGGACATACGTAGGTCACACTATAAGTTTTGCGTAACTTAAAAAAACAACATGTTATAACCAAAATATTATGTTTATTGCTTTTCAAAATAATCTCCTTTAAATTTTAAACATTTCTTCATGCGATCGAACCATTTTTTAAAACAGTAGGACCACAGATCTGAAGGCACGTTTTCTACGTACCGATTGAAAGCTATCACTGCCTCTTCGGAGTTAGTAAAAGTAAAACCTCTCATCAAATCTTTGATTTTGGGGAAAATACAGAAATCACAAGGTGTTAGGTCGGGGCTATACGCAGGATGAGTGACGAGATATACTTTTTCGAAAGCTAAAAATGACTGTTTTTTTGGCCGTGTGTGAAGAATCGTTATCATGGTGTAGGAGAATGCGGCTTTAGGATCGTCTTTCGCGAACTTTTTCTAACACCCTGGGTAAACAAATGGTAGAATACCACTCGGCATTAACACTCTTTTGATCTTCAAGTGGAATTGTACAGATGGGACCCGTAGCTGAGAAAAAAACGTGATCATTTTTTTTACCAACGTTTCTCGCATGTCTCACTTTTGTTGGCCATTTTCTTTTTCAAACACCCATTCACAAGATTGCTGTTTTTTTTTCGGGTTCAAAACAATAAATCCACGTTTCGTCTCCTGTGACAATGTCATAAACAGCATTAGAATGTCGGTGGTCGTACTTCAGTAGCATCTGTGACCACCATTCCACGCAAGCCCGCTTCTGCTCCGCTGTCAGTTCATGAGGGATCCAACGACAACAAAGTTTCCGAACTTTCAATTCTTCGTGTAAAATTTTCTGAATTTGGCTCATACCAATCCCCAATATTCCTCGAATTGTCTCATAGGTAATCCGGGGGTTTTCTTCAATTAACCGCTTAACAGTAGCCACACTATTTTTGTTGACGGCAGTTAAAGGACGCCCTTCACGAAATTCGTCATGTAAAGAAACTCAACCTCTCTCAAATTCAGCAAACCATCGCCTCGCGGTGCTCAAACAAGGTGCTTCTCTCCCAAAAGCAATTTGAAGACAAGTGGCACAGTCTTGCGGAGAAAGAGAACTTTTAAAATCATAAAAAATCATCGCTCTAAAATCTTTTCGACTTAATTCCATTTTCGTTGCGTACGTAGAACTTTGATGTGTGATAAAAAAAATAATTGACAAATCATTTCCCGCCATTTTTTTTTTACTAAGAAGGTTGCAACGTTTTAAATATATAACATTCGAAATTCTAATAGTTCCGATTAGCTAGAAGTGCAAAACTTTTAGTGTGCCCCATGTATCTTAGCAAGGGAACTGGCATGATAATACTTTATTTTTGTATTAAATAGTGGTAGATATTATAACCCAAAGATACGCTGATTATTATCAGTCAGTGTAATTTAGTTTTAGTACATTTTGAACTATGTTGAGTTGCGGTTTTTTTTGTATGACCGTTGTCTGTGTTGTGAATCTACATGGTCCTTGGTTAGGTTATATTAATTGCTGTATTTGAGTGATATTTATAACTCCATGCATAAGGCAGGTCGCAGTGTGTGTGTGTGTGTGTGCTCACGCTGTGTTCGGGCGTGGGTCGGTCGTGCGCCGGCGAGTGCGGGTGGTGCGGCTCGGGCCTGGGCTTGCTGGGCGAGCCCGCCGCCGCGCGCCGCCGCTCGCGCGTCTGACACATTACATTATATATTATATACACACTTTATATACACCTCAACTGGTAACAGGCTCTCACTGGCGACGATGATCTCTGCGGCCTATTAACATTTTTGAAGTGAAAATATTTATAAGCGCGTTAAACGATTAAAGTAAGTAAGGTAAACTCTTATGGGTTCGCGTCAGCATCGTGCAATATTAAACTCAAAAATTATGTGATTCTAATTTTTAATATTACGACCAGTTTAAAAATTCAAAATCAGTTTTAAGTTTCTCTTCTGTCGACAGTCATTATGACTGTCCCGGATTTCCTTTATATTACAAAATAGCAAACGAGCAAACAATTCTCCCGATAAAAATATTAATTGTTCACAGACACCAAAGCTGTTAATAGTGCGTCGCTATCCATATGATAAAGATGCTTTACCATAATTTGCATAAGTTTACAAGCCATTTTATTTTTCAAAGAACATGACACAGATAAGCACTGACGCTACTGCAGCAGGAATATGTAAAACCTCAGCACTAACACGTAAACGGCGGTAGAAAATGGCACATTGTATATTCTTCAAACAGAACTTTATTAAACGTGTATCATTCTCACCGGCGTAGTAGCCTGTTTAACTTAGAGGAGGCGGGAGGGTAAATACTGATAAGATTTTGGTGTTCGATTTAGTTAATAACTTCGCCTACCCCGCATTTGAACTCGATGATACTTATTAACTTCAATATTCAATCAACTTTAACAGTATTCGTGTCGCTTCGAACCAAATTTACATTACTAAATGTGCCCCGTAGCTCCCTAAATTATTAACTTTATTTGCTAATTTATGTGTAAACTCTGGACAAATTCCAAATTTATTCGATATCAATCCAAACGTATCAGCGCGAAATATTGACACGACCACACAACTACGAATACAATAAAGAACATTTGGAACACTTACGCACTGCATCCGATCTGAATTCAAGAAAATATAAATCTATGAAACTCAGATCGAAACCGGATATTGCTTTTCGCATATTTTCGATTCAAATACATGAAAATACTAATCTGGAAAAAAATAAGCAATTCAAATCAAAGCATGCAATGCGAGTATGTTATTGTTCGTTTTCAGCATTTTCCAAATTCCTTACTGTGGTTATTTCGGTCCGTTAATATTCCGCTCCGATTTGGAGATGCATGGACGACGAAAAATAATCGGATGTAGCGCATTTGCAATACCCTCTATACTAATAGTTTTATGACTACTTCGGAAGATTTAACGGATTCGGATCAAATGCAGTGCATAACCAGTCTTACGAAACGCTTAAGTCCATTAACCGCTCACACCACCAGCCATTTTCGCATTTTTTTCTGAAAAAACACGGCCCGTTACGCGCACACGTTCCGGTGGACCGTGGTCACAAAAATGGTTTATGAGTTGTTTGGATTGAATCCGATACTGTAAAGCGTATATTTTTTAAGAGGTCTTGAGCACTGCAATACACTGGTGTTAGAATTGTTTAATTTAAATGGCTTAAGCTACAAAATAATTCAGGTGTAAACACGACACTTTGTGAAAAATATGACTACTTGTTAGTAGAAGATTTTTAATTCAAAAAGTAAATCGATGACCTATGCTTTTTATATTTTGTTTATATAATTGGTAAACATATACATACGGAAAAAAATAAACAACATATATTATAGCACAAAAATATTTATTTACATAAATATTATTATTTTTTTCATAATTAATACGTAATTTTTTTCGTATGTTTTAAAATAATTTATTACTTTTTAAATTTTACAGCTATGTTAATTTTTTTTAAAATATTGTTTAGGATATTTCACATTCACATCATATGATTTTTTTTTGAGAACATAGATATCAACACTAAAATTTACGAAAATAAATAAAAATAGGTACCGTCATACCCAAAGCGCTGGTATCATCAAGTTGGTCGTTAACGAAATATATGTTTTATTAATTGATATTTACGGTTTTTTGACAAAATTATTATCTAAACTGTTAGATCTTGAACTAATCTTGATTATAAATAAAGTTTACTTGTTGATTAATACGCCAAAACACTTTTAAATTAACCTGTATCATAAACTGCAACCAACACATAACACATAGCACGAATCAAAATGGCGGACTAAGTTCTTTTATTTTTCCTCAAGAGCGTATTTGAAAAAAGAATGCCAACTTGATGTTATTCTGTGCAATGTTTCGTTCGAAAACGATAAAATACCATAGAGTATTGTATTAAAACTGGTAAATAGTGAAAATATTGTTTTTTTGGATGAAGTTAACGTTGGTCCCTATAGAGACCGTAGTGGCCATTCTCAGAGGTCTCATTAGTTACCAAAGTGAAATGAGCGGTTAAGAATGAATCGGATATATTGTAGTTTTTAGGGTTCTGAAGTAAATTAGGAACTCTTATAGTTTCGCTATGTCCGTCCGTCCGTACGATAGCTCAGACATCCTTAGAAAGCTGTAATTTGGCACGAATATACATATTAGTCACGTCAACAATGTGGTAACATAAAATCTTGAAAAATGTTTTTTTCAGGGTAGCTCCCCTACAATATGTAAAGTGGGGATGTTAATTTTTCTTTCTCCCTTTATGTGGGATATCGTTAGATAGGTTTTAAAATATTTTAGATTTGTGAAAACATGTTTTCGTTTAAGGGAATAGTTGCTAAAATATTAAGCTTTTAATTGCTAATTTTTGTTAAAGTTAAGTGTCCCCCCCCCCCTCTCCCTCCTCATGCTAAACGATTGGTTTTGGGGGTGAAAAAAAATCATGGTAGTAGTAAATATAATGAAGTTAAAAGGAAAACTATCAAGGCTTAGAAGGCTTTACAAGTTTTTGAGTACTAATCGACCAACTTATAAAATGTACTCAGAGAAGTTTTAGAGGCCGTGAATCTGTGATGCGGATATATATATTTGTCATTCAGGTTGAATAGCTTAAATGTTCATGTATGAAACTACATAAGCTTTCTTCTTAGTCCACATTACTATGATGGGCAACAACGGAACCCTACATTGCGCGTGGCCCGACACGCATTTTACCAATTTTTAATGATTAATATGATAATATGGAGATAAGAAAAAAATTTAAGGTAAGGTAAATAATAAGGGTTAATAATATTTTAGGAGATAAATTCGACAAATCGGAAAAAGTAGCAAATCTGGAATCGTTATGTCACGCCGTGGTAAAACGTCATCTTAATGTTGTCATTTTCATAGAAGCCACAGAGAATGTAATGTAGATTTTAACACGGCGTGATTTCATGCAGACGCCATGACAGTACAGCGCGTTTTCGCAGTAAATTTTAATTTTAAAACGCGAAATATTTGTTATATATATGTTATGTAAAAAAATAGTTTTTTTAAACATACCAAATAAGATAAATTAATAAACAGTTTTTCAAATTTAGTCAACTGGCCTAATACTAATTATGATTAAACAGAGACTTACCGGGTTAACCAACTCTGCACTTAGTCCAAGATATTGATGGAGAGCCGTAAACGTCACTCGTTGGAGACGGACCATGATGATCTGCAACCATTATAATGTACGAGTAAGTGTGAAAATATTATAAGCTCTTAAAGTATTAAACCATATGCACAAGCTGTACCAATTGACAAAAATCCTAGGTATGCACTGAGTTAGGACGTGTAGGTAGAACTACAGCATACAGTGATAGCTAACTGATGTACACCCGATACGCTCGGGATCTATGCGAGATATGCGAATAACGACTGAAGATTTATAAACAGTCAAAAATCAAATAAAAACCGTTTCAGTACTTTATACCCAATTAAAATAATGAAATTTACATGTTAGGAAAATTTTTAGCATTAATATTACGAGAATATTTAAACCAAAGGTTCCCAAACTTTTTTTCTCTTAGACAACTTTCAAAATTTTGCTGGTTCCGGTGGACCCCCTGAATCTAAATTTCTACCATACTCCTGAAACTTAAAAAAAATGAAAATTAGATCTAACTATGGAAATTTGCGTTGCAGCTGAGTTCCAACCGTGAATTAACAGTTTACGAAAAGAAATGAGTACTGAATGGGTAATTAAATGATATTTTTACTTCGCTTCTGACCTCCATTTTGGTCACGCGAACGTAGACCCCCCTCGAATCTCCCTTGGGCCCCTGAGGGCCCACCTGGACAATTTTAGGTATCAGTGATTTAAACTAATATTACAAAGAGATGTTTTTTATTTTTGTTTGTATTAATCAACCTAAAAACTATCTATTAAACCTACCGATTTTAAAAAATCTGTCACCATTGGAAAGCTGTTCTATCTCCGACTATTTTTGGCCCGACTGAGATAAAGGAAGTTATATTTTTGCGCGCCAATAAAACTGTAACAGCGCCAATAAAATTAGCCCTTCAACAACTTTACAAATTAAAAAAATATAATATTGGTAAGAATCAATCATCATCCGTAGGAAGATCTGTAGCGTAACACACATCGATCGCGTTCGTGATAATAAAGTGTGAAAATATTGGTGTAAAATTGAGAAATATGAGATTTTCTTACTTTTTCATCGATATACTAGGGTATAATAGACCTTAAGGGTCCATTGATTTTGACATACGGGAAAAATATTAACAAAACAAACATACAATGTGAAAGTGAGACGAAACATACGACAGATAGACCAAATCTGATGAACCATGATTAAATTTATCAGATGCGGTTTGAGGAAGACGTCAATATTCTTCAATTCCTAATGTTGATCAGAGCTCGTGTGAGCGTGCTGGTCCCGGGCTCCTTTGAAGAATAGGCCAACTGCCGTTTTGCCAGGCAGGTCGTAAGTCGACTGTGTGGCTATTTGCGTCACTACTATCGTGACTACTTGGTGGTAGAGTTCTACATCGGCTCGAACCGGGTCTGGTACCACCGCCTTACCTATTCCTGCCGCAATAGCGTCCGTGCTGGTCACTGTCATGTTCCGGTTTGGAGGGTAAGGTAGCCGGTAAACTTATGCATGAGGCATTAACACCCCGCCACATGGAATACAACACACACCATTAACATCTTTAGTGTCTAAAGGCGATGGTTGTTTTTTTCAATCAGAACCGCCGTTTGTTTGTTTTCTATATTGTGATAAAAAGAACCATAAAGTCTGATAGTGATGTACGAAATATAGCCGTAACAAATTTGTCCTAATAATATGATTTTGCCCATAGGCTTATACGGTAACTATATCCCTATTAGTAAAATTAATCCCACGCTCCTTTTTTTAACATTCACCTTTTGAGATCAGTTAAAAATACACACTCAGAAAATATATTTTTGGAACGAAGTTCCTTATCGCGCGTTGTGAAAGGGGGCTAGATGGAAAAAATTCTTACGAAAAGTTGTCACGACACTTTTTACTATAGTAAGCTATTGTTAGCTGTGCGGCGTGCGCATGTTTCTCTCTCTCTCTCTCTCTCTCTTATAGAAAGCAAGCCAGATATTTTCATTTCTATTTCGCATTGAACAATGTGGTGTCGCGACGATTATTTTTGTTGAGTGTATACAGGTTTTTTGTAAATAATAATAAAAGGAACTTCGTTCCATCCAGGTGTCCCTTGACACCTCTCAAGTTTTATTTACATTATAGCATAGGAAGCAAGCAAATGATTCTTCGGCTAGAAAATTAGAACCAACCCCTATAGATACCTACCAAAAATTATAACGGTCGTTGCCAAACGTATAGCGAAAATCTATGTGGCGAAGATCTAAAGTCCTAGCTCAGGAATTTTCAACCTTTTAATTTCACTGGTGTGCTTTTCATTTTATCGAAGTCTCACGGCGCACCGGTAAAAAATCCTGACGCAAAAAATTACCGACTGTCTTAATCTGCAAACTGGAACAGGACAGGGACTCAAATTGACACTATTAGGAATAAGGTGTTGGTATCAAAACGGTGCAGAACTCTACCACCGGTTAAATACTAAAACACATTAATTTGTAAACTAAATATTACCTGGATCACTCTCACAAAGATATCAGGGTATTCTTTGAAAACTTCTTGGAACGCTCTCATTGGTAATTTGATCACTTGAGAATCTTCTAGAGCTTTGGCGTTGACTGTCTTGTATGGTTGTGAGTTGCCCTGAAAATTTTAAATTATATGCTAATTAAAGTGCGTAAAATACGGACATACAAACACACACATATACAACGCAAATTTAAATAATACATTTGCATAAATTGGGTTACAAATTACAATGTTTTTTTTTATAACTAGCGATCGCCTGTGGCCTAAATTCGACCATAGAGACTAAACAATAAAATCTGTTTTAATCATAGACGTATAAATATTTTTATATGTGATATTCATATTTCTATGCTTTTAATTTTGACAAATGACTTTAGCGTAAAGAAAATAGCATGGCATATATATGTGTGTGTAAATAATATCATGTATGTCACATGATAGTAGTGTGTGTAAAGTTTATTTTTATTAATTTAATGTATTTCTAATGCATTTTATTTAAAAATATTAGGTTTCTGCAGTCCTCTGTAATGTAAACTTTAACTGTGGCAACTTTCATACTCCACCGTTAACGCAATTGTCTTAAAAAGGGGTGCAAAGTTTTACCTTCACGTATTAATAGATTACGCAACACTTAAATCCTATTTGGCCAACGGAACTGGCATGCAAATTTTGATGAATAATCTTTTTCTATTAAATTGCTTTTAATTTTATGTACACTGCTACCACTAAAGTCTCAGTCTTCGGCACTTTCTACTAACCTATGAAGGAACTTAAAATAATTTAAACACAGTAATAATGCAACAAACGACTTTAAATTTCCTGCATCTCTGGAGAGATCTGATTGAAGATCTCCGGCAAGTTTATATGAGACCAGACGGACCACACAAAAAAAAATTAACAAAAAAAATATTTTTTTAAATCGGTTCGTAAATGGCCGTGTTCAGACGTAACAAACATAAAAATGTTACCAAATTGAAAACATCCTCCTTTTTGGGAAGTAGCTTGAATAAGCAAAGGAATACAAGAACACCCACATACTATATACTATGTTCAAATTGATTCATTTTAAAAGTATTAAAAATGAAGGTAAACAATTTATTACTACAAGTTATGAAAGAAATGTATTGTACCGTTAAAACATCCGTAAAACTAAGTAATGAAGTGACGCTCTCGCCCGTACGAACTACTTTAAGCGACAAGCTGCCGCCATCTTGATTCGTTATATATACGTTCACGCGTCCATTTTGTACAACGTACACATTTTCGTCTGTGTCCCCTGGGAAAAATAAAATAAAATATATTATAATCTGCATACATAATATGCAATGGAAAATTCTATTTTAAGGAAATACACAACTTTTGGGTGCAATTCAAATAAAAATGGCCATACATTTGTAACTGTCTCCTCCATGATTATGAAGTCATTGCAAATCCTGTCCAGCTAAATTACCTGTGCTATGACTGTTTCTTTTGCTTCTAAACTAATTCCGAGTACAATTGAAATAGTCTTTAGACCGTTTTGTCATCGGATTCGAACCATATCGGTTATGCCACATTACGAGGTAATGATGATTCTACCATACCCTTTACCTGCGAAGGAATGCCATTCTATTCCTGGACGTATTCCTTTAAAACTTTCTAACTACCATCCCAATTTTATTAGAGTTGATATACATATATAAGGTATTTTTTAATATAAAAGCTCTTATGTATTTTAAGCAATCGCCGCTAAATTTTCCCCGAAGACAGTGCTAAAATTCAAATTCCCGTATTCATCATCTCATTGTCCAGTGCGGATCTACAATCACTCGAATCTCGAAATACATTTTCCGGCCACTATAAAACCATTTATTGACGAAGTGTTTCTATTGGAGAAGCCAGTCAAACGATCTTCAAAGGAGCCCGTGTTGTCCCGGGCTCCTTTGAAGAATATGCCAACTGCCGTTCTGCCAGGCAGGTCGTAAAAGGCGACCGATTGTCTATACGAGTCACTACTATCGTGGCTACTAGGTGATAGAGTACTGCATTGTCTCGCCCAGGTCTGGTACCACCGCTTTACTTACTTATGCATGTGGCATTAGACCTCGCCACAAGATAGCACCGCACCATTAACGGCGATGGTTTACTTTTTCCATCTGGAGACCCATCTGCTTGTTTGCTATCTTATAATATAAAAAAAAACAAATATGCCTTAAGAATTGAATTTAAAAAAAATCTAAAAGGCTAGCAGCACATCTGCGTAACATCTAATTCTTTAGACATCAATGTGGAGTGATAATCACCAAATATCATCATACAAGCCTTCTGTCCATTTACCCACCCATCTGTAAAGAATATCTTCTTTATGCTATAAAAACTTACCAATTTTAAACAAAAATGCACCAGCCGGAAGGTTCAGGATCTCTGTATACTTGCAAAGCATGAGGAACACGGGTTTCTCAAAGTGACCAAACACTCTAATACTATGCAGCATGTACAGAGCATCAGGAGGGACCCTGTCGTCATTTGTCAAGTCCTCCTCTAAGTATTCAGCTGGAGGCTCTAAAACCTAGAAATATAAATGTTAATATTAGATGTTATGTGACGAAAGAGTTAACTATCGCTTAGACACGAAATACAGGGTGTCCCAGAACTCAACGTCAAGCCAAAACGGGGTGACAGGATAGATCATAACCATCACGAGAAAAATCAGAAAAAAAATCTATCCCATGCAGTTTGAAAATTATGGGCATTTTAAGAAAAACCTAGAAATTTGGTCTAACTGTACCATTTTTCGGTTATTGTGGTTAATTTTTATTATTTTTGTTCATTTAAACTTTGGAACCGTAACCCTAAATAACATCTCGAGAATCACAGTCTAAAATAATGACACAATTACCCCAAGTTTCCTAGAATTTAGACTATTTGTTAAACTATGAATTTAAAATTTTCAAACTTTGTCGACTTTGAAACACCCTCCTTTAAAAAAAATGTACTAGAGTGCCTTGGCAAGTGCCATTAAGAGTTGGCGCATTTAATCAGGATTGTAAAATGGTACAATACTTGTTAGTTTCATACTAAAAAAAAACGAGTAAAAAATAAAAACCTCAAGTAACCCAATTTTTGCTAACCCATTTTACTCAGTTAAAATGTTTTTTATTCGCACAAGCCCTTGGTAGATTCTTTATTTTACGGCAAAATGATGAGAGAGATGGATAGTGGACATGTTTGCCATAAACGAGCGAGACAGATAGTGACGCCACGCAGTGAGACGGAGATGCGTCGTTTAAACGAGTGCGAATGAAACAGATACTGGACATGTTTGCCATGAGCGAGCGAGACAGATAGTGACGCCACGCAGTGAGACGGAGATGCGTCGTTTAAACGAGTGCGAATGAAACAGATACAGACGCCATACCAAGCAAATAGCTACGCTGCCATTCTGACACCAGTTAGTACATTTCGCTCATTCGTCTACTGCGCACCTTTCCGTATTCGCTTGTGTTAATTTAGTACTGACAACTTTGGCTTTTCTTTTTGGACTTGGATTTTTGTGAATTGGACTTGTTGATTACATACCGGCAACTTTGGCTTCTCTCTTTTGGAATTGGACTTTTGTGTTGACATCCTTGTCATCACTATGCCTACGCGCTACACTTCACAAGAATATGCGAACATGCATCTCATTTATGGGGAATGCAGATGCAATGCAAGTGCCGCCGCTAAACTTTATCGTGAAAGATATCCAAATTTAGAGCGCTATCCGGATCACCGCGTGTTTGTTAATGTGCACCGTTCACTCACAGAGGGCGGCCATTTTCCGAATCAAATACGGGCTGGAGGTAGACCTCGCTTTCCTTACGAAGAAGAAGTGTTGGAAGAGGTCGCAGATGACCCAAGTATTTCCGTTCGTGGAATTGAAGAAAGAACGGGAATACCCAAAAGCACAGCACATCGTATTTTACAAAGAGCTGAAATGCATCCGTTTCACGTACAACGAGTTCAAAGTCTTCTCCCTCGAGATTATCCTGAAAGGATTTCATTTTGTAGAACAATGCTACAGAGGCATAATGAAAATCCCCAATTCATCCAAAAAATTATCTGGTCAGATGAATCTACATTTAAAAAAGATGGCTACATAAACTTACACAATTTTCATGAGTGGCATGTGGAGAATCCACATTTAACGCGAGAAGACCGATCCCAATATCGCTTTAAAGTTAACCTGTGGACAGGAATTTTAAACGGCAAAATTGTTGGGCCTTTTGAGCTGCCTGAGAATTTGAATGGCACGAATTATCTAAATTTTTTACGAGAAAATTTACCAAGTTTGTTAGAGAGATCTTTTTTAAGAAGATGTAGGGCGTGTGTTGAAGCTGATGGTAAACAATTTGAACATTTGTTATAATAAAAAATGTTATTTTCAAATCTGACTTTTATTCCAATAAACCTAAACAAAACAAGGTCAACATTTTTCATTATTTTATTAGTATTTTGTTGCTTTGGTAAAAGTGGCGTCACTATCTGTCTCGCTCGCTCATGGCAAACATGGCCACTATCCATATCTCTCATCATTTTACCGTAAAATAAAAACCTACCAAGGGCTTGTGCGAATAAAAAACATTTTAACTGAGTAAAATGGGTTAGCAAAAATCGAGTTACTTGAGGTTTTTATTTTTTACTCGTTTTTTTTAGTATGAAACTAACAAGTATTGTACCATTTTACAATCCTGATTAAATGCGCCAACTCTTAATGGCACTTGCCAAGGCACTCTAGTACATTTTTTTTAAAGGAGGGTGTTTCAAAGTCGACAAAGTTTGAAAATTTTAAATTCATAGTTTAACAAATAGTCTAAATTCTAGGAAACTTGGGGTAATTGTGTCATTATTTTAGACTGTGATTCTCGAGATGTTATTTAGGGTTACGGTTCCAAAGTTTAAATGAACAAAAATAATAAAAATTAACCACAATAACCGAAAAATGGTACAGTTAGACCAAATTTCTAGGTTTTTCTTAAAATGCCCATAATTTTCAAACTGCATGGGATAGATTTTTTTTCTGATTTTTCTCGTGATGGTTATGATCTATCCTGTCACCCCGTTTCGGCTTGACGTTGAGTTCTGGGACACCCTGTATATTAATTGTGCGTTATCATCAGGGTTTGAAACCGGTTTAAAAAAATAGTGGTTAATAGAGGTATTTAGCGATTTTTGTAAAACGAGCGAAACTAGAGTATCTGAGATGAGAGCGCTTCATAAACCTACATCAACCGGTTTAAGCAAAAATCATGGAATTGTAAGTCACGCACACTGATGGATGGATCCGCAAATACCAGCTGGGGAAGCTTGAGGCGATAGAGGCATACCGAGAGACTCATAAACGATGATGATCTGGTAGGCAAAAAACTCCAGAACCTCGCTCATCGCCGCAGAGTGGTTAGTTTATCGGTCTTTTATCGGATACATTTTGGAGAGTGCGCTGCGGGATTGTACGACTTAATTCCACCATCGCCGTTTTTCTATCGATCGTCGAGGCGCACAGATTCTAGGCATCACCATATGGTGGACGTTCTACGTACCCGGACAAAGCGGTTCGACTCGACATTCTTCATTCGAACTGCAAGGGACTGAAACATGCTTCCTGAGTCTGTGTTCCCCGACGAGTAGAATCTGGGGATCTTTAAGAGAAGAGTGAACGGATACCTTCTAGGAAAGCGCGTTCCATCTTAGGCCGTATCTTAGCTTACCATCAGGCGAGATGAAACTTGAAATGTTTCCTAACTTGGAATATACCATAAATCGAAAAGAATTGTTAGGATATGGTTTTTAGTTCCTGAGAAATTCGTGGGCAAATATACATACACTTACGATATTTAGTATACGTGTTTGGACGCCTAAAATTATATATACATGCCAAACTGGTAACCTCCGTTTTTTCATCGGTTGAAAAATATTTGTAACGTGACAATAGTCGCTTAGAGCGATGAGATCTCACACATAAAAAAACTACAATCACATCCTTACTTTGAGTTGTTCCGGGGCCGATTCCTTCTTTAGCTGCAGCAGTTTTCGCGCAAATCTCATTACCGCTCGGCGTTTCTTGCCCTGGCCCGAGTTGGAGATAGACTTAACTTTCCTTAGCATTCGTCGCCCGTAGAAGAGCATTTTGTCTCGTTTTCGGAATCGTTTCGCTGGTTCTCCTGGCACCGCTGCTCCGCCACCACCTAGTAATTCTATTGGACCACAATAAAACAAATTTTGATAAGCTTTATTACATAGGTATATCCAGTAAAAGGTTCGCATGAGTATAGACATTGCAGGCAAATATTATTAAAATCGCCGCTCTAGCCAACAAGCAGAGTGAGCCGAACATAAACAAACGTTTCAGTTCACTGCGATTCACTGGTTTGTCGGCTGGGAAGATGGGTGGTAACTGGTAATAACCATTACTACATTGTACCGGACCGACAACTGTCGTTTATTTCTTTTGTGTATAAGTTTGTGACGTTGGCCACTCAGTTCCCTAAGATTTATATGTCACCTCACAAGACATCACATATTAAATATCACCTTAAATATTTATAGGGAGAATAGACCTACTTTGAAGAATAGAGCTAGTGCCGTTCTGCCAGGCAGGTCAAAAAAGGCGACGGGTCGGCTATACGTGTCACTACCATCGTGACTACTAGGTGGTAGAGTTCCACAACGTCTCGCCACATATTTAATACCACCGCCTCACCTATGCCTGCCGCAATAAAGTCAATGCTTAGCATTCGATTTGGCATTGTCGTGTTCCAATTTGGACGGCGGTGCTACTTATGCATGTGGCATTGCCATCCCGCCACTCGAATAGCAACGCTCCATTAACATCTATACTGTCTATAGGCGATGGTTTCTCTTTGCATCAGGAAAACTATTCGCTTATTTGCTATCTAATGTTATAAAAAAATGAATAAACTTCTACTACTCTGATTTTTTAAATTCACGCATGGAAAGGTACATTATTCCGAAGTTACACATAAGCTACTTTTTAACTAACCGACTGACTAAGTGAAAAGAAGTAATGTTTTTGGGACACGCGAATGAAGTCGCGAACAAGCTAGTTCTCAATAAATGTCGATATTCAAGATATTAAGCAGCGGGTATTGGCTCTCAAGACATTCCCAGTTTCTTGTCATTGTTAACAAGCATCTAATCGACATCATAACAATAGCATTGTGCCATTAGCTCAATTGACCCAAAGGATTAGCTTAAATTGGCTTTGGACATGCAAAGAACATCAATTATCGAGGCGGATTTGCTCAAGAAGGGTTTCGATCAGTACAATAAATATCACTGGACCAATTACACGAATCAATTTAACCCCAAAGTAAGCAAATTATTCGCCTGTAATAACACATTACATTTATTTTAAAAATAAAAAATATTTCTTGTATGTTTATATTGTATCTAATACCTTTAAACGAGCAATTCTTGTGTATACATATATAATTGGAATCTCGGAATCGGCTCCAACGATTTTCATAAAAGTCACAAAGTAGGGGTTTTTCGGGTCAAGGAATCGATTTATCAAGGTTCAGGTCCAAGAAAAGCTCGGTTTCCAAGATATGGGTATGTGAAAAACCGAGCAAAGCTCGGTCAACCAGATATTTTTCCACATAAATGTGCTAAAAAGACGATTAGCATAGTGAAAAAAACCTTATGTGTTGTAACGTGCGTGTAGATTAGCGTTCATTCTTAAAAACTATCAAATTCGTTTATTATGTAAGATCGTTAATATTTAATTACATAACATCAAACAGTCAGCCCTTCTTATGGTTAGTAATCACGACCATGTTTATATACCAAAGATGTTAAGCGTGCATCAGTAAATTAACCAGGTTATTTTAGTTAACTAATAAGGAGTAACTTTCACACACTTTTAATAAGGTATATAAAGTACATAAATTATTTTTAGTGCAACACGAAGACAACCAAATCGTCCGTCGCCTATGTCAAAAGCAGCGCGTTTGCTTTCACCCTAAATTGTCGATACACAGTGGTCGTATGTACTAAGTGGTTTGCTTAGGGCATTTAAATATAAATTAGAACTTATTTTTTAATTTAAGAAGTATAAAATATGTGTAATTTATTTAAAACTCCTATTACCTTTTGGTCGCCATCTTTTGTAGTAGTAGATAAACACAACGAGTAGAGACACCAGCAGACATCCACAAAAGGACCACAGCAGCTGTAAAAAACAGGTTTTTTAATTTGTTTGTATTTTTAAGTAATATACTCGCGATTTTGTTTACGTGCTGTCAAAAACTCTTAATTTATAACAATAATAACGGTACCCCGCGACTTTGTTTGCGTGACCCATACACATTACTTTCTTTTACTATCGGATATGTGTTAGGTCGTACCTATGTTACTATGATAATTTAGTTTTATATTGGTAAAAGAATTTTTAAAATCGATCTTGTAGTTTTTAAGTTTATCCATTACAAACAAACAAATCTCTTTACAACAATAGTGTTAAAATAAGTTGACACAACAATTTAAAAACTGATGGTCGCATATACTCATTTTTCGCCATCCAGGTTTTTCTATCGATCATCAAGGCGCACAGATACTAGGCTAGATATATATATATATATATATATATATATATATATATATATATATATATATATATATATATATATATATATATATATATATATATATATATATATATATATATATATATATATATATATATATATATATATATATATATATATATATATATATACGAAAAAATATGAACCTCTTTCAAAAATTAAAAGATAAACATAATTTTAATACAAGGAATAAAAATAAACTTGCCATCCAAAATTTTAGGTTAAGAAAATGTGAAAAATGCTTTAAGGGATTATCCGTGCGTGTATATATACTCTACAATAAAGCTTACTATAGTGTGAACGATTATTTAAATGATAGGAATTCCTGGAGTTGATCAGAAATGTTAATTTTAATTTAAGTCTTAATTATTAATTATATTTATAGTTTTAATTTTTTATTTAAGTATTGACATCAGCAATTATTAAAATAATTTTATCTTTTTATTTTATTTTGACATTTTGTAGTTTTCTACTCAATTATTGATTCTGTCATTTTTTAGTGGATATCATGTGTTTTTCAAGTGTAAGTTATTCCAGTTTATTTTAATTGACGTTCACAAAATGTATAAGTTATACTTATTTTGAATAAAATATATTCTATTCTATTCTATTAATTTAATGTGTAGTCCACACTAATTTTTTAACTAAAGTTATACATAAACACACAGTGGAATCCACCCAGGTCTTCTTCGTTTTCATTTGTTTCAGTTGTACACTGGTATCTATGTGCCTTACATTGGGCAATGAGAATTTAACATACTTGTTTTGTTACCATTTAATCAGATATTATTTGTATTGAATCAGCGTACGACCTTTGAAGCCGCATTCTTTACTTCGTCATACTTATAACTTATACCAACACGTCCCTACACTTGAATGTCATCCGTAAACAAAACGATCCCATGCTTATCTCCTATGTAGAAGCGTAAGTAATTTATATTTATAAGATACAAGAACGGACCAAGAATGACACTCATGGTAACATCCCCGTTAGGACCAAGCCCTCTTTTAGAGCATCTGCCGTTCTGCCAGGCAGCTCATGAGAGGCGAACTATTTGAGGCGAGGCGAGTCACTACCATCGTGGTTACTAGATAGTAGAGTTCTGTATTGCCTCGCTCGGGTTTGGTATCACCGCCTTACGTTTTTCTGCCGCAATAGCATCAGTCTTGTCGGAAAAAATGTATCGATCATTCGTTATGTCTCCTCTGTTAATCATCTTCATAGAGTATTAATCTCATTCTCTTATAAAATACCCAAACCACAGTTTCACTTATACAGCAGGAGAGCTCACATTTGTTTTTTTTTTAAATAAATTTTAGCTTTCTGCACTTCCCCATATGTAGGTATTTTAAGTCTGTCAGTTCTCAAATTCCGTGCCCACAATTTGCTCAAATCCGATGTTTAAAATGTGAAATTAATTACATTTGCTATTTTCCGCAAATTGTTTTATGTGACCACCGTGATGCCATCAAGAAAGACGACGTAAACCGTCGTCTTTCTTTTTGATGGCATCACGGTATAAATGGATAAAACTTACCGAAGAAAAGTGACCCCAGCGGCATAATTGTACACAAATTGTGAATTATGTGCTTGCTGCTGACGTGGGTGAGTGTGGTGAATAATTGCCGGACCTTCGGTGAGTTTTATCCATTTATTAAACCGCCGTCTATGTTTTTGGTGGCAAAATAGTAATTTTAATTAATTTCACCTTTTAATTGTGGATTTCCGCAAAGTAATGCCTGTATCAATAAAAAATTCTAATTTTTGATTGGGATCCAAGGTTTTTGTTTCAAGTACTAAAATATCGATATGTGTCTAAACAACGAACGTGTTCACAGTGTTGACCTTAACATTATCAAGTCGGTTTTGTCAATAATGTCATGAATGTTTATTTTACGCTTTCCGGTCGAGATGATTTTCTGATTGAGACATCCTTGGTTCTAAATTTAAATATTTTAAATTGATATTCTTTTGTTAGTAAGAAAGAAAGAAAATGTTTGTTTGCAAGCATATTGGGTGTTACAAGTTATTGCATATTAATGCAATAACTTGTTAACTGTTATTTGCAATTAATACATATTCTTTACCATAATATGGTGTGCGACAATTATTACATTTTATTATATATTAAGCGACGTAGAACATAGATATAAATGTATACAGTTTTAAATATTTACTTTCCCAATATGTTTTTAAGGTAGTGCATAGAGTGCCACTAGCGGCATCAATTAAACAACCGTAAGTTTTGTGTCATAAAAGACTAGTTAACAAGTTCCTAATGGGTCAAACTTTTTTCGATGCCTCCGAATACTACGAACGAGGTGTCATTCTGTTCGGAAGAGCGTGTAGATGATTTTTGAAAAATCAAGAGCCGCTTGCAAAAATTACAAAGGTTATAAAAAATGACTAAAAAAGATGGGATTTGGTTCTTTTCAAATTTAAAAAAATACTCAAAGTAGAGGAATTTTTTTAAAAGAAAGTCTTGACTTCTGGAACTATAGGACCAACATTTAACACTTTCCCAGGGGGTGAATATACGTCCGCAAACGGGTAATCTCGGTTACGCAAGCATATTTTATATATATATATATATATATATATATATATATATATATATATATATATATATATATATATATATATATATATATATATATATATATATATATATATATATATATATATATATATATATATATATATATATATATATATATATATATATATATTAGGGATGGGCCGAAATTCGTTTTACATTCGGTTTAACCGAATTTCGGCAGCTTAAACCGAACTTCGACATTCGGCCGAAATTCGGTTTAAATGCCGAACATTCGGCACTAGAAAAAAGTATCTTCTTACACTATTTTGCTTGAAATCTACGCTAATGTTATAAAGAGGAAAGATTTGTATTCTATATTGCATCATCTAAACTCAAAAACTACTGCACCGATTTGAAAAAATCTTTCACCATTAGAAAGATATGAAATCATCCCCGAGTAACATAGGCTATAACTATACTTTCGTAAATAATCCGTAAAACGGTTGACCCAGCAGGCCATCCCTGAAACATCCCGGTAAATAAAAAAACATTAAAACAAAAATTAAAAAACTTCAGCATAGATGTTTGAGTTCGAAGAGTTCAAAAAATATGTAAAACGGTTGACCCGGCAGGTCATCCCTGAAACTTACCCCTAGATTTTTATCTATATCTTAGCATAGCACAGATTTTTTCAGAGTTCAAAAATCTTAAATTTGTTACAAATATTCGTTAGTACATAGAAGTCGTTGTAAATGACAGTAATTTCAAAATTTTTGAAATGGTATATATATTAGAAACCATGATTGATTTTGGTCTTTCGAATGGCATTCAATGCAATTTTTGACCTCTAAAATTTTTTTTATACCTACGTAATCTACAGTCTCAGAAATGTCGAAGCAATATAAAAAAAAAAAATTTCGAATTTTCGATATTACTAAATCCCAAAAAAATCGACCGATTTTGATGCAATTTGCTTATTTGACGCAATTTATAGAAAGAAAAGCTGATTAGACTTTTAAGTCAATCGGTATATTAGTCTGAAAGTCATTTTAAAAATGCTAAGTTTGCTGTAAACAACAAAATATTAATATTTCAAAAGCCGTAACTTTTGAAAACTTGATTTAATTTTGATTTTTGAAACTGTATTTGAAAAAATTTCGAATTTATGTCTAAAAACACTTCCAAATTTTTTCGTCAACGATAACTTCCGAGCAGATTAACCGATCATGATACAATTTATAAATTAGACGCAGTTTTTTTAAGAAAAAGAGCTGATAAAATTTTATACTCAATCGATACATTAATCTGAAAGTTATATTAAAAAAATATGTTTCGGCACTTTTTTGCGATTTTTTCAAAATTTCTCAAAATATTCTAGTCCGAATTGGATAAAATTTTTGGAAGTCTAAGTTGAGCAGAATCTAATTCAATGCCATTAACCGCGTTTCGATCGGTCAAGCCGTTCAAAAGTTATGAAATGTTTTCATACACACATACATACAACCATACACTCTCTCTCATACACACACACACACACATACATACAGACATACTGATGTCACGAAACTAGTCATAAAATGTTCCATACGTAGCGGGAAGTTAAAAATCTAAAGTTTGATATAGATGAAGATGCATATATTTTAAACCATAATGATTTAGATCATTTTAATTGCATTCAACGTAATTTTTACCTTTAAATGGTTTTATTAGCTCCAAAATCGGTAGGTTAAAAATGTCGAAAAAAGCCGCGGTAGTACGTACTACCGAGAGCCGCGGTAGTACGTACTACCGCGGCTCTCGTTGAGTGTAGTAGTGCTCGTGTCTCCTGAAGATGCTTCGGTTGCGAAGTGAAACGTGCGTTGAGTGCGTCAATTGTGTGCTTTTGTGTTTGGTGCTGTCGTGGTATAAAGTGTGGTGGACGAGGGTGGATAACTGTGCCGCTGGGGTCTTCATTATTTTCAGACCTACGGAAGTTTATTCCATTTCTTACACCGCTTTTATATGTTTTCCTTTTCAGTAACATCACAAAGGTACACTTAAAGTTCGCGGAAAATTGCAAAATAACTAGTTTTCTTCGTCTTACTAAGTTATGTCAAAAAACACTTTTCTAAAGTTTTTCGTCAACGATAGTTCTTGAGCGGAAAAACCGATTTTAATGCAATTAATGCACTGAACGCAGTTTTTGTAGGAATAGAGCTGATTAGATTCTGTACCTAATCTATACATTTATGTACTTAGATTATACAAAGTTATTTATTTATGTATGTTATTTATGTACAAAGTTATGAGATGTTTACAGATACACATATATACAGATATGCTGACCTCATTGTGAAAATAGTCGGAAAAGATTTCTAGGACCTCAAAACGTGGAGATCTGGTGAAAACTCGATTTTCAAAATCGGGGCAAAATCAGTAACTTCCTTATCTATATACCTACATAGCAGAAAGTTAAAAATACAAATCCATGCCTAAATTGAAACAATGTAACTCAATGAATCAAAATTTTGCTGTTACGTCATTAATTCACGTGCGTTGCGAAACCCATTAACGATATCCTATATATCTATACTAATATTATAAAGTTGTAGAGTTTGTTTGTTTGTTTGGTTGTACGCGGTAATCTCGAAAACTGCTGAACCGATTTGAATAATTCTTTTTGCGTTGGATAGCCTGTTTATCGAGGAAGGTTATAGGCTATATAACATCTTGCTACGACTAGTAAGAGCAGAGTAAACAAAGTCCGCGCGGACGAAGTCGCGGGCAACAGCTAGTCCATACTAAAATTATAAATGGGAAAGTGTATCTGTTTATTTGTCCGTCTTTCATGGCAAAACGGAGCGACGAATTGACGTGATTTTTTAAGTGGAGGTAGTTGAAGGGATGGAGAGTGACATAGGTTACTTTTTTCTCTTACTTTACGAGAGCGAAGCCGCGGACAATATAATAGCTAGTAGTAAATAGTAAAATAGGTAAATAGCTAGTATAAAATAATTAAATTTTAAGCAAATTCGTAAAAAAGTCACGACGTGTCGCTTTTAAGAAAGCTCCCCAAAATTAAACCGAAGTTCGGCCGAAATTCGGCCGAATTTCTTATTTTCACCGAATGTTCGGCCGAAGTTCGAATTCGGTTCAAACCACATTCGGCCCATCACTAATATATATATATATATATATATATATATATATATATATATATATATATATATATATATATATATATATATATATATATATATATATATATATATATATATATATATATATATATATATATATATATATATTCATATATGTATTGGCTGGGTAATGTCAAAATCTTGATTTCTTTAGATTTTTCTTTTAGTGACTCTCTTGAACTCATATTATATATAGACCTAATGGCTCTTTTTTGTAATACAAATATTGTTTCTATATCAGCAGCTCGACCCCACTATAAAATTCCGTATGTCATAACACTATGAAAATTACTAAAATATGTATACTAGACGTGCCGTTTGTACATTTGTCAATTGTCTTATTTTTTTACTGCGTTGACAGCTGAGCCTAGTTTTTTACTTAGGTTAATTATATGCAGACCCCATCGCAGCTTAGAATCTATATAATATAATGTTATCAAATAAACTAAGTTCAGCAGCCTAAGCGGTTAAAAAATGAGACTTAACTGATGTCGACAGTCGACACTGCAAGAATTGTGTACTTTAGCCACTTCTAAAGCATTATGTCATACGGGATTCGTCTGAGGAGAAATTTTGCTGAAATAAATACTATATTTGTATTGTACAACTCTTAGGACAATCGTAGAGCAAAATTAAAAGAAAGCAATATTTTAACTGCAATGTCCCAGTATATGTATATTTGAGAACTTAATTTACGATCGTAAAAATATTTGCTTAGTTTTAAAACTTGATTAGGTACATCGCCAATTTTTAAACTAAGCAAATATTTTTTACACTCAAAAAATATAAGGAACAAAAACAATCTAGTTGTGCATGCATCTCGTCTTCATAGAAAAAGTAACTCCTTTATTGAGCAATATACCTATACGCCTTTACAATAAATTTCCACTACATAGTATAAAACAAAGTCGCTTTCTCTATCCCTATCTATGCTTAAATCTTTAAAACTACGCAACGGATTTTGATGCGGTTTTTTTATAGATAGATTGATTCTTGAGGAAGGTTTTAGTATATAAAGGAACAAAAGCCACGCGGGTGAAACCGCGGGCAAATCGCTAGTAAGCTATAAGAGATAATATCTTAGATTATTTAGAAGATGAAAAATTTTGGAATGAATTGCTCCTCATACCAATTATTTATTTATTTATTTATTATTCATAGCAAACTCATTATATATTTTTGTAATGTGTCAAAATTGTAATATTGTATTACTCTCACTATGAAAAGTTATAAAAAATAAAGACAAACCCGCTGAGTTCCTTCCACTGGATTTTCTCAGTGTGTGGCCGTGTTCCGATCCAGTAGCTGTTCTCGTCTCTCGTCGTCGAAAGTGTTTGTAAATGTGTATTTGTATAGAACATTTTTTGAGTTTGAATTTGAACTATCGGTTATAGACTGAAATACGCCAAAGATTAACATCTTTGTTAATCTTTGGTGTATTACATAGTGTATATGTGTATAGTAACATGTTTAACGGATGTCATAAATTTACCGGACACCTTAACTTAAAAACTGGAACAAGACAACAAGAAACATTGACACTTGCAACAAGTAAAAGTGCCGAACGAAACGGTGCGAAAATCTTCGCGGCTGGGCGCACTAACGTTATTTGCAGTGCATAATGCTGTAAAAGCCTAACTGTATCTCGCAGACCGCTACATCATACATTTTTGGAACAGAATTCCTTATCGCACCTCATCGTTAGGAGGCTGAGGAGCTAGGCCTAAAATGTTTTAAAAGAAAGCGACTCCAAAAACCGAATTTTGCAGTGATTTTTGAGGCCTTGACGTAAAACGCAATTTCAAAAATTAAAACCGACTTTTCAAAAGTTATAGCTTTTCTAAAATCGAATCTAATTTTCAAAAGTTACAGCTTTTCAAATATTTCCCCGTGTTGGTCCCGGGCTCCTTTGAAGAATAGGCCAACTGCCGTTTTGCCAGGCAAGTCGTAAAAGGCGACTGAGTGGCTATGCGCGTCACTACCATTGTGATTACTAGGTGGTAGAGTTCTGCATCGGCTCGACCGGGTCTGGTACCACCGCCTTACCTATTCCTGCCGCAATAGCGTCAGTGCTGGTCGCTGTCGTGTTCCGGTTTGGAAGGTAAGGTAGCCGGTAAACTTATGCAAGTGGCATTAGACCTCGCCACAAGATAGCAACGCACCATTAACATCTTTGATGTCTATAGACGATGGTTGACTCTTTCCATCAGGAGACCCATCTGCTTGTTTGCTATCTTATGATGTATAAAAAATATATGTACATAATATTAAAATTATGTTGTTTTTAGCAAAGTTATTAATTTTTTTGAAATAACTTTCAGGCCAATACACCGATTGACTTAAACATCTTATCAGCTTTTTTCCTTGAAAACAGCGTCAAATACCGTTAATTGGAATAAAATCGCTTCATTTGATTGGGATTTATTACTAACGAAAACTTTTGAAAATTATCTTCACGCCCATATCACCGAAGGGGTAGGCAGAGGTACAACAAGTGCACTCACGATTAGCCGAAGATACTTGGCACCGGGCAATCAACTTTCCAATCCCGGGCAACTTTGTGTTTCTCAGAAAACTGAAAAAACACTTTTCTTATGTGCCCGACCCGGATATCGAACTTGGGACCTCATGTGGTCAACGCCAACGCTGGACTACTAGACCACAGAGGCACTTATGAAAAAAATGTTTTTATTGCTTCGAAATGTTTCAACCTCTCGGTTGTGTAGCTAAAGCAATATTTTAGATTTCAAAAATTGAGTTGAATATTATTTGAAGGATCAAAATCCATCATCGTTTCCAAAATATACAGCTTTTCAAAAATCAATATACTGCAATTTTTAACAAAATAGATGTTTGAACTGTTAAAATCTGTGCTTGTGGTTTTTATTCCTTTGAGCTCAGAATTAAGCGGGAAGTTTCAGGGATGGCCTGCAGGGTCAACCATTTACAGATTTTTTTTAGATCTAAAATGTTGTTTTAGCTACATAATCGATAGGTTGAAAAATGTCGAATTAATGTCAAAAATCACATTTTTTGGAACGAAGTTCCTTATCGCGCGTTGTGTGTGGGGGCTAGACGGAAAAAATTCTTACGAAAAGTTGTCACGACACTTTTTACTATAGTAAGGTATTGTAAGCTGTGCGGCGTGCGCATGTTTCTCTGTCTGTCTGTCTCTCTCTCTCTTATAGAAAGCAAGCCAGATATTTTCATTTCTATTTCGCATTGAACAGTGTGGTGTCGCGACGATTATTTTTGTTGAGTGTATACAGGTTTTTTGTAAATAATAATAAAAGGAACTTCGTTCCGTCCGGGTGTCCCTTGACACCTCTCAAGTTTTTTTTCAAAAATTTCGTTATTGATAAATCCGAAAATAAATAGACCGATTTTGATCCAATTTGCAGTATTTGGGCACAATGGTAAAATTTAGCAAACGATAAGTGATATATTTTTTTCGACGATAATTTTATACCTTGCGAAGCTGACGGATATTAACTAGTGGTTTATAAAATAATACTACTAATCAATCTTATCTTATCTATGTATATGTCGCAGTGAAATTGTCAATACCGTTAGATTATAATCTACTTAAGTGATATTGTAATTTAACTGCTAACCTAACCTAACCAAATTATAAAATCCCTAGGTAAATTATAATCTAACGGCTATTAACAATTTCACTGCGACATATATAAAAATCAATTGCTGTTCCTTAGTCTCGCTAAAATTCGAGAACGTCTGAACCGATTTGGCTAATTTTGGTTTTGAATTAATTGTTGAAGTACAGGGAAGGTTTAAAAGGTGAGAAAATATTGAAAAAATAAGAGTAGTCAAAAAGGCAGAACAACGTTTGCCGGGTCAGCTAGTACAATATAAATATTTATATAAATATAAAATCCAAACATGCGACCTAAGAACTTACTGATGAGAAAATCACGTACACACATACATCTTGAGAAAATCAAGTGCCTAGTATCACGATCCAGAGTCCAGACACTTGCCTTACTTCCTCCACATCTAGAACTACCTTCATGCAAACACGCCAGTTTCGGAAACTCTTGACACTACCTTCGTACAATACCCGACCAATTTGATCATGTTACGTCAGTCTTGGTCTCCCCCGGTACCTACATCAATTCACATTCGCATTGTATATCTATTATGTTAATCGTTCATCTGCTATTCTTTCAACGAGTCCGAAACAACGGAGCCATTTCTCATTTTTACACCGATACTGTATTTCAATCTTTTGTTAAAAATATGACACACTCTTGTTTTGAGAGAACGTTTTAAATATAGGACCTCAATTAAAAAAAATACGTAAAAATAAATTACCAGATATAACATCTCAATGCGTCCAACACGTTCTAAGTTTGCGAAAAACTACTATCCATTTTCTGTTTACTAACCTTGCGCATCGTTAGGGTTGCCACTTATGATATTATGAAATAGCCATTATTTTATGCGCATAATATAAAATCTTTATTGCATTGCCTTAAAGGCAGGTATTGAGCAATATTGAGAAAACCTCAAATATTTTTTTTATATAACTTCCAGATTGATACACCGATTAAGTACAAAATCTAATTAGCTCTATTTCTCAAAAAACTGCGTTGAATGCGTAAATTGCATCAAAGTCGAATTATCCTTTCGGGAGTTATCGTTGACGAAAAATTTGGAAAAGGTGTTTTATGACATGACTTCGAGATTTTTTAACCAATCAATATTCGACTTTCTACAATATTTTAGTACTGAAAACTAAGTCAAATGCAGTTCGTCAAATCATGTTTTCAAAAATTACAACTTTATATTAATATTTTGTTGTTTACAGAAAACTTATTCAATATTTTTAAAATACCTTTCAGGCTAATATACTGATTAACTTGAAAATCAAATCAGTTTTTCTCTCTAGGAAACGGCGTCAAATACCGTAAGTTAGATCAAAATCGGTTGATTTGTTTGGCATTGATTAATAACAAAAAAATTTGAAATAATATTTTTTTTGATATTACACATTTGACATTTTTCAGCCTAGAGATTATGTAGCTAAAAAAATTTAGAACTAAAAATTACGTTGAAAGCCATTCAAAACAATCAAAATCGATTATCGTTTCCAAAATACACTTACAGCTTTTCAAAAACGAAATTACTGACATGTATAACAATATTTAGATTTTTGAACTATGAAAAAATCTATGCTTAGTATGGTTTATGTTCCTTTGAGCTTAAAATACGAGAGTAAGGTAGCCACACGGACATCAACGCATCATTAACATTTGGTATTTACAGGCGATAGTTTCTCTTTCCATTAGGAGAGCTATCCGCTTGTTTGCTATCTTATGACATAAAAAAAACTACGCATAAATCATCGACAACCCTAGAGCAACTGATATATCAAGTTGTTTTCGCAATATGGATCGCCGTTTGTGAATGGGGAAATTACGCAAAACATCTCTATATCCATAAATGCGAATAAACATTGGTTTAATTTTACTCGACAAGGTCAAAATCAATTATTAAAAAGACTCGATATACTAGCTTTTGTCCGCGACTTAAACATTATATTTATCCTTCGGGATCCACATTTGGATTGGAAGGAAATTAAAAAATACAAAAATTTCAATAGGGAAGATGGATTTAAATTATCTCCTGCTTGGAATCCAGTGGTTAACAGAATACGGCCTTCGCACATGCAAAAGAATAAAGTTCAAGATACTGTTAGTGTTGTGTGTAGGGTAGATTCGAAAAAACAAGACCAGAAGTGGGTATATATTTTTAAAAACGTGAAAAACAATTCACTTTCGAATTTATAATATTGGTTACTAGCTTTTCCACACACATTACTTCCCTTTAATCGATCGGGTAAAAAGTTGCTTAAGTCGCCCGGTGATAATGTGGCATTATTTTGTTGAAATAATTTTTAAAATAAGTCCTGTTGTTTTTGAGTTTATCCATTACAAACAAACATATCTTGCAATATTAGTGTAGATTAGTAGGTACATCTATACTTATAGAAGTACAGAGTATGAGGGAACTGTGAAGTAAAACAAGTTTTGTCCATATCCTGTGACTTAACAAGGGTTGCCATTCACCGTCATTAGGCCGTATGTCCCAAAAAAGCACTATTACGTCCCGCGGGGTGATCACGTAACTCGCAATGCGAAATTATCGTGATTGTTTAGTTATTGTAAGACACATAACAGCCTTGTACATTAGTGGTAGTCGTTGCCGCTTGATTAGTTTTGATGCTGTGACATTGCAAAAAGTGCATATAGTGACCAGCAAGCAATTGGCGACGTTTTTGATGATTTTTTTCATTACGTTAAAGAGTCATCGCTGATCGCTGGCGAATTGCAAACGTTAGATGATACGCCTACCGTTTTATCTCGCGGTAACGGCATTTCAAATAGGTACACGCGCCATTACTACTTTATCTATACATATAATAAAATCGTACATATAATAAAATCGTAGGAAAGTCAAAACTGTACATTGAATATTTTTTAAAAAGAATACTTGAGGCGTGATCTACAATCGATATTGAAGCCAAAAATATAGTTTTTAGAATTTTTGTCTGTTTGTCTGTATATATGTGCGGGGTAAACTCAAAAACTACTGCATGGATTTACTTCAAATTTTGCTTGAATATTACTAACAGGTCGGGTATACATATAGGCTACATATTATCACGCTATCACCTACGGGGGAGGTGCTGTGCGGAGTAATCGAAGTCCTCGCGGACGAAGTCACTGGCAACAGCTAGTATCTAAATACAAATGGTGTGGAGATTTTAGGCAACAGACTTTGCTTTCAAAAATGCAGCCGAAAACTGTGGAATCGATAATACAGTGTCAGATTGACTTCCATATGACTTGTACAGAGTTTTATAAATATGTAAAAGGACAGAAAAAAATACGTAAAAAAGTAAATTCAAGCTAGGTCTAACATTGCTTACATGCATAAGGCCTCGTATTTTTTACATAAAATATTCGTACTATTTTTGTTCTTAACAGATTTTTAATTTGCAAGATAACTTTCACTCATTAGTTGATTGAGAAAAGTCGCTGTATTGCTTATTGGGCTTTACTTAAACTATTACAAGTTGTTTTGGGAGGTGTTAAAGGGACTCTCTTACTTTTATCTTTTTTTTTATTTATGTCATATTTAATTGATAGCATATTTGCCTGCTTTTATGGCTACATTCATTTTAAAAAAGCCTTTCCCTTTTCAAGTATGTCTTTTGGGATAAAGATTTCCCAATAGTTATTTTTATATTTTTAGGAAACAAGTCTCTATTTTTAAAGTTTTGTTTTTCTCCAGCCTAGCATAACGGCCTGGCCACAGGTAAATCGCGCCTGCGATTGTTCGCGTGGCGTGAACGGCGTAGGGTCTGGCGTCTGAAAAAAATGTATGGGGAAGTACTAAAGATGCCACGCGGCGCGGCGACAGGCGGGGTGACGGACGAATTATGACGAGCGTATCGGTTGCACGGCGCGAGACGTGGCGAGCGAGTGAGACAAATGTATGAATCAGCACAGCGCACGGCGGCGGCCTTAGCGAAAAGTCTAAGAACCAAAATGGTTCAGTTATAGTTGCCGAGATAATACTCTACGAACATTTTAACTTTAATTTTTAAAAACTTACTGGGTAGTAATTTGTATGTGTGATCACCACATCATAAGAATAAACAAAGTCCACAGATACAATTTTTCTTTCTTCCTACAATGTTGAATATTCATAAAAATATAAGTAGTGTCGCCAAAACATCGATAGGTTTAATCTAGAATCGCCATAACGTCGATAATATCGATAGTACTGAACGCTGCAAGCAAATATATGTAGTGTCGCCAAAACATCGATAGGTTTAATCTAGAATCTCCATAACATCGATAATATCGATAGTACTGAACGTTGCAAGCAAATAAACTATCGATTGCGTCAATAGTATCAATCATTGGAGATAAACAAAGTATCGGTTCTATCAATAGTATCGTAAGATAATATTGCATTAACTATCGATATATTCGATACTATCGATAGTTTGTACAATCGATAGCATCGGTCAGTATTAGAATAAAGTTGACTATCGATAGTTTTGATAATATCGATACTATCGATAGTCATTGTGATTAATGCAATATTAAATAGCAATACTATCGATAGTATCGATAATTTTGATAGTTTATTTTTTTAATCATGAATATTATTGATTGTATTGCTGTTTATTGGTAGTATAGTACTTACTGAGGTAACCTATTGATAATGGACTATCAAGCTTATCGCTTATCGCTCGCACTATAAATCAAAGGTTTCGAGTGTCGACACTCATTCCAAAAATTTGTCTTGATGTAGTACGTATTTATTATACTTCTTGTGAAATTCAACGTCTATACTATACCCCGATTCTTGTTTAAATCATGTACTATACTTTCTCTGTCAAATACCTAGTATGTGTTGAAGTACAAAACTACTCCCCTCCAAGTAATATCGAGATAAAGTTAAAAAAGTCATCTTACTCTCGGACTATACGGTCGCGGCGGTGATCGCAAATCCGCGTGGCCTCGAAATTTGCGCCGCGCGAATTTTCGCCTTTGTAGCTTTGAATTTTTGGAAGAAAACTTTGTTTACTAAAAAAATTTAAGAACATTGTATTATAAGAAATAAATTGCCAAATTTATAAAGTATGAATAATTTCTTTCATATATTACTTTTAAGTGAGAATTCTGAAGATTGCGACAGCTAAGATACTGTGTTTTTAGAACTTAGATACTTTTAAGAAAGAAATCTGTAAACGGTTGACCCTGCAGGGCATCCCTGAAACTTCCTGCTAAATTAAGGTATTTAAAGCTCTAAGGAGTATAAGGTAATATAAGCATAGATTTTGTCAGTTCAAAATCTATTTTGTTAAAAAAAGCATTGATTTTTGAAAAGCTGTATATTTTGGAAACCATGATCGATTTCGATCTTTCGAAATTCATTTAACTCCAATTTTGAAGTCTAAATTATTTCTTTAGCTATATAATATGACAGGTTGTAAAATTTCGAAGCAATATTAAAAACATTTTTTCAAAAATTTTCATCATTGATAAATCCCAAATAAATTTACTGATTTTTATCCAATTAACGGTAATTGACGCAGTTTTTTAAGGAGAAAAAAATAAGATTTTTAAGTCATTTATAATTCATCCTTTTCAAAAATTTTCGTCATTGATAAATCCCAAACAATTTTGAACCAGTTAACGGTACTTGATGCAGCTTTTAAGGAGAAAAGCTGATAAGATTCTTACGTCAGTCGGTGTATTAGCCTGAAAGTTATTTCAAAAATATTAAGTAAGTTTGCAAAAACAACATAATTTTATTATTTGAAAAGCTATAGCTTTTGAAAATTAGATTTGATTTTTAAAATTTTTGAAATATCATTCGACGTAGTTATTTAATACTAAAATATCGTAGAATACCAAAAAATTATTGGTTGAAAAATTTCGAAGTTATGTCGACAAAATGTCGAAAAAAGACTTTTTTCAAAAATTTTCATCAACGATTACTCCTGAATGGATAAACCGAGTTTGAAGCAATTTATGCGTACATTGTTTTTTGATGACGTAGTTTTTTGAGGAATAGAGCTAATTAGATTCTGTATTCAATTGGAACATTAATCTGGAAATTATATTAAAAACTTACTGTTTGGCCAAACATTTTTTTGAGGATTTTGCAAAATTTCTCAAAATCTCCTAGGCCGACTTGTTTCAAATTTTCAGGAATGCCATCAACCGCTATCAATCAGGCAAGCCATTCAAAAGTTATGAGATGTTTACTTACACACACACGCACACATACATACATACAAACATTATGAGTACTGACGTTATTGTAAAAATAGTCTGAAAAGGTTCCTAAGACCTCAAAATGTGGAGATCTGGTGAAAAGTCGATTTCGAAAATCGGGGCAAAATAGATAAGGAAGTAATTAATGCTTCCTTATCTACATACGTAGTGGGAACTTAAAAATGATAATAAATCATTTAAAATACAAAGGCCCTATAAAGTTTCATCGTTTGGTTTAAATCACAGGGTTGACAGCTAGAAAATTTTTAAGAATTTAGGAGTTTGGAGGACACACAAATTTCTGCTTGGTGGTGCTACTGAGTGTGTCAAAGGTAACTTCTAAGTTTTTTTTCGGAATTTTAAGTAGTAAGAATCAACAACATTTTATTTTAAGCATCAGAGCTGTCCTGGTGGAATCTTAGCTCAGGTTGCTGACTAGCTTGGATTTCTGAGTTAAAGTTTCACTGAACACGCATATTGTCATTTGACAACAATTTGTTTTGTAAGCTTTTGGCAAAGTATACATTAAGTGGCGTGCCAAGCAAAAAGGCGTCCACTTTGCAATTTTGACTTATAAAGTTATTTCCAAAATTAAAAAACAGGGAGAATTCTTAAGCCCAATTTTGAATTAAATCGCAGATTTTGCTTTGCTCGTAAGGTACTTAGTAATTTACATGGTAATCCAAGTAACGATCGACTTGTGTTCTAAATTTTATTGCAAAACTATCCAGTTTGAATAAGTAACTTTTCATGTATACAAATCAATGAATCCTAACTGTCTAGTAGCTTCAAAGATTGTTATCTCGATTTGCGATGGTTTATCAAGCATCCCTCAGCGACGGTTGATAGTGAATTTTTTATATCTATTTGTATAATTAAGAAGCAGTTAGTTCTCAAAACATAATATTTATATAGCGTTGACACCAATGTGGCATAAAGTAATGCAACTTGCGTTAGTTCACTGCATTGTTCTATAGGAGGTAGTTAATTATCTGTGAAATTAAACCCACGAAACCGTGGGCAACAGCTAGTGTCCTATACATTAGTAATATATGATTTCAGATAGCAAAAGTTACTTTTATAATTACAAAATATAATTGTTTATAAGTTACTTTTTGTTTAAAGTTATTTCATCATTTCCAAAATTTTATTACATTTAATTATATATATATATTTAAATGTAATTTATTTATTATTATTTATATATATATATATATATATATATATATATATATATATATATATATATATATATATATATATATATATATATATATATATATATATATATATATATATATATATATATATATATATATATATATATATATATATATATGTATCTATTAACATTTAATTTTATTGGCTAAAAAACTTTAATATCATAATATCGATCATCGGCAATCTTTATAAAGCAACATTGAGTAAACTTTAAAGTTCAAATATAAATTTAATTACCGTGAATTGTAATGAATATAATTACAATTAAATAAGGTGATTCTTTATGATTTTTTTTATATCTGAAATTTTAATCACTCTCCTGAAAAGTTTACTCAACTTCACTTAAAAAACTTATGCATGTGGCATTAGACTTGACCACAAGATAGCAACGCACCATTAACACCTTTGGTGTCTATAGGCGATGGTTGACTCTTTCCATCAGGAGACCTATCTGCTTGTTTGCTATCTTATGAAATAAAAAAAAACAAGAAAGTTTACTATAGTGTAAACGATTATTTTACTGATAAGAAATCCTAGATTATTTGGACGTAGTTAAACAAAAAAAGGACCCAATCCACAATATGGTAAAAACAAGTTAAGCGCACCAAACTGATGCTAAACATCAATACTATCGGCCGGTAAAAAACATTTAAGCAAAAATAGCTCTTTATTACTTTATTTAACGTTAAAACTAGTCCACATGTATGGCACGTTAAAAAATAAGAAATATCCAACTTCCAACTTCAATATTTCTAAAGTGATTTTATGTGGATTGGATCCTTTTCCTGTAACTAAGTCCATTTAATCAAAAAATGTTAATTTTATATGTCTATGTACAATCATATTATCATTGTTTTTATTTATAACTAGCTGTTGCCCACAACTTCATCCGTGCGGACTTCGTTTACTCTGCACAGCACCTCCCCCGTAAGTGATAGCGTGATAATATGTAGCCTATATGTTGACCCGCCCTGTTAGTAATATTCATGCAAAATTTGAAGTAAATCTATGCAGAACATTTTGAGTTTACCTCGGACATACATACAGACAAATAGACAAACAGACAAAAATTCTAAAAACTATATTCTTTGCTTCCGTATCGATTTTAGATCACGCCCCAAGTATTCTTTAAAAAAAAATATTCAATGTACAGTTTTGACTTTCCTACAATTTTATTATTTGTATAGATTGTTAAGTAATTTTAATTTATATTATGTTATGATGTTCAAAAAATGTGTAAGTTATACTTACTTTGAATAAACATATTCAATTCAATTCAAAGATTGCCTTTCAAGCATTAATATGTTTTAACTAACAGCAAATCCAATAACTTTTTGCAAAATTTATTAGACATGCGCAAAATGTGTCAATGAAATGAAATGACTGAAGTATATCTTTTCGCCAAATGAAGTACTTCATTGGTTTAGTTCAGTACTTCATTTCCTTCAGTGAATTTTATCTAGTCCATCTAATGTATGAATGAAAGTCAGTGTAAAGTATTTGAGACATGCGCAGAATGTCTCATAATACTTAACTCCTTCACTTCGTCAATGTTAATTGACTTCACCTACTTCAGTAGTCCATTTAGTTCAGTTGATAATAACGTGGCCTTTGATTTCGTTTGGCGTTTGTTCTTTTTTTTTCTTATATCATAAGATAGCAAACAAGCAGATGGGTCTCCTGATGGAGTTTTTTTTTTATAACATAAGATAGCAAACAAGCAGATGGATCTCCTGATGGAAAGAGTCAACCATCGCCTATAGACACCAAAGATGTTAATGGTGCCTTGCTATCTTGTGGCAAGGTCTAATGCAACATGCATAAGTTTACCGGCTACCTTACCCTCCAAACCGGAACACGACAGCAACAAGCACTGACGTTATTGCGGCAAGAATAGGTAAGGCGGTGGTACCAGACCCGGGCGAGACAATGCAGAACTCTACCACCTAGTAGCCACGATGGTAGTGACTCGATAGCCAATCGGTCACCTTTTACGACCTGCTTGGCAGAACGGCAGTTGGCCTATTCTTTAAAGGCCGGGACCAACACGGCGGAAAACCATGAACCATGAACCTTCACCTATAGACACTAAAGATGTTAATGGTGCGTTGCTATCTTGTGGTGAGGTCTAATGCCACATGCATAAGTTTACTGGCTACCTTACCCTCCAAACCGGAACACGACAGCGACAAGCACTGACGCTATTGCGGCAGGAATAGGTAAGGCGGTGGTACCAGACCCGGGCGAGACAATGCAGAACTCTACCACCTAGTAGCCGCAATGGTAGTGACTCGATAGCCAATCGGTCGCCTTTTACGACCTGCCTGACAGAACGGCAGTTGGCCTATTCTTCAAAGGAGGCCGGGACCAACACGGCGGGAACTCATTCAAGTATAGAATTGTTTATTCAATTACAAAATAATTACTACAGTATCTTTTGACAATACTTTTCAAAATGAATTAGGTTAACAATGTACAAAATAGTAGTAGTGGGATTATAAATAAATATTATTGTCATTTATAAACAAAGCCAGTAATTAAATCGAAATGTACTTTAACGTAATGTAATAAAGTTCATAAATAATTTTTCATCTAAAATACGATGACTGAGAGGTATCAGTACAAAATATAATATGTGATAGCAAATCGCGCGTGTGTGTGTAGGTACTCGGTTTGATTCGTTTAATACAATCAGCCATCGCCAGTGCTCGGGTAGCCATCCCCAGTGCTCGGGTCAGTCAACGTACTTCAATTCGTGTTTCGTTCACTTGTCTGACGTTTGGTGTTCCACGATGGACTAGAACTAATGAAGTAGTGAACTAAATGAAATTCAACTGAACTAATGAAGGAAAGATATATTTGAACTGAAGTACTTCATTTGAAGGATTCATTCGTGAACTACACACGGCTAAAATTTATTTATAGGCAATGATTTAAGATGATCAGGCATATGATTGTATATAATAATAATAATAAACATATGCACATTTTTTGTAAAAATATTTAATTTTTGGTTAGGCACATATAATTTCTTACTATCCTTAAAATATGAGTTACATGTGACTTCAGCATTTGTTTTAACCTCAAAATTTTATGGCATTGGTTTAAGATACTCAATCCCTAATATTAATTTAAGATATTAAGTTTGCTGGTTAACCCACTGATGAACTTTTCATAAATAAATAAATTCTAACTCAAAAAATATTTATGATTCATGAATAAAGTAGATAATGTTTCTCTTTGTTTCTAAAACATATTTTCAATTTTGAATCACCGCACAAAAATAAAACGTAAATGTAATAAATAATATTAGTATACACTTATGTATACCAGTTTATTACAAGCGCTACAAATGAGATATTAATTAATTCTAAATAAAAATGTTGTTAATTATGTTATACATGAATTTTAATTCTAGCGTTTCAGTAAAAAGTAACCAACACCAGCTAATGTCATCAATTATACTAGATCAAATGCATTTCGTTGAATTATTTTTTACAGTTATTGTTAAAAATTGATATGGCAAGCACTTCTTTAAACCGGAATTAGATCCGCGCAACCCTGTCAATGATATCGACCTCAGTTTTCAGCCAATAATCTAATCTTACATTGAAACTAAAATCAACTTCTTCGTAAATTCAGTCGTACTCCCAAAGAACCGCAATACACTAACTTTATTAATACTTAGTAGAAGAATTTTTAAAAATCGATAGAATTTGTAGGTACTCACTTGATTTTCTTGAAAACTATTTGACCATTCGGATGTCCACGTTTTGACTGCAAACATGTCAGATTTATCGTTTATGTTATTTAAAAGTCCTACCACATCCATTTTTAGCCTAATTATTTTTTCAACAATAGAACCATTTCGTTTTTCAGAATCAATCAGCTGTTTAATCAGTCACCTCAACAAAAATCTAATACCTAGTACCTCCGTTAGGAGCAGTGTTGCCAACTCTATATGTTAAAAAGTCGTTAGCGTAAGCTTGAAAAGTCGTTAGATGTCGCTAGCCACGGACAAAGGTCAAAAGTCGCTAAAAGTCGCTAAATGATCCCAAAAAACTGAGCGTTTGGCAGAACACTCAAGTCTCAAATATACTATATCGTAAAAATTCACACGGGGATTCCCCTACTCTGTACACAAGTACAGTATTGGGGGGATCCAGGCTTAAGCATAAAAGTCGAGCTGCACACTGTTGGAAACAAGCCCTCCACATGGGTCTCCACCTGCGGTTTACAACAGTATAAACACTTGTTTACAACTAAAATTCATCTGAACCTTACCAAGGTCACCCGTGATGGAAGCTTGTTTACAACAGTGTGGCTCAGCTATAAGAATTTATGGTAGCGTTCCGAAATTAGATAAATAATAAGTCTTTACCTATGAAATTGCCGTTTTTCATGAAATGAATGAAGATTTTTTTTCTATATTTTTCTATTACTCTGACTAGAATTTGTCTCATTCAAAGGCTACAAGAGGGATAAAGAGAGAATTGTCTTGTCAGAATGATATCCAACTTCGGAACGAAAATCTGAATATAGAGAACATAGATGTCTGGGCTGAGATCTTGCCATATTTTATGGAGGTTAAAATACTTATTTATTTATTTTTTTGAACTCAAGAAGTCGTTAGAATAGTTGCTAGAATTTTCTTGACGCTAGACACATAATTTATGCCGCTGTAGAACATGAAATGTCACTAGATCTAGCGACAAAGTCGCTAAATTGGCATCACTGGTTAGGAGTATACTGTTCTGTGCCTAGTACCCACAGTCCACAGACAGTGGTCTCGAGCGAAATCGGTAGAATTGCCAGCTAAAATCGGTATATTTGTACTCAAAATCGGTATTTGACAAAAAAATACAATATTCAATAAAATTCGTTTATTTTTTAAAAATAAACTTACAGACTAATTTGTAACAATCATAATTATTTTTTATACCAATATTCTTTGGCCATAGCCGCGGTCATCTTCGAATTAATTTCAAAATCGTAACAATTAGCTGTATTAAAAAGTCGTTTTGAATGTAATAGACTAGTGATTGATTCAGTAGACAGTCTATTTCGCTGTTTTGTTTTTAAAAGATTAATATGTGAAAATATGCGTTCAACGTTAGCGGATGAATGGGGAAGTGATAAAATATTAAAGATGAAATTAGACAACAATGGAAACATTTGAGTTTCATCGCCACGCTTTAGTAAACTTACTTCATCCCAAAATAGTTCATCAGGAAATGTTTTGATTTGTTCACAATTTCTTAAAATGCGCCACTCTGTATCAATTTCCTGGAAATCATTGCTGTAAACAATATTGGGAAAGAGCCTACTCACAGGAACTATCGAAGCAGTTTGCCAATTTTAACATTTTTTGGATCAATTATGTCTAAATCTTTTATTGGGTTATTTTTCAATGGAATATACCATAGTATACGTCATCAATATCCATAAAATTTCTGGGATTCTTAAAATCAACAATTTCGATTGGAGTGCTAATTAAATATTCTCTTTTTAAAAAATAATCAAAAATAGTTTTTAATGTTCCAGTTATTTTTTCATATAAATTATGAATTTTCGGGTATTCTGCTTGCATTGCTTTATTTAAATCGGTAAATAATGGTAATACAAAATCTAAAAATTCCAAAAATAATATCGTAGTAGGATCTTGGAGCTTCTGTAATATATGTTCTGCAGCTAAAAAGATGATCATTGTTAGATATTTGGTCTATAAAAAATAGTTTAAGAGCAGAGAGTTGTTCCAATATTCTCTTCACTGCTGCATGTACTTGTAAAACATTTGAAAGTTTTTAAACTCTGCCACTCTTTTTGGGCTAGAAGAAAAGTAGTTGTAAATATCTCTTACAATATCCTCTATAAAACGTGGCAAATTCATCAATTTTAATATTCAATTCAAGGGTATTCAATATTATTGCACAATGAAAGTATTGCGCAATGTTATTGTAGGTCTATGGGCTGCCTAAGTTTCCTTAGTCTAATCCGTGTCAGAAATAGTAGGTACTTTAGTTTTCATCAAGATTCAATTACATTCTACCCGGAATGTTCACACGCGCTTCAAAATCGTTCCGAAGAGTACCACGACATAGGTGGAGTGTGTCTCTTTCTACTAAATAAAGCGCCAATCGCCATATATAAGTGCGGCCATGCGTAGTTTGCAAATTACTACTAAGTAATTCTACTAATTTGAGAAACAATATTAGCATTGCATAAGTAATTACGTAATAATTAAAATAAGCACATTTTAGAACTCACTGTGTTAAATACAATACATTTTATGCTAATGTATTTATCAACGTGTATGAATAAAAGGGATTTTACGATTATCGAATATATAAAAATCTACCATCAGATAGTTTCATTTACACTGGCAATTGCAAGAAAGGGATAGCATCCACTCTTGTTGTTGTCTTACTCACAACGTTTTTCCCCCTCTGTTAAGTAAGAAACAATGGTCAACTTTATAAGTAACGAAATAAAGTACAGTTTTATTTTTCAATTTTTGCTTCGTAAAATTGGTTTTCATTCCTTGGTTTTCATTCTTGTAAGCAGCCATTACTCATTCAAAGTTCCTGGATACAATTTCATCATTCATTCATTCTTTTCCCAAATCAATAATCATTCAATTCAATCTTCAAGTCATTCTTGATTCTTCAAAGTTCATTGTTCAATTTGGTTCATTTTTTCGAAGGGAAAGTTGTGTGTGTGACGTTGTAACTCAATTTTTATAAGATTAAATTAATTAGCTCAATTGGGCAAAGGTTTTATAACACTGAGCAAAGGTAAGAGTTAATAGTATTTTTTGATGATATATTCTCTTTCGTACCTGCTGTTGTCCGTTTTGAGTAAAGTGACGCCAAATTTCTTGATAAGATGGCGACTGCCTTTGTTTTATCAAATTGATTTTTAATTTTCAGATGTCTCGCTATCGGGAATGGGACTTATCATGCAAAGTATACGTTGGGAATTTAGGTACTAATGCTTCCAAGTATGAAATAGAAAAAATATTTTCTAAATATGGAAGTATAAGAAACGTGTGGGTGGCAAGAAATCCACCTGGATTTGCATTTGTTGAATACGAGGATCCACGTGACGCTGAAGATTCCGTACGAGGATTAGACGGCACGTAAGTATTTGTTGCGTATGTTATTTGGTAAAGACGAAAATCGATGAGTTTTTATCTTTGGACCGTGGCCGTCGCCATATTGATTTCACTTTCGATGCACTTGCGCTACTAGGAAAGATTTGATTGTTTGTTTTCTTGCTACGATTGGCTACTCAACCAATTTTAAAAATAATTTACCTTTAGAAAGTTACACTATCCTGGAGTGACATAGGCTATTTAGTTGGGTAAAACCGACTAATGCTGGGCCCCAATTCTGTTAATTAACAATTGGCTCAGTAGCGTCTCGATTGGATCTTGTTAGAATAATTTCACACATTTTCTTATTTATTTCCACGTGCATGGCTATTTTATCAGATTTACTCTTGAATTCTATTATTTTAAATTCAAAAGCGAACTCGAAACATTTTTTCTTATTTCCCAAGAATATAATCTATATTCTTCCTATTTCCTTACTTCTATTCTTACCTCACTAAGTCCTAATATGTCCCATTTGATTGTTTTTAATGCTGTATCTAATTTGGTTACTCTTTCTTCCGTTCTCAGCGTCCTTGTATTAATTAATATAGCTACTTGCGAGCTGTCAATGATGACTGAGTAACTTGTAATTGTCACTTTTAATGGTATTCAATCCACAGTATTAAATTGTATTAAATCCGATGTAATGTCATCAATTGATTATTGAACAAAGTTAGAACAAAGAAAATTGATTATTGAAAAAAGCAGAGTCTTGTAAGGGCTCGTAATAGTAGAGGATCCCGATAGAGATCGACCTTCACCAAGCTGGTTAATGAATCATACATATTTTTTATGTAATTTATTGTATCAAAAAATATGTTACATATGGATTGCCTATCAAATTTCAGTCTAGGATATTTTTAATTATTTTTGAAGAAATGTTTTTTTTTTTTTTATATTTCACTGGTGTGGTTAATAAATAAATTTTACACCAATCGAAAGTATGCATGCGTACAATACTGTCTTTACCATAAGGGCACTTGGGGCCAGTGCCCAGGGTCCCCCATCTTCAGAGGGCCCTGAAGGGTCGACATTTTCTCTTACATTTAATATCAAAATAAAATGGTTAGGCATTTTCGCAGCTTAAGAGAATAAAAATGAATTGCGAACAACAATGTTACAAGAACGGCTAAGTAATTTGTTAATTATGAGCATAGAAAATGATATTCTTCAGAAAATTGAGTTTGAGGATTTAATAGAAGAATTGTTCTACAGAAATCTCGAAAGAAAATATTATCGTAATCACAATAAAAAAACTACAGCATACATACTATTTTTTTATTTAAAAAAAAAAAAAAAAAATACATACTAATATAATTAATGACATATTGCGTTATGATAATACATAGGATTAATAAAGCAGGTCATAGTGAAAAAATTGTATAATTTGCTTTCTTTACATTCCTAAAGGGCCCTGAATTCTTGTGTGCCCAAGGGCCCCAGCATAGTCTAAGATGGCCCTGCATGCATAAGTTTCATCCATTAACCACGCCGGTGCAAATTACTAGAATCGACTTACCCGAGGTTTGTGACACCAAACAAGGGTTGTGTGTTACCCAAGGGTTGTGACAGGAAAAAAATAGGCAACCTAATTTTTGCATATTACTATGGGTTGCATACTTTCGATTGGTGTAAAATTTATTTAATAACCACACCGGTGAAATATTTAAAATAATAATCATTTTTTCAAAAATTAATTCAAAATATCCTGGAATGAAATTTGATAGGCAATCCATATGTAACATATTTTCTGATATATTAAATTACATAATAAGTATGTTTGATCCATTAACCAGCTCGGTGAAGGTCGATCTCTATCGGGCTATAAAGTTATATACTACCTAGTAACATTGTTAGGAAAGTATTTTTATGAGAATTACTTATTTTAATGTATGGACTTCATTTATAATTATCTAACCTAAAAAAAGCCAGCGTCTTTTTACCCAAACATTATATTCCCATCAATCGCGTCGTCAGACTTTGGTCTAGAAGGGTGCAGGAAAATAAAACCAAAATAAAAAAAAACATGTTTCTAAGACAAAATTTTTTTATTAATAAAATTAATAAATAAAAATAATATTAATAAAAAAAAGAAAATAGTCGAAAAAGGTTCCTAGGACCTCAAAAGGTGGACATCTGGTGAAAATTCGATTTTTGAAAATACATAAAGTACAAGTGTATTAATAGATTAATATTGTATTCAAGTGGAGTGAATGAAAATAAATTAAATCTACCACGCCAAAGTGGCGTTTTGACTCGTTAGCGTTTTAACTCATTAGTTTTATAATAGATGGCGTTAGTAGTAATAAAATTCTAATACATGTATCTTCTATTTTTTTCTTAATGTTCATAAAATGGTATTTTAATGGTATATCATATCTAGACATGAGTTTAAACTACCACTTCAAAGCTCAAATCTCAAACGGAGATACTTTTTCAGTAACAGATACCACAAAAGTGCATAGAAAGTCACCTAGTGTAATTATTCTTTTTATATTATAAATGGTTTATGAAATAATTACGGTACTTATTGTTGATTAAATTAAATTAAATATTATATAAGAATACACATATATACTTGTGAGCTTCCATTTTGATTAAAATTATTTACATTAATCGATTATAATTTTATAGATTATTCAATTTTAGTACTGCATACTTATTTGTGATTTTTTTCCTCTAAAAGTGGATAATGCTCATATTTTGAACATTGAAATAGAAAAAATAGTATAATTTTTTAGAACCACACATCTCATTTCCTGATCTTTCAGAAACTTTTATAATATTTGAAGTATCACTTACTTTTTGAGATTTTGGCAAAAATTGGATGACAATTTTTTAGTTTTTTGTTAATAACAATTGCATTTTTTTTGCCAAAAAAACAAAACATCTTTTTCTAGGTGTAATTCCGGATGGTTTAAGCCATCAACCATATTTTTATGAAACTTGAAAAGAAACAAAACTATTTTTGGCAGGAACTCAACTTCTTGACTAGACTCTCTTCTGTCTAAGTTTAGTTTCTGTGGTGTCTTCTGGAGGGTTGTGGTTTAATTCCCCTCGGTGACCAGCCATATTGGGGAATGTTGTTTCAATGCAATATTGTTGATTATTTTTATTTATACTTTTGCTAGTTTTCCGGTTACTAATGCATTCTATTTGCTATTTTTTAATGTGTTTTTATCTGATCCTGCATAATAGTTGGTCCTCATATTATATGAAAAAGCATCCACTTTGCTTAATTTATTTGGGGCTGTAATTTGCTTGCTTTCGTATGTATAAGTTTCTGGGGATTTTGGTACAGAACATTTTCTTTTGGCTTATGTTTAACTTACCACTAGATATAGTTACATATAACAGACAAAAATAGTAAATAATCACCAAAATTAAACCCGCATTTTAATGTAAAATAATAATGAAAGTTTTAACGTTTCGCTATCCTATTTAAGCAAAATGACTCCAAATAAATCATTATTAACCCAAAAGTAGTAAAAGACCACCTAAAATTAAAAAATTTAACCAAAGTTTTTATATCTTGCTATCCTGTTTAAGCAAACTGACACCAGAAAAATTATTGTTAACCCAAAAATTGTTAATGAACACCAAATTATTAACCACATTTCAATTGAAAATGACATGCAAAAAATATCATCTCGTTATCTGATTTTTGTAAATAATAATTACCCTCGGCAAAAAATAGTACATTTTGATTGACATTTTCGAGCAGAACATAATAGTATATCATGACAATATGTTGTGTCAAATAAAATATAAATCACAGCAGAACACTGAGTTTTGCTTGCGGTGCGGTGGGTGGAGATTGCAAGCCGGAGACATAATATGGCATCATAATACTTTATTTGGTAATAAGCCTACATTTTATGGCAATCACAGAGGTTTATTTAGACAATAATAATGCATTAATTTGCTCGTTGAGATTTGGTGATCATTTACTACATTTGGTGTTCGAATACAATTTGAAGTGCAGTTGTGACTGAAATAGCTAGTACTATTGTAATTTTAGACTTCATTTTTATGGTGTTAGTGTATATTTTGGTTAAAGAATGAAGGATATCAAAGCATTTTATGGTGGTCATTATATTTATCCCCTTTTTCTTATGTCTTTCTTCTCTTTATACACCTTGTATAATGATTTTGTTGTATTTTATGTAAGCATAATTTCCCTTTTCTCCCTCTTCTGTCAGTTTTAATTGCAATTCTTTCCTTTTTATCTCTTATTTCTTTTGAAACATCATTTGTTATGTAAGTTTATTTTCTTTGTTTCTTTATATTTGCCATGATTAATCGTTTTTTCAAATTTGTGGTTAATGATAATAGTACTGGTCTGTACTGTGTTCCTCTTTCTTGCCAATTTTATAAATGTTAGCAATATCAGTTTTTTCTACAATTCTTCAGTTTCGTTAAATTTATTTAAAACACTTCCTTTGTCTTTTTTTCTTCTAAGGCATACCACATTAAACAATTACAATTAACTAATATTTTCGGAGAATTAGATCTGTCAGAATGACCAGCTAAGCTGTATTATAAATAATTTGAATAGGTATCCACATGTAGCCTAGAATCAATCAAAAGGCAATGGCTATTAAAATCGCAAAAGTAAACAAATAAGTGTCGAGTATATGGTTTTTGTAATTCTTAGAAACAAACGTGCACATAGTAGAATCAAAGAGTAGAGTCAAAGCCCATGCATGTTGTAGAGTTAAAGCCCACTTCTTCATTAATATGAACAAACTAACTGAAGAGTTAATACTCTTCAGTTAGTTTATTATTTATCTGTACACAATATGCACCAAAACATATTGTAGAGCTATTTGTGAAACTTTAAAATGTCGCAAAGACAGAGGAAACTAATTCATATTGAAGAAAAATCAAGTATTGTCTCAAAGCTAGAGAGCGGAATTCCAAACAAACACTTAGCAAAATAATATGGTGTATCACACAATTTCAACCATTTGGAAAAAGTGAGAAAAAAAATTCAATTCCAAAAGACAATTTTTTGAAAATGAAATGAGCCAGTACAATGAAGTATACTAAGATTGAAGAAGCCTTGTTAAAGTGGTTTAAATATCAAAGAATTAATAATGTGCCAATAAACGGATCAATTCAATAATATAACTTCACAAAAAAAAAAAACTTTGTATCTCAAAAACATCACCAGTTGTTACGACTATCTGTTTTACCACAAAATATGAGTAGTCCCTTCGATGTTGCTATAAAAGATTTTGACTAGACTCACTACGCTACTAAATTCATGCATTTTGAGTGGCTAGTTTAAAATTAATCAAAGCACTTAGTAATTTATAGTCCATCTTTTTAAATAAAACTATAGTCTTATATAGATTTTACACTTTCAATCGTTGGCACTTGGTAAAATTGCATTGTTATTAGTAAAAGTTATGATCAAACTAAGTTATGATCACTTTAATTTCACTACAAATATAGACAAATAATTTTATATTAATCAACCGGTTTTGCTTTTTAAAGCATCTTCAGGACGTAATATTTTTTACTGTTTAAAAAGCATTTGTAAAATGGTTGTGGGTAAACTTAAATTCAAATACACTCTGTATTGCTAGCTTAAAGTATTTTCCTTTAACATTTTGGTAATTTCAGTAAATAATCTTATATAATCTTAAATATCAATAATAGGTTCTTTAGGTTGTATTAGAAATATCTATTGATAAAGGTATGTTATGGATGTTACATAGTTACCATAATTGTGATTATTTTTTTTTAATTAAATAATATTGCACACTCCTTAGATCCGTTTCATCTTAATATGAAACGCTTGAGTCATAAGTGTGCAATAGTATGGTACCTCCAAGCTGAGACTGAGATGTGTTTTTTATTGTGAAATACACTTGTCTTGGAATGGGGAACAGTTTTTTTAACACTTTAAGGCCACCATTTCACTGGGACGCCACGGCGACGCCTCTAGCCACGTATCTAAACATTTGTATTGAATTTTATCCAACAAATATTTCAATATAAACTGTTTAGACGCGTAAAATGGTGATGTCGCCATCACGTCCCACTGCGATAGGGCCCTAAGTATACCTGATTAAAGAAATTTATTGGAGTATCACTACAAAATATAAAACAATCGCTTTCCGCTGTCTGTCCTATGTATAATAATATTTTATGGTAAAACAATGTTTACTAGTAAGATATAAGAATCAATTTTTTTAGAAACCTGTCAATAGTTACAAATTGAATGTCTTTTATTTTTGTATTCTTATGGTGGACTAATCTGAATAATTTAACTTATGTATCTAATTGTATTCTGAAATAACTAAGGGCCAAGTTTCTCAAACGAGTTATGTACATTTATGGGGAGTTTTTTTGAGTATTACTGCCAATCCTGACTATCTGGAGTAAACTGGCTTACCAGAAGTAGCTACTAAACCATATGTACACCCTGCACAATTTACCAGTACTTTGTTGTTATTAGTAGTGATGTGCCGAGTCGCTCTTTTGGTGGATCGAATCAACTCGAGTCAGTTTATGCCGTATTCAAATTGTGACTCGATTCCCTGATTTGAGATCAGTACTCAAATTCTATGTTTGGTATTCGAATATTGATTCGAGTCCGGCTGGACTCTAGTCTAGAAATTCGAGTCCAGAACTTGAGTCTGAAAACATTAGTAAAGAACTAGAGTCCGATTTTAGAACAAAAGGGAAAAATGAACTGGAGTTAAATTCAAACGGCGTATAGGTAAAGTTAAGCCTAATGACAAAACAATAATAAATATATCATTTTTAACGAGCTCTTCTTGGACTCCAGTCTATTGTGGCGTTGGTTGCATAAGAGACCAGCCTTAGAGAAAATTCGTTCTGAAGGCACAAAAGATGCAGATACAAACTTACTTGTATTATTACGCCCGCACCACCTCATCGCTTAAGTAAACAGTTTGCGAGCGAGTTAACCAAACTCAAATATGAGACTCGAGTCAGTTGGACTCGCATAAATAGAATCGAGTTAGTGAGTATGAATCGATTCTTTCAGAATCGAGTCCAGCGTACTTAAATCAAAATAAATTGGTATTCGAGTAGGTGAGTTCCAAAGCAGGAATCGAGTAAAACCGTACTCGGCACATCGCTAGTTATTAGTATATTAGAAAATAGCTTATAAATGCCAAATCACTAATATTATTTCTTATTTACACTGGTATCTTAGGTAATGAAAAATAATTGTGAATTATTAATGTTTACATGTAATCAGCAACCTTTATATACACCCTATGCCTGGGCCCTATGCCTAAAGGATTACTTATTTTTGCTTTTGCAATGTAGTTACAGTTTACTCAGTAATTAGCTTTTGTAGTATTGTTTATGTTTTAAGACTTAATAAAAAATTTAATTACTTGATCTGGCCAATGTAATAAAACCTTTTTTTAGATTTTATATTTACCATTTTGTCAGTAGCAGTGGACAGGAATCACGTGTATACTAGAGAATCTCAAGCTGTAGTATGAATGACACATAACATGATCTATAAAAGTAACCTTGTGCCTGATATTCACATCTTCATACACTTCTATTACTGTTAGGAAAGGGAACTCCTACTTCTTAACTTGCTGGTGTCATGTTTTAGATTATACTATCCCAAATTGAAAGCCTAAATGGACTGAATTATTATAATTACAGTTATTTCATTGCAGACGTTGCTGTGGAACCAGAATTAGAGTTGAGATGTCAAATGGCAGAACACGGAGAGACAGAAGGTATTTAATCTATATTTTGGTTAAAATTAATTTCCAACTTGTTATATTATTTGCTTTATTTGATTCAGTCATGTCAACATATTTGTCAAATTGTACTTACTCTATATGCAATAATTATAGAATATAAAATTAGCCATGACACTGAGTGTCTAAATGCTGAAATCTATAACAAAACAGAACTGCACTAATTTAAATTAAGAAGAGGTTGATTGTTTATTTAAATTGTATTGTCATTTTTCTAGCATTACAATATATTTCCACCCATGGAGTGAATATTGGCAATGTGTCTTAATTCATTATAATCATAGATCAGAATAACATGTAGTGCAATTTGCTGGGATTAAGTGACATCTCAGTATGAATATGCCTTTGAATCCCACTGGTTATGGAATGATATTATATTTTTTACAAAGGTTGAACTTCGTTCCATGACACTTTACTTGAGTTTACCCTTGAACATTTTTATTTGTGATTGACATTGGCATTGCATTACAAAATAAAAATAATTTGAAAAATTAAAAAAAAGCTTTTACAAAAATCTTCATTAAATAAACACTTGGTTTCGCTAGTTATGTTTTGCCATGTATATTGTAACTAGTAAGATAGTGGAATTCAATGGCATATCTGTACTAAGGTAACCATCACACAATCCTGGCAAATTGAAATAACTATTCTGATGTATAAATAAAACTTAATTACATATGTTTATATAAAATTTTTAGTAGGTTACGTTTATATTAATATGAAGTTGAACATTGTCATGCAGTTATATCATTAAAATGAGAAGTAGATGGGAAGTGTAGGAACAAAGCAAGTAGAAGATACTTATAGAGTAGAATAAAAATATTCTTACAAGTGAAGTCCTGTTTTATCAAGGTTTCTATTTAAATATGCAAATAAAAATATTACTTTTATTTCTTTAGAGTTAAATATGTTGACATTACATAAATTTATTTAAAAATTAATTTTAACTATTAAATTGAAACAACTCAGAATTAAGGTTTGCTTTGTAAAATAATGGTTAATAAACTAATTTAGTAGTTTATTTATTTTGAACTTAAGAAGATGCTTAATGTGGTGGGTGTTGGAACGTTTGCAGGTCCATTTTATCAACAAACCACCAACACACCAACGACCTCACCACATCTCTTCACCACAACTACGGCTTCTTAATCAATAAGACATCAGCCAACGCCGCTCGCAACTACATCCCGCTCAACTTCACCGATCGGCTCTCCACACTTCTACGTGCGGCTGAAGTCTACGCCAACTGCATCCCATCTATCCTCCTAACAGCAATCACCTAATCCGTAGCCTTACGTTATAAGGATTTGATATTAAAAAGCCAAATAGCATAGGAACCTACAGACTCCTGAATACCATTACAAACTCCTGCTGCTTCAACTTGAAACCCTCCGTCTGCACACACGTCGTCACCAAGGCACTGAAGTAGGAATTCAACTTACGGCGACCAACACATCTCGTGTCCGCAAAATTTTCTCACAACTTCCGGTAGTTGTCATCATTGGAAGACCACACGTTGAAACTTGCTCCGCCTCGGTATAACAACTCCCTCCGGCTTCACAGCAGCCCTCACTACGCTCGACGACCTACAGGCTCACCAATTCTCGGTACTTTTTAAATCCTATTCTTAGCACTGCCTTACCTTATTACCTTTATTGTATTTAGCACTAGTTAAAAGATGGCGGTTTTGTAAATATTTTTGTAATTTTAAATACTGAGCATCATCTACACATACATTGAATTGAGGTTTTAAATAATGCTAACTTAATAAATAATGGGCTGCAAGAATGACCAACTGACTACCAGACTTCAAAATTCCTTTTTTATATATTTTCATAAAGTCAAGCATTTTGCCGAAAAGTAGGTATTCATCAAAAAAAAAAACATTAGCTTAGAGTTGAAAGGTTTTGAATGTACTAGATATTAATATGTTTGTTAATAAACTTGGAGTATGTGAATGAAGTTAAACGTTTTTGGTATCAATTCCAAAGCTGGAACTGAAATAATAATATTTATTATAAATGATATATGCCTAATAATCTTACCACGAAACAAACGTACAAGCTATATTTTACATAACATATATTACCCAGAAATAAATTCACAGCTTCCTACAACTTTTGTAACTTGAATTTCAAAGTAACTAATGCACACTTGAGTGATTAGATCTATTAAGATCTGTTCATACAGATACAGAAGGACTAAAATCCATTTGGGATTCTTCGAGACAGCCTAGCAGGCCAGACATTTCGTAAATAGTAAATGGTTGGTCAAATGTGTCCACTACCATTGTGGCTACTAGGTAGTAAAGCTTTGCAACTCGTTTAGGTTCGATATCATAGCCATGCTTATACCTGCCATAAAAGTGTCAATTTCTGACATTTGGGTTTAAGTTTGGTGGGTAAGTTAGCCGATAATTAATGCAAGCAGTATTGTGATGTTGCCTCAAGGGTGGCAATGCACATATAATTGCTTTGGTCTTGATAAATGATAGTTGTCCCTTTGCTGATTATGTGCAACAAGATACCTACTTATTTTGTATATTAACATGTGACATTAGATTTTTATTGCTTCATTCATTGAAGGGAATTTTTTGTCTATTGGTATTGTAACAAGCGTTTAGCAGTAGCAATGCCATTGCAAACTCAAAGTTGTTAGGCATTAAAGAAAAAAATTTAAGATAAGAAACACGTGATGAATGTGGATAAGGTAATATATACTTTCCTAGCTGTGCCCGCAACTTAATCCATGTAGAATTTTTTTTAAATAAAAGTAGCCTGTTACTCCTTATTACCATAGATTAAGAGATAACAGTCTCGGGTTTTACCCGCATAGTTCCCGTTCCCCTGGTATTTTTTGCAGAATAAAAACTATCCTATATCCTTTCTAGGCTCTTAAACTTTATTTGTACCAAATTTCATCCAAATCGGTTCAGTGGTATAAGTGTGAAGAAGGGACATAGTTACGTTCGCATTTATAATAGTATGGATTGGCAATGAAACTATTTTTAAAGGCAGAAAAACAAGCTCTAAGTTTATTAACGCAATGAATGTTTGTAGTTAGACGTGCGATATCCATAGTGAGAGTAAGTGTATCTCCAGATCGCGCAGCCGCAGCCCGCGGCGGCGCTCGTACTCGCGCGGGCGGTCGCCGTCGCCGCGCCGCTCGCCGTCCGTGCGCCGGCGCTCGCCGTCCGTGCGGCGCTCGCGCGACCGCTCGCGGGACCGCCGCAGCCGCTCAGATAGCAAGAGCAGGTACATAAGTCCCGAGAAAAGCCCGTACCGCCGCTCGTCCGCCTCGCCCGCGCGACGAAGCCGCTCCACCAGCCGGAACAGGTAAATGTTACACCACCCTTACTGAAGGTTCATCAGTGTTTTATGTCCAACGGCTTGCAACTCTATATAAATGCAATAACAGGTATTCTTATAGAATGGTTGTTAATGTAGTATGTGTGTTGCTTACGTTTTTGATGAACTCGTATTTTATTTAAGCATTTAGTTATGGATATTATAACGGGATTTGTGGATTTAATATTTATTTGACTAAGTAAAAATGGACCTTTTTCAATGACTTAAAAGTTTGGTGCATATTTTGTGAAAATATGACATTTGTAGTAAATATATTGTAATAAATCTACAATTTAGGATGTTAAATTACATTACATCTATTTAAGGTTTTCCTAAATGACAGCAGTTTTTTATTTACTTTTTTACCACTAAAACAAATATACTTACTAATTCACCCTGATTTCCCAAAATCGAGTTTTCACCAGATCTCCTCGTTTTAAGATCCTATAAAGCTTTTCTATTTTAATGATGACCAGTATGCCTGATTTCCCAAAATCGAGTTTTCACCAGATCTCCTCGTTTTAAGATCCTATAAAGCTTTTCTATTTTAATGATGACCAGTATGCCTGATTTCCCAAAATCGAATTTTCACTAGATCTCCACGTTTTAAGGTGCTATAAAGCTTTTCTATTTTAACGATGACTTCAGTATGTGTATGTGCATGCGCGCGTGCGTGTGTACCTCGAAGTTTTTGAAAGCTTGATTTTCCGGAAAACTACTTTGCATTCAATTGGGTTCCTCCAAATTTAATACTTCCTAAATTACCCCAACTTGGCTAAAAGTTCTAGGGATAGTTTGCAGGGTCAACCGGCTTACAATTTTTGACCTATTCAAATTAGTTATGATAAAAATATGATAGACACCAAAAACTTTAAATACCGAATTTCCAAAATTTCTTTGTGGAAATTTTAAATATATAAGACAATATCCTAGCTAGGAAGTTATTTTAGATTATATATTTTAATAATATTGCAGTCTCAACAACCTCTGGTTTTAGTCTGTAGCATGATGGTTAACAAAATATTTTAATAAAGGTTTCTTTTATTTTACAGATATTAAAACATATCCATCAAGATCTACTAGTGATAAGGAACTCTTCATAATTCTGGAAATACAAATCCTATTTAGTTGAAACTGCTTCAAAGTTGTGAACTAAAAACCTTTTCGATTCTGACTCATAGTTGTGACAGTTAAATAAATATGATATGTATTCTCAGTGTCATTTGTAAAATATTGTAATGTTAGAGAACTGTGTGTGTGAGTGAATTTTTTTCAATAAGTACATGCTTGTAATATTTTACGAATAATTTAGTGGTAGATATTGCACTTTTTTTATTACAAACAGCTAACATTTGTGCAATTATACCAAAATCATAGCAGTTTAATCGATAAGATAAATCAATTTGAATATAATATGTTGTAAATTGTTCACGTTGCATTAGACTTAGCAAATTTCAAAACAAAAGTTGTTGTGGATGAAATGTATAGAGCACTCGAACTACCGCCATTGTACTATAGACTATTAATATTACTTTTAAGATAATAAAATGTATGTGGAATTTTATAATAAACATTGTTTTATTTGTAATGTAGGCATTTTTTGTTGTAAGAACTTTTACATGTATTATAGCAGTTTTGAAACGGAAGCTAAGGGCTGGAATATGGGCGCTGCAAATATTTTTACCAAAGGAAATTCTGAAACCGATAATTTTCAACCAATCATTTTTTGATCTTCTACAATATTTTAGTACTTAGGAAACTACGTCAAAATGCGGTTTAAAAAATTAAAATTGATTTAAATGTTCAAAAGTTACAGCTATTTAAATATTAGTTGTTTACAGAAAACTTATCTAGTCATCCTTTCTACTTAAAAAAATGCGTCAAATACCCTAAGGCAGTTGTCCCACCGACGGCGAGGAAACGACCAACTATCGGCGATTTTCTCGCTCAAGCGTACAAATAGATAGTAGATACACATTCCGTGTAAACAAAAGAGATGCATATACAAATAGTTGATCTCTTGACTGTTCACACTTCCGGCGAGGACTCGTTTCACTAGTTTGTCGCTGAATGACAAGAGCTATGAAAGAACACTCGCTCGGCGATCAGAATTCACGCCGAGAGAGCAACTAGCGGTCATTTCTCTACAGTGCGGATCTGAAAGTGCACGCGATAATCTCCCGCCTCACTCGCACAACTATGCTCTTGCTCCTCGCGACTCCAACTCGTTCTGAGTGCTAAGTGTGAGTTTTTCTTTTCGCATTCGAACGTGAGCGCGTTTGGAGTTTACTAGGAATTTGTATGTGATTTGTACAGCGCCACCTAGTGGTAAACGTGAAAAACCAGTTTACCACTAGGTGGCGCTGTACTAACCACATACAAATTCCTAGTAAACTCGAAACGGGCTCACGATCGAATGCGAAAAGAAAAACTCACACTTAGCACTCTGTATTCTAGCTTTAATCGTTACTCGTTCATCGTTGCTGGTGGGACAACTGCCTAAATCGGATTATATGATTCGTTCTGAATTTATAAATGACGCAATTTTTTTTTTGACATTTCGAACTTTCTTAACCTATTAATTTTGGAGTATTTTGGACAAAAATTGCTTTTAACGCCATTCAAAAGATCAAAACTAGGGATGGGCCGAAATTCGTTTTACATTCGGTTTAACCGAATTTCGGCAGCTTGAACCGAACTTCGACATTCGGCCGAAATTCGGTTTAAATGCCGAACATTCGGCACTAGAAAAAAGTATCTTCTTGCACTATTTTGCTTGAAATCTTCGCTAATGTTATAAAGAGGAAAGATTTGTATTCTATATTTTTATATATTGCATCATCTAAACTCAAAAACTACTAAACCGATTTGAAAAAATCTTTCACCATTAGAAAGATATGAAATCATGCCCGAGTAACATAGGCTATACTATACTTTCGAAAATAATCCGTAAAACGTAAATAAAAAAAAAACATAAAGACAAAAATGAAAAACTTCAGCATAGATTTTTGAGTTCGAAGAGTTCAAAAAATATGTGAAACGGTTGACCCGGCAGGTCATCCCTGAGACTTCCCGCTAGATTTTTATCTATATCTTAGCATATCACAGATTTTTTCAGAGTTCAAAAATCTTAAATTTGTTACAAATATTCGTTAGTACATAGAAGTCGTTGTAAATGACAGTAATTTCAAAATTTTTGAAATGCTATATATTTTAAAAACGATGATTGATTTTGGTCTTTCGAATGGCATTCAACGTAATTTTTGACCTCTAAAATGTTTTTATAACTACGTGATCTACAGACTCAGAAATGTCGAAGCAATATTTTTTTTTTCGAATTTTCGATATTACTAAATCCCAAATAAATCGACCGATTTTGATGCAATTTGCTTATTTGACGCAATTTATAGAAAGAAAAGCTGATTAGACTTTTAAGTCAATCGGTATATTAGTCTGAAAGTCATTTTAAAAATGCTAAATTTGCTGTAAACAACAAAATATTAATATTTGAAAAGCCGTAACTTTTGAAAACTTGATTTAATTTTGATTTTTGAAGCTGTATTTGAAAAAATTTCGAATTAGTGTCGAAAAAACGCTTCCAAATTTTTTTGTCAACGATTGTATCATGATCGGTTAATCCGCTCGGAAGTTCCGAGCGGATTAACCGATCATGATACAATTTATGAATTAGACGCAGTTTTTTAAGAAAAAGAGCTGCTAAAATTTTATATTTTAATCTGGAAGTTATACTAAAAAAATATGTTTCGTCATTTTTTTTGCGATTTTTTCAAAATTTCTCAAAATATTCTAGTCCAAATTGGATAACATTTTTGGAAGTCTAAGTTGAGCAGAATCTAATTCAATGCCATTAACCGCGTTTCAATCGGTCAAGCCGTTCAAAAGTTATGAAATGTTTACATACACACAACCATACACTCTTTCTCACACACACATACATACATACATACAGACATACTGACGTTATCGCGCAAATAGTCAGAAAATGTTCCGTACGTAGCGGAAAGTTAAAAATCTAAAGTTTGATATAGATGAAGATGCGTATATTTTAAAACATGATGATTTAGATCTTTTTAATTACATTCAACGTAATTTTTACCTTAAATGGTTTTATTAGCTCCAAAATCGGTAGGTTAAAAAATGTCGAAAAAAAGGTAAAAAAAAATAAGTAAGTCAGTTGACCCTGCAGGCTATCCTTGAAACTTCCCGCTAAATTGAGGTATTTTAGGCTCAAAGGAATAAAAACTATACCTCAGCATTTTTTTCAAGGTTAAAAATTTTGACTTTTGACTACAAACTTCTGAAAATGACAGCAATTTAATTTCTAAAATATATATTTTGAAATAATGTATATTTTGTATAATGTATATTTTGAAAACGATGATCGATTTTCATCCTTCAAATGGCATTCAACGAAATTTTTGAGCTCTAAAATGTTTTTGAGTCTATAGGCCAATATGTCGAAGTAATATCAAAATAGGTTTTCAAAAATTTTCGTTATAATAAATCATAATAAACCGATTTTGACCCAATTGACGGTATTTGACGCAATTTTTAAAGAGAAAAGTTGATTAGATTTTTTAAGTGAATCGGTGTATAGCCTAAGAGTTATTTTAAAAATATTAAGTAAGTTTTCTGTAAACAGCAAAATTTTATTGTTCAAAAGTTATAACTTTTGAAACCTTGATTCGATTTTGATTCTTGAAACTACATTTGACGTACATGTTTTAAGTACCACAATATTGTAGAAGGTTTGACCTTCAAACAAGTTTTGGTCAAAAAGTCTCTTATTTTATATAAATACTTATTACTTTTTTCTAAATTTTCGTCAACGATACCTCCCAAACAGATAAACCGGTATTGATACAATTTACGATATTTGACGTATATTTTGAGAAAGAAATGCTGGTTAGATTTTTAAATCAAGCTGGGTATTAGCCGGAAAGTTATTTTAATAAAAATATTAAGAAGTTTTCTGTAAACAAAAAAATATTAATATTAAAAAAGTTGTAACTTTTGAAAACTCGATTTGAAACTAAATTTGGCGTAGTTTTTTAAGCACTAAACTATTGTGGAAGGTCAGAAAAAATTAGTTAGAGAAATTACTAAGTTATGTCTAAAAACACTTTTCTAAAATTTTTCGTCAACCATAGCTCTTGATCGGAAAAACCGATTTTGATGCAATTAATGCATTGAACGCAGTTTTTGTAGGAATAGAGCTGATTAGATTCTGTAGCTAATCTATACAGTTATTTATGTACAAAGTTATGAGATGTTTACACATACACATACGCATATATACAGACATGCTGACCTCATTGTGAAAATAGTCGGAAAAGATTTCTAGGACCTCAAAACGTGGAGATCTGGTGAAAACTCGATTTGGTCAACAAGAGCAACAGCTGGTCCATACTAAAATTATAAATGGGAAAGTGTATCTGTTTGTTTGTCCGTCTTTCACGGCGAAACGGAGCGACGAATTGGCGTGATTTTTTCAGTGGAGATAGTTGAAGGGATGGTGAGTGACATAGGTTACTTTTTTCTTTTATTTTATGCGAGCGAAGCCGCGGACATTATAATAGCTAGTAGTAAATAGTAAAATAGGTAAATAGCTAGTATAACAATTAAATTTTAAGCAAATTCGTAAAAAAGTCACGACATGTCGCTTTTAAGAAAGCTCCCCAAAATTAAACCGAAGTTCGGCCGAATTTCTTATTTTCACCGAATGTTCGGCCGAAGTTCGAATTCGGTTCAAACCACATTCGGCCCATCACTAATCAAAACCGATCATCATTTTAAAAATCTTTTCGTACATTAAAATACTATTATTTTTACAAACTTTAGATATTAGAACTCTGAGATCTAAAATTCATGGTTAGGTATATATAGTTTTTGCTTAATTGAGCTTTAAATACTTCAATTTAGCGGGAAGTTTCAGGGATGACCTGCAGGGACAACCGGTTTACAGATTTTCTGATGTTAAGAAATGACTTCGTTTATAGACTCGACAAGTAAATGTATGTCTAAAATTTATACAGTGTGTAAAACTAAATCCAATTTTCAAAGGTAGTAGTAGTCTATACTTTATCCATTTTATGTTTTTTTGGCAGCTCGACGACTTTGTACCTGATAACCATAACACTAAGAGCCAAAATTAAACATGTTACGTATATTTTTTTTATTAAATCCCTTTTGAGAAACTGGTTTTTGACACTTAGGCTCAACTCATATTGGCGCAGAGTCGAAGCGTCATATATTTCCGCCAAAGCATACATTCATCTCTATTGTTCTATTAAGTACCGACTCCAGCCGAGCGTCGAAGCGCGAATGCGCGTCGACACGCGCTTCCATATTTACATAGCACATATTATTTGAACTTAAATAATAGAATAGAGATGAATGTGCTTTAGGCGGGAAAAATATGACGCTTCGACTCTGCGCCAATGTGAGTTGAGCCTTAGTGTTATATTTCGTCTTTGAACACTAAATATCGTCGGCACTTGGTAAAACTTCGTGTTATACTTCATCGTCGAGCTGTCAAAAAGTTATTTTGGTATATGCACCGTGTATACATTTATATGCATATAGTTAAAACCGGTTATTTTAATATTACAAACACACTCCAATTTTATTTATTTGTATAGATTAACAAGCTGTTGTGAGAAAATTAGGTTGTTTTTCGTGTTTTTCATACAATAATCAGCGATTAAAGCAAAAAATTTATAATTGATAAAATATTTTTCCTTCACTGAATTAAAATGTTCAGAGCCCCCTAACTTTATTAATTATCCAATTCGAGATTTTTTAAAGATAGAAAAGATTTGCGTCTCGTCAAAACAAAACCGTGTATTCCCAGAGGTTCCATTGAAATTTGAAGTTGTTCCATGATGATACTACTGGGATTTTTTCCCTCAGAGGTTCAGTGATATTTTTAACTACGTTTTGCACCCGGATTTGTTTAAATTATATTTTTAATTTTTTTTGTTTCCTTCAAAATGTTGTTAAAAATAGCACACGTTTAATATTTTTTTTTTAAATTTAATTAAATCAATTAACATTGTAACGCTTTTATTATAGCAAGTTGCAAATATTGTTTGCCTATTTATATCAGTGGGAAATAAAATTTTGGCCAATTTTTCTCCATTTTCCAAAACATCATTGTTGCTGCTCTCAACTCGTGACCTTGTTTGTGTAGAAATAGTTTTCTTAAATGTTGGGGTTGTTTGTGTTCCAATATTGAATAAAAGATCCGGAGTAAACGAAACTGTTCACAAAAAATCAGCTTGTTATTAATCAAAAAAAATTGTTCGTGGGACCACGGTCTAATCAAAATGGACAAAGTGTAAATAAAATACGCTATTGTTTTGAGGATATAGGTAATAGACCAGTAAAAACTTTAATGAAACCATGATCGACCAGTTTTGGCGCAATGAGTAAAAATGTGTTCATTAATACTTAAATAATGATATTATGAAAGAAATTTTGATTAAAATTAAGGGGAAAGGGATGAAAAAAATAAAAAAAGGGTTGAAAAATGCCTTTTTTTTAAATAACTTAATAACGGTAAGAAATAGAAAAAAAAGTTTCAAGTAAAAGTTGTAGAGGAAAAAATCTACACAAAAAGTTCCTCTTCATTTTTTTGTTATCTGCTTTAGTTTAGCTCCAAAAAATAAAAATTAAATTTGCTTTGTAATTAATTATAAAACCTTACCAGAATTATTACGGCCCTGTACCATGTAGCGCGCGCATCACATTAGTATGTACTAACACTACTACACATGTATTTCCATATTTATATATTTTTACATATTTTACTACAAATTTAATTTTTATTTTTTGTAGCTAAACTAAAGCAGATAACAAAAAAATGAAGAGGAACTTTTTGTGTAGAATTTTTTTCTCTACAACTTTTACTTGAAACTTTTTTTTCTATTTCTTACCGTTATTAAGTTATTTAAAAAAAAAGGCATTTTTCAACCCTTTTTTTATTTTTTTCATCCCTTTCCCCTTAATTTTAATCAAAATTTCTTTCATAATATCATTATTTAAGTATTAATGAACACATTTTTACTCATTGCGCCAAAACTGGTCGATCATGGTTTCATTAAACTTTTTACTGGACTATAAGTAAATTTCAAACAACACACCACAAATGGCGACCGCCACAGTTCACACCCGATTACTGGACGGAGTGTTGTACATTTTAAAATATTCCAGCAGATGGCTTTTCTAATGTATATAACCATCGTCTAGAGACAAAAAAGATTTGTTTTGCTATCCGTGTTCCGGGTTGATAGATGCCCGCCACAAGCATTAGTTTACCGGCTACTATAAATTTATTTATTTAATTATTAACAATAATAAAAAAAAAACTACCGGCCAAGGCAGTGACATGATTAACCAGTAAGTACGCCATTAGCAAAATGCCTGATAGAATGGCAATGTTCTATTACAGGGGGTCCGGAGTAGTGATGAAAATTGCTGGTAATATTTCCAAAACTGCCCCGAATGTTTCTAAACTTGCCGGTAAAAAAGTTAAACATTTTTATCAGAATAAACAGTGTTATAAAAAATATCGTTCTATATTTAAATTTTTTCTGCCAATGTCACCGGCAAGTTTAGAAACATTCGTGGCAGCTTTGGGAATATTGCTGGCAATTTTCATCACTAGTCCGGACTAGCATGTTCATTGACGTGTATAGTATTATACACGTCAATGAGCATGTTTCCTTTTTACCGTCCGAGTCGGTTTATCCGACAAAAAAATTCGGACTTATTCCGTCTGAGTCGGATTTATCCGACACAAAACCCTGTGTATTATTTATTCAATTTCTAAACTTACATATTACGATGTTTAATAGTCTAAAATACATTCTTTTTTCGAAAGTTTACATATTCAACCTTTTATTTAGTCTTGTAATTCAGATTTACTATACCAAGAAACAAAGACTATTTCAATAATAGTAAATTTACTATTATCCCAGAGAAAGTATATTGACTTCCAACGCCTATGTCGTGTTTATTCGACAGTAGTGATGAAACATAATGTTAGAATTTCTAAGATATGGTATAAAGCATAAACAAAAATATTATAATAAATGCTAAGTTACTAAATAAAAAAAAGTGCATTAAGTGTTATTTAATAACATGCTCTTTTTGCTCTGTGTATATCTAAAGTTTTGTAAGAAATTGGCGATTTCATTATTTTTGTGCCGACAACTGTAAATGCAAATTCCCATCCCTAGATTGTGTCCTTTTCGCCAGTATAGTCAGCGCCTACGTCGGATAAACACGACCATTCATGACGTCATATCAAGTTGAGCCGTATAGAATTTTCCATTAGTGTTGCGCGTGTTTTAGTGATGTAAGTTAGTAAGTTTTACATTTGTGTTTTAAACATTGATATTTACCATGACGACTGCTGAAGAATTGATATAAATTCTAGAAAGTGATGATCCTGATGGTAAGACACAACCGCCGCCTATAGACACCAAGGATCTTACTGGTGCGCTGCTAACCTCGAGGCAGGGATGTTATGCCTCATGCGCAAGTTTACCGGCTACCTTACCCTCCAACCGAAACACGACAGCAGCTAACACTGGTTTTAACGGAAGGAATAGGTAAGGCGGTGGTACCGTAACATATTTACGCCCGAAAGAATCGGCCCAATTAAAAAAATGAAAAGGCGAGGTTCATTCGGTATAGTTATAGCTCAGTATAAGAATACTTAATTTAATTAAATACCTACTAATAAATCTATCGATGTTTTATTTGCTTATAAAACTTACAACCCTATTTGTTATAGGTATTTAGTGTTCGATTCAATGTGCCGGGCGCTGGGAGCGTCGTCGACTGATAAAAAGTCGGGCGGTTAAAGGTTAAGGTTATTCAATAATCTGCAGGCCTACTTTTGAAAACAATATAAATCTTAAACCAATATTGATAAAAATAATAAGTTCCGAATATCGTCAAAAAACGGTACTCTTGAAACCAATATCAATGTGGGCAACATTGATTCAGTATAGTAACGACCTTATTATTGGAAATAGATGTCATCGTTACACGTCAAGCTAGTGTTAAAAGTGGAAATTTTAAGTACCATTTTAAACAAAATAACGAATAAAAGCAATAATGAGTAGTTAAAAAAAAATTTAAAATCCGTGTGGCTCTGTCGCCGAATCCAATAATTGAATTTAGTTGTCCAGAGTACGAAATAGGTACTTCAAAATTCATTAACTATTCATTTAAAACTGAAATCGGTTTTCAAGAGTAGCCCTACTGGGCCTGCAATATGGGCGCGTTTTTCCAATCTCTGGCTCGGCTACTGGGAAAGCAAAACAGTATGAAATATAAGTATAGCATATCTCCACGAGCCGTCGACGGCATAGCAGGCAGCAGCTGACTCACACGGATCCAATCCCGGAGCCGAGATAGAGCTTTCAGCTCTGTGCCGACCGTCTGCATGTGAATTATACGGCCGCGACGAGACTAGATTTGCGCCTTGCTTCGCCCATTCAGAAATAACCGAAATATTGTTTGAGGTTCATTTTCAAACTTTCAATAAATATTTTTTTATAAGTGGATCAGTCCAATAATTGACTTCTCTCATCATCTTTTTGCCTTAAATGTAAGAGATATATCTACCAAATTGAATACGATGACTTGACGAGAACACTTTTACATGTTCCATTACTTCCCATGAAAGGAGAGGCTTATACAATATACAGGCACCGGTACAAGCGAGTGAAAAAACAAAGTCCTGGCACATATCCGAATTCCGAGCAGTTGCCGGCGAGTCGAAAAACGCCCAATCAAGGGAGATTATTGTTCAGTACCTACATACATAATACATAGTTACTACATTCGCATTCTATATTTGTTTTCTCAATGTTTTGTTTGACATATTTTCTACATGTCCGAATAAAGAAACAAAGTCTCACTTTTATATTGACACTTATATTTCAGACTCAACATATTTCAGTACTAGCTGCAGTGTGCAGCCCGCTGCAAAGTTTTTATCGATTTTCGCGCGATTATCATAATTTTTCCAGGATAAAAAGTAGCTTATGTGCTATTCCAGGTTATTCTCTATCTGTATGCCAAATTCCATTTAAATCTGTTCAGTAGTTTTTCAATCATCCATCCCAACATCCAAACTTTCGCATTTATATTAATATAGATTGTGAATGTACAAAACAACCCTTTTGTTGCGCTCGTATCTCGATTCTCGGATTCTCGACCGGGTTTGTGTTTTTTTATGTTGGTTGGATAGGCAAACTGGCAGACGTGCCACCTGATGGTTAGTGGTCGACGTCGCCAACGAACATAAACTAGTTTACCTGGAACTAGCCGTGGTAACTCATTTATGTGTTGCCTTATTCTGAGACAAGGTGTTAAGTTTCGGTGCCAGTAATTACACAGCCAGTCTTGCCCTTCTCTCTGAAACAGCAAGGCTGTTTCACCGGAGAAACAAGCAAGATGGTGGTACCCATGGAGCCGGGAGCGCGGCACAGCGCGTCCTTCCACCCGGTAAATTCTATCCTACTTTCAATGGCTTTTTGCCATAACGTTGGGTAAATACAGAATTATTATACGATGTCCTTGGACAAATTATACACGAATTAAACTATCCAGAAAGTAAGCAATTTAGCTCATTTCACCTGCTTAATTTTCTACTAAAAAGAAATAAAAACTCAGGCGATTCTAATAATTTGAAGAATTGGACGCAACTCAGGAGAGGGGCGATTGCACCTATTGTCGTCATCCACGCCTGCCTGATTACACAAGTGTTCGTTCCCGATACAGGAGATAGGAGACAACAGTTTGTGTGGCGAATGTAAATGTTAGTATTTCAGGGTTTAGGTGCAGCTGAATATATTTATACTTATATCGCTATTTGGTGGAACGTTGGCGTATTTACAGATTATATACAGTTTATGGTCTTATTATGGCAATTCATGTTATTTTTTTTTATTTAAACAATAATAGTATTTTAGTATTATTAAAACTTAAGTTTTTTATCATAATCAATCAAGTAATCTTTGTCATATTTACTTCGATTTAAAAATAAAATACATTTCCGCCGATGGTCCACCAGGTCCACACGACACGAATACATATAAGCTTATGGACAAGGTCCATAAGCTTATATGTATTCGTGTCGTTAAATGACATTGGGGAGAGTCGGATATAGTACCACTTTTTACATTTACAAATATAACTCGTTTTAATGTAGATTTAAAAATACTATTTCCCGTGTTTAACTAGGCTTAGAATGTCGTCTAACTTTTCCAGCAAAATCAGTAACATATCTGTTTGTATAATATTTATAACATATTTTTTTCTCAAGAGGCTTGCCCTTGGAACAATTAATCCGACAAAGGGTTTAATAAAATATGATGCTTTTATCAATAACGTTTCAATTATAATTTTTAAAAATATGCTAACAAAAATTAAATTTGCCAGCTATTTTTATTAAATTTGTGACAAATGTTATGCTTTACAGTACGTTATAAATCTTACACTGGTCGGGTAAATCGTACTTTTTTTTTTTTTTTTTTTGACGAAGGGGAAATCCTGATGGATACCCCGCCGTTCTTAGAGGGGGATGGAAGAACGACGGGGTTATGTCGGACTCTCACCGACTAAAACCCCTCCGGTAGCCATCTGCCGTGCATTAGGGTGGCCACGGGCTCTCCAGTGAACACACCGCGGCCTCCCTGCACGTTGCCCCCCTCGGGCCCTTCCAACAACAATACCTCCCGTTGGGTACGGTAGCGTGGGGCTACACCACGCCGCCGTCCGTCCCGGGGTTGACACTGAGTTGGCTTCCCCTTGCAGCCATCTCACAACCCCCACTTCCCCTTTTAGTCGCCTTTTACGACAGGCAGGGGATACCGTAGCCCTATTCGTCGCCCGGAACTACAGGGCCAGGTGCGGACCCTAGTGACGGGATCCACGCCTCCTTCTCCTGGTGGGGTCGAGGCGTTCTCGATCCCGTTCTGCGCTTTCCTTCTGCCGCATTACGCTTTCGCAGAAGGAGACCATCGCCTTCCAGGCCCCCGCGTCGTGCAACATGGCGTTGACAACATTTGTGAGGGACAAATCTGTGCCAATTTTCGCAGTCAAGGCAACTCTTTCGTTGCACCAGGCTGGACACTCCTCCAGAGTATGCTGAGCATCGTCTCTATCACTGCTGCAGTGGTGGCATTGCGGTGTTACCTCGCGCCCGATCCTGTTCAGGTAGGCCCCAAAACAGCCGTGCCCTGTCAGCATCTGCGTCAGCCTGAATGTAACAGCCCACCTTCTCGTCATCCAAGGCATGAAGTTGGGCAGAATCGCTCCTGGCGCACGTTGATGTGCAGCGTTCGAGTTCTCGAGACGCGTTCGCCATTGCGCCAATGCTCGAGAGAGCATTCTCCGTCTCAGTCCATCCCTGATGGTCGGGTCGTCATTAGAGTGAGCATCACGTAAACTCCGGTAAATACTGGCGTTCATCCCCGCCAATATATCGAGTGGTGGGGAACGCGCAATCAGCAATGCTGCTTCGTGGGATATCGTGCGATACCCACGAGCGATTCGAATGGACACCCTGCGCTGAAGTCCATTCAGCAAGGCTCTACTTCTACGGTACCTTTCGAGGCTGCTCGACCAAACTGGAGACCCATAGAGGGCCATAGAGCGTATGACACCCCCATAAAGTCGGCGGACAGCCTCGTTAGGTCCTCCTAAATTTGGGAGCAACCGGTGAAGCGCGCCCATCGCCCTTTCGAGTCGAGGAACCAGCCGATTGAAGTGTTCCCTAAACTGCCACCTGCTGTCCAGGGTGAGACCAAGGTACTTCATGTACCTGCCTACGTTGATCTGTACACTATCAACCCTGATCGACATGGGTGGTGGCTCTCGGCCCCGAGGAAGATTATGGAACCATATCGCTTCCGTTTTATGGGGGGCGACCCTCAGACCTAATCCATGTATCTTCCGAACTACGTATGCAGTCCCTAACTCAGCGAGCCGAACGGTTTCCTCGTAACTTTCCCCGGAAGCTACTATAAGTGTGTCGTCTGCGTAACACACTACATTCACGCCAACGGGGAGTTCAACGCGTAGGACAGCATCATATGCCAGGTTTCAAAGGGGAGGTCCTAGGACCGAGCCCTGAGGCACCCCACAATTTATCTCTCTCTCGCAGAGTACAGAATCTCGACCGCGCCATTGGATTGATCTGCCACGTAGATAATCCTCTATTACGTTACGGAGGTATGAAGGCACCCGGTGATACACGAGCGCCTGACGGATAGCTTGGAAAGGCAGGGAGTTAAAAGCATTGACTATGTCAAGGCTTACCGCCAGAGCTACCTTGCCCTGTCTTACGGCCTCGTTAGTTATCGCACGTACGTGGAGGATCGCATCCACGGTAGAGCGCCCTTTCCGGAAACCGTACTGTGAATCTGCCAAATTTGGACCAATCTGTGACAGATGTTTTTCGAGCCTGTCAGCAACTACTTTTTCCAGTAGTTTGCCCGCCTCATCTAATAGACAAATTGGTCTGTACGCAGAGGGGTTGTCTTCTGCCCTGCCCTCCTTTTTTAGGAGGACCATCTTTCCTACTTTCCACTGGATAGGAAACTGTCCTTGGCGGAGGCAGCTGGAAAAAAGTTGCCTAAGCCTGTCTCCCAGTACTGAGAGAGCCAGAGCCAATGCTCGCCCAGGGACACCGTCTGGACCTGGTGCCGTTTTCTTAGTAAGAAGGCGATTGACAGCCTGGCAAAACTCCGACTCTGAAACTGCCCATTCGTCGTGCCACTCATGCGATATAGGCTCATTTTCGTTTCTTCCTGTGTTATATTGTTGTTCTACGACTCCCGGAAAAAGATTTTCCACCACAGTGCCCAAGAACTCTGGGTCCATGGACTCCGTCAATGGAGGGACCCATGGTCTGAGCTTGCCGAGCACCATTTTGTACGGGCGCCCCCATGGGTCCCTATCAAGCTGATCGACGAGCTCCGTCCATGATCGAGCCTTGGCGCTAGCAATCTCAGCCTGTAGCATCCGCGTTGCGTGTCGGTATTCCACGTAGGCCCTCTCAATCTCGTTTACGGTAGCTCTTCGTCGTCGCCGCGTTCTGGTGTACTGACGTCGAGAGCGGAGACACACTTCTCGTAGTCGAGCGATTTCGTCGGTCCACCAGTACGCTGATTTGCGCCTGACCGGCTTAGCTCGGGGCATCGCAGCGTCGCAGACATCGACCATATCAGCCTGAAAACGAGACGTTTCGTCCGTAATGTTGAGAGGATGTTCATTTGGCATATGTGACCAGGCTGCTACGTTTGCAGCAGCGATCAGCTTTTCACGATCAAGCCCTTTTAGACACCAGTGAGCTAAAGGGGTACGCTGCGGTTGATCTAATGGGTGACGGTTAACCTCAATTATGATGTGGCGGTGATCGGATAGAGTGACCAGGTCTTCCGCCACTTTCCAATCTGAAACACGACGGATCGCAGCAGGTGTTGCCCACGACAAGTCGACAACAGACTCCCCCTGCCATCTCACACACGTGCTTGCTGAACCATGATTCAGAAGCCGGAGATCAACACTAGCTGCCCATTCTGATAGTGTTTCTCCTCTGATGTCGTTCCGACGATTCCCCCAGGCTCTGGAGTGAGCATTAAAATCACCGAGAACAAGTAGAGGTCGAGGATGGCATGCTCGAATGCAGGCCGATAGACCATCTAGGTACGCCTCAAAGGCTGCAAGACTGCAGTTCGGTGAGATGTAACAGCCAACTACTCCTAGGTTTCCCCATGTAACGGCTACGTATCCCCTCCCTCTCGCGATAAGGGTGCAGGGAGGATCTGAGGCAGCTCCACTCCAATAAATGGCCACTGAGCCTCCAACGTCCCCAAACCACCGAGGATGGGACGGTACAGAGTAAGGCTCAGCTATCACCGATAAGGCAATCCTCAACTCCGCGACGGTTTGTAGCAGCAGGTCCTGGGCGCCGCGGCAGTGGTTGAGGTTGCCTTGTAGAACCTTTAAGGACGCGAATTTTCGGCCTCCATTGCCTCCTCAGGACCTTGCGGGTCCGGGCGAGAGATTGGGACGCTCGTCTGGGGTGTCGGAGCTAGGCCCTGCTGTAGCCTGGCTCTTTTTGGTTTGGATGGGGAGCATTTCTTGCTCCCTAGCCTATGGTCTGCCGGGAGTCCTAGGTCGGAGCAGACAGGACATGTAGGTGTTGTTTCTGTGCATCCACGAGCTGTGTGACCGGTCTGGCCACATGCGTAGCACCTATTGCTTCTATCCTCATCGTTTGGGCACTTAGCTCTAACGTGTCCTATTTTGAGACATTTGAAGCATTGTAGCGGGCGAGCTTTGAGTATCTGAACTCGCGCTGAATGCCATGCCCCAATGGTAATCCTCCCTGTTGAATCCGATGCGATTTTTCGTACGGCTGTAAGGGGACATTTAACCCATGCCGTTCCCAGTCTGCTTGGAGGTAATCGGATTTGCCCTACTTTGATGTCCGTTACCGAGCACTCCCCAGCCTCAGCGACGGCCAGTGCAATCTCTTCTGGTGTTATAGACTCGTCCAGATCCATTACTCTTATTTCCCTCATCTTCTTGGGATGTGCAATGCGCGCCTCTGTGAAATCACTGAGTGCACTACGCAATGCATCAGTAAGTTTATCGGCCTTTGATTCCGCGTCTGTGCCGGGGATCTCAATTATAATACCTCCAGTCGCAGCTCGCTTTTGGCGAATGTTGGTGATTCCCAGGTCCGCCAGTTTCACCCTCTGCCTAGCTGCGGCCATCACCGCAGAGTATGTCGTGTTTGATCCCGCTGGGACTGTCACCGTGATGGCCGCTGTTTTAAGTGCACGTGGTAGCTTTAGCTTCGACTTCGATTGACCAGTCTGGTTTGTCTGCCGAGCAGGCACGACCCTGGAGGACGCTGGTGGGAATGATCTATTTTTTTGGCCAGCTACTTGCGACCAGGTCTGTGGTTGACCTTGTTTCAGCTCATTACTCGTGGAAGACGTTGGCTTCCTACCTGAGGCATTTTGAGCTGAGCAATCCGTCAAGTCAACAGACGCATCTTGCGCGATCTTGTTTTTATTTTTTGGTTTCCTCCTGGCTTTCCGTTTTGTGTTGACACCCGTGGTGACCTCGGCAGTGCTAGTCGTCTTGGATGCAGGGATGGTCGTGTTTCCCTGAAGCGGAGGCCTTAAAGCCCGATCGGGAAATATTTCCGCTCTGAAAGCAGCCAATCTTTGGTCCAGTAGAATGCCTATCTGGTCCAATGATACACTTTCTTTCTGTGCCACCACTGGTTGAACCTTTTGTGTGGCTCCACTCTGCTTATTTTGTCTGAGTTCCTTCAACTCTTTCGTGACTCTAGCCAGTGATTCCTCTAAGCTGGAGAGTCGAGAACGTAAAGCTGTATTCTCAGCTTCTAGCCTCTCGGTGTTCGAACTTAAAGCCCGCAACGCTATCTCGTCCGCTGCTGCTTTGACGGTCCTCGCGGCTATTCGCAGACTGCGAACGAAGTTCCCCTTCAGGTTTTTCGATCGATCCGCGACCTTCTCAACTGATTCGAGAGACTCAGCAATACGAGCCCCAAGATCAGCGGTTGGCTGTGCCTTCATTTCAGCAGCCAATTCTTCCGGGCCCGGTAACGAATCTTTTGCCCGCGTAGATGATGTTGTGAGTGAGGAAATATCACTTTCCTCCTCCACCCTGGCACTTGACCGCAGCTTACGCTTAGGCGTGGGGGCCTCGATTTCTTCTAGGGCACCAGCCCTCCTACCACGCTTTTTAGCTCGTACGACACTTGAGGCGGCTGATGACGCCGACATTGCTGAGCAGACAGACGCGTTGTCATCCTCCTCTGATTCCTCAAGAGATCGGGGTACCGCAAATACACCCTGATCCTTCTCCTTGCTCCTTACTCCTACTAAGCTACTATCTACACGCCTAGTTGCCCCCCCAGATACGTGTGGGCTGAGTGTATCGGGAGTTGCCGCCGGGGCAACTGCCGATACACCGAGGGATTCTCCAGCATCGCTGGTACCCTCCTGGGTATTCGGTTCCGTAAGCGTGACTTTCATAGTGGGTTTGTTTGGGTTTTGGGTTTTGACACTCTAGTGACCGGGTTCCCCCCGGCCATGCGCACCCTCGGCGAGTGTCATACCTTGGTGTTCGGGCCCATTTTTTAGTGAGGTTGGACTTCCTCGCGACCCAAAAGGATCCCCGGCCCTCTGTTCTGAGGGTAACGGGTTGGCCGGCTAACCGGTCGTGAGGATGACCAGTAGGCCGCCCATTCTCACTATGTGCAGGATAAAGGGACAGAACCTTACCACTGCACCGCGGGCCTTGCAGGTCCGCCATCCCACGAGCCATTGCTCTACTTGCACTCAGTGCTAAGCGCCACAGGCGCTTTCTGCATCTCCTGTCCCCTCTTCTAGTAAGAGGAGTACCGAGAGCAGTCAACGCGGCCCAATTGGTTTCCCCAAGGTGCTGGATTGCACCCCAGGTACTATGCCCCCCCGCCGCGACAAGGCTTGGGACCATGGGGGGGCGGGTAAATCGTACCAGTACAACTTAGACGACTAGTCGATTTATTAAAAAAATATTTTTAACAAAATAACCTCAAAATATAATGTGTTTGTTATTTTACAGATCGAAAGACTAATAAAGATCGTTCAACTTAAAAGAAATCATATCTTACCTTTTTAGTGCGTAATATCCTTAGGTTTTCACATCAAAATTTACATAAAACTCCTGCAAAAACTTTATCTTTAGAACAAAATTTATTTGCCGGACGCCATTCCAAACTGACAAATAGGTGAGGGGGCTGTCATTTCTTGTTTTTGTGTTTCCAGTAAAAATATATATGACGACTTAGTCTAAAATCTTAAGGTGGTACAATTTATCCGGTGGTACAATATACCCAACTTTCCCCTTCATACCACAAGCAAATAATAACACAAACAAATTCGTGTAATTTGTCAGGGGATATTAATCTATATTATCACTGGTTTTTTAAAGAAATTCCTTACATAACTAAATAAATAAAAAATATTTATAGTCCATGTGATATTTTTTATTATTATTCTCTTTAAAACGTCTTTGTTGTCTTGGCATAAAAAAATCGAAGTAAAAATATGTACCAACTATCACTAACACTGTCCCCACAACATGGAGTAAAGTCAAATTATTTTTAAACACTATAGACGATATTAACAAAGAGATAAATTTCCTTAAAGTCAATATAAAATTAACAGTTGTAGAACTTTCCTTAGTAGCTAATTCGTGGACGGAATGTGTGCAATAAAATTGTGAGACAATATTAACCGGAACTATTAGCCATAATGTCCGAGGTAGATTTGATACTAGGTTTTGTAACTGAGGGTATATTCCCAAAAATAATGGCAATGGTAGGGAATAACAGAAAAACATCATCTGAAAACAAAAATAGTCATATGAACATTTAAACGGCCACCATCTCCCAGACATTTTTTAAAACTTCAATCAGGCAAAAAGCGCGTATATGAAGAACTTATGACTATGGAATGTGAATGTCAGGAGTTTAATCTCATAGTCAAATGAGTGTCTCTCAAATATCATTAAGAAAACAATATGGCATTGCTGTATTTACACAAGCTTTCCATTTTTTGGGAATAATTATTTAAAAAGTCGATTAGCCGAAGATAAATACTACTTAGTCACACATAATGCAATAGGTGACAATCCTATCGCCAATTGGGTACTTATTTAATACAGGGAACCACAATTTGAATTCCCCGACTCGAGAATCGAAACCAGGACCTCATGTGGTCAACACTATCACCGGAATACCAGACCACAGATGCGACAAAAAATGACAAAAATATATAATTTAAACAGCTTATTACAGCAAACTATTTTTATTTTATTATAATTATATTAAAACAGCTCACTTTAAATAATACCTTATACCGCTATACGAGCGTCATTCTGGCTTCCGTATTTAATGTAATTTTCGTGAAAACTGTTTTAGTTCAAAACCGTACGAGATTGACCTGGTTTTTACACCCAATTCTTGTAACCTAAGTTGCGTTATCGTGATCGCAAAATTCAGTTTCTATATGTACCTAATGCGTCCCTTACAAATAAAAACTTTTTTATATCATAAGATAGCAAACAAGCAGATGGTTCTCCTGATGGAAAGAGTCAACCATCGCCTATAGACATCGAAGGTGTTAATGGTGCGTTGCTATCTTGTGGCGAGGTCTAATGCCACATGCATAAATTTACCGGACAGTGACAAGCACTGACGCTATTGCGCCAGGAATAAATAAGGTGGTGGTATTAGACCAGGGCGAGACAATACAGAACTCTACCACGTAGTAGCCACGATGGTAGTGACTCGTATACTGCCGTCCTAAGAAAGAGTACAAGTCGTGATTTTGGCAAAATCGACTTAATTATACAGAAATGATCCCTGAAAAGTAACGCATCTTTATCTCTAGGTTGCGTTGCTGTATTATGTTTTCCCGCGATTTTGCATGTAAATAAAATACAGTTTGTCTAATTCACATATTAAGGGTTCCTAAGAAATAGCTAACAGTAAATTGTCATGTTTTAATTAACATACTGCATTATTTACTAGGAAAATCATGAAACTAACCAACAGTTTTCACTTATTCGTGCCTCTATATCTATCACAGATTGTATAAGAGCTCTGCCTCGTAAGATTCTATGTGACAACGTCGCCAGCAGCGCAGACTTGGCTACCTTTGGTGTCCGAAGTTCGCCATGTCGAGTGGCCACAGCGTTTCGACGATCAGTTCGTTTACATTGTCAAAAATGAAAGTCGAAAAAATCACACTTCTTTATTACGTCGAGGAAAAATGGAAAAGAAACTATGGGTTCATCTTTTTGTATCAGACTAGCTGTTAGTCCGTCCGTCCGTCCGCACGATTGCTCAGAGGTCCTTATTACTAGAAAGCTGTTATTTAGCACGAATATACATATTAGTTACATCAACAAAGTGGTAACATAAAATCTTGAAAAATATTTAGTAAAGTGGGGATGTTAATTTTTTTCTCATGTACCTCATTGTGTGGGGGATAGGTTTTTAAAAAATATAGTAGGTTTGTGGAAACAAGTTTTCGATTAAGACACTCGCTTGTGAAATATTAAGCTTTTAAGTGTAATTTTTGTTAGATTCAAGTGTCCTTAGGCTTAGAAGGCTTTACAAGTTTTTGAGTAATAGTCGGCTAACTTATAAAATGTACTTAGAGAAATTGTTATAGGCTGTGAACCTGTAGTGCGGATATATATATATATATATATATATATATATATATATATATATATATATATATATATATATATATATTTGTCATTGACGTTGAATAGATTAAATGTTCATAGTATGAAACTATAAAAGCCCTCAGTCCGCATTATTGGTTCCCCAACTCCGGATGCAGGGTGCATTGCGCGTGGCCCGACACGGTAAAGTACACCAATTTTTTAAACTATAGATAGGTATGTAGATTTACGAAAATATTCTATTATAACATTAACCTCCTTGTGGCGCAATTGGGTAAAAATTTACTTTTACACTTTTAATTTTTTCTGTGTGGAAATTCATTTTTGACAACATCAAATACACATAAAATATAATTTTATGTGTATTTGATGTTTAATAATTTTTAATTGTTACAATTTGGAACGAGCGTCAAAAATGGTACAATTTACTAGCGGGTACATTATAGTGGCAACATCATCAAGCCGCCCAGTATCCAGATGCCACTAGAGTCATAGCTCATGGCTATGCAGCAATACCGTCGCCAAAGTAGGTACCGTACATTTCAATATTAACTGCTTGGTTACATAGCCGACGACGTCACCATGGCGTTTTAAATGAGGCAGGGCTCTAATGTTACTATTGTAAGCTCAACGTCGCCATTATACCACAAAACAAACAAGTACTGAAATCAATCTACATACAAAAGGCTTTCGAGCAACGCACACATAATAATTGGGAAAAGTGCAAGTGTAAGTGCAACCCACATCAGTGTACTTTTTTGTGGAGAGTAATAGGTATAACAAAAACATTAAAATATGTTATTTATTATTGATTTATGTTTTTGTTCTAACTGTTTAATTCTCAACAGTGTTTTTTTTTTAATTTATGTGTCAAAACATGTTGAATATATTGATAAAAACAGCTATGCACTAGAAATTTTAGTTTATCTGGCAGCAGCTATGGAGTCGACTGTGGATAATGTATTAATGGACTTCAAATAGTATAATGAATATGTTATTAATATAGTATGTGTTTTAAATTAATTTTTTTGATTTTTTTTAGGAATAGAGTGACTGCAAATTGAATCAAACACCCAAATAACACCCAAATAAGAGTTTTTGTGTGTTAACCAAAGTTGATAACTCTAGCACGACCACCAAGCATAGGTATGAAAAGTGAAGTTTATACATGAGATTGACTTCTCTACCTATTTGTTTTGTGATTATACTATTGTTACGAATAATCTAGAAGCGTGTAGAGTTGGAGCGCGCACGCGCAAACTATCTAGAAAACTCCTGTTGACAAACAAATTGTTGACCTGGGCTATGCCATAATGGACTTTGTGGGATATGGCATAAGGTTGAAAGTAGCGTGTACTAGGATTTATGACTCATAACATGTTTACGATAAGAAGTGATTCATTGTTTGCCGATACATTTAGATTTTTCTGGATGCAGCTAGGACTTTACACTGCCTATAAATACAGAAGTGTTGACAAACACAAGGCAGTTTTTATCAAACGATCGAGAGTGATACATCAAGTGACCAGTGCGAAGCGGGAAGTGTTTTATTGTGTAGTGTTCTAAGTTCAGGGATAGTACAGCGAGTGAATAGTGTGTAAAGTATATTTTAGTATTACGTTGTGTTGTGTTGTGTAAATACACGGATTTAATATAAGTGGTGTTTTTTTACAATTACGAACCCGAGTACGTAATACTATTACATTGTTATATTACCTCTTGCGGGTGTTTTCCATATTTCCTAAACAGCATTTCTTGTTGCAGACCAGTAAGAGCACCTACTATTAACATGATCAATAAAATTGTCACCCCCAAACACCATTGGGTAAAAGTTCCCTTAGTTTCCTCAACAACAGTTGAACCACCATATGTGGCAAGGATAACACCAACGGTTATGATAAATGATCCAATTATGGCATTTGTTCTGGGCCGTTGTTGTTTTACATACCACGAAACTAACATACTAGCTGGGGATGATGCAGACCTGAAATTATTGATAGTCATTTTAGTAAAAAGCTCCATTTATTTCTTTTAAAATGTAATATCACTACAGTTCCCTTTTAGGGTAGGCAGGGTGAACCAAATGTCAAGACATTCCAGTTTATAATGATTTACCGGTTTCTTAACAGGTAAATTGACACTATAAAATCTTTGCTGCATTTTACCTAACTCACATCACTTGTTTCTTGTAATAAAGGAACTAGCCCCAGCTCAGGGGTAAATAAGTTTCCCCCCTGTTGGTCCAAGCTCCTTTGAAAAATGGACCTACTGCTATTCTGCTAAGCAGGCTGTAAAAAGTGGCCAATTGGCTATATGTGTAACTACTAGATGGAAGAACTCCGCAACGTGTCATCCGGGTATTTGGTACCACTGCCTTAACCCATTCCTGCGGCAATAGCATCAATGCTTATCATTGTGTTCCGGTTTGGTGGGTAAGGTAGCCAGTAGATTTATGCATGTGGCATTAAGGCCCCTCCACAAGGATAACAATACATTATCATCTTTAGTGTATATAGGAGATGGTCATCTTTTTCTAGCAGGAGAGCAATCTGCTTGTTTGCTATTTTGTGATATAAAAGAAAAATAGTTTGGTGAAAGTAGACTTTAAAATACTCAAGATTGATTTTCCCTAATCAACTTACTTTCATTCATTAACGGCTGGTTTTGCGAGACGGAAATTATTTTTTAACAACAATTAATCAAGATTTAACAGACAAAAGACTGTGATAGTGAAATCAAGGAAGAACTCTCTGATATAAAGAAACAACTGTCAGCATTAATGCAGATGATGACGCTTCAAACTGAAAAACAGAATGAGTTTACTGATAAAATAATTGTTGTCAAAGAAGAAATAAGTGAAATAAAAGACATGGTAAATAAAATTAAAGAAGAACAGATTTTGATGCAGTCTGATATGTGTAATTTAAAAACAAAAAGCGTTGAAACAGACACGTAAATTCGAAACCTTGAGTCTGATATCGCTTACCTGAAAACAACAGTTCACTCATTTTCTTCAACTGCTTCGCTAGAATCTATAGTGTCAGAAATAAAAGATCGAGACGAAAGAAGCAAAAACCTCATAATTATTGGAATTCCGGAACAAAATATTGATAACATTAAAAACAGAAAAAATGCTGATAAAAAGGAAGTTCTACAAATAACAAAACAAATTCACCCAGAATGTCCAGAACCTGAGTATGTAACCAGACTTGGGAAATATGACTTGAATAAAAACCGTCCAATAAAGGTGTCTTATAATTCACAACAAATACCTAAAATTTTATTACGGAAAAGAAACAATTTAAAATCGGAAACTATCAAACTACTTTCCGATCAAACACCTCAACAACAAGCTTTTATGAAGGAATTAAAAGACGAACTGAGACAACGAGGTGATAAAGGTGAAAAAAATCTTACTATAAAATATGTTAAAGGTATACCAAAAATTGTAAAACTACTTCCAAAAAACTAAATTTAACACAAGAGAACGACCAAAAGGGGTATAATAACGAAACCAATATAACTTATCAAATTGTGAACAAGTATAAAGAGATAAAAACTAGTAAACATTCACTAAAATTTTTGTATGCAAATGTGCGCAGCATTGTAAAACCTGGCAAACTTGATGAACTGAAATGTGTGATTAAGTCGTTCTCGAGCATGCTCCATGTTATTATTCTAACTGAAACATGGATCAAAAATGACAGTGAAGCAAAAAGGCTTCAAATTCCAGGATATCACCACTACTATAGTTTTAGGAACAAACATAGAGGGGGTGGAGTGTCGATTTACATTCATAAAAACTTAAAGCATTACGAAATTGAAAACCAATGTTGTCTTGACAACCATTACTTATGGGTGCATATTGAAAATTATTCTTTAGATATAGGTGCAATCTATAGAAAACCAGATTTGACCCACATTAATAGCTTTCTCGATACTTATTCAATACAATTAAATAATACAAAAAGAGGAATAGCTTTTGGTGATTATAATATAAATTTACTTTGTGAAGAACGTCCTACCATTCAATATAACGAAATTATTCAAGAATCTGCTTTTAAAATAATCAACAAAGTTGATGAAAATCATTGTACGCGAAAGACTGAAAAAGTAAAAACTATAATAGATCACGTATGCTCAAACTTAAAGGAAAACAATTTTCACATTGCTATCATTAACAGTACTTTATCCGATCACAAACAAATATACGTTGAAATAAAAAAATATAAACCTGTTCCACGTAAAAAAATTGACTACGAAGTTATTAACTATGAACTGTTATATAATAATATGACAAATAATCAAAGAACAAACCAGAAAAATTCATATGAGTTGTTGGAAGAAAGAATAAAATCTAGTATTGAAAGAAGCAAAACAGTTAAAACCAAAATCATAAATCCCCCTAAACAGGATTGGATAAATAAAGAAATAATAGAAGCAATTAATATTAGAAATGTACTATGGAGACTACACAAAAACAACCCAGAAGATAAAATAAAAGAAGAAAATTTCAAAAAGAAAAGAAATGAAGTATTCTTTAAAATACAAGAAGCAAAAAGTAAATATTATTTAAAAACATTTAACGATTCTAAGAAGAAACCAAATAAAATGTGGAGACTTATAAATAATTTATCACATAATAAAATAAAAGAAAACTCACCGCCACCTAAGCTGAAAACTAAGGAGGGATATACGACCGACGTTAAGGCTATATGTGAAAACTTTCATAGCTATTTTGCTGAAATTGGTTCGATATTAGCGAACCAAGTTCCACCAAATCTTTGTGATTCGAATACAAGTGCAACTACATGTGACACAGGTAATACCTCTAAAGTATTAAATCGATTAACACCAACAAATCTAAAAGAAATAAAAACCATTATCAACAATTTAAATTCAAACAAGTACTGGAATTGATGGTATAAACACTAAATCTATAAAATGTATAAAAAATGTAATACTTTGTGAACTTACTAATTGTATAAACAAGTGTCTTAAATGTGGAGTTTTTCCAGACTCATTGAAACTCGCTAAAGTCACACCTATATACAAGTCAGGAGATAAATCAGATCCTGGAAACTACCGTCCTATATCGGTCTTACCAACAGTGTCAAAGATCTTTGAAAAAGTAGTTTATAAGAGACTTGAGACATTTTTGAGATCTAAAAACTTCCTTTATAATAAGCAATATGGCTTTAGACCGAAATCTAATACACTATCAGCTACGGTGGATATAGTAACTAAATTAAAGATAAGTATTGATAAAAAAAAGGTAGCTGTAGGAGTTTTTATAGATTTAAAAAAGGCCTTTGACACTGTTAGTCACGATTTGCTCCTTCAAAAATTAAATCACATTGGCATAAGTGGTTCAGCACTAGAGATATTTAAATCATACCTTCAAAATCGTCAACAAGTAGTAAAAATTGGTAAAACACAGAGCAGCCCTAGAACAGTAACGTACGGAGTTCCTCAAGGTTCAATCTTAGGGCCATTACTGTTTCTTGTGTATATAAATGGTATTAAAGATATTGGCCTCAAAGGTGATATAACATTATATGCCGATGACACCAGTTTATTTTACTTTGGAGACACAATTGATTCGGTAATAGCTGATGCACAATACGACCTAAATCTTTTAAATTCTTGGTTTCAGTCTAACCTTTTAACTATTAATACATCAAAAACAAATTACATAATCTTTGCCGCTAGAAACAAAAAAATATCACAATTTAAACCTCTAACAATAAATAACCATGCTATTAATAGAGTACAAAATGAAAAATACCTTGGGTTAATCCTAGATAGTAGTTTGTCGTGGAATATGCACCTAGACAAAGTCAAATCGAAACTTACATCGCTTACGGGAGCATTGAAAGGAATAGTAAGATGCCTCCCGAAACAAGTTCGATACACCATATATAACTGCCTCATAAAACCTCACATCGATTACCTCATTGAAGTCTGGGGAACAGCTGCTAAGACCAACATAAAAAAACTTCAAATTGCTCAGAATAAATTGATTAAAAGATTGTTTAACTACGATTTCCTAACGCCTACATTGAAAATATATAGTGAAACAAAAATAATGAATATAAATCAATCGTATATGTATAATAGTTGCATATTAATTCGTAAAATTTTACATAAGGAAATACACACTCAAATTAATTTCACTAAAAAATATCAAGTGCAAAAAATTAAATTAAGAAATGCTAATCACCTAATATTACACATGCCTCGCACAAATTATGGAAAAAAGAATATTTTATACGAAGGTGCAAAAATGTATAATAATTTACCAAACATTGTCAAAAATACTAAAGGTCTCAAAACATTTAAAACGTTACTAAAATATCATATCATTAAAATTTTTTAGTTTATTTATAAATATAATTTTTTTTCGGTGTATAAATATTAGTATAGTAATATAAATTTATCATTATGTATATGAATATGTATGTATGTGTACGTATGTGTGTGTATGTATATGTATGTGTATATATATATATATATATGTATGTGTATATATATATATATATATATATATATATATATATATATATATATATGTGTATATATATATATATATATATATATATATATATATATGTGTGTGTGTGTGTGTGTCTGAGTGTCTTAAAAATGTATATTGAACATACACTAAAAATAATTTAAATCTACAACATAAAATAATGACTTGTATATTATACTCATATAACTCATTATGAACAATATGAATATTAAAACACTATTAATATTTAAAAATAAACAAATAAAATAAATTCGTTTTCCATAAATCAATAAAATACCTGTGTCACATCTAGTGAATTGCATCTATGTAAGCTGCCGTTGAACGGCCTTTTGTTAGTTGTTACTTGTTACTATCGTACCTTTTATAAACAATGTTATTTTTGAGTTACCCACTGTTAACCAACATTTTACTACTTAAATGTTAATTTGTAATGATTTTGTACGTTTTGTCCGAAGTGAAACATGTGCTTTGTCAAAATATGTTAAAATTTCTCAAATCAAGTGAATGTTATTCTTATGAGAAATAAATAAATGTTCTTTATTTGCTAGTAAAAATTATGTTAAACACAGATTAATTGGTTGTTAAAATTAATTTGTATTTTGGAGATAATCCATCTTTTTCTATTAATGTAGGTAGGGTAATTACTGTTAAATATCTTTGTTATAGTATTTGTAATCTGTCATTTTTACATTAACTATGAGTTTTTTGTTGCCGGGTTTGATCCACTACCGTCTGAAGGTGTCAAGAGTCTTTGTGTATGCAAGCAAGCAAGCAAGACAACTTAGCATCACTGTGACCTATGGCACTTTTAGCCCACACTAAAATCTGGCATGAAAATGTGATGATTTGAGAGTTTTATGTAACAAATATATTGTATATCTTGAATCAAAATATATATTTTTTAAATACACCTTTTTTTAAATAAAACTTACAGGCACTTTCGATGAGTTGTGTGTGTGTGCAAGTTGACAATTTATCCAGGTAACTGTATATCATGATTGATATTTTTAATATCATAAGATAGTAAGCAAGCTTACGGCCCTCCTGAGAGGGATAACTATTGCCAATAGTCACCAAGGATATAAATAGCAACACAGTTGCTTTCCATGTGTACTCCACTTACATAAGTTTATTGGTCACCATAGGTGACATCCCATTAATTACGTGAGGCTTTTAAGAGGGCGAGAGAGTTGAGTCAAATCTCAACCAATCTCATGTGAGGGAGGGGCGGTCTCCGCAAATGTCACATAATTCTTTTTCCACAAGGAAAAGTTTTAGTGAGGAAGCTGGGTTAAATTGTGCAAGCATGCAAAGCAACGTTGAAGGTGCAATATACGTTTTACTGAAAACAACATAGACATGTTGGCTCCAGTAGTCACTCTTAAGACCATACATAATTCTGCAATAGAGTGAATATTTTTTATGAACATTAAATAACAGTCTTTACTAGGCTTATTTCCAATTTAAATATTAATATAAAGTTTTGGTCATATAATTAATGATTAAACGATTTAAAGTTCCAGACTTTTTATATTTAAATCATGTCATTTGTATAGTTCTGTGTTACTTCTTATACCTAACTAGTTATGTTATAATATGGCTACATGAAAAGAGTAAAAATGATTAGGAATATAGATTAAAAATGCTAGCACTTTTTTACACATTTTAATTTTTCTCTATAGTAAGAAATTTAAATAGTAATAAAGGGAAACAAATAATTGAGAATGATTGCAGCATGCGCATTGAGCAGTTTAACTGCTCAAGAGTTATTTTATATCAAACTTAAATAAATGACATTCATGTGAAGGTAAAAAAATCAATTTTATACATTTTAATCTAAAAGTATGTTAGCATGTCCACAGCTTTTAAATACTGTTTTACATTGGAGAGGCGTTGACCTTATTAACTTTTGACATTTCGCAAGAGAAATGTTCTATTCTTCTAAGAAAAAGTACAGCTCTCTTAAATTGCCACACAGTTGATTTGAAACTTTTTTTTAAACTTTGTACTGAAGATGCTCTATTGGGTTAAGATCTGGGCTGTTACCAGGCAGATCTAAGACAGAAACTAATTGTGATGTGAGAAATTCCGTAAAGGTGCATGCAGTATGCTTTGGATCATTTTTGTACTGGAATAGCCAATTAACCCGAAGCAAGTCTCGCATAAGGTAACATTGTTTCTTCCAGAATCTTTTCGTATTGGAATTGATCCATCTTTCCTTCTTCAACTAAAAGGTCTCCGAAAAGCACCCCCATATTTTTTTATACCCCCCTATTTCCCCCGTGATTACATTTCACTTTAATATATTTAGGTTTGAATGTTTTATTTGAAGGGAGTTATAGATATTGCTTCCCATCAGAATATACCCCATTTATCTTTGTTTCATGAGAAAGAAAAACATTTTTCCATTGTCTAACTATCCAGTTTTCACACCTTTTTATCTCCCTTTTCTAACGCAATCCCATAAATAATAAAGCAGCAATAGCTGAACATATTACAGGAATCTAACTATTCAAATAAGCAAATTATTTCACTTTTGTTATGGTTTTTAGTCAACATATCGTTGACGGGAATCGAACCCGAGCATCCTCGAGTCGTAGTTAGGTGTGCTAACCACTCTAACAACGGGGCGGTCGAAAAAAAAGTAAAATAATTCCTGTTACCTACCTTATTATCATATGAAGCGTTGATGGCACATGCAAAACATAAACATAGTTATTAGCTACACTTGTAACAAAAAACAATGCAACTAATAATAAATACTGTTGGATAGGAACCTTTGGATAAAGCTACAAAAAACAAAATTAGTATGTAAATTGCCAAAATCACATTAGGAATGTTAACGTTAAACTAGGTGTAAAACTTACGACTTGAAATTTGAGAGATATTAAACCTTGTAAAGCGTTAAAGAAAAACTGAAGAAATGTTATCACATTAGCACTTTCTGGTGCTATTGACATCATAATTTCCATCAGAAATGAACTGGTACAACATCCTATAAAGACTTTACTCACTATTTTTATGTTTTTCATCTTAATATTATTTATTCTTAGATCATCAATGGACGAAATGATATTTTCTTATGTTATTATTTAATATATATCTAATTCACAACATTATTATTTATTAAATAAGTATTTACAAGTATTTACTATTTATTATGATATTTTTATCTGTCATTAAATATAAAATTCCCATTCTCTATGTATCTGTCACAGACAGTGTTGCTAGGTTCATTTTTATAAAATCAGAGGACGCGAGTTGTGACTTCAAAAAAAACAGGAGATGTATAGGGTATATGTATTTAAAAAAACAGAAGATGCAATTTTGCTTAATTGACATTAAAGTAACATTACTAGCTGATAGAGTTCTGCATTGCTTCGCCCTAGTCTGGTCCCACTGGACCACTGTCTGACCTATGTCTGTTGTAATAGCATCAGGCTTGTCACTGTCATGTTCCGGTTTGGAGGGTAGGGTAGCCAATGAACTTTTGCATGGTGCATTAGACCTCACCAGAAGATAGCAACGCACCATTAACATCTTTGGTGTCTATAGGCGATAGTTGACTCTTTCCACCAGAAGACCCATACACATACACAGAAGAACGAAATACAGAATAAAACTGTGTTATCTAATGTATTATATATATATCATTAAAGGATATCTAAGTTGAAAGACATATTTTATAAAAGATGTCTTTATGTTTTGGAAAATAAAGTTCAATTTGCTATCATCACAATAACATTAATTCGTCCAAATCACTTTTGCTTCTTGTACTAAATTCTACTGACTACTGAAACATTTTATTCTACTAGATTCATGCATCATTCATGAACTGGCACAGCGGTGATCCTTTTTAGTTTTTCCATCTATCGATAAATACCGGAACTTTTAATGACTTTTTGAAATATCACGCTTGTCTCTTTAGTTCAGCAACCCGCCTTAGATGGCATTGGTTGTATTGGAAAACTACCGTAATCAGCTGTTTGTGAGAAAGTATATAGGTGCATAGGTATTTATCATCTACGTACAACAGTGAATATCTGTACTCGTATAATTTGTGTACAAAGTGTTTTAAATATGAATAAACAAAGTGCATTTATTAAATATTCCTGAAGAACTGACATGTATTGAAAGATAATAAAAATATTTTGAATAATATTAACATCTAATTTATTTAATAAAAGAAAAAAAAATGATTTATCGGTCACCACGCTCAAAGTGTAACTTTTATATTTTCAAAAATATTGATATTAATATTTATTGATACTTTATTGCATTTCCGACATCCATGTACTATCTGTCAAGGCCAAGGAACTTATATACGATAACTGGAATTATTACGAAGCAATATTTGAAAAATAAAAATGTACTTTATTTCGTTATTAATAAAGTTGATATTTATTTCTTACTTAACAGAGGGAAAAAATGTTCTGAGCAAGAGAACGACAAGATTCTGTTTTCTGTTCAGCCCCCCAAGACAAGTGGCATCAACGCTTGGAGAATAGAAAACAAAATGTATGGATTTGACATAAGCTGTTGATACGAGCGTAAACGAATTTGTAATTGGTAGCCAAGTGTCATTCGTGAAACGAAACGTTATATTGTATCGATCATTTTTGATCAATTTCATACAAAACCTTAGCCAAGTGGCACTTTTGACAAACAAAATTGGTGATCCAATGATTAGCGAACGCTAGAACCCTGTGAATTACGCTAAAAATGGCGGATAATCACTATTATTTAATCAGCTGTTCTAAATCGTGGATAATATCTGTTAGAATTTTTGATAATTTTAAAGTAAAATGAACCCAAATTGCCATAATTTAAGAGTCCTAACCTAACTAGGAGGTTTTCAATACATTTTCTTTTTTTAAGTCGCAGACGTCTTTGTAATGAATTTCGGTTTTCATCCCCTAACTCCACGGGGAATTAACTCAGAGCAAAGTGACCTTGACAAAAGTTGGTTTCCCTTACCCCCTCCACGTAATGGTGCAACAAAAAAGGGATGTTATATAGGGTTGAAATTTTCCATCAAAATTTTTCTAAGTCCTGCGCACGCTCTGACCGCCAACCGAGCTCTCTGTTCATTCTAATATAACGCATTGGCGTCATTTTGACCAAATTGGTAGCCAAGTGGATTATGGCTTGTTTAACGTTCGTTCCATACGAACTTTACGAATTATATCGAATATTGTCTCTGAATTGAATATAATAAAAATAAGAACCGAGTCGCTATATCTGATTCAATTTTGATTGTATGTACCGCGTGAGTGCGAATAAGATAAAATATACTATCTTTTCTTTTTAATTACTGTCATGCCGTAAGTTTCTATATAGCTAACATGTTAATTGAACTCTGTCAGTACTACGGACTACCAATTTAAAGAGTTATAAAATTAAATACTGTCACCAAGATTTATGTATTTATCTTCATTGCTATCAAATTTGATTGTTTTAACATATTTTAAGTAAATCCTCTTTACCTACCTTACAAGTGAACGTAGAATTGTGCAAAATGTTATCGATAGTCACATTTTAAAACTTATGTTTCAGATTTATGAAAGCTGATGATAAATTTTTATTATTAAAAATGAACAAAAATATGCAAAACTGAACATGTAAAACTTCTTTTTTACGTATTTTTTGGCATACATATTTACAGAAATGTAAAATTGATCGAAATCTATTGCTACACTGAAAAATAAACTCTTTCTTTGTTTCATTAAATTTACAAAATACAAGGGTTGTAACAAGAATATAGTGTTTATAACTTGAACTTATAGTGTCTGTAAAATATTTAAAGACGAAATATTATATTTATCATCATTAAGACATTGTCAGCATTTTGCAAACCTATCACTACTTACAATGTGTCTAGGCAGTTCGTTAGAAGCGAACAATTGGGTAAACGAGTCACTAGTATTGTGGCTTTTAAGTGGTAGGGTTCTGCATTGTCTCGCCCGGGTCTAATACCACTGACCCACCTATTTCTGCAGCAATAGCAACAGTGCTTGTTACTGTCGTGTTCCGGTTTGGAGGGTAAGGTAGCCGGTAAATGTATGCATGTGACATTTATACCCCCCCCCCCCCGCCGCCACTAGGATATCAAAGCACCATTAATAATGTGCCACCAAAAGCCTTCTTAATTTGCGTTAATTTTACTTTAAAATTATCAAAAATATGTTATCCACGCTTTAGAACAGCTGATTGAATAATAGTGATCAACCGCCATTTTAAGCGTAATCTGCAGGGTTCTAGCGTTCGCTGATTATCGAATAATTCGCTACTATTTTGCTTGTCAAAAGTGCCACTTGGCTACGGTCTTGTACGAAAATTGACAAAAATGATCGATGCAATCTAACGTTTCGTTTTACGAATGACACTTGGCTACCAATTACAAATTCGTTTACGCTCGTGTCAACAGCTTATGACAAATCCATAAATTTCTCTTTCTATTGTACTAACGTTGATGCCACATCTTGGGGGGCAAGTCTTTTTTGCTTTTAATGCACTTTTCATATAAATAAAACTTATAACCTCGGTGAAAATAATACTTCAAAGTGACGTTTACCGTCAATTCAGAGACAATATTCGATATAATTCGTAAAGTTCGTATGGAACGAACGTTGAACAAGCCATGATCCACTTGGCTACCAATTTGGTCTAAATATCGCTAAAGCGTAATATTTGAATAGTTACTGAGCGTTTGCCACTTGTCTAGGGGGGCTGAAGACCCTTTCTTGCAATTGCCAGTGTAAATAAAACTATCTGATGGTAGATTTTTATATTATATTGGGTAATCGTTAAATCCCTTTTATTCATACACGTCGATAAATACATTAGTATAAAATGTATTGTAATTAACTCCAATTCGGTAATTGCTATTTAGCCTATTTATAAAGTACTTTGCGATTAAATTGTCGACCTGTCAAAAGTGCCTGTAAGGTTTGACTGTTATACTTTTTTTGAACAAGTCCTCCACATCGGTCTCCACCGGCGGTTAACAACAATGGAAGTTATTTACAAACGAGTCATACTAAAATTATAAATACGAAACATCTGCTTATTTGCTACCTTATGATATAAAAAAAAATATTTGTTTGTAAATAATTAAATATTCGTTTGTAAATAACTTCCACTGTTGTAAACCGCCGGTGGAGACCGATGTGGAGGACTTGTTCAAAAAAGTTCAAAAGTTAAAAAAAATTGAAGTTTATAAACAGTCACAAACTTATTTAATTTTCTGATTACTAATTAGTTCTAAGTGATTTATTGTTTTGACATCAAACGTAAGATTTTTATTTTTATAAAACTGTACCCATTCTACTTTTATGCCATGTCAGTTTTTGCTATAGTAATCAGAAACCTTCCCATAATTTAGATTAAGTATGAAAAAAAGCGTTGGTGAAATAATTTTTTAACACAGTAAAACTGCAGCGACCAACTTCCTTCTGTAATAATAAATTATTTCTGACTAGCTGTACCCGCAACTTTATTCGCATGGAAAAAATTCTAAAATAAAATTCGCATAGTTCCAATTCCCGTGGGATTTTCGAAATAAAAACTATCCTATGTCCTTTTTTGGGTTTCAAACTATATCTATACTAAAATTCATCCAAATCGGTTTAATGGTTTAGGGGTGAAGAAGAGAGAGACAGAAAGACAGAGTTACTTTCACAGTTGTAATATTAGTATAGAATATGGATTATAATACATCCATTATGTGGTAGAGTTCTGCATTGTCTCGCCCTGATCTGGTACCACCGCCTTATCTATTCCTGCCGCAATAGCGTCAGTGCTCATTACTGTCGTGTTCCGGTTTGGAAGGTAAGGTAGCCGGTAAACTTATGCATGTGGCATTAGACCTCGCCACAAGATAGCAACGCACCATTAACACCTTTGGTGTCTATAGGCGGTGGTTGACTCTTTCCATCAGGAGACCCATCTGCTTATTTGCTAACTTAAACTATAAAAAAAATTACTAAATTATACGGAAGGAAATTGGTCGCTGCAGTTTTACTGTGTTAAAAAATTATTACAGCAACGCTTTTTTTATACTTAATCTAAATTATGGGAAGGTTTCTGATTACTATAGCAAAAACTGACATGGTATAAAAGGTACAGTTTTGTAAAAATAAAAATTTTACGTTTGATGTCAGAACAACAAATCACTTAGAACTAATTAGTAATCAGAAAATTAAACAAGTTTGTGACTGTTTATAAACTTAAATTTTTTTTGAACTTTTGAACGGCCAGACCGTTGTAAACAAGCCCTCCACATCGGTCTCCACCGGCGGTTTACAACAGTGGAAGTTATTTACAAACGAGTCATACTAAAATTATAAATACGAAACATCTGTCTGTTTGTAACGGTGAATCGATTTTGCCGAATATCGAATATCCGACCAGGCCCTTACGACACTTATTTTTTATGTTAGTGGGATAGGCAAACTGAAAGAGGTGCCATCTGATGGTAAGTGGTCGACGTCGCCAATGAACATAAATGGGAAACCCTGTACTGGCTGGACTAGCCCAAGTATACCATTTATGTGTTGCCTATCCTGAAACATAAGATGTTAAGTACCTATAATGTTAAGTTAATTAAAAAGTTAAAAGTAAATGTTAAGTATAATAACTAACAGTATGCTAATAGTTTTGTTGTTGTGTATTCTAAAATTATTGTCTATTTACTTGTCCAAAGAATAATCATCGTCGAGAAATGTTGAAAATAATGTTTTCATTCTAAACAACTTACCTCTGATGAATTTTAAGTATTACCCAGTGGTGGATTAACACATTTGGCCCGAGTAGGCTATTTAAATTTTCCTTTACCGACCTTACATATACATGTGCCAATTCCTAGATTATTTACGATCTGAATATTTAGTTAAGATTTTTGTTATATCTTAGAAAAACAAGCAGATGACTCATGATGGCAAGAAATATAAAGCTATAGCCACCAAAGATTTTGATATTGCATTGCCATTTCCAATATCAAGTTTACCGGCTAGTTTACCCTCCTACCAAAACACAATAGTGGTAAGCCCTGACGCTGTTGCGACAATAAGAGATTTGGAGGGTAAGGTAGCCGGTAAACTTATGCATGTGGCATTAGACCTCGCCACAAGATAGCAACGCACCATTAACATCTTTGGTGTCTATAGGCGATGGTTGACTCTTTCCATCAGGAGACCCATCTGCTTGTTTGCTATCTTATGATAAAAAAAAATTGCCATATTGCCACACGGACAGTAACGCACCATTAACATATTTGATGTGTATAGGTGATGGTTTCTCTTTCCATCAAGAGAACCATGCTTGTTTATTATCAATGATATAAAAAAAACAAATTTGCCGCCCCCAAAATCTGCCACCCTAGGCTAGAGCCTACTCAGTCTGCTGGTAAATCCGCTGCTGATATTACTTAATTGATATGTTGCTTGATAAAAAGATGTATTTTTTGAGTAATATGTGTGTTTTTTCTCATGATTAGGTAATCGGTATTCGGCCAAACCGTTCTCAATGTTCGGCCGTATACTGAATACCAAAGAAAGTAGCCGAATAGTAACCGAATATTCGTTGCATCTCTAATTTTGATGAAATTTGGCAAGGAGATAATCGAAGACGGAAGAGCCGAGGTCAAACATAGGCTTTTTTAAAAAACCCACTTCTAAAGAGCTGAAATAGGGATGAAACACTATGAAATGTTATACTAATGACATGTTACTTTAACGGCCCAAACTGCTGGTTATTTTTATTTTTTTGAGGATCCACTACGAAACTCCTCCCTGTGCTGGTCCAGGCCTTTTTGAAGAATAGACCATCTGCCATTCTGCTAAGTAGTCCGTAAAAGGCGAACGATTGACTAAACGTGTCACTAACCTGCCTACTGGGTGGTAGAGTTATGCAACGTCTAGTCCAGGTTTTGTTACCGCCTTACCTACTCTGCTGCAATAACGTTAATGCTTGTTACTGTCGAGTTTCGGTTCAGAGGGTAAGATAGCCGGTAGAATTATGCACGTGGCATTACTATCCCGCCACTCGGATAGTAACGCATCATTAACATGTATAGTGTCTATAGGCGATGGTTGTCTCTTTCCATCATGAGAACCATCAGCTTGTTTGCCATCCTATAGTATAAAAAAGCTATGAGAGGTTTATATAAATACGTACACGCTTATACATACAGACACACTGACGTCGCCTTAAAAATCGTTAGAAAAGCTTTCTAGGACTTAGTACTACTTGGTAGAGTTTTACAAAGTCTCGCCCGGGTTTTCGCACCACCGCCTTATCTATTTCTGCTATCTCTGAACGTTGCATGCGAGCGTTTCAAGCTGTTTTGACGGTAAGGTAGCCGGTATACTTGAGCATGTGACATTACTTACAAAGTGACGCTAATTAAAATTGTATAAAAACCTATTAAATTAATTACTTTTCTACCTACGAATCCCACAGGAAAAACATATTTTTCTGAGAAGGTATAATATTAGGGGGATATTTTTTCCAGTTAAGGCATAAACGGGCGTTTGCTGAGTGCTTTGCAATCCATATATCTACTGTGCGGGTGGACGGCAACATATCGCCCTGGTTCGATGTCAATATTGGCGTCAAGCAAGGTCGTGTGTTGTCAGCTCGCCTATTTATCCTATATCTGGATAAGTATCTCCTAATATTAGGGTCATTGAGCGTGGGAATGCGCTTGAGTTGTCAAGTGGTAAATTGCCTGCATTATGCAGATGTAGCTGTAATTTTAAGCTCAACTCCATCAGAGCTTCAAGCACTGTTCACAGTTATGAATGATGATTGTAAGAGTATGGGCTTACATTTGAATGCGAAGAAAACTAAAGTTATAGTATTTGAAAGAGAAGCAATCAGAACGGATTTAAGAGTGGTGGTCGATGATGTAGTGCTGGAACTAATGGATGAGTTTGTATATTTTGGATATGCTTTTAGCAGGGATGGAAGGTACATCGCCGATGCTTTAAGAAGACCGTGTGCAGGTGACAGAGTGAATGGAGCGTCAGGGATATTACTCAAAAGCAGTTTTAAGTCAGAGTACCCGTCTTACCCTGCATAATTATGTGCTTATTCCCAACGCTATTGTATGGAAGTGAGTATGTCTGAAAAGGCATGAAAGTAGGATCAACGCGGTCGAGATGAGATCGCTACGAAATATATGTAGCGTAGCACTCGCGGACCGGGTTCGTAATGTCGAAGAGAGAGAGGTGAATCTTGAAAGAGAGTGTCGGTGTAAAGATGAGAAAGGCCATTTTCCGTTGGTTCAGACATGTAGAAAGAATGGTAGATGAAAGGTTAATAAAATAGATATACAACACGAATGTGGAAGAATGTAGGTACCGGGGAAAAGCAAGACTGACGTACTATGATCAGACTGATCGAGTACTGTCCAAAGGTGGTGTCAAGAGACTTCGCAACCGGCGCGGCGTGTGTGTATAAAGAGAGGAAGCGAGACAAGCCTGTGAAGCCAAGATCGTGATACATTTTTCACGATCTTTACAGTGCCATTGCACTCGGTTCTCTCTGCCTACCTTGTAAAGGATCTGGTGTGAAGATTTGTATCTATGTATTTATAATAGCATATGTCTAAATCATAGTTATAAAATAAACTAACGGAGTGTAATGCACTTTCCGTTGCTTTTCGAGTCGAAGGATCAAGGACTTTAATGCCATATACATAAAACGGGCTACCTTACCCTATCAACGAAACATTATAGCGACAAGCAGGTACCGTCGCTATTGATTAGTAATAGTAATCAGTTGTTATTACGTAATATATAAAGTGATAGTAATAGCATATTACTATTAGGTGATAATAATTTATTATTATTATTGCTTAATTTGTTGCGAAACACTGGAAATTCGCTTTTGAAATTCTCAAGTGAGAGATAATTGTTTTTTAAATATCGTTAACATTAAGTAGCAAACATCTCTCATGATGGAAAGCGAAATAATCGCCTACAGATGTTATGTACATAAGATGTTAATGGTGCGTGGCTATCCTGTTGGCGGGATGGTAATGTTTCATGCATAAGTCTACCGACTACCTTATCCTCTTAACCGGAACCACAGACCAGGTATTAGTTACTACGTACCGGAACACGACAATGACAAGCATTGACGCTATTAGCAGGAATAGGTTAAGCAATGTTATCATACACCTAACCAGGCGTGACGTTGCGGAACTCTACCACCTAGTCACGATGGCAGTGCCATGTATAGCCAATCGGTTGCCTTTTACGAACTGCCTGGCAGAACTGCAGTTGGTCTGAGCTTCGAAAGTAGCCCGGATTACGAGTGGTTGTTGCTGATAATGACTGATATTTAGTCATTTGTGTTTATTACACCATAGACGAACTATTTATATTTAAATAAATAGAAATTGTATCTACTGTTTCTTAAACTGATAACTTTTATATCATAGATAAGATAGCAAACAAGCAGATGTGTCTCCTGATGGAAAGAGTCAACCATATAGACATTAAAAATGTTAATGGTGCGTTGCTATTTTGTGGCGAGCTCTAATGTCACATGCATAAGTTTACCGGCTACCTTACCCTCCAAACCGACACACAACATTGAAAAGCACACTATAAGTGTATTTTATATATAAATAAGTAAATGTCGTGGAACACTTGGTTGGAACGAAGTTTTTTGTGTCCCCATTTTTAATTCTCCTCTCCCTCTCCCCGCTCCCCACTCTCCCATTCTCTTTCTCTCTCCCCCTCTTTCCGCTTCTTACCGCCGCTTTCCGCCTCTTTTTACGGCTATTTCTGCCTCTTCACCCCTTTCACATTCTTCCCCTTCCTTTCTCACACTTCGCCTCTCTCATACAGATATCCGATTTTGATGACTATTTAATTTTTCTTTAATTTTTTGTGACAAGTTTTTAAAGTCGCCTACACTAAAGAGTTGGCGGTTCGGTGATTAGGCGGCGGCAAAAGATTCGTGACGAAAATTCGTGGCAGGAAATTGTTACCTTATTTTTATCTAGCTCCGTTCCGTGCAATAAGGAACTTCATTCCAAAATATTGTATATTATATTGTAGCATTTTAGGGTAGTTGCGTTGTTAGATTAGAGCTTTTGTAAAGTTAGTTAAAATTTTTGTTTGTGACATTATTGATGCTCGAGTCGAATGAATCAACAACGTAGAGCCTTGTTTTATCAACTCGCGCCGGTCTTTATGATCGACTACGGAGTACGCTCTACGACGATCGTCGGTCACTTGGCTTCGGGCTTTGCTTTTCGCACCGCGCTGTAGCGGGTAGACGTGTGATGCGATGGTTCGCGCCAAAATGTTTTCAAATAATCTGTGGCAATCGTAACCTAGTGAAATAATTACTTTTTGAGCACAATTTTACTGATTTACTTACAGTTTAATTTAAGTGCTTTGAGTGAGAATTGTGTAGTGATTGTAATAGCTTTCCTGTCTGGACTGTAACATTAAAATTCAACATGCAAACGGTTCTGAATTTTAATTCTATGTTGAGAGTGTACGATTTGGGATTTGTAGAAAAATGTTAGCAATATTTCTAGTGTTTTCACTTGTAGTTTCTAACTTACTTCAATCTGGTAAGTAAATGAAAGTTTTTGTTATTATATATAAATCTTAGATACCTACAAGTGTTTTTCTTTTAAAGGACACCTGTAAAAAATAAAAAAATATAAATATAATGCATTTGTTTAGTTTACAGTTTAGATTTATAAAAAAGTAAAGTGGTTTTACTAATGCTAATAACTTAAGATCGGACTTTGGAACGAGCCTTGTGCCTTCGTAACAATTTCTAATAATAGTTACTTTAACTATTAATAACTACTAGCGATAATAAACGATTTATTGCAATATAAATTTGCTTAAAAATTTAAAAAATATTGAAGCGATGCGACGAATATAACTTTAATTTATGATAAATTTATTAATACAGACGAGAAATGTTAGACGTTTCTTAATATTTATCAGGATATATAATTATATGAAACTGGTTTTATCACAAGATATCAATTTACATTATTTTACAATTTTTACATGTTCCTCAAAGTTTTATGCGCCAAGTTAACTAGCAGAAACTTTCCTTCTAGGTCTTTAGGACACATTTATTAAAATTTTATTTTATTTTTATGTGTATTGACTCTACTCAAGGATTGAAAAAAATATAGTACGGCCTTGTCCTGAAATTAGTGTGTACTTATCAATTCATCTTAGCGTGCAGCCCGCTGCATTATAAAAGATTCCCGCGGGATCACCTAATTTTTCTGGGATAAAAAGTATGTGCTATAGTAGTAGTAGCCTATGTGCTATTCCAGGTCATCATCTACCTGTGTGCAAAATTTCATTTAAATCCGTTCAGTAGTTCTTGCGTGATTGTGTAACAAACATCCATCCAAACATTCATCCATCCATCCAAACATCTAAACTTTAAGATCCGGAGTACAAACATAGGCCGCTTTATTAAAAAATCAACCCCTAAGTGTCTGAAATAGGGAATGAAAGTTTGAAAAGCTCTATGGACGACACGTTAATCTACTCATGGTCGCGGGCTCGCAGGACGCTTAGACCACAGAATATCAATCTTCATATTCTGTGCTTAGACGCTTGTTTTCATCACGACTTACCACATCACCAATTTCACCGGCGCAGGCGAAGGTAGTGATGTGGTAATAATCTCCGAATTTGTAGATTTTAATGATTATCACTTTGCAATAGCTCCATCAAGGTAGTAGTGTCAAATTAGCAAAGTTCAATAAAAACTTATACATAATTTCTGGCTGTTTTGTTACTATTTAGTTGCTAAGACCGCAATTTTGTTGCTTGAGTCGTTCGCGAAAAATCGCACTTTCTGCTAAATTGTATTTGAATTTAGCAGAAAGTGCGATTTTTCGCTAGCATAAAATTTTGCATTAAATCAGCAAAATACAATAAAACTTAGGCACAATTTAAAGCTCTTTTGTTGCTATTCAGTTGCTAAAACCGCAATTTTGTTACTTGAGCCGTTCGCGAAAACTTATGCGCAATTTGTAGCTCGTTGATTTCACACTGCTACCTTGATGGAGCTTTTTGTGATAAGCAGGACCTGTGAACAGGACTGTTTAAAACATGCTTTTTAACCCTACGGGGATGTTGATATGCCACCACCAAACTGCTAAGGGATTAAACATATTTTACTAATATGAACTGTTTGACTGCCTTGTGAAGTCTAGGGGTTCCATTCCCGGGTCGGACAAAAGTGTTATAGTTAAAGGCCTTTCCGAGGTTTTTCTCGGAAATTCTTCGCACTTCGGATGAGCACCTACATTTGTCGATTTCGGTTATCACTTATTTTTGGGATACATCACAACGGACAACGGTAACATTAACTGTTGTGAAATAATTCGTTTTTCGTTTCAACATTATAGTCGCAGAAATAGGTATCTGAATCGTTCTGTAAACCTTCTACTGCCTAAGTTAGTACAAATTGGTACTAACTATTTGAACATGAAAGTAATCAGCACGAGTAACACTTTTGTTACAGTAACAATAGTTAAAGCCGGATTATATATATGTTAATAACATCAATTACTCGATTAGTACACTTTTCCATTGTGTACGCTCGAGGGATAGAACATTTCCTATATAATGTAATGAGGTTACATAATATGAACTAACAATAAAATACATGTAATTTCACACGGCTCTTGTTTCTATCATTTAGATAAATAATGTGGTTATAAAAAAACTTGGTACCCTATAGCATTGAGACAGGGTGGCTAAAGGCCCCATTTTTTACGGGTTTATCCTGTTCTTCGCGCTACAAAAATTTAGGAACCCGTAATTAACAAAATTGAATTCGGGATAAAAATAGCTCCCGGATTTTTACAAATTACTCCATGTCTAGCCTGTGCAGTTTTACAGAAGTTGTCTGATCTGCCGAGGCTGATGCTATAGCATTGAGACAGGGTGGCCAAAGACCCCATATTTTACGGGTTTATCCTGTTCTTCGCGCTACAAAAATTTAGGAACCTGTAATTAGCAAAATTGAATTCGGGATAAACATAGCTCCCGGATTTTTACAAATTCCTCCATGTCTAGCCTGTGCAGTTTTACAGAAGTTGTCTGATCTGCCGAGGCTCTTTGACTTTTAATTAGCGGTGGGCGATTGCCGATTATGAATAATTGTTATAATCGAATTACTTTACTAATACTGATATTGATAATAGATTATGAGATTAGAAAATAATTTATATTTAGAATCGAATGATGTTACTAATTTTTGAATGACCAAATCTAAATAAAAATTGTTGAGTTTGCTACTAGGTAGGTATTACTGTTATCAAAAGTCGAGAAATTCGGGAATAGAAAATCGGAACTCGGAATCGCTCTTTGGTTGTTATATAAAATGGATGATTTTTTGAACCCGTGGTGCGAGTTGTGACGCTTTTATGGTGGAATCTTAATATTAAGTGTACTTATTTTATATTTCTTGAGGAAAAAACGGCTCCAAACTTTATACTCCCCTGACTCCTCACTCTCTGTTGGCCAATACGTCTCGCTATATATCAACTAGTTCACAAATCACGATTACTAACTAAATTAGTACCTAACTACTAATACGTTATAATTAAAATATCTCGAGACACCTTCCTAATGGAATAATTTCTTTAGTAAATGTATAACCGTCCACCGCTATAATATACCTTCTTTGAATTCGTTCGTTTGTTTGTTTAACATGTAGAGATTACAGTTGCATTACAAAATGAAAATATTTTAATGTCTGTTTCCTCTGCCAAGATTTAAAAATTCAAGATTTTTTAAAAAAATAATGCCGTTTGAATTGTCTCCCGTAAAATAAACTAAAACCCGTATTTTTGGTGCTGGTAATTCTTAAATCAAGAAGTGGCAGATGGCAACTATAAGCGTAGGTGTCTAGTTGTGAGCAATTAAACGCACTTCAACCCGCTCGGTCAAAGTACAACGATTCCTAATTCTGCACCAAATCATTCTCAATTACATTTTTTTTCTGTTCTCGATTACTGACGTGAGACTCACTGGGCTTACAAATTTGTCAATGCTGGTGTTCTCCAAGCCTGCGTGCTATCACCCATATGTACTGTTTCTTTTACAAATCAATGACACGAGGCCGGATCATACATACATACATATGTAAAAAAAGATTCTGACACGCATACCTTCTTTTTTGAAGTCGGTTAAAAAGTATACGTATTAACAAAATACTTGCCGCATTGATAGCAGTCTCAATGAAGGTAACTGTTCAAAGGTGGTGGAATCTGCTTAACCAGTGTTTATTCGTTCATTTAACCATCTAATTCTTTATAAAAAATGGTTGGTCTGTTCTCGGAATATAGTCTGGCTTAGTAACAGATTAAATACAAATGTGTTAGCTTTAATCTCGATTCGTATCAGTCACGCTTACCTGGTGAGCGAGTACAAAATTAAATTATACGTATGAGTGACGTAATCTGTGTTGGCTGCTAACTCCGCAGCAAGAAAACTGCAATAAAAACCTACTGGACTTACAGCTGTAAGACAAGAAGCTGGACCTTATAGCTTCACATATTAACGTGAAGTTATAAGGTCCAGCTGTAAGGTCCAGGACAGATATCAATAACGCATTATTATGCCACTTTCCCTGTGGGGTAACCAAAGTGACACGTAAAAACATTCCGGTTCGCCATGGTTCACCAGTTTTATGGTTAGCAAGATGGGTGATGACCCTCATCGCCGCATGTTATCGACTTAATAACTGTATTCTCATGTTTCTTGTTATAACTGCTACCGACAGTTGCAAGTGGGTATTTGTCTGAGGCACGGACCACGGGCGTGCTCACACCAACACTATCATCGAGCTTCGTGCTGCTACTGATTTCGTTTATCCTGGATAACTCCTAAGAAACCTCAATACACTACCGACTCTGAGCTGGCGAGCTACGCTAGACTCCGAGCTGCTACTAAGATTTTGGATTTTCGAAAAAATTTCGAAAAAACCTCAATTACAATTTTGCCCGACCTGAGAGGGTCGAACCTGGGACCTCACCATGTGAGTGAATAGGCTAAACTAAACACTAGACTACGAGGCATGATATTAATTAAACCAATTTAATAACACATACACTATTGCTTTGTTGCATTGCGACATAAAATAGCATAATGCGACATAAAATGCATTGCGACATAAAATAGCATAATGCAACATAAAATGCATTGCGACATAAAATAGCATATAGTTGCATTTTGAACAGTGCTCCAAATCTTTTTATAAAAAACTAGCTGTTGCCAGCGACTTCGTCCGCGCGGATTTCGTTTACTCCGCACTGCTGCTCCCCCGTAGGGGATAGTGTGATAATATGTAGCCTATATGTTGACCCAACCTGTTAGTAATATTTATGCAAAATTTGAAGTAAATCCATGCAGTACTTTTTGAGTTTACCCCGGACATACATACAGACAAACAGACATACAGACAAACAAACAAAAATTCTGAAAACTATATTTTTGGTTTCGATATCGATTGTAGATCACGCGATATTCTTTAAAAAAATATTCAATATACAGGTTTTAGTATACTAAATTATAAAAGCTATCTATTGGTGAAAGTCCTGTCAACATCGGCCTAGGCGGTAACTGAAACAAACAAATTGAAAAAAAAATTTGGTTTGTTGGTAGTCAGAACATTATCATACTCTGTGAAAAGCTGTTATTTTGACATTACAAACAGACACTTCTATGTTATAGATATGTATTGATAAATGTGGTACAAAATTCATAAGAAATAATCTAATCTTAATAAAGTGATAGGAAAAAGTCACAAGCGATTTAATTCCATCTTTCACTTTTTACTTCCTGGTTGGACTGAAGGCCTGCGTAATCTATTATAAGTATTTATCGTTGATTGACGCGGAACGATTGTCAAATGACCTCAAATATAAAGGCAAGCGAGTATCTTTGGACTTGAATTAACAGAGTATAAGTATTTTTTGTCACCACCCAGTTTTTTGTAGTGTGCTGACAAATAGAGCCAGTTTAAAGTGTGTCGAACGTCATGCCATAAGTTGCCAGTCAGGGTCGTACAGGTCTTTGTGTGGACAACGGAAGCAGCTGCCCCTAACCCTATTCAGTGTTCCGCTGACCGTGACATCGAAATTAAAAAAGATTGTAAACTAATTGAAGAACTTCCCAGCAAATGTGTTTCCCTTTGAAGAACAGACCATCTGCCGTTTCCCAGGCAGTTTCGTAACAAGAGAACGATCGGCTACGCGAGTCATTATTATCGTGGTTAGTAAGTTGTAGAGTTCTGCATTTTCCCGCCCTGGTCTGGTAACACCCCTTACCTATTCCTGCCGCAATAGCGTCAGTGCTTGTCATTGTCGTGTTCGTTTGTAGAGTAAAATAACAGGTAAATTTATACATGTTGCATTAAGACCCCGCCTTACCTATGCTAGTATTAACTGTAGTAGTATTACATACCTGCGACATAGACGCATCAATTACATCTTTATTGTGCACTATCTGACCCACGCAGTTTCGCCCGCGAGTAGATTAACATATCGTCAAGATAGCTTTTCATACAAATTTCATCCCCTATTTTAACCCTTTAAAGATTGATTTTTGACAGACAGACAGATAGACTTTCGCATTTATAACATTAGTATGGATAAGCGACGACTGTTTGTCGCTTGCTATCCTATTGTATAAAGACATACAAATATTCGCATATTATTTTTTCATAATTTTATATTATTCTTACTCATGAATACGCCTCACAATGAACACGCCTTGTTAAGCCTCATAAAAAATCAATTAACTACTTATGCATTAACAACGTGATATGATGACGAATACTAATAATAGCTACTCTGGAAGGTAAAGATATTGTTTAAGAAATAAGTAATTGCGTAATTAGTTATTGATAAGGTCAGTACAACCCGTTGAAAAAATCTGAGCATCCGAACATGTGACGTTATATGAACGTGTACTAGCGCGGGGGAATTGTATTTAGCGGGTACTTCATAAGTTAAGTATTCTGTTAATTACGTACCTTATTGTAGTGAAATAAAAATATCATGCCTTTTCCATGCCTTATATACCTACATAGCTTCCCGGAACATTATATCACTGGATCTGGATCACCAAAATTTATGGCTGCTCGATCTAGGTCGTTGACTGTGTATGCTCTGAAAGTAAACCTATGAATGCTGGTGTTCCCCATGACTGTGTGTTATTTCGTACTCTGTTTCTACTGCATATAAACGATATGATACGTTCCAATTAAGCAACATCAATTGCTAGACAAGTTACAGTTTTTGTGATGTGACATAATTCTAACCGCTACGGTATTCCTCGGTACCACGTCAATTAGTGTTGAACTGACTATCTGAAGCCGAGGAAAGACTTACCAAAGTCTCGAAATAGGGTCTAGTAATCTAAGCACCTATAAATTAACCCTAGGAAGATACAAGTTTGTATTGTTCCCTCTAAAAATTCACCCTTTGTACCTGGTACCGTACCTCGTCTTTTGGATGATTCGGCCAGTATTGGAATCCTCTAAGTCCTCGACAAATCAAATAACGTCCAGTTTCATTGTAATTTTAACCCCTGCGTTAGACCAACTGCCGTTCTGCCAAGCAGGTCGTAAAAGGCTACCGATTGGCTATACATGTCACTTTCATCGTGACTACAAGGTGGTAGAGTTATATAATTTCTCGCTCAGATATTTGGTACCACCGCAATACTTATTTCTGCCGCAATATCGTCAATGCTTGTCAATGTCGTGTGCTCAGAATGTGGAGCAGTAGTTCATGCTGGCGCATCGCCTACAACCTGAAAAGACGCGATTTCGGCTTTTCATTAGTATTGCTCTTTTTGAGCTGGAACTTCTTTCTTTTAATTGCATTCAACGTAGAGCGGCTCAAATCTTCAAAGCCCAAGCAATTGAAGGCTTGATTAGTTAGTCGGCGGATATTAATATATCCGCATTTTCCTTGCCATCTAAACGTTTGGCATTCTACTAAATTTTTTTTGTTGCCCGAACGGTAAAACCACATGAGGATATAAGGTACTCTTTGATAAAACTCTGGAACGATCTCACTCAATTGTGGTTTTCAAGGAGAACGTTCACAAGAGAACTTTGAGAGGAAGTTTAAAATTTTCTTCTGAGGTCGACATAATGTTGGTTACTAACTTCTTATGTCTCTCGTACTAATGGGCATGAATTTTTAGGTGTCTTGCTTGTATGTGATCATTTATCAGTTTCTATAATTATGTAATGTATTTTTTATATCATATCATTTTTGTAGCAAAGCTATGAGAGCGCTGCACATATAGCCAGGGTGACAGCTATCCAGTGCAAGGACGGATCTAGCCTTAGGGTCAGGAGGTTTCACATATTTGAGGTTCAGTCAAGATAGGCTCTAATTCTTATAAATCCGTAACCTAGACCCCTACCTAGGGGGGGGGGGGGGGTAATATAGCGATACTATATCGTTTTGTATGGACATTGATATAAAAAACACTAGATGCACAGTCCCGAACAAAACTGACACTCAAAAGTGTCCCTAATTTCATTTAAGTAGTTATAGATATGGCAAAAATATATGTCTTTGCACATCCAACCTTAAGCGCAAGACTTATAGTTGCTTTTACAAAGCAATGTACGAAAAGAAATAAAATTGACAGTATCGCGACCTACGCGATTCTATTTGAAATGAGCGCACAATTTAAAAAATTTAAATAATTGGACACACTGATTGTGTATCTTGGGTTTTTTATATCAATGTGTATGGATGACAAACCTTCCTTTACAATAAGTAGCACAATACATTAACCTACACAGCGTATATAAAATACAGGTTGTAATTAAAATGTGATTAGCAAAAACAAATGACATTATTTTATTAAACTTGTATCTGATAAATTAGGTATTAGTAGCTCAACCCGGCAGACTTTGTTCTGCACAATGTCGTCTCGACATCTGTCCTAAATATATACCATATTATTATAAAAGCGACATGCTGCAGCGCTATGTGGTGTCCAGTTACAACAATGGGCATAGCGAGAAAATATTTAAAAAAATGACAGCTTTATGTGCATATCCAAGACACGGGAGTGGTAACATACCACCTCCCAGATTCCGAGCTGCTACTGACATTTTGGAATTTCGCGAAAAACTTCGAAAAACCTCAATATCACTTTTGCCCGACCCAGGGATCGAACCCGGGACCTCATGATCTGAGTCGAACAGGCTATCATCCCCTAGATCACGAGGCAGTCTTAGCTTTTAATCTATACATATAATAAAATCGTAGGAAAGTCAATGTATGTCCGGGGTAAACTCAAAAAGTACTGCATGGATTTACTTCAAATTTTGCATGAATATTACTAATAGTCAACATATAGCCTACATATTATCACGCTATCACCTACGGGGGAGGAGCTGTGCGGAGTAAACGAAGTCCGCGCGAACGAAGTCGCGGGCAACAGCTAGTTTTACTATAAATATCAAATAGTTAATTTTACAATAAATATTAAATAATTAACATATTTGATGTTATAGGTGATAATTGCTAGTTTCTTTTCCATGTATGTAAAACATTAGGAAATATTCTCCAACATTCAGATATAAAAATTTGATTTCGCTGTACCTACAATGCTCTTAATAAAAGATGGCCTAGCTCCTCTTAATTGACCTTTTTACGAATCAATTGGGTGTTAAGGTTAAAAGTGTGTTTTTGTTATGGTAGACTGGTGTTAGAAATCGAATAAATGCAATCAATTGCTATAGTATTTATTGTTTAATAACATGCTCGTACAGATGTGCAGACATTTCACATTAACTTTGAAAATATTTTTTTAACGCAGCAAAACTGCAGCACACGACTTCCCACATCCTATGCTCCAGGGGGGTCATGGCGGTCATGACCCCTGTGTGCGGATTAGATAAGGATTAGAGCCTATCATGACAATCTCAAATATATGACCCCCCTGACCCGAAGGTTGGATCGGCGCTTGTATATGTGACCCCCCTCCCTGAACTAAAAGCGGATCCGCCCTTGTTCCTATGTCTCAGGAACCCCGCATCGGATCATCCCCACATTAAAATGCGACCACGCAGGAAGTAGCCCTCTCAAACAAAAAAGATTTTTCAAAATCGGTTTTATAAATGACCGCGTTCTGAGGTAACAAACATATTAAAAAAACATGCAGCTGAATTGATAAACCTCCCCTTTTGAGAAGTCGGTTGAAAATACTAAAAGTTCTACGATACGCTATTAGTCCTAGTTGCAATTACAATGCAAATCATCAATCTGAATAAAATTAGAAAATAATCTATTGTTTTGGAGTTCATACACATATGATCTGAAGGTACAAATGATAGTTCGCTAGAATATCTTCTATATTTATAAAAATCAGTTGCTGTTCGTTAGTCTCGCTAAAACTCGGGAACAGCTGAACCGATTTGCCTAATTTTGGTTTTGAATTAATTGTGGAAGTCCAGGGAAGGTGAGACAATCTATACATATAATAAAATAGTAGGAAAGTCAAAACTGTACATTGAATTTTTTTTTAAAAGAATACTTGGGGCGTGATTTACAATCGATATCGAAGCCAAAAATATAGTTTTTAGAATTTTTGTCTGTTTGTCTGTATGTATGTCCGGGGTAAACTCAAAAAGTACTGCATGGATTTACTTCAAATTCTGCATGAATATTACTAATAGGTTGGGTCAACATATAGGCTACATATTATCACGCTATCACTCTACAGGGAAGGAGCTGTGCGGAGTAGGTAAACGAAGTTCGCGCGGACGTAGTCGCGGGAAACAGCCAGTATAGAATAAAAATAAGAGTGGTCAAAAAGGCAGAACAACGTTTGCCGGGTCATCTAGTTATATTAATTATAGATTTCAAAGTGATACAGTTCTGTCATGTCAAAACCAATTTGGTTCTAACTCCTCACGTGAACTTGCCGCAATAACCTCAGTGCTTGTCACTGTCGTGTTTTTGTGTTTGGTTTGGAGGGTAAGCTAGCAGATAAACTTATGCATGTTGTATTATGCACACTTTGTACTTTACCTGAAATCGGGAGATTTTTTATTTATTTGAGTATTTACTATACGGTAGACTTGCAATTTTGCGACTATGCTTACTATTACTGCTGTCGTTGTGAGATGTCGTAATTTGATTTGAAGGTAACATAATTAGTAAACTGGTAGTATAAGTCTAGTATTACGTCACTGCCACATACGGATGGATGATACGCATAGATATATTGATAAATAAGTCCTGTGGGATTTATTCTCGATTAGATCTTCATCATGGATGAATTCATATGGAACCAAACGGGAAACCAAAAGGATTTTAAAAATCGGATGATAAATGACCAAATTCTACGGTAACGAACATAAAGAAAATTGAGCCGAATTCTCGATTAAGAACACTCGTCCTCCTTTTTGGGAAACCAGTGGAAAAATCGGATAGCACCTCATACGGGCGCATTGCAATACCTTAAATCAGATTAGCTATTTAAGTTCCGATGTTCTCAAAAATACAGCATTATCATATCATTATAGTAATCCATGTAAGTATTGCGGTCGTATTCATTCCCATGTGATAGTTCTCAAGTCGTTGTGATGTGCCGTTTGCGTTTCTGAGGCCAACCGTTTCTTGGCACACTTGGAACGGATATCTGTAATGAGGCCAATGGATGATTTTCATCTAATATGGAAGTTTTTTATGTAGCTAGACGTATATATTGCATTCTCAATGTGTTGGAAATAAAAAAAAAAAAACAAAAAAAACAACATGCACAATAACACACTATTTACATATTTAAATTAAAAAAGAAGATAAATTTATTTAATTTTTTATTGCGCGCATAAATTTAAAACAGGCTCCATACAGTAAAAGAGATTAAAAAATGTACAAAAAGTGAACGTATCTCTAAAAAAAATTATCATTATAATCTGACGAAATGTTACTTTGCCATTAAATTTTTTAAATTCATTTTGGTTCAAGACAGTCAAGGATGGTATAAAACAGTTCTCTGCTTTTAGGGTTCCGTCCTAAAAGGTAAAAACGGGACCCTATTACTAAGCCTCCGCTGTCTGTCTGTCTGTCCGTCAGTCTGTCTGTCTATGATAGCTAGAAAGCTGAAATTTTCACAAATTATGTAATTCCGTTGCCGCTATAACATTAAATACTAAAAATAAAAAAATGGAAATATTCCCCATACAATAACCGTTTTTTAGTATTTTTGTTGCTCAATATTAATACCGGTAACGGGAAAACGCCTAAAATTTTCACAGATATTTGGTTGAATATTACCTTTAAAAATAAATCATTAAATAAAAATAAAGTTAATATTAAAGGAGGGCTCTCATACAACAAACGTAATTTTTAAGAAATTTTTTACTCGAACTTAATAAACAAGTAGAAACTTTAATAGGGGTGGTAGGTGCGGAACCCTTCGTGCGTGAGCCCGACTCGCACTTGGCCGAATTTTTAATATTATCATACCCTCTGAAACTTAATCATTGTTTATTTACAAAATAAAACGTTAAAATACAAAATTGTGGACGTCCGCATGTCTGTATGTATGGATGTGCCACAATAATGCTTAATAATAATAATAAAATACTTAACGTACCTATCTGTTTCATTTTTTTTTAACATTTTCAGTACGTCACGGGATTGTTTTCTATTGAAAATTACTATCTAATTTAGTGTTGTTGATGATTTTTTAAATTAAACGAGCATTATGCAAGCATTATGAGGGCGTGTTGGTCCCGGGCACCTTTGAAGAACAGGCCAACTACCGCTCTGCCTGGCAGGTCGTAAAAGGCGACCGACTGGCTATGCGAGCCACTACCATCGTGGTTACTAGGTTGTAGAATTCCGCAACGTCTCGCCAGGTTATTTTGTAGCACCTGCCGCAACAACGTCAATGCTTGTCATTGTCGATTTTGGTTTGAAGGGTAAGGTAGCCGGTAGACTTATGCATGTGACATTGCCATCCCGGCTTTTGCCACATAGAAAGCAACGCAACATTAATATCTTTGGTGTCTACAGCCGATGGTTTCTCTTTACATCAGGAAAGCTATCTGCTTGTTTGCTATCTAATAATTTAAAAAAAACTGTAGGGCACAACTAGTTGAGGTTTAATTTTAACTCTATTGTCAACTAGCACCCATTAAACACTTCAAGGGAACCGGCGAGGTGAAAATATTTATTTCTGTTTGCTCCATTATGACAATTAGAAGTTTTCCGCAATGTTTCCTCGTTTTGCTGTCACGTTAGATTAACTGGGAATTATGAGAATGTAAATTAATTTTCAAGTCTCTTTAGTTTGACGTTTCCAGATTTTTGTTTTATTTTTTTTCTTACTCAATTTGTTATATAAATTCGGAAGAGTATGGAAAAGCAGAAATAATTATAAGAATTGAAATTGTTTGGTAAACTGAAAGTATTTAAATTTTTTACACAGTAATACTGCACCAACTGACAACCTATTTCCTTTATCTCCAGAACCCAGTATCAGATTTTCCCCAATTTAAAATGAGACCACACCAGAAGTATGCCCTCTCAAACAAAAACAGAATTTTCAAAATCGGTAATAGGTAAGAAACATAAAAAAAACATAGACGAATTGATAACCTCCTTTTGGGAATTCGATTGAAAATTCAATGTTTACCCCAGTTTGTAAAATCCTGGATAAAGCTCGTCAGCAAAGGTTAAAAGCGCTATTACCGTCGTGAATACATATAGCACTTTTGCCTGATTAGAGATCGAATCCAGGTTCTTATAATCCGATCCGAATAGTCTAATAACTAAACCACGAGGTAGACAATCAAAATAAATAAAAATAACCGATGCCGTAATTTTTTTTAAATCTCAGAATTATATATATTTTTTAATTTTCTTAAAAGACCGCAATAAATGCTAAAATGTATGTTAAAATCAGGTTTGAGATACAGATCTTATCATTTTGCTTCTTTTAAAAGGAGTCATATTTGCATAATAATAAACCAGTTTTTATAGACTTATTAAATTTGTCTTAGGAGGGATTTGAAACTAAAATCAAACCGCTAATTCGAGCTTCGGCTAATAAGAAAAAACAACTAAAAACGATTTTCAACAAAATGTAACTATATTAATAAGCAGCATGTAGTTAAATTTTTAAACCCGAGCTGGAAAAAGCGTTCTTTTCATTTTAATCCGGCGTTTTCTGAATGTTTTTATATTACGGAATGTGGCGGGATGGCAATGCCACATGTGCATAAGTCTACCGACTATCTTACCTTCCAGACACGAACACACCATTGATATGCAATGACGCTAATAAACGCTGGAGGTACACAAAGTTAGTCTTAGGTTCTCTTCTTCGGACACTTCTTAACTCTCTACAAGTTAGTACTTATACTCATGTTGAAGTTACATATCCCCTTAAGAGACGAACTAAACACCTACAGTACGAAATCGTTCAAAATTTTACGATTGATATTAACCTTTTAAACCTAATGGGATCTCTTAATTCAAAACAAATGCACGCGGCATTAGATTTCGCCACAAGATAGCAACGCACCATTTACATTTTTGGTGTCTATAGGCGATGGTTGACACTTTTCATCAGGAGACCCATCTGCTTGTTTGCTATCTTATGGTATAAAAAAAATCGATTTAGTTGTTGGCGAAGGCAGACAAGTAGATAGAATTTCGCATTTATTATGTTAGTGAATGTTTTAAAATGTTTAAATACGCCAACAAAAATTACGCTATTCACGGTTAAAGTACGCTTATTTTCGTACAGTATTACAAAAAGCCTTCAGTTTTCGCATCGTCGGTTTTCCAACATATAACCGGTTCTATTCACTTATCAGTAGACATGACTATGTAATTAATTGTTATAACGTCGTGCATATACTATATGCTGGTTATTGGATAATGACTGAAACAGGTAAAACGTACGAGCAAACAATCAGGTATTGAAGACAAAAATACCTTTATTCCATCGCATGTTATACGACTATTATCCATTGTATTTAAACAGACAAGATATAAATATTTACTATTATTAATGTCGATTGCTTTCAGTTAATGATAGGTGATTAATAATGAGTGATTGTTTACAGCTCTCTAGGGTTAGGTGTTCGTAGACAGCTCTATAGCATCTCCGTGTTGATCCTTCCCCCTTTTGATGAATAGACCAGGGATGTGCATCTTGCCAGGCAGCTTGTAAAAGGCGAAAGATCGTTCATAGTTCAAACATGTCACTACCACAGTGACTACTAATTGGTATAGTTCTGTATTGTCTCGACCAAGTTTCTCCTGCTGCAATAGCGTCAGTGCATGTAACTGTCGTATTCCGATTTGGAGGATACAGTAGTCGGTAAGCTTGTTAGAGAACCGACAGAGGTTAAACGTAATAAGAGAACTGAGTGCCATACATCATGATCCTTGCAGACTTGTCTAGCTCTCTCCACATTTATTACTCTCTTCATATAAAAGGTACATGCAAATAAGGTCGTACACAAGAATTAACTATCTTGATAATTTAAATCGTAATTTATTCAGGAATTAAGTTTAGTTTTTATATTTTAATTAAATTTTTCTTTTAGCTTCATACACACTCACACACCTGAAGCAGGGGCAATCTAGGGTGCTCGGCGGTCGGAGCAATATCGGGATTGTCTCTACACACTCGTCTGCCGTTCAGTATTCGGATATAAAGAGAAATTGCCCGAATTGCGCTATACACGCTGCAATGTTGCAGGGCAGCAGAGACAATTTTGGTTCAATGATAGTCTCGCGCCTCTGCCGTCCTGCCGCAATAGGAAATTGACCCTGTTTGCCTAAACAAATCACAATTAAGAGGGAAATTAAGGGTCATCCCCAATTTTACAACCTAGACAGCCCCTGAGGCAGATGTGTGAGTTGCCGCTTTAAATTTGGCGAAAATCTGATTCAGGGATCCATAAATACAGGAGATTAGAAATTGTAGCACGTTTACATCTAAATGAAAGAGTTCCAGTATGTGAAGTAATCCTTCGGTACTATTTTCTTTATTTTTACCATAAGCATTAACCTATTTTAATTAGAATAAATATAAAACGAGAAGGCAGTGGTATTTACCGATCCACGGTCCTATTGAGACGTTGCAAAATTTTATCACCTATAAGTAGTCACGAATCAGGATATTAGAGTCAGAGGATATACGGCCACTTATTCGCCTTTTAAGAACCACCTTTCAGAATCGCAGATGGTCTATTCTTCAAAGGAGGCCCAGATCAATACGGGGGAAAAGAATTAATACCAGTTCATGTCAACTTACTTCGTGACATCATCACTTCAGAAATTTAAAAATCTATATACATACTAGCTGACCCGACAAACGTTGTTTTGCCACATACATTATTGAATTAAAAAATAGGGGTTGATCGTAAAGGGTTGAAAATTAAGGGTTGTATATATTTTTCAATGTTGAATCATTAAAAAATAAAAATAAAAATTTTTGTCCTTAAAATAAAAAAAATATTTTTTATTTAGGACAACCTTAACATTTAGGGGGATGAAAAATAGATGTTGGTCGATTCTCAGACCCACTGAATATGCATATGAAATTTCATCAATATCGGTCCAGCCGTTTCGGAGGAGTATGGGAACGAACATTGTGACACGAGATTTTTATATATAAGATAATAAAATCGTAGGAAAGTCAAAACTGTACATTGAATATTTTTTTAAAAGAATACTTGGGGCGTGACCTACAATCGATATGGAAGCCAAAAATATAGTTTTTAGAATTTTTGTCTGTTTGTCTGTGTGTATGTCTGGGGTAAACTCAAAAAGTACTGCACGGATTTACTTCAAATTTTGCATAAATATTACTAACAGGTCGGGTCAACATATAGGCTACATATTATCACGCTAGCATCTACGAGGGAGGAGCGGTACGGAGTAAACGAAGTCCGCGCGGACGAAGTTGCGGGCAACAGCTAGTCTTAAATAAAATATAAACTGTTGCATATTTAGTAAACTATTAAAACCGGTATTGCAAAACTATTTTTGTGACAATCGACTTTGTCGAGTTATGTTGAAATTTTACTAGAAGTTTCCTATAGATATTTAGATATAGTTCAGCAAAATTTCAAGTTGAATCATCTACTGGAAAATGCGAGACGATTTATCGGAATAATAGTAACCACAAGCTGTATTACGTAACGGATTACAGACTTCCTTTGGCTTTCTTTACCTTGACCTACTTTAGATCTCATCAAAATAATAAAAGAATATGTTTACAGCGGTTCCGTCTAGATTAGAATAACGTCGACAGACACTCCTGTTCACTATTATTCACCGCTTTGTCGACTTTGGAGATGGCTTATCCGAGGCACATGGGCTTATCACACCGTGACGAAAACCATCCCATATAAAATTTGACATCGATGGACGATAACACTTAATTTAATCATTACATAGTATAAAACAAAGTCGCTTTCTCTATCTGTCCTTATGTCCTTATGTCCCTATGTATGCTTAAATCTTTAAAACTACGCAACGGATTTTGATGCGATTTTTTTAATAGATAGATTGATTCTTGATGAAGGTTTAAGTGTATAAATCTTTCCGATATTCCCACGGGAACAAAAGCTGCGCGGGTGAAACCGCGGGCAGATCGCTAGTAATAATATAATTTAATAAACATTGAACGCTACAATACGAGTACATAAACACTAAATGTCACTATAACAATCATGTACCTTTTAACGCTATGTAGTTTTAAGATTTCTCAGATGGACTTTGATTTCCAGGCAGTATACGGTACGATTCAGACTGACCAGCTTTCATCATCGGTCCGTCCCGGACAACATTTTACAATGCAATAAAGGAAATTGTAATGTGTAAACAGAAATTCATATTTCCATCAAACTCACGTTCCGTGGTAGCTGAACGGCTCCGGTCAGCTCCGAACTGATCCGGATGGGTCTGATCGGGCTCGGCGACAGATAATCGGCTCCGTTGGGATGCATTGGATCCGTTCGGAGCCATACGGCAGACAGGGAATGTATATGTAACGTAAGGCTGCCGCGGCACGCGTACGTGGTATGGCTCCGACGGATGCGGTTGGCTTGCACGGCTTCCGCGACAAGCGTACGCATCCGTCCGGGCGCAGTCAACGAGTCGGTCGGTGTGAATTACACTTACCTTGATTGGCTGGGAAGATCTTATCTTTTCTCTTCTTGCGAGCTGTCATCAACCTCCATAGTGGTTACGTCACCTTCATAACCATACCCCCCTCCAAAGATATTACGACGGTTTACTTATAATAGTTGGAATCGACAGCTTTACGTGTTCCAAGGCAACAAGGCTTGATACATCACCACAAAGTAATCCCACATTATACATAAGTACTTGGGACTTATGTATAATGTGGTGATAAAAACAAACTGCTCTTTGCTCGGTGTTAAACAGCTTATGCGCTATATACTACATATTAAACGTCAAACTAAAATTTTGATTAATTAAAAAATCAGTCACTCAAATATTTTTTTAATGATTCCTAATGATATATTTTACTTGATTTGTTTGATAAATGTAAAAAAATCTTTTAATCCAGTATTCGTTGCATCAAAAAACGCTCAAAAAAGTCTAAGAAAGCCTCTGGTGAGCCTGTGCTCGTTGTATACCAAGGCGAACAATTCCTTGTAACTTATCAAAAATTTTTAATCCCAAAAAATTTCCAAAAAAATCGTATCCCAAGTCGATCATTCGAATTTTTTTATCGAAAACTCACAAATAACTTGGAACTGTAATAAATTGCTAGATCTGTATCTATATACATATAATAAAATCGTAGGAAAGTCATGTATGTCCGGGGTAAACTCAAAAAGTATTGCATGGATTTACTTCAAATTTTGCATGAATATTACTAACAGGTCGGATCAACATATAGGATACATATTATCACGCTAGCACCTACGGGGGCGGAGCTGTGCGGAGTAAACGAAGTCCGCGCGGACTAAGTCGCGGACAACAGCTACTATACATATAAAAAGAAAAGTTATGACTCACTGGTTGACATGAACGCCCAGCCTTAAATCATTGGAGCAAGAAGGCTGAAAATTTTCGCAAGGGTTATAAGAAAGGAATTTTCGAAATTTACCCTCTAAGATGATGAAATAGGGGATAAAAATTGTATAAAATTTCTTACATATAAATTTACTCACGGGCAAAGCTGCTCAGCTAGTGAGATATATTGAGGATAATGTGCGTGAAGAAGAAAATGACCAGAATACCTAAACTGACCATATAAGTTTTTATCTTAAAACGGGATACTTAAGTTTATTTGAACTGCGCAAACAAGTAATGTCTGTAGGATGTATCTATTTTCATAAGAAGAAAGAAATTGAATATCGTTGTTAAGTTAGATTTACCAAAAATTTTTAATATTTTGAAATAAATAATTTTCCTATTGAAAATTAAACTCTTTAACACGATTTTTGTGTTCGGCTCATAAGATATGAGCCGAACACACACACAGATATGAGCAAATATCTGTCCAATTAAATAGGATTTCCGACGAATTGGTATAAAACTTAAAATTTGGTGTGCCTTTATTGTGTATATTTTTCGGAAAACGGGACATTTTGTCGTCCTGAAATATACTTGGGGACACCGGGACAGAGTACTTGAAAACGGGACGTATGGTCATTGGTCTCGTTATGTATACCACATTTTCTTGTTTGGCTAGCATTTGTTTTATTATAAGGCAGACAATGATGACGTGGATATTGTTTACACACATAAATTCTGCGGGAACACGTGCACTTCTATGACTAAATCACTATGGAATTTAATAGTTGGAGGAAGGTGCACGTAGAATTTACATTATACCTCCCTGATTTGCGAGATATAAACTACGGTAATCAACAGAATTAATACGGTAATAAAAAATAGTGCACGTAGAATTTACATTATACCTACCTGATTTGAGAGATATAAACTACGGCGAAATTTTGAGATCGCAATTTAACAGTAAAACTACAACAACCTGTAGTGAAACAACATGAGTTGGTTGAACACTGTTTAATGAAAGAACATGGCTGCCTACATTTTTTGTTGGTTCCGGGTTCCTTTGTAGAATAGACCAACTGCCTTTCTGCCAGGCAGGTCGTAAAAGGCGACCGATTGGCTATGCGAGTCACTACCATCGTGGCTACTAGGTGGTAGAGTTCTGCATTTTCTCGCCCGGGTCAGGTACCATCGCCTTACCTATTCCTGCCGCAATAGCGTCAGTGCTTGTCGCTGTCGTGTTCCGGTTTGGAGGGTAAGGTAGCCGGTAAACTTATGCATGTGGCATTAGACCTCGCCACAAGATAGCAACGCACCATTAACATCTTTGGTGTCTATAGGCGATGGTTGACTCTTTCCATCGGGAGACCCATCTGCTTGTTTGCTATCTTATGATATAAAAAAAAAACATATAATATACCTAATAACTGCAGCGTGCAGCCCGCCTCATTGTAAAAGTTTTTGGTGAACCCGCGAGATTAACTATGTATTATGCCAGGTTATCATCTACCCGTGTGCTAAATTTAATTCAAATCCATTCAGTAGTTTTTGAGTGATTGAGTACCAAACATCCATAGGAACATCCAAACTTTCGCATTTATAATATTAATATAGATTAATATTAATTAATAATAATATAGATAATTGTAGGCAGGTACTTATTATACATCCTACACAACCGACTTCTAATCTCCTCTATCTCTGAAACCCGAGATCTTTACCAAATTTATATAGGTCCAAAAGGCACGTAAGAATACCCTTCCAAACAAAAGAAAAGTTTTCCAAATTGGTCTAAATGTTTTTGTATAATCGGAAAAAAATACATATAACAACATATATCTAGCCACTGTTATTGTTAACTTCCCGCTACGTATGTAGATAAAGAAGTTACTGATTTTGCCCCGAAAATTTTAATCTCCACGTTTGAGGTCTTAGGAACCTTTTATGACTATTTTCACGATGACAATCAGTATGTATGTGTGTGTGTATGTAAACATTTCATAACTTTTGAACGGCTTGACCGATCGAAAGGGGATTGATGGCAACTAATTGGACAAAGACTTACAATTTAATGTGAAGAAAACCAAGGTTCTGGTTACTAAATATAGTATAAGAGCAGATGATGTGATAGATGATGAAGCATTGAAACAAGTGGACCAATTTGTATATATTGAACATGCTTTTAGCAGCGATAGAAAGTACACCGCTAATATAGAAAGAAGAGTGTGCGGGGAAATATAGATTTCGTTCAACCGCTCAACTTAAACTTCCTGAAAATTTGAACCAGTTCGGTCCGGAAGATTTTGAGGAATTCAAAAAAAAACTCAAAAAAAAATTTTGGTGAAATAGCATTTTAGTTAATACAACTTCCAAATTAATGTAGTAATGTTTTTTTAGGAAGAGAGCTGATTAGATTTTGTACTCAATCGGTACAAAATCTAATCAGCTCTCTTCCTAAAAAAACTGCGTCCAATGCATGAATTGCACCAAAATTGATGTATCGGTTCGGGAGTTATGGTTGACGAAAAAAGTGTTCTTTCGACATAACTTTTATAACCAATAATTTTTTGTCGTTCTACAATATTACAGTACTTAAAAAAACTTTTTTAAAAATCACAATCGAATCAAGTTTTCAAAACGTACAGCTTATCAAATCCATACTAATATTATAAATGCGAAAGTAACTCTGTCTGTCTGTCTGTCTGTCTGTCTGTTACGCTTTCACGGCCAAACCACTGATCCGATTTGGATAAAATTTGCTACAAATATAGCTTGAGACCCAAGAAAGGACATAGGATAGTTCTTATCCCGGAAATCCCACGGGAACGGGAACTATGCGGGTTTTTATTTTAGAATTTTTTCCACGCGAACGAAGTCGCGGGCACAGCTAGTATTTAATATTTTTAAAATAACTTTTAGGGTAATGTACCGATTGATTTAAAAATCCAATCAGCTTTTCTGTCTAAAAAACTGCGTCAATAACCGTAAATGTAGATTAAAATCGGTCTATTTCTTTGGGATTGCCTTTTCAAACGCAATGGAAAAATATTTTAAGATATTTGGTGTCCAAAAGCGATGGTTATCTCTACGTCAGGTGAACCATGTTTGCTGTTATAAAAACAATCCCACGTAGTCAGAGTATGTAAACACGGCATGCATATCGATTAGTGTAGGCTTATCATGCAAAAACGTGCTGCGTATGTGATTCCTTTACGAGATCAGCAAATTAGGTCGTGACTAGCGTCAGTAACTAGTAGGAAGGAAAATTAATTTACTGCTTAGTATTGGAGTCAATATCGATTGATAAGCTACCTAATTGATGGCTATGTATTTAGAAATGTATAGATTCATTGTCTACTTATGGAGCGAAGCAAAGAAAGGTTGTGTTCTTAACAGTTTTATTACTTGGTATTAGCCTGTTTAGAACAAGTCTGTAGATATACACATAGATATCTTTACGCCAATTCCCTTACGTGGTAAGCACAGACAATTGAGTGCCATTTGTCACGGTCCAGACAGACTTGCCTTGCTTCCTGCACATGTTTCGAAGACTCTTGCCACCACCTTCGGAGAGCACCCGACCAATTTGATCATGGTACGTTAGTCTTGCTCTTGGTCTCCCTCGGTATCTACGTCCATCCATATTCGCAATGTATATACGTTTTCTTAATCACTCAACTGCCATTCTTTCAAAATATCCGAATCAACGCAGCATGCCTTTTCTTCCCTTCATTTTTACACCAATACTGTCTTTCAATCTTAACATCTGTCACTTTGGTATAACGAACGCGTTCCGTTCTAACATACCCAGCTATCACTTCCATACAACAGCGTTAGGACAAGCACAGAATTATGTCAGCCAATACAAGCACACCGATTAAGAACAATGCTTTCAAGTAGTTTGTCTAACGCTTTATTCACTGTATTCCCCGCACACATTCTTTCTATATCAGCGGTGTACTTTCCATCGCTGCTGAAAGCACATCCAATATATACAAACTCGTCCACTTGTTTCAACGCTTCATCATCTATCACTACTCTTATACTAAATACCAGAACCTTGGTTTTCTTCGCATTCAATTGTAAGCCTATGTTCTTACAATCTTTCATAAGAGTGATCAGTGCTTGGAGTTCAGATGGAGTTGAATCTAAAAGTACAGCATCGTTTGTACATCGTCTGGCAGGCAGTTTACCACCTTCATCATCCGCATTTCCACAGGAATCCCGACCCAAACCAACACACGTAATCGCTCTTCTAGCGCAGTCGGGTAAAATAGAAAAATATATATTTCTTACTGATTTTTTTTATTATCGATAGGTAAGCGTTTGACCTATATCTCGCCTGATGGTAAGCTAAGATGAGGCCTAAGATGGAACGCGCTTCCCTAGAAGGTACCTGTTCACTCTTCTCTTGAAGATCCCCAGATTGTACTCGTCGGGGAACACATACTCAGGAGTAATGTTTCAGTCCTTTGCGGTTCGAATGAAGAATGTTGAGTCGAACCGCTTTGTCAGGCTCCACGGTCAAATAGGTCAACGTCCACCATATGGCAATGCCTAGAATCTGTGCGTCTCGACGATCGATAGAAAAAAGGGGATTGCGGAATTAAGTTGTGCAATTCCTCAGTGCACTCTTCAAAGTGTATCCGATAAAAAACCGATAAACTAGCCACTCTGCGTCGATGAGCGAGGCTCTGGAGTTTTTTGTCTACCATCATCGTCGTTTATAAGCCTCTTGGCATGCCTCTTTATCGCCTCAAGTGTCTCCAGCTGGTATTTGGCGGATCCATCTCAGAGGTGAGAGCAGTATTCTAATTTTAATTCTAATATACACGAACGGCTTTGCTTTATAAAGGTTGAGCATCTGTCCCGGGTTGAAATACTGTCTCACCTTTGCCAGAATACCAAGCTTTTTTAAAGCCAACTTGTGCTTTAGATTCGATGTACGAACCAAAGTTGAGAGTAGGCATTAAGGTGAATCTAAGGATCTTGAGGTGGTCAGTTATCGGCACGGACACACCCTGGAAAGACGGAGATAGATGGAACTGACTCCGTTTAGTGGAAAATAGACACGCCTGGATCTACAATTGAATAATTAAAATGAAAATATTGAGTTTTGAGAGACAAACATCCATTCATCCAAACATCCAAACTTTCGCATTTATAATATTAATATAGATTCATTCATTAATTCACATTAGAAATTAAACGATTATACATACAAGTAACAAATTACAGTTCTTATAAACTTGCATAGTAACTTGCCAGTGGTCAGCGCTTTCTGTTAATTAAAATACGACCTGTACTTACGTAAGATTAGCTATAAATAGTCTAGACTTTAACCATTATAAGCGACTGTGCGCCTGCGCAAGTTTACCAACAATATTTAACTGCAATATTAACTACTTATGTATTTTATGTATGAATAGGTAAATTATAGTATTGTAACTGCTAAAGCAAGATTGTTAGTTACGCTTTTATTTCATAACCACTTTCCATTTGCGCAGTCGGGTAAAGAAAAATCAAATCTTCCTCTTTATAATATTATTTTAGACTAGCTACCCGCCCCAGCTTTGCACGGGTGGTGTATCTAATAAAAAATGAGACAAAATCTACCGTTTACAGTACAATCATGTAAAATAAGTAGAATTAGGTACAATTATATAACTGGAACATTACCTATTGTAATTTATTGAACACAAGACAAAAATAAATCCGTGATATTAAAGATATATCTTCTGCTCACTCACTCAGCCACTTTGTAACCATATTATAAGATTTTTAAGATTGTCTCGCGCGATTTTTACATGTTTTCTTTTATGCAAACTTTGTCCTGATTTTTTTGTTGTATTCGTTATACAACAAAAAAATTGTCATTCAAATTGATGTATTTTTTCCGAAGGTATGCACGTACAAATACTTGGCCGGTTCATTTTTATTGATATAGATTTAAGGAATTCTATACAAGTTGTTAGAGGTACAGAAAAGAACAAAGACAACGTAGATACAGAAAAAATACTGTTATCGAGATATACAAAAATATGTTTTACTAGCTGCAGCGTGCAGCCCGCAGCATTATAAAAGTTTTTGGCGAATCCCGCGGGATCACCTAAGTTTTCCGGGATAAAAAGTAGCCTATATGCTATTCCAGGTTATCATCTACCTGTGTGCCAAATTTCATTTATATCCGTTCAGTAGTTTTTGCGTGATTGAGTACAAACATCCATCCAAACATCCAAACCTTCGCATTTATAATATTACTAGCTATTGCCTGCAACTTCGTCCGCGCGGACTTCGTTTACTCCGCACTGCTCCTCCCTTGTAGGTGATAGCGTGATAATATGTAGCCTATATGTTGACCAGACCTGTTAGTAATATTCATGCAAAATTTGAAGTAAATCCATGCAGTACTTTTTGAGTTTACCCCGGACATACATACAGACAAACAGTTAAACAGACAAAAATTCTAAAAACTATATTTTTGGCTTCGGTATCGATTGTAGATCACGCCCCAAGTATTGTTTTAAAAAAAAATCAATGTACAATTTTGACTTTCCTACGATTTTATTATATGTATAGATAATATAGATGCGAGTGAAGAGGCGAACAAAAGCTAATTTATCAAGAAGTAGAACCACCGTTTGCCACAAAACAGTACCGATCTCCGTTAGTCTTGTCCTTTCCTGGCGCAAAAGCGTCCGTTTTTATCACTCTCGTGTTCCGGTTTGGGGGAAAGGTCACCGGTAAACTGCATGCTTTTTATCCCCACCACACGAATAAAAACGCGCGATTAACAACTTTTGTATCTTACTCGTATAAGCGATGATTGGCTTTTTGATTTAGTTAGTCAACGATTGAAATACTTCAGTATTTTTATTCATCCACTTTTATCACACAAACGTTTGTCCCTGCCCGAAATCAAACTCAAGCCCCATCGACTGCAAAGCCTGTCTGCCTATATATCATGTACAAAGAAACCAGCGCAGGTTGATAACTTGGATAACTTGGAACAATTAATCCAATTTCTTAGACTTAATTTTTTTTTAAAGTGAATTGTTTTTGTTCTCAGTTTACTGCTCGAGCCTGCTATGCGGGCGGACGAAGGAGGTGGAGGTAGGAGGGAATGTCGGCGCTGGCGCAGCGTTGGCACTTACCCTGCTCCGACCGCCGGGCTCAACGTCGGACGCGCCGTGTCAACTGCGGCTCACTGCACCTGACGCAGCTGCGTTCACTGTTCGACTCATAGACGTTAAGGTAAATGTTTGATTTTACACTGATGGAAGCAGATGTGTGTTGTTGCGGGAGAGGACCCGACGGGATTTGAGGCTAATTTTCAAATCAAATAATAATTGTCTAAGCACTTTATTCTCCAATAAATCCGACGAAAAGTATGTACAAGCCTATGACTCCAGCCACGACAATTTCAAAACAAGGCAATTAAAAAAAAGGACCAAATGTGAGTCGGACTCGCGCCCATAGGGTTTTATTATCTATATAATTTTCATTTCATTATCTATAAAAAACGGCAAAAAATAACGTTTGATGTATGGGCATTAAATATTTATTTTATTAAGTTTTTAGTATTTGTTGTTATACCGACAACAAAAATACATCATCTGTGAAAATCTCAACTGTCCATGCCATTGATATAAAAAGGGAAGATATGTTACGCTCTAATATCTCAATTGCTAAACCTAAGCTCGATCAGTTGAACGCAAAGTAATGCGACGAACGTAGCAAACTACATTTCTCTCGCTTACTTTTGCATTGTACTATCTCACTCTCGTAAACATGGCGAAGTAAACAATAATTTAATCTTATTTTCAAACAAATTGTTTTAACCGTACTTACGTATGGAAAGTAATCCCGTGTGTCTTATTTTTTTTCCTTGAGTGATTATAACACTGGCTGAATATACAAGAAGGTATATTGATGCGTGTTTAATGGTAAAAACAGTCGGAAAATATAAGTGTATGATACGAGGTCCCGCGCGTGATTGATTGTCACCAATTGTCACTGTGTCTATGGACCTAGTTTTGTAGGGCCAGGCGCTGTGACTAGGTAACGTATCTTCCCTTTTTATATCAATGATCCATACATTGCTTGCATTTACACCCAAAAAACAGAGTTATAGCACTTAGCGATGAAATAAAACCATTCCAGGAGTATTTTTCAAACTTAGGCTTCTTATTGACACGATAAAATAGCGCAACATGGTATATTTCTCTTTTTTTCACGATATAATATATTTGCAACCGTTTGACACAAGCATTTGCTCATATAAAGGCTAGACGTTTCCTACCCAATACCACAGAATACATACCTAATAGTCCAATACCATGTCTATTAGTATTTGTGGTATTTGTGTGTTCTGTTAGGCCTGCACTAAAAAATTGATTTAGCAAAAATATTATATAGGTCGTCACGCTTACTTCTTACTCCTTGCGTAGGTACTACTATAAATCTAAATCTACTTCCTGCTATCTTATATTAACGACAGGAATGTGTAGGTGAGTAACTATCGTTACTATCATCGCAGAAATTCACCACATTCGATGTAGTAACGATGGAAGCGGAGAGCCGCTTATAAAAAACCACCGTGTTCCCTACATACAAAAAACGTGGTGATAAATCATGGTTAATCTAGGTTATGCCCACTTCTTTGCTCACGTTAAATGGTTTTCTTCTAGAAAAAACCTTAAAAACAGCAAAGAAAAATATCGACACGCGGGATTTGAACCTGCGACCATTTCCCTAAAGCCGGGACGCTCTTCCGCTGAGCTAGTGTCGACAGGCTCGAGGCGGCGAAATTCTTCTTTGCTATATGATCGATTACGTCGATTGTACTGATCGCTAGCTATACATACGTATAACTAGTTAATACGTATAGCTAGTAAATGAGTTCATCGTTACAGATGAAATTCACATTTATAATTTTGATCAGTACTTTCGTATTTCTAATTATTTTTATGTTATAGCACTCACCCCGTGCTTGGGAATCTGGAAAAACCTTAAAAACAGCAAAGAAAAATATCGACACGCGGGATTTTCTTCTAACCGTGGCGCGACACGTGAGGTACTTTTTTTCTGGATGAAAGGTACTCCATGTCCTATGTACTATGTACCCGTACAAAATTTCATGATGATGATGATGATGATTATCTAGGTAATAATGATTTTTCGTCTGTCACATGAGAAGAACGACATTGCTTAATATATTCGGCGGTCTTTGCCTAAATTCAATTTAAGGCTTAAACTATTATTCCAAAGTCCTATAAATTCAAACTTATATATGTACAAATATGTATATTCTTAATTCGACGAGATTGCGAATTTCAAATTTCGCAATGACTTCCGCATTCTTTAGTATTTAAATGACGATGTATTTAGGTTAAACAGATAATAGCAGCTTCTGACTCCTACTCGTCGATATCCCAATATGTTACCATTGAATACTTAATGAAAATATAATTATGTTCTGCCTTACTGCCCAGGCTATTCGTAAAAAAATGGACACCAAACAGATTAACTACTTTTTATTTATTAGATTAAAATCTATATTTAGGTTTGAGCTACATCTATCAGCACGGAATCGCATTTCCTGTCGCCGATCCCTTTCTGTCGCTCAGAACAACTGTCATTTGCTAGAGCGAGAAAGATTGCGGGAATGCTATAGCATGCGGCGGAATCCTCGAGGCAATATCGTTCCCGCCACCTTTATCGCTCCAGCAAATAGTTTTCTGTGACAGATAAAGACGAATATTGGTCGTAATATACATTTTTATCAGTTATGCGTTGTACCTCAGTGTCAACATGGGACGGTGTTAATTAACGAGACAAACAGTTACGTCAGGGTATCACGAGAATCCGCCTTCCAATTTTTATTACAACCTACGTTACATTTACTTTGCGGAAACATTGACGGACAAAATAACAAGGAAATTTTTGCTTATTTATGGGGACGTAGGCTTTAGATTCAATTTCCAACTATTTTTTATTATCACGGCATTATCACCTCTTGCTCTGATCGTGATGTTTTGGAATTGACTTGTTGAGGCAATGGTGTTATGAAGCCATTTTAGATTTTGCAGCTACCGTCGAAACAAATCTTAATATTAGCTCAGTCTAAGCGTTACCCCTTCGTGTACCGACAAAAGTAAGCTTAACGCTTGGCCAATCGTTGGTCTATTACGTGCTATGTGGTAGTTGTCCCCCGTGTTGGCACGCGCTCTTTTAAAGAATAGACCTTCTGTCGTTCTATCAGGCAGTTCGTAAGAGGTGAATGATTGGTTTTACTAGTCGCTACCATCGTGTCTACTAGTTGGTAGAATTCTGCACCGCCTTACATATTCCTGCCGAAATAGCGACAGTACTTGTGATTGTCGTGTTACGATATGGAGGTTATGGTAGCCGGTAAACTTGTGCATGTGGCATTAAGACCCCGCCACAAGAATAGCAACGCACCATTAACATCTTTGGTATCTATGGGCGATGGTTTCTCTTTCCATCAAGAGAGCCATCTGCTTGTTTGCTACCTAATGATATAAAAAAAAAGTTTTCACTTACCACCAACGGAACCTGCCCGTTTGCTACCTTTAAAAAACACGACTCAACTGAACAAAGTTAGATAAGATTAGAAGATATTAGAATAAGGTTGTCTTTTACGCAGCGAATTTTTTATACAAAGTAAATCACGTCAACAGTAATCGGTGCTATGTGTGTATTTTAATAATCGTATTCGATGTTAACGAACTCTTTATTGCCATCTTGTCTATTCGTTGTATTAGAATTCTAAAAAGCTATAATTTTAGTTTCTGATAGTTTATTATTTAACTATTTACGAAGAAAACATATTTTGGCCGAACTTCAGCTAATTGATCGTAGACTAATAGTAGTACAATTGCTATAGCACATACATACATACGCTTCACTAAACAATTCTCAACCAATAACCAACACTTTTTGGAACGAAGCTCCTTATCGCTCGTTGTGAAAGGGGGCTAGACGAAAAAAATTCTTACGAAAAGTTGTCACGACACTTTTTGCTATAGTAAGCTATTGTAAGCTGTGCGGCGTGCGCATGTTTCTTTGTCTGTCTCTCTCTCTCTCTTTCTCTCTCTTATAGAAAGCAAGCCAGATATTTTCATTTATATTTCGCATTGAACAGTGTAGTGTCGCGACGATTATTTTTGTTGAGTGTATACAGGTTTTTTGTATCGAAAGGAACTTCGTTTCATACGGGTGTCCCTTGACACCTCTCAAGTTTTTTTGGTATACACAAACACTATTTCTGGATCTAGCAACAACCCCTCAATAGAACATTACAATCAATTGTGAGTGAAAGTAAAACGTATTTGCTTATGCTATGAGATTTATCTCATGCTTATACAATTTGATTTACTGTACTAAGCATTGTCTGTGGCAAGCTCCATCTAGTCGAGGCAGTTTCTGGCGGTAGCGAGTAGCCGAAACAACAATCTTGTGCTGGATGCTGCACATCGCTTCTGGCCGTTTATGGCCACTCCCAACTGCTGCCACATTTTTTATACACATATAATAGGATAGTAAACAAGCAGATGTCTCTCCTGGTTAAAGAAGCAGTTTTCGTCTACAGACACAAAAGATGTTAATTATGCGTTGTCCCCACCATAATTGGTTAATACACCGCATGAAGAATTTTACTAGCCACCCTACTCCCAAAAGTGGTCTCCTGTTCTGACGCACCTTTACCGACTTTCTTTGGAAACTAGCAAGGCCCCAAGATCCTGAAAGCTTGCTAATATTTAAACTATACCCAAAAAGAGAAGCCGTGCAGACTCAGCCAATTATAGACCTGTCGCATGTAATTTGCAAGAAAATGGAGCGTATCTTAGATAATCGTCTTTTGGTATATCTTGAAGCAAACAAGTGCCTCAGTGACAAGCAATATGTGTATATCCGATTTTCTGAGAGACCGATCGATTCGAGTGGTCTTAGATGACTACTCTTCCGACTTAATGGCAATTAACAATTAACACCAAGATACCTCAGGGACCTGTTCTCTCTGCAACGTTGTTCCTACTGCACATTAATGACTTTTTAACACCTGACATTTTTGGCTACATCGATGACTGCACCTTAGTAAAGAGATATATGTCCAACTCGCGAGCAAGTTCTCGTAAAATACCGTCCTTGAGAGAGTCCATGATTGAACGGGTTAATTTAATGTTGCAGCGGGTGTAGTGTATTTAGGGCAACGCCATCTTGTAAATTTTAACCCTTCCAAGGCACAGACCTGTCTCTTCTCTGTAAAAAAAGAGTAATTTCGATCTAACCCAAGTTCCGAGATGAATCCATATCGCTTACTATTTAGGGCTTTTGGGCATTAGCGTCACGTCCAACCTCAACTTCGGCTAACAAATCAAGTCAGGGGGACATATAGCTTTCAAAAAGTTGGATTCTTTTTGAAGGTCCGGTAGTACTTTAGCTCTGAACAGTTACTAAACCTGTACATGACTTAATTTCGATCATGGAATCATGCATGGGTTACTGCAGTTACACACACATAGCACACATACACACACACTGTAGTGGCCTAAAGCTAGGCTGGGATGGCTGGTCCTGGTTTTCGGGTAATTTGTACTATACAGATATATCACGGCAAATGCGAAAGAATTTGGTCACTTACCTTGTAGCCGCGCTGTGTAGTTTCCGTGCCGATGTTTCCGAATTTCTTGATAGCACCACCGATATGTGCACCACCAGGAGTTTAACAGCTCACTTAAGTGTCTAAAAGTGTCCTTCGATAGCTTAACCGACAGTTTTGAATTTAATCGTTATACGTAAGTCGTGTCCGCCGAGAGTTTCACAAGCCGAAGTGGTGTGGGGTGCTTCCGTAACGCTGTCACTACGACAGACGCCAGCCGTCAAGGTTTTTGTGACCTACCCTTCACACCAACCGTGATATAAACGCCCGAACACACACACACACACACATACATAATGACATACTGACGTCATCATGAAAATAGTCTGAAAAGGTTCCTAGGACCTCAAAACGTGGACATTTGGTGAAAACCCGATTATTGAAAATCGGGGCAAAATCAATAACTTCCTTATCTGCGTACGTAGTGGGAAGTTAAAAACGATAACTAAACACTTCTTTGACGAAAAGCTATAAATCTTAAAGGTGATAATGTCACCTTATTTACATGAGCGATTTCTAAACAAATCTCGTAACAAATACCCATTATAAAGGCTATTAGAGGATGACAATACGACAGACTCAATGACCAGTCTAAGTGCTGCGTTAGTTGTTTGTTTAGTGTCATGTTTTGCTAACACCGATTTGCTGTAATATACCCGGAAATATAAGTGGTTTATGCGACTCAGTTTACTTTGACCATGTTATTATCTAATACCTTTAAACGAGCAATTCTTATATATATAATTGGAATCTCGGAATCGGCTCCAACGATTTTCATGAAAATCACAAATTAGGGGTTTTTCGGGTCGAGGAATCGATTTATCAAGGTTCCAGGTCCAAGAAAAGCTCGGTTCCCAAGATATGGGTATGTGAAAAATCGAGCAAAGCTCGGCAACCAGGTACAGAAATCTAATACCTTTAAACGAGCAATTCTTGTATATATATAATTGGAATCTCGGAATCGGCTCCAACGATTTTCATGAAAGTCACAAATTAGGGGTTTTTCGGGTCGAGGAATCGATTTATCAAGGTTCCAGGTCCAAGAAAAGCTCGGTTTCCAAGATATGCGTATGTGAAAAATCGAGCAAAGCTCGGTCAACCAGGTACAGAAAAAAAATTATTTATTCTATAGGAATCGATTTATCAAGGTTCCAGGTCCAAGAAAAGCTCGGTTCCTAAGATATGGGTATGTGAAAAACCGAGCAAAGCTCGGTCAACCAAATATTTATAATTAAAAGAACATTATGGTTTTCAGAATAATATTTGGTTTTTGTCATAACTATATCTATTTATAATATCTATGGGTTACCAGGTAGCTTCGTCAATGAGTAGTCATAATATGTTATCAATGTAATTTTCCTCACAAAATTTCATCCCCTATTTAGCCTTTTAGGGGCCGATTTTTGAGAAAAAGAAGTCATCTATCTTTGACTCCCGGTTTTCAACTACCTCCTTGCCAAATTTCATCAATATCGGTTCCGTGCCTTTAGCAAGGCTAAAGGCACGGAACCGATACCGAAAGCATAACAGACAGATAGACTTTCGCATTTATAATATTAGTGTTAGTTAAGGCTGTTGGCCGTGGCATCTAGTAGAACAATGGTCCCTAGCAGAAAAGCTAGTGGCAAAAGAAAGAAAAAAGTCTATTCTTCCAAAGGGATAGGGACTTTTTTTATATATTATTAGCTATAACAAACAAGCAATGGCTCTTCTAATGGAAAAAGACCACCATTGCCTTTAGACAACCAAAGATATTAATGGTGCGTTGCTATCCGTATGGCGGGACGGCAATGTTACATGCCTAAGTCTATCGGCTTAATATCTTATCCCCCAAACCGGAACACGACAATGATAAGTACTGACGCTATTGCGGAACTCTACCACCTAGGAGTTACGATGGTAGTAACACGTATAGCCAATCGGTTGCCTTTTACGAGCTGCCTAATAGAACGGCAGTTGGTCTATTTTTTAAACGGGGACCTGGACAGCACCAGGCGTCTCTACCAAAGTGACTAAAAGGTAGAATTCTGCGACAGCCGACACCTTATTCCATTACGATACCGCCATAATGACGGCCGGTAAAGTAGTGGCATTGGAACACGCGTGACTCGATTGCTTTTCACTTTCGTGTTCAGGCTTAAAGTATAGAATACCAAGTGAATTCGCTCAGATAACCTTGGATCCTTGCAGGCTTAAAATGTACCATTTAACTATTAAGTGTCACGAAGTTAGTAAAACGTTTTGCCTTTTTAAACTTAAAACTTTACGTAGTGTATTTGCTACAGATTTTGTTGTCGTTGGAAGCTTGTATTATTTTCCACTTGCTATGTTTTTTATTCAATTATATCGACTGGTCTCGCATTACACACCTTTATTATGTCTATTACAAGGTTTTTGTGATTAAAATATCACATTTGTATTTATAATTGTATTGCTGGTAGGCGGAAGTGGACTGGTTACCACTATTCACACTATTAGAAAAGTTGGATAGACTGTCCAAATCAGTCAGGAATTATATATCATATATATCTTCGCTTCCGCTTTCATATTATTAAATCCACTAAGGACCTCTATGTAATCCTGGAAAACTGATAAATGTTTTATTTCAATGCACTTTAAGTATTTGGCTGACGATTAAAACGAAACTATGAACTTTTGGCTGCGTCCTGCACCTCGCTGCTGCATTATAACGGTTTTTGAGAATTCCCACGGATCAACTTATTTTTCCGGAACCAAAAGTACCCTGTGTGCTAATACAGGTCATCATTTATATGTGAGGTAAATTTCATCCAAATTGGTGTGGCCGTTTTTGCGTAAAAGACTAACAAACATCTATTCATCCATCCATCCAAACAAACTTTCGCATTTACAATACTAACTGCAGCGTGCAGCCCGCTGCATTATAAAATCTTTTGGCGAATCCCGCGGGATCCCCTGATTTTTCCGAGAAAAAAGTAGCATATGTGCGATTCCAAGTCATCACCTACCTGTGTGCCAAATTTCATTAAAATTAATTCAGCAGTTTTCGTGTCATTGAGTAACAAACATACATCCATCGAAACATCCAAACTTTCGCATTTATAATACTAGCTGCAGCGTGCAGCCCGCTGCATTATAAAAGTTTTTGGTAAATCCCGCGGGATCATTTATTTTTTCCGGGATATAAAGTAGCCTATGTGCTATTCCAGGTTATCATCTATCAGTGTACCAAATTTCATTCAAATCCGTTCAGTAGTTTTTGCGTGATTGAGTAACAAACATCCATCCAAACATCCAAACTTTCGCATTTATAATATTAATATAGATGAATATAGATTAGTAGGATTGGATAAAAGCATTATAAAATAAAAGACAAGGCCGTTTGCTTGTTTTCTCTTCCGTGTAAAGAAATAACTGGAAATGGGTTCATCGGCTCTGTCGCAGGATAAATGAGACACTGACCCTGTTATCTCACATGCAATCTTGGAGTTGAGTAAAGCTTTATGTAAATTAATTTTATTATTCTTCGTATCTCTTATTGCAAACTAATTACAGTTAATAATTACATAACGCGCATTACACTCCCATACCTATTTAAAACAAACATAGAAATGGCATTCCTTTACTCTCCCAAATCATGACATTCAGCCAAATTTTACATTCAAAATCTATAATTTTCTTAAATTTAGTAAGTAAATATTTTTACGCCTGTTCTCTTGTGTCGTAGACAGAGTGAATTTAACGCAAACAGCGCGCTCTGGTTCATCACGATTGTAAAGTTGATCATTTATTAGGATTTATTTACAATTAGGATGAGATTATCCTGTGGGTACATTTCACTGATTAGTGCCCGACTAGGACTGGTACTTAAACTTCGAGCTGTTAATGAGATTTTCATCGAAAATTCAAGAACTAGCTGCACCGTACAGCCCGCTGCATTAGAAAAGTTTTTGGTAAATCCTGCGGGAATAACTCATTTTTCCGAAGTAAAAAGTAGCCTATACGCTATTACAGGTCATCATCTACCTGTGTGCCAAATTTCATCCAAATCCGTTCAGTAGTTTTTGCGTGATTGAGTAACAAACATTCATTCACCCATTCACCCAAACATCCAAACTTTCGCTTTTACGAGTATAATACTAGAAATCGCCATGGTTATTATGTCTACTAGCGCAGCGTGCAGACCGCTGCATTATACATTTTTTTGGTGAATCCCGCGGGAACATCTCATTTTGCCGGGATAAAAAGTAGCCTATTTGTTATTCCAGGTCATCGTCTACATGCGTGCCAAATTTCATCTAAAGTTTTGGCGTGATTGAGTAACAAACATTCATCTAAACATACAAAGTTTCACATTTATAATAATAAGTAGCTGTTGCCAGCGACTTCGTCCGCGCGGACTTCGTTTACTCCGCACTGCTCCTCCCCCGTAGGTGATAGCGTGATAATATGTAGCTTATATATTGACCCGACCTGTTAGTAATATTCATGCAAAATTTGTAGTAAATCCATGCAGTATTTTTTGAGTTTACCCCGGACATACATACAGACAAACAGATAAACAGACAAACAGACAAAAATTCTAAAAACTATATTTTTGGCTTCGATATCGATTGTAGATCACGTCTCAAGTATTCTTTGGAAAAAATATTCAATGTACAGTTTTGACTTTCTTACGATTTTATTATATGTATAGATATCATTGGACAAATTACACAAATCGATCTAACCCCAAAGTAAGCAAATTATTTGCAATATAAATACTGTAACATACATAATACATAATAAATAATAAAATCGTAGGAAAGTCAAAACTGTACATTGAATATTTAAAAAAAAATACTTGGGGCGTGATCTATAATCGATATCGAAGCCAAAAATATAGTTTTTAGAATTTTTGACTGTTTGTCTGTATGTATGTCCGGGGTAAACTCAAAAAGTACTGCATGGCTTTACTTCAAATTTTGCATGAATATTGCTAATAGGTCGGGTCAACATATAGACTACATATTATCACGCTATCACCTACGGGAGAGGGGCAGTGCGGAGTAAACGAAGTCGGCGCGGACGAAGTCGCTGGCAACAGCTAGTACATAATAAACACCCAAACCCAGAAAAACAAACATCTATGCTCATCACAAATGTTTGCCCCTGTCGGAAATCGAAACCGAACCCCATCGATTCGTAAAAAGGTTTGCTAACCACTCGGCCAACGGGGCGGTCGAATGCGGCTTATAATATTAAGAAAGAAAGAAAGAAAGAAAGAAAATATTTATTTGCAAGAATATGGGTGTTACAAGTTGTTAAAAATAAATTAAGTTACCAACATATTCTACCATCGTATGGTGTGCAAATATTTAAATATTTTTTTTAATTAATATTGATATTCCTTGCCCTAATCTAATAATCTGAGCTGACTAGACTAACCATTACGCTCGGGCAGCTAATTAAAGGGTGATGTACCTATTAGCTCGTTATGGGGACTACACGCGGCTTTAGCCTTTATTTTTCGAAAAGTCATCTAATTTACTGTCGTATTAACAAGATAGCAAACCAGCAGACGGTTCTCCCAATGGAAAGTAATTACAGTCTCTTAACCAGCTGTGGTACTGTTATTATTCTATTGAGTCCTCACAAAACTCTAACGTCTAATGTTTACCATTGTAATGTTTGTTAGATTTCTTACAAATTGCTTGTCCGGAAGGCAGACGGCCTATGCCAATAATACTTATATATAAACGCAAACGTTAATATGTATGTTTAATATGTGTTACGCCTTCGTGTTGAAACAACTGGACCGATTTACAAAAGTAATAATTTAGTAAACATAATAGTGTATGACCAACCTTAACACACAGACTTCTTTTATCGGAAAAATGTATTGTTCGCTTGGGATTTACAAAAACAAATACACAAGCTGCATATCAACAGAGGAAGCAGACTTAGCACTTTTAAATGAATAGTAGTTAATCAGATGTATTTAACATCAGTTGACCCAGTTTTATTTGACAAAATGTATATAACATCACTTATATTTAACCGTTGAATTCAACAGTTAAATCAATTTTATTTGACACTAGCTGTTGCCAGCGACTTACTCCGCACAGCTCCTCCCCCGTAGGTAATAGCGTGATAATATGTAGCCTATATGTTGACCCGACATGTTAGTAATATTCATGCAAAATTTAAAGTAAATCCATGCAGTACTTTTTGAGTTTACCCCGGACATACATTGACTTTCCTATGATTTTATTATATGTATAGATATATAGATTGTATTTATTTGATCTATTTGACCATGTATTTGACAGATGTTATTTTACTGTTAAATCATTTGTATACCGCAACTCATTAGCTCGTGATTTTCTTGGAAATTCTACAATACGCGTTTTTCCTGTCTTATGTTAATTTACATAGTCTGGCGAGCGACATTGACACTTCAGTCATTGAACTTTCCCCTATCAAATGTCATAGGTCACCCTTTGTTTATATACGATCCTGCATGAATATCATGGGTTGATGTTTTTATAAATAGCATCTTTATATCAAACTGGTTGCTTATTTGCTGTTTTAAAAATTAATACAAATTTGATACATATTATAAATGTCAAAGTTTGTATACATTATAAAAGTTTTAGGTGAATCCCACGTGGATTCACCTAAAACTTTGTTAATGTAGCAGGCTGCAGAGTGCAGCTAGTATTTTGATAACTATCTATTAAAAATATTGTTTTTTTCTTAATTTTACTTTGTCTGTTATTTAAATTAAATATCACATCACAAGTTGACTGCTTAACAAGTATTTTAAAATAACCATCAAAGTAACGGCTAAGGAGCGGACAAGGAACGGTAGATGAAGAGCATGATCATCGTCACCCAACAACATAAATCTTGTATTTACGTAACGCGTCTTTGAAGAGTCATAAGGCTCTTTTTCATGGTACCTAAGTTACCAAAGTTACCGCTACGACTTAGCCGCTCTAATAACGATATTGATTAACGCAATCGAAAAGAGGTGAAAATTTGAACAATTTTTATTCCCCCCCGATCACACGATCGAATGGAGTGGAAATTTAAATTGTAACGCTATCGAATTGATGTAAACATATTGTGTTGTACTAACGCAGTCGAATGGAGATGGAAAAGACTAGGGGGCGTCCATAAATTACGTGAGGTGTTTTTTTTAATTTTCTGTCCCTCCCTCCCCCCTTGGTGAGATGTCGTGAGATTTTATTCAACCCCCTCCCCCATCCCCCAATCTCACGTGAGATTTTTCAAAATTTGGGTTTCTTAAATATGTAAACGCGTTGGATTTTTATTATAAAAAGAAAAAAAAATTGCTTCGTGATTTTATTTACGACTAGTTAAGGCTAGTAATCAATATTGCTGAGTTGTGTCATAAAAAATTAACAATAGAATACCTAAATCGTAATTACTGCGATTAAAAAAAGAATGTCTACTCCTCTAACAGTGGCGCGAAATCAAAGGACGGGCAACACTGTACCGTAAATTCAGATTAAGTTGAACTATTTGGTATAAAACAAATATGATGGTTTGGCAGTCGAAGTATGAATGAAATTATTTTCTTTCGAACGAATTAGTGAAAAATCTTAATCGTATTACGGTTACGCTTAAGATTAAATCTTTAGCATGCACAATCTGGATAATGGACCAAAATAGTATATTTTTTTCTGTTTCAATCAGAAAAAAAATTGCGTGATATTTGCCGAGACCACCCCCCCCCCCTCTCCCCAACGTAAGATTAGATGAGATTTGACTCGACCCCCTCTCCCCCTTAAACATCTCACGTAATTTGTGGACGCCCCCCTAATAACACCATGTCTGTATGGGCAATTCAGAGTCAAAAATTAATCCAAACAATTACTCAGAACCATTTCAATACAAGATTTTCAATAATAATCTCCAAAGAAGATGCAGAGCAAACATAAATCATATACAACACCAACACACAACACCTGATAATTAAGTTGATCATAAATAGTCTAGCCACTGTTACTCTAAACCACAGAATATATCTAAGCACTTAAATTGCTGTTGTCATAACAATTGAATGAGCTCAAATAAAACTCAACTAGATTTTAAAATATACATAGATAATAATAGTTTATGGCCAAACGCACCCATATTCTAAACGTGATTCAACATCAAGCAAAATAAACGCTCCATAAAATCTATTTTTAAAGCTTCTCGAAGCTAATTTTAGAAGGAATTATTTCTTGTATGCCCATTTAAGCTCGTTACTTTATTTGGTAACTTGGGAACTAGCAGAACGATTTTCACGTGACTCAGCTACCATAACAGTAGCTCATAACTACTCAGAAGGCATGAAGCGAAATACTTTTAAATACCACATACTTTTTTCGACCCGAGCTTGATATTTAAATACTTTAAACATTTTTGTAAACATGTAAAACTTGCTGCGCCAATTTTCTGAGAGGTAAAATATCGTTACGCTGCTATCCTTGCGCGGTAGGCAGAATCTTCGAATCGGTTTACCACAATTTACCCGTTTGTCGATTGTCGAGATGGCTGTCAATCCCTGTTGTTCCTTGTGATAACTGAAACTGCCAGATTTACTCCAAGCGTCAGAGGTATTAACCACCTCCAAGGAAAAGGTTATTTCATTTGCACTTTTATTGTGATAACTGAAACGGCCAGATTTACTCCAAGCATCAGAGGTTTTTTATTTTTATTGAGATTAAACTATTTTCGTTCAGAAATATTATATGTATATTTTTTCCGTGTGTGTTATATAAATATATATGTATAGTTTAAATAAAAATGTGATATGAAGATAACGTTCGTACAGCAAAGGCCTTCAAACAAACTAAAATGCCACTTATCATATTAATTACTTCCTTTGTGTTTAATGTTTGACAATTAAAAGTTATAAAATAGCAATGGCTTAAACTGTATAATCTAAAAATTCTGTTCTTTCTATTTGCCTTCTTCTGATGTTGTTTGATTTTTAATAAAGTCTATTAAATTTTTAATTTTTATTTTTTTTATTTTTGACTTCTTTAAATATTAATGTGACAGAAATTGTTTTATTAAACTTAGATTTTAGCAAAATTAACGTTTCGTTAATTTTCTTAAGTTAAATTATTAACTATGTTCATAAGTTTCGTAAGTTAAAGTTAAAGTATTAGCTTCCTAATAATTTATTCGAAAAATATTGTTAGAAAGTAAAATGTTTACTGCAATGCCTTGTCAAATAATATTCCAAATGGAATGTCAATTTTTTATCTGTTACGTAAAGGTTGTCTCAAAGAGGTACTTTATTTATTTTTAATTGTTACGTAAAGTTTGTTTCAAAGATATAACTTTTTAGACACTCAATGTTTTTTAGTCATAAGTGTGCCTACTTTTGTGTATCCTTTTTTTATTATTATTTTCACCTATATTTACTATATTTATTTGCACTATAAGGATACAGAATATACCGTCGAGTATTTTGGTTCTTGGCTTTAATGATATTGTCTCACTTAATTAAACTATGAATTCCCGTCATTTTCTATCAAATTAAACACATGAGTTTCTCTGATGGTAAGAGGTAAATCGCTGCAAAGATGTTTTAAGCGGCAAAATATATTACCTTTTCAGTAATAAGCGATAACTACATTTAGGAGGATAAATAACTAAGGTGGTGGTTATTAACAGAAATCTACAAACTTGCATCTCTTTAAATTATTGTTATCATTTAAAATTCATTTGTGAGTAAGGTAATGTGCGTATAACGGAATAGCTTGTATCGCAATATATTTTTTCTTTTTATCACGCAACAATATTTCTTTACAACGCAATATTGCTTCTTTATAACGCAATCAATTTCCTATCACAACTTGTCGATATTTCTTTAACTATACCTAGACTTGCCATACCTAAATGTTGTTACAGAGAAAATAAATCTATTGCACTAGTGTGTTAGTTTAATAAAATAATATGAAACCATTAAAAATTTATAGAGTTCATTTGAAGTGGTCTCCATTGGCTGCAAACAGTCCTTTAAACATTGAGGCCAGTTATAAATAGAAGCAGGCACTCATTCCATGGGAAAATTCTTCACTGCCAATCGTAAGGATTGTTTTAGGGACTCCAAATTATCATGGCTTTTAGAGCAAGTCATACTCTTTGAAACTGAAAATAAATTATAATCCAGCGGACCTAGATCGGGACTAGATGAAGGCCAGCTTCAGCTTTGTGAAGGCCAGCTTCAGCTTTGATAAAATCCGGAACGTTGGTTTCTAACCAAAATTAGGTGGATCGAGCATTATGACCCAGCGCCGAGTCTTGCTGAAAGGAACATTCGTGGTTATTGAACATTGTGTTGTTAAGGGGCGTAACTATCTCAGGAATGGAATTAACTTGTGTCGATGTTTTGATACTTTTTTCACAAAAATATATGGCTCCTTCATAGCTAACACCCCATTAAACCATCACTGAAGTGAAGTCGGATAATGCCCACTTTGTACTCTGTATAAATATTATTGTCATTTGTTAAAATATTGCTCCATTGTAAAAAAAATCTCATCCGAAAACAGAATTTTTTTGTGACCTCAATTAGTTGTTTTGACTTTACCACCCTATTTTTTTTAAATTATCAATAAGAAAATATGATCAGTGTGTCTCTTTAGGCTGCAAGTCCTAAGTCATCTTTTAAAATACGCGACATGGTTCTAGGTGCTATCTTCATCTTCCGAGAAAAAAATCTTTTGCTTTCGGACAGGATTTCTTCGCATTCTTTCCCTTACTGCTTTGATCGCCTTTCCCTGACGAACACTACGGCCAGATCTTTTTCTATCACAAGCAGAGGAGGTTTAATTGTACCTATCAATAGCCCAGTTCACGAACATTTGACTAATACCAAGCGTATGGAGAGTTTTAAAAATTGTATTTGGCTTCATACCTACGTTGTGTAATGCGGCCGCAGCTATTCGGCTCTCTTTATCACCCCACTAAATTTTAATATCACAAAATATTTTACATTGTATTGGCGCGAAAATGAGAAAATACAATGACAAGTCATATAAAAATGACAGATTCCAAATTCAAATGTAATAGGTACTTTGTTTATTTTTAATTGTTACAGTATTTCTGGCCTGTCTATATATTTAAAATACTAATAGAATGAGCTCATCAAACGACTCTACTTACACTAATGACGTGTATAATATTACCACGTGGTAATATTATACACGTCATTGACTTACACCAAAGATGTTAACGGAGCGTTGCCATCCGTACGGCTTGTCAATATTTTATTTAAAATTAATCCTATGACCGTGTGTATAAAGCAAATAAATTTATTTGATTTTATTTAACCAAGAATATTTTATAATTTATAACTTTGTAGAAACTAGTTCAAAAAGAAAATTCTATAATGACACTTTTGTATTCACCTACGCACACCTACATACATGAACCGTTAAAAACATTACCCTTCCTCTTCAAATATAGTTAGGTAACAAACCGTGTTATGACTTAACTTTCACTTCTGTTATTATTTTTAGATCGGTGAAAGTTATGATAAGGTTTTTATTAGAAAAGCCACGTCCTTTAATGATTCAACTATGTAATTTATATACATATAATCAAACAGTATAATCCATTGTTTTTAGTTAGTCTGCTGTGTATTCCTGCAGAACCGGCTTCGACATAGACGTTTGAGGTCGTGTATTCAAATCCTGGGCGTTCTGAACTATTTAGTTTTTCAGCTAACTTGTACGAGACTGTATATGAGCCCGATATCTCTATAGGCTGGCCATTTGTCACTCCATGGGGCTTATTATTATTGACCAATCTATGTGCACCTCATCAGTGATATCTGTGGGCGTACTTATAAACTTGTAAGCAGCGTGAATCAAATGTCGATTGCAAAGCGAAGAAGTTCAGCGTGAATCGAATTGTTGCGGTTCACCATGTCTCACCGTCCTGTCCGTGGATGAAACGGGATGTGATCCCATCATATTTTACCGTTTTGATAAATTGTCGCTTGTTTCCTGCGATAAACTTGCCCGACAATTTTACATGTTCATCCACAACTACCGAGCTATATCGAGCTTTTACTGATTTTGATTTTCAGGGTCAACTCTGAAAAAACCTCGATACAGCTTTTGCACATCTCGAATCAGCCTCGGGACCTCATAACCTGAGCTAAATAATCTAACCTATAGACCTCGGGTTAGTTGACATCGTCATGCATATTACCTTCATTGTATCTCTATGACAGAGGTCGTCTAACGTTGAGTGGTAGCGTATTGAATAATAAGGCAGATATCTTGTTTTTTAATATAATAGTATAGATAGCTGAGCTCTTATGTCAGAAAGGGAAAACCATCATCCAGAAACACATAAATCGGCAAAGTTGTGTGGTTAAAAAAATTACATAGTATGTAATATTTAACTGTGATTTAGAATTCCCTCATTTTAATTATTATTATGATTTAGAATTAACATATTAAGTACATATTTTGAGTTTTAGCGAGTCAGCTAAATACTCGTACTTTCGAAGAATAGGCATTAAACAATTCAAAATTTCTCTATATCAATACAGGAAACAATACAACAATGTGATTGAGAACTGCGACTCAGCTGTTAAGCTGAGATTAACCCGGCTTTGATCCTATTACGTAGCGCCTATTTTACACCTAACACTTTAACAGAATTAACCTTAAAGTTTTGAACGAAAAGTTAAATAAAATCAACTCGTTTTATGTGGCTCTTCCGATGGATGGACACAAATATCGCCTATAGACACCAAAGATCCTACCGGTGCGTTGCCATCCGTGTAGCAGAGATATAAAAGCATGGCTAAGTATACCTACCGGCTAACTTCCCTTTCACTTTAAACTCTGGCTGAGCCATCTGCTCGCCTCAAAAGTTCGATATCACAGTTAACATCGTAGGGTTAACTATTAGTCATTTCCAAAAAATGATGACTTTTCTCCAAACCCTTACTTGTCAGGGACAAAGATTCGCCAGGAATAGGTAATGCGCTGGTACCAAACCCGAGCTAATCGTTGTAGAAGCCTACCATTAATAAGCCTACCATATGTGGGTAATCATGGAAGTGACAGATTTGGAAAATCATTCGCCTTTTACAAACTTTCTGGCAGATAAGGCCTTCTCTGGTGTTCTGGTTTTTTATATAAATAGATAGCAAACAAGCAGATGAAAGAAGAAACAATCGCCTATAAATACCAAAGATATTAATGTTTTTTTATATCATAAGATAGCAAACAGGCAGATGGGTCTCCTGATGGAAAGAGTCAACCATCGCCAATAGATACCAAAGATGTTAATAGTGCGTTGCTATCTTGTAGCAAGGTCTAATGCCATATGCATAAGTTTACCGGCAACCTTACCCTCCAAACCGGAACACGACAGCGACAAGCACTGACGCTATTGCGGCAGGAATAACTAGGTAAGGCGGTGTTACCAGACCCGGGCGAGACAATGCAGAATTCTACCACCTAGTAGTCACGATGGCAGTGACTTGCATAGCCAATAAAATTACACACTACACAACTTGTTAGCTGTGTAGTGTGTAATAATTATAACGTGCATCTACGGAACCGTGCACATTACGCTTGATCACTCGCACTTGCTCAGTTTTTCATTCAGTGTAATAAAAATTTATTCGAAACACATGGGGAAACACTACGAGTTTCCCCATCTATTATTTAACCTAATCTCAAGTATTCGTCGTGATTGCGGTATCAATATAGTTACATATTAATTACATAAAATCTGATATTCGTGTGGTGCGAACGTGATACCAGCCACAAACACGATGGACTACATATTTTTCTCGCTTTACATAATGTTTACGCGAGCTGATTTACCTAATGATGCGTGTGAGTCGGATCACTGTCTCATCATCTCGATATCGTGATTTGTGAGTGCTTTCTCGATTTACACTTCCCGGCTCTGCATGGCGGAAGCTTTGTACTACTACATATGTAGAAAGTCTACGTTTTTATATTCCTACTAGCTGACCCGGCAAACGTTATCTTTCCATACTTCATATTTTGGTGGGGTACTAGCGAGGGGGGGGGGGAGAACTGAGATAAAAATTGATTTAGTAGTTTCGGAGTGTATCGCGGACAAACAATGTGATACATAACATCTGTCTTTCTGCTAGGCACATCGTAAAAGATGACGGTTCTTCTCCCGTAAGGGCTCCTTTGAAGAATAGACCGAGTGCCGTTCTACTAGGCAGGTCGTATAAGGCGACCGATTGACTATACGTGTCACTACCATCGCGACTATTGGGTGGTCGAGTTTCGGAACGATTAAGTCGTGTATTTGTTAACACCGCCTTACCTATTCCTGCCGCAATAGCGTCAACGCTTTTCATGTGTTTGGACTTATGCATGTGGCATTGCCATCCCACCACGCGGATGACAACGCACCATTAACATCTTTGGTGTCTTAATATGAATGTGCGGCAAGTGATGTACGGCGTGCGTGGCGGACCGCTCGTCGCCGGTCTGCGCCCGCACCTCGCACACCGGAATCATCTAGTATACTAACTACTAAGTCACAACAGTATTTATAGGCAATGGTTTCTCTTTCCACCAGGAGAGTCATCTGCTTGTTTGAGATCTTATGATATAAAGAAATTACCGATTGGATAAATGTTTCACTACCACTGTGACTACTATGCGGTAAACGTTTGTAATGTCTAGATCAAAGATCTATACAGACTAAGATAGTACAGACTAAGATATACCGACCGCCTCATCGCCAAGGTTACCGATAAACAAAGAATATCTTATTTTTTAACAAATTCACTATTTTAGCTGTACTTATGAATGGAAAGTAATCCCATGTATCTTATTTTTTTTCCTTGAGTGATTATAACACTGGTTAAATACACAAGAGGGCATTTTGATGCGTGTTTAATGGCAAAAACAATCGGAAAGTAGAAGCGTTCGATGTTACGATGTCCCGCGCGTGACTGAATGGCATACTACAATAACTGTGTACACGGACCTAGTTTTGTAGGACCAGATGCTGTGATTAGGTAACATATCTTCCTCTTTTTATATTAATGCCGATTTTGGAGATTATTAATATCTTTTATTATATATGTACATATATTAGTATGTATGTAAGTTAAACATGTTGTTTATTGACTGATAATATAAAAAATAGCGTAGGTGTCATTATATCATAATCATACTCAACGGAATAACAAACTTGTTTTTCATTCCGTATTTTTCTCAAAGAATACCTGATTCATGTTACACGTAGAGGGCCTTTAGTAGTGTGTTGTATAATTCAATGTATAGGTAATTTGATAGCTTCAAATAAGTTATATAATACTAGCTGACCCGGCAAACGTTGTTTTGCCTTTTTAACTACTCTTATTTTTTCTATATTTTCTCACCTTTTAAACCTTCCCTGAAATTCAACAATTAGTTCAAAACCAAAATTCGCCAAATCGGTTCAGCCGTTCTCGAGTTTAAGCGAGGCTAACGACCAGCAATTGATTTTTATATATATATATATAGATTTATGTAAATAAATAAATGTTCTTGCAAAATAACAGGAATCAATCTAGATTCTAAGTTAGAATTATTATATTAATTGATATCAATCAATGATACTAATAATAAACACTGAAATATACATATATAACAAACATGGAACATTAGTATGTTTGTCTGCATACCTGTACAAAAACGCGTAAATTAATAAACACCTACTCCCAGATATAGGTACAGTAATCCTCTGTGGAACCAATTATAGGCAGGGGTTTGTCCGAAAGGATACGACTTAGGTACATTAAAGAAAAGAGCTTACTCATTCTTAAAAGACTGGCAAGGCCTCTGGTAGTGTATTTGTTCATGGGCGGTGGTGATCACTGATCACTTACCAACAGGTGAGCCTTCTGTTGGTTTGTCCCCTCTTATATAAAAAAATACGTCTACGCTCCTCACCTAAAAGCTTTTCCTTGTCGCCAAAAATTATCGCATATAGCAATATGTACGTTCTTAATTTGACCCTTTTCCTATTTGTATATTAAATATATAATGCTTTTGTACATAGTATTATGTATATCAATGAATTCCTTCTAACCGGCAGAATCTATTTTGATGATTTTTTGTGTATGTTTGAGTGGATCCTTAGATTAATAAAATTCTAATGGACAATTGGATTCGGACCGGGTGTCTACTGGATGGACTTGTATTAAAAGAAAATTAAAACATCACTGCTAACACGCCATTTAATTGCGTAACAAATTCAATATTTGTTTATCATATTGTGTATCATTGTGACATTATTAACTAACCATATCAAAGATACTAGGAAATATTAGAACTTCATGACAAACGATTAGGTGTTTACGTCTGTCTCAACGATAAATATATTGCACAAAGTTGTAAAATGGCATTCGTCTCAAACGTGACTTGGAAACCCTAGCAACCATACGGCTTCTTAACTTTAATTAACTGCATCAATAACCTCAATTATTTTTACGTCTTAAGAGCTTGGCATTGGTTAAAAATAACTCGTTCAATTGTTGTATGATGTGCTTTTTCTATTAACATTTTTTTTTCTTAAATACATAAATAATAAATATTCACGGGACAAATTACACTTATTTAACCCCAAAGTAAGCAAATTATTTACTTGTGTTATGGGTGTTAGTCAACGATACTAATACATAGAAATACATATATAAATACTGGAATATATTTAATAAACACCCAAACCCGGAAATACATACATTTATGCTCATCACACAAACGCTTGAAGGGCTCGAACGCGAATCCCGTCGATTGCGTAGTCAGGGTCGCTCACCAGTCACCACTCGACCAATGGGGCGATCTCACATTTAACATGTAGAAAAGTAGAGCTGATAAATAATAATAGGTTTTTTTTTACAATTTAAACTATATACTTAGATATATATATATATATATATATATATATATATATATATATATATATATATATATATATATATATATATGTATATGTGTATATATATATATATATATATATATATTAGGGTGGATCGAAAAATTTTTTTTTCTTAGCATGGGGGTAGAATTTGTAGCTTATAAAAAAAGAAAATTTTTCAAAAAAAAAAAAATTTTTTTTCGCAACATTTGGAGATAGCCCACTCGTTTTTTAATAAAATAATGGATCAAATGGACTAAAAAATTTTAAAATATTTAAACGATGTTTTAGAATCTGTGGAATGTCTTTTTCAAAGCCAAATGGAAATCAGAAGTCAAAAAAAATTTTTTCCTATTATTTTTGTAACTTAAGCGAAAAATAAAGAATTAAGCAGCCCTTTTATCTGTATTAAAGTAAAAGGTAAGTGAAAAAAAAATCATATGCAATTATTTTTTCATGTTTTCCACGATTTTTGACGGAAAAAAAATTTTTCGCTAGAATAAGTCCATTTGATCCATTAATTTATTAAAAAACGAGTGGGCTATCTCTAAATGTTGCGAAAAAAAATTTTTTTTTTTTGAAAAACATTCTTTTTTTATAAGCTACAAATTCTACCCCCATGCTAAGAAAAAAAATAAAAAAATTTTTTTTCGATCCACCCTAATATATATAGCTTAACCCGTGTTGGTTCGAGCTCTTTTTGAAGAGTAGACCGTCTGCCATTCTGCCAGGCAGTTCGTAAGAGGCTAACGACTGGTTATGCGCGTCACTACCATCGTGGCTACTAGGTGGTAGAGTTCTGCATGCTCGCCCACATTCGTTACCACTGCCCTACTTATTGCTGCCACAATAGCGTCGGAGCTTGTCACTATCGTGTTTCAGTGTGGAGGTAGGCGGTAAACTTATGCATGTGGCATTAAGACCCAGCCACAAGAATAGCAAGGCATTATTAACATGTTTAGTGTATATCGGCGCTGGTTGTCTCTTTACATCAGGAGAGCCATATGCTTGTTTGCTATCTGATAATCTAAAAAATTCTTAGATCAATAGCGTTAGCATCCGGGTAAGGTGCCATTAATTTATTGCGTATAAAATATTTTTGCTAGTTTTTTACTCCCTCCTTTATTTTTTCTTACCTAAGGGGGACCTGTTTAATATTTATTACGTAAAAATCTAAAGGAAGTAATGAACAATTCTTAGGAATGTTTATTTGTGTACTCACAGTGGCACTATATATTTTTTGCTAGTAATAAACTTTGGTTACAACCAATTACCTAAGCGCTAATTGGCACTCACGCATTGCCCGCAATGTTTTTTATTTTAATTTACGCATTTGTCATATTACGTGAGAACTATCAACACTCCCTCCTACCCCATTGTAAGTAAAAATAAGATATGGTCGATCCCCCTGCCTCCTCAAAACTTACATAATAAATGAATGCCACCTAATGATCATCATCTAAGCTGAATAACCTAATGAGCCATTGAGCTTGATTAAGCCATTCAAAATATTTCCTGAAACGTGTAAATAATAAAGCTATCTGGAACGCATTTATAGCCAAATTGTAATCCAAATTAGGTCGCCATGGATTAGGTTGTCATGGACACAGTAAGTAAACAAACCCTAAAATGGCGCATCTCACACCTTTATTCACAATGTACAAAGGTTATAACAGCCCGAACGTGAGCCCTTTCAATTATAACAAGGCCAGACCACTGTGCCAGTAAACGGATAACAGTTGCCTCTATCTGTAATTGTTAATGCCGTTGATTTAATAAGATTATAAATAACTAACTAGCACCCACCCGCTTCGGTAGACGTAAATTTATTAATGACTAGCTGTACCCGCGACTTCGTCAGCGTGTTTTTTTTTAAAGTAGATAGGTGTTGAAATATGTACATACTTACATAAATAATTATGGTCAAATTTTGAAGGAATTGTATGGAAACTAAAGCACGGACTTCTTTTAAATATTAGCCAAGCCACACTGTTGGAAACAAGCTTCCAACACAGGTGACCTTCGTGGGAGGCTTGTGGAGTTCAGATGAATTTTTGTTGCAAACAAGTGTTAACACTGTTGTAAACCGCCGTTGGGAGGGCTTGTTTCCAACAGTGTGGCTCGGCTTTTATGAACGTTTCAAGTACCTAACGGGAATTAGTCTAATGTCGAGTAGGTACCTATTGCCATTCGTAGAAACGTTTTCCTTGTACCAAATCAGGCCATTAACGAGAAACTGGTGTTTCTCGCAAACGATTTAATATACAAAAAAAATATACGTGCGTATTGCGTATACATAAGTTTGCGATTGGAAATTAGTAGTTACCATAGATACCTGTTTTTGTCATCCGTATGGAAAGTTATTTTATTTAAAAAAATAAGCACAATAATGCTGGTGTCCGAGCGGGGTAGAGAGCACATGAGTAGATTTATCTACTCATGTGGTAAAGAGAGTGAACTGATTAATACTTAATAATTATGTACGGGAGCACACGGTCGTTTTTTTATATCAATAATTACTTAATATATAATTACTAATTATTTATTTTCAATAAAACAAGTTTCTTTACGATTCTTATGATTAAGATACCAAAAACAAAAGGCAGAAAAGCAAAAGGCTCTCCTAATAGAAAGAGTCAGCTGTCGCCCACTGGCAAAAAATATGTTAATGGATCATAACTCCGGCTTGGAGAGTAAGGTATCCGTGTTACGGCTACCTTACTCTCCAAGCCGGAGCAAGACAGTGACAAGGTGGACGCTATTGCGGCAGGAATAGATAAGGCGTTGTTAATAGACCCAGGCAAGACGTTGCAGAACTCTACCACCTAGTAGGTACGATGGAAGATGAGAACATTATGAAACTTTCTACACATACTCTTGGAGATATTAAAAGTAACATAAAATAATTTTTATTAAACAAAATCTTTAATGCGAGCGAAGCCGCGGGTAAAAGTTAGTACAAAATAAACTAAATCCCTGAAATCTTTATAACTAATTTGTTGTTATATCTGTACACATCAGACGCTCGTGTGTAGACGTGTGTAAATAACAAGCCACACCTTCTACACAAAATACTCAATTATAGCCGTCTATTCATTCGCCAATCACTTTATTAAAATTCAAATCTTTACTTGGTATTTGATAATGGACGTCAGACAGGAAACTCGATTGCATATACTCGTAGGTATTTCTTATTATTCAATTCATTAGAACAGCTCATTTTAATAGCTTTTGTGTTATTAATTTACACATGTTACGCACATACACACGCACACATTTTTTATATCGTGAGATAGCAAAATAGCAAGTTTTTTATCAGGAGAGCCATCTCTCTCCTTCGACCAAAAAAATGTTAATGGTTAAATGCCAACGTTTCGACTATATACAAACTATCCGCCTAGCGGGAATTTTATATGTTGTCCATAAATTTACACTTGTTTGCACTTCGCGTGATCCAAAAACGATATTTCCTTTCGCGTATTCGGGTAAAAAAAGTAGCCTATGCTTCTTCGGATAATAGAAACAGGTTTCCATAGATGAAAGACTTTTCGAAATCGGACAGCGTTTGCAGTACCTATTGAGTTGCGGAAATCGAGACTGAAAGAAAGTGTCGGTATAAAAATGAGAAAGGCATGGGCAACGGACATTCGGGTGACGAACGACGCACGGTAGAAAAATCGTGTATATATATATATATATATATATATATATATATATATATATATATATATATATATATATATATGTCTCAGTCTCAGTATAGTCTATGGCATAATATGTTTCTCTCTGCCTACCGTTTAAACGATCTGTCGTGAAGATATGTGTATAATTAACGGTCGTCTTGCTATCAAAAGATTCATCTTTATGTCGTCTATCGTGTAGTCTATAGTCTAGATCAATTCTAAAACCTCCTAAAAACCTCATCGGTTAGCACGCAATATGCACTTATCTTGTTCCTAATCAATCACATCACATTATAGAAAGTGATTTGAAGTTACTTTCGCTGTACCTAATGATCTTTTTTCGACTAACTGTTACTTGTTGACTCGCATACACTTGACACACTTTCGTGTCATTCCATTGATAAGCATGTTTTTTTCTTTACAACTAAATGTACTAAACCGCCCCGTTGGTCGATGGTTAGCGACACTGACTACGCAATCGACGGCGCTCGGGTTCGATCCCCAACGGGGACAAGCATTTGTGTGATGAGCATAAATGTTTGTATTTCCGGGTTTGGGTGTTTATTAAATGTATTCTTGTATTTGTTTATGTATTTCTATGTATTAGTATCGTTGCCAGATCGAGTATTGCTACTGGATGACAATTTAAATTTATAAATGTTACATATACGTTACATGTAAAAAATATATATATATATATATATATATATATATATATATATATATATATATATATATATATATATATATATATATATATAAAATAAATATAGCGAACAAGTAGATGGCTCTCCTTATGGAAAGGACAACCATACCATCGTCTATAGACACCAAAGTATTAATGGTGCGTTGCTATCCTTGCGGCGGGGTCTTAATGCCACATACATAAGTTTACCGGCTACCTTACCCTTTAAACCGGAACACGATAGTGACATGCGCTGACGCTATTGCGGCAGGTATAAGTAAGGCAGTGGTACAAAACTCGGGCGAGATGTTTCAGAACTCTACCACCTAGTAGTCACGATGATAGTTACTCGTGTAGCCAATCGTTCACCTTGAACAAATGCCTGGCCGAATGGTAGATGTTTTGATGAACCGGTGTGAAGATATTAAATCTCTAAAATCTCTACATGTCATATGACAGGTCGATATTATTCCTAGTTGCCAGGTTTGAGTCTTTCATATCAGTATGAGGCGATTATCCCTTCCGAAAAGAAACTGCTGATTGTTCGCTGTCATAAAATTAGCTGTTCCCCGCGGTATAACCCGCTTAGATAAGGTTAAATTGAAATTGTATGACAAAATATTTGATATAAACGTAAACTGACAAAATATTTGAACTGTTAGCAAATTTTCTGATTAAAGTGTATGAAAATGTTACTTTAGATTTTATTGATCCGGATTTGTAACATATATTTATCTAACTATAGCATCTTAGTAAGGGTGTTTAGTAAATATTTAATATGTAATGTATTATCTATATCTATATACATATAATAAATTCGTACGAAAGTCAAAACTGTACATTGAATATTTTTTTAAAAGAATACTTGGGGCGTGATCTACAATCGATATAGAAGCCAAAAATATAGTTTTTAGAATTTTTGTCTGTTTGTCTGTTTATCTGTTTGTCTGTTTGTATGTAACATATATTTATTATTATTATATATATTATATATATAATATATAATATATATTTATTATTATTATATATATTATATAATAATAATAAATATATATTATATATTTATTATTATTATATATATTATATATATTATATATATAACATATATTTATTATTATTATGATTTGTAACATATATTTATCTAACTATAGCATCTTAGTAAGGGTGTTTAGTAAATATTTAATATGTAATGTATTATCTATATCTATATACATATAATAAATTCGTACGAAAGTCAAAACTGTACATTGAATATTTTTTTAAAAGAATACTTGGGGCGTGATCTACAATCGATATAGAAGCCAAAAATATAGTTTTTAGAATTTTTGTCTGTTTGTCTGTTTATCTGTTTGTCTGTTTGTATGTCCGGGGTAAACTCAAAAAGTACTGCATGGATTTCAAATTTTGCATGAATATTACTAACAGGTTGGGTCAACATATAGGCTACATATTATCACGCTATCACCTAGCGGCCAGGTGCTGTGCGGAGTAAACGAATTCCGCGCGGACGAAGTCGCTGGCAACAGCTAGTAATGATAATATAAAAAAACTTAAGTTGAAAACAGTCTATTTTTAATGTAATAATGATATAATTATACTATTATTGTAAGATGCGACTGGGTTAATTAAAATTTGACGGAGCTACTATTGAATGATAAACTCATAAACGATGTTAATAAATATGATTAAATCCTTTGAATAATAACGCATACATCTATGATTCAATCGTTGCATGATAAACAGCAATGAGACTGTTTAAAGTTAAAAAAACCGCGTAGGTCGTGATAGGATCGAAAAAAAAGTGGTACCTATTATAGCCCATGTTACCCAGAAATAATGTTACTACCTACTGTTTGTACTAATTTTTAAAATCGCTTCAGTAAATCCAGAGATTATTACGTGTTATTACTTCCTACAAACAAAGTCAGAAACTTACAAACTTTACCTCTTCGTAATATTAGTAAAGCTAAATTTTAAACATAAATATTTAAGGGTTCTTTTTCATTGTTAATCTCATTATGTTATCTTGAGGCTATACCTTGTATCACTGAACGTTAAAATACCTTATACTGTAAATCATTATTACGTAATGCGCGCCACTGCGCCACTTTATCCAAACTTTACGCTAATTAATCGTTTTACCATTTTTCTTTTTTACGATACGACTGCTGCATTGACACTGCATTAGCTTTGTATCTAGCTCTATTGTTATTCATTTTTAGTGATCAGTATTTGAGTCTTCTTGAAGGTTATTTTAACTCGGTATCTACTTTTCATTATTATCATAAGGCCTCAACAACTAGGTACATAAGAAATAACCTCTTCGTTTTGATGCAAATTGAAAAATTGCTCTCGGTTATTGTAAAAATAAAGATATTTTTGTCTCAAATATTAAACGTCACAGTAATTTTTCTGCGTGTAAAATAAGAAAGCGATTCTTGGTTGGTTCTGATAAATTGAATAATTAAATATTGTTAGGTATATTTATCTGTAATATGAATAATATTGTAAATAATGCTTGAATGTAATATTAATATTCGTTTATCTCGCTTAATAGATATTAAAATTTGTTGTTATCACAATGCTGCTCTACAGTGGCGCCACTTCCGCAACATCGTGGAATCGTTTATATCAAATTATAAACTTGGAAGTGGTGCCATCTGAACGGATATGTTTGAAGTTGACACTTTTCAATCTACCCTACTTTTAATTACTGTAAAACTGTGTGATACTATAAAATATACCTTGTACCGGCCTACTCGGGTCATTCTGCTGTAAGTCGTGAAAGAATAAACATCTATGTACGTCAAACTGTATATTATTAAAAACGAACCTTACAATATGTATACTTGGGAATAATGTATTTTTCCAACTTTTTATATATTTTCAACCGACTTGACAAAAAGAGAAGGTTATCGATTCGGCTGTATGTTTTTTTATATTTATTACCTCAGAACTCTGTCATTTATGAACCGATTTTCTCTCTAAAATTATTAGCAAAACTCGTAATAATATATAAATCGTCTACTTTTGATTGCCAACTAAAACGAGTTTTTATAACATTTTTATTACATTAGAGTCCATAACAACATGCAACATTGAGCAAATAGTGTGAATTTTTATAAAATCAGTAGCTTACGTAACGTTAAATAAACCTACCTACTTTTCATGGTCATTTACGGACTAAAGGCAAATGAAATAACAGAAATAATTGGAATTGGCAGGAATATCTATTGAGTGCCATTATTATCTGCTCACAATTTTGTCTTTGACATCAATTTTAATCTCGGATGAATGTTCCATGATTTTAATGTTGTAAATTCCTTACAATGATATACATTCATTCGAGCAAGTCTAAATAATGTCACTCTGACCGAATGAACTTGTAATTTCATTGAGAAATAAAATAGTGTAATAGGTATTAGGTACAGCAAAAAATTAAACTAATGATATGTATTTTACTTTTTTTGTTTTAAATCGACATTCTTTATTAAAATATGTTCAAATAAATACATAATTTATTTTATCATACACATGTTATAGGTATATTCTTTTTACAAGTCTTCAGTTTTTTTGTTAGAAACAAGATGTCCTTATATTATAATTCGTAATTACAAAACAAACGTTCTAACACGTAAAACGCACTAGATCTAAAAATGGATATCACGGCGGAGCGGCCGAGAAGGCTGCAAAACTTGACGGAGACTTGTCATGCAGGTTTTGTGATCCAAAAATAGCTGGTATTTCTGCAGCTAACGGTGCCTGCGCTCAGAAATACACGTAGGCATTTCTCCTTTCGCTCAGAGTAGTTTGCGCTTGGGCAAGAACTAAACTGTAATTTACGACAAAAACTAACCACAATTTTCTTGTAGCCTGTATTCTATATTATTGGATACATTGACGAAACAAAGGGAAAGGGTATTGTAATGTAGGTGAATTGATACGCAAGGACGTCATTTGCATTTACGCAATCTGTTTCCTCGAATGTAGTGAATAAACTTCGAGAGCGTTTTCGAGAAATATGATTTTGATGAGTTATTGGAAGTATATGATGTACTCAAAATTTACATAAGTTTCAAGAAATCACTGTCGACATATAGCAATGATAAATACCTACGTTGCAAAAAATGCACCATACGTACAACATACTGCATATTCGTAATGAATTCGTTTTGCTTTTATCGCGTCGTTGATGAGTGTAATTCTTTTATTTCAGCAGTCTATTTCAACCACGGATTAAATGGATACGCCTTTCAAGACAATTTTTTTAATTTGACAGGTTATCCTGCACTTACACACAGAAATACAAAGTTATACTACTTAGCAATGAAATAAAATCACTTCAAGGTTCATTTTTAAACCTTGTCATTTCAATCGGTACGATAAAACAGTACAGTATGATATATTTATATTTTTTCACAATTTAATATATCTACAAATGTATGACATTTTTGGAACGAAGTTCCTTACGGCAGGCTTGGAGGGAATAGGGATTTTGCTGCGCGACCGAACTGAAAAAAATGTGATAGTAAAACCGTAAGAAAAATGCGTGGAATAAAAGAGTTAAATGAGACGTGCGCAGGCGCGACAGTCGCGTACACAAGCGAGTAGTGCCGTTTAGCCGAAGGAAGTTCGTTCCTACCTGGTGTCCCGCGACACCACATCATTTTTAACAGTGATAGGAGCGTTTGCTCATATGCATGGCGACACCTTTCCTGTCTTGTGTATTCTATGGCGTGTTTATTAGTGTTCATGTTGTCTGTGATTTCAACTAGCAATTCAAGTAGCAATTTCTGTTTTTCCCATATAGTTTTGCTCCAAACCCAATAATATATTCTACTTTTTATTATACCTAGTAATATGTTTCGCTGTTATAAGTGTTTTGTTTTGTTCCAAACCATTTTCATTTCGTGTTATTCCATATCCTTTTGTTTGTTTAACTTATCTCATTGTAAGATTCTGTATTTAAAAGCGTGTTTAAAGTGTTACTTCAGATTTAAAAAAAATTAAGGTGACATTTTAAACGCATTTTTAAATTTTTATAGACTCAGCTACAACAAACAATTCACTCTTTTGAAAGCGCCTAAGATTTTGTAACATTTGTAAATCGTACTTTTTAGAAACGAGTTTTGCGCTTAAAAAATTAAATGGTAGTTTTGTTACAATCCAAAAAAAATGTTATATTACGGTTTGACTTGCAATAAAAAATTAAAATTTAACTTATTTCATCATTGTCTAGGAACGTTATTTAGTGAGCTTTGTAAATATACAGGTTTTATGAGTGTATTTTAGATTGGAAATCATCATATAGGCTATGTTTCTTGGTTTCATTGCTGGAGGATATATATAGTAGGATTGGGTTGGGTTTAATGTGGGATAAACGGATAAATTATTAGGTGAAAGAAACAGTCTAATTATTATTATTATTATAAAGCTTAATATTCTTAATTAGGCATAACATTAACGAAATTATTTTGTCACGTAAAGAACTTGAATTTCCATCCTCACCATCTCGATGTCTGGAAATCCACAACTGTGCGTTTCTCCCGACACTTTTTACCTCGCACTACTCTGTTATGGAACCAATTACCGGCAGGGGTATTTCCGAACAGATACGACATAGGGACCTTCAAGAAAAGAGCTTACTCATTCTTAAAAGGCCGGCAACGCAACTGCAAGACCTCTGGTATTGCAGATGTCCATGGGCGGCGGTGATCACTTACCATCAGGTGCACCTCTTGCTCGTTTGCCCCCTCTTCTATAAAAAAAAAAAAAAATATCCTCAATCCTGTCTTAGTAAAATTTCAAAACATGAAACTCAATTTAAATTTTATTGCATATTCCATAATGTTACAAAGGATAATATAACAAGTCTTAAAGCTAATTAGAGCATTATAAACCCTGTTGGGTACAGCAACTTATAAAATTCAGGTGCTGTTACGTTAGATTAGCAATTTATTATTTTGTCCCTTAAATAATTTTTATCTGGCTATGATGGCTCTGGCTGGCAACACGAATATGACTTTGAATAAATATGTCGATTGAGCCGACTCAAATTTTTATTATAATGTGTAAATGTTTGGAAAATACTTTTATTCGTATTTTTCACCTTTGACGCAAAAATGGTAACATGTAGAGGACATGTTATTTTCATATCCTCGAAAACCTGCAATTGTTAGTTTATTTTAATCTAAAAATTAGTATTCATATTATGTTACTGCAATATTGTTGCGTTTTTTAACTTTATATTTATCACCCGACTTCTTTTTTATTTGAAATAAATGTCGTAATATTATAATAATATTTAAATTTTGTATTTTTGAGCCATTTTCGGGATCGATCTTTTAAATACCGGACCAAATGTATGCGATCCAATCAAGAGATCGTTTTGAGACGTTACGATCCACAAAATCGCACCGAGCTTAAAAAGCACACCCCTATTTGTTAGCTGAGATTTTAAAACAATTTAAATTCTACAAGTCGTTCTTATTAGGATGTAACAATACATTACGCAAAGATTATGAAACTAGTTCAATGATAAATTCTTACATTCAGATCATGCCTGAGACGAGCAAGTATCTTTGTATATACATATGTATTCGGGGCGTATCCAATCTCAATGTTACATCATGTATATATGCCCCCTCGTTTATGTACATTCCCAGCTATTTAGAGTAATAGAAATAGCGTCAATCATTCTTTTTTATCATAAGATAGCAAACAAGCAGATGGGTCTCCTGTTGGAAAGAGTCAACCATCGCCTATAGACACCAAAGATGTTACTAGTTTGTTGCTATCTTGTGGCGAAGTCTAATGACACATGCATAAGTCTAATTTTACTATCGTGTTTCGATTTGGGTGGTAAGCTAGCCGGTAAACCTGTACATGTGACATTACTATTCCGTTACACGGATAGCAATGCACAATTAAGATCTTTGGTGGGTTTGAGCGATGGTTGTCTCTTTCCATCAGGATCTGCTTTTTTGCTATTTTATGATAAAAAAAAATTATGCATGGAATTCCTAAAAATATTCGTCGTAACTATATAACATGTGATTCAGCACTTATCCCGTGCTGGGGAAAACTTTAAAACTTAAAGAAAAATTGACACGACTGGATCATTATATACTGGAAAACTAGATATTAAATTTTCATAATGATATAAAATTTATATCATTATGAAAATTAGACGATGCAATTTTGTAGAACATTAACATAATTAACATCGGCGAAGGTGGAGATACGAATTTAACACGTATACGAATAATTAAAAATATAAGCTTAGATTTTAATTTTATTTACAAAACTCTTGTACAAATTCCATTTTACCTGCTTATATTTTTTTATCAATTTTTTAAAAGTGGTCTATTGGTTTCGCGTATTAACGCATCATCAGGACTTGTAGTTAGCCAAACTTGTCTTTTAATATTAAAAACCAAGCAAACCAAGAACTAAGTTAAAGTTAAAACGAAGTTAAAATAAAACAAGTGCCAACGATTAACAATATAGAACATAATAAGCTTAGATAATTGAAACATTTAAAAAGACAGCAAAAAAGTTTTTTGCTCAGTAGTGGCACAGTATAGACTTTAGGCAATAGTGTATTTTTTCGAAATGGCTATTACAGTTGACTTTATGGGTCGTTACTGCGTCACCGGGCTTATTGGGCGAGCAGAGTGCTCAGCCAGAACTTAAATTAATATTGGACCTATAAACGCCCGCGCTAAAGGCTAAGGGCTGTCTCCTGTGAGGCAATAGTGTTTCATTTAAACCATATTTTAGAAGATGAAAAGATAAATCGGGTTCTTTAAATACATATAAAAATATAAACGTATCTCAGTGTCCTTTGCAAGTTATTGGCAATATGTTCAACCTAGTCCCGACGATATATCTAATAATGTACAAAAATTTCGTGTCAAGGTGTTCTGTTCGTACTCCCCCAAAACGGCTCGACTGATTTTTGTGTTTTTTTTATATTTGGTAAGTATGATAGTCGGAGAGTATATTTATTTCATACCGCTACGTGATTAGGATGTCTCTATACAGAATTATTGTTTCCTATTCTTTTTATTTGTCAATAAAAATATACCGACAGCCCTAATCTTTTACTTTCCTACAAAATTATTTACATCAAATAATTTCAATGGTAAAACAACGTTTGCCATATCAGCTAGTAGTATAATTTCCCCCGTGTTGGCCCCGGGCTCCCTTGAAGAATAAGCGAACTGCCGTTCTGCCAGGCAGGTCGTAAAAGGCGACCGAATGGCTATGCGAGTCACTACCATCGTAGCTACTAAGTTGTAAAGTTCTGCATTGTCTTGCCCGGGTCTGGTACCACCGCCTTACCTATTCTTGCCGCAATAGCGTCAGTGCTTGTCACTGTCGTGTTCCGGTTTGGAGGGTAAGGTACCTAGTCGGTAAACTTATGCATGTGGCATTAGACCTTGCCACAAGATAGCAACGCACCATTACCATCTTTGGTAGGCGATGGTTGACTCTTTCCATCAGGAGAGACCCATCATAAAAGAAAAAAATATTTCATTGTTCCATCTGACATTCATATACCATAAGGTACATTGTCATTGATCATAATTATCAATAGATTATTATCACAAATTTAACCATCTGAGAGAATGTAATAAAATGATCGGTAACGCAGAATTACCACCGCATTGTCTCGTTATAGCATTATACTGGAGCCGCACTTGCGTCTATCCGCTATCGTCACAAAGCTTCGTGCAATGACACGATAAATGCAGATGTAATCGGCTATTATCCCATACATTCCGGACTGCGTGTGTCTTAGCGCGCATATAACTTCAGGACGATCGCGTTAGACGCAAGTGCGGCTCCAACATTACTGAAACCGAAGATGGGAATATCAATTTGACGTGTGCGGTTTTGGCTGTAGAAGCCCAACAAAGTTTTAGTGGAACATTCCTCATGAAAATTTATTTAAAGTTTTTTTTTTTAATATCATAAAATAGCAAACGAACAGACATGGCTTTCCTGATAGAAAGAGACTACCATCGCCTATAGACATAAAAGATGTAAATGACGTGTTGTTATCCGTGTAGCGAAATGGCAATGCTACTCTTATATTTTTGAAAATCAATCCTGATTTTCGAAAAAAGTTAGTTTATATTTAACCTCGTGTCTTAAATATCTTCTTGATAAATTTTATTTTTTTCGAAAAAGAACCCCGACTTAGACGGAGAAAAAATGTTAGTCTATATTTAATCCCGAGTCCTTTAACTGTATTCTTACTAAATTTGATCAAAATCGCTTTAGCGGTTTAGCTCTATCAGTGTGACGGACCGATAATAATACTAGCAGGCCCGAGCAGCTTCGCCCGTGTGTAGATTAAAATGTCGTCAATATAGTTTTTCATACAAATTTCAACCCCTATTTCAACCTCTTAGGGGATGATTCTGAATAACCTAATACAATAACAAATAGCCTATATTTGACGCTGGACTTTTAACTATCTCCATACCAAATTTCACCAAAATCGGTTCAGGGCTTTAGCTGCGAAAGCGTAACAGACAGACATACGGACACTTTCGCACTTATACCTTACTAACTGATCCGCGCAGCTTCGCCTGCGAGTATATTAATAAGTCGTCCAAATAGCTTTTAATAAAAATTTCATCCCCTATTTCAGCTCTCCAGGGACTGATTTTTGAAAAAAAATTAGCCTATGTTTGACACAGGATCTTCAACTATATCCATGCCAAATTTCATGAAAATTGGTCTAGCGGTTTAGCCGTGAAAGCGTAACAGACAGACTTTCGCATTTATAATATTAGTATGGATATGATATGAATATTAATATCAATTAAGTTTGGATTGTGGGGCGTGATTTCATGTGTTTCTATAATTAGGTCATCGTTTTCATCCTATTTTGATCCATCGCGGCTAATAATTGCTGTTTATTTGTCTATATCTTTGTTGTCACTTTGGGCACGTACGCGTTGACGGCCTTCAAGCAATTAATAAGTAAACACCAGTTGACTAATAAATCCACTTATTGTTTACATTTGCGTTACGGCTTTTTAACGATAATGACTTCGTTCTACGCCTGTAATTGGATTTAAAACTAAATTGTTTGAAGATGAGCCATAACTGTGCACAGGGCCATTTACTGTTATGGATGGTGTTAAATGTTTCCTTGAAAATAAATAGCACATCTATATTATATATAAATTCAAGGTAGTTCTGGAGGTCAGGTAAATCACAATTGTTAATAAATAACAAATAAATACCGTGTCGCCCATATCGCATAAGACACATCGGGCAAGTTATATTTTTCAGACAAATTTTACAAAAAGTAGAAAGTGCTTTCTGAACCAGGATACGAACCCAGGATATAACGTGCCTATATTAACGCGTACACCGCCAGATCATTGATGCGATTGTAAGAAGAAAGTATATTAAAGCAGTACAAATTATAATAGAATTATTAAGACAAGGGATCGCCTGTGGTCGAAATTCGATGATAGATTAAACATGTGTTATCGTCCGCGCGGACTTCGTTTACTCCGCACAGCTCCTCCCCAGTAGGTGATACCGTGATAACATTATGTAGCCAATATGTTGACCCGACCTGTTAGTAATTAATATTCATGCAAAATTTGAAGTAAATCCATGCAGTACTTTTTGAGTTTACCCCCTACATTCATACAGACAAAAAAAAACAGACAAAAACTCTAAAAACTATATTTTTGGCTTCGATATCGATTGTAGATCACGTCCCAAGTATTCTTTTGAAAAAATATTCAATGAACTGTTTTCACTTTCCTACGATTTTATTATATGTATAGATATGCCTTTTATGTTGTAAGTTTCGACTATCTATAGTCTATAGTAATAAATATTTTCATTATTGTTGCATTTTATACAATGGTTTGTTTAAAATTTTTGCGTCTTACCTATCCGACATTTTTATAATTTGTTTGGTTGGTCATAAATAAAAGAAACTGTTATTTGTTAACTATATAGCAGAAAAGAAAAATCTTAGCTTGATTAATAAATAAGAAAAAGTGTACAAGTTTGATTAGTTTCATGACTTTCCGACCACAATCCTTTTACAATTAACTTGCTGTTAATAAGGGTCAGTTGAATTCTAATATTGACTTATTGTAAATTAAATTAATTTGATAATCTCGTCAATTACCTTTGGAATAGTTTACGTTTACATTTCGGAGGAGTGCAGAAACTTAATATTTTTAAATAATATTGTGTACATATTTTATATAGATACATATGAAAACATTACACACACTACATTTAAGTGATATACATGATAGACACACATGTATACTATAACATTTTCTTTACGGCTAAAATCAATTGTCAAAAGTGGTCTTATTGTTTAGTCTATGGTTGAATTTCGGCCTCAGGCGATCGCTAATATTTATTATTGTATATTTTGTATTAGTTAATGGTATGATATATAGATGCATATGCACCCTCCTAAAAGTAATTCGTGGACGAATTGGTAATCTCTCCCTTTTAGGAAAGTCGGTTAAAAATAAAAATAAAACATGAATATTGTAATTACGTTACAAATAACGACATAATTTGATAACGGTTACGTAAACGTGATATGCCGGTGATTACGTTAAACCATTAAACGATATCTCCCGTTTTACCGTCAACTTTCATGCTGCACTTGTTCCGCGCACTGTTTAAGAATATTAAAAAAGTATCTTCACGCCCGTATACCCGAAGAAGTAGGCAGAGATACAACAAGTGCACTCACGATTAGCCAAAGATACTTTAGTTCCGCAATGTGACAGATGTCAAGCCTATCGATGACCCGGCACTAATCCAAGGGTTATCAGAAAACTGAAAAAAAAACACTGTTTAAGAAGATGACAAAATAAAGGAAAGTTTATCCACGGCCCCTTTCGAAGATTTGATTAAACGCCCAACTGCTGGCTGCAGGCATCTCATGAAAAGCGAGAAAAGACCTTAACGTGTCATTATTATTGTATGGTAGTCGGTATGCGGTCAACTGGTAATCTTACAAATAAGATTATTTCTTTCTTTCTACAATACAAAGTCAAATTCATGTGGTGTAAACACATCTCTCGAAAGAATGAATTTGGCTTCATCACTAGTGTGGCAGTGTTGGGAACCCATAAATCTATTAAAATCTCTGGTCTATAAGCGATGATTTTCTCTTTCCGTCAAATGCAATCTAGTAACTTGTTTGCTATTTTATAATATTAAATAAATTAGTATAATATTAAATAAATTTAAAAATAAATTAGGAAGTTTGTCATTCGTTTTAGTAAGTTAGGGTAGTGTTGTTTAAACACATTTTTTTTGTAATGATATAGGTATGCGGCAGATGTCCAGGTCCCTCTTTTCCACTGAGCATTGTGGCCATTTTATTCGTAGATACTAGATCACCAAATGATAATTGATATTTATCACCAAAATCTGTATTAATTTCGAAAAAATCAAAGTATTATGACAAACCACAATATAAGCATTTGCTCTGCTCTCACCTAAAGTCAACCTTTACGGGTTTCAGCATGCAAATCAACATCAACGCTAACGAAATAGTGTTATGTGAATGACATAAGGTCCCTGTTTTCTTAATATGCCCAAAGCCTCAAATAGGCTTTGCAGATGTCTTAGTATTAATAGAGCTGTCTCCTTGTTTGCTGTACTATGCTATTGAAAAAAAGCTATTTTTTTATTTCATAGGATAGCAAACAAGCAGATGACTCTTCTGATGGAAAGAGAAACCATCGCCTTTAGACACTAAAGATGTAAATGGTGCGTTGCTGTCCGTGTGGCGGGATGGCAATGCTACAATATGCGTAAGTCTACCAGCTATCTGACCTTCCAAACCAGAACACTCCAATGTCAAGCACTGACGCTATTACGGCAGGAATAGGTAAGGCGATTTATTTAGTAATCTGTGGTGATGGTGCCAAATACTCAGGCGAGACGTTATGGAACGTCTCTCACCACGAACCCCTTAGTTGTTACGATTATTACATCTAACTACACTATATCGATATCTAATGGGTACACACTATGACAAAATATCCATACCAAAATCATTATGTAGTTGCTTTTTTATTTTCTATATTTAATAAAATATCTCCCTAAGTTTACTGTGAAGTGATTTATTCTGTATTGAAGATATTCCGGTACCAATTAAAACAAAATAAAAAACTAGTATTTACTATTTATTGCTTTGTTACATTACCTCTTCCGTGCGGTAGAAACATAAATACCTCCACACATGTTTTATTTGAGATCGTATATTATTATCTGTGTCTTAAAAACTTAACATTTGGAATTACATACATAAAGTTGCAATTAAAACTTTGCCGACTACAAATCGTTGATTAATATTTTTGGTTCCGCATTTTATAACAAAAAACGTAACACACCTACAACATGAATTTTGTCGAAGTTTTTATAATGAGACTTGTTACGTAGGCGTAGGACACATTATCGTTTACCGATTACGTCATTATGCCGGATAAAATATGTTCCACTTCTACGCACCTGTTGTAACAGTTAAATGCTATTTACTGTTAAATCTCAAACAATACATGTTAGCTTATGTAAAATTGCTTTGTTCTTAACCGTGTTTCTCTTCACGGATGAATATCACACCATTCACTCTCTTTTTCAGGATAGATAGTTCATCGTTGAATTTGCACAATATTTTCTTCGTGTTTCACCAACTTACTGTTAAACCTCGAATAATACATGTTACTAGCTTATGTAAACTTGCATTTTTCTTAACTGTATTTACCATCACTATTGACTCTTTTTTAAGGCTACAAAGTGCATTTTTGAATTCGCACGTTATGTTCTTTGGGTAAGCTCCAACTGTTAAATCTCAAACAATATACCTCCGTATGATTAGCTTATGTAATTTTGTAAACTTGCATTCTTAACGTCTTCATCATCACCTCTCGCTCTTTTTTCGGGGTAGCTGGGCCATGATATAAATCATTGAAAAGCATGCAAGTTCTCCTTGGACGGAAAGAGAAATCAACGTCTATAAAAGATGTTAATGGTGCTTTGCTATCCATTACCTTCCAAACCGGAACACGACGGCTACAAGTACCGATGCAATTGCGGCGGAAATAGGTAAGGTGGTACCAAACACGGACGGGACATTGCAGAATCCTTCCACCTTGTAAAACTTATAAGGATGGGAGTATTACGAAAGATCTTGCAAATTATGTACTTATACCAAAATATTCTGTGTAACTCACGTTAATAATGTATTATGATGAAATAAGTCATTGACGAAATGTTTGTATTTACGTTACCATCGCGAATTTTAACTAAATATATACATATGCGAAAGTGAGTGTGGTTGTTTGTTATGGTTTCAAATATTTAAAACTATTCAAGTGATCAAAATAGCGTACTTTCACGTACACCTTGGGATATGAAAAACGACATAGGGTAATTTCTATCCAGAAGAAAATACCGTTAGTATCGAGAGACAGAAAAATAACTTTTAATTTGAAAGAATGGAGATGAACGATTATGGTGTTGATCCCGGCCTCCTTTGAAGAATAAGCTAACTGCCGTTCTGCCCGGCAGGTCGTAAAAGGCGACCGATTAGCTATCGAGTCACTACCATCGTGGCTGCTAGGTGGTAGAGTACTGCATTGTCTCGCCCGGGTCTGGTATCACCGCCTTACCTATTCCTGCCACAATAGCGTCAGTGCTTGTCGCCGTCATGTTCTGGTTTGGAAGGTAAAGTAGCCGGTAAACTTATGCATGTGGCATTAGACCTCGCCACGAGATAGCAACGCACCATTAACATCTTTGGTGTCTATAGTCGATGGTTGACTCTTTCCATCAGGAGACCCATCAGCTTGTTTGCTATCTTATGATATATAAAAAAAAACAAAACAGATAATCATTTCGCATTTGGTAAACTCTTTTTGTTTATGTTAGCTTTACAATCCCGAGGAAAGCTTTCAGCCACCTTGACCTGACTGAGCAAAAGTAAGTCATATTTTTGGGTTAAGGCGATTACACCTGCGAACGACCTTGAATTAGTGACAGGCGCAGCGTAAGTGCGGGATAGCACGCCAAAATCTCCCAACATCAAAGAATATATAAAGTGGATGCAGATACGTTTTAACATTTTTGTTTACCTATATGAACTTTTATCATCATGAATTAAATCATGAATGTTGGCAAACTCAAAACCCATAACTGATAATCGGTCATTTATCGATTCATTTTAGAAAAACGATAAATATCTCAGTCTCAAAATATTATTCAGCGTCTACACACAAATAAATATTTGCGTGTGCGTAATACGCAAATAAATAAAATTATTGATAAATAAAGTACTAGCTTTCAGCCCCTATAATACCCTCTTTTACCTCTTTACGAGATAAAACTCAAAAGTTCCTTACATGCACGTTTATGTAATTGTAGTAAAGAGCATAACTAATAAATTTGAAAAGATTTTGATGAAACAAATTTTATTTGAAATTAGGGATGAAAATTAAAAAACCTTAAACTCGTATTCATTTAATTGTGTTAAAAAACATAAATACTAAGTTTTAAATAATTTCTACAATATCCTACAATAAACGTTCTATTTTTCATACAAACATAAACGCTTTTTTACCCTTTTAAGGAATAGAATTTATGAAATCCCTAAATATATAATTTTTAAATTGTGTTGAAGAACATAAGTACCAAATTTCAAGTTATGTTGACCATAAGTCTTTAATTTTTCATATGAATCGTAACACCCACTTTTACTCCTTTAAGGGATGAAACTCTGAAGTTCATTACGCGCATGTTTCTTCAATTTGGATTGAATTGAATAAGTAGGTACTAAATTTTAAGAGAGTTTAGATAATAAACTTTTTATTTTAACACAAACTTACACACTTACCCTTTTAATGGACGACATTAAAAGAAATTCTAAAATACGAATTTATTTAATTGTATTAAAAAGCATAAATACTAAATTTTAAATAATTTCTACAGTAAAAAATTCATTTTTCATACAAAAATTAACTCTTCTTTTACCGCTTTATGGGATGATATTCAAAAACGTGTATTCCTTTAATCGCATTAAAAAGCATACTTAAGTACTAAATTTTAAACAATAAACAATTTATTTAATACACTCATTAACGCCCCTTTTACCTCTTTAAGGGTTTAAATTACATCATAAGAACAACTCCTGTAAAAAAATCAGCCTTTCCGCTCCAAACTTATTATCTACTATAAAAAACGTTCAAGCGTAAACGAAATGTCCAATTTTCAAACAGCACAACCTTATTACTGTGCCAAACGCACTATCTGTATTATTACTCTTTGACTCGAATGTGGAGAGCGGAGTACGCTGACGTGCGACACAGCCTCCCCGTACAAACGCTACCGGGAGACTGACCACAGATTACTTATGTATAAAAGACTGACTTTCGGAGCGAGCGCTGTCCGCGAATGAAATTACAAGGTTTTTATTGATTTAATGGCACACTATAATGATTTTGTAAAATTTTGAACTTAAATTTTGTAAAGCAATAAATTGTCTGTAATAAAGTGAAAAAATCACCAAAATCGTTTCAGTAGTTTGGAAGTTATAAGAAAATTTTTGCGTAAAAATAAGAGAGGTATTCGATTTTTTTTCGTCAAAAATAAGAATGAAATTTGAAAAAACGAACTTAAAATTTAAAGTTAATTATATTTTACGTACAATGTATATTTTTTTAAATAATTGGATTAACCGTTTAGGAGTAGTAGGCTTTCAAAGAGAAGTATATTTCGTAGTTTGGCGTATGCTATCGCCTTAAGCGAATAAAGTTTTCGAAAAACAGGTAGTTATGAATTTACTACTCAAGCGTCTTCACTAATTAAAGCATCGTTAGGGATTTTTGACTTCAATTTGAGGGATGTTTTTTTAATAATTAAAGTTAAAAAAATACCTGTACAACAAGTGCAAATGAGTTCATCCATACTAATATTCTAATGCTCAAATCTTTCTGTCTGTCTATCTGTTATGACTTTCCGGCTTAACCGCTAAATTGATTTTGATCAAATTTGGCATGGAGATAGTTGAAATCGACCTCAAAGCAAGGGCCGATCCAGCCTTCGGATCCGCCCTTGACAGATAGCTGATATAATATTAAGGAGTAACGTAGGCTACTATTATTTTAGATTATAACTATTGACTAAACGGGAAAGATATTGTGTTCGATTTAAGCACTGCGCCGATTGATATTGTTATTTCGCCTTTTGGAAACCGGTTACATTTTTTACGTGCCAGATTTGTGGTCGGATATGCGCAGACGCAAAGCATAACTAAGATGATGTAAGCATTTGTTTAAAACTTAGATCACAACAATTTTTACACTATGGGGCCATACATGAATTACGTCACACGAATTTCATGATTTTTTGACCCCTCCCCCGTCCTTGTCACAGCTGGTCACATTTGTGAGACCCCCCTCCTACCTAGTGTGATGTCACATATTTTACAATTTTACATTGGAAAAATGATCTTCGATTAAATTTTATCTGTATAGGTATTATATTATGAAAAAAATTTGATGTCACACAATTTGGGACCACTCCTTACCGCTTGTTACACAATGTCACACTTCTTCGACCCCCTCCTCTCCACATTAACGTGTGACGTAATTTATGGATGGCCCTATTCAGTTAGGTTTCTAGTTCTGAATGTTTGTTTGCTTTAACTACGCATGCGTCAAACTAACATCGCCTTTCCTTTCTTATATTGCACTTAAGCACATGACTCGCCTGATAGAAGATACCAGTACTGACGTTTACAGAGACCGAATTAGTTAATGAAATAATTAATGCCACATGCATTAGTTTACTGAATAAATTACCTTCCAACCGGAACCCGACAGTAAGAAACCGCTTGGAAGGTAAGTTAACCAGTGAACTAACGCATTGACATTACCCCATTAACGTATTCAGTCTCTGTAGACGACAGTTATCTCCAATTAGGAGAGTCGTCTGCGTATTTGTAATATAAAAAAGGAAAGGCAATGAAAGTTTGGTGCATGTCTAGTTAAAGCAAACAAACATTCAGTGACCAAGCTGCTGGTAAAGTACTCCCAAATCCAGGTGAGGTATTCCAGAATTCTACTACCTAGTAAAAGCTTGCGTAGTTAGTTTGCTAGCCTCTAAGCAGCAATTTAATCTTGATCATAACTCATATTGCGTATAAAAAGAATAGCTTATAGACTAACCGTTGCGATAACGGATACTAGAAAATACTGATACATATAATATAATATACTCACATTCTTAAACTTTCGCAATATTCTACTTAAGGAGTTAGAATTGTTAAGTCTCATAGAATAATAACGCATAGAAACCGAGTCGACCCGCGCAATATTAAGCCATTTCAAAGAAGCCTGAAAAGGCTTCTTACGTTCGCCGGCCCCTCAGGCATGCGACACGTGCCACGCGGAGTACAGCTCTCGCAATTTCAAAAAATGTGAGTTACTGTGTGGTGAAATGCTGTCACCGTGCTTCACAAAAGCGTATTTAGGACTTGAAGATAACATTTCACCGATAAAAACTACTTGGCATCGGATATTTTTGTATAAAATCCAAACAAATAAATTATAAATATCTAAGTAGAACGATATTCAAAATGTTGCCAGCCAAAGGGAAAAATATTCTACCACGTATTTGTTTTTACCTATTTGCATTATAATTAATAATATGTGTATTCCTATTTTATGTGCGATATTAGATAGCCTGGACTTTGCTTTTGCATAAAAAATAGTTTTTAAGTGTTGAGACTCACCCATTATACTGACACAAATATTACAAATCCGTTTGTCAGACCAATATTATGAAGCATTTATTCGTATATAATGAGGACTTTTAGAAGACAAAAAAAATGTTCCAACTAGCATTCTAGATGCCACAGTGACCATCAGAAAAAAACTCTGTCACTACCAAAGTCATTTTTTTTTAATTTTCTTATTAAATAATATGCCATATTACTGCATTATTTCGTATTGCTTAGTGTCAAGTAGTTTTATTAGCGATATTTTCGACTTTTATCCACGAAAACATGTAGGGTAACGTGCCCTAAAATCGGTCTGCGCCTAATGTCGACCTCCTAATATGTTTATACTGATAATTAAGCTAATATTCCACATAACTTTTAAGAACGCCGGCAAGACTTCATACATCGTTTTTTAATTATTATCTTAAAGTTTAATGTGTTTCTTAAGATTCTATATCAACTGCTTAATTTATCCGCATTTAATAAATATTTTTTTAACTTGGGGAATAGTAGTTAAATAAAGTTGGAATTTAGGTAAGGTTAACGTAAGCAATCAGTTCTCTCCTTAGTAGTCTGTGGTTAGATATTTATCTTGTCATTGGGTGTCTTCAGTACAACAGCTGTTAATCTCAGAAATCTAAGTTAGGTTGACAGAATTCTGAGCCAAGTTTTTGCGAAGACACTTTATAGGTACTTAAAAGAACAAAAAATAAATTAGCTTTAACTATTCTTTAATACAAAAACAGGGAGAATTTTTATTTGATACTTATAATGAAAATTATAATATATAAACTTATTGCTGTTTTAATGAAAATGTAAATAAGTTTTAAACAATGATAACACTTAAATTTGATGATAAAATTCAATCAAATTAAAGTCTCAATATTTTTTATATAATTGTTCCTAGCGATATATTTTATTTAATGGATTTAACAATCGTAGAAAATTATTCTAGTTTTATTCTAATAGTGAAAAATAAAACTTTGAATATCAAGTGCCTTTAAATTGTTTCCTTTCTTTGACTACAACTTAATAAAAATAAGTACCCTAAAATAGTTATATTGAAGATTATTTGATATAGACAAAAAATAATTTATATAAATCGTTTTATTTAAAAAAATATCACAATATTGAATATTTAATGCTCATTTCTCTTAATTTTGAGGACCAGCAAGTAACGATCTAATGTAATTTTTACATATCAAATTTTTTCTGCGTAATTTTAAAGAGACTAAAATATCAATTTATTTCATTTACTTTATGTCTCAAAGAAAGAGACTCAATCATTAAAATGGGTGACCATTTAGATTTTTTCTTTTACAGTTTTTATCAAATTAAAAAGATCATTTAAATACATACCATAAAAAATTGAGGGCATATTATGTTTACAAAAGTTATTTAATAAAATTAAAGTAAATTTTAATGCAAAGTCAATACCTTATTTCAATTTCAAACATCCTTTACTGGCTAACATTAGAGAAAAATGGGGCTGAAATTAGGGAAAAATTGACCGACAATAGAAAAGAAACCAGGATAGAGAGGGTCAATCATTTAAAACTTAACAAGTTTACATATTTTTATTTCGTTGTTGAAATCAATTCGAAACATCAATAGTGTAAAATTTAAATATTGATTAACACGAAAAAGAAAATTAATATTTTCTTCCCGATAACGGTTTAAGCCTAATAGGGTCCGAAAGTTATGTATTTGGTTAGGCGGCCGAAATTTGGCTATTTTACCCTATAAATTTCTACATCACTGAGATTAATTTTAATTTTTAAAATTTTAAATAAATAATTTGATTATTAAGTATACATATTTTCGTGTCACAATTTGCACAAAAACGAAAAAATCCAAGGTGAAATAGCTTTGGAACGTAGAATTATAACACGTAGAAACCGAGTGGGCCGCGATGTTTTAAGCCATTACAAAGTAGCCTTAAAAGGCTACGCATGCGCTTGCCGTCCGCTCAGAATCGCGATACATGTCATACGGAGTGCAGGTCTCGCAATTCGAAAAAAATATGACACTGTGTTGTTAAAGGCAAAAAAGACAAATAAAATAAATGCTGAATTATCAAAAAGTACCCTCGAGCTAAATTATTTTCATAAGACTTAGTATAAATAATAGTTAAAGCAAATACAATAATTAATTTTCTTAACATTAAGGTCTAACTAAAAATATTGTGCGCAATTTTTTTCCCACAACTAGCAACTGTATAGTGATAAGTTATGTGTTTCAAATTATCTATTTTTAGTCGATTTACATAACAGAAAAATTATAAATTGTAAGTATTTACCTGTGAAATGTTCACTTTTTTTGTTTTTCTAAGGTGTTAAAACACTTCTTTATAATGCAATAACTCATTTCGAATTATTTTTCGTAAACTGTGTCCGATATAACCTGATCTTATTAAGCATTGACAACTCGCAAAACGAATTGAGCCGTTTCTGGTTCAGTTTTATTTACTCGTTTTTTGTGGTTTCTAGGCGTTATTATTCTAAGATCAGAACCAAAACAGTTGCGGACGCTAGGTGGTGCTCAAGTCGTGCACAGAGCCAATAGTAGCCAATATAGTACGTTTAGCTTAAAACATTTAATTTTTTTAAGTTGATTTAAATAAATACTTGATTAATAAGTATCTTATTAATTTTTACCTTAAAACGTTCGTCTATAACGTAAGTATTGTTTCTGCTTGCTCACCCATTTGCTAATTTTCAAGATAGTTTAAGGTTTAGAACCATGGCAAGATTTGTATGAAAGTTAAAATAAAAAAGGTTCCAAGGTAATAGCTTTGAACAAACATACATACACATACACGCACACAGACATACACATAATAACACACAAGTATTTGCCAAGCAATTTATTTCAAACATTTGTATGATATAGGATAATATATTAGTAGATACATATCAATAAGGTTTTTTTTGTAAGAATTACTTCAATCACTGTTTTTATAACTTAAATAACGTAAATTCGTATTGACCATATTTTTTATTTACGCTCGGTGCCGGTTGGTTACCGCTGTTTAATTACTGAAATTTAAAAAAAAATCTTGAGAACCTCTAAAACATTTTCCTGTAATTCTACTCATTTTACCTCACCAGAATAAAAATTGTAAGTTCTAAATTTTCTATATGACTAATAATACTATTGGAAAGACAGACAATCTTTATTTCAGTGAGGTAAAAATATTTTAAATCACAAATAAAAGCACGAAAGCTAAAAAAATATAAGGTTAAATAGCTTTGGAATCATCTTGAGAACATCTAGAATATTTCCCGGCATTTAACATATTTTACCTAACCGAATAAAAAGTGTAAGTTTCAAGTTTATACTAAATGATTAATAATGTTATAGTATGAAAGATTATTTGTATACCGGTCAGGTAGATATATTTGAAATACCGTCTTGGGAAAATATTTATTTACTTGCAACACTATTCGAGTCTTTGGAGTCTTTGTGTGCGTTACGACGCAAGTGATTACACGAAGCTTACACGGACATTGACACGGTTTTGGCCTAAAATATGAACGAAGCGTTGAATGCAATTATCCCTCTAAGCGTTATTACTCTATGTTAAGTCTATACAATGGCATAAACGCTAGGAGAATAGAAAGATTAATGTATGGACTTGACATAAGCATAATCGAACGGTTACGTCAAGTCCATACATTTATCTTTCTATTCTCATAGCTTTTATGCCACTTGACTAGACCCGCTGATCCCTTCTAAAGAGTAGACTATCTGCCGTTCCATCAGGTAACACGAGCGACTGGCTATGCGAGTCACTATTGTCGTGGCTACTAGATGGCTGAGTTCTGTATTATCACGCCTGAGTCTGGTACCACTGCCTTACTTTGTCCTGTCGCAATAGCGTCAATGCTTGTCACAGTCGTGTTCAGGTTTGGAGGGTAAGGTAGCCAGTAAACTTATGCATATGGCATGACCCCGCCACAAAGATAGCAAGCATCAATAACATCTTTGGTGTCTATGGTCGATGGTTGACTCTTTCCATCAGGAGGGCTACCTGCTTGTTTGTTAACTTACGTAAATTAAGATAGCACAGAAGCAGATCGCTCTCTTGAATGGATGGAAAAAAAATGAAAGAAATATCGGGACAGAGTTTTTCCTTTCCCGTGTCTGTCTTCACCACTTTTGAAGAATACAGCCTTTTCGCTAAAAAGTTTGTAAAAGGATATGTCACTACCATCGTGACTACAAGATGGTAGAGTTGAGCAACGTAACGCACGGGTTTGGTAACTTATGCCTGCCGCATTTGCGTTAGTATTTTACTGCCATATACTAGTTGGGAAAACAAAAAAGATAGCCGATAAACTTAACGTCAGTATAGACCTTGATCCCACGAACAAACCTTTTTTTGATTAATAACAAGCTAAATTTTTGTGAACAGCTTCGTTTTGACGAGACAACCATCTTTTCTATCTTCGAAAAATCTCGAATCGGGTAACTAATAAAGTTATGGGGCTTTGAATATTTTGATTCGGTGAAGGAAAAATATTTATTAATAACAATAATTATTTTTAGATTTAATTCGCTTGATTATATTATGAAAAACACGATTAAACTTTTGTTCTTTCGATGGATGGATGGACATTCGATGGATTTTCTGACGAGTTCTCCACTCTAAAATTTCTGAATCATGAGATTTTTAAATTGATATTAATTAATTTAAAAACAATCTAATTTTCTCACAACAGCTTGTTAATTATAATTGTAATTTAAGGGTAACATTGGCCTACACGTAAATTGGAAACTTTTCTTAGTCCGACACTCTAAACTTTTCTTTTGTATCTGTTTTTATTAATTACCCGATTCGAGAATTTTTGAAGACAGAAAAGATGGTTGTCTCGTCAAAACGAAGCTGTTCACAAAAATTCAGCTTGTTATCACTAAAAAAAAAGTTTGTTTGTGGGACCACGGTCTATTAGTCTATAGGCGTTGCTTATCTTTTTCCATTAGAAAAGTCATCTGCTTTTTTGCTATTAGATGATAACAAAAGGAATATAAAACCAAAATGCTTACCCGGTTTCAATAATTTGCACGAGTAAAATCTATATTGTTCGTTGGTATATATCATTTACTAATTGAGACATTTGCTAAGTTTATTGGTTTTACATCTGCGAAGAATGGAAAAATAACTTATCTTTATATACATAATATTACATTCAGCGACGCGCTGAAAGGTGGTGATTTATATTTTTAACCGATTTACCGAAAAAGAGGAGGTTGTCAATTCGGCTATATTTCTTATTCTTATTATTAAGACGGCAAGAATTTTTATGTTTATAACTTACTAGCTGATCCGCAAGCGTATCGCCTAATATTTGCAATCCGCCAGCGATCAGCTATGACTTTGAAACGTTACGAAAATCTCATCAAAAACGTCGCCAATTGCTTGCTAGTCACTATGCACTTTTTACAATGTCACAACGCCAAAATCTTTGAGTATGTAAACCTCTATATCTATGGCCAAAACTTATCAAGCAGCAACGACTGTCACTAATATACAAGGCTGTTATATGTCTTGTAATAACTAATCAATTACGATAATTTCGCATTACGAGGTACGTGATAACCCCGCCGGCCGCGCATTGCTGTGGCTGTGTTAATAATAAAAGTAAAGTATCTTCACGCCCATTACGCCGAAGGTGAAGGCAGAGGTACAACAAGTGCACCCACGATTAGTCAAAGATACTTGGTCCCGCAATATGATACGAGTAGGTGGCAAGCCTATCGGCAACCAGGCACTTTCCAATTCCGGGCAACGTTATTTTTATCAGAAAACTGGAAAAATACATTTTTGAATTGCCTGAATCGAACTCATGTGGTAAACAGCAACGCCAGACCACTAGACCTCTAATTAAATTTTGCAATAAAAATATCGTGGTCATTAACTGAAATAAAATATAGCCTATATTTTAAGTTGGTCAAAGTTACAGATTTGTGCAAAATTTTATTAAAATCGGTGCAGTAGTTTTGGAGATTAACCCGGATAAACATTGTGACACGAGGTTTTTATATTTTAAGATGCAAGCAAGTCTGCCTCGTAAGGGATTTGACGAAAAGATATATGTATAATTTATAAGCATGAATTAATAGAGTAACAGCGTACATAATATCAATGGGAGGAACGGACGAAATGGACGTTTTTGGAAAAAAAGGAAATGGACGTTTTTGGAAGTATTTCGATCTAGCTGACATGCGCAGGTTCGATTGAGAGTAAATTAACAATATATCTTTGGTGTAGTTTTTCATATTAATGTTATCCCCTATTTCAGTCCATTAGGAGGGTTGATTTTTGAAAATCTGGCCTATGTTTAATCCCGGATCTTCAACTATCTCCATGCCGAATTTCATCAAAATCGATTTAGCTGTTTAGCTGTGAAAGCGTAACAGACGGATAGATAGATAGACTTTCGCATTTATAATTATAACTCGTAGTATGGATTATAATTAGTTTGTAGATATTAGTTCGATAATCTGAGCTGTTTCTTATACCTTTCAAACGTTAACTCAAGGTCAGAAAACGCAGCAAGTTGCAAAAGTTTATTAAAATATTGTAAATTTTATTACATACATAATTATTAAATTCGTTACTGTCGTATTTTTCCCCACGAACTGCTGACGAGGTGCAATATAAAAAGTAACCTTGACTTGACTTTGACCGTGAAGGAAATACTTAAATGAATGATATTGTTTTTAAAATTTGATTTCATGTTGTAGGAAATATTTAATTTGTTATTTGTTTAACAAAAAGTTACTACAATACAGACAATTTATAAAAGAACAAATGTACGTTTACAGTGATATAATATATGTATATTTTTTTAATTAAATTTCCTAGTAAGCAACTATCTCTCAATAGTCACAATAAAATTTTACCATCTGGAGTGTTTATGTGCATAATTTGTAATACATACACTTTAATTCCTATTTAAATTTATGAATTCCGACTAAAGGCAACAAGATTTCAGCTAAGAACAATTACAGAAGAATAAACTGAAACAGGCAGTTCTTGAAATAAAGACACGCATTACAGATCCTCTCTCAACCACAACTATGGTTAATTGGTTACATTGAAAGTGATGTCTTTGTTGTGCATGTCATTTAATCACTACATAGTATAAAACAAAGTCACTTTCTCTGTCTGTCCCTATATCCCTATGTCCCTATGTATGCTTAAATCTTTAAAACTAGGCAACGGATTTTGAAATTTTTTTAAAATACAGATTGATTCTTGAGTAAGGTTTTGGTATATAAACCTTTCCGGTATTCTCACGGGAACAAAAGCTACGCGGGTGAAACCGCCACAGGTCGCTAGTTTTAAATAAGAATGTCGAAATTAAAATAATTTATTGGTCTAAAAAACTACTACTATTTTTACTTGTCTGTACAGGGCTCACGCTACAATTCAATACAATATCGATCTCTTATGCCGAGGCCGCATTGCGTCTATCGTCACAAAGCTTCGCGCAATGACACGATAAATGTAGAGGTCACACCTGTGGTATCGTGCCATTGCACGAAGCTTCGTGACGATAGACGCAAAGCTGAGGCATAATTAACCAAAATGTAAACTATACTAATGAACGTAGCAGGAACGAAATATTATCTCGCATTACAGTTTAATACGAAATTGTAAAATGTCACAAATTTATTAAAATATAGTATCTTCACGCCCATATCCCCGAAAGCGTAGGCAGAGGTACAACAAGTGCACCCACGATTAGCCAAAGATACTTGGTCCCACAATAGGTGGCAAGCCCATCGCCAACCGGGCATTTCCAATCCCGGGCAACTTTGTGTTTCTCAGAAATCTGAAAAATCACTTTTTTTTATGTACCCGACCCGGGAATTGAACCCGGGACCGCATGTGGTCAACGCCAACGCTGGACCACTAGACCACAGAGGCGACATAATTAAAATATATAGTATGTATAAATGTAGTTACAGCGAAATATTAAGTATATTGTATTATCAAGAAGTACATACCTACAGTAGACATAAATAAAAATAGTTTGATCATTTATTATTTAGTTACACGGACTTCCACCTCATAGTTTCAAAGAATCGCGATCATATTATGATGTTTGAACTTGAAATGTTAAATTACTGTCTGGTTACTACGAGGCTTGTTTAAAACTTAAATAAACTATATCTGTTAATAAGACAGTCTACTGTTGTTACAAATCTATTTACATATAATAAAATCGTAGGAAAGTCAAAACTGTACATTGAATATTTTTTTAAAAAATACTTGGGACGTGATCTATAATCGATATGGAAGCCAAAAATATAGTTTTTAGAATTTGTCTGTTTGTCTGTATGTATGTCCGGGGTAAACTCAAAAAGCACTGCATAGATTTACTTCAAATTTTGCATGAATATTACTAACAGGTCGGGTCAACATATAGGCTACATATTATCACGCTATCACCTACGGGGGAGGAGCAGTGCGGAGTAAACGAAGTCCGCGCGGACGAAGTCGCAGGCAACAGCTAGTTGTAAATAAATAAAGTGACGGTGAACCACGAATTCGCTTAAAGACTGATAATTATCTATCTTTTTAAATCATCATCTGTTAGTAGCAAGGATTTATAACGTTATAATTTCGATATTTTTGCTGTTATATGATTGGTTCCCTGCGTTTCATGCTGTTTCGTAATTGGTTCCCCAACTAGCGCTAGAACACAACGTCATAATATCATATACCATAACCAATCCCAACGGCGCAAATATATCGAAATCATAACGTTTTAAATCCTTGGTTAGTAGCATTGGCGGTTATTTCACGAGGTCATTATAATATTATCTCTTTGGATAAAAAGTATCCTTTATGATAAAACTAGCCCGCTTAGGATTTTAACGTGAGAAAATTTTGTCGACTCGTTTTGTAGGCATAGAAAACCGCCGTTGAAAACGTTATAATTTACATAGGCTAAGTTTGTATTGAAATTCATGCAGCTGTTGAATATTAAATCTTGTGTTATAAGTTATTAGAATTTATGAAAGACTGTCCTTACTTTACTTAGTGCTTAGAGTTTTGTCACATCTGGATTTGGTACCATCGTTTTTCGCTTTTACAATAACATTGGTACTTGTCACTAGCTTTCCAGTTTGTTAAATGAGATAACTGTTAAACATGATACATTAAATCCCTGCCAAATATCGTACCTCCAATAAAGTATGGACACAACCTGGAAAAAGTAGTTTTTTGGGAAAACAAAAAACAAAACAGCTTTCCGATTATATTTATTTCATTTATTCTAATATCACGATTTATCGTGCCACTGTAATACATAATATATTATATTCTTTATTTTCTTTTTCTTTTAAAACCATGCTATAACTGTATTAAACTGTAAAATACAAAAAAATTTAACTGTGCTCCTATTTCACTTCCAATAGAAATGCGATATGTAAAAACACATTAAGCATCATCGGTGTTTAGGCAACAGTGATATCTTTCCATTGGGAGAGTTATGGTTATCTTACCCTCTAAATCAGGACACGATAGTGACAAGCACTGTTGCTTTACGGCAGAAAAGGGAAGGCGTTGTACCAGACTCATGCGAGTCGATGCAAAGCTCTACCACCTTATAGCCACGATGGTAGTTACTCTCATAGCCAATCGTTCGACTCTTACAAACTGCCTGGCAAAACGGCAGGTGGTCTTTCAAATGGGGCTCGAACCAACCAACGGTGTGATAGTAAAAAGGAATTGGAGCTCAGCGAAGAATATACTCTATGGAAGATTAACTATGTATTAGAAAACGTGTACATTCACGATGAAAATTGATGCAAAAAGTCAAACAGTGAAACTGATTTAATAACTTTCACTCGTTCTTGTTCAAAATGGCATTCATGACACGATTATTGTATGTGGCTGTGAACTACAACAATCACATAGATGGAAATAAGTGATTTTGTGATAATCATGAATGAATGTTTTATTTGCAAGAATATAATATTTCACAAACGTCGACAAGTGTTCTTATATGTACCTACGTCGGATAAATATTATTTATTGATCACATGTTATTGTTCTACCAGATAATATGGTGTGCAAATATTCGTAAATCATGTTTGTATTTCTGGACTCATACCTACATAGGTATATAATTTCTATGTATTAGTATCGTTATCTAACATCCATACATCCTAGAACGGTTTTGGGGTTGATTCATTTGTGTAACTATTTATATTAAAATCCTGCTGTTATTATCTGTTTATAAAGTGCAGATGTTTTAAGTAAAACTAAAAGGCGAACCATTGACCAAACCTGTCATTACCAAAATCTGGCAGACCAAGTCCAACGTCTCATCCGTGGTTGGTACTACAGTCTTACTTTTTCGTTCCACAATAGCAGCAGTGTTTGTCACTGCCGTATTCTGGTACGGAAGTTAAGGTAGCTGGTACTCTTATCCATGTGGTATTACGTTCGCCACACGGATTCACACGTCACACGTCAACGCACTATATCTATAGGCGATAGTTATTTCTTTCTTTCAAGAGCGCTATCCTTTATAACTTAAAAAAAAAACACAAATTTTACTCAAGTACTTCACGCAACGCCTTTTAAACGTTTTACAATTATCCACATTTAAATACTGCCTCACTAGATTATTTCTTAAATATTTGAACGAGTTCTTGTATGTAAAAGAGTGTTGATACACTCGTATCTGAGTTGACGTAATTACATTCTTGGACTAGAGAGGGCAAAATTATAGAAGAACGTTCGGTGGAGGAGACCGTTGAAATATGACGGCCGTTACAAAATGGCCGGTTTATCGAATACTTGCAGTTTATCTAGGGTTACCAACCCCATAGTTTTTTTCTATTTTTTATCTCTTTAACATTATTATTGCAAAAATGTATGAAGTAAATATTTGGATGTTCTTAACTAAATTGCGCAATATCAAATGAACGGATATTCTTTAAATTTGATACGGACGCAAATTATGTCGTGCTTGTGGTCGTGCTATTGCCGGAGCCGCTATTGCGTCTATCGTCCCAAAGTTATATGCGCACTAAGGCGCACGCAGTCCGGAATGTATACGGAAATAGCCGATACCATACTCTGTTCACGGAAACGAACTCTCTCTATCACACAATCGCTTACAAATGATAAAGATGCAAAACTGCGTCACACGAGAGTGGGGTTGTTATTTTCTGCTTAAAAGCTAAAATAGAGCACTTTTTGAAAATCTTACTTAACTTTATAATTTAAAAATCATTATTTGACCCAATGAGTGTCAATTTTGGCTATGGTTCGTTTGATCATTTAAGTTTTAATGTACACAAAATTTTAGTTCTAACGATTACTATTCTTCCTCCTGTAGGCCCATATTCCTTATGAATAAGAGATCATATTCTTTACTCTTTGATTATTAACGAGCAAAATCTAAATAATTACTATCATTATAACTAATAATCCCGTTTTTCGAGTAGATATTGACCCTGACTACCCAATCAATGGGGCTCGGGTTCGATTCTCGACAGAGACAGGCATTTGTGTGATGAGCATAGACGTTTTTATTTCTAGATTTGGATGTTTATTCAATATATTTTCAAAATTTATATATGTATTTCTACGTATAAGTATCGTTGACTAGCATGCATACCACAAGCATATAATTGGCTTGTTTTGGGGTTAGAGTTATTTGATATTAACAGTAGACTGCTGAAAAAGTAATAGGATGTCCGGAATTACCATTCTTCGTCTAGTCTTGCCGACATAAAAACTACAATAATCAATCATGTTATCTTGAGTTTGTATTTTGTTATGTACAACATATTTAGTATTTATTTAAAAGATTAACAACCCTAGGCTAAGTTAACGCGTAGAGTATTACACACAAACCAGTTGTAGCTGTTGACTCAATAACAAAGGGAATTTTATATAGTCTCTAGGTTGTATATAAGGCTCCACTTTATATAGACGTCCTTATCGTGCCTACATCAGATATATTTTAATTTTTATATTAAATGTACCACACCTACATAATAACTAGTAAGTGGTCAAACGGATGGGAAAATCATAAGTTAAATACATTTAAGTGCTTTAATAGATTCAGGCGTTACTTTGCAAAAATCCATAATTTCAAGAAGAAATTTTGGTAGGTATTTGCAAACTTTCCGCGAAACCTTATATGGAAATGCTAATTAATTATTAATAAGTGCATTAATGCTTCACACTTCATAGAGTGAAGTGCTACTCGTCTCTCCTGAAGATGCTTCGGTTGCGAAGTGAAACGTGCGTTGAGTACGCCTTTGCTGCCGACGTGGAAGAAAGTGTGGTAAAAGTGGGTGGACTATTGTCCGCTGTGTTCTCCTCTAATTTTCAGGCCTTAGATAAAATTGCCCCGTTCCTTACACTGCCTTTCGTTTCAGTTGCATCACAGCAGATCCATATAATATTTCGCGAAAATTTTGGAAATTAAATACTTGCAACAATTTCTTCTTTACATTTAGTGATGTTTATATTATGAGACGAAATTATGACAAGTGACAATCCATATCCTGCATCATCATTATACTTTTTTTAATGTCCTAGCTGAGATAGAGAGTCCCGCTGCATTATAAAAGTTTTTGTTGAATCCAACAGGAAGGATGTATTTTTCCGGGATAAAAAATATCCTGTCCTACGTATCGCCGTCTAGGTCTGTGCCAAATTTCATTCAAACCAGTCTAACTTTGCGTGATTGAGTTACAAATATCAAAACATACGAACTTTCAAATTTATAATATGTATGGGATTAGTGAGATTATGCGTATAATAAGAAATAAGTAAACCGCTATACGAGATAACAGGCATCTATAGAAATTATGAGTTGTTATCTTCAGGGCTGGGATGTAAATACGCTTTATTGGCTAACTTGCTGTAGGTAAAGTAGCTGTTATCATATCTACGTCAGTCTCAACTTCGTGCATCAGTAACTTTTATTACAGAAACATCCTTGTCTTCAAAATAATACTTGCAAATATTGTTGCTATGGTGACACGAATAGATAAGGCAATGTAATGGTGCAACTCTGTTTAAGCATAGATTGCGTAAATTCATTTATTTAGTTTATTACTTTGGACTTGTAGACGACGGCGTCAAAGTTAAAAGCTTTAAAATATTCGCATGAATTATAGCGTGTATCATTCTGATGTTAACATGACAGAGATATACAATCAATTCATCTACAATTTTGTAATATATAATTCGACTACTTCTACATTCATAAAGTTTTTTTACGAATATTCTGCCCTGTTAAATACATCTTGACGGTAATATTTGTATTTAACATCTGAATCTGTTGAATACTATGCAAATAGTGTTTTTGTGTCAATATCCGCGTTTCTTGAGATTTTGTTGTGGTCTTTTTAATCTCTGTTGTAAATTTTCAACAAACAGACTACGTGTAATTAATTTTTTATACTATTTGGACTATATCTACTTAAATACAAATAAATTTTAATGGTTAATATATCCGCCTTGTTTTGAGATTTTGCTTTTAATTTGGTCTTTTTTTTTGCTTTTGATTTGCGGCAACGTTATTACGTTTATCACTAGAAAACGGTTGCATCTATTTGGCCAATACTTTTAGGCTGTGAGATGTGAGAGAGATGAGTTTAAGCTTAAGTACTTTAGAAAGGAAATTTGGTCTCATTTTCTTCATTAGTATAGCCGTGCAAAGTAGCGTTGGGCACTTAGCAAGAAATGTTTTATACTCTGAACCAAACAAGTTAGTGGTTAAACACAGAGGCAATGCTTTATCTACAATTTGTGTCATTTTAATTCTAATGACACTAAATAAATGTGCTTTAAATGATCAAGAGTGATATGAATTTATTAATAAAATCATGTAGGTAAGTACCTATTTTCTCGAAGGTGCAGGTATTGCAGTTGTTTCACCCACGATTAGCCTTTTTAGATGCATGGCATGCGGCAATTTACGTTTTACTATCAGCCCGCTGCATCATAAAAGGTTTTGGTGAATGCCGCAGGAAAAACTCATTTTTCCAGGATAAAAATTTGTCTATGGGCTATTCAAGGTCATTATCTACCTGTGTACCAAATTTTATATGAATCCGTAAGTGTTACGGATTTACCACCACCACTTAACCTGTACGTGGTGGTATGGTTTTTGCTTGATTGAGTAACAATCATCCATCCATCCGCCGACACATTCAAACATCCAAACTTTCGCATTTATAAAATTAATGTAAATATAATAATTTATAAGGCCAATATACGTATTGTCAGACCTAGGATTCGAGTCTATTATCTTTGTCTCAACTAAATCTTGACTTACTAGTCAAGAATTAGTTTTATTACTCGCTTTATTAAGGTTAGTAAGAACTTTAACTAAAACTAGATGTCTTATGCCCGCAATCCGCATGCCTGTTTAGTTTCCAAGTTAGTGTGTCGTAAATTTTTGAAATTTTAACTATGATTGTTAAACACTTACAGCTATTATTGCGAGATATTAATCATAAAAGTATCGGGGATGTTGCAACATCTATTGTCACGATCGTATTTCTAACCTAAAAGTTGGTAAAAATAGAAATTACATTAGTGAACCAGCCTTATAACATGCTTTTATTGCAACCGTTAGCTGACTAGCCTCTAGCATACCAGATTTGATTAGGTTAAGTTTAATATCTATGTACTATTTCACTATTCACGTAAGATTGAAAATTATTCTAACCCTGATTCTTGACGTGGCGACGCGACGTGGTGATATTTATTTTCTTTTTTTGTCATTTTTCAAGGCTCTTTCAATCGCGCTTTTACAATCTGTTACTATCCGTGTTTGTGTTTAACAGACAAACAATTATGTGGCGTATTCACCTTCAAGCGTGGGTGTGTCAAACCAGTCCTATTGTGCGCAGTTTAATCAATCCATAACCGTAACCATGTTAACTGTTGGTGCCATTAGGGTGCGTTTATTAAATTCGTAAATTGACCACTTCACGATTCACGGAAAGTCTGCTTGGATTTATTAATATTTATCATTTTCCTTGTGTTGGACCGGGCCACATTTGAAGAACAGACCACCTGACATTCGTAAAAGGCGAACTATTGGCTGCACGATTCACTACCATCGTGGCTTCTAGATGGTAGAGATCTGTAACGTCGCGCCTGGGTCTGATATCAAACCTGGGCGCAACGTTGACGACTCTGACGAAAACTAATACTTGTAGAGTAAGGGCGTGTGAGTTAGAAAATCAGCTCTACATGAGATCTGATAATTTTTTGACCGTGCGAGTCATATGATTCATCTTGGCAACATTTTACATCTAAATATTTTTGTGGGATTTTACTTCTTGTTTTAAATTGACAAATTACAGCTTATAATTTTATTCTGATTATGCGTACGTAAAGGTAGCGGGGCTCGCTTATAAAATTATAGTGATCTTTGTTTATCAAGTGTGCCAAGGGAGCCTTTCACAATGATTTCCCACATGCGAACTGGACTAAGATTACTCAATAGATTATTGCCTCGTGACTGGATGGTTATAATGGCGGAAAGCGCAGGCGCAGGGCTGTCAGTAGTGTCAAATTAATACTATCCCTGTAAAGTCAATGGATATGACAATACTGCAATGTCTATGACATATGTAAGTATACTAAATTTAGGGCGTTGTGATTGTTGAGAATGATTAATAATATCTAATCTGTTATTGTTATAATATTAGACTCATTTATTTCCCCGTGTTGGTTCCGGGCTCCTTTGAAGAATAGACCAACTGCCGTTCTGCCAGGCAGGTCGAAAAGGCGACCGATTGGCTCTGCAAGTCACTACCATCGTGACTACTAGGTGGTAGAGTTCTGCATTGTCTCGCCTGGGTCTGGTACCACCGCCTTACCTATTCCTGCCGCAATAGCGTCAGTGCTTGTCACTGTCGTGTTCCGATTTGGAGTGTAAGGTAGCCGGTAAACTTATGCATGTGGCATTAGACCTCGCCACAAGATAGCAATGCACCATTAACATCTTTGGTGTCTATAGGCGATGGTTGACTCTTACCATCAGGAGACCCATCTGCTTGTATGCTATCTTATCATATAAAAAAAATATCTCATTTAATAAAATGCCTACTACATAAGAATGTTGTAATATAAAGCATAATATATAAGAAAGCTAACATATAAATGGAAGCTCGAAATCTGGTCTTAGTGTATTAACACACTTCTTGTTCACACCCGTGTTTCGGTTGAGCGCTTAAGTTGTTGGTCCCGGATATAGCAAGCAAGATATAGAACTAGTAACTATCAGTGCTAAATACGGCCATAGGAATTAGGGAGCATCCTCGAGATCTAGGGGATAGGAATATCGCCAACCGAAACCGGTGAATGGGGGCAAATGTCAATTGACCAACAGTTTTTCTATATTTTACCCTTAAGAGAACCGGTGTGATATTAGGTATTTGTATTATCTTTGTATTACACGGGGCACACTAAAAGGTTTGCACTTTTAGCTAATCGGAACCATTTGAATTTCGAATGTTATATTTTTAAAACGTTGCAACCTTCTTAGTTATAAAAAAATAATTGGCGGGAAATGATTTGTCAATTACACATCAAAGTTCTACGATGCAACGAAAATGGAATTAAGTCGAAAAAAATTTAGAGCGCTGATTTTTTATGATTTTAAAAGTTCTCTTTCTCCGCAAGACTGTGCCGCTCGTCTTCAAAATGCTTTTGGCAGAGAAGCACCTTGTTTGAGCATCGTGAGGCGATGGTTTGCTGAATTTGAGAGAGGTCGAGTTTCTTTACATGACGAATTTCGTGAAGAGCAGGCCTTCAACTGCCGTCAACGAAAATAATGTGGCTACTATTTAGCGGCTAATTAAAGAAAACCGCGGATTACCTATGAGACAATTTTAGGACTATGGGGGAGTATGAGCCAAATTCAGAAAATTTTACACGAAGAATTGAAAGTTCGGAAACTTGGTTGTCGTTGGATCCCTCATGAACTGATAGCGGAGCAGAAGCGGGCTTGCGTGGAATGGTGCTCACAGATGCTGTTTATGACATTGTCACAGGAGACGAAACGTGGATTTATTGTTTTGAACCAAAAAAAAAAACAGCAATCTTGTGAATGCGTGTTTGAAAATAAGAACAGGGCAACAAAAGTGAGACAGGCGACAAACGTTGGTAAAAAAATGATCGTGTTTTTTTTTTCTCAGCTACCGGTCCCTTATGTACAATTCCACTTGAAGATAAAAAGAGTGTTAATTCCGAGTGGTATTCTACCATTTGTTTACCCAGCGTGTTAGAAAAAGTTCGCGATAGGCGACCCAAATCCGCGTTCTCTTACACCATGATAACGCTTCTATACACACGGCCAACAAAACAGTCATTTTTAGCTTCCGAAAAAGTCACTCGTCCTACCGTCATCTCGTCACTCGTCCTACACATAGCCCCGACCTACCACCCTGTGCTAAGATTTGATGAGAGGTTTTACTTTTACCGATTCCGAAGAGGCAGTGATAGCGTTCAATCAGCACGTAGAAAACATGCCTTCAGATCTGTGGTCCTCCTGTTTTAAAAAATGGTTCGATCGCATGAAAAAATGTTTAAAATGTAAAGGAGATTATTTTGAAAAGCAATAAACATAATATTTTGGTTATAACATGTTGTTTTTTAAGTTACGCAAAACTTATAGTGTGGCCTACGTATAACAGATTATATTAGCATTGATACAGTGATTATATTTGTATTATAACAGATATGATAGTTATGCATTAAAACTCAAGATTTTTTTTGTCTTCAAAATGATTTAAAATTTTATAATAGATTTTTTACACGGTTTCGTTTTAATAAAATATTTTTAAACTTGTTTACTGATACACCTCTGATAGTTTCGGGAATCTCACAAAAAGTAGTCTTCAAAGCGTTTAAATATACTTCACGAAAGATTTATTAACTATATATGTAAGCGCATGATGCATGTACAACATTGTTTTTGTTCCTTGTATTTTACGAGTAAATATTACAATTCTTCTACTTTTATAATTTATAATAGCTTATGCTATAGCAAATAAGCAGATGGCTCTCCTGATGGAAAGAGAAACCATTGCCTATAGACACCAACGATGGTAATGGTGCGTTATCATCTTGTGGGAAGGTCTAATGCCACGTGCATAACTTTACCGGCTACCTTACCCTCCAAACCGGAACACGACAATGACAAGCACTGATGCTGTTGCGGCAGGAATGAGTAAACCGGCGCGCTGTGGTCCCAATTTCGACGCTCCATACTCATAGATACATACATACATATAGAACTCGATTGTTGAAAATCGTTGTATTATTGGTCACTAACATTTTAGGGTATTGTCTTAATATAAATATTATGTTATAAAACTTTTAAAATCGTTTGTTTGCGTAATATAAGCGTTTCAATTTTTTTGTATGGAAGAAAACATTCAAATCCATTTTATTCCGGACTGACAGCAACTGAAAGCTTGGGATTCACAGGGATTATTGTCCTACATGAGACGCATCCTACAAGCTATAAGACTTCTGCCCGTACTTGCCCGTTTGGACATAATTTACATAAATGTGAATTTTTCTATGGTCGAAATCATTCAAATTCATTTTATTCAAAACTGATTACAACTGACACCTTGACATTCACAGGGATTGTTGTCCTACTCAAGACGAATCCTACAAGCTATATCAAATATATCCGTACTTGTCCATTTGACGGGAGTACATAAATGGCTTTTTTTAATGGCATTTAAATACATTTTATTCGAAACTGATTACAACTATATGGAATTCATAAGGATAATTGTCCTACTTGAGACGATTCCTACAAGCTATAACATTTGTACCCGTACTTGCCCGTTTGGACGTGAGTATATAAATATGATTTTATTTTCTATGAAACATATTCAAATCTATTTCTTTCGAAACTGATTACAACTGACACCTTGGTATTCACAGGGATTGTTGTCCTACTCAAGACGAATCCTACAAGCTATATCACATATATCCGTACTTGTCCATTTGACGGGAGTACATAAATGGCATTTTTTTAAATGGGCGATATCATTCAAATACATTTTATTCGAAACTGATTACAACTGACACCTTGGAATTCAAAGGGATAATTGTCCTACCTGATACGATTCCTACAAGCTATAACATTTGTACCCGTACTTGCCCGTTTGGACGTGAGTATATAAATATGATTTTTTTTTCTATGAAACATATTCAAATCCATTTCGTTCGAAACTGATTACAACTGACACCTTGGTATTCGCAGGGATTGTTGTCCTACCAGAGACGATTCCTACAAGCTATAACACTTGTACCCGTACTTGCCCGTTTGGACGTGAGTACATAAATCATTTTTTTTTACGGACGAAATCATTCAAATTCATTTTAACCGAAACTGATTACAACTGACACCATGGAATTCAAAGGGATTATTGTCCTTCCTGCGACAATTCCTACAAGCTATAACACTTGCACCCGTACTTGCCCGTTTGGACGTGAGTTCATAAATGGGAATATTTTTTTATGGACGAAATCAATCAAATCTATTTTTATCAATATAACTTAAACCTTGGGATTCACAGGGATTGTTGCCCTACATGAGACAAATCTTACAAGCTGTAACACATGTTTCCGTACTGATACATGATGCAGACATCATTGCACATTTCAAATTTATTCCTATTGGACATCTTTCGGAAGAAGCCTTTGAAGCCAGGAATAAGAACTTTTTAAAGCTGCGAGAAAATCATTCCTGCAAAATGGATCGAAAAAAGACAAACGAAGACATGGTTTGATTATATCTTCAGATCCCTACTCTTCGAATATTCAACCTAAGGCATAAAAAACAAGAGGCAAATTATGATTTAAAATGCCTTTCAGAGTTTAATCCCAGCTTCTATAATAAATTTAAGTCTTATAAATTTGAATGATTTTTTTCCATAAAAAAATATTCCCAGTTATGTACTCACGTCTAAATGGGCAAGTACGGGTGCATGTTCTATAGCTTGTAGGTTTCGTCTCTGATAGGACAACAATCCCTGTGAATACCAAGGTGTCAGTTGTAATCAGTTTCGAACAAAATGGATTAGAATAGTTTCTTTTATAGAAAAAAAATCATATTTGTGTACTCACGTCCAAACAGGCAAGTACGGGTACAAGTGTTATAGCTTGTAAGAATCGTCTCAGGTAGGACAATAATCCCTTTGAATTCCAAGGTGTCTGCAGTTTAATCAGTTTCGAATAAAATGAATTTGAGTGATTTCGTCCAAATGGGCAAGTACGGATATATATGATGTAGCTTGTAGGATTCGTCTTGAGTAGAACAACAATCCCTGTGAATTTCAAGGTGACAGTTGTAATAAGTTTTGAATAAAATGAATTTGAATGATTTCGGCCATAGAAAAATTCACATTTATGTAAATTGTGTCCAAACGGGCAAGTACGGGCAGAAGTCTTATAGCTTATAGGATGCGTCTCATGTAGGACAATAATCCCTGTGAATCCCAAGCTTTCAGTTGCTGTCAGTCCGGAATAAAATGGATTTGAATGTTTTCTTCCATGCAAAAAAAAATTGAAACGCTTATATTACGCACATAAATGAACTTAGGAGTTTTTAATGATAATATTTATAGTAAGACTAGGCCCTAAAATGCTCCTGACCAAAAACAACAACGATTTTCAACAATCAAGTTCTATGAGTATGAAGCGTCGAAATTGGGACCACAGTGCGGCGGCTCTATCACCTAGTAGCCACGATGGTAGTGACTCGTATAGCCTTCGGTCGCCTTTTCCGACCTGCCTGGCAGAAAGGCGGTTGGCCTGTTCTTCAAAGAAGCTCTGGACCAACTCGCAGGATCACATTTGTATATTATCATGTATGTCATATGAATAAAGTGTGTTTAATATTTATTTATTTATTTATTTATTTAATTCTTTATTGTACACAGAGAACAGCACAATTAGGGAAAAAAATAAACGTAACATAAGTACAATGGGCGAGCTTATCTCTACTTAAAGAGATTTCTTCCAGCCAACCAGTAAAAGGAAATATAAAAAAAATCAAATGAGTAGACTTTATTTTTATTAATTTAATATATTTCTAATGCATATTATTTAAAAATATTGAGTTTCTGCACTTAAATTTTTATTGTGGTAAATTTCATATTCCACTAATCGCGTAATTGTCATAAAAAGGATTATAAAGTTTTCCTAATATGTATTAACATTAAACATTCATAATATTATATGCGATGTATAAAATCTAAGCATATCAACAGTGTTGATAACTAAAACATAGGTTGTATTATACACCAGTAACATGAAACTTCATGGTTAGTTGGACGCGGTTTTGCAGCGTCATATAACGTCTTTGACTTTAATTAAAAAAGGATCGTAACCTTCTTTAGTTACATTAAAAAAACTCATATAAAGTAACTTGGCTACTTTGAGTTAGACCTGTAGTATCTCATACATTTATAACAGAGCCTTACTTAGTTACAAGTGGTTAATCATTTGCTTCACAATTACTTGCAATATTCGGCTATTCTACTTCGCAAGTAAAGCTACCAAATGTGCCAACCACAAAAATACTTTATCATTTTGAATTTAACATATCAAAATATCAAATAACTTACGCATCCCTTTGGAAGAGCAGAGTTAACTTTGATACCAGATAAATTGTAGAAGACGAACATAGGCGAAACATATCCTTACCATTTTTTGGCGTGGTTTGTTTTCACTGTCTGCTTCTTCTGCTTAGAATTTGGTGGAGGTTTGTGTAAAAGCCCTTTGAGCTACACTCGATTTTCTTGTTGCTTGAGTTACTTGAGTTGTCAGTCCTGGCTATCACAAGGAACAAACGATATTCGTTAAAGATTGCCAAATACGGCTCTTCATCTCTTTCATTCATTACTCATTCATCTCTTTGCCAGCCAACAAACCGGTGATTTGTTATGAACCGGGAAGTCTTTCGATGATCGGTTCACACTGCAATATAGAAACAGTAAACTAGCACGGAAATAGACATATATAATAATATTTGGTAATAGTTGAAGATATATTATTATAAATATATCTTTAAACATGTGTTTGCAATTATATAATGATTAATTGAGTCTCTATTCTGATAAGTATCAAAGTAGCCAGCCTATTTTAGTTGGTATCTTTAATATAATTTACAGGATATGGATATTGTTTTCTGTCACTAAAATCTTCCGTGGTAACACAATTTCACGCATGAGTTTAAAGAATTCGTTTCATTGATGATATATGACATCTTTCCTATTGCTTTCGTGCGATTTGTGGGAGTGATTTCGTGAAATGCAATAGAAGAATGTAACAGGAAGCCGGGGAAGTGCGCGATATTTGAATTGACCAATGAGCACGCGCGGTGGTAGGGTTGCCATCAGAGTATACATCATACGCGGCTATTGTAAAGTTTACTCGTTTATTTTGATTTTTATCAGTGAAATTTGGCCTATGAGCAACGACGTAATACTAGCCCACGGCGTTGCTCGTTCAACCTGGTGAAATTTACCTTTGGTCTCGATTACGTAGATTGGACCCACCTCTAATTTCACATATGTTTAAACTAGTTATTGAGTTCACCGCGGGCGAAATTCACATTTGATTTTTCGACGTTGCTAGGTAATATTTTTAAAACCTTATAAAAAAAACGTTCCCCGAATTGTTTTACTTGAAAAATTTCTATTCGTCCTGAGTTAAACTTGTAGATTTTAATATATTTTACACTTTTTTTTACACACAATTACAAAAAATACTCTTTTAATTTTTTAAATTTGTTTGAACTTGTAAGAAATACTCGAACAACATAAATATTTCATAGCAAAATTTTATCAATTGCATCGTCAGCGCTTAGTAGATAATACTGCAGTACTAATGCAGCATCGGCGATCGGCCCTGGTGCAATGAAGGAGTGCTTTTTATTACTTTTCTCTGTAACTGATAATTATACTGCAACTTACTGATACTTTTTTTTTAATATGATACGATGAATTATGGATGGATTTGAACAATAACAAATATAATTAAAAAATACTGATATACCTAAATAGCTAACAACCTTAACCTTAAATTACAGTTTAATAAAAATAATAATCAACAAATCAATTGCAGGGTTGAACTGGGCCTCAAGGGCCCGGGTGGGGTCCCTTAAGCCCGTTGATGAATTGGGATAATGTTAAATGGGATACAACTATCATCCAGTTTTAATTTGTTTCTCTCTAATTGTATGAACGAACTAGCAGATCTAGTTTACATTTAGGTCGCAAGAGCTTCACCTGCAAGAGTCGAATATAAATCCTACGATGTAGGTATAATTTTCATCAACATATATTAAGACTTGGGATTCGTCCTTGGAATTCACTTATTTCAGAAAAAGCGATTACTGCATGCGTCCTATCATCCTATGTAACTTGAGACGGATGACGGATCTCAATAATAAAGTAATTAATGCTATTGTATTTCATTCATTCAGCAAACCTTGTATACATTGTATATACAGGTGTAATACTGAATAGGTTATTCAAGATCTCGATATAAGCATCTGTAAAACCTGCGTAACGAATTGTTTAATTACGAACAATAGCTTGAAACTGCTGTTAATGAAGTCGGACTACTGTTTACAAGCTTTTGTGTTTAGTTATATTTAATTACGCGTTTGTTTAACTCTGTCGCTTAATTTGAGGGCCCCCTTAGTTTAGTAATTAGCCAATTAGACTGCGCAATCGATCGGGCTCGGTTTTGACTTTCGACAAGGTTTGGTTTAGTAAATATATTTTATTATTTATGAGTATTTCTATGTATGAGTATAGTTGACAAATACCAGTACAAAAGCAAATAATTTGCTTACTTTTGGGTTAAATCTATTCGGAAGTTTGTCCAGCGAGTTTATGTCATGTTCATCACATTAAAATTAAAATCTTAAAGTAAAATTTACGGATTTTAGGATCTCCGGGCAATAAAGTTTTATATAAAATTTAAATACCAACTAAAACTATTATATTTGTAAATCAATTTGGCAAAATGAATTTAACACCATTGTTAGTATGAGTAAACCGAACGTCTATGGGCATGGAAATGATTACTACTTTTAATTCATTTTCATTCGATAAAATGAAACAAAATACTCAAAATGATTTCACATTTGAAATTTTACTCGCAATGATTTTTACTACCTTTGTTTTTACTCATAAAATTACTCGAACGTCAAATGACCGTAACTGCCGTAACGTAAGCTATTAAAAAGCATGATTTATAACTACTGCCGCTTCTATACGAATTGATAGATTTCATTGAATGTGAAATTTCAACAGACCAAATGAAGCGACATGGCAAATGCGATGTATGATAATACATTTTATATAAAATTTTGCCCGCTACTTGCGAAATGTGCCATGCCTAATATATTGATTGGCATTGACAAACAACAGCGGCTTGAGTCTTGGCCGATCTTTATGAAAATTGGCAATTATAATAACATAATACGACTATGATGGCGCAAATGATAGACCATACCATAACTTACACTGAACACAAAACTTACTATTCCTAAATTGCGTTTCATAATATATAGATGGTAGAGGTAAGGAGTAAGGATAGACTCTGCCAAAAAAACCCATCAAAAGCATGAAATAATTGTGACTAATTTTTAAAGAAAGTGGTTAAAGCACAATTAAATATTTTTACAGTAAACTGTTGAACAATGCAAGCGCTATTCGCTTTCGTTCGACGCACTTCACTTCTCTGCGACTGCTACATTCAAGTCAAACCCTCATGCATGCACGTTTGTGCGACGTTAATCGTTATCACTAGAACGAATTGATATTTATACCTGCTTTTGTATTTCTTCAATATGCCTTTATGTTTATCGGCTGATTGGTAATTTGCAGCCCTATTTACATTACTTGATTAGTGACGCAAGAACGGCGCATGCGCAGACGTAAGCAAACATATTGGACACATGAACTATGATATAATTATGTTATTTTATTATTTTGTACCTACCTATATTATTATTAAACATGCTAAAGTTTTGATGTATAGATGAATATATGTTTGTTACTCGATCATGCAAAAACGACTGAATCGATTTAGATAAAATTTGGCAAACATGTAAATGATGACCCGGATTTGCACATAGGATACTTCCCCGGAAAATAAGTTTTTCCCCTGGGACTCGCCAAAAACTGTTGTGCTACTAGTTATAGGTACTTACATAAATTAAATTGTTAGAATAATAAATTGAATTGGTGCTATATTTATTTATAAAAGAAAATCTACATATTAATACGTGAAGGAAAAATTTAGATCCCTTTTTAAGGCAATTGCGCGAACGGTGGAGTATGAAAAGCACAGTTAAAGTTTACATTGCGGATGACTGCAGAAACATATTTTTAAATAAAATGCCTTAGAAATAAATTAAATTTATAAAAATATAAATTACACAAACTACATTGTAAGATAATTCATGACCTTAAATTTATAAAATATTATCATTAATTATGATTAAGTAGATTATAGTATGTATTTGCACACCGGCATTGCCGGTAGATTATGGCGATCTGAAAAAAATGTAAGAGCTATTTATTGTAACCCATATTCATGCAAATAAAATATATTCTATTCTATTCTGCATTCATGTGACATACACGATAAGATACACACATGTATAACATAGGTAATATTTTCTTTACGGCTAAAGTCTGTTGTTAAATTTAAAAGATTTTGTTGTTTAGCCTATGGTCGAATTTCGGCCACAGGTGATCGCTAGTATTATTAAAACTTGCACTACTAGGCTGCACCTTCTCGCTTGGGATATGCAGCGTGAGAAAGTTTTGCTGCCTAATGTTAAAGCTATTATCTTTTACTTTAGCTAATATAGTTTAGCCCGGTGTTTGTCTGAGTCCTCTTTGACAAATAAGCCATTTGCCATTCAGGGTGTGACTACGGCGGTAGAACTCTACAACGTCAATCCCGGGTAAAGTGCCACTATACTCCTGCCGTAATAGCGACAATGCTTGTCAATGTCATACACGGATTTGCTACGCACCATTTACATCTTTATTGTATAAAGGCAATGGTTGTTTCTTTCTATCAGGAGACCTATCTGCTTGTTCGCTATCTTATGAAATATGTAAAAAAAAATACGCCTAGCCTAAACCGATGGATTACCTGTTTCCATGCGGTGAGCGATGTTTCTTGTAAGCTATTTATGATTTATTATTAATTCCTCAAAATCGGGGTAATAATACAATTTAATTTTCAGTTATAGTTTTATCTACCGAAAACAAATGTCTCGTGGCGTGCGTATTAGGATATCAATCGGTAAGAGAGTATGCGACTTATCTCACGTTGCAAATCATACCCAGGTAGACATTAAATCAGCACCAGCAATAAATATAAGTACCGCTATGTCAATGATACATCTACTAACTCCATTTTTTTATGTATTAGCACTAAGCACGTGACAATGACATGTTTACCTTTATCTAGGTTAAATCTAGGTAATTCTCAAAATAATTAAGGCCGTTACAAGTCGCAAGGTTTTCTATAATATGCACGTTCGACGTTTGGCCTTGCGTGCGTTCTAGTACCTATAGCCCTTTATGATTTATCTAACAGTTGATTTATGACAAAAATACTTCCGGCTTTAGAACTGATTTGCTTGTAATGTAATGAACATCATTTTGATCTTTAACGTTGAATTGGCTATGCTTACGATTTACGGGTTACCCCGTATTAAATGTTGATAACTAAATAACTAAATTTTTATAGAGCGTAAAACGGTAAACCGCAAAATACAGGGCATCTGGCCACCTAGATGTACCGTATTACAGGGGTGGTAACGCACTATTAACAATTAAAAACGTTTGTATAAGCATGATTGTTTTTATCATTATGAGTAATAAGTACCACCTACTAACTTATTAACCGCCGCGAAATATGCAGAGGAACTGTAATCTGTATATAAGCTAAGACTTGGTGCAGTATTCACGAGTGCATGTGCAATTACTTAAACCATTGTGCTTTTGGTGAAATAATACCTTATTGTTCTGGTTTTCATCACTATTGTTCAAAACGTTTCAATTCATATTTAGTATTAACACACTGTGATAACGCTTTTAACCTAATTTCATAACCGTTTATTAAAAAACGTCCACTAACGCCTGGATTTACACGACACGACGTTGCTAAAAATCCTTAAGTACAGATACTCTAAATATAACGGTTGACTAATAAAAACCTGTATAATAATGTAAGACACTATATTTAATAGTCATATTTAACCCATAAATATATAATAAAAAGAGAATAGCCAAATAGGCACGTGGAATGTAAGAGGTGGCTTGGAAAATAAGATGCATGAATTGATAGATGTAATGAATGATAGATTCCTGGATGTTTTGTGTGTAACAGAGACTAAACGTAAAGGTAGTGAAACCACTGATCTCCCCGGTGGCATGATGGCTCTGTGGTCTGGTGTGCCCCAGAGCGGAGTAGGTATTCTTCTATCGTCACGCTTAGTCTCTGGTCTGAAAGAATATGGGATGGCTGGCTCGAGACTTCTCTGGGTCCGGATCAAACTGGGAATCACGAGAGTCTTTTTGCTCGCATTATATGCACCGGTAAGCTCTTCGTCGCCCAGTGACCTGGAAAAGTTTTGGGATTCTGTAAGGGATGTTCTGGATATGGTTGATGACAGTTGAAAAAGTTTTGGGATTGATGGAAAAGTTTTGGGATTCTGTAAGGGATGTTCTGGATATGGTTGAAAGAGTCATTTTGTGTGGTGATTTGAATGGATAGGTCGGGACCAAGAGGCCTGGTTTCGATGACGTACTTGGTCCGTATGGTGACAGGAGAGTGAACGACGCCGGTAAGCACATTGTGGATTTATGCATGGAAAGGAATCTTCTTGTGGCTAACACAATATTCCCTCATAAGGACATACATCTGTATACATGGAGAAGGAGTGACCAAAAGAGTGTGATAGATCTGATTTTGATTGATAGTAGACTCCCCAGTTGTTTAATGGATACGCGCGCCTACAGAGGTCCCAATCTGGAAACAGACCACTATTTGGTGGTAAGCCGATATAGGAGTCTGTTTAAGAAGTGGAGACATTGGCGACAGTGTGTTCCATTCGGAGAGCTTGAAAGGATAAAGAGCGAAAAGTTGCAAGATCCGAGTATAAGGAGTATGTATGAGATTCAGGTTCGAGATAGGTTGGCGAAAGTGAACCTACCGGACTTGGATGTAGACGAATGTTGGAAAGTTTTGAAAGATAATATGATAGTAGCCGCGAAAGAAGTACGTGGTAGTGCAAAACTGTGCAAGTCAATGGAAGGAGATGCATGGTGGGATGATGAAGTGAAAGCTGCGATTGAGACAAAGGAGAAAGCATGGCTAGACTATGTTTCATGTTTGCAAGCGAATGATGGTATGAAAGATAAGAAGAAAGAATTGTATCGTTGTTGTAAGAATGCCACTAAAACCTTAGTGAAAGAAAGGCGTGAAAGAGAATGTTTGAAAGCAGAAGAGAGACTGGCGAGCAAGTTCGAGGCAAACACCAAACTTTTTTGGGGGGAGGTGAAGAAGTCTAGGAAGTATATATATATATTACTATTAGCGTTGAAAACAATTTTTTGAAATCATGCAATCAATAAATCTTTTTTAGTTGCTCTGAGTCTAAAGATATATCATATTACGCAAAATATGTAACGCAAAAAAATTTACTAAAAATGGCGGCACTTCCTACTCCACTATCCGCGAATCATCGTAATCCACACACACACACATATCTTCACGCCAGATCCCTTACGGGGTAGGCAGAGAGAACCGAGTGCCATACATCACGATCCTTGCAGGCTTGTCTCGCTTCCTCCACATTCATCACTCTCTTCATACACACACGCCGGTTGCGAAGACTCTTGACACCACCTTCGGACAGTACTCGATCAACCTGATCGTGGTAAGTCAGTCTTGGTCTTCTCCGGTACCTACATCCTTCCATATTCGCGTTGTATATCTGTTTTGTTAACCTTTCATCTACCATTCTTTCTACATGTCCGAACCAACGGAGCATGCCCTTTCTCATCTTTACACCGACACTTTCTTTCAAACCTAATCTCTCTCTCACTTCGACATTACGAACCCGGTCCGCGAGTGTCACACCACATATTTTTCTTAGCGACCTCATCTCGACCGCGTTGATTCTACTTTCATGCCCTTTCTGACATACCCAACTCTCACTTCCAAACAATAGCGTTGGGATAAGCACATGATTATGCAGGGCTAGACGGGCACCCTGACTTAAAATTGTGCTATTAAGTAATCTCCCTAACGCTCCATTCACTCTGTTCCCTGCACACACTCTTCTTTCAACATCAGCGGTGTACCTTTCATCCCTGCTAAAAGCACATCCAAGATATACAAACTCATCCACTTGTTCCAGCACTACATCATCGACCACAACTCTTACATCCGTTCTGGTTGCTTCTCTTTCAAATACCAAAGCTTTAGTTTTCTTCGCATTCAAATTCTTCATCGTAATCCGCGTTCAGCTTATCAAATTCTTTGATTATTTAGCTATCCAGTGGTATAATTAATTAGATTTTGGATGTTGGTGATAGTTATGTAGCTATAACACCAAACTGTATCCCCTAATTTTGTTATCATCTGTTTTTTGAACTGTCCCCCCCCCCCCTGTGCAGGCAATTTTAAAGACGTATTCACGTCAAAAAAGTCGCATCGAAATCCGTTGCGTAGTTCTAAAGAGAGTTTGTTTTATACTATGTAGTGATGTGTAATTATATCGTGGATAGTATTATTTAATAGTATTATTTATTTGCTTAAAAATTAGGCAAAAATTTTTGAATTTATGAGAAAATTGGCCTAATTTATGAGAAAATTATATATTTTGGAACTAATGGGCATTTCAAAATACGACATTTTAATTTTTATAAAATATATCTTAATATATATTTGCCCTTTCGGCTGCCTGGAAGGACAATCCCGTATACTTATTAGGGCGAGCGAAGTGAGCCCTACACTAGGCCACTTTGTATTCACTTTTGTAGTACATTTTACTAAAAAATTATCGGACTTTTAGGTTTGTGCTTCGACGTAGTAGTTTAAATTCATGTCTAGATATGTTATCTACCATAAAAATACCATTTTACAAAAAAATAGAAGATACAATTTGTTTTAAAATCTTATTACTATTAACGGCATCTATTATAAAACTAACGAGTTAAAATCGATAGAAGATGCGTTTTGTATTAGAATCTTATTTCTAGTAACGCCATCTATTATAAAACTAACGAGTTAAAATCGATTGAGAGTAGGCACTTCCAAATTTTGAGTCATCACTTTTTCCAGATTAGTGATACAAAAAATAAGTAAGCAAATTGTAACTAATAATACAGATTATATTAAAATTTAAATCTTGCCATCTTGATGTTTTGTGAGTTGTGATTTATAATTATGCAATTCTGGAGACAATTTTTACCTTGCGCTGCTCTTCTGTAGCACGAACTTCACTCTTGACCGCCCGGTTGGTCGAGTGGTTAGCAACCCTGACTACGCAATCGACGGGGATCGGGTTCGATATTCTTGTATTTATATTGTACTTCTATGTATTATATAGTTAACTAATGCCCATAGCACGAGCAAATAATTTGCTTACTTTGGGGTTAGATCAGTAAGTGTAATTGTCTTGTGAAAAAAATAAACAAAAAAAACTCGGTTTCAACTTTTCCAGCATTTAGGTACCTAAGCATTTTTTGCTACACACTATTTTCAGCCGACTACCCAAAAAGGAGGAGGTTCCTATTTGGTCGGAATATTTTTTTAAGTGTGTTCACTGATTATTCGAAGATGCCTGAACCGATAAGGATTTTTTTTTGTTTCAGTGAGTACCTAGATACTTCTCAGGTTATTTAATTTTAATTTGACGAACATCTGATGCAGAGTACGGGAAATACTGGAAGTGGGAAATCAACTGTTTGCAAGATTTCTGTGTTTAAATTATCTCATATTTGTATAGTATTATTAGAGCAATTTTAAATAACATGTTTAAAAATATTTTTAAAAGTTCTTAAAACTTTACGCAGGAAATTATAATTATTAACCGCTATTTTCAAAAATCGAGCTTTCATCAGATCTCCATGGTTTGAGATTCTTGAAACGTGATTATATTTTTCAATGACGTCAGTATATATATATATCTGTATGTGCGCGCGTGATTAAATCTCTCACAGATTTTAAACAGCCTGGCTGATCGAAAAATGGTTTGCGGTGAAAGATCAAAATCAATAATAAATTCGAAAGTTTTAAAAATTAAATCAGTATCCTTTTAAACACGGTTTCAGGGATGTGTGCGGGGAACAGAGTGAATAGGGCGTTAGAGAGATTACTTAAAAGCCCAGTTATAAGTCAGGGTGCCCGTCTTGCCCTGCATAATCATGTGCCTATCCCAACGATATTGTATAAAAGTGAGAGTTGGGTATGTTAGAAGGGCATAAAAGTATAATCAACAAAGTCGATGAAACAAATAGCTATGAAAAATATGTCGCGTAACTCTCGCGGACCGGGTTCATAATGTTGAAGTGAGAGAGAAGTTATGCTTGAAAGAAAGTGTTGGTGTAAAGATGAGAAAGGGCATGCTCCGTTGGTTCGGACATGTAGAAAGAATGGTAGATGAAAGATTAACAAAACAGGTATACAATGCGAGAGATGCAATGCTTTTTTTTTTCTATACATTAAACGATTATAGACTTTATTATTATAAATAAAGTCTATACATTAAAAGATGTAATTTTCATAAAAACACTTTTCTAACAATATTACTAGATAATATAACTGCGAGCCCTTACAAAGCTCTGCTTTTTGTTAGTATTTAAAATAAAGTGTCACTTTGTTTGTCCGTTGTGGGTTACTAAACTAATGAACTGATTTCAACGAAATTTCGTAGATATCTACTGTTTGGTCCAATTTTAAAGATAGGATAGTTTTTATTTCAATTAACCCTCCTCCCCTCTCAAGAACCCCACAAAAATATTCAATACAAGTAATTTGTATAGCAAAACAAGATTTGCCGGGTCAGCTAGTTATTAATAATAACTTATTATATGAATTAATGCTTAACTTAATTGAATGAATGTTTACTATTTAGGTAAATAAGTTAATTTTGATTTTAAAATTGTAATTAGTATCTCCTAACATAAAATTTAATTTAATAATTAGCTATACGCCATAACGGCGCATAGCCGCGACCTAGCACCCTGTGATTTCAGTATTTTCCCCAAAATCAAAACTTTGAGGAGAGGTTTTACTTTTACCAGCTCCGAAGAAGCAGTGATAGCGTATAGTGATCAGCACGTTGAAAACATGTCTTCAGATCTGTGGTCCTCCTGTTTTAAAAAATAGTTCGATCGCATGAAAAAATGTTTAAAATGTAAAGGAGATTATTTTGAAAAGCAATAAACATAATATTGGGTATAAAATGTTGTTTTTTTAAGTTACGCAAAACTTATAGTATGACCTACGTATTTGGTGTCTAACGGTAATGGATGAACCGTCCCGTTGGTCGAGTGGTTAGCGACCCTGACTATGCAATCGACGGAGCTCGGGTTCGATCCCCGACGGGGACAAACATTTGTGTGATGAGCATAAATGTTTATATTTCCGGGTTTGAAGTATTTGTCAAATATATTTTCCAGTATTTATTTATATATGTATTTCTATCATTATATTAGTATCGTTGACTAACACCCGTAACACAAGCAAATAATTTGCTTACTTTGGGGTTAGATCAGTAAGTGTAATTTAAAACAAAACAAAACAAAAAGAAAACGGTAATGGATATGTCTTTTCATTAAGAGAACCATCTTCCATGACACGAAATATGTTAATGATGTTACCATATTTAATGTCTATAGCCGATGGAAATCTCTTCATCAGGAGAACCATCTGCTATAGACACGAAATATATTATTAATGTTACATAATATTTGATGCTTATAGCCAATGAAAATCTGTTTTCATCAGGAGAATCATTTGCTTGTATGTATGCTATCCTAAATAGGTATAAAATACAGGCAACAAAAATTTTTGTTAACTTGTAAATAACTCAAATCACGATAATAAATAAGCAACGTCATTTTCATACTATAAATACAAGACCTGTACGACACTTCTATTGATATTTACCTACAATCAAGGTTATCGGAAGGAAATATTTAAGACGTCTAGGTTTTATGTAAAAAAGAATATGTATTTATAATGTAGGTAACCTTCATTTATATATCTTTTAAACTTTGTCAGTATTACTGTTGCTCTATTTTGCATTAGTGATGGGACTCGAGTAACTTTTTTTCACTCTCACTCGCCAGTGAAAACCAAGTCAAAAATACTTAGTCCGTAAGTAATGGGTACTGGGTACCTATTTTTAATATTCTTTTTAGGCTTTCCATTACTTTAACAATATAGTCAGGTATTATACAAATAATAAAATGAAATATTTTACTATATTAGTCATCGTCCTGCACAAGTTTGTGCTGAATTTCTAATGGAAGATACATCGGTTAAACCTGTCATAACTTGAATTTCTCAATCGAGTCGGTATAGGCCACTCGAGTGGTCCGAGTCATTCGAGTTGACTCGAGTCACTTGTAATCCGTGTTATTATATATTTTACTCGAGTGCGAGTAGAATAAAAACTACTCGGGTGACACGAGTGAAACAAGGCTCGAGTCCCATCACTATTTTGCATTGTCAAGGTAGTGATATAGTTGTTTCATGGTGTACAGGAAATAAAACATAAAAAATATAAATTGTGATAACATTAATTGAAAATTAATGAAAGTATTTCCTTGGTTATAAATCTTAAAATATATTCAAATATAATCAATAGGTAAATGACAAGAATTGAGCTGACTCAAAACTTGGTAGTTCGATTTTTTTGTTACTAGTATTAGCGATCGTCTCTAGCCTTCGACCATGCAACAGACTTTAGACATAAAGAAAATAGTATACCTATCTATGTTGTCACGTATTTCACATAAATGTAGCGTGTTTATATATTTTAATAGTTTCATGTATTTCTAACCCATATTATTTTAAAATATTAGGTTTCTGCAATCTTTTTCGCAATGTAATTTTTATATACCAAACTAGCTGTGCCCGCGACTTCGTTCGCGTGAAAAAAATTCTAAAATAAAAACCCTCATAGTTCCCGTTCCCGTGGGATTTCCGGGATAAGAACTACCCTATGTCCTTTCTTGGGTCTCAAACTATATTTGTACCAAATTTTATCCAAATCGGTTCAGCGGTTTAGCCGTGAAAGCGTAACAGACAGACAGACAGAGTTACTTTCGCATTTATAATATTAGTATGGATTTCACACTTCACCGTTCGCGTAATTGTCAAGAAAAGGGGTAAAAAGTTTTCACTCCACATATTAAAACATACAAAATTTTAGCCCAGACCCCTTTTGAAGTATTTGCCATCATCAATCTACTGCCTACTACGTGCTACTACGTAGAAATCCAATGTCAAACCTATCGCTACCGTTATAACTACTGGAAGGTAGAGTTCCGCTACATTTCGCACAGATTTGGAATCATCGCCTAGTACAGTTTTCTGCATGTTGGACCCGGAAGAATAGGCCAACTGCTGTTCTGCCAGGCAGGTCGTAAATGGCGACCGATTGGCTATACGAGTCACTACCATCGTGGCTACTAGGTGGTAGAGTTGTGCATTGTCTCGCCCGGGTCTGGTAACACCGATTTACCTATTCCTGACGCAATAGCGTCAATGCTTGTCACTGTCGTGTTCCGGTTTAGAGGGTGGCTACCTTAACCTCTAAACCGGTAAACTTATGCATGTGGCATAAGACCTCGCCACAAGATAGCAACGCACCGTTAACAGCTTTGGTGTCTAAAGGGGATCGTTGACTCTTTAGATCAGGAGACCCATCTGCTTGTTTGCTATCTTATCTATATATATATATAAGAATCAAATCCTATTTTTCGTGGTCACGACATCACGCGTGAATGGCTGGATCGATTTCGCTAATTCTTTTTTTGTTGTGTTTGTAATTCTCAGGAGAAATATTCTTATGAAAAAAGAATACTAAAAAAATTGCGACGAAAATTACAAAATTTATGAATACTTAACCACCATATAAAGTTCAATGCCCTTTCAGCTGCTTGGAAGGACAATCCCGTATACTTATATAAATTACGTGTCACGTTGTTTGTCCGCTATGGATTCTGAATATTTATGGCAAAACAACGTTTGCGAGGTCAGCTAGTAATATACAAAAAAAAACCCTAGCCCTTGATTAAGGTAGGTCAAGATTTTGGTTCAGCGCCCTTTGCTCGATATTTTTACCATTTACATACGATGGAAGCAAGTGCACAATTCGGCGCCCCTTACCGCCTGCCGTCTAGAGCGAACGCTCCTCTTGCTCTACCCCAAGCCCGGCGCCGCCACCGCCTTATCTATTGTTTCCGCAATAGTTGCAGTGCTTGTTGCTGTCGCATTCCGGTTAGGAGAGTTAGATAGCCGGTAAAATTATGCAAGTGGTACCTCGCCACACAGATAGCAACGCTCCATTAACATCTTCGACCGCTCCGTTGGTCAATTAGTTAGCGAGCTAATCGATGGAACTGGGAGTCGATTCCCAACAGGGACAAACATTGTGTAATGAGCATAAATTTTTTTATTCTGGGTTTTGGTGTTTATCATATATATTACAATTATTATGTCTTGTTTCTATGTATAAGTATCGTTGATCCAACACCCTTAACACTAATAAATAATTTGCTTACTCTAGAGTCTAGGGTATAAATTAGTGTAATTTGTTCAACGCGTTTTTTTATAAGATAGCAAACAAGCAGATGACTCTCCTGATGGAAAGAAAAACCACCACCTATGGACACCATAGATGGTAATGATGCATTACTATCAACAATACCACATGCGTAAGTCTACCGGCTACCGTACCTACCCTCTAAACCGGAACACGACAGTGACAAGCATTGACGCTATTGCGGCAGGAATAGCTAAGGCGATGGTACAAAATACCCGGGCGAGACGTAGCGAAATTCTACGACCTAGTAGTCGCGATGGTACTGACACGAATAGCTAATCAGTCTACTTTCACAACCTGCCTGGCAGAACAGCAGTTGATCTATTCTTCAAAGAAGTCCGGACCAACACGGGGCAATTTTATTGTTGGTGGGTTTATTTTCCATCAGGAAAGCCATTTGCCAGTTTGCTGTGTAATGATATAAAAACACACACGCTCACATACACACACGGGCAAAAAGTTGCAGAACTCTGTTACCTATTTAGTAGCCACGATGTTAATGACACGGTAAACTTTTCTCGCCTGTTAGGAAATGTCTTGATCTCTAATGGCTCAGCCGCACTTGTGTCTATCGTCACAAAGCTTCGCGCAATGACACGATAAATGCAGATGTGAATTATCGGATATTTTCGAATACATTCCGGACTGCGTGTGCTAAGAGCTCTCATAAAACTTCGAGACGATAGACCCCGGCCCCAGCATAAAACGCGATCCGCACTGTTGGAAACAAGCCCTCCCCACCGGCGGTTTATAACAGTGTAATCACTTGTTTGCAACAAAAATTCATACAAACTCCACAGGCCTCCCACCAAGGTCACGCGTGTTGGAAGCTTGTTTCCTACAATGTGGCTTTGTCAATTAGTGGCCTGCAGATATTGCTGTTGAGTATTTCTGTCCAGATCTGGTAATCGCGTTTTTTAACAATGATGTTAACATTTGGCAATACAATGTTATATTTTTGTGAAATCTGATTTCTTATTAACAATTCCATCAGCATTCCATTGAACAATTGTCGATTTTGCTATGCAACTAACGTTTGCTTATAAATATTAACGAACAATACTGTGTTTGGCAGTAGTGCGCGTTGCCAAAGCCGTACATACAGATTGATAACGTGTGATTCCGTGAATGCTTTTGTGAATACTTTAAAGCAAAGATGACGACACTAAGAATTTCAGTGCACCTTTTCCCGTGATGGATGTGATGGTCTGGACTCCTTTGAAGAATATACCAACTGCCCTTCTGCAAGGCGGATCATAAAAGGCGACCGATTGGCTAACGTGTCGCTACCATTGGAACTACTAGGTGGTAGATTTTTGCAACGTATCGCCCGGGTATTTAGTACCACCGTCTTACCTATTCCTGGCGCATTAGCATCAATGCTTATCGTTGTTGTCTTCCAGTTTGGAGGGTAAGGTAGCCGGTAGATTTATGCACGTGACATTGCCACCCCGTCACACGGATCGCAACATTCAATTAACATCTTTGATGTTTATAGGTGATGGTTTCTCTTTCCATCAGGACAGCCATCTGTTTGTTTGCTATCTTATGATATAAAAAAAAAACTAAATACGGTACTAAGATTTAAAGTAGTCCCCTCAGCCAGCAACAACAATGTTTTTCACCATACATTTATGAACATGAAATTTACATACAATATAAAAATTCAATTACATACATATCTTCACGCTTGATCACTTACGGACAGAGAGAATCCAGTGCCATATGTTACGATCCTTGCAGATTTGTCTTGCTTCCTCCACATTCGTTACTTACTCTCTTCACGCAAACACGCCGGTTGCGAAGACTTGACACCACCTTCAGACAGTACCCGGTCAATCTGATCGTGGTATGTAAGTCTTGGTCTTCTCCGGTACCTTTATCATTCCACATTCGGATTGTAAATCTGTTTCGTTATTCCTTCACCTACCATTCTTTCTACATGTCTTTGCCAACTGAGCATGCCCTTTCCTATTTTTATGGTAAGTATCGAAACTTTTTCAGGCCTAATCTCTCTAAAAAAACTTAACTGTACGAGTATATATTATGTTTTATCACAAATCCCGTGCCAGAGAAGAAAGATTTAAATTAATTTAAGTTTGCACTTTAATATCACCACAAAACTGTAAATTGAATTCTGTAACCGATTTTTCAAAAAGGCGGAAGGTAAGAATCTTTTTGTGTCGAAGCTGTAATTTTTTAATGTTATCTCAGATCTCCTTCTTTTATAAACCGATTTAGAAAGATCTTTTTAAGTGGGTATACTCCCAGTTTGGTTCCAATGAAATTTGATTATTTCCTGATTCATTATTCCAATGATAAAAAGATAAAAAGCTAGAAGCTTAGGCTAGAAGAAGATAGTTTAACTGTATTTAAATTATTTTGTCAATTACAAACGTAGAAAGTAACAATATATCATTAATAATAACAAGTGGTAGAGTTCTAAAAAGTTTCAAAATAATATAATAATACTCGTAATAAACTAGAATGAATTAGTATGTTAGTAGGATATAATATGCGGGGAGTTAAACTCACACCGGGTGCTGTAGTGCGCCGCCGACACCTCGTCGCGCTCCAGATGGTGCGCACACGCAGGGCGTCTAACGGCGTGACGAGGGCGAGTTCACGGTTCACCACGTCAACGACTTGCTGGATCAGAGTGCTAAGTGTGAGTTTTTCTTTTCGCATTCGATCGTGAGCGCGTTTCGAGGTTTGCTAGGAATTTGTATGTGATTTGTACAGCGCCACCTAGTGGTAAACTGGTTTCTCACGTTTACCACTAGGTGGCGCTGTAAAATCACATACAAATTCCTAGTAAACTCGAAACGCACTCACGATCGATTGCGAAAAGAAAAACTCACACTTAGCACTCAGATCTGAATAATAATTGAGATTAACGTAATCAACGGAATGTTGTTAATGTTTGATATTTAACCAAAGTTTACATTTTGACCAGACAATAGATTCTCATGGTGTGGCTGGTGGCCAATCTATCGACAAATCGGGTACATATCCAGTCTCGGACAAGTTATGTTTTCCAGAAAACTGGAAAAATGTCGAAACGAATTGTTCGTCTCAGAACTTAAACTTAGGACCACGTGCTTCTGTGGCGAAACCGCTACCGCTAGACCACCGAGGAGACAAAGTATTCTTAATATTGTTATCAAGTAAACTTATTTCTCATCTATATATATATATATTAGTGATGGGCCGAATGTGGTTTGAACCGAATTCGAACTTCGGCCGAACATTCGGTGAAAATACAAAATTCGGCCGAATTTCGGCCGAACTTCGGTTTAATTTTGGGGCGCTTTCTTAAAAGCGACACGTCGTGACTTTTTTACGAATTTGCTTAAAATTTCATTATTTTATACTAGCTATTTACCTATTTTACTATTTACTACTAGCTATTATATTGTCCGCGGCTTCGCTCGCGTAAAGTAAGAGAAAAAAAGTATCCTACGTCACTCCATCCCTTCAACTATCTCCACTTAAAAAATCACGTCAATTCGTCGCTCCGTTTTGTCGTGAAAGACGGACAAGCAAACAGATACACTTTCCCATTTATAATTTTAGTATAGATATATAGGATATCGTTAATGAGTTTCGCAACGCACGTGAATTAATGATGTAACAGCAAAATTTTGATACATTGAGTTACATTGTTCCAATTTAGGCATGGATTTTTATTTTTAACTTTCTGCTACTTAGGCATATAGATAAGGATGTTACTGATTTTGCTCCGATTTTTGAAAATCATCATCATCATTCAATCATCATCGATGACAATCAATTGTCATCGAGAATGTAGCTCAAAAACATTTTAGACCTCAAACATTTCGTTGATTGCCATTTGAAGGATGAAAACCTATCATCGTTTTCAAAATATACAGCTTTTTAAAACTGAAATTGCTGTCATTTATAACAATAGTCAGGATTTTGAACCTTAAAAAAAAATGCTTACAAAAACTATAGCTTTGTTCCTTTGAGCCTAAATACCTCAATTTAGCGGAACGTTTCAAGGATAGCCTGCAGGGTCAACTGACTTACCTATTTTTTTACCTTTTCTTCGACATTATTTAAACTACCGATTTTGGAGCTACTTAAATCATTCACAGGTAAAAATAACGTTGAATGAAATTAAAAAGATCTAAATCATCATGTTTTAAAATATATGCATCTTCATTTATATCATACTTTTGATTTTTAACTTCCCGCTACGTATGGAACATTTTCTATTTTCGCGATGACGTCAGTATGTCTGTATATATGTATGTATGTATCTGTGTGAGTGAGAGAGAGTGTATGGTTGTATGTATGTATGTATGTATGTATGTAAATATTTCATAACTTTTGAACGGCTTGACCGATCGAAACGCGGTTAATGGCATTGAATTAGATTCTGCTCAATTTGGCTTCCAACAATTTTAACCAATTCGGACTAGAATATTTTGATAAATTTTGAAAAAAATGCAAAAAAATTGATGAAACGTATTTTTTTAATATAATTTACAGATTAATGTATCGATTGAGTATAAAATTTTATCAGCTCTTTTTAAAAACTGCGTCTAATTCATAAATTGTATCATAATCGGTTAATCCGTTCGGAAGTTATCGTTGACGAAAAAATTTGGAAAAAGTGTTTTTTCGACATAAATTCGAAATTTTTTCAAATACAGTTTCACAGATCAAAATTAAATCAAGTTTTCAAAAGTTACGGCTTTTCAAATATTAATATTTTGTTGTTTACAGCAAACTTAGCATGTTTAAAATGACTTTCAGACTAATATACCGATTGACTTAAAAGTCTAATCAGCTTTTCTTTCTATAAATTGCGTCAAATAAGCAAATTGCATCAAAATCGGTTTATTTATTTGGGATTTAGTAATATCGAAAATTCAAAAAAAACTTTTTTGATATTGTTTCCACGTTTCTGAGTCTGTAAATTACGTAGCTATGAAAACATTTTAGAGGTCAAAAATTGCGTTGAATGCCATTCGAAAGACCAAAATCAATCATCGTTTTTAAAATATATAGCATTTCAAAAATTTTGAAATTACTGTCATTTACAAAGACTTCTATGTACTAACGAATATTTGTAACAAATTTATGATTTCTGAACTCTGAAAAAATCTGTAATGTGCTAAGATATAGATAAAGATCTAGCAGAAAGTTTCAGGGATAACCTGCCGGGTCAACCGTTTTACATATTTTTTGAACTCTTCGAACTCAAAAATCTATGCTGAAGTTTTTTCACTTTTATTTTTATGTTTTTTTATTTAGCGGGATGTTTCAGGGATGGCCTGCTAGGTCGACTGTTTTTTTCGAAAGTATAGTATAGCCTATGTTACTCGTTAAAGAAAGGTGAAAGATTTTTTCAAATCGGTTTAGTAGTTTTTGAGTTTAGATGACACAATATATAAAAATATAGAATACAAATTTTTCCTCTTTATAACATTAACATAGATTTCAAGCAAATTAGTGCAAGAAGATACTTTCTTCTAGTGCCAAATGTTCGGCATTTAAACCGAATTTCGGCCGAATGTCGAAGTTCGGTTCAAGCTGCCGAAATTCGGTTAAACCGAATGTAAAACGAATTTCGGCCCATCCCTATACATATATATATATATATATATATATATATATATATATATATATATATATATATATATATATATATATATATATATATATATATATTGTGTTTGTAATTGTAAGGAGAAGGTTCTTATAAAAAAAAATATTAAGAAAATTGCGCGGAAAATTAGAAAATTTAAGAATACTTAACCACCATATAAAGTTTAATGCCATTTTGGCTGCGTGGAAGGACAATCCCGCAGTCTTACGGGATTGTCCTTCCACGTTAAGTTAAATTACGTGTCACATTGTTTGTCCGCTATGGATTCCTAATATGTAAGGCAAATTGTAAGGCAAATATATATATATATATATATATATATATATATATATATATATATATATTTCATATAATAAAACTGTAAGAGTTCGAATTCTGTACATTGAAGATATTTTAAAAATTTTTTTTGGAAGATACTCTTTAATCGACTCTGAAGCAAAAAATGTATTTTTTTAAATTTTTGTCTGTCTGTCTGTATCAAGGCCGCGCATCACGCCGAATCTACTGAACGAATTCAAATGAAATTTGGCATGGTTAAAATTCATACTCCGAAGAAGGTTATAGAATACTTATTATCCCAAAATTCAATACGGTTCCCGTGGAATAGGGGATGAAAATAAAAACGTATATTTAGCTTTAATTCATTAACCTGCAGTCCGAAATCCTTTATTATTTTTTTGTTCATAAGTAAATACTATGAAGATTATCCCTTAATAATTTCAAAGTCATCAATTTTATAATTTAGAAGTTACAGACATCACAAGTTTCAACGGTTTCCGGATGGTAAGTCCAGTTGAACGTGACACCCGGATTGTATACAAAACCTTTGAACGCACGGCTCATTATAAGTTAGCGTAATCATTTCAAGGTGTTTGTATAATGGATATAAACTGAGATATCAGTTTAGAATATATACTATTTTATTAAAATGTTATAAATGCAATTTTACTAGCCTAAAAATGAGTAAAATATGTGTAAAATGTAAACCTAAACATTTTATTTATTTATGTAAGAATTATAATATATTTGAAAATAAAACAGGTCATTTTTCAGTATTTTGCCAATATCTCAGAAAATATGCATCTAATCGACATTAAGTATACTGATAGAATTTGTTCTTTATAAAATTTTACGTAAGGATAGGCTATTGGGAAAATTCACTATTTTGTTTTTACATTGCACAACGTAAAAAAGGGTAAAAAAAGTATCTAACCGCCCATACCCGGAATATGTAGGCAGAGGTACAAGAAGTGTACCCACGATTAGCCGTATATACCATCTCACACAATGTGATAGGTGGCAAGCCTATTGCCAACCTGGCCCTTTCCAATCTCGGGCAACGTTGTTTTATCAGAAAAGTTAAAAACACGTTTTGTTTTGCCCGACCCGGGAATCGAACCCAGGACCTCATATGGTCAACGATGACACCGGACCATTAACAACACGGTAAATATTTCAAAATTCTTTGAAAATGAATGAAACTTCTGCGAAGTGTAGATGTTGGAGTGCCTAAACTACTTAGTGTACTCATTAAAGTCAGACTCCAAAATACTTTTTAAAAAATTGTTAAGTAGAAAATACGAACATGTACTTATAACTTCAATCCTGGATAAGATCAACATCTTACAGAAAAAACTTTAGACAAAGATAACTTCATCAAAACAAATTTAATAAAAAGTTACTTAACTTTCCTTTAGTTTTGAGAATCGAAAATCAAAAATGTGAAAAAAAAATACGTGGCTTTGTTGTTTTTATTGAAGTATCATCACTCCCGGTTACCTTGCGGGGTAGGCAGAGTAAACCGAACGTCTATAGACTTTCCGGTTCACCGCGTTTTTCCGGTTTGTGGGTTGGTGATATAAATGGTAATCCTCATCGCCGCATTTTTAGCGATAACTGGGACCGAAAGTTTAACGTGTTCATCCGAGGCACGGCAGTGGTAATATATATACCACTCCGCCAATCTCCGAGTTGCTACTCAGATTTTAGATTTCGAGAAAATCCTCGAAAATATTTCAATAACACGTTTGCCCGATCCGGGGATCGAAGCCGGGACCACATGATACCGATAGAGTACAAAATTTAATCAGTTTTACATCTCAAAAAACTGCGACCAATGAATAAATTGCATCAAAATTTTTTTATCCGTTCGGGAGTTTATAGTTGACGAAAAATTTTGCAAAAGTATTTTTTCGGCATAATTTCGAAGTTTTTTAACTAATCATTTTTAATCTTCTGCAATATTTTAGTACTTACTAAAAACTACATTGAATGCCGTTTCAAAAATCAAAATCGAATCAAATTTCTAAAAGTTACAGCTTTTCAAACAAAAAAATTACGTTGTTTACAGTAAACTTACTACATATTGTTTAAATAACTTTCAGGTTTATATACCAATTGATATAAAAATCGAATTAGAGTTTCCCTCTAAAAAACTGCGCCAAATACTGGAAATTGGATCAAAATCATTTGATTTATTTGGGATTTGCCAATGACGAAAATTAAAAATTTTTTTTTTACATTTCTTTGAAATTTTTTAACCTATCGATTTTTTATCTATTAAAACAATTTTGAGTAAAAAATTGCGTTGAATGCCATTCAAAAGATCACAATCGATCGTCAATTTAAAAAAAAAATATGATGTATATTTTTCAACCATTGATTTCCTAAATATCATTTTTACAAACCAGAGTTTTTGAACTCTTCGAACTCAACAATCTATACTTAGGTATAGTTTTTGCTTCTTTTAGCTTAAAATACTTCAATGAAGCGGGAAGTTTCAGGGATGGCCTGCAGGGTCAACCGTATTACAAATTTTTATATTCACTACATAAAATTATTATAAATACCTTTTGATTACTATTTCTCTCATGTCGATATTTTATTAGAATATTTGATAATTTAAGGATTTATATAATTTTGAAAAGTTTACCTTTTTACGTTGAATGCTAAATTTGCGACATAAAAACAAATATTGCAAATTTTCACAATAGCCTACCATTAAGTGAAATTTTATAGACCAAATACATTAATATACATGCTATCGATCGTCGAGGCGCACAGATTCTAGGCATCGCCATATGGTGGACATTCCACATGCCCGGACAAAGCAGTTAGACTTAACATTCTTCATTCAAACCGCAAAGGACTGGAACATGCTTCCTAAATCTGTGTTCCCCGTCGAGTACAATCTGGGGATCTTCAAGAGAAGAGTGAACAGGTACCTTCTAGGGAAGCGCGTTCTATCTTAGGCCGGATCTTAGCTTACCATCAGGCGTGATCGTGGTCAAGAGCTTTCCTATAAATAATTTAAAAAAAAACATGTCGATAACACGCATATTTTACGAAATATTGGCAAAAAATTGCAAAAAGCCGTTTTTTAATTGTTTCAAACAAAATGTTCCTAACCTCCTACACGGTCAAGATATTATGCTTAATAATTTATATTTATTTCGTATTAAAAGCACTTGTACTGTTTTACTTGACTTTTAATACGAAATAAATATAAGTTAACATGGAGTTTTACCAAGTGCCGACGATATTCAGTGTTCAAAGTATGCTTAATAATATTACATTGCAATTATAACCTTTACTGAAAGCAAATACTATTTATTTCTCCCTGACTAATAGGTCAGTCGTCAAATTTAGCTTACTGCAAAGGAGTCAGATATTGTTATTTATCAGACATACACCACAGATTTCAAACTAGCTTGAATAATCATCGTTGCCCATTAAGAACCTAGGTACAAGCCGATAATTTCACCTTCAATCTTTTTTATCCGGTGGAAGGATAGCCCCAGCCATGCTTAAAAATGACAATACAGTTAAAGACTTTTGCTTCACGGTGTATGATCTTTCTCCCAATAAAAAATAGGTTTTGCAAAAATGATCTTTAATCAAATTTAGTCATATGGAATGAGTATATAATGTCAGGCAAATAAAACTGCAAGCATGACTGTAGAAAAAAAGGCGAGGTGACTTCAGTTAAACACTGCTTAAAGCCTTATACGGCACAAGGGTCGTTATCAAAGTCAACGTGTTTTCAAATCCACACTAAAAGAATCCTTTCTTAATATTTCTCCTTTGATAAAAGTGCTTCGCCGTCCAAAGTATTGCTGAATACGAGAAATACTGTGGGCAATTACTAATAATTACTCTGTAAGGATGACCAAACGCGAACGAAGTCGCGGGTACAGCTAGTATTTAAATAAATTTATATATGTCCCTTTTGTCAGCTGTCAAACCCGTTCCCTGACGGGTTATGTACCACTAACTTATCTTTGAAGTAGCGTAAGGTCCTGTCACTAATTGTTTTCAGTTTGAAGGGTAAGGCAGCCAGTCAACTTACATATAAAACATTACATCCCCGCCACATCAATGGAAACGCACCAGTAATATCAATTAATGTCTATAGACGATGGTTTATCTTCTCATCAAGAGAGCTGTGTGCTGTCGTATATTATTCAAAAAATAGGTTCAACCGTTTTTAAGTGATCCGCTTACCGAACCTTATTTCATTTTTATTTTTAACTCGCTGCACCCCACAGTCCGACGAGTGATTGAAGTTTTTGGAGATATCGCAGGAACAATGGGATTTTATCGGAATAATATTTAATATATTTTATTATTTAATATCTCCGTTAAAATATAATATGGCACTATACAGGGAGGACATACTCCCTAAAATTTTCAAAATCGGTACATAAATTACCGTAACAAGCACAAAAAAACATACATGAATCGATAAGCTAAGCCATAAGTCTGGATAACAACACAGGTAGGTACTTAATTCTTCAACATTCTTCTTTTTTGTGTGATTTAGTAATAAACATTCAAAACTTCAACATTCTAAATTACGAACTTTAACATTTATATCACGTAGTTTGCTGTTTGATTAAAGTTTTTACTAGTCGGGAAACCGAGCTTCGCTCGTATCAAATTTTTCAATTAAAAACGGATTATCGAGGAGATGACACATTCAATCCTAGATCAATTTCAATTTTTAAAAGCTATCTTAATACAAAATTACATCAAAATCGATTGAGCCGTTTCGAGAAACCAATTATATACAAATAGACAAAAATTGCTTGTTTAAAGTATAGTATTAGGATTTCTTCGACAACTATGTATTTTTCGGAATTAAATGTTGACTATGTGTAGAATTTTACCATTTACGAGACAAATTTAGATACACTTTGGTATAAAGGTGTTATGCCAAAGTGTATCTAAAAAATTTCAGCGTGAAGTAAAACACACAGACACACACAAAAAACCGCATTTATAATATTGCTTAGTTGGAATGTAGCTGGGACAAGTTGTTCTACTTTACATAGCTATGATTAGATTGAAACTTTAATGGATCAAAACTATAAAGTAATATAAACGTTGATATTTAAAAACCAGATTAGCGACATTTCAAAAGCAATACCTACCTATTATCCTGATTGATAAAAAGACATATTATACAAATAGGTATTAAAAAAATCGTATAAAGATTATTAAAGATAAAAAAACAATAATTATAATATTATCGACATTATAATTATTGTTTTTCTATCTTTCTTATTCTCTCAAACAAATAATCTAATTAGTATATGAAGAACGAAGGTAACTCTGATATTGCAGAGCTCTACTTTAACCATGAAGCTGTAAGCTGTATTATATCTGGAGGCAACACTTATAGACGCCTAATGTTCGATTTTCCGTATTGAATGCATTCTGGCAACTAGCTAAGGTAAGACGAAGCGGGATTGTAACATCGTGATTGGCTTACTCAAGGCCACAGTGAAAGATAGTGATGTACAGAGGATCTGATTGGTCGACACTGATTGGGTATTGGTGCATGGACATGTACGACGGAACTATAAGTCAGATGTGTTGACAGAAGCCATTCGCCTGTCATTAGGGGTCTATGGGTTGTGTGATCGGTGCCTAGTACTTCATGACTTTAACTACCTAGTATCCATAAAAGACAGTAAGTGACATATTGTGTCAATCGTTCGCGTTTTACGAACTGTCTGACGAGGAAACAAATAGTCTAATCTTTAAGGGGCATTGCGTCGTAATTCTTTGTCGAAACAGATTTATCTTAATGTCGTAATTTTTTTATTCGTCTTTGTTCAGACATAATATCTTAATGCCGTAATTTTTTTATTCATATAACGCTAGAATGCCTTGCGTGCTTTATCACATCTATATTTCTTAATTCCAGAAACTGTATCAATATAAGGGTTTTTCCAGAAAACCGTGACTAATAGCTAGTGATTATAATTTGTTTTTTAGAATGACAATAGAAAAACCTACAAGATTATCACGAATTACAAAGGTTGTGGGCAAACAGAGTCCAGACACAGAGTAACTCCGTGATCCAGAGCCTAAATAAAGAATAGAGTCAAAATTAAGGACTATAATTCCTACTGAAGGTAGCAACGGCGCGGTGGTATCGCCTTGCGTGACGGGTGGCGTCTCGACAAAGCATCTCGTCTTGGCATTTTTCACAAAGGTTGTTCCGATCGCATGCGGTGTTGCGACTTGCGAATACAAGCGAGTAGGCTTGCTAAAATATTGTCAATTCAGATTGTATGAACAGTCATATTTTCATACTATCTTAATAATTCCGCCTTTATTCCGATTTGTGTTAGTAAGCCATGATTTATGTTTGCTAACAATAAAAACTTGGAGATCCAACGATGGTAACTGTCCTCGCGTTTCTTTGTACTTACGAGATCTGCGCGCGGCGGTTGCCGAAACTACTGTTTTTCCCGTTCAATTAATCTTGATTTTTTAATAATAAGCAAAATTTGATGTTATTCCAATTGAGGCACTGAAAGTGCTTAAGTGTGAATTAAGGATTACGCAACTAACGTTCCAGCTTAGGGCTATCTTGTCTGTGAGGCTGAAACTTGGCTGTTAAATATTGAAGCGCAGGGTAATCGTTTGAGTCACAGTTTACTATTATCCCCATTATATTAGTACAATATTTGAAGAGTTAGTAAGTAATAACTACGTTTAAGTGTTTCAAGTTAGCCGACTACAGACTGCATGAATACTAATAGATACGCCATCGGGAATGATAAGTGTCGCCGTGCATATGACGTACCGTGCAAACGCTCCTTTCACTGTCAAAAATTTCAAATATTTGTAGGTTACATTATATTGTGAAAAAAATAAAAAATAAAAATAAACACTGTTGTACTGTTCTTTCGTACCGAATGAAAAGAAAAAGTTTAAAAATCAACCTTGAATTGATTTTATTTCATCGGTAAGTAGTATAACTCTGGATTAAATAAAGGCGTATCCATTTAATCCGTGCCTATGAGTGTGGTTATTATAGGGCTGCCACTTCCTGTATTTTTCAAAAGTTACCACAGATAAATTTGGTGGTAGCGTGTAGCCTGCTGTGTAATGAAAATATTTTGTGCACAAAACAAATAATATAATAATTCCGTGATTTTGTGAATTCCATGGGCATAATGTTTTCAAAGTAGAAGTAACTTTATAATAAGTCGCACAAAATTAAGATTTATAATATTAGTAATATTGGATATCAAAGCCTTGAATAACGTACAGCCTGTATTTCTGTCTAAGCCATATACTAACATATTTGCTTTATTAGGTTTTCCCCGTGTTGGTCCCGGGCTCCTTCCAGTTTGGTAAAAGGCAACTGATTGGCTATGCGAGTCACTACAATCACTACTAGGTACCATTGATACTAGGTGGTAGAGTTCTGCATTGTCTCGCCCGGGTCTGGTACCACCGCCTTACCTATTCCTGCCGCAATAACGCTAGTGTTTGTTTTTGTCGTGTTCCGATTTGGAGGGTAAGGGAGGGAGGGAGGTGTCTACAGGCGATGGTTGAATATTTCCATCAGGAGACCCATCTGCTTGTTTGCTATCTTGTCATGTAAAAGAAAACCAAAGGAAAATAATATTTATCACATGATTGGGCTTGGGCCTGATTGTTAAAAACTGTATTATTTTTGATACCTATTACAAAAAAAGCCCTACAACTAAGTGGTAGAGTTCTGCATTTTCTCACCCGTCTGGTACCACTTCCTTATTTTTTCCTGCCGCAAAAGCTTTAATGCTTGTCTCTGGTGTATTCCGGTTTGGAGGGTAAGGTACCCGGTAAACCTATGCACGTGGCATTAAGACCCCGCCACAAAGATAGCAACGCACCATTAACATCTTTTGTGTCTATAGGAGGTCGTATCTCTTTCCATCAGGAGAACCATCTGCTTATTTGCTATCTTATTCGCTTTGCTATCGGTTTCCTACAATCTGTGATTTTTTGAAATGCCCCAGAATTGTGTATCAGAAACCTGAGGAAGCGCGCTTTGTTGAATATACCAATGAACGCACGCTGTTTGAAATGACCAATAAGCGCGCGCGATGGTAGAGTCCACCTTGGTTATTATGTTGTAGTAACTTAATTACTAATGGGTTAGATTTTACACAACATATGCGATTACTGTAAAGTTCTCTTGCATTTTTTTTTACTTATATTACTTTTTTTCGCTACAGGAATCCCTGTCAGACTGGGAGCGTGGCAACAATGGCGTACAAGCTCCAGCGCCTGTCGCGGGCGGTCTGGGCCGCAAGTGGAGCATGCGCAGTGCACATGCTCAAGATACGACCTCGGACGAAACCACCCATGTTACCAACGCTACGGATTCGTGCAAGCTGCTTATTGTAAGTATTGTCATTGTAAATGTACGTAGACAACACCGCGACCTCAGCATTAAACAGCTGTGCTAGTAAAAGCGCCTAGGTGTATTATGCATTGTGCCTGGATTAAGCTGGATACGCACCGCTAAGAAATTGCTTTTCATGCTTTGAAAGGCAATTTCTTAGCGGTACGTATCCATTTTTTAGGTTTAAAGTGTAGCTCTTATTTACACACAGAAATATATATTTACGGTACCTTGCTATCCGTATGGCAAGATGGTAATGCCACATGCATTACGGCCTGGCCACGGGAAATTTGCGCCCGCGATTTTTCGCGCGGAGCGAACGGCCAAGCGTCTGGCGTCTGAAACAAATGTATGTGAAAGTAATAAACATGACACGCGGCGTGGCGACCGGCGGCGGAGTGACCGACGAATTTTCGAGGGCGCCGCCGCCGCCGCCGCCGCCGCTGGTTCGCGTGGCCGGACGGTTATTTTACCTGCCACCTTAACCTCCAAACTGAAACACGACGGTAACTAGCATTAACGATATTGTGGCAGTAGCCCGGGCGAACGTAACCACCTAGTTATCACGATCGTAGTGGCAAGTTTCGTTAATCGTTCCGTTTACAAACTGTCTGGCAGAATGTCTGATGCTCTATTCTTCAAATTGCGCCCACAACAACACGGCGAAAGATCTTTTCAAGACTATTATTATTTTTTATATTATAAGATAGCATACAGGCAGATGGCTCGTAATGGTAAGAGAAACCATCGCCTATAGACATCAAAGATGTTAATGGTGCATTGTTATCCGTGTGGTGGGATGGTAATGTCACGTGCATAAGTCTACCGACTACCTTACCCACCAAACCGGAACATAATAATTAGATGGATTGACACTATTGCTGCAGGAATAGGAAAGGCGGTGGTGCCAAATACCCGGGCGAGACGTTGCGGAATTCTACCACCTAGTAGTCACGATGGTAGTGATACGTACAGCCAATCGGTCGCCTCATGATATATCTTATGAGATTTCAACGTTTAAAGTATATTTATTATATTTTTGCAGAGAAAAAAGATCTTAATAGAACTAGTCTTGCAAAAATAAATTGTCACTGCTCCCAGCGCATCGCAACTAATCAGGTTTTATAAGGGTTAATTGGTGTTAAGCAAATCGAACACTCAGCTTCTAGATGTTTCCTCTTAAATTGCGCCGTGACGTGAAACACGCCAAATATTAATTTGGACTGATTCCGGTTCTGCTAATGTATTAGTGTGTGCTGTGTTTTAATAAGTTTCTAACATTCCTGTTTAATGTATTGAGTGTTTCCGTTATCGTTATCTTAATTACTTCAAGTAATTAATGTTTAGATTTATTAAATCTATGCAAAATAAAGATTAGTACTCGTGAACTTGTTGTTGACTGAGATGATGCAGTATAGGACCTTTCTCATCTTGTCCGATAACAAAGTTAATTCATGACACTTTAAAATTACTGTGCGTCTTACCTGCTAATTATTTGCTGGAGAAATACATACTAATATGTGTTAGTCAACGATACTAATACATACATACACACACACATATAATACTGAAACATAATAAATAAGCACCCAAACTCGCGTATCATCTATGATCATCATAAAGTTAAAAACTTTAAGGTAATAACTAAAGAAAACGATGTCTCGCCCGTGTTCTTTCGTAACTGCATGTATATTTATTTGTCCACAAATTTCTTTGAAGCTAAAATCTATATCGAGATCATTCTTTTTACTTTAAATCAGGTGTATTCCAAATTAGAGAACAGTCCAAGTTTCATCAAAATCTGTTTTGAAGATTTGAGATATGAGTATAGATCAAAATTTTGCTGATTCCGGTGGACCCCCTTAATCTTAATTTCTACCATACTCCCAAAACTTAAGAAATAATATGAAGATTAGATCTAACTATGGAAATTTGCGTTAAAGTTGAGTACCAACCGTGAATTAACAGTTTTCGAAAAAAAGTGAGAATTAAACGGGTAATTGATTGACATTTTTTCATATTATTAAAATATTATCTGTCTACATTGATAGGTGAAGTCAAGCCAATATTTCGGATCTTCACTATCAAAACCAGATCTTTGCTTATGAATTGTGAACCTCCATTTTGGTCACGCTAACGTAGACCCTCGTCGAGTGTCGCGTGGAACCCTGGGGGTCCACCTGGACTACTTTGGGAATCAGTGGTATAGATGATATTTGAAGTCGGTTTAATTTTTTAACTTACCATTGTTATATCCACAGTACATCGGTGAATCAAAGAACCCTATTTGGCGTTTATCCCTGTGCGGTGGAAACGCGGCCGCGGTAGCATCTAGGGCTGGCACCAAGTTGCTGCCACCTAGGATCCGCATCGTGTGGAATCCGCCCACAACGCCGTACCATCACACAGAGAAACTGCGTCTGGTGGTCACAGCCGTTAACAGTGGTAAGATTAGTAGCTTACATATGTATGTACTTCAATTTTTACCCCGTGTTGGTCCGGGCCCCTTTGAAGTATAGACCAACTAACATTCTGCCAGGGAGTCCGTAAAAGGCGAATGATTGGCTTTATGCGTCACTACCATCGTGACTACTAGGTGGTAGTGTTCCGCAACATCTCGACTGAGACTGGTATCACCGACTTACCTATTCCTGCTGCAATGACGTCTGTACGCGCCACGGTTGGAGTGTAAGGTAGCTGGGGGACATTAATGCGTATGGCATTCCAACCCCGCTACATGTTTGACATCTTTGGTGTCTATAAGCAATGGTTTCTCTTTCCATTAGCGTTCTGATAGAAAGCCGTGAGCTTGTTTGTTACCCAATGATATAAGAAAGTCATGTATTTGTAAATGACGCTAGCTTTATCACGGATAAACTAGGCTGTTGCTATAACTAATGGTGTGACTGATATATTAGTATTCGCTAAAATATTAGTAATATTGAAAGGATTCGTGGATTAGTAATCCGGCGAACTGTAATATGCTAATATTTCATATTCGCCTAATATCTGTAACGGCTATCCAAAATGAATCGGATAATATCATTCGATCTTCGGAATAGTTCGGATTCACTAGATTGGCGCCCATTCGGATTCGTGAAAATATTAAAATATCATCAAAAACATCCTGTAAAAAAACCAAGTCTCGCAGCTCAGTTTTTGTACCGTAAAAAGTTGTGAAATCCATGTAATACCAAGTCGGTTAATTTTTTAGTCCCTACTTAAGGGACCTTCTGTCTTAAGTTATTACGTAAGTTGTTATCATATCAATGTTAAAAAACTTTTACGTTTTAAATAAATAGATCGACTTGGTCATCGCATGATTAGATGGTTTAGTATGTATCACACAGCACTACGGGCCAGCAACCTGGTTTCTAGCAAAAGTCCTTCCGAATGGATGTGGGATGATCTTTAAGAATTTAATGGAGGATGTTTAATGGATCATGGATCAGGAGATCCATGTAGATCTCACAACTTTTTACGGTAGAAAAACTGAGCTGCAAGACTTGGTTTTTTTACAGGATGTTTTTGATGATATCTCACTTCTTTTTGTAGAGTTCTACTTTTTTCCTTTTTGGTACCTTTTACTTCTAGAATATCAATAACGATTTTTCTTAAAGCCTCTGTATTATGATTTTTTCTTAATTTTGTGGGTAGTCTTCCTCTTTTTCTTTTCCGGTATTACTTCTTGAGCTCCAGCTACAGATTTTCTCAAAGTCCACTCCCTGTCTCGATGTGTATTTTTTCGGAGGCTTTGATGTTACAATTTTTGACAAGTCTGGACGATAAATACTTCTTAATCTGTTGTATTCACAAATTGAGGATTCCTGAGTTTTAATACTTCCAAAGTCGACATTATTTAGATGTAAACCGCCCAGACTTGTAACTCTCGAAAGTACCACGTAAGCTTGACCGGATGTGAACCTGCGGAACCTATATGCATCAGCGCATTACCAAGTATCTTCGGCTAATTGTGGGTGCAATTGTTGTACCTCTGCCTACCTCTTCGGGGATATGGGCGTGAAGATACTCAGTCATATACGTTAACATTCCATACGTATTTAAAATAAGCCTGAAAAAACTAGAAATACATCTAAGAAACATTAAAAAATCTACGTACCCTTGTCCTATTACGGTAAATGGTTAGCATCCACCACCTCCATAGCGCCATTTTATTTATAACTTTGTGGCGGTACACACTTCTGTAATACTTGTAAACAGTATGTTATAAATAAATAGCCACGGCCGTAACTATTTCCACGTCCATTGTGAGTGTTTCGCACGACAGCAATGAGCCATGGGCCTACAGTGGTGCATTGCAAAGCATGGGCTATTACAAACCTATGTGTACTGGGACCATAAGATAAGTGTACCTGGAGGGTATTCACCTTTTGCGTACCTCGCTTGCGTCCCTAGCGCGAGTATTATTTCGGACCACACTCGTCCTCCCTGGAGTAACATTGTTCTGTGGACTCGTCAACTGGCACTCAAAGGTTTTTTAAATTAATCATTAATTTATTAATATTATAGCGGATTTGATTATTAGTGTTCTTTCTTTCATGGTAATTGGTGATTTTGAGTTATTTAGTCTACTTATTTGCACCTTTTTTTTCATCATATTTTCCTAGGGGAATGTTGTACAGTTTCATGGGCTGAACACACTCATATATCTAGGTACCTATCTACAACTATTATTCCATTATATGAGTACAATGATTCATTAACTGTAAATAACTTTGTATAATCCTATACATTTATATGGGATTACAAAGTTATTCGCGCAGTTGGTGTATCTAGAAAACTGGCCAGAAAATTTGAAATGTTTAGGTTTTCCCTTAATTTAGACACTAAACACTAATTATATTCTAAATTTGAAGGTTCTATGTCTGCTAGAAGTGCCTTAGACTTTTGATGATCGGTCAGTCAGTCAGTGACAAAATTAAGAAAGTTTGACAAGTTACAATTCTTAAACTACAGGTTCAAATTGAATGAAATTTTAAATATACTGTGTTTACACAATGCCTAATTAGTAACTGAAAATTCAGGCTTCTTGTTTTATCCACAACGAAGTTATAAGGGGTCGAAAACGGCCTGAATTGCTTCGAGAAAAGGATGGTAACGGCCGTGCCGCTTGTTTTGCTAGACTTGGCAGGGGCACTGCCGTGCCCCCAAATATATTCACGATACGCCGCGTCGTACGTACGAATGAGACAGACGTATTTCCTGCAGTATGCTGTTGTTTTACGGTCCAAATTACAGTGAAATATTAGTTAATACTGATATATTAGTTAAGACATTTTCCTGCCGTATCAGTATAAGATCTTATTACTGTTGTTTTAAGGTCCAAATTACAGTGAAATATCAGTTAAGATATTTTCCTGCCGTATCAGTATCAGATCTTATTACTGTTACTTTAAGGTCCAAATTACAGTGAAATATTAGTTAATACTGACATATTAGTTAAGACATTATAATATTTGAAAGTGAATATATTAGTATCACCTAATCTTGAGAAATATCGGTATTAACCCATCTCTAGCTATAACTATCTATTTTGTGGAATCATCTTGCAATGTTATAGAAATATACCAAGAAGTTACGACCGTTGGTCTGAGTATTGAATCTATACTAGATTTATGTCATCAAAGTACTTGTTATACAAAAAATACTATAAATATGTACAGCAAAGAAGCATTTTACAAGTCTTATCGTTATAGCGGGACTAATAATTTATAAACGTACACGTTACGAAATAGTCCGAGGGACAACACACTAATTTTTGAATGATGAATACAAATAGAAACTTCGTGAGTTTTTGACGAGTCTAACAAACATTTTTTTTAACTGCGTACTTGCTGCATGAGCATAATCAAAATTTGCCGAATTTATAAATTTTCTTTCATGATGGACGCATATTTAGTTTTAATGCAATTACATGGTAATTTATTAAGTTGTTTAAACATATTTTGGCCAACAAAAGTAACTACACTGATACTCTACTCGCAGTCTACCACTGCGACAATGTCGCATTTAAGCATTTATGTTTGCGACAGGAATCAATACATACCTACACAGTTCACTTTTGCTGAATTGTTTAATAATTATTATTAATGTTGTGTTCGTAAAAATTCTTACTGCGTTGTTTCTGACCTGTTGTTACATATGACGTTATCATAGGTTTTCTATTTCGCAGCACTTTCGAAAAAATTCATTGCTAAAAAGTTTATTAGGTTCATCAAAATGAACCCACTCATGAAGTTTCACTTATTCATAAATGAAAAATTAGTTTGGTGTCTCGTGGACTAAAACTCTGTCACCTAGTAAACATACAATTAAAACATTTCAGGTGCAGTATGCAACAACGAATCTCAGTTTATCTGTGGCATGACTAGTCTCTGTATATCCTCGTACCTGGTCTGCGATGGCGTCCGTCATTGCCCTGGTGGTGAGGACGAGGACTCAAGCGCGTGTTCACATAGAAGAGACTACCCGCTCCTGGAGATGCTGCGGAGGTTCGCAGCAAGAAACCAGGAGCTGCTGGGGCTAGATCAGTCCGATGGGATGACTAAGCCGTCGGTTATAAGTGAGTTTTTATTTATATGATTTGTGGATAAAATAATAGAAACATACAGATACATATGAATTAAACATGAGTTCGATATCCATATTAATAAATGCGAAAGTAACTCCGTCTGTCTGTCTTTTCTTCACTGACACGATTTGAATGAAATTTAATACAAAGAGAGATTGGGGCCCGAGAAAGGACATAAGATAGTTTTTGTCCCGTAAAACCCACGGGACCGGGAACTATGCGGGTTAAACCTCGGTACTGTCTATTGAAATTTTTCCACGCGGACGAAGTCGCGGGCACAGCCAGTAAATTAGGAAAATTTAACTTATATCGGTAATGTGTTGCATCGGACATCTCATATCGATATCGAATTCAACCATGGAACACAGAAAACAAGAATTCAACATACCTAACCGATATCCCAAAAATCTTGCTGAGTTATAAATTCATATTTTTAAAGTAACGCACGAATAAAACGCAAACTTCACAAACGATATGAAATCGAAATTGATATTCGTTATGCCTCTTCTAGGTGTAAAAGAGGTGAAGCGAATATGACGCAAATTTGGCCGTATTTACTTGGTTAAAGATATGCATTCTATAAGCGCTAGCAATAAGGCGTAGTTTTTCTATTAAATATAGTTTCAACGATTGGAGTTTCCTAGCGGCTAAATATTTCCTTAAGGTATGCCAACCGTACTATTGATATCGATATCTGAAAACTTCGAAAGCAATATGCAAACTGAATATAAGTTACAAAACCGACAAAAAACGAAAACGTCCATATCTAATACGTATTGAAGGTGTTGGTGTAAAAATGAGAGAGTATGCAAGTATGCATCGTATGAAACGAATGTCTATGATTAGTGATTAAAATGTTACCTTAACACTTTTATAAACTCTTACCTTAAAGAAGATATTTTAAATAGCCTCGATAAGCTGCTAAAAATATTTATTGTCCATTTTTTTTTGCAACAAGAACGGTAAGTTACAGAAGTTGCCGTACTGTTTGGAACACAAACTAAATGGTGTAGTTCTGCAACATATTGACCGGGTTTGATACCACTGCCTTACCTACTCTTGCCGCAATACTGTCTGTGCTACATTTAGCATTCCATTGCGTGATACATTTGGCATTCCATTCCCGCTATACAGATAGCAACGCACATTACCATATTTGTTTTCTATCCTCCTGGTTGTTTGCTGTCTTTTAAAAAAATATTTAACATGATCCGTCAATTTTGATTGGCATTCGGGAGATTTCATTTTTATGGCAACACAACAAATTTGGTGCAGCAACGCTGTCACCGAGTCAGATAAGCTTGTGGCAATATATGTTTGTTTGGTATGCTATGGAATTAAAATGTAGTCAGTTTTCCTATAGAATATACAAAACGGCCACATAGACATCTAAAATACCAAAGATGTTAGACATGAATCTATTCCGGTTCGGAGGGTTCGCCGTGTTGGTCTCCTTTGAAGAATAGGCCAATTGCCGTTCTGCCAGGCAGGTCGTAAAAGGCGATCGATTGGCTATCGAGTCACTACCATCGTGGCTACTAGGTGGTAGAGTACTGTATTGCCTCACCCGGGTCTGGTACCCCCACCTTATCTATTTCTTCAGTGCTTGTCACTGTCGTGTTCCGGTTTGGAGGGTAAGGTAGCCGGTAAACTTATGCATGTGGCATTAGACCTCGCCACAAGATAGCAACGCACCATTAACACCTTTGGTATCTATAGGCGATGGTTGACTCTTTCCACCAGGAGACCCATCTGCTTGTTTGCTATCTTAAGATATAAAAAAAAACGAAAAACTTATGCATATGGCTTAGAGCCCCGCCATAAAGATAGTTATCATTTTTGGTGTGCATAGACGATGGTAATTCTTTTACACCGGGAAAACCACCTGCTTGTTAGTTATCCTATGAATATAAATAAATAAATAATACTTACATTGCAAGTTAATTTCGTCAGCTAAACAGAACGCGGATGTAATTTAGAGTAGGTGATTTAAAACTTCCAGTGAGGATCGGGGAGACGGAGCAGAAATCCAACGCGTTCATGGAGTTCGCCGCTGCCCTGAAGCCTTACGGACCTTGGAGCTACCTTGTGGTTGGAATGCTGGTGTGTGCTACTATACTCATGTTCTGCTTGGCTTGGGGTAAGTTCTCCAACTTTATTAAATTAAATTATAGCAAAATTAAGTAAGACGGTTTCGATAAAAATGGAAAGGATATATTGTGAAATAAGGTACAATACAGGTTTTGATAAAAGTGGTCATGGATTCAATGTTAAGTACACGTTACAATATTAATTCGAGAAGATTTCGATAAAAATGGTCATGGATTCAATGTTAAGTATACGTTACAATATTAATTCGAGAAGATTTCGATAAAAATGGTCATGGATTCAATGTTAAGTATACGTTAGAATGTTAAATTGAGATTTCGATAAAAATTATCAGGGATTCAATGTTAAGTACATGTTACAATATCAATTCGAGAAGATTTCGATAAAAATGGTCATGGATTCAATGTTAAGTAGTTACAATATCAAATTAAGACGATTTCGATGAAAATGGTCATGGATTCAATGTTAAGTATACGTTAGAACGTTAAATTGAGATTTCGATAAAAATGGTCAGGGATTCAATGTTAAGTACACGTTACAATATCAATTCGAGAAGATTTCGATAAAAATGGTCATGGATTCAATGTTAAGTAGTTACAATATCAAATTAAGACGATTTCGATGAAAATGGTCATCGATTCAATGTTAAGTATACGTTAGAATGTTAAATTGAGAAGATTTCGATAAAAATGGTCATGGATTCAATGTTAAGTAGTTACAATATCAAATTAAGACGATTTCGATGATAATGGTCTTGGATTCAATGTTAAGTATACGTTAGAATGTTAAATTGAGATTTCGATAAAAATGGTCAGGGATTCAATGTTAAGTACACGTTACAATATCAATTATAGAAGATTTCGATAAAAATGGTCATGGATTCAATGTTAAGTAGTAAGACGATTTCGATGAAAATGGTCATGGATTCAATGTTAAGTATACGTTAGAATGTTAAATTGAGATTTCGATAAAAATGGTCATGGATTCAATGTTAAGTAAGTACACGTTACAATATCAATTCGAGAAGATTTCGATAAAAATGGTCATGGATTCAATGTTAAGTAGTTACAATATCAAATTAAGACGATTGCGATGAAAATGGTCTTGGATTCAATGTTAAGTATACGTTAGAATGTTAAATTGAGATTTCGATAAAAATGGTCATGGATTCAATGTTAAGTAAGTACACGTTACAATATCAATTCGAGAAGATTTCGATAAAAATAGTCATGGATTCAATGTTAAGTAGTTACAATATCAAATTAAGACGATTTTGATGAAAATGGTCATGGATTCAATGTTAAGTATACGTTAGAATGTTAAATTGAGATTTCGATAAAAATGGTCATGGATTCAATGTTAAGTAAGTACACGTTACAATATCAATTCGAGAAGATTTCGATAAAAATGGTCATGGATTCTATGTTAAGTAGTTACAATATCAAATTAAGATGATTTCGATGAAAATTGTCATGGATTCAATGTTAAGTATACGTTAGAATGTTAAATTGAGATTTCGATAAAATTGGTCATGGATTTAATGTTAAGTAAGTACGCGTTACAATATCAATTCGAGAAGATTTCGATAAAAATGGTCATGGATTCAATGTTAAGTAGTTACAATATCAAATTAGGACGATTTCGATGAAAGTGGTCATGGATTCAATGTTAAGTATAAGTTAGAATGTTAAATTGAGATTTCGATAAAAATGGTCATGGATTCAATGTTAAGTAGTTACAATATCAAATTGAGACGATTTCGATGAAAATGGTCATGGATTCAACGTTAAGTATACGTTACAATGTCAAATTGAGATTTCGATAAAAATGGTCATGGATTCAATGTACACGTTACAATATCAAATTGAGAAGATTTCGATGAAAATGGTCATGGGTTTAAATATTAATTTTATTATACACTAGCAGTGCCCGCGACTTCGTTCGCGTGGAAAAATTCTAAAATAAAAACCCGCATAGTTCCCGTTACCGTGGGATTTCCGGGATAAGAACTATCCTATGTCCTTTCTTGGGTCTCAAACTATATTTGTACCAAATTTTATCCAAATCGGTTCAGTGGTTTGGCCGTGAAAGTGTGACAGACAGACAGACAGACAGACAGACAGACAGAGTTACTTTCGCATTTATAATATTAGTATGGATTACAAAATCAAATTGAGAAGATTTCAAAAAAATGTGAAATAATCTATCGGCAATAATAAGTTAAATATTGCTATAGGCCAACAATTGATACGTGCCAATGAAGTAATGGTTATACCAGGACTCTTATAATCATATTAATTCGGTGTTTCAGAAGGTGGAGTTGTCATAACAGATGATGAAAATAGGTGGTAAAACAATATGAATTAGATTAGCACGACATATGATATTCTATTTAGATCAACATTTTAGAATAAATCTATTCTTTAAAAAATATATTTTAAGAATTACTATGAAATTTACAAACTTTCAACACCCATTTCAACCTGTTAGTGAGGCTTTTAAAAAAATGAAGCATGAAGTCTGTTTATTTGGTACTATATTCATCAAAATCGATTAGGCAGCGTAGTGATAAAAGCGTAACGGACAAACAGATAGATAGACAGACTTTTGTATTTATAATAAATATATATAATGTTTTTTATATCATAAGATAGCAAACAAGCAGATGGGTCTCCTGATGGAAAGAGTCATTCATCACCATCGCCTATAGACACCATAGATGTTAATGGTGCATTGCTATCTTGTGGCGAGATCTAATGTCACATGCATGAGTTTACCGGCTACCTTACTCTCCAAATCGGAACACGACAGTGACAAGCACTGATATATATACGGAATAGGTAAGGCGGTGATACCAGACCCGAGCGAAGCAATGCAGAACTCTACCACCTAGTAGCCACGATGGTAGTGACTCGTATAGCCAATCGGTCGCCTTTTGCGATCTGATTGGCAGAACAGCAGTTGGCCTATTCTTCAAAGGAGCCCGGGACCAACACGGTTTTTTTTTTAAATTCTCAACCTATAATTGTCTTTTCCAGAGTGTTGCTGCAAACGCGCTAAGCCATCAGACACACCAATCACCATACCAGCGTCGTGCATAGACCTGTCCCCCACGGTGACGGTGACGGCCGCCTCGCAGCAGCTGTTCACGCCGGCCCAGCCCCCCACCCCCCCGGAGTACGAGCCCCCTCCCTCGTATTCTTCCCTCTTCCCGCGAGCCTTCAAATCATCGCCATCCCCTGTACCACATTGCTCTCACGCACCGCCACCAGATTGAAAACCTTCGAAATACCTCATGGATTCCAGTTTCGGGATCCGTCGCGATTGCTGAGCCAAATTATATTACAGTTAACGCTTTCTAACGTATCGTTAAAAATAACAGATCTTTACACTATAAGGCGATAAGCACACTATACACATTAGATATCAGTGTAGGATACATTCAAATATACTTTCATAAGGTTGTTGTAAAATTGATAGTATTCGCTTGTTGATTAAAGAAGATATCTGACCGCCCCGATGGTTGAGTGGTTAGCGACCCTGACTACGCAATCGACGGGGCTCGGGTTCGATCCCCGACGTGGACAAGCATTTGTGTGATCAGCATAGATGTTTGTATTTCCGGGTTTGGATGTTTTTAAATATATTCTAGTATTTATATATGTATTTCTATGTATTATATCGTTGGCTGTCACCCATATCACAAGAAAATAATTTGCTTACTTTGGGGTTAGACCAGTAAGTGTATATTTTCCCGTGAATATTTATTTATTATTATTATCAGACCAATCACAACTAGGAAATATTAATTAAATTTTTTTTTAATTTACTCTTGATTCTTCAAATTAAACAGAAAAAAATATGTTAATTATGGATAATATCATTACAAGAACTTTCCCTAAGTATAAAAACTAAACGTGATAAAATTAAACTCTTTTTTGAATTAAGTGAATTTAAAAATGATTATTTTAATTCACTTTATTCAAAAAAATATTTTCCCTTGGTTTTTTGATTAAAGTGATGGAGATGTTGGAGATAAAAATTATTTAAAAAATTAATCATCTATCTCCTCAGCAGTAGCTTATAATAAAATATATTAAAATCTTTAACCTAACTTGATCCTGACCTGTAAAGTTAAATGCTGTAAAGCGGTCTGTATGTCTAATAAAACTAATCAGAATGACGGCGCCGTTTGTCTTATTTTGGTATTTTTAATAGAAAGAAAATAGGTCTTAACCCCCATTAATAAGGAGCGTTGGCCTTAAATCTTATAACGCGACCGACTTTTAGTATTAATAAGACGTGTTTTTTTTAATTTATTTTTTTTATACATCTAAAAAGCTTTCTCTGGTTCGCTCGCAAAATATCACCGCTGACGTCATTGTATATGGCTTGAAATTTCAGTTGATAGGTTTATATGTTTAAAAATTATGTTCCATTGTGTGTTAAGGGCCTAATATATACCGTATATAATTGAGAAATGTCCTCAAATATCTTATTTTTAATTAGTTATATATGTATATAAATGTAATGATTTGGATTTAGTTTTCGTTGCAGATTCCTTTGTTTTTATGAATGTTTGTAAGAATTGTGGTCAACATAAATGTAACCCCCTAAAGGTCCGTATGGGACTCATGATATTATTATTGACTTATTTTGCCAATGTTAACATTTATGTAAAGCATTTTGTATTGGACGAAAAAATGTTTGTGTGTTTCATTCCGTTTCAAGGAAGTTGTTTTTTAGAAATCTATCGAGAAATACATCATCATCATTACGATAAATACAACACTATCTTTCTATAAACCTTCAAATACATTTATTTTACTATGGAATTGTATTTTTGGTCTGTACACTTCATAATTGAACCTAATAAAATAAACATTTGGTGAATATCAATCAGTGAAATGTCATGTGTGTGATGGGGCCAAAAACTCCGATACTGAGCTGAATGTGACGTGGACATGGTGTGGGATTCTTTAAATGATAATATTTGTACATATACATTCCATTATTATTAAATGAGGGATTAAAATTATAGGCTTTTTCTTTAGTTTTTTTATGTGGCCTTAGGTTTTTCTCCAAGTATTTTTAAGCCTACAAATTAAGCCTAACAAAAAGGTATTTACAATAAAAATATTCTTGAAATAAATAAAAACGAGGTTATTAATAACAGGACTTGATTACTCGAACTGATTTCTTAAAATTCTTATCCTGTTTCGTAATTTATTATCCGGTTAACTACATTGTGTTAGACAATGTAGTTGTGATACAGAAGAAGCGTTTAATTTAAAAAAAAAGACGTGTGGCACTCGGAGATTGCCGCGGTAAAGCTATTGCATAGCATTTTTTATCAACTTATGCAATTACAATTATATATTTTATTTTATTTATGCAGTATTTTTTTTCTTTGTTTATTCATATTTAAAACATTTTGTACACAAATTATACGAGTATAGATATTCAATGTTGTACGTAGATGATAAATACCTATACACCTATATACTTTTTCACAAACAGCTGATTACGGTAGTTTTCCAATACAACCAATGCCATCTAAAGGCGGGTTGCTGAACTAAAGAGACAAGCGTGATATTTCAAAAAGTCATTAAAAGTTCTGGCATTTATCGATAGATGGAAAAACTAAAAAGTACACCGGTCGGAGTGGGGGGTGTTAGGTTTTTTTCGTTACGGAATTTCTGGATTCGTTCCCCACGCTCAAGGCCCGCGATAGAAGCTATGCAATAGCTTAAAAGTCAATACGTTACAGTTTCACTTAGTGTCGACAATAGAATGTGTAAATAAATTATTTAAGAATAACAACTTGTTTATTTAAGAACAACCACACCACAAACGTGGTGTGGGCGAAGCCTTTATTAATATATCTATATTCTGGTAAAGTTAATAAAACTTTGGTCTAAGTTGTATAAAATACAACAAGGGCGGAAGAATGTATATGAGATAATTCCTGTAGAGGATGGCTTACGTTCAAGAGAATAGTCCTGTCATCTATATATATAATGTTGACGCTAAAACGCCTGTTCCAAATAAATTTGATTTGGAAAACTGAAATATCTTATGGTTTAGATTCCTAGAACAAAAGATTTAACAGATTAGGAGTTTACACTTATCATAAAGCCATGTTTTGAAGCTGACTTAATTTTACAATCTCATGGTCTGAGCCAGCGTAGTACTGAATGAGAATTATAATGAAATACCAACTTTTAGTAAATAAAATTGCGAAATAAAATTTTAGTAAATACAGTTGCGAAAAATTTGATATCAATAAAATTATCCTGTCTATCGTCTTGGGTTATTTTTTGTATAGTCTAAAAACATTATTCCCAAGATGTAAGAATTGCGTGTATACCGTTTCTGGCATTCTGTATATTATATATACAGAGTATGATTAATTTATGACCATTTTTAACATGAATTTTGACAAGCTGCCGACACGGACAATTGTTAAAATGATTTGAAAATTATATTTGGCGTATTTTTTTATCAGATAGGTACTAATAAAATATTAGTAACTATCTGATAAAAAAATATGTGTCATGTTACCGCCTCGTTGATCGGGTGGTTAGCAAACATAACTATGAATCGATGGGACTCGGGTTCGATTGCGGACACAGGCAAACATATGTGTGATGAGCATAGATGTTTGTATTTCTGGGTTTGAGTGTTTATTACGAATATTATTTATATATGTATTTCTATGTATTAGTATCGTTGACTAACACCCATAACACAAGCAAATAATTTGCTTACTTTGGGGTTAGATCAGTAAGTGTAATTTTTCCAGCGATAATTATTAAGTTATTAATATGTTTCTTTTTTTATCAATTGCAATTATTACCTACATATTAATATTTTTTTTTAAGTATCTTTGTATGTAAACATCGCTACAAATAATGTAACTAACAAATATTATAGCAGCTAAAATATTTTTAATTCACCACTTTTTCTGACTAAAGCAAGAACATAATTATTGGGAACTGCCTGTAGACTGATATGTAATTTACGAGTGTAAATGATCGATTATACTTTATGACAGCCATATTTAAGTACAATTATACAAAATACATTAATTTGTAAAAATTTTGGGACCATGCATTAAAATACATTGTCTGATTATTGTGCCTTAATAATTAATAAGAAATTATGAATAGGGCAAGTCTTTTAAAATTCAGTATGTTACTAGAAATTAGATGACTTTTTGGAATTTTTCAGTATTTAAAAATGTTTCTATATTTTTTTAACACTTTAGAAAAAGTTTTAAAAAATCTTCAATGGTATTTTAAGGAACTGATTTCTACACGGCCTTCTTAGAAAAATTTAGAATTGTTAAAAAAATGTAATGATAATAAGAAATTTAACAGGATCAATATGTATACGAAATTAAAGTTAATCCCCAAGTTTATAGTATTTATTAATTGAAAGATTTGCCATAATAGATATTGTAATATTTATCTAACTGATTTTGTATTAATGGCAACGATTTTAAATAGTTGCAACCCATTCAAAAAAAGGAAAAAAGTGTAAAATTTCAGTCTTATAGTGTTCTGCTTTTTGGATTTGACAAGTTAAAAATATTTAAATTGCCCGTGTCTATATGGTATTGCCACATAGTTTTAAAAATGGCGTCCAATTTGCAAGATTTTTTCGCTTTGTATTTAAGTATATATTTAAGTTGTTCGTATAATAATTTATATAAGGTTTTACCGTCACTGCCTTAAACAGTTTTATAAAACAAAAGTTAAAGTTATTAAATTAATTGAACTATAGTCAAAATAACACAACTTAATTCTGGATAATTAAAGGATTTCTGATTTTGCTGAAGTCCCTTTCAAGAAAAATCCTATATTGGTAATATTGTGAAAATTTAATTTTATTATAAATAAAAGAAAATTTAAAAAAAATCTTCATAATATTTTCAGTAAAAATATTAATTTTTGCGAGCATATCTTTTTAAGTTTTTCACTTTACCTGATGTGGTTATAAATTAATTTTTATTGTATTTGTCTTTTAATTAGTTTAATTCTGTATAGATTGAATTTTTTTATTTTAAAATCCATCGTGTTGCAATATTCGTTGATTTTAAAACTAGTCTTAGATCTTAATTTGTTTTTATTCCTTAATTATCTTTGTCTATTATAATGTCTGTATTGTAAAGTACCTAGCAGGATTTAAGAAAAAAAGGTTTTCGCACATCGTTCGTGTCTGTAACGCTTACGCAACTAAATGTAAAATATTGAAATATGAATGCAGTATAATTTAAAATTTAAATAGGTACGATTTGTATGTACGATTTGATCCCTTAGTATAGTTTGTGTGAAGTAGGTGCGGTGTGCGAACGCCTTAAAGTTTAACTAGTTATAGTATTACAACCAATCTACAAAAATAGAAAGCGTAACGAGTAATGAAAGTGATATATGTATAAATATAGACGTATTAAAAATAATTATATTTATGAATATTTGTTTTATTAAATCCCAAATGAAAAGACTAAAAACAACGTAAATTAGTCTAAGAAATATAGTTTGTCTTTTTCAGTTTTAAAACAAATTTAATTTTTACTAGCTCGTGTTAAATTCATTTAAGAAAGTGAGGGGTTAGAAAGAGACAAAAGTAGCCTATGTCACTCTCAATGCCTACAACTATCTCCACTTAAAAAAATCACGTTAATTCGTCGCTCCGTTTTGCCGTGAAAGACGGACAAACAAACACACTTTTGATTTATAATATTAGTATGGATGGTGATCTACAACAAAGAAACAGGTGAATTAAAAACGTCAATGTGATTTGGTTCACCCCACATATCGCACCAAAAAACCTGCGTGATGATACTATTTATTCAGTTTTCGTATGATACATTTAAAAACGAATAGATTGACACACATGATGGTTAGAAGTACACAACAGCTTCCAAGGTTAGAAATAATCTGCGTTATTAAGTACTCTAAGAAATAATAAAAGTGGGGCACTAAAAGGTTAATATAACGATTAACGTTACTGTCCGGAATTATGTGTGTCTTCATTTTATTACTTTACAATTACTTGAATCTTATTTACAGTTACTTGAATCGATTCATTCCCAGAGTGAGAAACGTTTAATTCGCGGGAAAAATTACACGTATTGACTAACCCCAAACTAAGCAAATTATTTGCTTGTATTATGGGCGTTAGTCAACTATACGTAGGTCACAATATAAGTTTTGCGTAACTTAAACAAAACAACATGTTATAACCAAAATATTATGTTTATTGTTTTTCAAAATAATCTCTTTTACATTTTAAACATTTTTTCATGCGATCGAACCATTTTTTAAAACAGGACCAGGACCACAGATCTGAAGGCATGTTTTCTACGTGCTGATTGAACGCTATCACTGCCTCTTCGGAGTTAAGTAAAACCTCTCATCAAATCTTTGATTTTGGGGAAAATACAGAAATCACAGGGTGCTAGGTCGGGGCTATGCGCAGGATGAGTGACGAGATGTACTTTTTCGGAAGCTAAAAATGACTGTTTTGTTGGCCGTATGTGAAGAAGCGTTATCATGGTGTAGGAGAATGCCGCTTTTGGGTCGTCTTTCGCGAACTTTTTCTATCACCCTGGGTAAACAAATGGTAGAATACCACTCGGCATTAACACTCTTTTGATTTTCAAGTGGAATTGTACAGATGGGACCCGTAGCTAAGAAAAAAAACGCGATCATTTTTTTACCAACGTTTCTCGCCTGTCCCAATTTTGTTGGCCTGTTCTCATTTTCAAACACCCATTCACAAGATTGCCGTTTTTTTTTCGGGTTCAAAACAATAAATCCACGTTTCGTCTCCTGTGACGTCATAAACAGCATTAGAATATCCGTGGTCGTACTTCAGTAGCATCTGTGAGCACCATTCCACCCGAGCCCGCTTCTGCTCCGCTGTCAGTTTATGAGGGATCCAACGACAACAAAGTTTCCGAACTTTCAATTCTTCGTGTAAAATTTTCTGAATTTGGCTCATACCAATCCCCAATAGTCGTCGAATTGTCTCATAGTTAATCCTGGGGGTTAATTCAAGAAATTAACCGCTTTACAGTAGCCCATCGACCACACAGCCCATAGACGCTTAATGTTCGATTTTCCGTATTGAATACATTCTGGCAACTAGCTGAGCTGAGCTGCAACATCGTGATTTGCTTACTCAACGCCACAGTGAAAAATAGTGATGTACAGAGAATCTGATTGGTCGACACTGATTAGGTATTGGTGCATGGACATTTACATCGGAACTATAAGTCAGATGTGTTGACAGAAGCCATTCGCCTGTAATTAGGGGTCTATGGGTTGTGTGGTCGGTGCAGTAGCCACATTATTTTCGTTGGCGGCAGTTGAAGGCCGCCCTTCACGAAATTCGTCATTTAAAGAAACTCGACCTCTCTCAAATTCATCAAACCATCGCCTCACGGTGCTCAAACAAGGTGCTTCTGTCCCAAAAGCATTTTGAAGACGAGCGGCGCAGTCTTGCTGAGAAAGAGAACTTTTAAAGTCACAAAAAATCATCACTCTAAAATCTTTTCGACTTAATTCCATTTTCGTTGCGTACGTAGAACTTTGATGCAAGGAAGTTACATTCTACCCGGAATTCCACACGCGCTTCAAAATCGTTCCGAAGAGTACCACGACATGGGTGGAGTGTGTCTCTTTCTACTAAATAAAGCGCCAATCGCCATATATAAGTGCGGCCATGCGTAGTTTGCAAATTACTACTAAGTAATTCTACTAATTTCAGAAACAGTTTTTGCATTGCATAAGTAATTACGTAATAATTAAAATAAGTACATTTCAGAACTCACTATGTTGATTACAATACATTTTATGCTTATTTATTTATCGACATGTATGAATAAAAATTATTTAACGATTACCGAATATGTAAAAATCTACCATCTAGATAGTTTTATTTACACTAGCAATTGCAAGAAAGGGACAACATCCACTCTTGTCGTTGTCTTACTCAGACGTTTTTCCCCTCTGTTATGCAAGAAACAAATGTCAACTTTTTTATTTTTCAAATATTGCTTCGTAACAATTCCAGTCAAAGAATATAATACTCTCTAGGGATGCTCTAAGATCAACTAATCCAAAATCGATTAATTATTAATCGATTTTATTTGTAGATGTAAAATCAAAATATCAAATCTTTCCAAAGAAAACGTTTTCCGTTTTCCTTGGCACTTTGTGTAGAAAATATTATGACGATTTGGAAGATGGGATGGTCATCCCACCTTCAAAATCGTCATAATATTTTCTACATTTACTTGCACTTTTTACTTCACAATTTACCCACCATACCTTAATCTGATACGCTTTCATGTCATTATTTTTAATACTTTTGAAAACCTATAGGAGTTTTCGCCAGTCACTGAAATGGAAAACATTATAGTTATTTATTTATTCGTTAACAAAAAAAACACAACAAATCACAATAAAAATAAATTAATCGATTTTATTTGTAGATGCCAGAAATCAAAACATCAAATTTTTCCAAAGAAAACACTGTAAAAAGTGCCAACTGAAATTTAGTAACTATCCTTGTTTCTTTTTCGATCATTTTTGAAAATTTATTTATTAGTATACATAATTATTGGTATCAGTATTTGAAACTAGTCAGATTTGATTTTGAAATTTCACATTTGTAACACTTTTTCCGAATCGATCTGCACCCCTTAAAAAAAGATCAATTGCTTTACTGCTAGACATCTTGTAAAAATTCAAAAGAAGGCTAGCCCGTGTCATAAACTAGGTGACAATTAAGTAGATGGAAGACGGATTACATAGTTCTGCCGCAATATGTCACTGCTTATAAACTTATGTATGTGGAATCCCAATCCCGCCCCACGGATTACATTTTTTGACACAACGAAAACCATCATATTTTGTGGCAATGTACCTACGATATCCATCTCTTTCTATGAAACAGAATCATCTGCTCGTCTGCTATTCTATCAAATAAAATAAATAGAAATACAAAAATAAATGCTTAACAAGCTTTGATTTGAACTTGTATAGAATATTAATCTCATATTTTAACAGGGTTGGTTGTATTTATTTAATATGTATGCACTATGCAACATTTATATGCAATTGATCAGCACGCAGAAAGCTTTTCAATCTTGAACATTGATGAAATTTTGTTTAAACTTGTTGAAAAGTGAAAATTTAGCATCGTTCTTTTCCTTAAAATAAAAAAGAAACTGTAAGAGTGGTTAGGTTTCTTCTAACTAAATGAATATTCATTATAAATTAATCCTCGTGTTGGTCCCGGGCTCTTTTGAAGAATAGGCCAATTGCCGTTCTGCCAGTCAGGTTGCAAAAGCCGACCGATTGGCTATGCGAGTCACTACCATCGTGGCTATCAGGTGATAGAGTTCTGCATTAGCTCGCTAGGGTCTGGTACCACCGCCTTACCTATTTCTGCCACAGTAGGATGAGTGCTAGTCACTGTCGTGTTTCGGTTTAGAGGGCAAGGTAGCCGGCAAACTTATACATGTGGCATTAGACCTCGCCACAAGATAGCGACGTCCCATTAACATCTTTGGTGTCTATACGCGATGGTTGACTCTTTCTATCAGGAGACCCATCTGCTTGTTTGCTATCTTATGATATAAAAAAAATCATTATACTTACATACTACGCAAAGGGATTTTTTTATTTAGAAAAATATATGTTTTGATAAAGTTTTATTTTGCTGACTTATTTGACGAACATATTTTTTTAAATATTGTTTCTGCAGTAAAAATAACAATTGCATAACTTTTTACATATTTTTTAAATATTGTTTCTGCAGAAAAAATATTAATTGCACAATTTTTAGAAACCGATATTTATGAATGTGGATCAGCAACAAGATGAAAAGTCATGATTCGTTAAAAAATCGTTTCTCTTTGAAATAATCGTTCTTGGAATCACTATCGTTGATTAATTTCTTCAAAATATGTATGTCAGCTATATAGAAATGTTACCGGTAGACAAAAAAATAATCTAAAATATATTTTACATTGGCCCACCACACACATGCACATGGTTGCACACTAATACAATTTTCGATGTCAAAATTCATCCACATTAGATAGTATATAAGTTCCTTGCTTTGATGTGTGATAAAAAAAATAATTGACAAATCATTTCCCACCAATTGTTTTTTTTTATTACTATGAAGGTTGCAACGTTTCAAAAATATAACATTCGAAATTCAAATAGTTCCGATAAGCTAGAAGTGCAAAACTTTTAGTGTGCCCCATGTACAAATACATAGAAATACATGTATAAATACTAGAATATATTTAATAAACACCCAAACCCGGAAATACAAACATATATGCTCATCACGTAAATGCTTATCCCCGTATCGCCTCTGTGGTCTAGTGGTCCAGCGTTGGCGTTGACCACATGAGGTCCCGGGTTCGATTCCCGGGTCGGGCATATAAAAAAGTGTTTTTTCAGTTTTCTGAGAAACACAAAGTTGCCCGGGATTGGAAAGTGCCCGGTTGGCGACAGGCTTGCCACCTATCAAATTGTGGGACCAAGTATCTTCGGCTAATCGTGGGTGCACTTGCTGTACCTCTGCCCACCCCTACGGGGATACGGGCGTGAAGATACTTACTTGCTTATCCCTGTCGGAGATCGAACCCGAGCCCCGTCGATTGCGTAGTCAGTGTCCCTAACCATTCGACTAACGGGGCGGTATTAAATATTTTAATATAATAAACCAGAATTAATTAACTAGTGACAACTCCTAAACATAACAATGTCTACATTTTTCAAACGTAAATGGCCATCAAAATATGATATCATCTAAATAGAAATATAAAATGTCAATAAATTAATAAAAAACTAACGCATTCTACGCGTCTAAAAAGTGACCATATTTTTCAGAAAGTGGAATAGGTATGTAACCTTCATGGGCTCTGGCAGTAGGGTGCAAAGGAGTACATATGCACCCCCCAGTCAGGAAAGACAATATGTACCTATTGATATAAAAAAATATCTGTAAAACGTTTGACCATGCAGTTAATCCCAGAAAATTCCCGCTAAATAAAGGTATTTCAAGCTCAACGAAGCAAAAACTATACCTAAACATAAATTTTTGAACGCAGTTCGAAAAGATGTGTATTTTCAAAATGATAATCAGTTTAGATCTTTTGAATGGTGTTCAAAACAAGTGTTGAGCTCTATTTTGTTTTATTTGGCTATAAAATTAATAGGTTAAAAATGTCGAAGAAATATCAAAACGGTTTTTTTTGCAGTTTTTTAAACAGAAAAGCTGATTAGATTTTTAAATAAATCGGTATATTAGCCTGAAAGTTATTTTAAAAATATGAAGTAAGTTTGCTGTAAACAATGTAATTTTAATCCCATCGAAACGCATTATGTGAAATGAGTGCCAAGTTCAATATAAGAGTATGCACCTATGTTGACTTCGCAGACAAAAGAGTTAAGATCTATTTGGCTGCCAAGTTTTGTAAAGAAACTCGTAAAATTTTAATTACAAGAACCTGCATCAATTCTAAAATAAATTTATATAACAATTTTTTTTTGGTACTACCACAGTATTAAGTTCATTTTTCAAAAAGTTATATGACAATGATGTACATTAACCCTATTGTGGCAGAAATATGTAAGGCAAAGGTAGGTACTGAATACCCAGGTGCAACCTTACAGTACTCTACAGCCTAGTGGCCACAATGGTAATAGACCATTCATACCAGGCTGTACCTGGTAGAGTGGCAGATGGTCCACTTTTCAAATGGGACTGGGACCAACAAGGGAGAAGCTATTCTTTCTATCAGTCAGTATTTAACTAAAGGAGACTGGAGAGAAATTGTGCAAATTAAGAAAAAGACACATTAAAATTTTAAGTTTATTATTAGAATAATAAAATTTTTTGACATCTAATCAGATGAATCAAGTATTTATAAAGGTGAAGCTTTTATAAATTACTTGCAGCTAGTAATACTTACAGATAGTAAATACTTGCAGCGTACAGCCCGTTGCATTATAAAGGTTTTTGGCAAATCCCAGGGGATAACCTCATTTTTTCAGGATAAAAAGTAGCCTATGTGCTATTCCTGATCATCATCTACCTGTGTGCCAAATTTCATTCAAATCCGTTTACTAGTTTTTGAGATTGAGTAAAAATCATACATCCATCCAAACCAAAATCCATTCATCCAAACATTTGCATTTTTAATATTAATATAGATACACTATACAGATGATACATTGTACAACTCATAATACCTAAAACAAAAAATTGTTTAGAAAAAATAAATTTAATCCCATACATAACAACTTATAAAGTGAGATGTCAAAAACTGAGGTTTGTTTAGAAACTTTGAATTATGTTATTGTTATCTAAACCATATTTTAAACAACCCAAAAATATTAAAAATGTGTTAAAAACATGTCTCTTTAAAGGGGGTTTAAGTTTTAAAATGTGTATTTTACACCATATAGAATGTACATCAGTCAGTCTATATAAAATACCATTATTTGTAATTATTACACTTGTTCTTTTATGCGATTTGCATATGTAGTGATAGTGATGGTGATGAATACATAAAAATGCCGAAAAAAAATCTTATATAGGTATGAGCATATGGACAAATTACTCAATCAAAATGGCACGACCGATTTGGACAAAACTTGAAAAATATGTTATCCTGTGGGATTCACCAAAAACTTTTATAATGGATTGGGCTCTAGGGTGCGTCTAGTCTATATTAAAGTTCTGTTTGACCACACTATTACTTTTTGCTGTTTTTTTCTTGCCTGGATGCTTCTGCGACATGTGTTTTTGTATAGAACATTTATTTAAAAACATTTTAGCACAAACGGGGCAAGGATGTATTTTATCTTCAAAACGAATATGTGTTTGAGCCATATGTTTTCTCACAGAATCCTCGTGCAGAAAAACTTTGTTGCATAGTGGACAAGGCTTGGTTTTTTCTATATGTAATTTTTTATGAGTTAATAACTTTTCCAGTGACAAGTAGAACCTACCACAAACAGCACAAGGATAATTATTATCTGTGTGCTTGCTTAAATGTCGTTTTAGTAAAAAACTGGATCTAGAATTATATTCACACTTAGGACACTTTTTGACTTGACCCTTCTTATGAGATATGCGTTTATGGTTGCACAATTCTGCAATAGTATAAAACGCAGCTGCACATAATTCACAAGTATATGACTTTATACCACTATGCCTTTGAAGATGAGACTTTAAATATTGCTTACAAAGAAGTTTCTTACAAACTGGACATTTTATTCTTGCTTGTTTGTGTAATCTAATATGTCTATTCATTTTGCTCCTACCTTTTATAACTTTTCCACAAATCTGACATGTAATTTCAGCCACATACTCTTTATGACAATTTTCTTGATGTGCTTGAAGTGAGCTTTGCTGTGAAAATTTTTTTGGACATTTATCACATTGATACGGTTTCTCTCCACTGTGGACCCTTAAATGTGTCCCCATGTCTTTTGGTCTACGAGTTTTGTAACCACATTCCTTGCATTTGAATAATCTTAGTTTACCTTCACCTTCTATGTGAATATTTTTATCAGTTGCTAGAAGGCAATTTAAACTTTTTTTCTTTTTGTGCATCTGCATAGCTTTGTAGCTTTTGAACATTCTCTTACAGATAGAGCAAATTAAAGAGCTGAACATGTGAGTCTTTTTCCAATGAACTCTTAATTTACATTTAGATTTGAATAAATCTCCACAGTCGTGACACTGAACCTGAGAGATTTTCTTTTCTGTGGTCAGCAAACCATCTAATTTATCGATGATTTCTATATTTTCATTAATATTTTCCGCGTCATTTGGTAATTCACAGCCATAAGATGTAGTCTCAAAATATTGTTCATTGTCTAGCTCTAGTTTTAATGCAATATTTTTAATTTCAGATTTGACTATGAGTAATTTTTCATTTCCGTCCCATTTCACAGGCAAACAATTTTTTATATCTTGTGTCCTTAACAATATATTCGAATTTTCACATTTTTCTTTGAAATTTATGGCTGTTTCTAAACTTAAAAAACACGTTTTACAAATATTGTCTGGGAATCCATCGGATTCTTGTATATGTACATCCGAAAAGATATTTATGTACTCAAATATACGAAAACATTTGTATTTCTCGAACAACGACATGTATTCATCTTCTTGCGAACATAAACAAACACGACATAATATTATTTTACTCTCTTTAATTATGTCGGTCATTTCAACAAAGCACAACCGAATTAAACTTTATACCAACAACTAATAGTAATTAGTAACACCATAGTAATATCCATATAATATATAACTAAGGTACTTTGTGGTAATACCTATTAAAAATTTCTATATAATATAATTAATAATTAATTAATGTACTATAAAATGTTTATCGTCAGGTTTTGACTTTTGGAATTTTTTTTTTTTTCTTTCTTTAATGGCAAACGTTTGTGAACATCAATGCCAATGACAAAACAGACGGGAAAACTTTTTGTAAATAAGAAAAATCTAAAAACGATATTTTTTTTTATATTCAGTAAAGTTAGATCAATATTAACAAATATATCTTAAAATCAAATTAATTATATACAATTTTTAAATAATTTATACACTATATTACATTAACAATTAGATTGATATATTGTTATTTAAAACAAAGATAGATAGTAATTTATAAATTTTATAAAATAAAAGAAAAGGTATAGATACAGGCAGCGGAATTTTTAATGCAATTATAGATTCAAATAATGAGGAATTATCAAATTTAGTGCACGAGAAGAAAATGTGGTTAGCATCCGCCACATCCTCTCCACATGCGCAATTTGGGTGTTCTAAAATTTTCAATTTAGCGAGATGATAAGGAGTACTTGTGTGTCCTACTCTTAATCTTGTTATTATACTAGAACTTTTTCTATCAAATTTAATAGTAAAAAACCAAGGTTTTTGTGGTATTGTTGGTTGAATATTAAAGTAATAAGAGCCCTTTTGTTTGCTATTGTGATTCCATGTCTCTTGCCAGGATGCAAAGAGTGATTGTCTTGAAAATGATTTTAAATCGGGGCTATAAATCAAGTAAGGAAAAACGTCGCCATTTAAAATTGCATCATTTGCAAGTTCGTCAGCCTTACAATTGCCATAAATACCACTATGACCTGGTATCCAGCATAAATATACGTCATATTGTCTTTCACGACACCTGCTTAGCAGCTTCTTAATATCATAAATCAACGGGTGTTGCATTTTTTTGAGTGATAAGTTGTCAAGTGCTTGTAAAGTGCTTAGTGAATCTGTGAATATTATTGCTTTCGACAGTTTAAATAGTAATACATATTCTACAGCTTTAAATACTCCAAGGCATTCCCCCGAAAATATGGTAGCTTCAGGTGGAAGTTTTACTTTTTGTGTGATTTTGTATTGTAAATGGAAAATACCTACACCAACATGGTTATTGTTGTTATGTTTAGATGCATCACAAAAAATAAGGTCAAAATTTGAAAATTTTTCATTAATAATGGAGTTGAAAAGAACATTAGCATTTTGATCACGTTTTTGAATACCTAGATTAAAAATAATTTGCGTTTTTGTAAAAAGTGCTTCATAGTTGCAAGTGAATATGGGTAGAACAGATGAACGAAAAATAGGAGCTGAGAGTGATAAATATTTTCTATAGCTAATTACGAGGCATGGGATAGGTTTATGTGTCCAGTATGGGGAGATATCAATAAGCTCGGATAAAAATTGTAGTTTTTCCATAAGAGGATGATTTAAGAATTGCACACAGCGAAAAACGTATTGATCAGAAATAAATTGGCGTCTTAAATGTAAGGGTGGATCAACACACTCAATTTGTAACGCATTGATTGGGCTAGATTTCATCGCGCCACATATAATTCTCAAGCATTTTGACTGTATTTTGTCAAGTTTTTTAAGGCCAGATTTATTACAAGGCTCGAGTGTGAATGATCCATAGTCAAGAATGCTTCTTATAATTGCGTTATAAATAAGTTTTAGATAAAAAGGATGAGCGCCCCACCATATACCTGATAAGCATCTTATTATGTTTGTTAGTTTTTCACATTTATTCGCTATATAGTTGCAATGTAAGATTCCAGAGAGTTTTGAATCAATTAATACACCTAGGAATTTAGTGTCATCTTTATAAGGTATAAGTTTATTGCCAAAAAGTATTGATGGTCTGGGTGGAGATCGTTGTCTTGTAAATAGTACGGTAGTACTTTTAGATGGAGAAATTTGAAGCCCATTTATGTCTAGCCATTTCTGTAATTTATTCAGGGTTGAATTCATTAGCATACCAGCATTATAAATGTTTTGGTCAATTGTGTATAATACAAGGTCATCGGCATATTGTAAAATATTTACATTTCTATCTAGAAAGTGTTCAATGTCATGGGTGTAAACATTGTATAGAAGGGGACTTAGCACGGATCCCTGTGGTAATCCTTTAGATACCAGTCGTGTATGTACTACATCATCGACTATAAGATTGATTGGTCTATTATATAATAAGTTTATGATGAATTTAATATATTTACTTGGGATTTTTAATTTAGATAGCTTTTCTTGTAACACCGGAAGTAAGACGCTATCATATGCTGAAGTTAAATCAAGAAAAACTGATAGTAATGATTTATTTAATGTAAAAGATATTCTAATATCTGTAGTTAGAAGACTTAGATTATCTGTCGTACTCTTACCTTTCCTAAAACCGTACTGACTATTGGCCAAAAATTTATTACTTTCTAAATACCACTCTAGACGATTTTTAATGAGATGTTCAATTATTTTGATCAGAACTGATGATAAGGCGATAGGGCGATAGGATGATGCTTCAAAAGGATCTTTGTTTGGTTTTAAGATTGGTAAAATTATTTGCGTTTTCCACGATGGTGGTATTTTTCCAGAATCTATTATAGAATTTATGATATTTAAATAATATGACAAAGAACTATTTCCCAGGTGGCTTATAAACGAATAAACTATTCCATCATTACCTGCAGCAGTATCTTTAGTGTTATTTAATATATTTTTTAATTCATCTAAGGAAAATGGTGAAGATAAATCTGAAGAAGTCTCGTCATCATTTTCATGTATATTAATATTTTCATTGACAGTTAAAGGAGCTATATAATTAAGAAAATTGTCAACTACTGTGGGGTTAATGAAGGTTGATGGAGAGTCATTAAAAACTGATCGGAACTTTTTGATGTTCAACCAAACTTCAGATGGAGCAGTGACATATATGAGATATCGAGTGACAGAACTTCTGCCAACTTTCTCTTTTCTTTTTTTTAAATAGTTTTTTTGAATTTTTCATTATCTCTATTAGATTCTCGTAATTTTCCTCAGACATATTATAGCGATAGGTCTTTTCAGCACATTTCCTGTTCTTTATTGCTTCTTTACATTCACTATCCCACCAAGGAGGACAAGGAATATGTGTAGATCTGCACACAGTAGGGAACATCGAGTTAGCTGTGTTAATTATAATTTCAGTCAACATATCTGACTGAACGTTAATATCATGAGTGGGGGTTATGCTACATATATTTTCCTCTATTTTCTTACTGAAATTTTGCCACATTTCGTCAGTTACGTATTTAAGTTTGAATTTCTTATGATTATGGTTTTTTGTGGAGACTGGGTGGTTTGAAGTGAAAGATGAAATTACTATAGGAAAGTGATCACTTCCGTGTGTAGAAGGTAATACTGAACATGTAAATATCGGTGCTAGGTTAGGAGAGCAGATAAACAAATCTACTACACTATCACCTTCCGATGGGTGAGTACGGCGTGTTGGTAAACCAGAATTTAATATGCACAAATTGTTTAAGTCAATGATGTCTAATAGTTGTTCACCATAACTATTCGTTCTGTGGCTACCCCAGGATTCATGGTGGCAATTAAAATCTCCCAATAAAACCAAAGGTTTAGGCATGGTACTTATTATAGTATTCATTTTATTTAAAATGGTTGATGAGGGATGAGGAATATATACAGATATATAACAGATATTATTTACACTTACAGCTACTATAGAAAAATTATCATTATTTACAGGGATAGAGATCGGTACTACTACATAAGGAATATTTTTCCTTATGAGTATTGCAACACCGCCATATCCATCAAAACGATCTTGTCTGACCGTATTATAACCTTTAAATCTAAAACTAAAACTTGGTTTTAACCAAGTTTCAGATAGACAAACTAAATAAGGATTGTGGTTATTAATTAAATATATTAAATCATTTTTATTACTTATTGCGCTACGGCAATTCCACTGTATTATGTTGTGCTTGTGTGTATCCATTGTTAATGGGTATTGATTTTGATAATATTTCAATTAATGGGGCAGCGTTGGACGGTAAATAAGGACTAGAACGAGCTAAAGTTTGTAACAATTCTATGGTTTCTGAAATTAAAGGATTTTGTAATTCATTTGTATTATTTTTTCCATTCCTATGTAGTAGAGCGCAGCCATCAGAAGGAGTAGGTATTGAAAATTCATTAAGTATTTTATTATGATCTGTTTTGTCATATCCTCTACTTGTTTTTGTTGGAGTTCGAGGTTTGAGAAATACTGTTTTTTTATATGAAGTACTATTGGATGGTACGGATAGATTGCCATCATCGGAGTATGTAGGTTTTGAAGTTAATAATACATCTGCATATGATTTGGAGACTGGTGGATGTAACTTAGATGCTTCAGAATAGGAGACACAGTTTTGAGCCATGTAAACTTTAATATCTTTCTGACGCTTGAACTCAGGGCATGCCTTGTTGGTTGCAGTATGTGAGCCTGAGCACAAACAGCATTTTACGCAATCATCATCTACTTTACATGATTCACCGCTGTGTTCCTGACCACATCTATAACATCTAGGCTTTGACCTGCATTGCATTTTAGTATGACCATAGCGACAACAGTTATAACATTGTATAGTTGGGAATATGTATAGATCAACTGGTAGGGAATTGAAGCAAATAAATATGCGTTTGGGTAAAATCTGGCCATCAAAATGGATAACAACAGATTGGGTAGGTTTCCATACAGGTACTCCTTCAACCATGACTTTGTAATTTATACGTCTAACTTTTATTATATTGCCACATCCAATTGGTGTAGAAATATTTTCCATAATTTCTTCCGGAGTCCACTCTGGTGGTATACCTCTCACTATACCAACTCGAGTAATAGTGAAAGAAGGTATAAAAGCTTTTAAATTGTAGTCGCTTAATATTTTATTACTCAGAAATTCATTAGCACTTTGATATGAATTAAATGATAATGCAATTCTATTCCTCCCTATTCTCTTTAAGCTACCATTGGTAATATTATTAATTTTATTTTGCTTTAACATCCTGCCAACAGTCATTGGGTGAAGAGTTGTACCATCATTTTGACTTGTTTGTAGCCTTTGTATGTGAATAGTATATGGTGATGCATCTAAATGGTTATACATTCTCCGGCTTATTTGATTTTGTTGTGATAAACTGTTAGTTAATGGTATTTCAGTGTGAGGAAGTGAAGGTAATGTAATCTCTGAATCTATAACAGCAATTTCATCCCGACATGAACAGCCAATATCTTTTTGGTTGCCAATGTGTTTTCTCTTCTTTTTATTACAGTGTTTGCAAATTTTGTGGGAATGGTTGCGTTTTCTAGATTTATTTATAGAATTCACGGATTGGTCTGTATCCATACCTGACTCGTCGCATTCTATTGTTATAAAATTAGTAGGAAAAGGGGCTGTGCCCCCTGGATCAGGGGGTTCATTCATACTTAATTCTAATAAAAAAGATAAGAGCTTACCCTATAATATATATATATATATATATATATATACAGCTAGAAATAATAATTTATATTACAAAGATAAATTAAAAATACTATATTTACGGAAAAAAACAAACTTCACTGAATAAATAACAATAAAATTAAATTTTCGCCAGGAGAATAAAACCGCGCTTTTCGAAGTTTCCCGCCGTTTCCCTTTTGGAATTTGGGGTTTTGACTTTTGAGTTTTGACCAGGGTTGGATTTAGGTATGTTAAAAAACATAGTACAAAAAATGAAAAGGATAGTATTTATAAAAAATTATAGTACACTTTCATTATTTTTAATTTAACTTGTTATGTAGTCATTAAAATCAACACCAAGTATGGTAAAATTTACTCCTCTTCTAAGTTTATCAGTTCTTGAATATTACTATTAGCTAAATCTTCATCCTTGGCAGAAATCAGAAATCAGAAATACTTTATTCAGTAAAACTTTTTACAAGTTATTTTGACACGTCAACATATTTTTTTAAAAACTACTACCGGATCGGAAACTCGGCCACACACTGAGAAGATCCGGCGGAAGAAACTCAGCGGATTTGTCTTTTTTTCATATCATTGATTTTTTTTACATTATCACAATATTACAAAAAAATATATATGAGATTGGTATGAGAAGCAATTAATCCCAGGCTTTTTGTCTTCTAAATAATCGGAGATTTTATAATATCCTTTTTTACACAGTTTTGTTTTAACACATTTTTTTTTTTTTTTTTTTAATTTATTGACTGGTAGATCTCTTATAGTTTTGGGAAGTTTATTGTAAAAGCGTATACATTGCCCCATAAAAGAGTTACTTATTCTGTGGAGACGAGATGCATGCACAACAAGATTGTTTTAGTTCCTTGTATTAAGTGAGTGTACGTCACCATTCATCATCAGCATATCCTCAGTAGGAATAAAATCAGTAAAATTTCCACTTTTGATAGCGTCACAAGTGAATAATATGGCGTCTATGGATTGTGTTGCCAGTTTGTTTCGTATTTTTGTCTTAGTAAGGTTCACTTAACTGAATATTCGTTTGCAGTCGGCATTTGCATGAGGAAGTACTAAACAATTTAATAGAAAACTTCGCAAGATCAGAATTCGGTCGGATATACGGTAGGTCGAAATATTCATATGACGTAAAACTAAGCATTCGGGAAAAACATTAAATTATAGTATTTTTGCGTACTATCCTTAGATGTGGATAGTATATAGCACAAAAGTCTAAATTATAGTATAAATACTATAATTATAGTACAAATACAACCCTGGTTTTGACCTTATAAGAGTTTTGACTTTTGAGTTGTGACTTTTTTTACGTTTCGTCCCAAAGGACTGGTTAAGCCTAGAGGCCATGCTGCCTTATCAGTCGTTATCCTAATTCATGAGTAATAGAGATAATTATTAACTTTTTCAGAAATCAGAAATACTTTATTCAATAAAACTTTTTACAAGTTATTTTGACACGTCAACATATTTTTTTTAAAAACTGCTACCGGATCGGAAACGCGGCCACACACTGAGATGATCCAGCGGAAGAAACTCAGCGGGCTTGTCTTTTTTTTCATATCATTGATTTTTTTACATTATCACAATATTACAAAAAATATATATGAGATCGATATGAGGAGCAATTAATCCCAGGCTTTTTTGTCTTCTAAATAATCTGAGATTTTATAATATCCTTTTTTACACAGTTTTGTTTTAACACATTTTTTAAATTTATTGACTGGTAGATCTCTTATAGTTTCGGGAAGTTTATTGTAAAAGCGTATACATTGCCCCATAAAAGAGTTACTTATTCTGTGGAGACGAGATACATGCACAACAAGATTGTTTTTGTTCCTTGTATTGAGTGTACGTCACCATTTTTTTTAAAAAAAGTAAATATTTTTACGGACGTACATCAAGTTCTCAAATATATATTGGGATATAACAGTCAGAATATTGATTTCTTTGAATTTTTCTCTCAGGGAAACCCTCGGGCTAATATTATAAATTGCCCTAATAGCTCTTTTCTGCAATACAAATATAGTATTATTTCAGCAGAATTTCTTCAGAGAAGAATACCATATGACATAATGCTGTGGAAGTAACTAAAGTATACAATTCTTGCTGTGTCGACATCAGTTAACTGTCTCATTTTTTTAACTGCATAAGCTGCTGAACTAAGTCTATTTGCTAAATTATTAATGTGCGGTCCCCATTGTAATTTCTTAACTAAAGTAATACCTAAAAGCACAGTGGAATCCATCAGATCCAGGTTGTTTCCATCCAGTTGTACGCTGGTATCTACATGCCTTACATTAGGCAATGAAAATTTAACACACTTAGTTTTGTTACCATTTAATAAAAGATTGTTCGTACTGAACCAGTGTACAACTTTTGAAATCGCATTATTTACTTCTTCATACTTACCAATTTGTCTTTTCACTTTGAATAAAAGTGAAGTGTCATCCGCAAACAGGACGATTCCATGCTTATCCCCTACATAGTAAGGCAAGTCATTTATGTATATCAGAAACAGAAATGGACCAAGTATGGAGCCCTGCGGGACACCCATAGTTACAACAGCACCAGGGGACCTTTTTCCATTAATATCAACCCTCTGAATTCTTTCATTTAAGTAAGAAACCAGAAAATCGAGAGCTTTATTTCGAACTCCATAATGGTGTAACTTCCCAGTTAAAATGTTATGATCGACACAGTCAAATGCCTTAGACAAATCACAGAACACTCCAAGTGCATCCTGCGAATTTTCCCAAGCTTCATAAACGTTTTTGAGTAATTCGACACCAGCATCTATGGTTGAGCGACCCTTCGTAAAACCGAATTGTTTATTGTGAAATAATATAAATTTATCAAAATGTCTAAGCATTTGGTCTAGTATAATTTTTTCAAATATTTTACTTAGGGTTGGCAAAATCGAGATAGGCCGAAAATTAGAAGGATCACATTTAGAGCCAGATTTGAAAATTGGAATAACTTTGCTGAATTTCATTAAGTCGGGAAAAACACCATGGTTACAGAACAATTAAATATTACAGCTAAATATGGTGCAATACCATTTATTACTGAAGCAATGATTCTAACAGAATGTCCCCATAAATCTAAGGTTTTTTTCGGTTCCAATGTTTTAAAGGCATTTAAGATATCTTTGGTATCAATAAATGAAAATTCAAAAGTTTTATCGCACTTGGTTACACATTGCTTCAGTAATGATTCAGCAGTACTAACTGATGAACTGAGGTTTTGAGTTATTAAGACCACAGCATTGGAGAAAAATTTTTCTCCAATGCTGCGGTCGAACTATTACGAATATATATATATATATATATATATATATATATATATATATATATATATATATATACACATGGGGCACACTAAAAGTTTTGCACTTCTAGCTAATCGGAACTATTTGAATTTCGAATATTATATTTTTAAAACGTTGAAACCTTCTTAGTAATAAAAACGACCAATTGGCGGGAAATGATTTGTCAATTGCTTTTTATCACACATCAAAATTCTACGCACGCAACGAAAATTAATTAAGTCGAAAATATTTTAGAGCGATGATTTTTTATGATTTTAAAAGTTCTCTTTTTCCGCAAGACTGTGCCGCTCGTCTTCAAAATGCTTTTGGGAGAGAAGCACCTTGTTTGAGCACCGTGAGGCGATTGTTTGCTGAATTTGAGAGAGGTCGAATTTCTTTACATGACGAATTTCATGAAGGGTGGCCTTCAACTGCTATAGGTAAAAGTGGAGCTAGCACTCGTATTAATCAATTGATACAAATATTTTCGTTACATCTCTGTCTATGAGGTCTCCCCATCTCTTTTTATGCAGCTGTGTTAGAAAGAGAGGTTAAGACCTCAGAAGATGACAGCAGTATTTAAAATTTGGTTTCAAATAGGTATTAGAAGTGCCTCCAGATATATTACAGCTTCATGTGGTTTTTATACAATGACGTGTATAATATTTATACACGTCATTGTTTTATATTATATTGGGCTAATTATACATTACTCAAAAAAATTGACAAAGAATTTTTTGTAGCAAGTTACAAGTTAAATTTTTTAAAGTACTTTTCCAAATTTTTGTCTCTTTTCATTACTTACTTTTTTTAAGTTTGGTTTGGTTGGTACGACTGGAACTTACAAAATGCAGAGAATTAAATTTACAAAAAAATGTTTCATAGAAGATTTTCTCGGACTAAGAGCTTGCCCGTTATATAGGTAGGTAAACAGTCGTTGGGAACCATATATACGTATGTGCGTTGCTATCTTGTGGCGAGGTCTAATGCCACATGCATAAGTTTACCGGCTACCCTACCCTCCAAACCGGAACACGACAGCGACAAGCACTGACGCTACAACTGACAGGAATAGGCAAGGCGGTGGTACCATACCCGGGCGAGACAATGCAGAACTCTACAACCTAGTAGCCACGATGGTAGTGACTCGCATAGCAAATCGGTCGCCTTTTACGACCTAGCTGGCAGAACGGCAGTTGGTCTATTCTTCAATGGAGCCCGGAACCAACACGGGGTACTCATAAGCACGGGGCGGCCCCGACTGATTTGCAAAGCCGAGTTGTCGCGAGCTGTTGTGGCTGTAGGTGCTTATCGCGGTAAATATAGTGTCAGAGGCCTGACTTAAACATAAAGAAAGAAATTAGAAGATAACGTAAAAACAAAAAATAATTTAACACTCTCGAAATTTTTAAGTGGCGAATTAGTTTCCTAGAGTGAACACGGGTCACCCTTGCCCCCATTGCTATGATTATGTGCTTTCGCTACAGAAGTCTTTTTTTCAAACGACGAAAAAACGGAGGTTATAAGTTTGATATCTTGAACTACCTATTGTTGGAATTGGATCATATTTGAGTTGATGATCTATATAGGCGTCCTAGCACGAGTAGGTACTAATTTTCGTAAGTGTATGTGTTTGTCAAAAAAAGTACCTACCTAAAAATTAATAAATATTAAGTTGGTCGAGTGGTTAGAGACCCTGAGTACGCAATCAACGAGGCTCGGGTTCGATCCCCGACGGGGACAAGCATTTGTGTGATGAGCATAAATGTTTGTATTTCCGGGTTTGGGTGTTTATTATATATATTCTAGTATTTATATATGTATTACATAACACAAGCAAATAATTTGCTTACTTTGGGGTTAGATCAGTAAGAGTAATTTGTCCAGTGAATTATTATTATTAATATTATTATGTCTTTTTAAAATGGATTTGATCCCAGAAATTGATTAGCACCTTGTTCAAAAAGTTTGATCTATTGGTCGTTTTTTTAACCAACTTAGAAAAACGTTATCAATTAGTTGGATTTTTTTTATGTATGTTCCCAAATTACTCAATGACCTCTGGACTGATTTGGAAAATTCTTCTGGGTTTCCTTGCTTGTTAGAAATCGTATTCTTACATAAGGGACTGTTCATTAAGACCATTGCCCGCATATTCTTATTCATTAGACAATGCTTTGCTTATCAAACCATATGTTTTTCGTAGATTTTCTCAAAGGAGCTGGAATAATTTCCTAGTTAGTTTGTGATAGAGTACAGAAAACACTTGTTGAGATTGTCTACATATAATTTAGGCTAATTTAATAAAGAAAAATTGTCTGTGGCAGGTGCCGACACAAACAGTTGGATGAACTATAGCATCAAATTGTAGCTTGGAGGTATTTCAAGACAATATTCAATTAAGACAATATTGGAAAACTTCTTTTAGTAAATATAGTTAATTATAGCATAAATCAAATTTATATATTATCATCAGTGCCGAATTAGGCCATAAGCAAATTGAGCAATTGCTTGGGGCATAAAACCTTAGCACCAAAATATAATATTGACTAGCACAAGAACAATTGTTTGAAAATCTGCACCCTTTTAAATTGATAAATTTTTATTTGGGATCTATCTCAATGTAATGTGTTTTTTGGCTGATACTCGTTAATAAAATCTGTAGTGTAACACCCATGTATTGCATTTATAATACCGAGCTAAGAGAGAGGATGGGATTGAAAGACAGTATCAGTGGAAAAATGAGAAGGGGCATGCTCTGTAGATTCGGACATGTTGAAAGAATGGCGGAAGAACAATTAACAAAACAGATATACAATGCAAATGTGGATTAAGTAGTTACCCGGGGAGACCAAAACTGACACACCAAGAATCAATCTTCAAAACCAGCACATTTACATGAAGAGAGTAATGAATGTGTGGAAGGCGAGGCAAGTCTGTCTTGGATTGTGATATATGCCTCTCTCTTTACCTACTAAGGATTATCTAAGATATATCTAAAAGATTTGGCTCGAAGATAATAAAATAAATAAATATTCATGGGACAAATTACCTAAGCCCCGTCAATCACGTAGTCAGGGTCGCTAACCACTCGACCAACGGGGCGATTAAATATATTGTTGTCGATACTAGTTTATTTGGTGGGCATGCACAGACACAGATTGCTTGGGGCAGCAAGTAGTCTTGACCCAACATTGTTGACCATTTTGTAACAACACAGATTGTGATAATTAAGACTTCTAAAACACTGCCATGACTTATAAATAAATCAACAGTATATATGTATATTAGTATATATTTTGGTATATGAATAAATTTCCTCTAATATATTTTTACACATACTCAAATTGCATTGGATACTTCTTATGGTGAAACTTTTATCATTGTGACTGTGACAGATTGTTTTGGTACATTAGTTTTTGCTGTTTCCATTTTTAATCCTGACACAAAAGTTGGATGTTTTTGTGAAATATGCTTTCTAACAGAGTCTTTTTGTAGAAACATTTTGTTACATAAAGGACAAGGATTAGTTTTCTCTTCATAATGCATTTTTTGGTGGGTTGTTAACTTTTGCACTGTCATGAAGAATCTGCCACAAATAGTACAAGGGAAATTTTTATCTGTATGTTTACTTAAATGTTTTTTTAGTACATCAGTCTTTATTACTTTAAAGTCGCATTTAGTACATTTCTTTAATTCTCCCTTTTTATGCACAAAGCGTTTATGGTTGCACAGTTCTGCAATTGTATAAAATGCAGCTGCACATATTTCACAGGTAAACGACTTCACACCGTCATGCCTTTGCATATGTGTTTTGAAATATCTCTTAAAAACAAGTTTCTTACAGATCGTACATTTCACTCTTTCATCATTGTGAGCCTTAAGGTGTCTATACATTTTATTTCTACCTTTTATCACTTTTCCACAAAACTGACATGTGATTTCAACTATGAATTCCTTGTGAGCACATTCTTTATGTGTTTGGAGAGAACTTTGCTGTGTAAACTTTTTTGGACATTCATCACATTGAAACGGCCTTTCTCCACTATGAGTTCTAAAATGTGCAGCCATATCTTTTATTCTATGAGTTTTATAACCGCAATCATTACAATGGAATATTCTAGACCGACCTTGTCCCTCTATTCGTAGCTTTTCATCTGCTGCTATAACACAACTTGGGTTTCTCCTCTGTAAGTGTACTTGCATAGCTTTGTAGCTTTTGAACATTCTCTTGCATAGAGAGCATATTAAAGAGTTAAGCATGTGTGATTTTTTCCAATGAACTCTTAATTTACACTTAGATTTAAATAAAACACCACAGTCATGGCACTGAACTTGGGATCCTATGTTTTCTATGACCAATGACCCACTCAATTTTCCGTTTCTTCTAAAATCCCCATTAATTATTTCAGTATTGGGTAATTCACACTCATCGTTCCCTGTTGGACCGAGGTCACATTCAGCTAAAGCTTCAAAATAATTTTCTTCTGTCAATTTATTCTCTAATTTTAAAACGATTTCCGCTGCCTCTGTTTTAAGCATATACTTTAGTTCTGAACGATCAGGCATTGATGTTTTTATAATTTGTGTTCTTAAAAATATATTTGAACTTACACATTTGTCTTTAAAATCGATTGCCGTTTGTAAACAGAAAAAACACGTTTTACAAATTTTATCTGGTAAACCATCGAATTCTTGTATGTTTACATTTGAAACTATGATGTTGATGTATTCAAATATTTTATAACATTTGTAATTTTCAAACAACGATATGTACTTTTCTTCACACGTACTTAAACACACCCGACATACAGAATGGTTTTTTACTAGTTCTTCAGTCATTATTATTATTATTATTTATTATATATACAATGGAATGCAGAAAAATTGACCAGGCAAATGAATAAATATAATGCAAAACAAAGAGTCAAATTTGATTAAACACTGCTGATCTATATACGCATAAATTCACATTTCTAGGTTATTGCATAGTAATAGTCTTGATTATTCTATTTTGATTTTTTAAATATACCTAGTATTATTAAATATTTATGTCCTTACTTTATTAACCGCGTCCGTAAATCAACAATAAACTGACATTGTTTTCTCTAGTTTGACGTTTTTGACGTTCTGCCACTAATGTTTGGCCAGATTAAATGTAACGAAATTACCGATTAACCCAAAAAAATACTGAAATATACCGAAAAAACACAGGGCAAATATACCAATAAAAACTCAGATTTTTCTTAATGTGTGCTACTTAATAATTATCATCAACTATTACATGGCTTTTAACTCGTATATTATAATATTCTTTTAAAAGGATTAATTAAACAACCTATTTCATCCTCAAATATCGGCTTTCTTTTTAAAAGTACCTTTACATTTTTATATATTTTGGTTCATTGGTCTGTTTTTATTAAATTTATCTTTAAAAAATACGCGTTCGCATACAAACACTGTTACAAAATATCCCTACTTCCACCCAAAAATATTTGCCATAAAGAAGTGAACCAGTATAAGAAGATTGTGTCAAATTTCTTACTTCACGATCACATGTTAAGGTTACATAAGTTTATTATTTTTCCAATTGTTAGTATTTTTAGGCCTCTACTACATATTTTTCTTTTTTTCAAATTAGTTTCTTTTAAATTTCTTAATCTATGAAAATCTGAACCACACACTGCTGTGTGTGGGTCAAGAAATATAAGATCTCAGAAATTTTAATTTTCATTTGAATATGTGATTTCAATTACGGACTACACTCAATTACCAACTCAATCAGCTCAATTGAAAATTATAAAAATTTGACAAACCAAGTATTTGTTTTGTATATTAGATATACACCTTCCCTGAGTTTGATGATTTTTTTTTATATCATAAGATAGCACATCATAACAAGCAGATGGGTCTCCTGAGGGAAAGAGTCAACCATCGCCTATAAACACCAAAGGTGATAATGATGCGTTGTTATCTTGTGGTGAGGTCTAATGCCACATGCATAAGTTTATCGGTGACCTTACCCTCCAAACCGGAACACGTCAGTGACAACCACTAACGCTAATGCGGCAGGAATAGGTAAGACGATGGTACCAGTAACCAGACCCTGCATGCAATGCAGAACTCTTCACCTAGTAGCTACGACGGATTCCAGCCAGCGGAAGCCTGTGCACCTGAACACACCCCTGTTTTTCCCCGTGTTGGTCTCGGACTCCTTTGAAGAATAGGCCAACTGTCGTTCTGCCAGGCAGGTCGTAAAAGGTGACCGAGTGACTATGCACGTCACTACCATCGTGACTACTAGGTGGTAGAGTTCTGCATCGACTCGACTGGGTCTGGTACCACCGCCTTACTTTTTCCTGCCACAATAGCGTCCATGCTTGTCAATGTCGAGTTCCGGTTTGGAGGGTAATCGTAGTCAAGCGCTTTCCCTATCGATATTGAAAAAAAAGAAATAACAAAACCCAGGATCAATCACACTAAATAACTATCTGCAAATTTCTTGACTTGGACATGACACGTGAATTATTTTATAATAAGTGATATAACCAGTGATGCGTGAAATGTGCCATGCCTAATCTGTATTGACAATTATTAACGTGAAGCAGTTTGGCCGAATAAAACACTTGGATCACTTTTACACGCACGATAAAATTTTGGCAGAGCAACGCCCTTAACAAACGATAGAATTACAATGAATCGAAAACATGATGTCCCCGCTTATTTATACCATTCGTTATCTATTTTATTATGACGTCATAACACAGGTGTGCCGCACATCTGGCCGGCTAGTAGTTGTCAAGCGCGGTTGATAACACTCGGCCATCCTGCATAGTCCGTGTCCCACGGATCTGGCTTCATTTTTCAGCAGCAGCCTCGAAGTTCTGAGGATGAAAACAATATAGGGCAGTTAAATTTTCGCTATTTAGTTATTAAACATCAAGTGTTTCAGTTCGAAGATCTTTATTTCTATTAAACAATATTTAGAATAAATACACGGTAGCATTAGTTATATTCTTATTAATTTTAGTTATCCTAAGCCTAACTAATCAGATTTATATAAATGAATCCCTGAAATAGTTAAACGTGCATAACCTTGGAATAAATACATCAAATTATATAATTCGTTGTTTTTAAGAGGTTTGTGTAAATGGAAATGTTTAAAAATCATATTAATCTTTAACCTCATAATATGAAGAGTAAATGAATGAGTTAGATAAAAGATAGGGGAGGATTTCTTATATTTTGAAATTAGAATGTTGATTTTGAGAAATAAGACAGAACTCACAATTCATGTTTTAAATTGTATTAAGTACATATTATGTCGTCTCGAATTTTTACTAATTTTTCTGTTTTAATATTTTTTTATCTTTTACATTTTGTTAATTTTAATTTTTGGGACTAATAGAATTTATTATGATGTATTAAATTACTGTTTGAGTTTATATTATGTATACATTATATATAGGGTTTTTATTATAAACTCTATGCATATATATTTATATTTTTATATTACATTTATTATACGTTATAATTATCAGCTTGTACCCCAATTTTATTGTTATTGTTTGGGATTGACTGGTGGAGAATCCCAATGAGCATTAGATCATCATTTGAACTGGAAATGTGCAAAAATTTAAATAGTTAAATGAATAAATATTTGGACAAAACGATGACGGTAAACATTTGTATCTTTTCCATATATCCCACACCGTCCCATCGTTCTCAGGCACACCACTCGTGCGAAACCGGGGCGATCAGCTAGTAAATAAATATCTGTGGACAAATTACACTTTTAATTTATTAAGTTTCATGACATATAATGAAATTACATATTAGAACGAAGGGTCTTTTTACTTTAGCCGCAAAGGAAATAATACCCATTACATGTGTGTATATTATTATCATGTATGTCACATGTAGTGTGTGTAATGTTTATCTATATTAATGTATGTCTAATGCTTTATTAAAAAATATTATGTAAGCAATATGTAAGCCTTAACTGTGCCAAATTTCATACTCTACCGTTCACACAATTTACTTAAAGGGGTACAAAGTTTTCCCTTCACGTATTAATGTATAAATATAAGAATTCCACAAGAAGACACAACTTACAGTGTTGGTAAACCCCTGAAAAGCCATTATCGAACCAGAGCCGAAAAATTATCGTACTTTCAACAAAATTATTGTACATTATAAAATTATGTCTGCCGACACGGACACCTTAACACATTACCTATATTCATATTTCACAGACTTAAAGGAACTATTTTATTATATTTTTATTGCTATATGATTTAGTCCGGGGTTACCAAATTTTAAGTTTTATTGTTTCACAGTTTATATATAAAATGCCTTTATCCACTGGCATAATATTGTGCTATCAAGAACGATCTAATGAGGAGGTTACGACCCTCAATAATGAAGAATACGAAGCAAGGAGGAGGACACCAGTTAATCATATCGTCTGCTTCATCAGAATCAAAGTATATCAACCTAAAAGGAGTAGATGCATTTACAGAACGTGAATTAATATTTTCTGCTACTTTTCAAAGAATATTTTCCATATCACAAGCGAGAAAAGACTCTTCTACATAATTAACCGAAATAGTTTGATGCTGAAGTGGGAGTGAATCCGATCTCACTTCTGATGTAGGAAGAGGGTCAGATATGATAAATAAAATACGGATGTGGTAATATAACAGCTCTTTATATTTTGATCAACTTTCCATTATTAATTACTAGTTCTCGTTAACAATTCCAATCATATTATTCCTCATTACAAATAAGTCATAATTTAAGCAAAAGATAGTCAATTATAAATTGTACTACGACTAATTTATAGTCGACAATAATAATTAATTTTGTTTGCTAAAATTAAGTATCCAAAAGTCAAGAATAAGCTACTAGCAGGATACAATAAGTGTACCGCGCCACGCCAGAGCCAAGACTGTCTTAACGGCGGGCGCTCAGAGCCTTTTACACAGGTAGCAAAACAAGTTGAGTAGTAGGGATATCGAACAATGCGCTCGGTGGCTAAGGCGGTGCATCTGTTGTTTAGGCATATGACAATATTTTCACCATGGAACATAGAAAATAAGCGGAAGTGGAAAGTACAAACATTTGTATCAGGACCGCGATCGCCAACTCACACATAAAATAAGCATTATTAAATATAAACTACTAATGTAAAGATTGTTTCATTGGTCGTTTTCATTTTAAACAACAATAATCCGAAACACACAAACAAAACATTCAAAAATGTACCAAACTACGTTACAATAAATTTTATTTTGCTACAAAAAAAGAGTATTTACGTCCTTTTGTAGTCTATTTAAAATAGACTCATCTATTTGTACAATAGTGAAACTACAATAGATGGCAGTACTGATTTTTCCGTAGTTTTCAGTTGGTCATATTTGAGTAGAAAACTTTCTAGAACGATATACGTAATGACTGTCATTACATATATCTTTCTAGAAAAATTAAGTCAACCTAAAATGAACTTTATATGTAAGATGGTTGGAGGTTTTAGCTTGACTTTCTATTATATCATTAGAGATTATATTATTACATATATTACAGAGATTATATTATACAGGAATTTTATTAAAATAAAATGAAAATTGTACTTTCGGATGATATGAAATATCTCCATTTTTAATTATCTGTATTCTACTATCATTTCTGAATTCAAGGATAGCACAACACGGCATAATTTAGTGTATAATAGATTTTCGCACGACGACTATCTCCTAAAGATATGGTAAGTATCATTAAGGCAATTTAGAGTAACAGCGCATAATAGTGACGCACGCGGCACGCCCACTCTTCACTTCCACCTTTTTTTCTTTGTTTCATGATTTTCACGTTATAATATTTCTCTCCAAGTTGAAAGTAAAGTGTTGGTCCCGGGCTCCTTTGAAGAATAGGTCAACTGCCGTTCTGCCAGGCAGGTCGTATAAGGCGACCGATTGACTATACGAGTCAGTACCATCGTGGCTACTAGGTAGTAGAATTCTGCATTGTCTTGCCCGAGTCTGGTACCACTGCCTTACATATTCCTGCCACAATAGCGTCAGTGCTTGTCACTGTCGTGTTCCGGTTTGGAGAGTAAGATAGCCGGTAAATTTATGCATGTGTCATTAGATCACGCCACTAGATAGCAACGCATCATTAACACCTTTGGTGTCTATAGGAGATGGTTGACTCTTTCCATCAGGAGACCTATCTGCTTGTTTGCTATCTTATGACATAAAAAAGGTAGGTAGGTATCTACGCAACTACCAACGCCAGATATCAAAGAGTACCTACATAATAATATAATCACCCCAGATATTAGTGAACACATTTAATTGAAGTACAACTGGGATTTTCCAAAATACTTCATGGAATATTTGATAATCCATCTATGCTCAATAATTATTTGTCAGATTTTGGACAAACTTAAGACTTATTTTTACCTTTCTATAAACATATTATCATTATTAGGGGTAAGTTTAACACGTGTTCGTTGAAAAATGAATATAGATCCTTAGAGTAATAATGCTCAGAGCGATAATTGCATTTAACGTATCGTTCATATTTTAAGCCAAAACCGTATCGATGTGTGCATGACCTTCGTCACCCTTCGTAATTCGATATGTCGACTCCCAGAATTCCGACACTAGCTAAGGCTGTCAAGAGAGTATCTTCAAATCGAGATGACACGCAAAGCTGTGTTTTTTGGGGTTATAAGTGACCAGGACCAGGCCAACATTTGGCGCAGACCAATTTTAGGGCACGTTACCCTACATTATTTCGTCAATAAAACTCGAAAATATCGCCAATAAAACTACTTGACACTAAGCAAAACACGAAATAATGCCGTACGATGGCATATTTCATAAGAAAGATTTTAAAAAAATGTCTTTTTGGCAGTAACAGTATTTTACTGGTGATCACTGCGGCATCTAGAATGCTAGTTGGAATTTTTTTTGGAATGTTTTGCAATTTTTTTGCCTTCTATAAGTCCTCATTATACACGAATACAGGCTTTGTAATATTGGTTTAACAAACGGCTTTGTAATATTTGTGCCAGTATAATGGTAAGTCCCAACACTTAAAAAATATGTTTTATGCAAAAGCAAACTCCAGGCTATGTAATATCGCACATAAAATAGGAATACACACGTTATTGATTATAATGAAAATAGGTAAAAACAAATACGTGGTAGAATATTTTCCTCTTTGGCTGGCAACATTTTGAATATCGTTCAACTTTAATATTTACGATATATTTGTTTGGATTTTATACAAAAATATCCGATGCGAAATAGTTCTTATCTGTGAAATATGATCTTCAAGTCCTAAATACGCGTTATGGAGGGTAGAGGTAAGGAGGGTCATCTGTGTATATGAAAAAGTGTCCGTCAAAATATATTAAATTAGGATGGCGCCACATTTGCATCAAGGTAACTCTTAAAAGAAGCGCCAAATATTGTTAGAGTAGGCTTCAAAAATAAACAAGGAAAGAGAAACTTCCGCTAAGTTATGGCGCGCTTTTAAAAATCCGCATAAAGTGGGAAACAATATATGATTATTTTTTTACGTATCATTTAACGATTTAACGCTTATTTGTGAATATCAAAAAATAAATTTTGTTTTGGGATTTACGTCCACTTGGACAACTTTTCACAGCACAAATTTTACCCATAACTGTTCTGTTATTCACTCACTTTTTCATAAAATTAAATGTTTATATATCAATAACCGTACTATTTACTGTTCACGAAATAAAATCACTCTAAACGCACGTTTGGTTATAATAATTCTGTAAGGTTATATTTACCACAATATTTTGTACAACGTAAGTTGTTGAAATTCTCAATAATTAACTACTTTAGTCGATAATGACATTAAATTTTTTAACTCGGCATACTTCAATTCATCTACGATTGCTACATTCATACCATACCCTGTGTATCCACCAGCGCGAGTGTGGAAGATTTTGGAACTGTTATTTAGCGCATACAACTGGACACTTTTTCAAATTTTCTCCCATATAAGATGACTCTCCTTACCTCTACCCTCCATAATACGCCTTTGTGAAGCACGGTGACAACCTTTCACCACACAGTAACTCACATTTTTTAAATTGCGAGAGCTGTACTCTGTGTGGCACGTGTCATATGTCTGAGCGGCCGGCGAGCGTAAGAAGCCTTTTCAGGCTTCTTTGAAATGGCTTAATATAGCGCGGGTCGAATTGGTTTCTATGCGTTATTATTCTATGTATAGATCTAAGAAACTCATTTCCTTATGTAGAAACATGTAATTTTATATGTTACCCCTAACTGCCACTCATTCCATTACTGTAAGGCACAATTAGTAATATACGTGTACTTTCACTTTACAATATATATTTTTATATATTTACATCTACAATTACATACATCAACATATACATCGTACGTAGAATTAGTCAGCTCTACGTTTCACGTATTATCGCAAGTTTAATAATTAAATTATTTAAAGAAAATAGGTGGTTTTATAGGATTAATGTAAAAAATTGTTAAGAAATCTGGAAAATAGATAGTCCATGTAGTATGTAGGTACATGATTTTATATGTAGGAGTAATTAATCAGCTGAAAGGTTAAATGTGTAGTCCGAAACTGAATCCAAACAGAATAATGGGCGGAAGAAAAGTTTTAGCTTTAAAGTTTGACCCAACATTTCACCAAACTACGTAGAACCAAATGGACAATACCAAAATATTCGAGGTTTTTGACTCGTAATAGGTAGAAGAGGGAGTTTACTATCTACGTCTCGTAATATCTTTATGCTCATGCAGACGTTAAATGTTAGTAATGTAAGTTATACATAATAATAAATTATATATAATAGGATCTGTTATTCAAAATTTTTGTTGTAATCACTAAATCGCTTAATCTCAAAATAACAGTTTTTACAATACATGTAGTATTGTAAGAACTTTGTTAAGAATATATTTCTATCTATAACATATATGCATATCTTTGCCTAAGATGACTTACGTGGTAGAGAGAACCGAGCATCATACAATACGAACCCTTAATGTTTCCCTTGCTTTCTTTACATTCTTAGTTTTCTTCATACAAAGATTTTTTTTTAAACGGCAAAACTCTTGAAAATGCTTTCAGACAACACTAAATCAATTTGATCATGGTGGAGAGTGTTTGTCTTACCCAATGCCTACATAATTTCACTATCTTCACGTCCGTATCCCCGAAGACGTAAGCAGAGGTACATCCAGTGCACCCACGATTAGCCAAAGATACTTACGGCCGGTTTCCGAAATGCAAATTAATTTTAGCAACCACTTAATCAGTGTTGTAACAGATCATTTGCTTGTAAGAATAATATGTTAAAAAATACTAATTGCTTGTTAAAATTGATTTGAGTTTCGGAAACCGGCCGTTAGTCTCAAACTGTGATAGGCAAGCCTATTGCCAACCGGACACTTATCCATTCCCGGGACTTATTCAATCTCGGGCAGTTATTTTTATTTTCTAATACTGGAAACTGAAAAAACATATTTGTGATTTGCCCGACACGGGAATCGAAACCGTTACCTCATGTGGTCAACACTCACACACAAGGCGACTGTTATTTCACATTCTTTTTCCATGAAGATATCCACCTGCTTATTTGCAATCTTATGATAAAAAAAGGCAGTAGAACACCACCGTGTTTGATCAGCAGAAAGGAAAAGGCTGCGGCAATAGTTATCTATTGCCGCAGCCTTTTCCTTTTCCTACTTCTGATTTGTAGGCGCACAATCTCTCGCAAAGAAAGTCTTCAGATGTCGCCACTCTCGCTGAATCAGTCAGGTATGAATGGGTGATCCTGGACAACCTCAGACTCATTTCAAAGTATTCACCCTTCTTGTAACAATACCCCGTGATGGTCGGGGCTTCTTTGAAGAATAGACTAATTGCCGTTCTGCCAGGCAGATCGTAAAAGGCGACCGATTGGATATGTGAGTCACTACCATCGTACCAGGTCGAGTCGAATCGAGTAGAAGCGTTTAGGGCTCTCGCACATTTTCTTGCTTATTATGCCGCGTGTTAGCACGCGACTTTGCATTGTATCGTGATTATATTGTGTGTAAGTGTCCCAAGTGCTTCAACTCGTTCGTCCTATGCCGTTACGTGAATTGCGGATCCTTTTGTTTCAACTAATTTTTTGTCCTAATTTAATTTCGCATAAGGAGTTATATATTTTGTTATAATAACACTTGGACACAGTAATTTTTTGGTATACTATTTCAGTAGCCATAAATATCATTTAGGTTACGATAGTAACTAATATTATACTAGCAAAAAGCTGAGCTTTGTTGGGCTCGCAAAATTCTAGTAATATTGTTAGGAAAGTATTTTTATGAGTATTACATCTTTTAGTATATGGACTTTATTTATACTTATCTAACCTAAAACATACAGCGTATTTTATCGCCCAAACATTATATTCGCATCTAAGGTGTCGTCAGGTTGCCAAGCTGATCAAACTAGCTACTATAGATACTAGATCAAACTAGATGAAACTATTGCAGTTTATAAGTTCGTGAACTCTTGCCTGTATACAAGGGCACGATGCCCGTGCGCCGTCAGTCAAATATAAACATTTTGTGAATTAATCTCTTAATAAGTTTAAAAATTCTCATATAAAATGTATCTTGTATCGATTTTAACTCGTTAGTTTTATAACAGATGGCGTTAGTAGTAATAAGATTCTAATACAAATTGTATCTTCTATTTTTATAATGTTAATAAAATTGTATTTTTATAGTAGATATCATATCTAGACATGAATTCAAACTACCACGTCGAAGCTCAAACCTAAAAGTGCGATACTTTTTCAGTAAAATGTACCACAAAAGTGCACAGTTTGTCACCTAGTGTGGTGTAGTCACCTAATTATGATCTGTGATATAGGCTCGTGTTTTTTGCCCTAACTTCATTGCCATAAAGTTGTAAATAAACCCCGATATCCATGTAGCATATTGGTGCCTACTGATTTTAGGGATGGGGTAATTATAATTAAATAAATCTCTGTTTTCTTTTTATTTACATAAAAAAATTACAATAATATATTATTGGCATTGATTTTACTGAATTTTTTGCCGGTGATGTCATTAAAAGTTGAAAGGTCATTTTCTTGCCTCAAATGGATATTTTCGAGAAGGAGACAAACTCTGGAGACAAATCCTTACTTCTGTTAATATGGAATGTATCCAAGTCATTTACTACGAGTGTCGCATATTAATTTTTTTTTACTATCAATAGGGAAGCGCTTGACAACGATCTCGCCAGATGGACAAATGTCAATGTCAATAATATATTATTGTAATTATTTATTTTGTTATGTAAATAAAAACAGAAAACAGAGATTTATTTAATTATAACTAGCCCATCCCTAAAATCAGTTGCCACCAATATGTTACATAGATTTAGTTATAAGTTTAGTTATAAGGCATATTTTTTATTCGTATAATAGCATTAGATTCATTCTAATTTATTATTATTATAAGGTGTTATTGAACCATTTGGTTTCGCCGCTGCCAAGCGCCAGATCCTCTCTATTGCTTGTTGTAGAATTTTTTGGTACTTTAATCATTGAAATTTATATTCTTGATGATTTGTGTGCAGCACAAACATGTTTATGTAAATAATTAAGTGAGGCAGGATATATTGTATATTTCGTTTAGTTTGTAAGTTTTTTTATTATAAATAATGTTTGCTTTCGTGTTTTACTCGCCCTAAGACCTACATACAGCTTTGTTGTATAGAAACAAGAAAGCTTTATGTAGTTGAGATCATTGCCTATAGGCATATAACGAACGAAAAGGGTTCCAAGCAGTCAACTAAATTACGAGTCGACTCTTGTGAGATTATATTTATATTCAGGAACCCAGACTTACGAAAACACCGAAAAGTGCAAAATTAATGTGAAAATGAATGTTTATCCAATGTAAATGTTATATACAATGTAAGTTTGAATCTTAGGCATATGTTCACGCACTTTTCGGGGAGATAAAGGCAGATAATAGGATAGTACGACCTGATAAGGCATACAACTCTATGATTGTAAGAGTTTCCGAGGTCCTGAAAGTACTGTAAATATATATATATATATATATATATATATATATATATATATATATATATATATATATATATATATATATATATATATATATATATATATATATATATATATATATATATATATATATATATATATATATATATATATATATATATATATATATATATATATAGAACTCTCTTGTTTGTACATAGATTATAAATAACAGTATGTAATTCGTTTTAGGTAGGTCTTAGGGCATAATGTACTTTGTTTTACTTATATTTGTAAAAAGAAAGTACCGTTGCACTCGCTAGAGGGCCACACTAGCTAATTAAAGGTAGGAGAAGCTACCTTACATAAAATTATCGTGACAAGATTACAAGAAGTAGGATTTTAACAAACCCCAGAAATAGTGGCGCCAGCCGTTTTTGTCGGCATGTCTAGCCGCGGCGAGCACGGCCATACAATCGTCTAATGATTTAACCGAAATCTTCAACTCCCTTTTGCCTACCATCGCAGCCGGAGATTGGAACGCGAAACACACGGCATGGAACTCAACCACTATCACGACAGCAGGAAGAAGTTTGTTCAACATGGCTGAGCAACAAGACTTGACAGTCTGTGGACCAAGTGGAACTACCCACTTCCCGCCAAACGACTACCACCTAGCCGATGTGCTGGATCTCGTCGTTCACAAGAATCTAAGTCAATCAATACACCTAGATGCTCTCCCTGAAGACATGGGCTTTGACCACATTCCTGTCCTGGCAAGAATTCAGGAGATCCCAAGCAGAGTTGCTCCATCAGCTCCAAATTCACTGATCGATTGGGCCAAATTCCAGGAGATCATTGAAGAGACCACCCCGAATCTGCCAGACACTACTCCAGAAGAAGTAAATAACTTAGCCGAAAGCCTCACTACCAAAATCCAAGAAGCCATGCACAAGGCGGCGAAAGAAACTACATCTTCTCGCCTCCTCCCTCCACTTCCTGCCTTCATACGTGAGAAAATCACAAGGAAGAGAGGTCTTCGCCGGCAATGGCAACAAAATCGCTGCCCTACCATCAAAAACGCACTAAACAGGCTTTCGGCTGTCATTAAAGCTTACCTGGAAAGAAAGAACATAGAGAGCTGGGAGAATCGCTTGGACGAAGCTGCGGACGACTGGAGCTCCTTACATCGTCTATGTAGGCAATTGAGCAGAGCGGCACCACCAGTGCGGCCGTTGCGCCACGAAAATGGCAATCTTCGTTACCGCGCTGAATACCGCGCCGAGATCTTTGCTGACCACCTGGAGCGTCAGTTTAGCCCAAACCCATGCCTCGACCTGAACCATGAGAGGTCGATAGAGGAGTTTCTCGAAGATTATCTAAATCCGGAGCTCAACTCAGACAAAGACCCCATCTTTGTGTCCCCACAAATGGTCAGAAGCCAAAGAAGAAAGACCAAGCCTAGGATGGCCCCCGGTGCAGATAGAATTACCAATATAGCCTTACGCCACTTGCCACCTAAAACTATAGTAGCAATTACAAGACTGTTTAATGGCATTCGGGGAATTCCCCAGAATGTGGAAATTAGGCCACATCATTATGCTGCCGAAACAGGGGAAGAACATCCTTGACCCCAAGAGTTACCGTCCGATCACACTACTACCAACTCTATCCAAAATATTCGAGAAGCTCCTCCTACAGATAATGGAACCGCATATAACACCCCGCGCAGAACAATTTGGGTTCCGGGCTGAGCACAGTACGATGCTCCAAATAACAAGAGTACTGCACACGCTGGTCACAGCGCGGAACAAAAACGAACAAGCCATCGCTGTGCTACTGGATATGGAGAAGGCCTTTGACAGGGTCTGGCGCAAAGGCCTTCTCTATAAACTGGCTCATACCACGCTGCCAAGAAGAGTGGTCAAAATAATTGCGTCCTTCATCGAAGACAGAACCTTCAAGGTGATGGTGAAGGATAAACTGTCAGCACCGAGACCAATCACAGCGGGAGTTCCTCAAGGCAGCTGCCTCTCCCTAAAGTTATACCTGGTGTACACGGATGACATTTCAGTGGGAGACGGCTGCCGATGGGCCTTATCGCCTATGACGCGGCATACATAACCGCCCCCATATCGCCTAAGATGGCCATGAAGAAACTGCAAGTCACATTAGACCTACTTCCAGACTGGTTGAGTAACTGGCGACTTGCAGTAAACGTCAACAAAACCCAAGCTCTCCTACCCAAGAGGACAAAGACAAGAGATGCCCTTCCAGCCCTGCGACTACAAGGCCAGGAAATAGAGTGGTCCAGAGTTGTGAAGTACCTAGGAGTCAAAATTGATACAGGACTCACGATGAGGAGTCACATGAAGGAAATGTCCAGATGGCAGCACTAAAACCAATCTCTTAAGATAAAGGCTCCTCTTAAGATAAAGCTCTGTCTCTACAAGACGTACGTCAGACCGAGACTAACCTACGCAGCAGCCGCATGGTATCAGCTGATAGCTCCGTAGAAACCTCCAACAGCGTGAGAAACCAGTTTACCACTAGGTGGCGCTGTACAAATCACATACAAATTCCTAGTAAACTCCAAACGCGCTCACGATCGAATGCGAAAAGAAAAACTCACACTTAGCACTCTGAGATTAAGAAACGACACGCTCGTCGTCTCACGTTTACCGGCACATGTGTGATTCACGTTTTCTCGACGCAGGTGGTCAGCCGTCAGAGATATATTTTTTCTCGTTCATAGCCGTTTTTCAGATTTCAGTAAGCAGCTGTTTTCAGCTTTTTTATATTTTTACATTTACAATTTGTGTCGACAATATAGCTCGCACATATACGAACGCGTTTTTTTATATCATAAGGTAGCAAACAAGCAGATAGATCTCCTGATGGAAAGAGACAGTCATCGCTTATAGACACCGAAGACATGAATTGTGCGTCGCTAATCTTAGGGCGAGGTCTTAACGCCACAGGCATAAGTTAACCATCTAATTTACCCTCCAAACCGGAACACAACAGTGACAAATACTGACTCTACTCAGGAATAGGTAAGGCGGTGGTACCCGACCCGGGCGAGACAATACAGCAATCTACCACCTAGTAGCCACGATGGTAGTAACTCGCATAGCCAATCGGTCGTCTTTTACAATCTGCCTGGCAGAACAGCATTTGCCTTTTTCTTCAAAGGAGCCTGGGACCAACACGGGGAAAAGTCTATATGTAGAGGTAAAGTGAGAGCGATATGTCTATCTAGAGATATCTCTATAACGCTCTTGTCGGTTTTTGTTAACGGTTCTTCAGTTTCCTCTTCCCCAGATATACTCCATGACCTCAACCTTGACACAACAGCAACCTTCTCTTTAATTTGACCCACATTATCAATTATAGGCTTGCATCTTCCTATCTTTCCTTCTATATTCTTTTATACGGTGTTAATAATAAAACTATCATGTCGTATATCTTGTCATTACCCTCTGCTAGTCGGAATAATATGAAAAGGAATCTGTTCTTTTTAACTCTTGCTAGTAACTTCTTATTCGTGATCTTCTTTGTCCAAATAAATTTCTCCTCCTTCTTCAACACCACATTTCAAACGCCCTCAAATATTTTTTGTCCCGCTAAGTGATCTTCCAAGTTTCGCGCCTCACACCTGTACTCCACACTCCATACATAGGATTTAATATACATTTTCTGATATGGGAAGTGAATATATATTTATTGCTGTCGTATCAACAAATATCGACGATCGGACAGACGATATAATGAGCCTGAAACATAGACCAAACAAAAGAGATATCCAAGTCCATGTCAGGAATAAAAATAGTTTACAACAACAATTAACCTCTAATTGAAGATTTAAATACTATTTACAATTGGTTTTAACTTTTAATGACATAAAACCTTGTCAGCAAATTATTTTTTTTTTCAAATTAGATTATGAACACTAATAATACGCATTTTAAAAATTCTCACGAGAGATTAGAGGGAGCGAAGGGGGGGGGGGGAGGGTGTAAAACTCACGATATCTCACCAAAGGGAGGTGTGGGTCAAAATAACGTCAAAAATTGCCTCATGTAATATATGGACGCCAAAGTATCATCTCGGTATGACCCTTATGGCTGATTGCACCAACCTTAGCTTAAGACAGTATTTACTCTCACATTCTTTTCTTTTAAAAAAAAAAAAAGGAAATATTTATTTGCAAGAATATGGGTGTTACAAGTTGTTAAAAATAAATTAAATTACCAACATATTCTACCAATATATGGTGTGCAAATATTTAAAAAAATATCATTATATAATATTACACAGACAAGAAGTGACAGCATACTACTTAGGATTGTCCTAAGCTAAGACAATGTTGCTACAATTGGCCATTAGTTTCCGAAAAATTCGTGGACAAACATACATACAGTTACGATATTTAGCACACGTGCAATATCGGGCAAAACTTATGAAAACCTAACAATAGAATTTATATGTTTATTGCTTTATATTAATATTTAACATCATTAACACCAATAACACAACCTAATAATTTACTTTGGAGTCAGATCAATTTGTGTAATTTGTCCACAGATATTTTATGTTTGTTTATATTTATTATTAGATTAGTCCAGTAAAATTATAATATTTGACTTACTATTTATATGAATGTAACTCGAAAATCGTAACTCTTAACCCGTACACTGAGCCAGGTGTAACGTAACACGCGTCGAGTGTCGACAGGTCGATTAGCGTCGTGGGTGGATCGCATTTGCATATCGTTTAAATATTTGTATTGATTCTCATTTCGAAGTAATCAATGCAGAGACACCTGTTTTTTAACATTTTATTTATAGGGTAGAGTAAAAGTGACATAAACACTAATTTATTTAAATAAATTCTTGATTTCATTCATGATATTAATATCACGAATTATTATTCCATATCAATATAAAATGTAGCTTCAACTTATACTGATATATATTTTTTTTTATAGAAGAAGGGGCAAACGAGCAAGAGATGTACCTGATGGTAAGTGATCACCGCCGCCCATGGACATCCGCAATACCAGAGCTCTTGCAGTTGCGTTGCCGGCCTTTTAAGAATGAGTAAGCTCTTTTCTTGAAGGTCCCTATTTCGTATCCGTTCGGAAATACCCCTGTCGGTAATTGGTTCTACAACAGAGTAGTGCGAGGTAAAAAGTGTCGGGAGAATCGCACAGTTGTGGATTTCCAGACATCGAGATGGTGAGGATGGAATTTCAAATTTTGACGCGATGTCCCATGGCGGAATTCGGCGACAGGAATTAATCCAAACAACTCGTCGAACACTCTCCACGATATATACGATAAAAAACGCAGAGAGAACTTATATCTCTACGCAATGACAAAGAGTCAAGCTGTTTCGAAATAGCCTGGTCGTCAACGCGAATTGTCGACGACCAGGCTATTTCGTTTCGAAGAACCGCTCTACGCTAAATGCGATCAAGGGGAAGAAGCTGGTACTGGGGAGCTCCGGCCCAGATATGCGAACAGTACTCCATGTGAAGCCGAACCTGTGCCTTATAAAGTTGAAGACGATGGGCCAGCAAAAAGTACTGTTTCGCCTTGCTGAACACACCGAGCTTTTTGAAGGCTAGTTTAGCCTTACCTTCCAAATGACCGTGAAACTGAACGTAATTCGATATGTCGACTCCCAGGATTCCGACACTAGCTGAGGCTGTCAGGAGAGTATCCTCAAATCGAGGTGATACGACAAAGGGTGTGTTTTTAGCGGTGAACACGCAAAGCTGTGACTTCTAGAGGTTAAAAGTGACCAGGTTTTGACGACCCCATTCCGAGACATCGGTAAGTCGATTCTCGACTTCAGACATAAGCTTGTTTCGGCACTCTTCGACGTGTTCCCGAGAAATACCGCTTCGGACGGAGTATGTAGCATCACCAGTACTGTCATCCGCATAGCAATGTAAGTTGCTAATTCGCATCATGTTATTGATATGCAGAAGGAATAGTGTCGGTGATAGCACGCAGCCTTGTGGAACACCAGCATTGACAGATTTAAGGTCGGAGCACGCACCGTCGACAACAACCTTGATGCTCCGGTCAGCCAAAAAACTGGTGATCCACTTGCATAATTTCTCGGGAAGCCCACAGGAAGGCAACTTCGCGAGAAGCGCTTTGTGCCATACACGATCAAATGCCTTCGCTATGTCCACCCCTGGGCTCAACTGCTTCCGCCCATCGATGAGTTAGGTATACTAGAAGGTCACCAGCTGAGCGGCCGCGACGTAAACCGTACTGACGGTCTCTAATCAGCTGGTGCTCTTCTAAATACTTAAGGAGCTGAGAGTTGATGATTGTCTCCATAATTTTGGAGAACAAGGAGGTTATGGCTATGGGCCGATAGTTAGATGGGTTAGAGTGATCTCCTTTTTTTAGGGATGTGATGCACCAAAGCTGTCTTCCATGAATTTGGTATCACGCTGAGTGAGTAGCAGAGCCAGAAAAGGCCTGTTAATACTGGTGCCAACTCTGGAGCATTGGAATACGCTTACGCTCCCCGTGTTAGTCCCGGGCTACTTTGAAGAATAGGCCAACTGCCGTTCTGCCAGGCAGGTCGTAAAAGGTGACTGAGTGGCTATTTGCGTCACTACCATCGTGACTACTAGGTGGTAGAGTTCTGCATTGGCTCGACCGGGTCTGGTACCAATGCCTTACCTATTCCTGCCGCAATAGCGTCCGTGCTGGTCACTGTCGTGTTCCGGTTTGAAGGCAAGGTAGCCGGTAACTTATGCATGTGGCATTAGACCTCGCCACAAGGTAGCAACGCACCATTAACATCTTTGGTGTCTACAGCCAATGGTTGACTCTTTCCATCAGGAGACCCATCTGTTTGTTTGCTATCTTATGATATAAAAAAAAGAATAATTATTACATATCAGTATAAGCTGAGGCTACATTTTATATTGATATGGAATAATAATTGATTATGTGTGGCCATCATGGCGAGGTAAAGTTTTAAAGAGATTCAACTAAAGAATTTGTAATGCAGGTTTCAACATTCGACCAAAGCGAATGTATGTAAGCAGCAGGAGTGGGTCTACTTATGGGCTGCAGCCCATGTCTAGTAGGTAAAATGTCCCCCATCATTCACGAACAAAGTAGAGGATATTGTGGCGAAAAAATAATAAAGAAAAAATCCGACCATAAAAAAATAATATCCTTTTTTTATATCACTACAGAAAACAGTTTTTAATTTGAGTATTTAGGTAAGCCATTGAGTAGAATTAGCTCAGCCACAAATTCTCAATCTGCCTCTGGTAAACAGTACTAGATATATTTATCGAAGAAATACTGCACGATTAGAAACCAAACCACAGAAAACCAATACCATAGGAAAATATTAGTATCGTTGTGTAACATTTTTTTATTAGTACAAATACCAATGGTCCTTAGCAAGTGATTGAATTTCTTTGAATGACACGTTATTTGCAAGTTCGTGACAGTTTCCATAATCCACATATGTTTACATACATTCATATCTTTCCGTCGAATATCTTAAAACGTTTGCAAGAACAGGATTCTAAAACATCACATACGAAAGAGATTTGGTTCTACGCGTTGCCGTGTTTGTCCGGGCACCTTTGAAAAATAAAATAGGTACTGTTCTGCCAGGCAGGTCGTAAAAGGCGACCGATTGGTTATGCCTGTCACTACCATCGTGACTACTAGGTTGTAGAGTTCCGTAAAGTCTCGCCCAGGTATTTGGTACCACCGCCTCTTCCAACGGCAATAGCGTCAATGCTTGTCATTGTCGTGTTCCGGTTTGGAGGGTAATTTAGCCGGTAAACGTATGAATGTGGCATTGCCATCCCGCCCCACGGATCTCAACGCACCATTAACATCTTTGGTGTCTATAGACGATGGTTTGTCTTTTCATCAGGAGAGCTTGTTGTTTGTTTACTGTCTTATGAAATAAAAAAATAAGAATAAATAAGTGCCACACTAATGTTCTAAATGATGAAATTTGTTATATATGTATTTACTTACGAGCTCCAAGAGCTGTTAGAGAATGATGAGTTCTGACAGCAAAAAGCTTTACTAAAATTATATCCAACAGGTTCATATTCCTAAAGCTAGCAACAAGTTGCAACCGCAAAACATTTGGGAGACCAAGAGTTGTACTGTGAGGGGTGTTCGAGGTGGTTATAAATGGGTGGGCGAGGCGATATGAGGTGGCGTTTTCCCGACTTTATCGTGTAATACAATGGATAAAGATTTAATACGATTTTAAATATGAGTATAGTATAACAAGCTGATGGACTGATCAAATTGACTCTTTCGCAAACAGCGACCATCACTAGTATTTTTTAAGAAATAAATTCTGTGGCCATTGGTCAGGCCATGATAAGTGCACTTTTTGCTAAACTATGTTAATAATACAATTAGCATTGCGATAAACGTATCGTTTGATCAGATAGACATATCTCCATCAACACTATACTCTTCTACTGTCTATGAACATTTTTAGATAAGTTAAAAAACAAATTATTACATTTGATCATAATAATACATATGCATTGTGCATGATACATCTAAAATTATTTTTTGTAATTAACACTTTCTGATCTAAGGCCACAGAATTTATGTTATAAGATAGCAAACAATCAGATGGCTCTACGAACGGAAAGAGACGAACCGTCTTATCCTCCAGTGACTTGCGACAGCGACAGGCATTAATGCTATTGTGACAGGAATAGGTAAGGAGGTGGTACCGAAAATCCGAGCGAGACGTTGCAGAACTCCTATCACCTAGTAGTCATGGTAGCTACCACCGTGACTACACACACGTATAGCCAATCGGTCGCTTTTTACGAACTGCCTGGAAGTATGGCTGATTGTCTGTTTTTCACACAGACCACATAAATACTAATGGACACGGCGTTGAGCGTAAAATGTGTAGCGCTCATATGAGAAAACGTGTGTAAATGTCAAACGATTTTAGATATATTATATCGTAAAAAATAGAAATATGCCTTATTTAGCTATTTTACTGTGTCAAATAAAAAGTTAAGGCTTAATTATAACTCTGTTTCTGGGCGTGAATGCAAGCGACGCTGACAACCTAAGAAATTGCCTTGAAAGGCGTATCCAGTTTAATCCGTAGTTAAACCTCTGTTTTATCTCGCGCGATATATTCATGTATTACTTCGATCATTGTTTTTTTGTAAATCAAATAATATTATTTTTTATTGGCAATATTTTATCCATTCCAGTTGATGGTTATATTATTGCACTGCTATGTGATTACTGAAATAAATAAATGTTATCGTAATTTTGGACTCGTTAAATGTTGTAATTAACTTAAATACCCACAACATAAATGTCCCCCAGCGTACAACCATTTTTCCCCGGATGCCCGTCTGTCTTCGCTTTGGCGGTGTTTTCTGTCAAAAGAAAAATAAAATGTTTTTCACTGTTCACATAGAACCGGTTGTTTCCGCCACAGAAGTGGCGCCGTGTCTTTCATAGATTAATACACAAAAAGATGTATACACCACACAGACATTAAAAAGTATATTCAAGCCCGTATCCCCGAAGTCGTAGGAAGAGGTACAACAAGTGCACCTTTTTATTAGAAAAAAAGAAAGAAACGCTTTTTTAATTGCCCGATCCGGGAATCAAACCCGAGACCTCATGTGGTCAACTCCGACACCGGACCACTGGACCGCAGAGGCGATACCATACAGATATTGTTTCGTAATATTTACTTAATTAACTTGTAAGTTGTAACAAATATGACATAGACTACTAACAATGCAAATTAATCTACCAAAGAAAATATGGGCATGACGGTTACCGCCGACTGAAAAGTATATTTTCTATACTTTCAATCATCGGCACTTGGTGAAATTCCATTATCGTTAGACACATTTGATGTAGACCACTCCACAAATTTTGTGGTGTGATCTATAATAATGCACTTGTAAAGTAAAAAACTTAGTGAAATACCTACCTAATTATGCGTTTTATTAGTTGTTTAAGGGTAGGTCAACACGTTTAAAGCAAAGTAAATTAATCATAAAATAGGTTTTTTTATTTTTGGAACGAAGTTCCTTACGGCAGGCTTGGAGGGGATAGGGATTTTGCTGCGCGACCGAACTGAAAAAAATGTGATAGTAAAACCGTAAGAAAAATGCGTTGAATAAAAGCGTTAAATGAGACGTGCGCATGCGCGACAGTCGCGTACACAAGCGAGTAGTGCCGTTTAGCCGAAGGAAGTTCGTTCCTACCTGGTGTCCCGCGACACCACATCATTTTATATAATAAGATAGCAAACAAGCAGATGGGTCTCCTGATGGAAAGAGTCAACCATCGCCTATAGACACCAAAGGCGTCGATTAGTAAACAGTAATTTCGTCCAAAGGTATTAATGGTCCATTGCTATCTTGTGGCGAAGTCTATACATGCCACATGCATAAGTTTACCAGCTACCTTAGCCTCCAAACCGGAACACGATATCGACAAGCACTGACGCTATTGCGGCAGGAATAGGTAAGGTGGTGGTACCAGAGACGGGCGAGACAATGCAGAACTCTACCACCTAGTAGCCACGATCTTAATGACTCGCATAGCCAATCGGTCGCCTTTTACGGCCTGCCTGGCAGAACGACAGTTGTCCTATTCTTCAAAGGAACCCGGGACCAACACGGGAAATTTTTTTCTCCGTGTTAGTCCCGTGCCCTGTTTTTTTAGAATTTTTTTTAAGTGATAATTTTTTAAGGTCGAAATATTTTATGACACCAAAGTAAATAGGCATAAACTAGCAATGCTACATTTTCACCTGTAATTTTAACGCATGATCTTTGCCTGCGCGATACCGGTCACAGGCCAACCAGCGAACGCCATTTTTACCAGTCCAGTTAGACTCGGGTCGCGCGGCAAACGTGTTGCTATGTATAATGCCTTCGTCACGATCGTAGTGTAATAATCGAATTGTTTTGTGTTTTTAAAATAACCATCAATGATTATATAATTTTAAAACAATCAAACTGGTGTTTTAGTTATAAGTATTTGTGTTTATAAGTTTTACTATTGATAGAAAGTGTGTTATTGTTAGTTTGTGAAACTTGGTTTCTGTAACTTCTAGGCTTTTGGGCTAGTGTTTATGGTGTTGAATACTGGATTTCTAGACATTTAGACTGTGGTTGTGGTCAATTACATTTAAAAGGTATGTAGGTACCTAAAACCTTTTAAAATATATTTTTATATTTACGTTCTTAAAAAGAGTACCCACATGTTAGTAATTTTATATTTTTAACTGTCAGATAAGTAATAACACTAATGACAAACTATGACTAAAGTTACCTACTATGAAATAATAAACAGTAAACGCACTGAGTTCTCCACTTCAGTTCTTTTACGTCCGGCTTGGAAAAGGAGATTCATAATTAGCAAATTGATTGATTCACTCACGTTTTATCAATTATGAATAATTTTTGCATTAATTAAGAGTATCTAGAACCAATAGTGACCGAACATATCTTGTTCGGTTACTAATTGGTATTTGACCATTTGTCCGAATATCGCGAATTATTCGGCCGAATCTTAATCTATTAGAAAAAATCGCACGTGTTACTCAAATAATGAACATATTTTATGACGAAACATCACAATTAATCTATAATATAAAAATAATTCGGGTTTTCCTTCCTGACGCTATAACTCCAGAACACACGAACCGATTTCCACGGTTTTGCATTCGTTGGAAAGGTCTCGGGCTCCGTGAGGTTTATAGCAAAGAAAATTTAAAAGCAAAGCAAAGCCATCTGGTGGCGAAACGGAGTTCGCCGGGTTTGCTAGTAGTTTATGTTTTTCAGAGGCAAGTTGTTATGAATGAAAACATTTTTTCAGCATTTTTATTTGATTGGGTATATACCTATTCTTTGGACGATCAGATAGAAAAATATTTTTAGCAATAGAAAGGTACAATACAGCAAGACTATTAGGCACTAACTGTATGTATCCACTAGGTGGACTAGCATTGACCTACCATAACGTGTTGGTAAGTCGATGGTGACTAGACAAAATCGGCGCCAGATATTTGATCCTTCGGCTAAGGGCCTTGCCGTAAATTCGTCGGGAAATTACTAATCGTGGCTGAGATGCAATACACCAGTCTCTTAACTACTCCTAAGTTCGCGCTCTTCTTCTAAGATTTCTCTAATTAAATTTTATGCAAAACGTCCAAAACAGAATAAGTAATATAGACACAGAAAAGACTTGCTCGCAGAACCGCAAGTAGGTAGGTATGTACAGTGCGGATCCTATTGTTTTTTCGAAATTAACTTAAGCTGCTGGTCCAAATAAACGCTAGTGCCAATCCGGATGTTTAAGGCGAGCAGAGTGCTCAGCCAGAATTTAAATTAATTGGGCTAAGAGCCCGCCCCAAAGGTGTCTCCTGTGAGACCAACCTCTGCTTAGGGCAGTATCTTGACGGCTAGTGGGAGTGTAAGTGGCATCAGGATTTCGAATTGTTAATAGCTCTTGACCAGTCTCAAGTGTCGGTGGGCCGAAACAATGGCCGGGTCGCCACCGGCAGCGACTTTGGCGTGTGCGTCTAAACTGGGAAGTGTAGGTTGTTATGGGATCATCGGGATCAGATAGGACGTTACGTGGCCTTCTAAGTTTGTCATCGGTCACCGCGTCCTGGACGTAGTCTGCCGCGGCTCTCACCAGAGGGTTTGGGTGTCTCATCGCTTTTTCAAAGTGACGTACTGACGTCTCTTTGAAGTGTTATTGTAATGTCGGTAGTGGATCCTGTAGGGATATCCGGCCGTACAACAATGGGCTAGTGGACTAAATTTGAAAAACTATTTAATAATTTACCTTATTACACCGTATATTAACCAAAAAACTACATATTCATTTTTGCAAAATGTCGTCATTTTCATTTTTTAAATTGAAATTAAAATTTACCGCCAAAATGCTCTCACAGTCATGGCATCCTAATGACATCGCGCCTTGGTAATATCTACATTACATACTCTGTGGTTTCTATGAAAATGACAACGTGATAACGTTTTCCCACGTTGTGACGTAACACTTCCAGATTTGCGTTTACTGTTACGTGATTTAATGTCTATTTTTACCGAATTAATATCTTAAAAATAATATTAATCCTAATATATTATGACAAAAAGGTATTTTACTTTTTTTTATCTCCATATTATACCTAATTAGTCATCAAAAACTAGGTACACAATATTCGATTCATTCTTAGTAAACACAAGCGTAATATGAAAAAATGTTGATTAAGCGTCAAGTGGTCAACACAAGAAATTTGTACCTTGATGAAGATGTATTTATTGTTGTAGTTACAATAAAGTAATTATATACTTATTGTAGAGTATTAAGTATAATATAATTTGTTGGTTCAGTTACCTATACAGTTAGCTGTTCTTATGCCAAAATTATCATTAAATATTACAATAAAACTGTAATTATTAAATGCCTTAATTTATGATACAAAACCTTATTACATATTAATGAAGTAATTACATTTAAAATCACATCGCATTCTTATATTTAAATAGCTATTTCTGCAATACTAAAATTATCTAAAGCAACTTTTTTGCGTTAGACAAGGACGTCAGGCATCCTGCCCGGCCCCTAATACACAAATGGAAGTCAACCATATAACCTGAAACTGAGATTACCTATTAGATGGCAAAGGTCAGCAACATGTCATTCAAGTTGGTAGGTACCACTTACTTTTCCTGCTGCAAGACCACCAGAAACGGAAACTTGACATTGACGAGCAAGGTACCTATAGAGCCAACAATGTAACAGGGTAAGGTAGTGAATAGCGAGGGAATTCAAACGTTATTCAAATATCTGTATATCTTTAATTTTTGCTGTTGAATTTTTAGTTGCAAAAATTTTAAAAAATCAAGTTTTCAACTAAGCGCCTTGCAATATTTGTCTGCTATGCACCTATTTCTTGTTTTTACTGTCGTGTGCGTGTATATATATATATATATATATATATATATATATATATATATATATATATATATATATATCGACGGTCCCTGCGTATATAAGGACATATCAAAAATATTTAAAAAATTTATTACATATATGGCTTTAAATTGTCGAAACGCATTTTTGAGTTATGTACGATTTTATGCAAAACCGTGTCAGGGGACTGTTTTTATGGACAGAAACAAGCATTTATATTTAAGTAATATCAGAATGTTTTTTTTCTTTGTTAATCTTAAAATATGTATTTTTTTAGAATAACTTAACACTATGAAAACAAATTTTACTTATTATAGTGACTTTTTAAGGTTAAAAATTATTTTAAACATAAAAAATCAACCTCTTAATTTTAACATTTTTTTTTTGAAATTATAATTATGTCATTAAACTTTGTCTTTATAATAATAATAAAAATCAAAAATATAACAATTGCTACTGCTAATTAATATAAAATTAATGAATTATTATATAAAATTAATGAATTAACAGGGGACTGTTGGTCAGGGGACTGTTATTTTTACATGAATGCTTAATAAAACAAAATCATTGAAATACATGGGGCACACTAAAAGTTTTGCACTTCTAGCTAATCGGAACTATTTGAATTTCGAGTGTTATATTTTTAAAACGTTGCAACCTTCTTAGGAATAAAAAAAACAATTGGCGGGAAATGATTTGTCAATTGTTTTTTAACACACATCAAAGTTCTACGTACGCAACGAAAATGGAATTAAGTCGAAAAGATTTTAGAGCGATGGTTATTTATGATTTTAAAAGTTCTCTTTCTCCGCAAGACTGTTCCGCTCGTCTTCAAAATGCTTTTGGGAGAAAAGCACCTTGTTTGAGCACCGTGAGGCGATGGTTTGCTAAATTTGAGAGAGGTCGAGTTTCTTTACATGAATTTCGTGAAGGGCGGCCTTCAACTGCCGTCAACGAAATTAATGTGGCTACTGTTAAGCGGTTAATTGATAAAAACCCCCGGATTACCTATGAGACAATTCGAGGACTATTGGGGATTGGTATGAGCCAAATTCAAAAAATTTTGCACGAAGAATTGAAAGTTCGGAAACTTTGTTGTCGTTGGATCCCTCATGAACTGACTGCGGAGCAGAAGCGGGCTCGCGTGGAATGGTGCTCACAGATGCTACTGAAATACGACCACGAACATTCTAATGCTGTTTACGACATTGTCACAGGAGACGAAACGTGAATTTATTGTTTTGAACCCGAAAAAAAAACAGCAATCTTGTGAATGGGTGTTTGAAAATAAGAACAGGCCAACAAAAGTGAGACAGGCGAGAAACGTTGATAAAAATGTTCGCGTTTTTTTTCTCAGCTACGGGTCCCATCTGTACAATTCTGCTTGAAGATCAAAAGAATATTAACGCCGAGTGGTATTATACCATTTGTTTACCCAGGGTGTTAGAAGTTCGCGAAAGACGACCTAAAAGCCGCATTCGCCTACACCATGATAACGCTTCTTCGCTCAAGGCCAACAAAACAAAGTCATTTTTAGCTTTCGAAGAAGTACATCTCAGCGCGCGCGCGCGCTTCTCACAGCCCCGACCTAGTACCTTGTGAGTTCTGTATTTTCCCCAAAATCAAAGATTTTATAAGAGGTTTTACTTTTACCAACGCCGAAGAGGCAGTGATAGCGTTCAATCACACGTAGAAAAAATGCCTTCAGATCTGTGGTCCTCCTGTTTTAAAAAATGGTTCGATCGCATGAAAAAATGTTTAAAATGTAAAGGAGATTATTTTGAAAAGCAATAAACATAATATTTTGGTTATAACATGTTGTTTTTTTAAGTTACGCAAAACTTATAGTGTGACCTACGTATACTGCCGTTTTTAACAGATTAGATGTTTGAACTGAAAAATCTATGCTTATGTTTTTTACTCTTTTTGAGCTTAATATACCTTAATTTAGTGGGAAGTTTTAGGGATTCAACCGTTTACAAATTTTTTTATTTGTCGTCGGGGCGCTCTTTCGACAGCAGTGCTGCCTCTAGTATAGTTCGCACACACGATCCATATCCTAGTTGACATTCATTGATCAATTTTTTACACTGAGCTCATAAAAGTTATCACTTGAAGAGGTACAGATCTTTCAACAAACAGCTAAATAAATACGTATAATATAGAAGCAGCCGACTTATTTTTATTTGGATTGTTAGCTGTTATTTAAATCGAGATTTTCGTTAAATTTGGTTTATCGAGGTTGTTATTTAAATTTTGGTTAATCGAGGTTGTTATTTAAATCGAGAATGCAGGACTGTTTCTTACTTCAAAAAAAAATTGAATCCCACATACTGTGCACTTTGGATTTTCCGAACTACTTACATATTTAATAAATATGAATTCGCTGTTAAAAATTACATGAATTGATCAAACATGACACTAATACATAGAAGTACATCACTATATAGTATAAAACAAAGTCGCTTTCTCTGTCTGTTCTTATGTCCCCATGTCCCTATGTATGCTTAAATCTTTACCCAACGGATTTTGTTGCGGTTTTTTTATAGATAGATTGATCCTTGATAAATATATAAACCTTTCCGATATTCCCACGGGAACAAAAGCTACGCGGGTGAAACCGCGGGCAGATCGCTAGTAATATATAAAAAATACTGCGAAATATATAGGTTGCAAGGCGGTCGTTACTGTCCATCTGAGTTGATAGACCATTAACAATCTAAACTCTATATGACTGCCATCAAAACAGGTTATAAATCCATCTACAACTTGTGATTTGACATTCAATTTATTCAATTTCATTCTCTATTAAGTACGACTAAATTAGGAATTTTTCGTTGGTGCAAAAAAAAATTGTTTCATATTATTATATATACATATATATATATATATATATATATATATATATATATATATATATATATATATATATATATATATATATATATTCAAGGTAACACTTAAAAGTAAGAAATTCTTAGTTAGAATTAATTACCTTATGTCATGTTTAGCGCAGTCGGGTATTAGTGTTTTAAAATTGCCAACCTTGACTTAGTATATCTTTTCTTTTATTGTTATAAATATTCGTCGCTAACCACTCGTCCTGTTGGTCGAGTGGTTAGCGACGTTAGTGATTATGTGTCACGTTGCTTGTTCGCGATGAACTCCGGAACTACTGAACCGATTTCAATGAAATTTTGTAGATATCTAAGGTTTGGCCTAACTTAAGAGATAGGATATTTTTTATATTAATCTCCCCCCGCCCATCCTTACTCCGCAAAAATATTCAATGCAAGTAATTTGTATGGCAAAACAACGTTTGCCGGGTCAGCTAGTAATATATAAATATTGAAACATATTTAATAAACACCCATACCCCATAAATATCTCTTATCTTTAACTAGTCGAAATCCCAATATCAGAATGCTATACATTCTCCAACTTCATTCAGATATATCACTTAACTCTTAAACAAAGAGATTAATGTTCTACACGTACACAGAAGTCTTTGCTGTTCAAGTACAATTTTGTCGTAACGATTTCTCATCAAAATAATTCACTTCATTATCAAGCTGCGAGGCTTTGGAATACTCTTTCCATTTATATCTGATATAGTCCCTCTAAATTTTTGTTTAAACGCTCTCTTTTTAAGTGTATGTCAGGAAAAGAATCATTATTCCCGTGGAATTCATTATAAACCTTTATAAAGCAGTAGCAAACTAGCGAACTGTAAAACTTAATGGGATCTAGGTATAAATAGCTAGATTTTAAAAGCGTTTAATCCGAAATTGCCATAAAACTTAGAATATAAATACATCCAGACGCGTGGGAACCCGTCGAAACACCCATTAAGATAAGATGAAACGTATACCGGTTAGTGTGGTGGAGATTTTATGGCTATACGCAGTGTCTGAATAAACCCGTTATTTTTTCATCAGTCCACTTCCTGTGCTGTATTATCACGTTAAAAGATAAAACTATTACGCATGTACCTATCTATCAAAATCAAAAAAAATGTTTAATTCAAATAAACCTTTACATACACTTTTGACGAGTAGACATTTAGAAATTACTACCGGATCGGAACGCGGCCACACACTGAGAAGATCCGGCGGAAGAAATTAAGCGGGCTTGTCTTTTATTGTCTATTTTCTTTTATCTTATCAGCGGGCTTGCCTTTTCGTATATTTATTTTTATTCTCGATCGGTAAGCGGAGGTGTAATTAGAGCACCTATGATAATGCTGCGGCTGCACTTGCGTTAATCCTCACGAAGTTATTAGCGCGCTAAGGCACACGCAGTCCGGATTGTATGCGAACATAGCCGATAATAGCCAGACATATCTGTATTTATTGTGTCACTGCACGAAGCTTTATGACGATAGACGCAAGTGCGGCTGAGCCATATGAAAAAGCCCGACAAGTAAGAGGTTTCTTACTTACTTCGTTTACTCCGTACAGCTCCTCCCCGTAAGTGATAGCGTGATAATATATAGCCTATATGTTGACCCGACCTGTTAGTAATATTCATGCAGAATTTGAAATAAATCCATGCAGTACTTTAAGAGTTTACCCCGGACATATATACAGACAAACAGACAAAAATTCTAAAAACTATATTTTTGGCTTCGATATCGATTGTAGATCACGTCCCAAGTATTCTTTTAAAAAAATAATCAATGTACAGTTTTGACTTTTCTACGATTTTATTATATGTGTATAGATAATTAATATAAGTAATTAGAACAGTAACGTAAATCTTATAAATCGAAATAAGCAAGGAAATTATAATATGTAAATTGTATCATTCAAGTAACCATATAAAATTGTAATAATTGTAAGTACATAATTTATATATACCTATGTAATTAGGAATTATTATTATTAAACACTAAAACTAATAATAGAATAACAAGGCTCTCGTTACTGAAGTCATAGGAACGAGAAAAAAACTTGTATTAGTAACTGCAAATGAAGTTCACAGGTATATTTAGAAATATCTTGTTTCTTTAAATACCTCCTTATAGGTTAGGTAATGACCTATAGGTTACAGGAATACTATTTTCTGTATATGTTACAAACATTTTGTTTTAATTGGAACCAAGTTCCTTACGGCAGGCTTGGAGGGGATAGGGATTTTGCTGCGCGACCGAACTGAAAAAAATGTGATAGTAAAACCGTAAGAAAAAATGCGTGAAATAAAAGCGTTAAATGAGACGTGCGCAGGCGCGACAGTCGCGTACACAAGCGAGTAGTGCCGTTTAGCCGAAGGAACTTCGTTCCTACCTGGTGTCCCGCGACACCACATCATTTTTATTTAAAATATTTAGTTTCATAAATAAGGGGTTGGATAGTTCATTTTTGCTTATTTTCTTAAATATTTATTTTGAATTTATAAAAAAGAAGTGTAAAAAGAGTTCTTTGTTGATTCGGGGTCCTATTAAGAATAGGCCAAGTGCCGTTTTACCAGGCAAGTCCAAAAAAGCGACCGATGCGAGTCACTACCATCGTGATGGTAGAGTACTGCATTGTCTCGCCCGGGTCTGGTACAACCGTCCCGCCGCAACAGCGTCAGTGTCTCAATTTAGTGTTCCGAATTGGAGAATAAAGTAGCCGGTAAACTTATGCATGTGACATTAGACTTCGCCACAAGATGGCAACTCACCATTAACATCTTTGATGTCTATAGGCGATGGTTGACTCTTTCCATCAGGAGACCATCTCATATGCTTGTTTGCTATTTTATCATATAAAAAAAGCCACAAGGTTCTAGTGCCGTAAATCCAGGAATATTAATACAGGGCTCTAAACAGAAAGGCTATAGCGATAGATAGATAGATAAGATAGACGGTACACGACTTGTTACATAATAAATATGAAGTAGACTTGTCAGGTAAACTTTATATCACACGCCCGGATTAAGGAGCTCGTCGCTTAGGACTTTAGCTGACTTGTTACATAAATAGATAGTTGATTTAAAACTAGACCAATTAGACTAGAATTATTACACAAATATGCATTAAACAGGCTTTTTAGTTTGCCTTTAGTTCCAATACCGAAAGTTATAAATAAATAATAAATAAATATTCACGGGACAAATTACACTTACTGTTCTAACCCCAAAGTAAGCAAATTATTTGCTTGTGTTATGGGTGTCAGTCAGCGATACTAATACATAGAAATACATGTATAAATACTTTTACATACATAATAAACACCAAAACCCGGAAATACAAACATTTATGCTCGTCACACAAAATGCTTGTCCCCGTCGGGGATCGAACCCGAGCCCCGTTGATTGCGTAGTCAGGGTCTCTAACCACTCGACCAACGGGGCGGTCCAAAGTTGTAAATGACACTGCAATTATGCAATTTACGTTACTTTATACTGTCATATTAATTTGCCGTATGCATCGTGCATTCACTTTACTGTTCTTTAACGATAGCGATATAGTACCGTTAGTGACACTTTATTATTAAAAAAATGACATTTCATACTTGCAGTCAATGTTAATTTTATATAAGATAGCAATATCCTGATGGATGAAGAAACCATCGCCTACAGATACCAAAAATGTTAATGGTGCGTTGCTATCCGTGTGGCGTGATGGGAATGCCACATGCATGTACACCAGCTATCTTACGGTAGAGTTCCGCAACGTCTCGCCCGGGCATTTGGTACCATCACCTTCCCTATGCCTGCCGCAGTAGCTTTAATGCTTGTCACTGTCGTGTTCCGGTTTAGAGGGTAAGGTAGCCGGTGTGTATATGTAATGTCTATATGCATGTGGCATTGCCATCCCGCCACACGGACAGTAACGCGCCATTAACATCTTTGGTGTCTATAGGCGATGGTTTCTCTTTTCATCGGGAGAGCCATCTTCTTGTTTGCTACCTTATGATATAAAAAAAATGAACGGACTAACCTAATAAATAACCTAACCTAATAAATTTACAAGCGTTTGATAGTTACAAACATTTGCTTATATGTATGAGCGGCTACACGTTCCCCGATCTGTACAAAAATTTGTTCATATGAGCGGCTCCACGTTCCCCGCTCTATTTAGGTGGTCTGTGGTAAAACTTCTATTATATCGCACGTGACGTATTACTTAGGAAGTAGCTATTTAGTAATCTGTGGTATTACGGAGTTTCCTAAGCGATCTGGCTTTTGTGTTACACACTACCGTCGCATTTGACCAAATCACTCTCATAGTTTGTAGTGAAACGAGAGGAAAGATGTACACCACAAGAAAGTAAAATCGGATTTCAATTTTTGCTGTCGTAAAACTGACGTCTCATACAATATGTTTCGCCTATACTCTCGTGTTGATAACAGAATAATGTACACTTCGATAGGGTTGCCACATCGTAAAACTTAAACTCGGAATGTTAACTGGCCTTTTTTGATGGAGCCAGTTGCGAATACCTATCCTTGAAAAATCGTCAGAACTGTTTTTTAACTTGGTTTATTTTATTTTTTTATTTTATGACAATAATGTACAGAGTTTCTTATAATTTGTGTGTGCCAAACTGTAAGCCAGTTCGTCGGCATCATCCAATACAGTTCTCGTGAATCTGCTCAGTATTCTTATACTCTTATAAATAACTCTAATATACTCTTACAAATATAATAATATTAATGTTAGGAATAAAAATTCCTAACATTAATATTATTATATTTGTATTTCTATTCATATGGTCTATGACTCGTCAAAATTAATGTATCAGCATGGAAGTGTATATATAGTAGTTTAACATATTTGACTACCATATTATGGTAGTCAAGTATGTTAAAGTATTAGGTCTTATTTTCCAAATTGTTCTTTGATAACTTTATTTTATTAACTGAACCAGTAAATTCTAGAAAGCCCTGACTTCAAATTTTTTTGCGGTACTTGCATTTTTCTCAATGAACTGTAATCAAATGATCAAATGATATTTCACAATGTTGTGATGAACAACAAGATGTTTAGCGAGTTCGAGTGGTTAGCGACCCTGACTACGCATGTGATACGTGAGGGTTCGATTCCCGATAGCTCGATAGGGACAGACATTTGTGTGATGAGTAAATTTATTTAGTTTTTTCATAATTTATTATTAATTTATTTAGTTTTTTCATTATTTATTATTATATATTATTCATTAGTATTATTGATTTGAGTGTTTATTAAATATACTTCAGTATTTATATATATATATATATATATATATATATATATATATATATATATATATATATATATATATATATATATATATATTTCTACGTACTAGTATCCTTGACTAACACCCATATCACAAGTAAATATATCAAACATATTTGAAATTTATTTGGTATCAACTAAAATTTTATTACTTTGTGGTTAAATCAGTTCCATCCCAGTGTTAATATATTTTCTAATATTAATATATGTTCGAAAAAAATGCGATACAGCAAAAAATATCGATTAAAGTGATTTGCCCAAGTGATTTGATTTGAAGTTGAATTTACTAAACGGCTATGATTAGTTCAGCTCAACAGTTTTTTACTGGATGAAAAACACTTAGTTTTACCAGAGGTAGTAAGTAGTAACCCTATGGTCACGTATGAGTGCGTGCGTAAACTCCGTTAACCTTTCTCGTGAGCTGTTATGCCGGCCGGTAACGATCCGGTCGAGTTAATTACAACTTAAACGTTTAATTAAATCAAAATAATTAAAATTAAACATTTTATAACATAATATCTATACATATAATAAAATCGTAGGAAATTCAAAACTGTACATTGAATATTTTTTTAAAAGAAGGGGCGTGATCTACAATCGATATCGAAGCCAAAAATATAGTTTTTAGAATTTTTGTCTGTATGTATGTCCGGGGTAAACTCAAAAAGTGCTGCATGGATTTACTTCAAATTTTGCATGAATATTACTAACAGGTCGGGTCATCATATAGGCTACATACTATCACGCTAACATCTACGGGGGAGGAGCTGTGCGGAGTAAACGAAGCCTGCGCGGACGAAGTCGCGGACAACAGCTAGTAGAAAATAAGTAGATGGTTTTCCTGATGGAAATAAAAACCATCGCCTATAAATACCAAAGATTTAAATGATGCGTTGCTATCAGTGTGGCGAGGTGTTAATGACACATGCATAAGTCTAACGGCTACCTTACCTTCCAAATTGGACACGAAAGTGACAAGAATTGACGCTATTGCGGCTGGAATAGATAAAGCGATGGTACCAAATACCTGGGCGAGATGTTGCGGAACTCTATCATCTAGTAGTCGTTATGGTATAAATACGTGTACCCAATCGTTCGCCTTTTACGAACTGCCTGGCAGAATTAGCAGTATAATACTTAAAGATTAAATTAAAATATATAAGCTTTAGTTCTGTATATTTCCTGTGTACTTTTATGCAAATTACTGATATATGTCTATACGAATATCTATCATAATAAGGTAATATTTGTTTGTTTCGGTTTAAAGACTTTTATTTCTCATAAGGAATACAGAAATTCACTTAAAATGAGAAATTACTATTATCTATACATATAATAAAATCGTAGGAAAGTCAAAACTATACATTGAATATTTTTTTAAAAGAATACTTGGGGCGTGATCTACAATCGATATCGAAGCCAAAAATATAGTTTTAGAATTTTTGTCTGTTTGTCTGTATGTATGTCCGGGGTAAACTCAAAAAGTGCTGCATGGATTTACTTCAAATTTTGCATGAATATTACTAACAGTCAGCATGAATAAATTTTGCATGAATATTACTACATACAGTCGGGTCAACATATAGGTTACATGTTATAACGCTACCACTTACGGGGGAGGAGCTGTGCGGAATAAACGAAGTCCGCGCGGACGAAGTTGCGGGCAACAGGTAGTAAACAATAATGCAATTTAAAAGTGTCTCGGGTCCAGTTATAAACTATCGAAAATACAAATAAATAAAGGTAGTACTGGAAGATGTTTAAGAAACAAACCGTGTAGTGGTGAAGCCACATTAACTAAAAGTTATTTTGTACATATTTAATTGTGTTTCTTGTATATAGGAAAACTATCACTATTTACGACTGAATCTGGTAACTTATTGCACATTTGCACTCCTTCGAACATTATATTTATTTTTCCATAGTTGGTTCTAATGTTGTTTGGTAATTCAAGTTCCTTTCATCTTCTGGTATAATGTGTGTGTGTTTTTTTATGAAAGCGTAATTGTGAGTGTGTTTCTTGTGTGACTATTTTTCTAATAAGAATGCAAGTTTTCAGTGTATACTGTATAGCTTGATTAATATTAAGAATTATGGTGTCTTTTTCTTTTTTGGTGTTGTTTTCTGTTTGTGTCAAATAACCGTATTTGTATAGAGCTTTAATTATTTTGTTTTGAAGAATTTGTAATTTTTGTATGACTGTCTTTGCAGCGGTTCCCCAAACTTCAATCAGTTATTCTAAATGCGGTTTTACTAAAGCATTATATATAATTGGACGTACTTTCTTGTGTTTGTATTGGATAAACTCAAATCTACTGGACCGATTTAAAAAAAAATCTTTCACTATTACAAAGCCATATTATTAATGAGTGACTAGGCTATTTTTATTTTACTGAAAAAAAAGAAGTAATGTGTAAACGCGAACGAAGTCGCGGGGAGCGGCTAGTCATTTACAAAATTAATCTCTACAAAAACATAAATTGATAAAGGGGCCAAATTCTTTAGAAACGATGTTGCAATCGATTAAAGAGCGGAGATCTAAGGAGTGCCAAGTTCTATAACAGTTCTTTTAATTATTTATTTTAACTGTACAAATAAACGCTCCTTAACTCGTTTACGAAACAATTTTACTTTCATTGATGTAGAATTTATAACTTGGTAACTTTTAATTGCCAATAGATTACGATAGAAACATTTGACTCCTTTAAAGCCGGAGCCAGACATATCTCCAAACATTAGAACACTTGATTGATTGTTATGTGTGGCACAGGACTTTGGTTTTTCAAACTTTAAACAAAGTCCCTTGTCACATATAGCAATCAAACAAGTGTTCAAATGTTTGAAACTATGTCTGACGCCGGCTTAAAAAGAAATTGATTTCATGGTAAGGTTAGGGGTATAATTTGTTCAGAATATGTGTAAATTGGTGGTGGTATGACGATGGTATGACGGAACAAAACATGATAATTCCATCATGTCAAACCTTTCACAAAAGCTCCAAAATCTGGATTGTCTTGGCCTTTTTATATACAATTTAAAAAAAATAGTGATATGAAATAAACAATGGTAAAATTAGTATATATGTTTTTTTATAAATATATATTATTTCATATTATTTAGTTTTTTATGTCAAAAATAGGTGACTTTTTAAAAAAAAAAGGAATTATCATTTTTTGTTCCGTCACCCTCGTTATTTATTGTTGAAAGTCGGAAAGAATCAAACCAACTAATCGGTTACTGATTTATAACCTCGAGATATATAGCAAAATAATGTATGTTATATATAAATTATATATATATATATATATATATATATATATATATATATATATATATTTATATATATATATATATATATATATATATATATATATATATATTTATATATATATATATATATATATATATATATATATATATATATATATATATATATATCTATATATATATATCTATATATATATATATATTAGGGTGATTCATTTGCGACAAACATTTTTTTTTTTAGGTGCTCAAGCAAAATTTTGTTCTACATATTGAAAAAAAAATTTCCACCAAGTTAGAGCTCTTAATTCGAGTTTGAAGTGCTTGCCGTTTTAATTTGATTTTTTCCCATTAGACATGCATGTAAATATTTTTATTTTTTTTCAAATTTCTAATGCTTGGACACATTTAATGATATTGGCATTGATTGCTGAAATATATCCAGGATTCCACGCTCTTTAAATTACTTTTCGTCAATTTTAATGTCGCCTGCTTTGGTCCACTGGTACCATCTGTCAAAGTTATGTTTTCGAATAAAATGCACATTTTTTTATTTTTACAGCGAAAATTGATTGATAGATGGAAAAAATAATACATATTTTTATAAAAAATTTGATTCTCTTCAAAAAAGGTCGTAACTTAAGTCTCTCAGACTCATAGTTTTTAACTTGCAGTAACTTTTGTAACTAAAAATGTAGAAAAATGATAAAAAAATTACAAATTATGATGTTTAAATTCAAGTTTTTGTTTCAAATTTATTTTTCTCATTACATTGTCAATTTTACTTTTTGTACTTTTATACCTGACATGTTACACATACTGACATACAGACACATATACACACACAAATAAATAAATAACACAATAAGCGGGAAACAAAAAAGTTAATACAAAATTTTAATAAATTTGTAATTTATCATAGTTTATATTTTTATTAGAAATACAACCGAAAGAAAATGAATTGTTATTTTATAAACTTTAAATGAAAGCTCTGTAAAAGTTGTAAACGACACAGCCGAGCGATGTGTTGCGCTCATTGAAAAATTCAATGAGTTTGGCACATACGACGAAGATAAAAAACAATGCCTATTATTAACTGTTCAAAATTATAGAAAAGAATTCCTAACATGTACCAAAAAACTTTATTCAACAACAAAGTAATACCTAACTTATGTGAAGATATATTTAGTAAACAGAGCTTTCATTTAAAGTTTATAAAATAACAATTCACTTTCTTTCGGTTGTATTTCTAATAAAAATATAAACTATGATAAATTACAAATTTATTAAAATTTTGTATATACATGCATTTCTAATGGGAAAAAATCAAATTAAAACGGCAAGCACTTCAAACTCGAATTAAGAGCTCTAACTTGGTGCAAATTTTTTTTTCAATATGTAGAACAAAATTTTGCTTGAGAACCTAAAAAAAAAATGTTTGTCGCAAATGAATCACCCTAATATATATATATATATATATATATATATATATATATATATATATATATATATATATATAGAGAGAGAGAGAGAGAGAGAGAGAGAGAGAATAAGGTAGCAAACAAGTAGATGGCTTCCTTCATCGAAAGAAACAACCATCATCTATAGACACCAAAGACGTTAACGGTGCGTTGCTATCCTTTTGGTGTGGTTACAATTTCACATGCATAAGTTTACCGGCTACCTTACACACCAAACTGGAACACACAGGGACAAGCATTGACGCTGTCGTAACAAAAATAGGTAAGGCCGCTGTTGCAGCAGGAATAGGTATCAGATAGGAATAAGTACAATGGTACAGGACCTGAGCGAGACAATGCAGAACTCTACCATCTAGTAGAAAATTGGTGTGAACGTTCCTCTTTTACAGGTCTATAGAAAAACCCGCGATAGAATGTCTATCTCAAGGATCGTTCTAGTATTTTATTGTAGTAACTCGCATAGTCAATCGGTCGCATTTTACGATCTGCCTGGCAAAAGGCAGTTGGCCTATTTTTCAAAGGAGCCCGGAACCAACACGGGGAAAAATGTGTGTAGGTAATGTATTCAATCGTATATTGCAAATAAAAGTTATGTTCATTGGTGTGCTTTTGTTTTGTAAATAAAACTTTTTTCATCATTTAAAAATATTTTTCATTTAGCCTTTAAGAACGTATAATCATTAAAATGTCGCAGGTAATGTCAAACCAGGCCCAAATAAGATTTGTCGACGAATTCTTCCTTATTAAATGATTCTGTCGATGGAACGTTCGTAGTGGATAGATTCAGTCATCGGTTTGGACACGAATGAATCGTTCTGTCGGCGAAACGTTCGTGGTTGTAAGGTTCTGTCGTTAAAAAAAAAACAATAAACGTAACATTCTGTCGGCGACTTATTCGGCATAGAAACGTTTCAGAATACATTAAATGTTATGAATATCTATGCAATAAACCATGTCAAGCCCCCTGCGCATTATGCGCATTTAAAGCAAATCGTACAACAAAATAGACACGCGCTCGTGTCGCGCGCTTTCGGACGGACGGACGGATGTTTCGCTATGTCCGTCCGTCCGTCCGCACGATAGCTCAGAGATCCTTATTACTATAAAACCGTAATTTGGCACGAATATACATATTAGTCACACACAATAAAATTTAAAAAAAAATTTTACTAGCTGTTGCCAGCGACTTCGTCCGCGCGAACTTCGTTTACTCCGCACAGCACCTTCCCCGTAGGTGATAGCGTGATAATATGTAGCCTATATGTTGATCCGACCTGTTAGTAATATTCATGCAAAATTTGAAGTAAATCCATGCAGTACTTTTTGAGTTTACCCCGGACATACATACAGACAAAAATTCTAAAAACTATATTTTTGGCTTCGATATTGATTGTCGATCACACCCCAAGTATTCTTTTAAAAAAATATTCAATGTACAGTTTTGACTTTCCTACGATTTTATTATATGTATAGATAAGGGTAGCTTCTCTACATGTAAAGTGGGGATGTTAATTTTTTTTCTTACTTACCCCATTGTGCAGGCGCGTGCGCTCCTTGTAGGCAGAAAAGCAGTGCTTTACTTGCCATTCACAGATATTTTAATAAAACGTTCGTACGTTTTAGATGATTTTAATTAATAGTAAGTAAATGAATAAAATGTGTCATAATCATGTGCACGCCGCTAAAATCTATAAAAGAAAAAGTTTTTGTGTCCGAGTACTCCGTCGCAACCTACAATATTTTTAAAAACCTATCCAACGATACTCCACACAATGGCATTGTGTGGAGTATCGTTGGATAGGTTTTTAAAAATATTGTAGGTTTGTAAAAACAAGTTTTCGATTAAGGGACTCGTTTGTAAAATCTTAAGCTTTTAATTGCTAATTTTTTTAGCAATTAAGAGCTTAGTTAGAGTCAAGGTCAAGGTTATGATGTCATCCCTTCGGCGGAGTCCGATTGATGTTCGTGCTTGCTCAACACAAGATATTATTTAACATAGAGTATTATTTAAGAAGTGATCACCGAAAGAACCTTAGATAGTTCTCTGTTGGCTGCCGAACGGACAAGTCTGGAAACTGTCATACGACTTGTGTTATAGTTAAATATACCATAGCGTAGAATAAAAGTATTTTTATAAAGTGATAGAGAAATGTTGGTCACCGACACCAAGCCCACGCAATATGTTTTCCGGAAAAGAGCCTCACTCGGATCCTTACCATAATGCGACATATAGATAAATAATTTGTATAGAGCAGGCGAAGTCGCGAGTAACTTGTATTTTTGGAACGAAGTTTCTTACGGCAGGCTTGGAGGGGATAGGGATTTTGCTGCGCGACCGAACTGAAAAAAATGTGATAGTAAAACCGTAAGAAAAATGCGTGGAATAAAAGCGTTAAATGAGACGTGCGCATGCGCGACAGTCGCGTACACAAGCGAGTAGTGTCGTTTAGCCGAAGGAAGTTCGTTCCTACCTGGTGTCCCGCGACACCACATCATTTTCTATCCATACTAATATTATAAATGCGAAAGTAACTCTGTCTGTCTGTCTGTCTGTCTGTCTGTCTGTCTGTCTGTCTGTCTGTCTGTCTGTTACGCTTTCACGCTTAAACCACTGGACCGATTTTGATGAAATTTGGCATAAACATAGATAAGACGTCGAGAACGGACATAGGCTACTTTTTATCGCGGGAAAATATTTCGTTCCCACAGGAAATAAAATTAATCGAAAGAAATCGGAGCATAAAGCGTAACGTAGAACACATTAACTAGATGGCGCTGCACGAAAATACATCGCGCTAACGTATTGAAACACATATACATGTAATTAAATCGTTGAGTTTAGAATCTTTACTATGATACTAGCTGTGCCCGCGACTTCGTTCGCGTGGAAAAAATTCTAAAATAAAAACCCACATAGATCCCGTTCCCTTGGGATTTCCGGGATATTCAGTGGTTTGGCCGTGAAAGCGTAACAGACAGAGTTACTTTCGCCTTTATAATATTAGTATGGATGATATGATATGATACGAGTATTTTAACGTTTATTTGTTCATTGAATGCGCTAAAATCTAAATGCTAATTCCTGGAACTACAAGTCGGATTGAAAAAAATTTTATGTGTATGTTTAATGATAGCTACATTCATGAGGATTACGTTACAATTATTCTTAGCGTAGTTAAAATATCGATATTTGTAAAATAAGTCGGAAGAAAAAGCGGTATCGAACCGCTGTATCCGCGTGCGCTTGCTGGCGTAATGCTTAAGTACACGTAAGTACAATGTACTACAAATATATTGGTTTTTAGTAGATGCACAAAAAAGTCCACGACACTATATATATATATATATATCTCTTATAACAACACAATAAGGAATTTTGAGTCGAAAAATTATAGAAAATTAATAGGTGAATTTTAATCCTTATCATATTAATCCTTACTAACGAAAAGTACTTCATCAACACGAAGATCTTAGGAAGACAAACTTTGGCTCTTATACCACGTTATTTAGATGCATAGTTTAAAAAAAATGTAAAACGAAAATAACTCAACATACCTAGGTACTATCTAGGTATTAACCGAAAGGCTGCACACAGCCTTTCGGTTAATACCTAGATAGTACCTAGGTATTAACCGAAAGGCTGTGTGCAGTGTGCACGATGCGGCGCACTACTCTGACCGCCGAACGAGAACCGAACATTGCCGAGAAGAGCCGAACTGTGAGAGCGTTGGCTTTACTATACATACTTTTTAAGGTTCCATACTCAAAGTTTAAAACGGGACCCCATTACTAAGACACCACTGTCCGTCCGTGCGTTTGTACGTCTATCTATCTGTCCGTCACCAGGCTGTATCTCATGAACCATGATAGTTGAAATTTTCACAGATGATGTAGGTATTTATGTTGCCTTTTATTTATGTATAATAACTAAAACTAAAAAAAAGAATAAAATAAATATTTTATTATTTTTTTTAGTTTTAGTTACCACCATACAACAAACGTGTTTTTTTGCATAAACTCCCTTTTGCATTTGCATAAAATCACTTTAAAAATAAATAATTAAAATAAAATAAATATTAAGAAGGCTCCCATTCAACAAACGTAATTGTTTGCCGTTTTTTTATAGATTATGGTACGGAACCCTTAATGCTCGAGTTCGACTCGCAATTAGCCGGTTTTTTTAAGGTACATGAGTGGAATCATATACCTTTAACCTCTGCGGCCCGCGCGGAGTAGACATGTGACCGGCTCCTTTCGCAATAGACTTCTTTGATACGGAACGTTGGATTTTCCTTCTTTGAAAAAAATCACTTTACTTTGTAGTAGTTGAATATTCGATCTATTTTGTGTATTTTATGGTGTTGTTGAGGGATACATGATCGTTCGCTTTGGCCTGATATGTGTCTAATTCGTTAGTAAGTAGGTGTAAGTACTGTATTTGTATAGCTACTTAATAAGGATTTGTAGTTATAATATTATTAAATCTTGCTTTAAATCTTCCCCATTGTGGAAAACTGTTTAATTTTTGAAGCTGTAGGTATACCAACATAAGCAATCATTTAGGTAGAAGAAGCACAAATTTTCCAAACAAGATCATATTGATTGGTTAGTGGTTACTTACTCAGATTAACAAGGGGCAGATGGAGTGCAGCGAACATGCGAGTGAGGCCACCAAAACGAATACAAATACAAAAGCGAATACAATCTCGCTATAGTGCTAGAGAAAGCGTCGTACTATTTAAACGTCTCAAGTGATTCAGTATTTTGTGTCTAAAAATGCCGTCTTGTGTTATTAAACACTGTAAAAGTTGTTCCCAAAAACAAAAAATAGAGGATGGAATATCATTTCATAAGTAACTATAAATTATCTGATTGATTTTATTATTTATTCACCCAATAATTATACCGTTGTCACGAAACACAAAACCTCGACATTAACTCGACTGTGTTGCCAGTTAATGGCGAAATGTTTTTCCCTTAAATTGAGGAAACTACCTGTTCGAGTCCACGCCCTTTTTTTTGTTCCGAATTTGGATGTATTTTTATCTGTCCAGACCTACTTAAGGAGTTTGAATATAGTTCGTACATTACATATAGTTAATGACACAGCTGAGCGTGGTATTTCATTAATGCAGGAGTATCTACAATTTGTAAAAAATGACGATGAACTGCAGAAAGTATTACAAGTTGTCGAAGAAAATCGTAAGTTATATCCCAATGCAAATAAAATGAATTTGATACGGACTTTGAATAAATAATATATAATATAAAATATATAAATAAATAATAAATATATATAAATAATAAATAATATATGATATCGATCTAAATAAAGTTAAAATCGGTTATAGTTTAAAATTTAGATTCAGAATTAATAACAAAGTTCATTGAAATACTGTTAAAATGTTGTAGTTGATTAAATAAAGTTATAAAATTAGAAAAAAGTTGTGTTTTTTTTTATGTTTGATTTTTAGTTCATCTCGTGGTGTATTTTTATAGATTATTGTACTAAATAAAGGGGAAAAAATGGATGGAATTTTAATTTTAATATTAAAAGGTCGCTCGATAAAATCTAAAGTTATTTACTAATAAATTAAAAAAAATTATGAGCGACCTTTCAAAATTAAAATTTTTAACTGAAACTTTCAGAAAATTATTTTTTTTTGGTCTATAAAATTATACCGTAACGAAAAAAAAATGAAAAAAATAAATATTCGATTTTCGACGATTTTTAAAATTTTAAAAAATTTGGAGCGACCTTTAAAAAAATTTTTTTTGTGAACTGGCCTTTGGAGAGGGCTCTTAAAACATCAAAAACTAACATTTTTTCATTCGAGATTCAAAAAAAAAATAGTCAGTTTTTTTGCGCCACCCTAATATATATATATATATATATATATATATATATATATATATATATATATATATATATATATATATATATACACACATATGGAATAATATATTATAAAGAGGATTTTTTCAAAAATATCGTGAATATTTGTGCAAAAATCCATTTCAAGTTATAACCTTTATATGTGATTACTTAAAACATTATTTTCGTGCTTCGTAGTAGAAGTGCGATTATATCAATTTTCATATTTTCTTTTTCAGTATTTTTATCATGAATATTGATTTAGAGTTTTGAACATATTTATCTCATAACTGATTAGTCTACAATTCAACATGTACCTTCTAATCCGAATCTAAGTCTATGCTTCCTTTTATCAACTGATTAATGTACAATTCAACATGTACCTTCTAATCCGAATCTAAATCTATGCTTCCTTTTATTTGTAAACGAATATAAATTGAATCCTATCTAAAACTCAAACTGAGTCAATTATAGCATAAATACTATACTAGTTTTTAGTACATACAACTTGTAACTCTTTAAAACATCTCTAAAACAATATAATTAAAACAGCAAAGTTTATTGGCTTCTGATATGTTTTATGAAATCTAATTTTTTTTTAATATGCTTATTGTAGTCAGTGTCGAGTTTTTATACTTTATGATTTTCGCAGATTGCCGACAGATGTTGTTCTACGCGAGGAATGGGTGTCTGTTAAAAAAAATAAAAATTTAGAGCCTATGTTCATAAAAGAATATTTTAAAAAATACAGGGACTTTACCTCTACGTCTGGTATCCCTAAACTCACTCAGATACACGTGTCTCTACAGTGCCATTTCTAGTCGCCACTCACACATGAACAAAAAGTGCCGTCACATTGTTTGTTGCGTAAACTCCATCTGTCCCCTTGTTAATCTGAGGTTACTTAGGGAAAAATCCTGAATCAGGCTACAAAAAAATTTTACATAGGTAAAGACCTTCGTGAAATCGTAACCAACATTAAAGACTTGATATTTAAAGTGTACCCGGAATTCGGATATGATAGATTTACCAAAAAAAAGCAATTGATGTGTGTAAGGGCAATTTTATCTGCAAGAAATGCAAGCGTTGACGCCATCTATACAAATAAATAAAATTGGGGTGTCTGTTTGTAATATTAAAATAACCGTTTTTACTAAATGCATATGGATGTATACACGGTACGTATACCAAAATAACATTGTTTAGAATTTTTGTCTGTCTGTTTGTTCCGGCTAATCTCTGGAACGACTGGACCGATTTTGACGGGACTTTCACTGAAAGATAGCTGATATGATAGCGAGTACCTTAGGCTATTTTTTTTTAATTTTTCCACGCGGACGAAGTCGCGGGCTCAGCTAGTTTTAATATAAATATGTATGTATATATTTATATTATGAAATTTATTGCCTGCCCAACTAGGCCAAGTAGGTGGTCATTATCATGAACATAATAATATAACAGTATATTTATTAATACAAATTAAAAATATTCTTGATGTCGCTGAAGCCGTAGTCTTGAAGGCTGCGGATGCGGATAGCGGCAGCATGGAGCAGTGTGTCCAAAACAGAAATGATATCTAATATAAAAAATGCAGTTAAACAATTACTGTGTGTAAGAAGTCCATAAGGATGAGCTGCCTGCCTGCCTGCTGTCTTTAAAAGCCATCATGACTACTAGGTGGTAGAGGTCTGCAACATCTCGCCCGGATGTAGGTGCCACCACCTTACATATTCCTGCCGCAATAGCGTCAACGCTTAGTCACTGTCGTCTGTCATGTTCCGGTTTTGAAGGTAAGGTAGTCGGTAAATTTACGCCAGTGGCATTACCAGCCCACAACACTGATAGGAACGCACCGCTAATATATTTGGTGTTTATAGGCAATGGTTGTATCTTTCCATCAGGACAGCCATTTGCTTGTTTGATATCTTGTGACAGAAAAAAATACCGACGTGTTATAAAACCGCGGTTACACTTGCTCGATTGGGAACATTGATTCTCTAGGATATATTATTATGTGTCTTTTTACATTATACTTACTAGCTGACCCGTCAAACGTTGTTTTGCCTACTATTCTTTTTTTTTTTCTATATTTTCTCAACTTTTAAACCTTCCCTGAAATTCAACATTTAATTCAAAACCAAAATTAGCCAAATCGGTTCAGCCGTTCTCGAGTTTTAGCGAGACTAACGAATAACAATTGATTTTTATATATATAGAATAAATGTAGGCTTTGCATGACTTATACCTTTGCCACAGATGCGAACAGTTATAATCTTTTAGTTTTTACATTTCCCGCGCTTTTCCTAAAAAACAGTAAAAAAACTTGTAAGATTAACAGCTTTGTGTAAAATATAAATGTCTGTTTCTTTATTCTTAAGTAATTGTGAGTCTCGTTGCTATCGTTAATTAGGTTAGGTAAGGGTAGGTTGAGTTATCTTGAATTATTAATTAGTACAATAAAAGACGGTGTAACAATCAATCAATTTTCAATAAATAAGCTAAACTAATCGTATTCTTGTCACGTATGTCGGTCTGTCGTATCAGTATACGCTAATTAGACACCTGAATATACGTAACAATTTTACTACACGTCAATATAAACCTAATTACCTACTTATTAAAGTTCGAAATTGTAACAGTACTTATATGTTTATCAATTATATTTGTCAACCAATTATGGGCAGTATTGTGTAAGTAATAAGAATTACGTGTCCTAAAATGTTGCAACCATTTTAGTATAACTGTACATTATACCGATACCTATGCATTAATAAGATGCAATATCGATTTGTATCGTAATATGCTATTATTACTCGACTGCGCTAGAAGGAGGGTTATGCATTTCAAGTGTATGTATGAATGTATATTTCTTTGACACGCTCTTGATGTAGGTATTTAAGCAGGAGAGGTGACTTTAGTTCATCTTAATTATTGTGAGAGTGACATAGGCTTTATAATTTTTACCCGACAACGTTAAAAAGAGGGTGGTGATGTTTTTGGATCGCGTAGCAGTCGGGTTTTTGTTGTTATAATAATTTGTTCATTAATTTTATGCAACTACTCATAAAGAAGTTCATTGCTTTCCGGTTTCAAAAGAAAGAAAGAATTTATTTGTTAGTTAATAAGTTGTTATTTTCAACTTCCCAAATACAAGGAGTTTCTCAATTCGGTTGTATTTTTTTGATTTGTTACATTATAACTAGGTAATTTATAATTTATCAACCGATATGAAAAATTCTTTTTTGTTTTAAAGATTACGTGTACTACCAATTAGGTCCCATATTTTTGATAAAGTAAAATTATCCTGAGTTCCCGAGATTAGATACAGGTGTTGGAAGCAGGGTTTAAAACCGGTTAAAAAAATATCGGTTAATACAGGTATTTGAACGCTTTTTATAGAAGGTTTCGCTCGGAGCGTATAGCTGAGTTAAGAGCGCTTCATTAATCTATATAAACCGGTTTAAGTCAAAACCGTGGAATTGTACATAATTGTTCACACGGTGTGGCCAATAATTGTTTGCGGCGAACATCAAAGGAATATTTTTTGAAAACCTCTATAAACCGGTTTATTGATTCAAAGTCAAAACCCTTATCGATTTGGTCCTTAAGGCAACCGGTATTTTTGAGATTAAGTTGCGCCAAACCTTTACAAAACGCTCCTCATTTACTTGCGTTGATTTAGGTTTGAAAATTAACCGGTTAATTAGCCTGAGTAGAAGTCGGTTGCAGTTTTATTGCTTTTAAGTTTTTAAAAGTGATTCGAAATTCAAACTAAGGAGACTAAACACTGAGTTTATACCTCATATATGACTAAACATTAGACCAACGATTTTGAGTACAGTACCCGGCGATAAATATTGCACATCGACCTTTGGAAAGAGACAATCGGCTAATTTCGGCTTCGTAGAGCGTTATCTCTGTCGCACAAAATACAAACAGTCCGGTACCTATTAGGAGCTGTTAAAACAAGTATGATTTGCTTCTTTTGATATTTTTATTCTTTGTATAAAATACACTAATTTTTCTATAAGTGATGGCTTTAGGTTCGGGTAAAATAAAATAAAAAAACATTTTTACATTATGTTTACGTATTTAATTATTTTGGAACATTACAGCTTTAGTGTACATAATAAACACCATTATACCTATTGCTAAAATGAGACATTGCAATAAAAATAATAATAATTCTAATTATCAATTACTTCCATTTCACTATCTGTGCTCTCAAAGAGGTCAATATCACTGTCACTATCAGCCGTATTTATTACTAATCTATCAGTGTAATTGTCTAAACTGTGTTGAATGCTTCTATATTCATTCTCACATTTGATTGCATGATCGCAAACCTTTTTCCACTCTTCAGCGCCGATCATGTTTACTTTTTCAGTCAATAATGTTTTTACTGTAGTTAAGTTCATACCCACATTTCTAGAGGCTACATAGCCTTTCAGTTGAGACCATATATTTTCAATTGGATTAAAATCCGGATGATATGGTGGCAATCGCAACACAGTGTGCCCATGTTCGGCAAGTATTTTGTCCACAGAAAACTCTGTATACCTCTCCTTGTGCTGACATATAATAACGTAAATCTGGGTTTTTGTTAATTTTGGATCAACTGGAATTTCATGTCTGTTTAACCAGTTGATCATTTCCCGTTTAATGGTGTTTGAGTTGGGGGGTCTCTCAACATACTTGTGATAGGGTGCGTTGTCGATAACTAGAACAGAATCACTGGGTATATTTGGGATTAATTGGTTAACCAGCCATTTCTCATAGTTATCGTTATTCATTTCATTGTGATAGTCACCTGTAGTGTCCGTGGATTTATACGTTAAAAAAGCACCGGGTACAAAGCCTTTTTCATTTCCCGCATGAACTATTATCAAACGTTGACCTTTTGAAATTGGCTTTTTTACTCCTTTTTTCTTATCGTCACTCCAAGATTTCCCTTTAGTGTGGGATGCATGTATATATGACTCATCCATGTAGACGATATTTTTTCCTGTTTCGCGAAATTTGCGTATTTTATCAAGGTATTCCATTCGTTTGAGACTAACGTCGTGCTTTTCCATTAGAATTTTTCGATTATCTTCCATTTTAGTGAACTGAAATCCCATGTCATGAAGTATTTTTCTCAATGTTTTTTCAGACCCATTGTAATTAATAGCTTCAGATAACTTAGCTTTTAATGATTTTATTGTTGGCAGTTCATTAAATCGTAAGTGAAAATCATACACCATTCTTCGAACAACATCGTAATCAAAATCGTCCATATCCAAACGAAATTGCTTTTTTTGGTCTCCCTTTTTTTGGAGTGCTGAACTTAATTTCAGTCGAATGTGTTTCAGTACTGACTTCGTTTAATATATTGTTCAAAGTTCTTCTTGAAATTCCAGTGGCATTTGCAACTCGCTCTTGAATCTTCTTAAAATAACAACTTACATTTTCATCTACTTTTTTTTTAAATCTATCAGCTTCGCTTACAAAGTATTTATAAACATTGTAGATAATTTCACGTGACTGACCTCGTAAAGGTTTCCCTCTTTTTCCGAAAGATGCCATATTACAACTTTAAATTATTTAAATTTGTGGGTGTTATCAACTCTAAATATATATTTTTTTCGGGACGCGACTGCACTCTATCGTACTTGAACAACGACTGACTAAACGTCACATAGGTAGTGTGGGACAGAGATAACGCTTTACGAAGCCGAAATTATCCGATTGTCTCTTTCCAAAGTTCGATGTGCAATATTAATCGCCGGGTACTGTATATTAGGGTGGAGTGAAAAAAAAAAATTTTTTTTTCTTCTTAGCCTGGGGGTCAAATTTGTAGCTTATAAAAAACAAAATTTTTTGAAAAAAAAATAAAATTTTTTACTCAACATCTTGAGGCAGCCCACTCATTTTTAAAATTAATTACGAGTAAAAATATTTGGTTGCAAAAAAAAATTTTTTTGTCTTTTAATGTTTTAAAACATCCAAGAATTGGCAATTATGATCATTTCCAACTCAAATTTTATTCTAGTGCCCTAACGAGGAATGTTACTTTTTTGGATTTTTTTAAAATATTAAAACAATAGTCACAAAAATTTTTTTTAACTTGTGATTTTTAATTGGCATAAAAGAGGATATTTTGAAGTTTTTAGAACGCTTTTAAAAATTTTTTTTTGCAACCAAATATTTTTACTCGTAATTAATTTTAAAAATGAGTGGGCTGCCTCAAGATGTTGAGTAAAAAAATTTTTTTTTTTTTCAAAAATTTTTGTTTTTTATAAGCTACAAATTTGACCCCCAAGGTAAGAAGAAAAAAAGAATTTTTTTTTTCACTCCACCCTACTGTATATACCTTTATATCTATGAGTAAATACAAATCTTCTAATTTCAAATTTAAAAAATCCTCATCTCTACCGGCTTCCGTATAGGCCTGGGTTTAAACCTAGAAAAGGCAAATTGTTCTAAAAAATATTCAGTTTTTTTGGTAAACATAACTTGCTTAAGACTGGATATGTTCCCAATTTTTTACATTATAATTAATATCGCTTTTGACATTCGTGAATGCATTTTATCATTAGTTGCACCTCTCTGCAATTTCGAGGGTAAACCGTAAGGGCGTGGCAATATTTTTTAACTGTAATAAATATAATTTTTAGCGTCGTTGGTCCTATACCATTTCACTAGAAAACACTTTAATACAAAGAATGTAATAACGGTACATTGTGCTCCGATGGCGTAAATTCTCGCGAAATGTCTATAAAGAGGAGCAATCAGACAATTCGAGGTATTGTCTCTTAGCGTCATATTCCCGGGAATGAAGTGGTACACGATTAGTTGAACAGATTTACCAGTCACGAGAATCCTTGATCATCCCTTGGAATTGCCTGCCTCTTTCAGTATTAAGGCGATAGGTAATGCCAAACTACGAAATAGACACCTCTTTGAAAGCCTACTACTGCTAACCGATTGGTCCAATAATTTAAAAAAAATATGCATTATACGTATAATATAATTAAGTTTAAATTTTAAGTTCGTTTTTTCAAATTTTATTGTTATTTTTGACGGAAAAAAATCGAATATCTTTTTAATTTTTACACAAAAAATTGCTTATAACTTCCAAACTACTGTAACGATTTTGATGATTTTTTCTTTTTATTACAGACAATTTATTGCTTTATAAAATTTAAGTTCAAAATTTTACAAAATCATTATAGTGTGCTATTAAATCAATAAAAACCTTATTATTTAATTCGCGGACAGCGCTCGCGTCGAAAGTCAGTCTCCCGGTAGCGTTCATACGGGGAGGCTGTGTCGCATGTTAGCATGCTCCGCTCTCCATATTCGAGTCAAAGAGTAATAGTACAGATAGAACGTTTGGCACAATAGTAAGATTGTGCCGTTTGGAAATTGAAGATTTCGTTTACGCTTGGATGTTTTTTTATAGTAGATAATGAGCTTGGACCGTGAAGTCTGTTTTTTTTACAGATGTTGTTCTTATGATATAGACAAGGAATAAGAAAGGATTTTTTTAAATTCATCCCCTAAGATGGTGACATATGGGGTGAAAGTTTGTTTGAAACTCTGTCATTTTTGAGTTATTACAACTCAAATAGAATGATATGCCGTAATTAAATTATCCTTTAACTGAAAAAAAATTAAATATAAATTTAATATTTTTTGGAATTCTAGCCTATAGAGAGGTAAAAAGAGGCTTTAAAGTTTGTATCATAAATGAATTGTTTATTTATTGCATTACTATAAAATCTAAATTATTTTAATTTAATATTTATGATTTTTAATACAATTAAGAAGTACGAATTTTTGGATTTTTTTAGTACTTATGCTCTTCAATCGAAATTGAAGAAACATGCATGTAATGTTCGAAGTTTCATCCATTAAAGGAGTAAAAGTGTGTGTTACAATTTATATGAAAAATCAAAGGTTTATGGTGAAAATAACTTGAAATTCGGCACTTATAATCTTCAACACAATTTAAGAATCATATATTTGGAAATTTTTTAAAATTTTATTCCTTAAAGGGTAAAAAAAGCATTGATGTTTGTATAAAAAATAGATTGTTTATTGTAGAATATTGTAGAAATTATTTAAAACTTAGTATTTATGATTTTTAATACAATTAAATGAATACGAGTTTAAGGTTTTCAAATGTCATCTCTTCAAAGGATGAAAAAAGTGGTAAAGTTTGTAGAAAAAATAAAATATGTTTAATCAAAATCTCTTCAAATTTATTAGTCATGATCTTTAATTCAATTAAATAAACGTGCATGTAAGGATGCTGTGAGTTTTATCTCTTAAAGAGGTAAAAGAGGGTATTAAAGGGGCTGAAAGCTAGTACTTTATAAATAGTTTTATTTGCGAGTAGACGCTGAATAATATTTTGAGACTATTCATGTTTAGGCTTTCCTACGTTTACGCTTGAATGTTTTATTAGCTATAGATAGATAAGTATTTTGTCAATATTTTGTATAAATGTACAAAAATAAATAAAATAAAACATATGAACAACGAAGATAATTCAAGCAAGCGAATAAAAAGCAAAACTCTAAAGAAAAAAAACTGGTACTATTTGAAGGTAGTAAGGACAACTAAAAATAAATAAATTAAATATATTATACATACAAATAGTCTAAATAAATCAACTTATTTAGTAGTTTCCTCTATAAACATTAAATCAAATTATATATCTTCTTTTTTATTACGAGATTTTGAAACAAAAACTAAGAAGCTAGTTAGTTTTAAAATATTATTCAAGAGATTATATTTAACCAAATCAAATTTTGAAAGGTTTTGTTAAATATTAATTGTTGATTGTATGTATTAAAATAAAGTGCTACACGGGATGTATTGTATATTACAACACTTTCAAAGAAATAGGAAACGAAACTGTTATTATTGTGTAAATTGTTATATGATTTTTTGTCGATTTTCGGTACATTTTTTTTCTTTAGATATTTATCATTTTTCTAAAACGAATGTATATGTAATCGATAAATGAGCGATTACTGGTTATTAATTTTGAGTTTGACAACATTCAGTCGATTCATGATGATAAAAGTTCATATAGGTGAACAAAAATGTTAAAATGTAGGTATCTGCATTCACTGTAAATACTCTTTGACGTTGGAGCAAGTTAGCGCGCGATATAATTTTTGCGCTGCTCTTGTCAGAAACTCAAGGTCGTTCGCAGCTGTAATCGCCTTAATAAATACTATCTATATAGCTGTCTAATACCTTTAAAATAGCAATTGTTGTATATATATGTAATAATATAATCGGAATCGCGAAAACGACTCCAACAATTTTCATGAAATTTAGTAAGCAGGGGGTTTCGGAGGCGATAAATCAATCTAGGTAGTGTATATTTTTAGGAAACGTCTTTTTAGCAAAAAAAATACCGGTCATCCAGGTACTAATATTGATCAATGCACATTTTACATCAATGTACGATTTTTATCTCAATTAGAATTGACAACTGTCACTTTGTAACTTTCAGTTTAGTTAAAAAAAATACTTACAGATCAACACCCAAGTCCCACCCATTGATGAATATTGTTTCATCGTTACCACTTTGAATTGGCGAATGTCACTTTGCAACCTTCAGTTATTTCAAAAAATAGTGACTGATCAACAAACAACATACATCGATACGCCCGCATCGCCGAAGGGATAGGCAGAAATACAACCAGTGCACCCATGATTAAGCGAAGACAGTCCCACAATGTGATAGGTGTCAAGCATATCGCCAACCGGTTACTCTCGGGCAACATTTTTTTTTCCCGACATCAGACCACTAGGCCACACAGGACCTTGTAATTGACTTTTACATAAAAAGGTCAGTCATTTTGGATTTTCTTTCGGATTATTATAAGATCTATAAGTCTGATGTGTTGACAGAACAATTGGTCTGTTACTAGGTCTCTAGTCTGCTTACTCAATGTACAACTCCCATCAAGTGTCGAATATTTTTTGTCAATCAAGTCAATTTCATTATCACCTATCAAAATTAACTTTTACTTAGGAACAACACAAAACTTACACCAATAGCCAGATATTTTTTAATCGACATCTCTTTTCCCTGTGTGGTGTGGTGGTTCGGGCTCCCTTTGGAGAATAGACCACCATTCTAGACCGTGGTCCCACGATCAATTTTTTTTTGATTAATAACAAGCTATCCATCTTTTCTATCTTCGAAAATTCTCGAATCGGGTAACTGATAAATATAGATAAGAAAGAAGTTTAGAGTGTCGGACTACGAAAAGTTTCCACTATATGTGTAGGACAATGTTACCCTTGAATTACAACAATAATTAACAAGATGTTGTGAGAAAATTAGGTTGTTTTTAAATTGATTAATATCCTAAAATCTTATAAGTCTGAAACTTTAGAGAGGAGGACTCGGCAAAAAAAAACATCGAAAGAGTAGGACAAAAGTTTCATCGTGTTTTTCATAATATACCTAATCAAGCGATTAAAGTCGAACAATAATTATTGTTATTAATAAATATTTTCCTTCATCGAATCAAAGTTTTAAAAGTCCCATAACTTTATTAGTTAGGTACCCCACGGAGTAAATATTATACATATTATATTATTATACTAGCTGTTGCCAGCGACTTCGTCCGCGCGGACTTCGTTTACTCCGCACAGCACCTCCCCGCTAGGTGATAGCGTGATAATGTGTAGCCTATATGTTGACCCGACCCTGTTAGTAATATTCATGCAAAATTTGAAGTAAATCCATGCAGTACTTTTTGGTTTACCTCGGACATACATACAAACAAACATACAAAAATTCTAAAAACTATATTTTTGGCTTCGATATCGATTGCAGATCACGCCCCAAGTATTCTTTTAAAAAAATATTCAATGTACAGTTTCGACTTTCCTACGATTTTATTATATGTATAGATTATTATTTAGTATTCATATGGTCTGTGAGTAACCCGATTCGAGATTTTTCGAAAATAGAAATGATGATCGTCTCGTCAAAACGAAGCTGTTCACAAAAAATCAGCTGGTTATTAATCAAAATAAAGGTTGTTCGTGGGACCACCGACCGTCAACATCTTGTTTGCTATTTTTCGATACAAAACGTTGGAAAAAAACAAATGTGGTTAGGAAACAAAATTCGATACATTAATCGAATATGTCTATTCGTAAGAGGCGAACGATTGACTTTTACATATCTACTACTACCATTATGACTATAAGATGTTAGATGTCTGCAGAGTTTCGCCCGGGTATTTGGTATCACCGCCTCTCTTATTCCTGCCGCGATAACGTTTGCATGCCACTGTCGTGTTCCGGTTTGGAGGGCAAGGGAGCCTGTAGACTTATGCACGTGGCATTAACACCTCGCCATTTGGATAGCAACAGACTGTTAACATCTTTGAAGTATATAGGCGATGGTTGTCTCTTTTCACCAGGAAAGCCATCTGCTTGTTTGCTATCTTAATAAAAAAATATTTTTGGTTGAGAACGCAGCCATTTTTAAAACATGCTAAATTATCAACATATAGCTAACCTCATGCCAATAGACATTTTAAGTCGTTTCGAAAAAATACTGACAATTTTTTTTTATATCTTTCATCTATTCAGATGGGTCTCCTGATGGAAAGAGTCAACCATCGCCTCTATACCATCGACTCCAGAGATATTAATACAAAATTTACAGAAACCGGCGATTATTTCTGTTAAACATCAAAATGCATTTAAATATTGGTTTAAAACATCAAAATTTTATTTTAGGCAAGAACTAATATCGAAAATTTCCCCCAAAAGCTGGTTAATTGGTAACCGCTATATCGCGGGCGAGTCATTGTTTAGCATCAGAAATAAAATTAGGCAGTGTTTCGGGTTTCATTAGCAGAACAATGGTCTTGTGAATGTATTGTGTATGAGGTACCCACTCAATTTTAATGAGCTAATGTTTTGATTAGTTGTTCTGTAGCCAGCAGGCTTAGGATAAGCAACACGATAAAATTTTATCGACCTCGTTTTCTCGACTTTTATGTCACTTTCTCGATTCGCTAACGCATTTGACACTTGATTCGACATGATACTTCAAAGGAAGAGAAAATGATCAATTTTACTCGACGGTAGTTATTTTCTCTATCGATCGAAACGTCTTGCTGTCATTTTATCGATTTGTCATTTGACACTTCGTTAAAATTTGGTTAAAATGTTGATAACCTTATCCACTATTTCATATTATTATACTTTAATTATACAATAATTACAAAACTTTTTGATTTCTATTCATTTTATTAAATATAGATTTCGGTCCAGTGTTGGCAGTAGTATGTATGGCAGGCAGGCAGTATGGCATATATGTATTTAATAGTGGTGGCAGTTCCATATTATACCTATTATGTGCTAAATATCTACGGTTAACGGCAAGCCTGCAAAATACAAAGAAGGCACATAGGAAATTTGTGTGATCTTTTTACACAACGGACGGAGCATTCCAATCACTATAGCGCTTCAATAAACCCAATAACCATGGCTCTCTAAATAATATAGACCCTTGTGAATTTTGAGGTTTAGAGCCACACACCGATCAAGGCATGCCTCTTTAGTTAAAGGTAAGTGAACATAAGAGACTTGTAATTCAGTTTCTAGTAGATATGACAGCCATCCAACTTCATTAACTGTAATAACAGAATATCTTTGTAGTAAATACTAATTTGACTTAGGTGAACTCAATAAAGTTATATTTTTTCAAAAGTTATCTGTAGTTTTTCAAGTTTCTTTTTTTAACAGTTAATATGTTACAAATACATGTCAAGTGTATGTTAAATTTCAGCTGGATACAAGTAATAATCCTTTTCTTGGTGGTCAACTTTTCACAATACTTACAGCCACATACCAACAAACAACAACAATGCTTACATCATAGAATAATGATGCAAATGTGTTATTTCTCTAAGGCTTGCATTGATTATGTATTTAAGGAGTTTTTACTACCCATTCAAGTTATATTTAGTCAAAAAAAGTATTTGTTTTAATCAGTTGTTTTCAGACCAAGTTCCATGTATGATTAACATACTACTATGATGAATTATTTTCTGTAATATTCATAACTTAAAATATCCAATATGACACATGTAGTTCTCAATTACCTAGGTACCTACATGTGTAAACATTATTATTTTATATTTGTCTACATTTAAAGATAATTTACCATACAGGAAGGCAGTCAGTTCTTGTTATTATTGTTTATTACAATAATATATGTCAATAAAAAATATAATTATTATTTGCAGATAAGACTTCAACTGCAGAATTTTTAATAATACTGACAAATATCCTAGAAGAACAAATGATGCCCTCATATGGCATAATTGAAATGGATGAAATGCGAAGACTACATAATAGAAGATATTGATGGATCCTATGTATACTGGTGCAACTTGCAAAACAACGGAAACCATTTTCTTGCCTCAAAAGCCTTAAAATTACCTTATATTTGTCCTAATGTAATAAAGTATTTGAAAATTTGTACAAATTTTCAAATACTTCTATTGATTTATGTCAAAACTAGCTGTTGCCCGTGACTTTGTTCGCGCAGACTTTGTTTACTCCGCACAGCTCCTCCCCCGTAGGTGATACGTGATAATATGTAGCCTTTATGTTGACCCGACCTGTTAGTAATATTCATGCAAAATTTGAAGTAAATCCATGCAGTACTTTTTGAGTTTACCCCGGACATACATTGACTTTCCTACGATTTTATTATATGAAGGTATAGATTACAAGCTACAGAACATTTAATCCAGCCTCCAGTAAAGTTGTGTCATTGCACTTGCACAAGTATACGTAGGACCCTTCGATATGATAATTACAATTATTTTCTTTTAGAAGTGTTAACTTTGTTACTTTTGTTGTTGTTTTTTAATCGAAGTGGTTTTGGTAGTAACAATACTTAGTGGATTATTGGTATAATAAAATACTTTAGTGTTGTATAAGATTTATTTTAAAAAATATATACTCTAGGCAAACCTTCTATCTAAGTATTAAATAATTTTATATAATAAAAATGAAACTTATAGTCATCAATGGCTAATTTTAAGTTTTATGACACACTATTCATAGTATTTAATGTTTTAATGCCAAACATAGATTTTACTATATGGAAAAGTCTTGAGAAATAATTTTTATTTTCTTTAATAAAGTTACAAAATGAATAAATCACACAAAATACAAAATGAATAATTATAAAAAGTGTGTAATATGAAGCAGTCTTGTAAAGAAAATTAAATTTGAGTTTTAAAAAATATACAAACACATCTACTTTACTAAACTAACAATTATTATTAATGTTTGTACTTCTCAGAATAGATAAATAATTTTCACAATTTATCACCTTATGACTTAAATTTATTAACATGTATCTTTGAATTTTCACTAATGTAACAAACTTATAGAAGATTACACACACTATATTAAAGCTATTATATTTTAGATTTAAATGTTTTCTACAATTTAAATATCTCTTGTTATCTCGCATAATTAATCAGTAATGAAAATTCAATATCAAAAATTAGTTTACTATATAGTATGAGTAGTATGGAATTTCACTTGAAAATAAAAAATCAACAAGTAAAATATTTTTTCCTAAGGTAACATTAACTTTCTATTAATTTAAATTTTAAAAATTACACATATTAGGTACATTCAGACTATCATGTTATAAACTTAATTGTTTTCTACAAATTAAAATTTATTTTTCAATCTTGCACAACCATTAAAAACAGCAAGAAAAATATAATATTCAGCATTAACTTATAAATCTTCTTAATCAACAATTTCAAAAAATGTAATAAATAGAAAGGCTTCCTTATTCTATTTCCATTACTCGCTGTTTAGTCAACCTGTAAACAAATATATCTTATCAAAATGTTGTTATATATGTTTACTTAATATATTTTTTTGTCAGTTAACTCAGGACTTATGACTCCAGTCGCAACATGTTGCATTTTGTGTAGTGTTATATATTGCATTGTAAATTATATAATGGGGTTGAAAAAACAATTGGTTACATTTATAAAAGGGAGTGAAAGAAGCCTACACTATTCTCCAGAGAAAGCTTTTCATATTATTCAGGATTTTTTTACAAGAATCAAGTTTTTGATATAATCTTGAATTTATGATATTAATTTTGTAAAAAACCACAACTTTTACAATGAAAGAAATATATTAAAATATGTTTAAAATTTGATTCTTTCAGTCTACCTTGTTAGATGATTTGTCATGGAGATATGTATGTAAATAAATACTTACACAGTGTTCCATTGTTTTCCTTTCTTCCTCTAGAAACTATAATGTATGAAGTATTTGTAGAATATATGGTGTTATATTATGCTTTCCCAATATTAAAGACTTTAATCTTTGGTGCTACAAGTCTAGTCCATGAATCCACCATGGCGACAAAGTTAATTTATGCTTATTACTTCTTATCCTGAAAAGAAAATCATAATTATTTTTAATAACCTATATAGACTTTTAAAAAATATAAGTATAAAGAAGTACACTACTTACGTTTTATTTTGTGTTCCTAATTCACATACCTAACACAATTTAATTTTGTACGAGAATCGGAAGAATGATGATGATTTTAGAGATGTGAGAACCAAACAGTATAAATCAATAATTCCTTGTATGTAAGGGTTAGATAATTAATTAATTTATAATTAATTACAAAATACAAATTAGTTAAAGTACAATACTTTTTGACGTAATGTAAATAAACTTTTAATTTTTCGTATAGAGAAAATAATTCTACGAATTCTCGTGCTACTCAGTGTTACCAACTCTATTCAAAATTACAACTACTTACAAAGTTTTCTACAAAATTCAGTAGAAAACTAAATGTAAAATAAAAGGTTAATTTAAAGCTGGTGCTTATTTTGTATTATTTAATGTTACTATTAATAACATATACTCAGGAAAAATAATACATAAAAACATATTATAATAATCAAAATATTAATTAATCAATCAAAAATAACAAAAAAAATCGAGTGTAGCTTACACTCGTTTTTTCGTTAGAAGTAAATGTAAGACAAAATAAAATAAAATTTATATACTCTTTGAGTAAGTCTTTGAATCAAAGAGAGATAAACTGAAAAGTCGAAGAAAAATGTTTTTCGTTCTTGAGATGTAAATCACAGACCGTGGTCCCACAAACTAACTTTTTTTTGATTAACAACAAGCTGAATATTTGTGAAAAGCTTCATTTTGACGAGACAACCGTCTTTTCTATTTTCGAAAAATCTCGAATCTGGTAACTAATAAAGTTAATGCTGCGAAGACATTGGGTTCGGTAAATAATAAATATTTATTAATAACAATAATTATTTTTCAACTTTAATCGCTTGATTATATTATGAAAACTACGATGAAACTTTTGTCCTACATATTTGATGATTTTTCTGACAATCCCACTTATGAGATTTTTAAATTGATATTAATCAATTTAAAAATAACCTAATTTTCTCACAACAGCTTGTTAATTATTATTGTAATTCAACGGTAACTTTGTCATACACGTAAAGTGGAAACTTTTCTTAGTCTGACACTCTAAAGTTTCCTTATTTTATCTATCTTTATTAGTTACCCGATTCGAGATTTTTCAAAGATAGAAAATATGGTTGTCTCGTCAAAACGAAGCTGTTCACAAAAATTCAGTTTGTTCTTGGAGACCACGGTCTAACAGTAAGTCTTAGGTTGGATTGCTTGCATCTGGCTGATTTTTGGAGCTATTAATAGATAACATTATTTGTAACATAAAATACTGTGAATTGTATTCTGTTCTATCTTATTTTCTAGTTGGCATAATACTATACATTTATGTTTGTTTATCGTAATGCATTTTCGTGTCATTGCCAAATCACAACAATTCTATGGAAGTTTCTCATCAAAAAAATTAATCAAAAATGTTGATTGATTAGTCTAAAAGAAGATGTTAATTTACTCAATAATGTTAGAATTATAATTGGAAGGAATAATTATAGTGGAAAAAAATAGCTTGTTAATAATAATTGTTACGCACTTTTACGCATAATTAGTTACGCAGTTATACACCCAGAAATAAATACACGCTGGCATCTTAATTGTCCTTTACATTAAAACATCTTATGAATCATAATTCATTGTTTCAGTTTTATAGAATAAAAAACTAGTTTTGATGGTCAAAACTAAAAAGAGAGAATAATTCAAAAACCTGTAAAATATATTTAATTACAATTGTAAATAGGTACGGCTACACTAGGCTTTGGTTATATTTCCTTCGACTCTGATAAAGAAGAGAAATGATGACAGGAAGTTATAAATGTAAACAAAAGCTCATAATGATTAACACAAGTTCAATGCACCAAAGGTGTATCTTAAAAATCAGAATTAGTATAATATCTATGTCTTCTAGTGACAACATTTATTTCTCTATTCGAGTAAACTTTTTGTTTAATTTATCTCTGACGTTTTAAATGTTTATCGTGGCATGCTTAATAACGTCCATCGAGATAATAATAAATGTCAAGCAAACGTCACTTTCTCGATCGATATATATCTCGTGGTGCTTATCCTAAGCCTGCAGGTCATTTTAAGTCTATCCGCTAAGCAACGAGATAATGGCGACATTGATTAAGTGAAAACTTAAGGACTTCTTAGGTCATGTTCGAATACTGGAATAGACTTTTTTGCTTTGAGTTTTTTTTATAGAAGAGGGTGCAAACGTGCAGGAGCTGCACCTGATGGTAAGTGATCACCGCCGCCCATGGACATTCGTGGTCTTGCAGAGGTCTTGCAGGTGCGTTGCCGACCTTTTAAGAATGAGTAAGCTCTTTTCTTGAAGGTCCCCAAGTCGTATCCATTTGGAAACACCCCTGCCGGTAATTGATTCCACATCAGAGTAGTGCGAGGTAAAGTGTCGAAAGAAACGCACAGTTGTGGATTTCAAGACATCGAGACGGTGAGGGTGAAACTTTATATTTTTTTTACTTTGAGGAAGTTTTTTTAGTTTCTTTTTCATGGGACCGAATACTAGTGGTATATAATCGTTATCAGTTGTCAATAGTGCGTTTACCACTTGTATATGGGAGTAATGTTTTTTATTTAGAGAATTGTTTTGTCTAATTTGTGGGAATTAATGTGTGATGAACACTGTAGTTTAAAGCATTCTTGAATTTCAAAGTAATTGCTATGTAGATATACTCTAACAGACCTTTTACACTACAAAGAACGCAAGCATATTTAATCATCAGCATAGATTTTATGTCAGTTATTTTCTTATTTTTTACCCGCCTTTAAAAAGGAGGAGGGTTTTAATTGTCATACCTATATGTCATATATATTTTCTTTCAATGTTTGTTCCTTGATTACTTGAAAACATTTGAACTGATTTAAAAAAATCTCCTTTTATTTGGGGACGGGAGGGGGAAAGAGGGAGGTTACTTCCTGCTTAGTTATATGGTGAAGATCTGATTCATGGGGTTACAGGAATACAGACGATTGGATGTCGACAGTTTTACTGCTATAAGCGACCAAAAGCAGATAGGTGTCCTGATAGAAACAGTCAAGTATATATATATATATATATATATATATATATATATATATATATATATATATATATATATATATATATATATATATAATTCTACCAACTAGTAGCCACGATTGTCGTGCACTCTTACAAGTTGTAAGTTACTTTTTATATATCAGATATCAAATAATATATACAGTTTCGATTACATATATAATGTTAATTACCTAATTTAGCTTTAACGGAAATGTACATAATGTTATGAGCTCTATAAGCACATGCGGTGCGAACATTACAACGATAACAATGGAGACTGTTATCAACAAGCTGGATATAACAGTGAATTAGAAGTTCATTGTCATTGGACCACCACGGACATCTAACCACTCAAGATATTTTTTATCTTTATATACAATAGCAAGGAAGCAGATAACTTTCTTGATGATGTAAGACAACCATCGTTTATAGACACCAAATATGTTAGTGGTGTATTGCTATGCGTGTGGCGTGTGGTAATGCCACATGCTGCATGCATAAGTTTATCGGCTGCCTTACATAAGTAAATATAAGGGTCTATAATAAATACAGAATTAAATGAAGTTTTTAAATAATTAGACAAATAATCTGATAGCTGTCCTACTGAAAAGAGACTTCCATGCGATGGAAGTCTCTTTTAACTTAATTAAATAATTAGCACCAAATCTGCGATATTATCCCTTAGAGAAAACCAAAGAAACCTCAATAATTATTTTACTCTGGAATCGAACCTGAGGCCGCATAATAAGCCGAATAGATTAATAACTTAAATTTTCGCCGTGTTGGTCCCGGCCTCCTTTGTAGAATAGGCCAACTGCCGTTCTGCCAGGCAGATCGTAAAAGGCGACCGATTGGCTATCGAGTCACTACCATCGTGGCTACTAGGTGGTAGAGTTCTGCATTGTCTCGCCCGGGTCTGGTACCACCGCCTTACCTATTCCTGCCGCAATAGCGTCAGTGCTTGTCGCTGTCGTGTTCCGGTTTGGAGGGTAAGGTAGCCGGTAAACTTATGCATGTGGCATTACAACCTCGCCACAAGATAGCAACGCACCATTAACATCTTTGGTGTTTATAGGCGATGGTTGACTCCATCCATCAGGAGACCCATCTGCTTGTTTGCTATCTTATGACATAAAATAAAAAAATAAATAAAATAAATAGATTAATAACCACTAGACCATGACACAATAGTTCATTATATGTATGTACATCTGAAAATTTGTTTTGAATTCTTGAACTTGAACAAGGAAACAAATTAGTTTTATGTTTAGTACAAGAATAAATTAAGTCGTAATTGGTGTATTCACTCGATTTTGTCGATTCGACAAAATTAATTAGCGATTTGAAGTGCGATAACAAGATTGCCTTCGCCTGAATTTAGGACTATTGAGCCACGATTACAGTGCTTGAATGAGACGGAGGTAATGAAATGGTACCATTGACAAGCTGGGTATTCAAGTCAATTCGTTGGTTAAAGTATTTCTGATAATTAACGTATTATGTAATGTTAGATTCGTTTTTAATGATAGACAATTCGACGTACATAGACGTTTATTCTTTCATGACTTAAATCAGAATGACCCGAGTTGCCGAGTACAAGGTATTTTATAGTATCACAGTTTTACAATGACTAAAAGTAAGGTAGATTGAAAAATGTCAATTTCAATTAAATCAGATCAGATGGCACCACTTATAAGTGATGTAAAATTGTTTACTATGATTCTACGATGTTGCGGAAGGGGCGCCACTGTATTAGAATTTATTGTTATCAAAATACTGCACGTATTTTGATAACAATAAATTCTAATTACTGTTATGCGAGATAAATGCTATAAGTGAATATTAATATTGCATTCAAGAACTATTTACAATATCATTCATATCTATATTCTATACTAGCTGTTGCCAGCGACTTCGTTCGCGCGGACTTCGTTTACTCCGCACAGCTTCTCCCCCGTAGGTGATAGAGTGATAATATGTAGCCTTTATGTTGACCCGAACTGTTAGTAATATTCATGCAAAATTTGAAGTAAATCTATGCAGTATATTTTGAGTTTACCTCGGACATACATGCAGACAAACAGACAAACAGACAGACAGACAAACAGACATACAGACAAATAGACAAAAATTCTAAAAACTATATTTTTGGCTTCGAGATCGATTGTAGATCACGCCCCAAGTATTATTTAAAAAAATATTCAATGTACAGTTTTGACTTTCCTACGTTTTTATTATATGTATAGATTATATGTCGTTCTTTAAAGGTAAATTCTTTGGTTCTCCTTCGGTATAAAAAAAATCGTCAAAGAAAATTTGCGTAAGTTAAAAAAGAGGGATAAGTTATTCAAGTATAACGTCACCTGAACCTCTTCTAACTTTGTAAGGAAACAAATTGGCAACGCGAAACTAAGCCTGTTTCAGTTATGTTAATTTCAGTCCCGTATTAATATATAATTGTTCAAGTTATCAAAAGTTCTATAGGTTTAATTTAACTCGGTATATCGTTTAATTAGAAAACTTTGTTGTGATTTTCATCAAGTGTTTCATTTAACTTGAAATCTACATACTTATTTACATACTTACTTATACATTATGCAAGATTTCAAAAATTGTTTAAAACTTTTTGTGCAATCATTGGTTGCTGAGATGGTTAAAGATAAAAAGGCCATTTTTCATGCTAACAAAGTTCGGTACCTCAGCAAAAAATGGTCGTATCGAATTTTCAAAAATAGAAAATTGAAGCTGAATAAACAAGTTATCCCATTCTATGATGGTTAAGTTGAAAAAAAAATCAACGTTCGTTGAACAAAACAATTAACCAAAAAAAAATTGAAAAAACATCTTTGGTATTTCTTAGGATTAAGCGAAACACGTTGCTTGGTCAATTTTTTCAGCATAAGGTGTCCAAACTAGAATCTTCAATTTCAAAATGATATTTTTTAAATTCTGATATGAACATTATTAACTAAAATACAACTAGTTAAAAACCCCTGAAAATTTGTATTTTTTTGATCCTTTAATTTTTTTTCCACTAGTGTATTTATTATAATGTTTGTAAAATTCTTTCACCAGTTAGACGGTCAGTCAGTCATAATCAAAACTTCATTATTGCTAAATGAGATAGGCTACATTTTATCGCAATTTACTCACGGGATTGTGAGCTATGCGGGTCATATTGTAAGTTATATTATAACTTATATTATAAGTATAATATATATAATAATAATATAAGTTATATTATAACTTTTTACGTAATGACAATAGCTGATAGCCTGAAGGGCTGCAATAGCGACACCAGGCTAGGTATATAACCAGTGGCCTAGCTAGGATGGGGGGGGGGTCCGCCTCAGGTGTCGCCGGAAGTTGGCCTAAAGTAGTCGCCAAAAACCTTATTATAAAAAATAACAAAAAAATAGTGCCTTATTGTACCTTCCAAAGCAAGGAAGAGAGCAGTGATTCATTAATCAACACATGTAAAAATACAAATTTAAACTTTGGACGCCTTTACCACTCGGCTACCATCGCTACTTTAACGCGTCTTACTACCATACACTGCTGAGTAGGGGTGCCTTCTTTAGGACCGTGTCATCATGACCTTATCTCACCACCCTTTCAAACAAAATATGGATTTCCCAAGTCGGTCCATTCGTTTTTGAATAATTGGGGAACACAAAAAATGATCTATTAGGTGGTAGAGTTCTGCATTGTCTCGCCCAGGTCTGGTACCTTTACCGCCTTTAACCTATTCCTGCCGCAATAGCGTCAGTGCATGTCACTGTCGTGTTCCGGTTTGGAGGGTAAGGTAAACTTATACAGGTCGCGTAAGACCTCGCCACAACATAGCAACGCACCATTAACACCTTTGGTGTCTATGGGCGATGGTTGACTCTTTCCATCAGGAGACACATCTACTTATTTGCTATCTTATAGTTCAGCCAGTTTAGATTATCAATCGACTTCCATAAAACTAGGAGTTTTTTAATTCATTGTAATATTAATTTTATTAAGTATATTTTTTAATTTGTCATAATATTTATTTATATATAGCAATATTAGTAATTCAATAATTTATGTGGCAAAACACCGTTTGCTATTTCAGCTAGTATTATATATAACGGATTATCGGAGACGACAATTACCCCCAGACCGCATGTTTACTCCGTGCAATTACCTAGATTATTATTTTTTAAATTACCTAAATACAAAATTCAAATCCAATTACATACAAATATACAAGAATTTGAACATACAAATATACAAAGAACAATACTCGTTTAAAACATTAGGACAAACCGTGTGAATGAATGTCACAATTCCGACCCGACAACTCACCACCATGATTTTTCTCACACCTCGTAAACGCAATCCGCTGCTTTCATTTACACAACAAATGATTATAATCGCCGACACTTATATGGTAACCATATGGTTTCATAGTCGCGTGGGAGTCTCTTGGGCAATGTGATAATTGTATTGTGGGATATCTACCATCTCTAGAATGGGATAAAATTGAAAAATATTTTGCACAATTGCATTGCCTACCAAAAATATTTAAAACTGATGACAGCGGCCTCGTCCGTGTGATGGTAAATTCTGTTTTTATTTTAAAACTAGCTGTTGCCAGCGACTTCGTCCGCGCGGACTTCGTTTACTCCGCACTGCTTCTCCCCCGTAAGTGATAGCGTGATAATATGTAGGTATTATGTTGACCCGACCTGTTAGTAATATTCATACAGAATTTGAAGTAAATCCATGCAGTACTTTTTGAGTTTACCCCGGACATACATACAGACAGACAAAAACTCTAAAAACTATATTTTTGGCTTCGATATCGATTGTAGATCACGACCCAAGTATTCTTTTAAAAAAATAATCAATGTACAGTTTTGACTTTTCTACGATTTTATTATATGTATAGATAGATTGAACTTGATATTACGTATACCAAGTTTAGAACAATCCCCTTAAGGTTTTTCCGTGTTGGTCCGGGCTCCTCTGAAGATTTGACCAACTGCCGATCTGCCAAGCATGTCCTAAAAGGCGAATGATTGGCTATACGTGTCACCAACATCGTGACTACTAGGTGGTAGAGTTCCGTAACGTCTCACCCAGGTATTTGGTATCACCGCCTTACCTATTCCTGCCGCGATAGCGTCAATGCTTGTCATTATAGTGTTGCTGTTTGGAGGGTAAGGTAGCCGGTAGACTTACGCATATGGCATTGCCAACCCGCCACACGAATAGCAACGCACCATTAACACCTTGGTGTTTATAGGCGATGGTTTCTCTTTCCATCAGGAGAGTCTATGTTACACCCCGAATTTTTAACTGTCTCCACTCCAAATTTCATCACAATTGACGTCGTAGAAATTATCGCCTATGGACAACGAAGACGTTAATAGTGAGTTACTATCAATGTGGCGTAATGGCAACGCCACATGCATAAGTCTACCGGCTACCATACCCTCCAAACCGGAACACGACAATGAGAAACATTGACGCTAATGCCACAGGAATAGCTAAGACAGTGGTACCATAAAATATTGTATCTGGATGAATGTTATTTACGGAACAAATTACACTTACTGATCTAACCCCAAAGTAAGTAAATTATTTGCTTGTGTTATGTGTGTTATACAACGATACTGTGACGATACTAATTAGTATTGTCCAAACAAACTATTTTATGACATCGTGTTATAGACTATAAACTATATTTTTCTAGCGCCCCTAACCTAACCTAAGGGGGAGGAGCTGTGCGAAGTACGCGAAGTCCGCGCGGACGAAGTCGTAGGCAACAGCTAGTACTTCAATAAAACTTTATGAATAAGGACTGAGTTCACTAGAATTGTATTAACTCATCAGTTTTGCGACAGATGTATCCAATAATATCAATCAAGTTACGCTAAACTTTAACAATAGCCTGAAGACGACGATCATCGGTGTCGGGTAAAATCGAGCCTCGAGATTGAAATAAGAATAAGAATAGGAAATCCATACTATAATATTATAAATGCGAAAGTAACTCTGTCTGTCTGTTTGTCTGTTACGCTTTCACGGCTAAACCGCTGAACCGATTTGGATAAAATTTGGTACAAATATAGTTTGAGACCCGAGAAAGGACATAGGATAGTTCTTATCCCGGAAATCCCACGGGAACGGGAACTATGCGAGTTTTTATTTTAGAAATTTTTCCACGCGAACGAAGTCGCGGGCACAGCTAGTTATTTATAAATGGACATTTGTAAATTACATGCAAAAACAAAAAAGAAACAAATCGAAGCTAATACTAAAAAAACTTACTTATATCTAAAAGAAAGAGCAAAAGGTGATAGTAATAGTGAATGGTAATTTTAGTCCATTAAAAGGGAATAACTCAGTATTTGTTGAGGCTTGGTGAAATGGACTTAAGTAGGTAAATGTCCTGTTTTTCCAGGATATGTTCTAATTTTGAATACCCTAGATAGATTTGAGCAGCGTCCTAGATTCCTTGATAAGGAGGTGTTTTTAAAACCTGGAGCCACATTTTCAATATTTACAGACACACGGCTCGCGAGTTTTCATGTGGTAAAAGAATTGTTACAAAAAATTGTTGTAAATACATATACATACATATCTTCACGCCAGATCCCTAACGGGGTAGGCAGAGAGAACCGAGTGCCATACATCACGATCCTTGCAGGCTTGTCTCGCTTCCTCCACATTCATCGTTCTCTTCATGCACGCACGTAAAGTTTTGTATTTTAAATAAATCTATTCTTAAATTATGCCTGTGGTATTACTATCCCGCCATACGGATAGCAATAAACCATTACCATATTTTGTGTCTATAGGCGATAGTTTCTTTTTCCATTAGCTTGCAGCATCAGATAGCCGTCTGTCCGTTTGTCTGTTTGTTATCCTATGATATAAAAAAATGCGTGTCACTTAACGCTAGTTCCAATCGATAGCGACGTAGCACTACGTGATAATAAACAGAACGTGAGAATGAGTAATCAGTAAAGTGCAATTTTCATATCCATACTTTGTTATTATAAATGCGAAAGACTATCTCTCCATCGCTTTCACGGCTAAACCGTTGGACGACATTTTTATCAGAAAATTGAAAAGCAGATTTTTGATTTGCCCGGCCCAGGAATATTACCCGGGACCTCATGTGGTCAACACCGACACCGGACCACTAGACCACAGAAGCGACTAAAACAAAATATATCCAACTGCAGATAATTAATAACGTAAGATCCGAAATCATACTTGCTCTCGAAGTTGATTTACCAGTAATTAAGCCTTATTTTTGCTATTAGCGTTACCGTTGTTGGTCTGTTGAGCAATGTAGAACAGTGAGCAGCATAAATCTGCTCTGGAAATTGATGTGATGAACTTTCCAGATGTTTTTGAAGTGAAACTTCTTTTGAGGCAATGTGGATGAGAATATTTCAGATGATTTTTTAATATCATAAGATAGCAAACAAGTAGATGATTCTCCTGGTGGAAAGAAACAACCATCGGCTATAGACACCAAAAGTGTTGATGATTACGCATCTTCACGCTATCCGTGTAGCGAGGTGTAATAAATAAACATATTTTTTTCTGAGAAAGGAATATAAATACAAATATTTTTTCCGGGAAGAAGAGGATATTAATAAAAAAATCTGGGAAGTAGAGAATATAAATTTAAAAAATCTGAGAAGAAGGGAATATAAATGAGAAAAAAAACTGGGAAGCACCAGATTTTTTTTAATGTTTTTCGACATAAGTTCGAGATTTTTAACCAATTATTTTTTGACCTTCTTTGTAGCAAGTATTTTAGTACTAAAAAACTACGTCAAATTATGTTTCAAAAATTAAAATTGAATCAAATTTTCAAAAGTTTGCTTTTCAAATATTAAAATTACGTTGTGTTTTGCAACTTTACTTCATATTCTGGAAAATAACTTTAACCTCTATGCTTAGGCATAGTTTTTGCTACTTTGTTTTAAAATATCTTCATCTAACGGGAAGTTTGAGGGATGGTCTGCAGGGTCAACCGGCTTACAATTTTTTTATTTTTATATCCTTCTTCCCAGAAAATTTGTTTTAATTTATATTCCCTTCTTCCAATCTTCATTCTGCAACCCTGGATCAGATCTTTAGCAAATTTAAATGGGAAGTGTATTCTCCAAAACACTTTTTTTTAGTTCTGGCGACTTTAATCATTAAACATAAGTATATTTCGATATTGTTACATTTCAGTTTACTACATGTACAATGTACATATACCAAAGAGCAATATCGCTAACTTTCGTGGGAACTTATAATAATATTCGTGGGAACACAACGCCTACGTTAACAATAGGAGAACAAAACTACATTTAAGTTTGCAAATAACTGTTACGCATAATTAGGTCATGTTTACTCTTGCAGCAGTTGCACGGTTAAATTATACTGTATACCTCATCACCGAAGAAATTACATCATTGCCTTCAATGAGTATCTTCACGCCTATATCCCCGAAGGGGTAGGCAGAGGTATTAATAATAACATATAATTGGACATTTTTTTTTATATTGATTCTATGAGTTTAATTAATTGTAAGATAATTCATGACCTTAAATTTATAAAATATGAACATTAATTATGATTAAGTAGATTATAGTATGTATTTGCACACCGGCATTGACGGTAGATTATGGCGATCTGAAAAAATGTAAGACCTATTTATTGTAACCCATATTCATGCAAATAAAATATATTCTATTCTATTCTATTCTATTCTATTCTATTCTATTCTATTCTATTCTATTCTATTCACCCACGATTAGCCGAAGATACTTGGTCCCACAAATGTGATAGGTGGCAAGCCTATCGCCAACCGGGCACTTTCCAATCCCCGGCAACTTTGTGTTTCTCAGAAAACTGAAAACACTTTTTTTTATGTGCCCGACCCGGGTATCTAACCCGGGACCTCATGTGATCAACGCCAATGCTGGACCACTAGACACTTGCCTTCAATGAAATATGTTAAATTGCTGCATATTCTATGCATTTTGTTGTTTCACTAAACACACTACGTGATTGTTTTTGGGAATACCTTGCGGAAAATGAAAAAAAGAATAAAAAGAACACATAAAGTTACACTTATATTATCTACACGCGAACACCCACATACACACGTACACAGGAATATGCACAATCGCATTTTTGTTATCATAGATATATTACACGTCACTCAGTCTGATATTATAGTAGGGGAGCTGAAGATGCTAAATGGGATTACTCGAGCGTCGTAGAGACCTATTGAATTTTGTAGATTAAATTATGGGAAAAATAAAAGGTTATATAATGTTTTTCATTTCAGTGATGGGGAAAAAATCTACGGAAGAAAAATTTAAAAAAAAACTGAGACATGGGAACACTAAATCGCATCAGATTATGGTATGGTGGGTTAATTGCCAACTAAAATATAGAAAATGTGCTGATCAAAGTGTAGCGTAAGGGAGTGTCACAAATTTGAAAAGAAAACTTTGTTTTGACCTTCTCGAGAGCGTCTGAATGTCGCTCTCGAATGTGTTATTATATGTATAGGAAACATTATAAGAATGACGAAAAAAATGTAATCTGACAATTTCCATAAGACGAAGATATTGGAATTTTGTTTTTTTTTTCTGATACAATCTGACGCGCTCGATAAATTCAAAAATCTCCTCTTGGGCTCCCCTGCTATTGTGGGAGCTTTTATTATGAAGATATGTATATGTAACGTGTAGTTATATAGGTAATCTTAAAAGCACATGTAAAAGTATCATCACGACCGGTTCCCTTGTGGAGTAGGTAGTGTAAGCCGAAGGCCGTCCTCTATAGGCTTTCAGGTTTAGCACGATTCAACAGTTTGTCGGTTGGCAAGATAAATGGTGATCCTCATTGCTGCATTTGCCAACATGTTAACAATTATGGACTGTTTCAAGCGATAATCGGAACCGACAACCTTATGCTCAGCCGAGATATCGGAGTGGTAATACACCATTCCGCCAGACTCCGAATGTTACTGAGTTTTAGATTTTCGAGAAATACCTCGAAAAACCTCAATATCAGTTGTCTGACTTGATCAAACCCGGGATTGATCTGAGCCAAACAGGCTAATCCCTGAACCACGACAAGAAGGCTAGAAGACGCGGGCTAGAAGCTATACAGGATATTATTCAAATTGGGCTGGAACGAGATAGTGGAAAGCCTGATATCCAGCCTTCTTCTAGCTTAGTGTTTCGTCATGATTAACACCTTTAAATCTTTTCAATAGATGTGCTAAAAAAATCGAGCAAGTCCCACAAGGGTCGCTCGCAATATGATGTTGAACATATGGCAGCAATTCTTGTGTGTGTGTGTGTGTGTGTGTGTATGTGTGTGTGTATATATATATATATATATATATATATATATATATATATATATATATATATATATATATATATATATATATATATTTGGAATCTCAGAATCGGCTCCAATCGGGTCAAGGAATCGATTTATCAAGGTTCCAGGTCCAAGAAAAGCTCGGTTCCCAAGTTCCCAAGATATGGGGATGTGAAAAACCGAGCAAAGCTCGGTCAACCAGGTACAGAAAAAAAAATTCTATAGGAATCGATTTATCAAGAAAAGATCGGTTTCAAATATATGTGAAAAACCGAGCAAAGCTCGGTCAACCAGATATTATTATATTATATGCGAAAGTTTGGCTGTTTAGATTGATGGAAGTTTTGATGGATAGATGAATGGATTTTCCCCGTGTTGGTCCCGGGCTCCTTTGAAGAATAGACCAACTGCCGTTCTGCCAGGCAGGTCGTAAAAGGCGACCGATTGGTTATGCAAGTCACTACCATCGTGGCTACTAGGTGGTAGTTCTGCATTGTCTCGCCCGGGTTTGGTACCACCGCCTTACCTATTCCTGCCGCAATAGCGTCAGTGCTTGTCACTGTCGTGTTCCGGTTTGGAGGGTAAGGTAGTCGGCAAACTTATGCATGTGGCATTAGACCTAGCCACAAGATAGCAACGCACCATTAACACCTTTGGTGTCTATTAGGCGATGGTTGACTCTTTCCATCAGGAGACCCATCTGCTTGTTAGCTATATTATGATATAAAAAGAAAATGTTTGTTATTCAATCATGCAAAAACTACTGAACGGATTTGAATGAAATTCGGTACACAGGTAGATGATGACCTGGATTATTATCCCGGCAAAATTAGGTGATCCCGCAGGATTCGCCAAAAACTTTTATAATGTAGGGGGCTGCTCGTTGCAGCTAGTGGCATCTAAGTGATTAAGTTGGTACAATCTTATGGCCAACTGTACCACCGCAATTGCATCCGCATCCGCTGCAGGGACCTACACATTTTGTAGAGTAGGTCATCGGCCATTCTGCGAGGCAGTTTATAAATAACAAATGATTAGCCTGCCACTACCATAGTGCCACTACCATACACATGCCACTGTACACATGCCGTGCACATGCCACTACCATAGTGACTACTAGGCGGTAGACCTCCGCAACGTCTTCCGGATACTCTTTATCACCGCCTTTCCTTTACCTGCCGTAATAGCGTCAATGCTTGTTATTGTCAAATTTCGGTTTTGAGGGTAAGGTAGCCGGTAAACATGCGCAGGAGGTATTGCCATCCCACCACCACTAAAGGTATATAGTAATAGCAATCTTTGGCGTTTAATTTAAAGGCGATGGTTTCTCTTTACATCAGGAGAGCCATTTGCAGGTTTGCAATTTTATTTTGTACCTTCTTATGATATAAAAACGTTTCCAAAACTTAAATCAGTGAGCCAAGTGTTTTTTTTAACTGTCGCTAGGCTGACATAATATAGTCCACGCTAGACACATGGCGCCACGTTTTTAGAGCGTAGCTTAGCCAAAGTTTCATCGTTATACGGCAACTTACGTGAGAAAAACACTCTACTAAATCAAACAGAGCTGATAAATAACTAGATCTTGCGATGAATGTAGATACTCATTTCTCTCCTGATTAATACACTGAACTTACTAGAATAAACTTTCAAAATAGGAATCTCGAAAATCGAGTTTGGCATAAACTGATTTCAACCCCGTTTAAGTTGTAAAGACTTTTGTTAAATTAGTTTAACTGTTATGTTAAAGTTAATTAATATTTAACAGTTATTTATTTATGTTATATTATATCAGTAGCCTATATATAGTAGTATTAGAAGCAGTAAAACACGAAGCTACCAAAAAAGGTCCTCTAGAATAGTTTTGATAACTTTTAACAGTTATTATTATCACGGCCTCTCGAAATATTTTTAATAACAGTATTGTTACGTACTCGGGTTCGCAATTGTAGAAAAACACCACTTATATTAAATCCGTGTATTTACACAATACAACACAACGTAATACTAAATACACTCTACACAATAGAAGACTTGCTGTACTATCACTGAACTTAGAACACTACACAAACAAACACTTCTCGCTTCGCACTTGTCACTTGATGTATCGCTCTCGATCGCTTGATAAAAACTGCCTTGTGTTTGTCAACATCTCTGTATTTATAGGCAGGGGAAAGACCTAGCTGAATCCAGAAAAATCTAAATGTATCGGGAAACAATGAATCACTTCTTATCGTAAACATGTTATGAGTCATAAATCCTAGTACACGCTATTTTCAACCTTATGCCATATCCCACAAAGTCCATTATGGCATAGCCCAGGTGAACTATTTGTTTAACAATAGGAGTAGCTATCTCTTTCCTTTATTTCTAGAATGTTAGCGCGCGCGCGCTCCAATTCTACACGCTTCTAGATTATTCGTAACACTACCCCCCTCTTAGTTATGTTCGTCCCGAACATCATTACTTCCATTATAGATGGCTAATCGATCAACATGAACAATCTTCATGGTCCCTCTTGGTTGCTTCTGCACTCGGTAGGTTACGTCATTGATCCGTGTGATTACTTTGTATGGCCCATCCCAACGTCGCTGTAACTTAGGTGATTTCCTTTTCGTCGAACCGGATTATGTAGCCAAACAAGAGATCCTTCCTGAAAACCTCGATGATTGGCGTTTCGGTCGTATCTGGTCTTCATCCGCTGACTTGATTCCAATGCGTTTTCACTTATTAACGAGTGTATATCGCGTAACCTCTCACGAATGTCTTCAACATGTTCTGGTATACTTAATTGGGTCTCTGCATTCGGTGGCGGGCCTCCAGTCATTAAGTCTGCTGGTATACGTAACTGTCTGCCGAAGTTGGCATAGGCTGGCGTCACTTTTATGCTTTCGTGTTCCGCTGTTCGGTAAGCCAGTAAGAACAGAGGTATGTATTTATCCCAGTCCTTTTGGTGATCTTCTACCAGCTTGGCTAAGTGTCTTTCCAAAGTTTGGTTAAATCGTTCGACCATTCCATCAGATTGCGGGTGATAAGGTGTAGTTCTTGTTTTGTACACTCCTAATAATTTACACATCTCCTGGTATACGTTAGATTCAAAGTTTCTGCCTTGGTCGGAATGAATCTCCAGCGGAACGCCAAATCTGCATATCACCTCATTGACTAATTTCTCAGCAACCGTCGTGGCTTCCTGATTAGGGATTGCGAACACCTCCGGCCATTTCGTGAAGTAATCCATCACGACCATAAAATACTTGTTTCCGTTATCTGTCTTAGGAAATGGCCCAGCCACGTCAATCGCTATCCTTTCCCAGGGGGCTCCCACGTTGTATAGTCTAAGGTTGCCTCGGCTTCTAACCTGCGGACCTTTCACTGCTGAGCATGACGTACATTTTCGGCACCAATTCTCGACATCTTCTCGGCAATTCAACCAGTAAAAACGCTCTCGTACCTTTACCAATGTTCGTCGTACTCCAAGATGTCCCCCAGAAACCCCATCATGCAGCTCACGTAGTACGTCCTTGATAAGTTTTCTTGGTACGACCAACTGTAGATGATGTTCTCTTCCTGAAGGTTTTTCCCATTTGCGGTACAGTAAGCCGTTTTGCAACACAAGGCTTTCCCACTGCGCGCAATAACTTTTCGTAGTAGCGCTGAAGGGAGCCAGCTCCTGCCATTCGGGCTTTCCCGTGTCTTGCTTCTTCCAATCTATTAGAGGCCGCAAATCTCTATCTTCGTACTGGGCCTCACACATCTCATCAGTTTCCCACCTGTCATCCGTAGGCTTAGCTCGCAGTACTTGAACCCTTTCCTTCGTCTCCATCCTTGCACAATGTTTACAATCTTCCGCACAAGGTCGTCGTGATAACGCATCCGCATTCGAGTGAGACCTTCCACTGCGGTGTTCTATGTTAAAGTCAAACTCTTGCAATTGCTCAATCCAGCGAGCCACTTGGCCTTCCGGGTCCTTGAATTGTAATAACCACTTCAAAGCAGCATGGTCGGTACGCAGCTTGAAGGGTCGCCCAATTAGATACTTCTTGAAGTGTCGAAGAGTCTTCACTACTGCCAATAGTTCTCTTCTTGTAACACAATAGTTTCGTTCCGGCCGCGATAATGACTTGCTGAAGTAAGCTATCACAACTTCTTGATCGCCTTGCTTCTGTGATAAGATACCACCAATGGCAGTGTTACTTGCATCTGTGTCTACGATAAACTGCCCTTTCCGATCAGGATAGCCCAAAATTGGTGACTCACACAACCGCTTCTTAAGTTCATCGAAAGCTTGTTGACACATGTCATTCCAATCGAAACTCTTCTTTTCTTCAGTGAGCCTATGCAGCGGTTTTGCTATTTCAGCAAATCCCTTCACAAAACGTCTGTAGTAAGAGCATAGTCCTAAAAATGCACGAACTTCGGTCTTGTCTCTGGGTGTTGGCCACTTCTGTACTGCACTAACCTTTTCAGGATCTGTCTGTACGCCGTTTTGTGATATCACGTGACCCAGATAGTTGACTTCCTTTCGAAATAAGTGACACTTCTTTGGGTTCAACTTTAGCCCTGCAGCTTGTATTTTATTAAAAATCCTTTCCAGTTGGTACAGATGATGCTGAAAATCTTTTCCTATGACTATTACGTCATCTAAGTACACTAAGCAGGCATCGCCTACAAGTCCTGCTAGAACACATTCCATTAATCTTTCAAAAGTCGCCGGTGCATTGCATAATCCAAACGGCATCACTTTAAATTGCCATAATCCTTGTCCTGTGGAGAATGCTGTCTTCTCTTTATCACTAGGGCTAAGTTCAACCTGCCAGTACCCAGATTTTAAATCTAAAGTTGAGAACCAAGACATGCCTGCCAGAGTGTCCAAAGTGTCATCTATTCGTGGCAATGGGTAGCTGTCTTTTTTGGTGACTTCATTGAGCCGACGATAGTCGATGCAGAAACGTGTAGACCCATCTTTCTTCTTAACCAACACTACAGGAGAGCACCATGGACTAGAAGATTGCTCTATAACTCCGTTCCTTTTCATTTCATCTATCATCTCCTGTACCTCCTTTTCTTTGGCTATTGGGACACGTCTAGCTTTCTGCTTTATAGGCTGCGCGTTTCCAGTGTCAATCTTATGTTTGACTATAGATGTTCTGCCTATATCTCTATCAGTCTTAGAAAAAATGTTGGCATAACGTGAAAGTAGATCCTTAGCCTGCTGTCGTTGTGACGCGGTAAGGTAGCTGCACTTGTTCACCAAATCCTTAAGTTCCTGTGGTACGTCTCTTGATGCTGTACTTCCTGTCGATGTCAGTTTCCTTAACGTCATAACTTCATCACTTTGTCCTACAACATCACCTGCTTTAAGCACCACATCACTGTCACTCAAGTTGACTACCTGCACCGCTGCCAAGCCCTTATCACAAACCAAACTCCGACCTGTAATACAGTGTGGAATTGCTCCATTGTCTTCAATTAACACACTCCTATTACCCGGGCCCTTGTAACTGGTTGGTAACTTCACGCGTACCAATGTCTTCGATCTTGAAGGTAAGATGGTTCTTCTAGCCACTGTTACCTTTCCTTTTGATCCCCCATCCATGAAAATTTCTACTAGCCCACATACGAAAACTCCTGTTTTGCAATCAATCTTGCAGGCATTCTTCTTCATGAAGTCTAAACCAAGTACACAGTCATCCATAATATCGGCCACTACGACGTTGTGAGTGTAATACTCGTCGCCTATTTGCATCACTACAGATGCTTCACCGAAGACGGGTATTGGCTGACCTGTGACAGACAGAAGGTTGCTTTTCCCAAAATTCCTCAATCTCAGGTTGCCATTGTCAGTTATTTCTGGTCGCACCACAGTTCGCGTAGCTCCAGTGTCCAGCGTTAAGCTGCAGTTCTTGCCATTAATCAGTCCCTTAATAGATAAACTGTTGCCGTCGCACACCTGGGATATGACAACTTTTGGGGCTGTTTTTCGATCAGCCAGCACCCGCCCCTTGATCCTGGCTGTTACTCGTTTCCCTGGGCTGGATTAACAGGCTGATTGACCTGCCTGTTCTCTTCAGCTACTGAGGTTCCTGCCTCTTGCCGTCGCCAATTCATTGCTCTTGTAGACTTGCCGGGACAGTTAATCCGGATGTGCCCATGTTTACCGCAGGCATAGCACATGGGGCCCAATCTTCTAGGTTCCACTTCCTTTGATTGAGCCACAACTTCTGTAACCTCGCGTACCTTATGTGCTCGAGGTTCGTGGCGAACAGCTTCAACCTCCAGCGCATGAGCCAAAGCCTCCTTCATCGTCACGTGGTGCTGAAGGCGAACAGCAGCACGCACTTCCAGGTCTCTAATTCCATCAATAAACGCCTGGACGATGGTGTTATTAACTGTGTTAGCGTCGGCTGAAGGATACGCCTTCCTTACAAGCTTCTCAATTTCCACGGCCCATTGTTGAAGTCCCTCGCCACTTCTCTGTACACGGTCCTTTAATTGGGCACGGAACACATGCTCCAAGTGACGCTCACCGTAGCGAGCTTCCAATGCCTCCATCAAATCAGCGAACTGATACTCTTTAGGCATTGTATCCAACACAGAGAGCGCCTGTCCCCGTAACGCCGTGCTCAGGGCTGTAAGGCAATGTTCGTCCGTCCAACCACTGGCCTTCGCCGCTATTTCAAATTGAGTCCGGTACGCACTCCATGACGTAAGACCGTCATAAGTGGGTACCTTTACCCGAGGACCCACCTGGTGAGAGCAGCTTGTAATGGCAGCACCCGACTTAACTCCCGTGATCTTCATTTTCATGACCTCTCTTTCCAGTTGGTCCACGTTTTCACTTAGTTTGTCGCAGCTGGCCTCTAAGTGATCAACCCTCTTCTCAACACCCTTCATGTCACGCTTGACGAGGCCCACGTCGCTTTTAAGCTGGTCTTGTTGCGCCAGGATAACCGTCAATTTATCATCAAACCCAGATAAATGTTCCTTGATCTGTTCCCGTAGCTGCTGTTGTTGCTGAAGTTGTTCACGCAGTGTTTGTTGTTGCTGTTCCTGTAGCTGCAGTTGTTGTTCCTGTAGCTTTCGTTGTTGCTGTTGCTGTTCCTGTTGATGTTGCTGAAGTTGTTCCCGTAGCTGTTGTTGTATAGCCGTCAGTATAACAGAGAGATCAGTAGGCGCTGCGCTCGACGATACTGACGTGCTGGCAACACTTGCAGGTTCATCACCAGCACGCATCTCAGTCTCCTCTGAAACCCTCTGTGTCTCAGCCTGAGACCTGGTGGTAACACCTTCCTTCGGAATAAGTGGCATTTCACAATTTCACTTCCGACACCAGTTGTTACGTACTCGGGTTCGCAATTGTAGAAAAACACCACTTATATTAAATCCGTGTATTTACACAATACAACACAACGTAATACTAAATACACTCTACACAATAGAAGACTTGCTGTACTATCACTGAACTTAGAACACTACACAAACAAACACTTCTCGCTTCGCACTTGTCACTTGATGTATCGCTCTCGATCGCTTGATAAAAACTGCCTTGTGTTTGTCAACATCTCTGTATTTATAGGCAGGGGAAAGACCTAGCTGAATCCAGAAAAATCTAAATGTATCGGGAAACAATGAATCACTTCTTATCGTAAACATGTTATGAGTCATAAATCCTAGTACACGCTATTTTCAACCTTATGCCATATCCCACAAAGTCCATTATGGCATAGCCCAGGTGAACTATTTGTTTAACAATAGGAGTAGCTATCTCTTTCCTTTATTTCTAGAATGTTAGCGCGCGCGCGCTCCAATTCTACACGCTTCTAGATTATTCGTAACAGTATTATCCTAAATCGAATTAGCGAGCAAAAAAAAAACGCTCTCTCAAATATATATAATAACATTATTATATATATTTTAAATATATATAATAACATTATTATATATATCAAGTTATTGGTAATTTTAGTGATGCTTAAAAATTACTTTTAACAGTATTTGCTAATATAAATAACAGTTGTTAATTGTTAAAAAATTTAGTACGAAATTTAATATGTTGGCTGTTAAATGATCCATGCCTAGTTGACAGCCCATTTCACAGAAAGTAACAGGCTTAAGTCTTCGTTCACTATTCGCAGATTTTCGGAAAAATATATTGGTAATATCGAAAAATGAATAGCTAGTGTAATTATATACTCCGTGTTGATCCGGGCTCCTTTGAAGAATAGACAGATTGCCGTTCTGCCAGGCAGTTCGTAAGAGGCGAACGATTGCCTATGCGAATCACTACTAACGAGGTTATTAGGTGGAAGAGTTCTGCATTGTCTCGTCCAGGTCTAGTATCACCGCCTTACCTATTCCTGTCGCAATAGCGTCAGTGCTCGTCAAGGTCGCGGTCCAGTTTGGAGGATAAGGTAGCCGATAAACTTATGCATGTGGCATTAAGATCTAAATGTAGCAATGGACCAATAACTTTGGTGTCTATAGGCGATAGTTGTTTTTTTCCGTCAAAGGAGCCATCTGCTTGTCCCCTATGTTACGACACAAAAAATACATCTCTTGTATATGCCTGTTTCCATTTATTTCCATTAGGTCTGCTTGTTTGCTATCTTAAGATATGACAAAATAACTTGTAGCATGATTTCTTAAACATTCCAAAGTATCACTCAAGCTACTATTTAACTAAAAATCATTTGCATACATATTAAACGTTGTTTAAAGTGTTACGCAAATCTTAAATAAAAACGTGACGAAATCTATTAAAAGATATACAAACTCACAATGTCGGTATGAGATCCCATAATTATTAAAATAGCTTTTATAAAAATTCGACTCTCCGATCTATCTCCCAAAAAGATGAAATCGATTGTTAAATCTAACACGTCTATGGTCACCTCTTACCACCAGGAGAACCTCCTGATGGCAATAAATATAGGACACGGTCCTTTCAACAAACACATTTTAATATGGGTGTTACAGACACTCCTCTGTGCAGAGCCAGCATGAAGACTGAAGTAACGGCCGCCCATGTCATCTTCGCGTGCAAGGGTGTGGCGAACCACCGGGTCATATACCTTGGATCTCTGAGGTCACTCCCTGAAGCTTTCTCTCATACCAAAAGGTTGCTGGGCTTCCTGAAGTAGTTGGGATGGCAAGAATAGAGCACTCCCCCAAATCACACGCAAGAAAGGCTCTGGCTGAGCTGTCGAAATGCGGAGACCCGTCCATGTAAAGAAGATGAAGAAGAGATAACCATCGAACCACCAAGGATGTTAGTGGTGCGTGATATCCGTGTGAGAGACATATTATAATGTCACTTGCATTAGTTTATAGGCTACCTTACCCTCTAATCTATAACACCGCTGTCGTGTCAAACGCTGCAGTTATGCTATAGCTGCTGCAGGAATATTTAATGCCTGTTTTTTCGTTGGGTAGGCATAGTAAACCAAAAGTTATTAAATGTTAACTTTCATCACGACTCATTAAGTGGTTGCTGATTATCAACGCCGAGTTTTTAAAATTCAATGGCTATTGCATTTTCCCGAAGACAACCTGGGACCAGAGGATTTCTTTGCTGTTTCGAGTGTTCCGTGAGGTGATAAGTCCCCAGCATCAGAATCTTGGCAACTTGTAAGATTTTTCTAAATAGAAAAACCTAGTAACACTTAGACACCTGAATAGAATCTGAGAGCTGGAGATCTGTGCCAAACATGCTAATCGTTAAACTAAAAGGGAATTTTACTCTATGCGTATTACATAATGGTGTCAATCATATTTAAATACCATTTTTATGAGTATGGGCAACATGGTCATTGGTCATGCAAATCAGCCAAACGCGGGCCTTATTTGCATAATTATTATTAGTAGGTCAGTGTTTTGGTAATTCATCTTGACACTTCCTGGACAGATGCATGGATTGTTTTTCTCAACATCACAGTTAAAATATTTTATACTATTATTTTCACCTGCAACTTAATTCGCAGCTTATCCCGTAGTATATGTCAAATTATTTTTTGTAGTAGTATCTTCACGCTATCCCCGAAGAAGAAGGCAGAGGTACAACAAGTGCACCCATGATTAGCCGAAAATACTTGGCCCCACAATGTGATAGGTGGTAAGGTAAATTATATTTTGAAGTAGTATCTTGACGCTCGTATCCCCGAAGAGGTAGGCAGAGGTACAACAAGTGCACCCATGATTAGCCGAAGATAATTGGTCCCACAAATGTGATAGGTGGCAAGCCTATCACATTTGTGGGCACTTTCCAAACCCGGGCAACTTCGTGTTTCTCAGAAAACTGAAAAAACACTTTTCTTATGTGCCCGACCCGGGAATCGAACCCGGGACCTCATGTGGTCAACGCCAAAATACTTGTGATAGGTGCTAAGCCTATCGCCAAACGGGCACTTTCCAATCCCGGGCAACATTGTTTTTATCAGAAAACTGATAAAACACATTGGGAATCGAACCTGGGACTTCATATGGTCAAGATCGACACCGGACCACTAGACCACAGAAACGATTATAAAATTATTTTTATTCATTACTAGCTGCAGCCTGCAGCCCGCTGCATTATACAAGTTTTTGGCAAAACCCGCGGCATCACATAATTTTTCCGAGATAAAAAGTAGCTTATGTGCTATTCCAGGTTATCATCTACTTATAAGCCAAATTTCATTCAAACCCGTTCAGTAGTTTTTGCGTGATTAACAAACATCAATCCATCCAGACATCCAAATTTTCGCATTCATAATATAACTAGCTGACCCGGCAAACGTTGTTTTGCCATTCATATTAGGAATCCATAGCGGACAAACAACGTGACACGTAATTTATATAAGTCTACGGGATTGTCTTTCCACGCAGCCAAAATGGCATTAAACTTTATATGGTGGTTAAGTATTCTTAAATTTTCTAATTTTTCGCGCAATTTTCTTAATATTTTCTTTTATAAGAACCTTCTCCTTACAATTACAAACACAACAAAAAAAAATACCGAAATTGGTCCAGCCATTCAGGCGTGATGTCGTGACCAAGGAAAATAGGGATTGATTTTTATATAATATAATATAGATAGCCGCCCCCTCCTCTGGACGTAATTTTTTTGATACATGTTGACTGGCAAGGGACTGTAGGTACGTATTGAAGAACATGATAGTTTGCAATCATATGTTACCAATAAAATATAATAAAAAGAGAATATTGGTTAACTACATATTAAATATCAACGAAAATAGTGAAGTAATATTTAAGAACTAAATGTGCCCGCGACTTCGTCTTCGTGAAAAAATTTGCTTTACCTGCAGAGGTCCCATTTCCGTGAGATTTCCTGGATTCTCGGGTCTGAAACTGTCTTTGTACTAAATTTCGTCCAAATCGGTTGAGTGGTTTAGGCGTGAAGAAGAGTCAGACAGACAGACAAATAGAGTTTATATAATAAATAATATATAATAGTATGGATTTATAGTCAACGCGCGGGCAATAGGCGCGCGATTAAAACAACATGTGCCGCGATGGCAGTCGCTGTTCGTAAACAACAAACTTCGATATCTATGAATAGGCCTTACTTCCTATTTCCGTGGCAATTCACTGAAAACTTTAATAATGCATACCCCACAGCTTGGCGGGCGTGATCGTTAAATCGTTATCGCCTCTGTGATTTAGTGGTCCGGTAGCGGAGTTGACCATTTGAGGTCCTCGGTTCGATTTCCCCGATATAATAAAGCAATCCGCAAGCAATCAGCGATGTCTCTTAAACGTAACGAAAAAAATCATCAAAAACGTCGCCAATTGCTTGCTGGTCACTGGATGGATATATTGCGATGTCACAGCACCAAAAATATACAAGCGGTAATGTTTGCTACTAAGATACAAGCCTGTTATGTGCCTTGCAATAACTAAACAATTACGATAATTGTGCATTGCGAGATACTTGATAACTCCGCCGGCCAGTGCGAGTTGGATTCGAATAGGTAGGGTTCGGTATGTGAATGTAGAAATGTGGAAATCTTTTAATTTTTTATGATAGTGGCCACGTAAGTCAGTGCCACGCAATCTGTAAAAATTTTACATGGCTATCTATTTCATTTAAGATTTCTTTTATTGCCCGGGTCCTACATCATTAGAACGATATGTTTAAGTTACTAGTAGTAACATAATATGGCCGAGGCGTAAACTAAAACTTCCTATAAGTATCAGATTAAAACATTTTTTTTAAATGTTATAAGATAGCAAACAAGCAGATGGGTCTTCTGATGGAAAGAGTCAACCATCGCCTATAGACACCAAAGGTGTTAATGGTGCGTTGCTATCTTGTAGCGAGGTCTAATGTCATATGCATAAGTTAACGGACTACCTTACCCTCCAAACCGGAACACGACAGCGACAAGCACTGACGCTATTGCGGCAGGAATAGGTAAGGCGGTGGTACCAGACCCGGGCGAGACAATGCAGAACTCTACCACCTAGTAGCCACGATGGTAGTGACTCGCATATCCAATCGGATGCCTTTTACGACCTGCCTGGCAGAACGGCAGTTGGTCTATTTTTCAAAGGAGCCCGGAACCAACACGGGAAAGCACATTAATATATCAATGGATTAAAAAATATCTTAACAACTTGTGGAACGCTTTATTATTATTAAATTGGTTGCTAATGGTTATCGCCTCTGTGGTCTAGTGGTCCGGTAGCGGAGTTGACCATTTGAGGTCCTCGGTTCGATTCCCCCCAATAAAAAAATGTTTTTTTTTTCAGTTTTCTGACAAAAACAACGTTGTCCGGGATTGGAATAAGTGCCCGGTTGGCGAAAAGGTGGACACCTACTGTGTTGTGGGACTGAGTATCTTCGGCTAGTCGTGGGTGCACTTGTTGTGCCTCTGTCTAGCTCGTCGGAGATACGAGTGTGAAGATACTGTAGCGTTTGTGATTATTTGAGCCGCTACAATACTCTCCCCCAAGACCGAAGGTTGATCTAGTTGAGCCAGTGAAGCGTATGTGTCTTGAGTGCTCGAGTATGCGGTGCAGCGAGACGAGCTTAATATGCGCCGTCCTCGGTAAGTCGGGACGAGTGCGCCTCCGCTGTGGTTCGCAATGAGTCGGAACAAGCGGGACAGGGTTTGCTGTATGGAGATCCAGTGAACGTGTGCAGTTCGAAGTGGATTCCGGAAAGCGTAGATGAGGCGTAGCTTGTGAAGCTGGCTGATGCTGTTGGAAGCACAGGGGAGTATATTAGACGCTGATGGTCAGAAGGCTGATGCGTGCTGTTTTGCCGAGAGTCACCACTGTGGCGTGTTGATGGCTGTTAGTGGTGAAGATCACGTCGGGGTCATCACTGTGGTGCCACTGGTCCGTACCGCTGAAGGGTCATAATGATGGAATCAGTGGGCCAGCTTCTTGTCAGGTGATGTCATAACTGTGGAGGTTGATGACGTCACACAAGGACAAGTAAGGGGAAAAGGAAGATCTTCCCAGCCAGGCAAGGTGTACTGCCTATATAGTGTTACAAGATAAATAATTGTGATATCGCGATTCAGGATTTTATTTTGAATTTCATCATTTTCTATTTTTTATTATTTTTTCTTGTAGCGTTTGTGATTATTTGAGCCGGTACATTACTAATGGTTACTGCTACGAATGTTGGGTCGTTTATAATAGGAATTCGGTATAAGGGCACGTGTAGACGAGCACGGTTTCTACCCGGCGCGGCGCCGGACCGGCACCGTATAAGCTTCTCTATGTACACGGTTTCAACCCGGTTCCTAACCAGAGCCAAATCTTGCATACTACCTTCCAGGCGTGAAATATCTTTCTTCTGGTTTTTGAAAGTTTTATCACTCGTTTTATCCCATAATACGGGCCTTTCTTCAATGAAGTAATTAATTTTTTTTTTATTTATTTCCATCATTGCAGCCTTCGCTGTGCACACGCCGAAGGCTTAGTCCCTTTACACACGCCCCGATTGCCGGATATTCGGCGCTGTGTACCCAGTTGCGAAGTGTAGGGGTATGTATGAAAACTTTCACACGTACCGGCGTATTTGTACGTTGCGGCGACCGGGTACATGCCGGCTCCACCACTACCCGACAACGGGGGCGTGTGAAAAGGCACTTAGAGACGACACGCGCCGGACATGGGTTCGAGTTGGACCGGCGCTAGCGCTAGCATATATTCTCTTTTCGAAATGGCTGTTACAGTTGACCTTATGGGTCGTTACTGCGTCACCGGGCAGAGCAGAGTGCTCAGCCAGAACTTAAAATATTAAAATTGGGTCTATAAACGCCCGCGCTAGGGGCTGTCTCCTGTGAGACCGGACCTTGGCTTAGTGCGAAGTTCGGACTAGTGGTGGTGGGAGGAGTCGTGGCATTGCGCCCCGCGCGAGGAGGCGATAAAGTAGTCTTCGTCGTCGAGACCGGCGACGACGGTGTAGTGTTGTGTGTGTAAAATCTGAGTTGGTGTTGTTATTTGTGATGGTCGGGATAGGAAGGTACATGGCGTGGCCTCCTGAACCTGGGTAGGGCGGCCGCGTCAGGCTCATAATCCGCCGCGGCTTTTATAAGGGGATTTTTGTGATGTGGCTAGCATATATAACTGTTTCTTCCCGTTTGTACGTACGGATTCTACCCGTACCCGGCCCGGCGTCGGGTAGAAATCGTCTCGTCGACACGCGGCCTAAGAGATGTGACAAACAGACAGATAACGCAGGCATATCAATGGTGTTCCGTTTGTTACCCTATGGGTACGAAACCATATAAATGAATTGATGATTGAAACTTCGGATATTGTCAAGGTCGATATCACAGCAGGTTAGAAACCGAATCTTCATCATAAATTAAAATGTTTCGGTTTGTTGTTTTTAGTAATAAAAACCGGTTTCACGGGCTTTCTAATGGAAGTACGCTTCACAAGTCGGTTATTATTCATAAAAGTTATGGTAATAAAATACAAATGATGAAACTTTTACGGTGAATATGTTATTAAACATAGAAACCACATGCTTCATAGAAACACCATGTGTGATTTCACACATTATTGACGAGAGAATATTTTATTAATCTATTTATTACGTGTGAAGCAAATACTTTGTACTTCTTTTTAAAACAATTACGCGAACGGTGGAGTATAAAATGGCTCGGCACAATATATTTTTTGTAATCTTGTAATATTTTGAAAATTTATATGAAAAAAAAGACAAGCCCGCTGAGTTTATTCCGCCGGATTTTTCAGTGTATGGCCGCGTTTCCGATCTGGTAGTAATTAAAAAATGTTGATGCTTCAAAATAACTTGCAAAAAGTTTTATTGAATAAAGTTCTGATTTCACGCTTAAAGTTCACATTGCGGGGGACTGCTAAAACCTAATATTTTTAAATTAAATGCATTGGAAATACGTTATAAATTAATAAAAATAAACATTACACACACTACATTCATGTGACATACATGATAATACACACACATGTATACTTACTATTTTCTTTGCGGCTGAAGTCAGTTGTCAGTTGTCTAGTTTCAAAGAGATTTTGTTGTTTAGTCTATGGTCGAATTTCGGCCACAGCCGGTCGCCAGTTGAAATAAAAATATCACCATGTCGGTTCCCTGCTTTGTAAAGAGAGTAAACAGAGCATTAATACAAATATCACTGAACAAATTACACGAATTAATCTAACCCCAAGTAAGCAAATTGCTTGCGCTGTGGGTATATTCATCAACGATACTAACACGTAGAAATACACATAATGATTACTGTAATACATTTAATAAACACCTAAACTCCGACATACAAATCTATGGTCATCACACAAATGTATTTCTCAGTCGGGAATCGAACACGAGCCTCTTGCATTGTGTAGTCAGGATCGCTAACTACTCATCTAACAGGGTCAATAGATTTCACCATCGTTCAGTGGTTATCAGTGGCGGCCACACGTGGCCTCAATAACACTATGGTGTCACCGAATGTTTCTACCTATATATTTGCTGCTATGCGTTAAATGGTGTTAGTAATTGTCAATGTCGTGTTCCGGTTTGGCGGGAATCAGTAGCGCAGTCGCCCTGTCTCTCCGCAAGGGAAGTTCCTTACCGTAATCTATAAAAAAACAGCAGAAAATTATGTTTGTTGTACGGAAGCCCCCTTAAATATTTATTTTATTTTAATTAATTATTTTTAAAATAAATATAGAACTAAATAATTTGTGAATATTTCAAACGCCTACCAGTTATCGTTATTAATATCGAGTAAAAATTATAAAAAAAATCACGTTTGTTGTATGGGAGCTCCCTTTATTTTTTAATTTATTCTGTTTTTAGTTCAGAGTGCTAAGTGTGAGTTTTCTTTTCGCATTCGATCGTGAGCGCGTTTGGAGTTTACTAGGAATTTGTATGTGATTTGTACAGCGCCACCTAGTGGTAAACGTGAGAAACCAGTTTACCACTAGGTGGCCCTGTACAAATCACATACAAATTCCTAGTAAACTCGAAACGCGCTCACGATCGAATGCGAACAGAAAAACTCACACTTAGCACTCTGTTCTTTGTTGTTCTAGCGGAAACGGAAATACATCATCTCCGAAAATTTCAACTGCTTAACTTTCACACTTCATAAGATACAGCCTGGTGACAGACGGACAGCGAAGTCTTACGGGCTGGCCACGGGAAATTCGCGCCCGCGATTTTTCGCGCGGCGCGAACGGCGAAGCGTCTAGCGTCTGAAACAAATGTATGGGAAATTACTAAACATGCCACGCGGCGCGGCGTGGCGGCGGCGGGGGGTTACCGACGAATTTTCGCCGCCGCCGGTTCGCGTGGCCGGGCGGTTAGTAAAAGGCTCCCGTCTTACCCTTTCGTTACGGAACCCTAAAAACAATCTCAGAATAAATATTTTTTTGTTACTAACGAGTGTATGTCAATGTCCAGTAAAGTATTTTACTCTAATTGATTATGGCCATTTCTAATACTTTTTTTGTCTCTTTTTGTTTCAGGTAACCAATAGGAAATGAAAACTAGTCTTGTGGTATAGACTATAGACGGTATTTCTTTATATCATAGGACAGCAAACAAGCGGGTGCGTTGCCAACCTATTAGCAGGGATAGGATAGTAACGATCCACTACGCACGGACCGGCTAGGTACCTTACCCTCTAAACCGGAACACGACAGAGACAAGCACCAACGTTATTGCGACAGGAATAGGAATGGTGGTGGTGTTAGTAGTCACGATGTTAGCACTGACACGCATTATATTTTCTAGCCTTTTACGAGATGCCTGAAGCAAAGGTATGCAAAGTATTCTACATTAATTAAAAGTATCACACATTTTTAATTTTATTTTCCCATTAAAAAGTACACATTTTAGTACCGGGGACGATTTTTGTGTTTAGTTTGGAAAAATGTGAGAATGTGGAACAGGTAGACAGGCAGACAGACTTTCACATTTTGAATATTACTAGTATTGATTGATATGACATTTTAAAAACACGAAAGCAGACAATATAAAAATTTATATATAGCATTAGCTGTAACCCTCGACTTCGTTCGCGCGGACTTCATTTACTCCGCACAGCTCCTCGCCCGTAGGTGATAGCGTGATAATATGTAGCCTATATGTTGACCCGACCTGTTAGTAATATTCATGCAAAATTTGAAATAAATCCATGCAGTACTTTTTGAGTTTACCCCGGACATACATTGACTTTCCTATAATTTTATTATATGTATATATAGATAGATTGTACTTTATTTCAGGATTCCGTACTATATATTATTAAAGAAATACATAGAACGCAAAAATACTATATTTTAGTACAATAGATATCTAAATGTTTAGGTATATGTTGCAATACTTAAAACTAATAAAATGAAAAAAATGAGTTTTTGATTTGTATTAATTTAAAAACTGACGGCGATAAAGCTTATGCCAGTTTTATTGAAGGAAGAAAAGTGTCAAATAATTAAAGAAGTGCAAAAAATATAAATTTCATTAAAAACTAATGAGTAAAAAACATAATTAAATCTTTTTTTATAGTTTTTCTAAAAAAATATATACAAACAAAAAATTTTAGCAATACTACATATAACCGCCTTAACATTAATATTAAGTACATATGGACGAACGAACATTTTTCCGATTCAAGGATAATCAAGTTATCGATTCCAACAATTCAATGAATTTCAGCTTCAACGATGAACAATAAATTATGAGATCCTTGTAGCGTCTTAAATTTTTTTTCGATTCATTCGAATCATTAGCGCCCTAAATATATCACAGTCACAGACCACATGAATCTCTGCCGCATTAGCGTCAGTGCTTGTAACTGTCGTGTTTCAGTTTGGAGAGTAAGGTAGCCGGTAAATTTATGCATGTGAGATTAGACCTCGTCACAAGATAGACCATTAACATCTTTGGTGTCTATAGGCGATGGATGACTTTTTCCATCAGGACACTCATCTACTTGTTTGTTATCTTATGATATAAAAAAATATGGTGACAGTATTCTAGCTAATCTGGAAGCCAATATTTAAAATCTAAGTGGATGACATGAAAATGTTATTTTTTTTGACATAGTCCAAGAAAATTATGGAAATCAGATAGTGTCCGAATACTTAAAGATATTTTTTGTTAGAAATATTCATTTAATTTGAGAGAGCATATCCTTAATTTGAGTAATTGGAGTAAAGTCCTTGGAAGTTATAAGAGCAAAAAAGGTTGTCATAACTTTGAAGTTACGTTTTTTGATTTTATTGATTGATTTAACAGAAGACAAACTTGTGTGTGTACTTCACTTTTTATACCTAAACTCGGCGGTCGCGCTAGGGTTGTCAATTAGGCTTATGCACAAAAAACTAACGCTAGTATCTTACTCCAGTAAAACAAACTTTTAAATCAAAATATGTCCTTCTTTTTTACGTTTTGCATACAAAGTAGTTTTAATGATATGAAAACGACGTGTGAAGGTAATTTGGTCGGCAACCACAGGCAAGTGTTAAAAAAAAAATTAAAGCGTTTTTTGCTTTTCTGAAAAAGTTCTGAATAAAATGCGTAGAACTTATAATTTTACATCAGAAAGGTTAGATGACTTTTCCTCCTCTGGACAATATTAACAGAGTTAGAGAGGTTTTTAAGTTTAAGGTGAATGATTAAATAAATGACTAGCTGAGCCCGCGACTTCGTCCGCGTGGCAAAGTTTTGAAAATTAAAGTAGTCTTAATTACTACTTATTACATCAGCTATCTGCCAGTGAAAGTCCTCTCAAAATTCGTCCAGCTGTTCCAGAGATTAGCCGGAACAAACAGACAGACAGACAAACAAAAATTGTAGAAAATAGTATTTTGGTATATGTACTGTGTATACATACATATGCATGTAGTAAAAAGCGGTTATTTCAATATGACAAACAGACACTCCAATTTTATTTATTTCTATGTATGTATAAAAGATAAAATTTACATAATTAGAGTAATCTAAACAAACAAATAAAATTGGAGTGTCTGTTTGTCATATTGAAATAACCACTTTTTACTAAATGCATATGTATGTATACATATACCAATACACAGTACATATACCAAAATACCATTTTTTACAATTTTTGTCTGTCTGTCGGTCTGTCTGTTTGTTCCGGCTAATCCATTGTTTAAAGTAGTAAAGTATTGTTACGTGCTTCGGGTTCCTAATTGTGCAAGAAAACACCACGTATGTTTAAACAGTGTATTTACAATTCTAAGGTACAATACACTACGATAAAATACGTAAATATACTATATACACTAGTGACTAGTCACACTCGCTGTACTTACACTAAACTTAACCGACTACGCTGAACGAAAACATTTCTCTTATTCACTGTACTACACACTGGTCACTTCGCTTCACACTGGGCGCTCGTACTATTGCTTCCGATCGCTGTATAAAACTGTTTTCTATTTGTTAACACATTTCTATTCATACCCAGGGTAAATTCCTACCTGGTTCCCGAAAAATCCAAATTTATCGCGTAAACAATAAACAATTCTAATTGTAAGAAAGTCTAAGTACACGCCATGTTCACCCTTATGCCCTATAAAGGAGTTTGATTATGGCGTAGCTATTCGGGTAACGGTCAGCTATTTGTTTATCAATAGAAGTAGCTATCTCTTTCTTTTATTTCTAGATCTCCCCAGCGCTTCAACTCTTTACGTTTCTCGATTATTCGCAACAATATATAATAATTGAAAATTTAAACCTGTTTGTTTCGAAAAGAAAATACTGGCGACGGATGATAAGATTTTATTTACCTCATATTTTATCACATTTTAATAAGCACAGGATAAGTGCTAAAACACATATATATGCAATACCGTCTTTACCATAAGGGCACTCGGGGCCAGTGCCCAGGGCCCCCATCTTCAGAGGGCCCCGAAGGATCGACATTTTCAAAAATCAAAATAAAATGGTCGGGCATTTTCGCAGCTTAAGAGAATAAAAAATTAATTGCGAACAACAATGTTACAAGAACGGCTAAGTAATTTGTCAATTATGAGCATAGAAAATGATATTCTTCAGGAAATTGAGTTTGAGGATTTAATAGAAGAATTTGCTCAACAGAAATCTCGAAAGAAACTATTATCGTAATCACAATAAAAAACAGCATACATTCTAATATCATTAATGACATATTGTGTTATGATATTGGATTAATAAAGCAGGTCATAGTGAAAAAAATTGTATAATTTGCCTTCTTTACATTCCAAAAGGGCCCCGAATTCGTGTGTGCCCAAAGGCCCCAGCATAGTATAAGACGGCCCTGTATATATGTAGTTAAAGACATGGAAATATTGATCAATATTATAAATATGAATTTAATCTGTAACGACGACGGAATCGATCACAAAGCAAAGAAAAATTTCGTTACGTTGAACCAGTCTACAATATATTACTTGATTAGAGCGTGCCGGCCAGAGGCAAGGTTGTTGGATCATATCCTGTTGTGTCGAAATTTTTCTTTGTTATGTTTTTACAGTTTGCCCAAGCACGGGATAAATAGAGAAACATATATTATTTAGTACGAAGTAATGCGTTTACACAAAGCTACTGGATTAAGTCCAAGTTCGTTCAAACGCAAGTGAACCAGTCACTTTCCCTTATAATTCCGTATTGCTGACGCGTTGGGATTTACGAAGAAAGATTTATCTTATTTTGAGTTAACGCTCGTTCTGCTACTTTTTATAGCATACTTTTCTGCGACTTCTTGGACAGATTTACAAAGAGTTGTGACATACGTGATGAATCATTTTTTCCTCCCTGTTGGTTCCGGGCTTCTTTGTAGAATAGGCCAACTGCCGTTCTGCCAGGCAGGTCGTAAAAGGCGACTTATTGGCTACGCAACTCACTACCATCGTGGTTAGTGGCTACTAGGTGGTAGAGTTCTGCATTGTCTCGCCCGGGTCTAGTACCACCGCGTTACCTATTCCTGCCGCAATAGCGTCAGTGCTTGTCACTGTCGTGTTTTGGTTTGGAGGGTAAGGTAGACTGTTAACTTATGTATGTGGCATTAGACCTCGCCACAAGATAGCAACGCACCATTAACATCTTTAGTGTTTATAGGCCATGGTTTACATCAGGAGACTCATCTGATTGTTTGCTATATTATAATATAAATAAAAAAAATCATTAGCTATGTTTCTTCTGTTAAGTCAAAGAAGTCAAAATTCTTCCATGCATACATTAATACACACAAACATATTTTTTCTTATACATATCTATAGTTCGTTATTATTATACTCACGTTTAAAATAATTTTCACGTATTATTTTATCAATCTACTAGCTGACCCAGCTATTCTGCCTTTTTAGTGACTCTCATCCCTCCGCTACGTAGTACGTAGTGTACGTAGATAGGAAGTTACTGAATTGCGCGATGACGTCAGTATGTCTGTATGTATTTGTGTGTGTGTGTGTGTGCGTGTGTGTGTGTATGTGTGTATGTAAACATCTCCTAACTTTTGAACGGCTGGGCCTATCGAAACGCGGTTGATGACATTCATTTGGATTCCGCTCAACTTAAACTTCCTGAAAATTTTAACCAAATCGGTCCAGCAGATTTTGAGAAATTTTGAAAAAACCTCAAAAACAATTTGGCGAAACAATATTTATTTAACATAACTTCCAGATTAATGTACCGATTGAGGAAAAAAACTAATCAGCTCTATTTCACAAAAAATCAGTGCATTAATTGCATCAAAATCGGTTTATCCGTTTGGGAGAAATCGTTGACGAAAAATTTAAAAAAAGTGTTTTTTTGACATAACTTCGAAACTTTTCAATCAATCATTTTTAAGTATTCTACGATATTTTAGTACTAAAAAATTACGTCAGATGGCATTTCAAGAACCAAAATCGAATCAAATTTTCAAGTTACAGCTTTTCAAATATTAAAATTACGTCATTTTTGCAAATTTACTTTATATTTTTAAAATAATTTTCAGGCTAATATACAGATGGACTTAAAAATCTTGTCAACTTTTCTCCTTTAAAAACTGCGTCAAATACCGTTAATTGGATCAAAATCGGTCAATTTGTTTAGGATTTATTAATAATGAAAATATTTGAAAAAAATGTTTTTTGACATTGCTACGAAATTTTTTAACCTATCCACTATTTAGCTAAAACAATATTTTAGATCTCATAAATTGAGTTGAATTTCATTCGAAAGATTGAATTGAATCAGCGTTCCCAAAATGAGCCATCTACTCAATTAGGTTACATGCTCGACGTACTATTCTTAAGTAACGGAAACTGATATGAGTCAAGTGTTCTTTGCATCCGAGAAAAATCTGAGCTACTCTCAAGTCACGCATAATCGTTTTACTTAAGTATATGTTTTATCATTTATCCCGTGCTTGGGAAAACTTACTTAAAAAAAATCGAGACGAAAGGATTTGAAGTTGCGACCTTGCCTCTGGCCGCACACTAACCAACTGAGCTACTGTCGACTTGTTTAAAGTGGGCGAAATTCTTCTTTGCTTTGTGATCGATTCCGTCGATTGCATTGATAGCTAAAATTATGTGCGTATATATAATAGTCAAATGAGTTCATCATTATAGATGAAATTCACATTTATAATATTAACTTCCATGTTTCTAACTATATGTATGCTTTAGCACTTATGCCGTACGGCGTACCTAGGAAAACTTTAAACTTAACAAAGTAAATTTTCGACACAACAGGATTTGAACCTGCGGCTTTGTCTCTGTTCGGCACGTTTTAAGGCGATTATACCTGCGAACGACCTTGAATTTCTGACAGGAGCAGCGCAAGTACTATTTCGCGCGCCCCGCATGCCCCGACGTCATAGAATATTTACAGTGCAGATACGTTTTAACATTTTTGTTCACCTATATGAACTTTTATCATCATGATTCGACTGGATGTTGTCAAACTCAAAACCACTAATCAGAAATCGCTCATTTATCGATTACACCTACCAGTTTTCCCCGTGTTGGTCCTAGGCTCCTTTGAAGAATAGGCCAACTGCCTTTCTGCCAGGTAAGTCGTAAAAGGCGACCGATCGGCTATATGAGTCATTACTATCTTAGCTTTTAGGTAGTAGAGTTCTGCATTGTCTCACCCGGGTCTGGTACCACCGCCTTACCTATTCCTGCCGCAATAGCGTCAGTGCTTGTAACTGTCGTATTCCAGTTTAAAGGGTAAGGTAGCCGGTAAACTTATGCATGTGGCATAAGACCTCGCCACAAGAAAGCAACGCCCCATTAACATGTTTGTTGTCTATAGGCGATGGTTGACTCTTTCCATCAGGAGTCCCATCTGCTTGTATGCTATCTTATATAAAAAAAAGTTAAGTTACCGTCGACTGGTTCAACGTAGCAAAATTCTTCTTTGCTTTATGATTCAATATCTGGTTGACCGAGCTTTGCTTGGTTTTTCACATACCCATATCTTGGGAACCGAGCTTTTCTTGGACCTGGAACCTTGATAAATCGATTCCTATATAATAATTTTTTTCTGTACCCGGTTGACCGAGCTTTGCTCGGTTTTTCACATACCCATATCATGGGAACCGAGCTTTTCTTGGACCTGGAACCTTGATAAATCGATTCCTTGAGCCGAAAAACCCCTAATTTGTGACTTTCATGAAAATCGTTGGAGCCGATTCTGAGATTCCAATTATATCGATATCGATCCGGCGCAAACTACTTCAAAATCAGCGTCTAGCACTAATATTTCTATGCAAAGCATATCGCACTATAAGCTCCGAAGCTTTACCGGTTTTATCAGGCGTCTTACCATTAGATTTAGAAATTCAGCGTCGGGCTTCAATGTATTACAATTCTAGGAATTTTACCAACCCAGAATTTATCAACTCTCAAGCTCAAACAAAAATACGTCGCCTTTTTAATCCCGTAATCGACATTACTAATGAATTAATTGATGAATGGCAGTCGCGTTAGTCTTGTTCAACTAAAGGACGGCATTTATATAACTTTTTCCCATGCGTCCGGGATCGCTTAAGTAAAACTTGGATAGAAATAGATCATTGTGTTGCACAGTTTCTCACTAGCCACGGTAATTTTAAAGCTAAATTATTCTCGTTTAAATTAGTTCCTTCTCCCTTTTGCGAGTGCTCTACATTAAACTGTAAATATGAACAAACTGCACATCACATTCTTTGGGAGTGTAATCTTTGGCAAAACGAACGTCGCCAAATGCTTGATAGTATCCAATGTATATCCGGTGTAATTATTACTCCGACCTTGTGGGTACACGTGGGAACTTCCGTGCCTTCAAACGATTCTGTCACACTTGCTACTGGAAGCAAAATTAAGTAGGCCATTTTGGTAGGTCCCTAATTTCCAAACTTCCGTGGTGCAATAGCAATCAGGCATAACCTGATTGTAAAAGTCTTATTTCGTAGCATTTTTATGCTTTTAACATTTTGCTGTCTCCTGCTAAAAAGGGAGGGAAACAGGATGTATCTTCCTACTTAAAGTAGTACTTAAAGTATTACTTTAATTACTTCAATAACTATTGGTCATGGAATAGAATAAACACTAGACCATGAGGAAGTGAAATAAAATTATTCAATCTCTATATTGAGTTTAATTTTATATCTAACATAACGTTTTGATGTGCCAATACTATTGGCACTGAAGATTACGAAACGGTTTCAAACGATTTTCTCTTCCAACAGAAACTACCTTTTTAATTATATATCACAGTGATTTGCATAACAATTTTCTATACGAGCGCCGCGCCGCGACTGTATTTTAGAATTTACGGACATGTTCTCACTACCTACACAAAATACGCTGGCTTTACGTTGTAAAGATAGGTAGATGGGAGAACCTTAAGGCGCGATGTTACCTCAACATTCACAGAACTGGGTTTCTTTGACGCTCGGGTACGAGGAAACCCAAGGAAAATATCCCATGCAAATACAGAGTATAGAATAAGGTCTAAAGAAAAATGTTAACCGAATAGAATATTAAATATTTGTTTAATATTTTCAATAAAAACTCGTAATTTTCTTCACAAAAAAAACTTTGACGTCGAAATTCTCTGTATTTTCAGTGGTAACAACAAGTTTTTTAAAAGAATATAATAGTAATAAAGTTTTATTAAAACTTTAACCAGACAAATATAGAATTTAATGCGTACATTCTGAGTTATCTAAGGAAATCCTGCAAATTAAACGTTTATTTGCAGACTAGTTACAGTTTAATAAAATATTCTTGTTTGCTTTGCTTTGTAATTTTTAACCTTATTTAACGTGTTGTAAATGTTACATGTAATTAGATTACGCGCTAATATGCATTGTGTGAGTGAATTTGACGTTTTTAAATCGTAGTCATTCCGCGCTTAAACCTGTAACTTTATACTTAAGGTTGTTTAAGACCTAGGAAAGTGGTTTAATAAGAGGCAGAGTTTGTCTTCTGCCGTAACTTAAAATATTTTACTATATGCACAAGGTACGTTACGTTACGTCATGAATTGTTATAATTTATGCTAGCTGATCCGCGCACCTTTTTCTGCGGATAAATTAACATGTCAATAAAAAGAATTTTATAAAATATATCACTTATTATTTCTATGTATTAGTATCGTTGACTAACATCCATAATACAAGCAAATAATTTGCTTACTTTGGGGTTAGATCAGTAAGTGTAATTTGTCCCGTGAATTATTATTATTATTATTATAAAACTGTAGTTTGTTTGTTTGTTTGGTTGTACGCGGTAATCTCGAAAACTGCTGAACCGATTTGAATAATTATTTTTGGGTTGGATAGCCTGTTTATCGAGGAAGGTTATACGCTTCGCGCGGAAGAAGTCGCGGGCAACAGCTAGTTATTTATATGCTATTATTTTACAAACATAAATAGATAAATTACATCTTAAATGACATTTAAAATATTATATTTCACACCAGACTAAAAATGGCGACATACACAAACGCGACTACGAGGCCGTGTCCGCTAAATCGACGACGACGGTATGTTGGGATATTTGCTAAATTTTAACAAAATTGAAGTTGAAATACAAGGATTTAAAAACGTCACAATCATTTTCTTTATAGAATTACTTCATTAATTTTTTGATAATGTCATCAATATATTTATATGTTAGTTACGGGTTATTGCATCATTACATAGTATAAAACAAAGTCGCTTTCTCTGTCTGTCCCTATGTCCCTATGTCCCCATGTATGCTTAAATCTTTAAAACTACGCAACGGATTTTGATGCGGTTTTTTTTTAATAGATAGATTGATTTCTGAGGAAGGTTTAAGTGTATAAACCTTTCCGATATTCCCACGGGAACAAAAGCTGCGCGGGTGTCCGCGGGCAGGTCGCTAGTTACATAGTATAAAACAAAGTCGCTTTCTCTGTCTGTCCCTATGTCCCTATGTATGCTTAAATCTTTAAAACTACGCAACGGATTTTGATGCGGTTTTTTTTTATAGATAGATTGATTCTTGAGGAAGGTTTTAGTATATAAACCTTTCCGATATTCCCACGGGAACAAAAGCTACGTGGGTGAAACCGCGGGCAGGTCGCTAGTGCTTTATATAACTAGATATTTCTCGTAACTTTTCACCCGTTCAACTTGACATTTAACAACAACACAATTAATTAAACAGAGTAAACTCAACCACCGAATCTTAATTTCCTTCTTCTCTGGAACTTCTCATCAGATTTTCACCAAATTTATATGGGACTAAACGGAAACTGTACCCTTAAAAAAACGAATTTTCCAAATCTGTTGGTAAATGACCGAGTTCTAAAGTAAAAAATATACAGACAAAATGAGAAGATTTATGGGGAATCGGTTTAAAAACCACGTTTTTTTATATCATAAGAAAGCAAACAAGCAAATGGCTCTCCTAATGGAAAGGTTTTTCTTTCCATTAGGAGAGTCATCTGCTTGTTTGCTATATCGCCTATAGACCATCGCCAAAGATTTTAAAGGCGCCTTGCTATCCGTGTGTCGAGATGGCAATGCCACATGCATAAGTTTACCGGCCACTTCCAAACCGGAACACGACAATGACAAGCACTGCGGCAGGAATAATGCTTCTGTAAATTTCTGAGAGCACTTAGCTCTTTAATCCGAAGCTGTCGCAAATTCGATTGTTTGCTGACGTCCCTTAGACAACCTACCTCCGTCAAATAATATTTTTATAAATAAAGTTTTCATTATTTCGTCATTAGATTGTCAGTCGTAGATTTTTAAATTATATCACACCAGTTTTTAGTTGCAACTTCGCTTGAAAATGTCAAGGATCTCCGTGATAATCCAAATTTTTAACAAAAGACAAGATGGCAGCGCACGTTAAATAATGACTTAAAGGCAAAAATTTATTGTTATATTTGTGTTTTAGCACTCACTCCGTGCTTGGGAAAACTTAAAAAACTAAACCAACAACAAGGAAAATTTCGACACGTAAGATTCGAACTTACGACCTTGCTACGACGCTCTTTTCAACGGAGCCAGTGTCGACTAGTTAGAACTTAGAAGTTGGGAAATTCTTTGCTATATGATTGATTCCGTCGATTGTACTGATCGCTAGATATACATACTGTTACGAATAATCTAGAAACGTGTAAAGTTGGAGCGCTGGTGAGATCTAGAAATAAAAGTAAGAGATAGCTTCTCCTATTGACAAACAAATAGTTGACCTGGGCTATGCCATAATGGACTTTGTGGGATATGGCATAAGGTGGAAAGTAGCGTGTACTAGGATTTATGATTCATAACATGTTTAAGATAAGAAGTGATTCATTGTTTCCCGATACATTTAGATTTTTCTGGATCCAGGTAGAACTTTACCCTGGCTATAAATAGAGATGAGCTGACAAATACAGGGCAGTTTTTATCAAGCGATCGAGAGTGATACTTAAAGTGAACAGTGCGAAGCGAGAAGTGTTTTATTGTGTAGTTCAGTGATAGTATAGTGAGTGACTAGTGTGTGAAGTGTATTTTAGTATTACATTGTGTTGTCTTGTTTATTTGTATTCTAAATACACGGATTTAATATAAGTGGTGTTTTCCTACAATTACGAACCGAGTACGTAACAATACTTATAACTAGTTAAACGAGTTCATAGTTACACAAAACTCACATTTATAATATTAATCAATACTTTCATGTTTCTAATTATATTTATGTTTTAGTACTCACCCCCTGCTTGGAAAAGCTTGAAATACTTTAAAAACAGCAAAGAAAAATTTCAACGTAACGTTCGAACTTATGACCTTCCCTCAAAGCGCGACGCTCTAACCAACTGTGCCAATGTCCTTATGTATACTATTATTTATATTTAATAACTAGCTGTTGCCCGCGACTTCGTTCGCGCGGACTTCGTTTACTCCGCACAGCTCCTCCCCCGTAGGTGATAGCGTGATAATATGTAGCCTATATGTTGACCCGACCTATTAGTAATATTCATGCAAAATTTGAAGTAAATCCATCCAGTACTTTTTGAGATTACCCCGGACATACATACAGACAAACGGACATACAGACAAACAGACGAAAATTCTAAAAACTATATTTTTGGCTTCTATATCGATTGTAGATCACGCCCCAAGTAATTTAAAAAAAAATATTCAATGTACGGTTTTGACTTTCCTACGATTTTATTATATGTATAGATATAGATATTCTATTATTAAATATAAATAATAGTATATAGTAGAACACATTATTATATCACGAACTAGGTTTTGTTTGATTACAAGTCATATGTGAAGATACTATATGTGTTTTACCCGTGCTTGAGGTAGAAGTCAAAAGTTTTCATAAAGCACAATCTTTCATAAAGTAAATTTAGAACAAAAGTAGCTACTGAAGCTACTTTTGTTCTAGATTTACATTTAGTTATTAGATTTATTAAATTTTTTCTTATGATAGCAAACAAGCAGATGGGTCTCATGGTGGAAAGAGGCAACTATCGGCTATACACACCAAAGATTTTAATGGTGCGTTGCTATCATGTGGCAAGGTCTAATGCCATACGCATAAGTTTACCGGCTACCTTACCCTCCTAACCGGAACACGATAGCGACAAGCACTGAAGCTATTGCGGCAGGAATAGGTAAGGCGGTGTTATCAGACCCGGGCGAGACAATACAGAACTCTACCACCTAGTAGCCACAATGATAGTGACTCGTATAGCCAATCGATCGTGTTTAACGACCTGCCTGGCAGAACGGCAGTTGGTCTATTCTTCAAAGGAGCCCGGGCCAACACGGAAATTGATTCTATTCCTGAAAAAGTAACCTAGTAAAAAAACTTATAATCTATATGTATAAAAATCAATCCCTATTTTCCTTGGTCACGACATCACGCCTGAACGGCTGGACCAATTTCGGTATTTTTTGTTGTGTTTGTAATTGTAAGGAGAAGGTTCTTATAAAAGAAAATATAAAGAAAATTACGCGGAAAATTAGAAAATTTAAAAATACTTAACCACCAAATAAAGTTTAATGCCATTTTGGCTGCGTGGAAGGACAATCCCTTAGTCTTATATAAATTACGTGTCACGTTGTTTGTCCTAATATGTAAGGCAAAACAACGATTGCCGGGTCAGCTAGTAAGCTATAAATATTAGGTAAATAAAGGTATTTTGCTCTTGAGTAACGTATCAAATGAAATAAACCGCGAAGGCTTATACAGAAACCGTAATCCGGACCTATTCGATACTCCCTCATACGGTATTGAAAATATTAAATTACACCAACGAAACTTTGCGGCGTCAAAGTTCCCTGTACTTTATTGGATAGGAATCAATCGTGAGTGTCCAAGCTGAGCGACACAAAAACCTACCATTAAAAGTTCGAGACTCTCAATATTTTCACAAATAAATTGCACTTCAAAAAACTCAGTAAAAAGTTACAACTTGGCATAAAAGACAAACTGGCCCCAACTTCGTGTTCAGTATATTTCGTAAATATTTTTAATGCCAAGAATCCTGCTAGCAACATGTCTAAGATGGCTTTTTAGATAGAAACCACTACTACAAGCTTCTTGTTTGTGTAATGGATTTCCAAAAACCGAAATTAAGAAACCGAAGCATTTTCGGGAGAAACGAGTGAGGTAGTATTCGTTTCTCCTGAAGAGGCTTCGGTTTCGAAGTGAAACGTACGTTGAGTGCATAAATTGGATGTTTTCCATCGTCGGCACTTGGTGAAACTGTATTTTAAAGTAGGTATTACAAATAAACTCACTTATACTTCTATTTCACGTATATTTTATTTTTACTGCTTACACCCAACCGGCTTGCTTATTACAGCATCATCAGGGATGTTTTACACATTTATAATATTTTTCAACAATTTTATACAATTACAAGCTACATTATTTAAACACACGTTGTATTTACACCCATCTACGAGTACATACTACATAGTATAAAACAAAGTCGCTTTCTCTGTCTGTCCCTATGTATGCTTAAATCTTTAAAACTACGCAACGGATTTTGATGCGGTTTTTTTAATAGATAGATTAATTCTTGAGGAAGGTTTTAGTATATAAACTTTTCCGCTATTCCTACGGAAACAAGCTACGCGGGTGAAACCGCGGGCAGGTCGCTAGTATTTAATAATGTAGCTTGATTAAAATTGTTAAAAATTTGTTAAAAATATTATGAACTAGCGACCTGCCCGCGTTTTCGCCCGCGTAGCTTTTGTTTCCGTGAAAATATCGAAAAGGTTTATATACTAAAACCTTCTTCAAGAATCAATCTATCTATTAAAAAATCCGCATCAAAATCCGTTGCGTAGTTTTAAAGATTTAAGCATACATAGGGACAGACAGAGAAAGCCACTTTGTTTTATACTATGTAGTGATGCGCAAAACATCCCTGATGCTGTAATAAGCGAAACCGGTTGGGTGTGAATACTGAATAATAAAAATAAAATATACGTGAACTGAAAGTACAAGTAAGTTTATTTGTAATACATACTTTGAGAACATAAATTGTGTGCTTTTGTGTTTGGTGCCGGCGTGGGACGTGGGTGGGAAAGGGTGGTGGATCTGGGTGGATAATTGTGCCGCTGGGGTATTCTGTTTTGTCCGGACCATCGGTGAGTCTTATCCATTTATTAAACCGACGTCTCTCTTTTCGGCGTCATCGCGGAAGATACATAGAACAGTACGCGGATAATAGCAAATTTAATTAATTTCACCTTTTTAATAATGGCTTTCTACAAAGTACCGCCTGAATCAATAAAATAGTGGACTTCTTTGTATAAAATTTCTCGTAATGGATGAAAAGTAATTGGTCACTATGAATCTTATTGCGACATTGCCGGACAGTTTGTAACAATCCAACGATTGCCCAATGGTGTCACTAAATTCCTGACTCTACCAGAGTTCAGAAACATTTTTCCACCCGTGTTAGTCAGGGCTCCTATGAATAATAGACCAACTGCCTTTCTGCTAGGCAGGTCGTTAAAGGCGACCGTTTGGCTATACGTGTCACTACCACCGTGACTACTAAGTGGTAGAGTTCCGCAACGTCTCGCCCAAGTATTTGGTCCCACTGCTTTACCTATTCCTGCCGTAATAGCGTTAATGCATATCATTGTAAGTAAGGTAGCCGATAGACATAATACATGTGGCATTTCCATCCCGCCACACGGATACCAATGTACCATTAACATCTTTGGTGTCTATAGACGATAGTTTCCGTCAGGAGACCCATCTGCTTTTTTGCTATCTTATGGTATAAAAAATCTTGCCTCGTTTTGTACTAACTCCTAATTTTTTCCATTCCCAACATCAGTAATTATCAGTTGCCACTGTCGTGTTCCGACGCTTAATAAAATTGTTATATGTGCTTAAATATGTCCCTGCCTCACGGACAGCAACACACCATTATCAATTTTGGTAATCTGAGAACGATAGTTATCTTTTATATACATCAATAGACTGTGGTCCCACAAACAAACTTTTTTTTGATTAATAACCATCTGTTTTTTTGTGAACAGCTTCGTTTTGAAGAGATGTTCATCTTTTCTATCTTCGAAAATTCTCAAATCGGGTAACTGATAAAGATAGATAAAAAAGAAAAGTTTAGCCTGTCGAACTAGGAAAAGTTTTCACTTCACGTGTAGGGTAATGTTACCCTTGAAATAATAATTATTATTGTAATTACTTAATAACCTAATTTTCTCACAACAGTGTTTTAATTATAATTAGCAAGCTGTTGTGAGAACATTAGGTTGTTTTAAACTTCCGAAACTTTAGAGTGGAGGAATCGTCAGAAAATCCATCGAATGTGTAGGGCAAAAGTTTCATCGTGTTTTTCATAATAATATCGAGCGATAAAAGTGGAAAAAAGATATTGTTATTAATAAATATTTTTCCTTCCCCGAATCAAAATTTTCAAAGCCCCATAACTTTACCCGATTCGAGATTTTTCGAAGATAAAAAAGATGGGCGTCTCGTCAAAACGAAGCTGTTCAGAAAAATTCAGCTTGTTATTAATCAAAAACAAAGTTTGTTCGTGGGACCACCGTCTACAGCTTATTTGCTATTTTTCGATACAAAACGTTGGCAAGAAACAAATGTGGTTAGGAAATAAAATTCGATAGGTACATTAATCGAATATTAATTTCCTACTAAAACTTCAATTCTCAGATATTTCGAACGTAATATACAATAGTAGGGGACAGGTTTTCGTGTGGCGGCGTCGTGATTTTAATTTCGTATCTCTTGGTAAGAATCCTGGTAGATATTCAGAGCTATTACCACAGATAGTCGTGACTGGCTCTAACATTTTACTATTTCACTCACGGCTTTGCGCGCCAAAGGGAACATTGCGATGGGGGAAAAGACATTTATCAGTAGGTATAAATAGATTGGTCGTTAGCTTAACATTTTTATCAAAATTTTAATTGGTCAAATCCGTCTAAAAGTGAAAAAAGAAAATATATTCATAATCCTACAAAATTTTCCAGCTGATGACTGGATACTATCCAGCATTTGACTACTTATGCCTTGCGCGTCAAAGGCAACATTGCGACATGACATTGCGAAATACATTCATCGCTATAGATAGACTAGGCATTAGCTTAACATTTTTATTTTTTTATCGCAGTTTGAACTGTTTGAACATGTGTAAAATACAATATTTGTTACCACATTATCGGGCTGGTGACAGACTTAACTTTCACTAATTTTCTTACGGTGGTGTGCAAGGGCACATTACGATGGAGGAAAAGATGTTTATACACTTTAAATAGAAAAATTTACAGTCTCGTGGTCTAGAGGTTATACGGCTCCGATCATGAGGTTCCCGGTTCGATCCTCGGATCGGGCAAAAGTGTCATTGAGGTTTTTCGAGTTTTTTTTTGAAAAAATATAATGTCTCAATAGCAACTCAGTCTGACGGGTACTCATCTCTCCCGTGCCTCGGTTGAGCACGTAAAGCCGTCGATGACGGTTATCGCAAGAAATAGTTAATAATTGTTATCAGGTCGGTAAAATGCGGTGATGGGGACCACACCCATGTCGCCAACTGACAACCAGATCGGAAAGTCTACAGATATTCGGTTTAATCTGTTTACCCCGCAAGGGAAACGGGCTTGACGATATTTTTACTTTTTTATGTTAGTTGGTTAGGCAAACTGGCAGACGTGCCACCTTATGGTAAGTGGTCGACGTTGCCAATGAACATAAACTAGTTTACCTGGAACTAGCCCATGTAACCAATTTATGTGTTGCCTATACTAGACAAGGTGTTAAGTCTCGGTGCCAGTAATTACACTGCCTTCTCTCCGAAACACAACAAAGCTGTTTCGCGGGAGAAACAAGCAAAATGGTGGTACCCATGCAGTGCATCCCTCCCGCCAATGATTTTCACTTCAATAGAATTCACATTAGCACAAAATATTTAATTTTTTTATATTATCAAATAGCAAACAAGCAGATGGCTCTCCTGATGGGAAGAGACAACCATCGTCTATAGACATCAATAATATTATTGTTGAATTGGTATTGGTAATGCCTTATGCATTAATTTACCAACTACTGTACCCTCCAATCAGAAGCATGAAAGTGATATTGCAGCAGGAATATAGAAGGTGGTGGTACCAGACCCGGCTGAGGGAAACCTACAACCTTGTATTTTATTATATTTACCGTGATTTTTTTCTCACAGTGTAGCTGACAGAGGGGAGACACTTTGACTCTAGAAAAAAATACTACTCTAGCACACACAATCGAAAAATAGTTTTCACAAACCTATACTAAAACCTAAACGAAAAATAGTTTCACAATTCACAAACTATTCGCATGTGCATATTGGAATGAAGTTCCTTACGGCAGGCTTTGAGGGGATAGGGATTTTGCTGCGCGACCGAACTGAAAAAAATGTGATAGTAAAACCGTAAGAAAAAATCCGTGGAAAAAAGTTCGTGGAATAAAACCGTTAAATGAGACGTGCGCAGGCGCGACAGTCGCATACACAAGCGAGTAGTGCCGTTTAGCCGAAGGAACTTCGTTTCCGAATACATGTTGTTCGTATTGAATTCAAGTCAATACTAGTTATTTTTTAAACCTTTCTCGTCTTGTCTCGTTTCGCCTTGTTATGAGGAGGTTCAGAGCAGTGCACTGGTTCAGGTGACATTAGGTATTAGGTTAGGTTATTAAAAAATACCATTTTTTAATTCTTTTATTTCAGGTTAATGATGCTTAGAAACGTATAGCAGATTGCTGCTGCAATAGCGTCAGTGCAAGTCACTGTCGTGTTCCGGTTTGGAGGGTAAGGTAGCCGGTAAACTTATACATGTGGTATTAAACCTCGTCTTAATACACCAATGTATAAACAGAAACATTTACTATTCACTATGTTGGCCCAATATGTACAGCCGCTATTACAAGCTTACTACTTCTTTGCCAAATTTTATCAAAATTGCTTCAGTGGTTTGATGGTGGTGGAAAGCATAAAAGGCAGGCGGACAGATAAATACACAGACCTACAGACAGATTTTCGCATTTATAATATGTATTAGGTAATATTAATATGGGTAATATTATTTGATATCTTCATTTAGTCTCTTAGTTTGCGATTGCAGACGAATCTGCTTAAATGCAATTTGTTGTAATTTGTTTTAATAATTAATGTAATGTCATTCCACTATGTCATTCATCTTATTATGTTAATTGGAAAGGGAATTACATTTTATTGTCATGTAATACTGTTTATTTTTCATCGTCACATCAGAAGCCTTCACGCATGATCTACCGAGTTTTAAAACATTGGTGTATTAGGTCACTAGCTCTTTGGTTACTCATAGCTTGGGTAAGCAATTTTAGCCTTTACGTAGATCATTTAAGTAATATAATTGCATGAATGAATTTGTTATCAGATGATTTTTCAAGGTTTGTCTCAACAGTTCTTTCAATATTAAAAATACCAAGTCCATTTTAATCTTAAGTTTTTGTGTAATTTAATTGTAAACTGAATCAACTTACTTTAAATCCCGTCAATTCCCAAGAAACTTAATAGCACTTACTGACTACTATTACCATGGCCCTGGTTACACTTTCATTAAAGCCCCGTTTTTACTTTGATTAGTGCGCGTGCGAGTGTTTAATACAGGTGCATAGTGATAAGCTAAAAACACACGAGGACAGCTGTGGATCGTTATGAGTGATTACTAATCAGCGTAGTAAAATTGAATAACTGCTGATTACTAATTACTCGCACTAATAAACGGCTGTCTTCATATATTTTTTGCTTAATACTATGCACCTGCATTAAACACTCGCACGCGCACTAATCAAAGTGAAAACGGGGCTTAATGCGATTGCGAGTGTTTAATGCAGGTGCTTAGTATTAACCAAAAATACGTGAAGACAGCCGTTGATTAGTGCGAGTATCTCGTAATCAGCGTCTAAGACGCTGATTACTAGTCACTCGCACTAATCAACGGCTGACTACACGTATTTTTTGCTTAATACTAAGCACCTGGACGCTGATTACGAGATACTCGCACTAATCAACGGCTGTCTTCACGTATTTTTTGCTTAATACTAAGCACCTGCATTCGCACTAATCAAAGTCTAACCGGGTCTAGGGCCTATTAAATACTAACTTTGCAAAAACATTTGAAATAAACAATTAAAACCGGTCAAGTGCGTCTAGGACTCTCACACAAAAGAGTTCAGTCCACCGAGTGATATTAAATGAGGTTTCTTGTAATTAATTAATTTCACATTATTTGTTATGATGACATTTTGACTGCCTCATGGTCTTGTCTGGGGGTTACTTATTCGGCTCAGATGATGAGGTCTCGGGGTCGATCCCCAGGTCGGGCAAATGTCTTATTGAGGTTTTTTCGAGTTTTTACATTAATAATGAGTTTTTATCGAAAGTCTATAAGGGGCCATTCATAAATTATGTCACATGAACTTCACAATTTTTTGACCTCTCCCCCGTCCTTGTCACAGCTGGTCACATTTGTGAGATCTCCCTACCTAGTGTGATGTCATATATTTTACAATTTTACATTGGAATAATGATCATTCAATTATTTTTTATCTACACAGCCCCCCAAGACAAGTGGCATCAACGCTAGGAGAATAGAAAACAAAATGTATGGATTTGACATAAGCTGTTGATACGAGCGTAAACGAATTTGTAATTGGTAGCCAAGTGTCATTCGTGAAACGAAACGTTATATTGTATCGATCATCTTTGATCAATTTCATACAAAACCTTAGCCAAGTGGCACTTTTGACAAGCAAAATTGGTGATCCAATGATTAGCGAACGCTAGAACCCTGTAAATTACGCTAAAAATGGCGGATAATCACTATTATTTAATCAGCTGTTCTAAATCGTGGATAATATCTGTTAGAATTTTTGATAATTTTAAAGTAAAATGAACGCAAATTGCCATAATTTAAGAGTCCTAACCTAACTAGGGGGTTTTCAATACATTTTCTTTTTTTAAGTCGCAGACGCCTTTGTAATGAATTTCGGTTTTCATCCCCTAACTCCACGGGGAATTAACTCAGAGCAAAGTGACCTTGACAAAAGTTGGTGTCCCTTACCCCCTCCATGTAATGGTGCAACAAAAAAGGGGTGTTATATAGGGTTGAAATTTTCCATCAAAATTTTTTAAGTCCTGCGCACGCTCTGACCGCCAACCGAGCTCTCTGTTCATTCTAATATAACGCATTGGCGTCATTTCGACCAAATTGGTAGCCAAGTGGATTATGGCTTGTTTAACGTTCGTTCCATACGAACTTTACGAATTATATCGAATATTGTCTATGAATTGAATATAATAAAAATAAGAACAGAGTCGCTATATCTGATTCAATTTTGATTGTATGTACCGCGTGAGTGCGAATAAGATAAAATATACTATCTTTTCTTCTTAATTACTGTCATGCCGTAAGTTTCTATATAGCTAACATGTTAATTGAACTCTGTCAGTACTACGGACTACCAATTTAAAGAGTTATAAAATTAAATACTGTCACCAAGATTTATGTATTTATCTTCATTGCTATCAAATTTGATTGTTTTAACATATTTTAAGTAAATCCTCTTTACCTACCTTACAAGTGAACGTAGAATTGTGCAAAATGTTATCGATAGTCACATTTTAAAACTTATGTTTCAGATTTATGAAAGCTGATGATAAATTTATTATTAAAAATGAACAAAAATATGCAAAACTGAACATATAAAACTTCTTTTTTACGTATTTTTTGGCATACATATTTACAGAAATGTAAAATTGATCGAAATCTATTGCTACACTGAAAAATAAACTATCTTTCTTTGTTTCATTAAATTTACAAAATACAAGGGTTGTAACAAGAATATAGTGTTTATAACTTGAACTTATAGTGTCTGTAAAATATTTAAAGACGAAATATTATATTTATCATCATTAAGACATTGTCAGCATTTTGCAAACCTATCACTACTTACAATGTGTCTAGGCAGTTCGTTAGAAGCGAACAATTGGGTAAACGAGTCACTAGTATTGTGGCTTCTAAGTGGTAGGGTTCTGCATTGTCTCGCCCGGGTCTAATACCACTGACCCACCTATTTCTGCAGCAATAGCAACAGTGCTTGTTACTGTCGTGTTCCGGTTTGGAGGGTAAGGTAGCCGGTAAATGTATGCATGTGACATTAATACCACCCCCCCCCCCCGCCACAAGGATATCAAAGCACCATTAATAATGTGCCACCAAAAGCCTTCTTAATTTGCGTTAATTTTACTTTAAAATTATCAAAAATTCTCACAGATGTTATCCACGCTTTAGAACAGCTGATTGAATAATAGTGATCAACCGCCATTTTAAGCGTAATCTGCAGGGTTCTAGCGTTCGCTGATTATCGAATAATTCGCTACTATTTTGCTTGTCAAAAGTGCCACTTGGCTACGGTCTTGTACGAAAATTGACAAAAATGATCGATGCAATATAACGTTTCGTTTCACGAATGACTTTTGGCTACCAATTACAAATTCGTTTACGCTCGTATCAACAGCTTATGACAAATCCATAAATTTCTCTTTCTATTGTACTAACGTTGATGCCACATCTTGGGGGGCAAGTCTTTTTTGCTTTTAATGCACTTTTCATATAAATAAAACTTATAACCTCGGTGAAAATAATACTTCAAAGTGACGTTTACCGTCAATTCAGAGACAATATTCGATATAATTCGTAAAGTTCGTATGGAACGAACGTTGAACAAGCCATGATCCACTTGGCTACCAATTTGGCCTAAATATCGCCAAAGCGTAATATTTGAATAGTTACTGAGCGTTTGCCACTTGTCTAGGGGGGCAGGTGCCTTTTTAATTTTACTGTTGCATAATACTTAAGGTTGACTGAAGGAGAATATCAATAGGCATTATGTCCGCTTTTTGTACAAATTTATTTAAGGTGTACAATAAAGTTAAATAAATAAATAAATACTTTGCTGTAAAATATTATATTTTGAAAAAATGTGATGTCACAAAATTTGGGACCCTTTCCTTCCCCTTGTCACACAATGTCACTTTCGTCGACCCCGTCCCTTCCCCTTAATGTGTGACGTCATTTATGGATGGCCCCTAATCTCAGTAGAAGCTCGGAGTTTGGCGGAGTGGTGTATTATTACTCACGTGCTTCTGATGAGCACGTATCTGCTATTATGTCTGTCCCGGTTATGGCCGATAATCGTTAACATATCTGTAAACGTTTATCGCCTCTGTGGTGTAGTGATCCAGCGTTGGCGTTGACCACATGAGTTCGATTCCTGGGTCGGGCTCATAAGAAAATTGTTTTTTCAGTTTTCTGATAAACACAAAGTTGCCCGGGATTGGAAAGTGCCCGGTTGGCGATAGGCTTGCCATCTAACACATTTGTGGGACTAAGTATCTTCGGCTAATCGTGGGTGCACTTGTTGTACCTCTGCCTACCCCGCAAGGGAACCGGGCGTGATGATATTTCCGTTCAAGAGATAGAGCCTAAAAACCCATATTATTCTAGGCTCCCTTTGAAGTATCGATCTTTTGCGATTCTGCCAGGCAGTTCGTAAAAGGTAAGGCTAACTGTGTCACTACCATCGTGACTATTAGGTGGGAGAGTTCCGCATAGTCCACCGGGTCTATTTCCACCACCTTAGCTACTTACCCTTCAACATTATATTTACAAGTACTGACGCTATTGCACCAAGAAAAGTTAAGGCTGTGCTACAAGACCCGGGCAAGACAATGCAGAACTCTTCCATCTAGTAGCCACGATAGTAGTGATTCGTATATCCAATGGTTCCCGTCTTACAAACTGCCTGGCAGAAGGGCAGATGGTCTATTCTTCAAAGGGGACGGGGGAAATAAAAAAGTGTTTTAAAAGCGTCACCAATTATAGATGACGTTATAATAAATGAATAGGTATAGGCTTTACGCGCGTTATGCTTATACCTCAACGTACCGTCACTCACGCAAAGCTGCGAACGGTCGTAATAGTGAAAAATATTTTAAATAACATTGTAGACCCCTCGTCTTATAATATATTCAATGTGTGTATCTGTCAGTTCGAGAAATTCCTCGGTTGGATACGCGTAACAATAGATTCCTGAGCACATCGGGAGATAAGTGCTTCTCAAACAGATAAAGGCGAGCTTTTACAGTTTTCTTCTCGCATTTGTGTGAAATGTGATGTTAAGAGTCGTTACCGAATGCTAACATCGTAAAAAGTCATCGAAGTTTTATTTTGCTTTAGTATTGTTGTTTATTAAAAAAATAACTGGGCTTTCATTATTTTAATTAAAACGTTTACCTAACTTAAATTTAAATTTAAAAAAAAAATTACGTATGAATCTGGTATTTTTAACGCATTTTTGTAAAAATATTTACTTAATAAGTAACTGCTAACAGAGGCATAAAAAGCCCAAAAATAGAAAGAAAATTGAAGCATGAGCTTGAATGACGAAGTATATTGAGCTTCTTTTAAAGCTTTCAGTTAAAATTCATAACTTAAAATGATAACGCTGAAGGTGTTTCATTGTTAACTATTTTCAAATCTCAAAAAAAAAATTATTACAAATTTAATAAGATACTGTCAGACAAAAAATTATTATACGTGTTATTTTAAATTAAAAAAAACAGTGTTTTTCATCAAAAAGAAGCTTTTTAGGGGGCGTCGCTAATCTTAATTTTTTTATCTTTAATCTTATACACTATATGTGTATGTATGTATATATATACTGCTGTACATACTACATATCCATTATTATCTTATTCGTATGTGTGTTCTTTTTTGAAATAATTGTTTTTGTACAACGTGTGGTAAATAAAACACTTCTTATAATTCAAAATTAAAATTTAGAAAACCTTTTATACAAATGTAAGCCTTTACATACACCGAGACACACTTTTGACAAGTTCACATCTTTTATATATCGGAACGCGGTCACACACTGAGAAGATCTGGCGAATGAATATTAAGAGACTTGACGGTTTACATTTTTTTTAAATATATTCAATGTACAATGTTAATTATAATCAGTCAAGATACATCGGCAGTCGATATACGTAAAGGACCCAGCCGTTGTTTGCGACTGTCTATGACTTCGATTTATCCACAAGAAAAGAATCTGAATTAATTATATTAATATTAAAATCGCTTCTGTGGTGTAGTGGTCCGGTGTCGGAGTTGACCACATGAGGTCCCGGGTTCGATTCTTGGGTCGGGCAATTTAAAAATGTGTTTTTTCAGTTTTCTGATAAAAACAACATTGCCTGGGATTAGAAAGTGCCCGGTTGGCGATAGGCTTGCCACCTATCACATTTGTGGGACCAAGTATCTTCGGCTAATCGTGGGTGCACTTGTTGTACCTCTGCCTACCCTTTCGGGGGTACGGGCGTGAAGATACTTTTTTTTAAATATTAAATTGCGAAAGTTTAGATGTTTGGATGGATGGATGTTTGTTACTCAACCACGTAAAAACAACTGAAAGGATTTGGATGAAATTTGGCACACAGATTGATGAAGACCTGGAATAGCACATAGTACTTCTTTTTATCCTGGAAAATGAGTTGATCCCGCGGGATTCACAAAAAAAAAATTATAATAATGCAGCAGGCTGCATGGTGCAGCTAGTTTAAATTAAATTCATTGATCGTCCCGTTGATCGGGAGGTTAGCGATCCTGACTACTCAGTCGATGGGGCTCGGTTTCGATTCGCGACAGAGACAAAGATTTATGATGAGCATTGGTTTTTGTATTTCTGGGTTTAGGTGTTTATTAAATATATTTCGTATCGTTGACTTATATATCACAAGAAAATATTTTTTTCCTTGGGGGTTAGATCAATTCGTGTAATTTGTTCAGCGATATTTATTTATAGACTAGCTGATCCGCGCAGCTTCGTCCGCGAGTATATTAATAATTCGTCCAAATAGCTTTTGATAAAAATTTCATTCCCTATTTCAGCCTTCCAGGGACTGATTTTTGAAAAAAAAATTAGCCTATGCTTGACCCCGAATCTTCAACTATATCCGTGCCAAATTTCATGAAAATCGGTCCAGCGGTTTAGCTGTGAAAGCGTAACAGACAGACAGATAGACAGACTTTCGCATATATAATATTAGTATGGATTTCTTACTTTTTCATAAAATGGTAAACAAGCAGACGGATCTTATGATGTAACAAGATAACGTTTTCCTTATTCCTGACGCCATAATATTAGTACTTGTCGTAGTCACGTAATACTCGTATTTCACAATACATCAGTATTACAAAAAAGTAGTGACATCGCATAGAAAATTCTAAATCCAATATACTTGTACCGAGAAACGTCTGATGTGGGGTTTTATATCATCTGTTTCCTTTACCGAGATATTCCATCCGTAACGTGCGGCTTAAAACGATTTGGAGTGACAGTTTAAAATCGAACCACCTTTGTTACTCGCATCTGCAATTGAACAAATGTTTTAGATGCGGTTCGTTTTATAAAATACTGTAGTGTACACTACAGTATTTTATAAAACGAGTAGTTATATAACCTTTGCTGGTATATCCATATATTAATAATACGTGAAGCAAAAAGTTTGCACTTCTTTTTAAAACAACTACGCGAACGGTGGAGTATGAAATTTGGTACAATTAAATATACATTAAGACGGCCCTTAATAATGTATAATCTTTACATCTATACATATAATAAAATCGTAAGAAAGTCAAAATTGTACATTGAATATTTTTTAAAAGAATACTTGGGGCGTGATCTACAATGGATATAGAAGCCAAAAATATAGTTTTTAGAATTATTTTCTGAGTGCTAAGTGTGAGTTTTTCTTTTCGCATTCGATCGTGAGCGCGTTTTGAGTTTACTAGGTATTTGTATGTGATTTGTACAGCGCCACCTAGTGGTAAACTTGTTTCTCACGTTTACCACTAGGTGGCGCTGTACAAATCACATACAAATTCCTAGTAAACTCCAAACGCGCTCAAGATCGAATGCGAAAAGAAAAACTCACACTTAGCACTCTGTTTGTCTGTATGTATGTCCGGGGTAAACTCAAAAAGTACTGCATGGATTTACTTCAAATTTTGCATGAATATTACTAACAGGTCGGGTCAACATATAGGCTACATATTATCACGCTATCGCCTACAGGGGGCTGTGCGGAGTAAACGAAGTCCGCGCGGACGAAGTCACAGGCAGCAGCTAGTTAATTCATAAAATACGTTTGTATACAAGGGGGTTTCGCTAAGTGTGACAAGATGTGACAAGGAAGGACGGCTTCGTGACTTTACTAGCTCGCGACTTCGTCCGCGCGGACTTCGTTTACTCCGCGCAGCTCCTCTACCGTAGGTGATAGCGTGATAATATGTAGCCTATATGTTGACCCGACCTGTTAATAATATTCATGCAAAATTTGAAGTAAATCCATGTAGTTTTAGTATCCATGTAGTTGTAGTTTTAGTACTTTTTGAGTTTACCCCGGACATACATACAGACAAACAGACAAAAATTCTAAAAACTATATTTTTGGCTTCGATATCGATTGTAGATCACGCCCCAAGTATTCTTTTAAAAAAAATATTCAATGTACGATTTTGACTTTCCTACGATTTTTTTATATGTATAGATGTGTTCTTTGTAAAATTTATTTATTGGTTCATTTAAATTTTATTATAAAATCTAAATAAATATTTTTAATTTTCAAAAGTTGTGTCACTTGAAATCATTTGAAATTTATCAGATTCAGTGGGGGGCTTAGTTTTGTGACGTAATATTTCTAGTGGGGTCACAGAAAATGTGACACAGCGTGACAATAAGGGGGGAGGGTGTTCAAAAAAAGCTAATTTTAGCGTGACGTTTTATACGAACTTCCCCTGACAGAGGACTGCAGAAATCTAATATTTTGAAATATTACTTCTCACACAACTCGTTTATTTGGATAAAAGTAACGTCATTTCTGATCGAAGTTAGTGTCATAATAGTATATCTATTAATTAAATTTTACTCAAAATTGAACATCCGTTATGGCGTAAAGGAGGTACAAACACAGATTTTTTTTCATTTCTAATAGTATTTTAATTCATAACCATTACGATTTGTTGACTCTTAGATAACATGCAGAATAGAATTTAAATAAATTAAGGAACCCAAAAAATCTAATAGATAAAAACTCGGATTAACAGCAGTTTTTGTTTTCAGGTACGATCGTCAAATCATTAACGCATGGCCTGGGTAGTAAGTAGTACCAGACCGGGACGAGACAATGCAGAAATCCGCCACCTAGTAGTCACGATGGTAGTGACTCATATACCCAATCGTTCGCCTTTCACAAACTGCCTGGCAGAACGGCAGATGAGAGCTTCATTGCGCTCGGGCGCTAACTCATGCCGTGCTATGATAGAGAACTTCAAACTAGGTCACGGAAAAGCGTGACGAAAGTGCGAACTTAGTCTTATCTATATACATATAATAAAATCGTAGGAAAGTCAAAACTATACGTTGACTATTTTTTTAAAAGAATACTTGGGGCGTGATCTACAATCGATATCGAAGCCAAAAATATAGTTTTTAGAATTTTTGTCTGTTAGTATGTCTGTTTGTTTGTCTGTTTGTCTGTCTATTTGTATGTATGTCCGGGATAAACTCAAAAAGTACTTCATGGATTTACTTCAAATTTTGCATGAATATTACTAACAGGTCTGGTCAACATATAGGCTACATATTATCACGCTGTCACCTACAGGGGAGGAGCTGTGCGGAGTAAAATAAGTCCGCGCGGACGAAGTCGCTAGCAACAGCTAGTAGTGCTATAAAATCTTTTCTTTCCCTTTTTTCTTTTAATAATAATATACAACAAGTGGAAACACCAAATGAATGTATTTTTAGAAATCTGTTTTGCATTGCCAATTACCTTGAACTGAACGCTGCGTAACCTTTGCGTGGTTAAATGTTTAATGTCAAATTCACAAGTGACTAAAGTGCAATAGTTGATGCAGCGACCTTTACACCTCAAGTCATAAGCGATTGTATTAATATTTATATTGTTTTAATTAATGATATCTCGCCTCTGTGGCCTAGTGGTCTAGTCGCTATTGATCACATGAAGTTCCGGGTTCGTTTCCGGAGGTTCCGGAGGAAATCGAAAATGATTTTTTTAAGTTTCCTAATAAAAACAACTTTGTCTGGGATCGGATAAGTGCCTGGTTGGCATTAGGCTTGCCACCTATTACATTGAGAGGCTTATTATCGTCGGCTAATCGTGAGTGCACTGATTGTACCTCTGCGTACCTCTTCAGGGATACGAGCGTGAAGATACTTTCTTTTCTAATGATATAAAGGCAACTGATTTATGTGACCGTTACTGCTTAACCAGGCTTTTGGGCAAGCAGAGTCAGTCCGAGTTTAAATAGTTTGGGCTTTTAGCCCGCCCTGAGGGAGCTTCCTGTGAGACCGAAACTCGGCTTAGTGCAGCTTGACGATATTTTGGCAATTCACAGAATCAGGAATTAGGAATATTTTCCTTATCTTAGACTGCCTCGTGTTCTAGGGGTTAATCAATTCGTCTTAGATCATGAGGTCCCGGGTTCGATTCCCAAGTTTGTTAAAAGTGTTATTGAGGCTTATTCGAGCATTTCTTGAAAAATACAATATCTCAGTAGCAGTTCCTTTTTTTATATCATAAGATAGCAAATAAGCAAAACGCTCCTGATGGAAAGAGTCAACCATCGCCTAAAGACACCAAAGATGTTAATGGTACGTTGCTATCTTGTGGCGAGGTCTAATGCCACGTGCCTAAGTTTACCAGCTACCTTACGCTCCAAACCGGAACACGGTAGTTAATTAGCAGTTTAAGCGCAAGTTATATTTTTCCATCCATTTTGCGCCGTGTTGGTCCCGGCCTCCTTTGTAGAATAGGCCAACTGCCGTTCTGCCAGGCAGGTCGTAAAAGGCGACCGATTGGCTATCGAGTCACTACCATCGTGGCTACTAGGTGGTAGAGTTCTGCATTGTCTCGCCCGGGTCTGGTACCACCGCCTTACCTATTCCTGCCGCAATAGCGTCAGTGCTTGTTTCTGTCGTGTTCCGGTTTGGAGGGTAAGGTAGCCGGTAAACTTATGCATGTGGCATTATACCTCGCCACAATATAGCAACGCACCATTAACATCTTTGGTGTCTATAGGCGATGGTTGACTCTTTCCATCAGGAGACCCATCTGCTTGTTTGCTATGTTATGACATAAAAGAAAAAGAAAAAAGACCAGCTACCTTACCCTCCAAACCAGAACATGGTAGTTAATTAGCAGTTTAAGCGCAAGTTATATTTTTCCATCGATAGAACCTGGTTTCTATATCTTATTTAATATACATACAAACTGGCTAAACTGATAGAAAACAGTACTATTTAACACTTAAGCCATACACCAATATTGAGCGGCCATATTGTACCATATAATTACAGTTTCGGTCTAATGAGTGAAAGTTAAACATAATGATGCGTTTAATGTCGGATAGCGTAGAGTAATATCATAATGTTACCGTGGTAATATCATTACATGTCACCTCCACCATTATAATTTTTATAACTTCATGCCAAAGGTGACGAGAGGTCCTTGAAAATTACCTTACATGTAAATCTATATCTATATATGTATATGTTAACGGAAATGTACGTAGTCACACTATAAGTTTTGCGTAACTTAATAAACTACATGTTATAACCAAAATATTATGTTTACTGCTTTTCAAAATAATCTCCTTTACATTTTAAACATTTTTTCATGCAATCGAACCATTTTTTAATACAGGAGGACCACAGATCTGAAGGCATTTTTCTTATTACTGATTGAACGCTATCACTGCCTCTTCGGAGTTGGTAAAAGTAAAACCTCTCATCAAATCTTTGATTTTGGGGAAAATACAGAAATCACGGGGTGCTACATCGGGGCTTTACGCAGGATGAGTGACGAGATGTACATTTTCGGAAGCTAAAAATGACTGTTTTGTTGGCCGTGTGTGAAGAAGCATTATCATGGTGTAGGAGAATGCGGCTTTTGGGTCATCTTTCGCATAAGCTTCGCATACCACCTGGCATTAACACTCCTTTGATCTTCAAGTCGAATTGTACAGAGAGGTCCTGTAGCTGAGAAAAAATACGCGATCATTTTTTTACCAACGTTTCTCGCCTGTCTCACTTTTGTTGGCCTGTTCTCATTCGCAAACACTCATTCACAAGATTGCTATTTTATTCGGATTTCGTCTTCTGTGACAATGTCATAAACAGCATTAGAATGTCCGTGGTCCTACTTCAGTAGCATCTGTGAACACCATTTCACGCGAGCCTGCTTCTGCTCCGCTGTCAGTTCATGAGTGATTCAACGACAACAAAGTTTCCGAACTTTCAATTCTTCGTGTAAAATTTTCTGAATTTGGCTCATATCAATCCTCAATAGTCCTCGAATTGTCTCATAGGTAATCTGGGGGTTTTCTTCTATTAACCGGTTAACAGTAGCCACATTATTTTCGTTGACGGCAGTTGAAGGCCGCCCTTCACGAAATTCGTCATGTAAAGAAACTCGACCTCTCTCAAATTCAGCAAACCATCGCATCACGGTGCTCAAACAAGGTGCTTCTCTCCTAAAAGCAATTTGAAGACGAGCGGCACAGTCTTGCGTAGAAAGAGAACTTTTAAAATCATAAAAGAATCATCGTTCTAAAATCTTTTCGACTTAATTCCATTTTCGTTTCGTACGTAGAACTTTGATGTGTTATAAAAAAAATTGACAAATCATTTCCCGCCAATTTTTTTTATTACTAAGAAGATTGCAACGTTTTAAAAATATAACATTCGAAATTCAAATAGTTCCGATTAGCTAGAAGTGCAAAACTTTTAGTATACCCCATGTATGTAATCCGTTATTGTTTACAATTCCTAGGAGACGTATGTAATTCCTGAAATCACCCGGAAATGTGTGAAATGAATCATATTGGACACATCACCTAGGAAATCTATACATTTCCTAAATAGCAAACGGAAATGTAGAAAATTTAAGATATCAATGGGTACGCGAGGATTGCGGCGCGAGGGGAGGGTATTGCATCATCCGATCAGGCGATCGCGCTACCAATTGGCACTTCTGCTTGCACGAATTGCAGTTCCAGAGGTCGATAGAGGACGTGGTGATACCCGAAATATTGTAGGTGTAGTTTGGGCTAAGAACGATGATGAGCTCTATCAAATTGGTACCAAGAACGGAATCTTAAAACAATTATATTCTCGATCTCAGATTAATGTATGTTCAAGAGTTCTTCTTGTTGCAAAGGATGTACCGGATGTATTTTAACCGGATTGTCAAGTGCCTTACTAAAAATTATTATTCTCATTTTAATAACGTTGTATAAATATAATATCACAAACTGGGTTTATTAAGTGCAAAATGAATAATTATACAGAACGACTTTACAGACCAACCTTATAGCCAGCGAGGTAGTTGAAAAGAGAAATTAGAAATTGCTACATGTAAAAAATAAGCTACCAATTTAAATGTTGCTAGCTCAAACTATAAAACATTTGTTATTTATGTTCTAATATTTATTGAACATAGTTGGGGCGAGCCACAAATGGAATAATAAGTTAAATTACTGTAAAAGCTCTTAAACATACTCTTACAAGATATTCAAATTTTAATAACACAACAATATCAGAATAAAATTGTTTTCTTTTTATAATAAAGTACTTAAATTATTTTCTTAAGTGATAGGTAGAGGGCTTAATTTACGATAAGACCTAACAAAGGTTTTGTTGCCGACCTTAACTTCGGCCACCCTGACTCTACCATCCGGACCAGGAAAAAGTTTGATAACTCGAGCCATAGGCCACTGAAAGGGAGAAGTATTATCTGATCTCAGTATAACGAGATCTCCAATTTTTAAATTTGGATGCTCACTAGTCCACTTTGGCCTGCTCTGGAGTTGAGTGAGGTAGTCCTTTGACCAAGCTTTCCAGAAATCTTGTTTTATTTTAGACAAAATCTTCCAGAACTGTAAACTATCAATGTTTTTGTTAGTAAGATCAACTTCTGGAAAGCTCGTCAAAGCAGTGCCAATTATGAAATGACCAGGGGTCAAGTAATTTGTATCAGAAATATCTGAAGACATGGGCAGCAGCGGTCTAGAGTTGAGTATAGCTTCAATTTCTGTAATAACTGTATAAAGACCTTCAAAGGTTAGGGACATGTTCCCCACAATGCGCTTCAAGTGAAATTTAAAACTCTTGACACCTGCTTCCCATAATCCGCCGAATTCTGGTGAATTGGGGGGAATAAATCTAAAAGTAATGAATTTTTGAGAACAAAAATTGGTTACTTCATCAATATGTGGTCTAGATTTGAACAAATTATACAAATCTTTTAAAACGTTGGCTGCTCCTTTAAATGTCTTTGCATTGTCACAGAAAATAAAATTTGGAAGACCACGTCGTGATATAAAACGTTTGAGACATGCCAAAAAGGCTTCAGTAGTCAGGTCTGTTATCAGCTCTAAATGTATTGCTTTAGTTATAAAACAAACATAGAGCGCTACGTATCCTTTGACTATAACAGGCTTGCGTATTCTGGCTACCTTGATGCTGAATGGGCCACAAAAATCAACTCCTACAGTCTGAAAGGGTCTTTCAGAAGTGAGCCTTTCTTTGGGTAAAGAACCCATCAGTTGCTTGGCAGCTGCAGCCTTCATGCGAAAGCATCGGGCGCACTTATGTACCACTTTCTTAACTTCGCGAATACCACTCACTAAATAAAATCTTTGGGAGAGTGAGCTTAACACTAACTTTGGACCTGCATGGAGGAGACGAACATGTTCCTGCTCTACCAACAGTGATGCCAAATAGGAAGATTTAGGTATGATAGCTGGGTGCATTTTTTGAAAGGGTAAGTTTTGGGCATTTTGAAGACGACCTCCTACTCTTAAAACGTTATTATTATCCAAAAATGGATGAAGGTTAGCAAGATTTGACTTTATTGGTTTATCTTTAATTAAAGATTGTATTTCATTAGAGAAATGTTTATTTTGTGAGGCACGAATTATGACATTCAAAGAATTCTGCAACTCCTGGGGATACAAACATTCAGTTTGTTTGGAATCTTTTTCCAAACAATTATTTTTAAACCGCAGAAGTAAAGCCACAATCCGCTGCAACTTGTTGAGACTTGAGTATTTTTCATATATCGAAAAATCTGACTCTACACCTACCATAGTATTCACATCCTCAGTTTCAACCTTGGTTGGTTCGGGATCAGGTATATGGAAGTCTGAATCTAACGAGTGAGAGAACTCTACATCTGACAAATATGTTGGTCCATGCCACCATAGTGTGCTAGCTTTGAGCTTAAGAGGTTCTGTCCCTCTTGAGAGCAAATCTGCTGGATTGTCGTTAGACTTAACATAATGCCAATTATAGTCTTTTGTCAGCTTGTTTATCTCTCTGACTCTCCGAGATACATATACGTCAAGAATATTCTTGTGTGAGTTGAGCCATGCTAGGACAATTTGGGAATCACTGTAGAGGTGTACGGTCATTGGAAATCTCTCTTTTAAGACATTGAATATCCTTTGCGCGAGCTGAGCTAAAAGAAGAGCACTATTAAGCTCTAATGTGGGTATTGTTACCGATTTATTTAATGGAGCTACTCTCGACTTTGAGCATAACAAGTTAACACAGACGGTTCCGTGTTCGTCATAAACGCGCAAATACAAACAGCAACCGAAGGCCTTCAAGGATGCATCTGCGTAACCCACCAGCTCTACTGCCTTGATTTGTCGACAAGATACTCCTCGCGCTACCACTAAAGTACCCATATCAGCTAGCTTTTTTATAAAGTTTTGCCAAGTCTGAAGTTGGGTTTGGGGTAATGATGTGTCCCAATCAATTTTTAAAGACCACAACTCCTGCATTATTAATTTCGCAATAACTATAATTGGACCTATCAATCCAAGAGGATCAAACATTTTACCAATGAAGCTCAATACCTGTCTTTTTGTATGATAATCAGTTTCAGGAGAAACAGGACCAGTAAAAGTGAAATTGTCAGGAAGAATGTCATATTTGACACCTAGAGTCTTGACAATATTGTCTTTACTGATATCTACTTCCTCGAAATATTTTAGCCCATCAGCAATGTCATTGAGAATGCTAGGTACATTGGAGCACCATTTATGAAGAGAAAAAGACCCTTTGCGTAAAAGCTCTATCAGCTGATTTTTTAATTCCATTAGACCTTCAATGGAATCCGCCCCTGAAAGAATATCATCAACATAGGTATTCAGGTACATGGCCGAAGAGGCAACTGGGTATGAATCTTTGTACCTTTTCGCTAACTCTATCAAACACCTAGTTGCTAAGTAGGTAGAGGCTTTAAGCCCATAAGTGATGGTCTGCAACTGCAAACAAACAATAGGTTTATCAGAACTGTCTCTCCATAATATGTTTTGCAAAGATTTTTGATGCTCATTTATGAAAATTGTTCTAAACATTTTTGTAATGTCACATATCAGAGTATAGATATAGGTTCTGAACAGTACCAAAATATCAAACAGTTCACTTTGAACTGTGGGCCCATTAAGCATAACATCATTTAAAGAAACTTTACTTTTTGATTTCATACTACCATTAAAGACAACGCGTACTTTTGTTGTTTTAGAATTGTCATTCATGACGGCATGATGTGCTAAAAAATAGACATGACCAGTTTTTGTGTCATAGTCAGCCAGGTCCACCGTTTTGGCATGTCCCAGAGCAATATACTCTTCAATAAATTTTTTATAGAGTTTAAGATAGTGTTCATCTTTTTTAAATCTCTTCTCCAATGTGAGAAATCTTTGTAACGCTACTGAAAATGAATCACCTAGCTGCAAATCATTTAAACGACACACAAGAGGCATATCAACATAGAATTTGTTATCAATTATTTTTGAGGACTCAACAAAGATTTGTTCTGCTCTTTCATTTTCAAAAGAATATTTATTATTTTGTTCTGGCAAATTTTCACTTAGCCAGAATTGCTCCATGACATGTTCAAGCTTATCAGTATCACAAATAGCTAGATTTGCAACTAAGCGTTCAGGTGGTGGTGTATTGTATACTAATCCCCCAACAACATAACCAAACAGTGTGTTTTGCAAAACTGGACCATTTACTAGTTTAATATGACCATCTAATAAAATGTTGAAATAAACATCAGCACCTAAAAGCAATGAGATTTCTTTTGGTATATTAAATTTATCATCAGATAGTTGAACATTCTCTGGTAACTGGTAACCTGAAATATCATATTGTTGTTGAGGTAGTTTTATTGTAATTGAATCCACCACATTGCAACCAATACATAATTGCATATTTTGTATTGGAGAAAAGATTTCTAAATTGACATATTTGTTTATCATATTATTTTGATTCCCTATGCCAATGACATTGGTTCTTTTGTTTATGCAACGCAACGATAATTTTTTTAATAAAGAAGTTGTAATAAAAGAGGCTTGACTGCCACTATCTAGCAATGCCCTTACAAATAATTCTTGTCCTCTTATGTTAAACACTTTGACCTTTACGGTGGGCAGTAACACATGTGTTGAGGAAATATTTGTGTGAAGAGCAACATTATTCTCTGTTTCTGCATTGCCGTTACTATGCAGCAGAGTATTATGACCTTGTTTACAAATCTTACATTTAAAATAATATTTACAGCGACCCTTGTGACTATTAAGACAAGTCGTACAAAGTTTTTGTTGTTGTACAAACTTGTGGCGATCACTGTCCGTTGAAGTTTTAAAACTTGGACACTCAAATAATAAATGAGTATTTTTGTTGCAAAAAATGCAATTCTTTGAAGATGTTGTACCAGTGACAACATTAACAACCTTAGGAGGCTTTTTGGAGGAACCCTCTTGGGTAGTTTTAAAGTCCCCGCTCTCCTCAAAGGCAACAGCACGCTTTTCTAAAAATTCTAATAACTCACTTATGTTAGGTAAAGTCATAGTTTTTCTTTCTGATTGATAAGCCATCTTAGTAAAATTATCAAGCTTTTTTATTAAAATGCAAATAAGAAGCATGTCCCATTTATCAGTGGGCTGCTGTAAGTTCTTAAGAGCAGTAAGCTGTTGGCGCACCTCAGAGACAAATTGCCGAATACAGGCTGCTGTACCCCGCTGCATTGCTGGCATATCTAATATTTTATTTATATGATTTTTTATAAGTAAGGTTTTATTATCAAATCTTTTCTTTAATAAAGTTAGTGCTTCTTGATACGACTCATTTACTAACGGCAAATTTATAATTTCTGACAACGCATCATCCGACAAATATTTCCTCAAATAAAACAATTTTTGAACATCTGACAAAGCATTATTAGAATGGAAGATAGCAGTGAATAAGTCCATAAACGGTGTGTATTTAGTATAGTCTTTTCCATCAAAGGCTGGTAAATCAATGTCTGGTAATTTAGATGAGGATTCTAAGTGTGATCTTGAATTTTCAAAGTCAGATATTTTCTTTAAAGCCATGTTGACCTTAGCAATTATCTGATAATATCTCTCTTCCATCATTGCGAGATCCTCTGGATCTCTCGGATCTTCTGATTCAATCTCTAACTGAGTTTGTTCATACTCCTGCATAGTACTAATCAACTTTTCTTTACGGGCTTGCAACATTTCTGGCGATGTCAGATTATTAGGATCACGAATAAAAGTTTCTATTCTAGTCACAGTACCTTTTAATTGAGAGCGACGTACCCGAAGCGAAAGATTCGCTTTCCGGCATGTTTGCAAGCGAAAGTAATCCGTATCACAGAAACCGAAAATTTAAGCCGTAACACAGAAACGCACTTTTGTAATATATAAATAAAAACGCACTATATGTGTTAGGGGTATCTCCGCCACAATCACTATAAAATCACTTAATTTGCCGATGTTAACCTTTGTGTTGTTTTGTTCATATTATGACATTTGACAGCGACACGGCGGCGATGACAGCAACGTCACTTGAATCTATCAGATTAAGCGCCAACTGAAGCAAAATGACTAGAACGGAACGTTGCACTGAATTTGAACAACGACTCCATCTTGAAAATATGTATGATTCCAAAAAATTGAGACGCAGTTTCTTCGATAATCTCACGGAGACTGGTTCTTGAGTGTTTTGTAGATTCCGGGTGTCCATATACGAGAAATAATGTTACTCTCGTAGACTCGGCGGCCGGGAAATATGCGAAATCAACGCAAGTTATGTTCACACAGCGCGCAGGAACTACACTAAAAAACACTGAAATAATGTCTGAAGGACCAAGCACTTGCATGTATAAATAAAATGCAAGTATATAATATCACAAACTGGGTTTATTAAGTGCAAAATGAATAATTATACAGAACGACTTTACAGACCAACCTTATAGCCAGCGAGGTAGTTGAAAAGAGAAATTAGAAATTGCTACATGTAAAAAATAAGCTACCAATTTAAATGTTGCTAGCTCAAACTATAAAACATTTGTTATTTATGTTCTAATATTTATTGAACAAACGTGTTATATTAAAGAAAGCAATCTATTTATACATTTCCTAATACGATACTGGAATTATATACAATTCCTAGGATATGTTTACGTTTCCTAGGATATGTATGTATTAAATAATTTTTAAAACAATATTTTACATATTTCCTAAATAGTTTCGGAATTTTTCCTAGGACATTCATACATTTCGGTAACATATATAAAAATTAATCACTTTCGACGAGTGTGTATATATATATACACACTCGTCGAAAGTGTACATATATATATATATATATATATATATATATATATATATATATATATATATATATATATATATATATATATATATATATATATATATATATATATATATATATATATATATATATATATATATATATATATATATATATATATGTATATATAATTTGACTAGCCAAATCAAATTTTGAGCTAGATATATATCGTAAGTGGAATAAATGACAAAAGCTCAGCTCAGCTCGACAAAATCTCGGAATGGGGTCGACTCAACTTAGTCCAATTTAACCCCAGGAAGACACAGCTGGATGCGTTCACCGCTAAAAAAGGCGCCCTTTGTCGTATCACCTCTATTTGAGAACACTTTCCTGACAGCCTCAGCCGATATTGGAATTCTTGACGTTGACATATCGAACAACGTTCAGTTCTGTGATCATTTAGAAGAAAAGGCTAAATTGACCTCAAAAAAGTTCGGTGTGCTGAGTAGAGCGAGACAGTACTTCTTGCCGGTTCATGGCTTGCAAATTTACAAAGCACAATGTCGTCCTCACATGGAGTACTGTTCTCACCTCTGGGCGGGAACTTCACAGTATCAGCTTGTTCCTCTTGATCACATTCAGCGTAGAGCGGATCGAATCGTTGACGACCAAGCCGTCTCCAATCGGCTTGACTCCTTGGCTTTACGCAGGGATGTAAGTTCGCTTTGCATCTTTTACCGCATCTATCGTGGAGCGTGTTCCGACGAACTGTTTGGATTGATCCCTGCTGTCGAATTTCATCATCGGACATCGCGGCAAAATTCAAAGTTCCATCCTCATCGCCTTGATGTCTGGAAATACACAACCGTGCGATTCTCTAGACATTTCTTACCACGCACTACTCCTCTGTGGAATCAATTACCGGCGGGGGTGTTTCCGAACGGACACGACTCAAGAAAAGTCATACTCCTTAAAAGGCCGACAACGCAGCTGCAAGATCTTTGGTGATGTGGCTGTCCATTGGCGGTGGTAATCACTTACCATCAGGTGAGCCTCCTGCTCATTTGCCCCTTTTTTCTATAAAAAAATGAATTGTATAAATAATTGTCTGTTAAAATTTCAGAACTTATATGGCTTTTTATGCAGGTCGTACTAAGAAATAATAAATTGTAATATAAATTTATTTTGGAATGATGCAATTCAGGAGTTTCTTTACAAAATTTGGCATCTAAACAGATCTCAATTCGTTTATCTGCGAAGTCGACAACGATGCATACTCTTCTTATATTAAACTTGGCTTTCATTTTACATTTGTGATGTAGAGTGTAGAGTATATCTACACAATACATTCTGAAAAATGTATTTGTTAACTTCTCATTACGTATATAGGTTAAGGAGGTTACTGATTTTGCTGCGATTTTCAAAAATCGAGTTTCCACCAGATCTCTACGTTTTGAGGTCCTAGGAACCTTTTTCAACTATTTTCATGATTATGGCAGTAGGTCTGTATGTACGTGTATGTGTATGTAAACATGTCATAACTTTTGAACGGCTGGACCGATCGAAACGCAATTGATGATGGCATTCGGTTGGATTCCACTTATACTTCCTTAAATCTTTAAACTGATTCGGTTCAGGAGTTTTTTAAGAAATTTTGAAAATACCTGAAAACTTTTTGTGAAATAGTATTTTTTAATTTAACCGTACCGATTAACAACAAAATCTAATCAGCTCTTTTCCTCAAAACTAAGACCGATGCATAAATTGCATATAAGTCGGTTTATCCGTTTGGGAGTTATCGTTGAAAAAAGTGTTATTTCGACATAACTTGTAAATAAATATATTTTAGTACTTACAAACTTTAGTACTTAAAAAACTACGTCTAATGTCGTTTCAAGAATTAAAATTTGTTGATGGGTTCGGGATTTAGACATGACAAAATTTTTTTGTCAATAGTTTTCTTTAACATTTCTCAGACATTTTTTGACCTATCGATTTTGTAGCTCATAAAACAAATTAGAGTTCAAAAATTGCATTGAATGTCATTCGAAAAATCGAAAACTTTTCGATCATTCACTGACTAAGTATAATTTTGACAAACTTTAGAATTTTTGAACTTTTTAAACTCAAAAATCTTCTTTGCTTAGGTTATAGTCTTTGCTTCTTTGAGCCTAAAGTACCTCAATTAAGCGGGAAGCTTCAGGGATGGCCTGCAGGGCCAACCGGCTTACAGATTTTTTATTTTGTGTTTATACTCTACACAATACAATTTAGCATTCTGAAAAATGTAAGTATTTGTTCAATTTGTATTCTGAAAAATATATTTTTGCATTCAGGAAAATACTGAACGCAAAGCAAAACGTTATCTCGTGAATGAGCATTTAAATCCGCCCTCTTGTTATAGATTCACATAGAATTCGCTATTTTCTGGATTGTTTACTTTCAGAATAATTGAGAAAATGTTTTCAGTGACGTGTTTATTTTTCCATTCTCACCTTTACGGACGATTGATAGGATCATTTAATTAAAATCTCGGGTTGCCCGAGGACACAGAAAATAGATTCATTTAGAAACATATTCAATGCCCTCTCGACAAAGATGGCGGCTTGTATTTTCAGATTTTCATAGCTTTTGATTATATTTATACTCTCGCTCTAAGAGTGTAGATTTAGAAATTTCGTTAAAAGACTGTTATAAATAATACCGTCCTTAAATATGTTATTAAATATGAAATATATTTAAGTATTTTTATGTACCTTCAGCGATCGCTTGTAGCCGAAATTCGACCATAGACTAAAAAATAAAATCTCATTTAACAACTGACTTTGGCCGTAAAAAAAATATAAATTTATAGGTATAACATAATTCATCAATGTATGTACTTGTTTTTATTTTCACATATCCCTACATATTGTGTTCTTAAACATAAGTATTGATTGTTCTAATACACTCACTCACAAACAAACAGCACACAAAACACACGTACTCTAATAGAATTGCTTTTTGTTGTATTCCTAGTTTTGTTTATTACGATATATATAATATATAGTCTTTGATATAATAAAAACCTAAAGTATCAGTCAGTGATTTTGAAAATGCTTATAATAATAGTGAACAAAGTGACTTCGTCTGCGCGGACTTCGTTTACTCCGCACAGCCTCTCCCCCATAGGTGATAGCGTGATAATATGCAGCCTATATGTTGACCTGACCTGTTAGTAACATTCATGCAAAATTTGAAGTAAATCCATGCAGTACTTTTTGAGTTTACCCCGGACATACATACAGACAAACAGATAAACAGACAAACAGACAAAAATTGTAAATACTATACTTTTGGCTTCGATATCGATTGTAGATCACGCCCCAAGTATCCTTTTTAAAAAATATTCAATGTACGGTTTAGACTTTCCTACGATTTTATTATATGTATAGATTAGATTACGCTTGTGCAGTTCTCCGCAATGTAAACTTTTACTATTCCAAATTTTATAATCCAGAATTCGCGCAATTATATTAAAAAATGGTCTGAAGTTTTCTTTGTCATATTAATATAAGATTAGTGTCGTTAACTAACACTCGTGTCAAAGTTAATATTTTGTTAACATTAGTTTAGATTAATTCGCTAAACGATATAACATTGTTATTTGTTCATTGTTACTATTATTTAATACTTTACTAATACTAGTAGTGTTAGTTTACTAAGAGTGGTAGAGTTCTGCATTGTCTCGCCCGGGTTTGGTACCACCGCGGGCCGCCTTATTTATTCCTGCCATAATAGCGTCAGTGTTTATCACTGTCGTGTTTCGGTAAGGGTAAGGTAGCCGGTAAACTTATGCATGTTTTTATATATATTTCTTATATAGTATAAGATAGCAAACAAGCAGATGTGTCTCCTGATGGAAAGAGTCAACCATCGCCTATAGACACCAAAGGTGTTAATGGTTCGTTGCTATCATGTGGCGAGGTCTTATGCAACATGCATAAGTTTACCGGCTACCTTACTCTCCAAACCGGAACACGACAGCGACAAACACTGCGGCAAAACTATTGCGGCAGGAATAGGTAAGGCGGTGGTACCAGACCCGGGCGAGACAATGCAGAACTCTACCACCTAGTAGCCACGATTTTAGTGACCTCGCCACAAGATGGCAACGCACGATTAACATCTTTGGTGTCTACAGGCGATGGCTGACTCTTTTCATCAGGAGACCCATCAGCTTGTGTGCTATCTTATGATATAAAAAAATCCTATCGCTGGACAAATTACACGAATCAGTCTAACCCCTAATTAAGCAAATGGTTTGCTTGTGATATATAGATGTTAGTCAACTATAATACTACACATATAAATGCATATAAATGCTATAGCTATAATAAACTAGCAAAAAGCAGAGCTTTGTAGGGGCTCGCAAAGTTATACTATCTAGTAATATTGTTAGAAAAGTATTTTTATGAGAATCACATCTTTTAATGTATAGACTTTATTTATAATAATAAAGTCTATAATCTTTTAATGTATAGAAAAATAAATAATAAAGTATTTCATCTCTCGCATTGTATATCTGTTTTGTTAATCTTTCACCTACCATTCTTTGTACATGTCCGAACCAACGGAGCATGCCCTTTCTCATCTTTACACCAACACTTTCTTTCAAGCATAACTTCTCTCTCACTTCAACATTACGAACCTGGTCCTGCGTTGATTATACTTTCATGCCCTTCTAACATACCCAACTCTCACTTTCATACAATATCGTTGCGATAGGCATAGGCAGGCATAGGAATGATTATGCAGGGCAAGAGGGCACCCTGACTTTAAACTAACGCTCTATTCACTCTGTTCCCTGCCAGCCAGCCAGCCCCCCCCCCTCTCCCTCTCCCCCTCTCCCTATCCCTCTCCCACTCTCCCTATCCCTCTCCCTCTCTCCCCCTCCCCCTCTCCCTCTCCCTCCCCCTCTCCCCCTCCCTCTCTCCCCCTCTCCCCCCTCCCTCTCCCTCCCTCCCTCACCCCCTTTCTCTCCCTCTCTCCCTCTCTCCCTCTCACCCCTCCCTCTCTCCCTCTCGCCCTCTCTCCCTCTCTCCCCCTCCCCCTCCCCCTTGATAAATTAATAAAAGATTGATGAAATATGATCAATGACTTTTATTTTAACTCGGATTAAAAATTTACATACAAGCATAAGGCAACGACGCGACTGACAGTAGTAGAAGTGTTGCCACTCACAAATCTGCGTTTACCTCAACATGCTCCCCTAAACGCAGACCCATTGCTTTGCTAAGGGCTTCATGTTTAGGCCTATTCAGTCCCTTGGTCAAAATGTCTGCAGGCATGTCTTGACTCATTATGTATTTTATTGCAATTTGTTTATCAGCAATTCTTTCTCTTACAAAATGATGGCGAACATCAATGTGTTTGCTGCGTGGATGGTAACTTTCATTTTGTGAAATGCGGATAGCACTTTGATTATCACAATGAATGTTCATTGGAATAGCTGATAATTCAGGCCAGAAGTCTTGTTCCAATTGTTTTAGCCACAGCGCTTCTTGTACAGCGGCGGCCAGAGACATGTACTCTGCCTCTGTACTAGACAGGGCTACAGTTGGTTGTTTTTTAGAGCACCAACTAATAGCAGCACCCTGAAGAATAAAGATGTATGCAGTACAGGATCTACGGTCTTCAGAATGACTGGCCCAATCAGCATCACAGTAGCCTTCAATATAACTATTCATACTTCCATCATACATTAATTTATAATTTATTGTAGCTTTTAAGTATCTCAAAACTCTTTTCAGTGTGGTCCAATGCTCTGCAGTAGGTTGGCCATTAAACCTGCTTAATGTATTAACAATGTATGTAATATCAGGTCTAGTCCCTTGTGATAAATATAACAGGCACCCAATGGCTTCTTGATAAGGTGTGTTTTTTAATATTTCCTCTTCATTTTTGGCCTTTTTTAATTGAACATTTGGGTCACATGGGGTCCAGACTGGTTTACAATTATTCATACTGAAACGAGTAAGTATTTTTTTAATGTACATTGATTGATTCAGTGATATTTTATTTTTATCTTCGTAAGTTATGCTAAATCCAATACATTGCTTTGCTTTTCCTATGTCTTTCATACTAAAATTATCATTCAGCTTTTTCTTTATATTTTCGCCAGTTTTAGAATTATTATAAAATAGAAGTAAATCATCGACATAAACAGAGATGAATAAAATATCATTTTTGTTCAGTATACGAAAATAAATACAAGGATCAAGTTTTGATCGCTTCATGCCAATTTCTAACAAAACAGAGTTCAGCTTCTTGTTCCACTGTCTGCTAGCTTGTTTTAGGCCATAAATGGCTTTATTCAAATGACATACCTTCTCCCCTTGATCAAAAGTGGGTGGTTGTGACATATATATATCTTCATCAACTTCTCCTTGCAAAAATGCTGTAATAGCATCCATTTGATGAATTTCCAGATTATATTTTGCAGCTATACCTATTAGATATCTAATTGATGTGTATCGTACAACAGGTGCATATATCTCATTATAATCAATACCTTTTTTCTGTTTGTAACCTTTAATTACTAGTCTAGCCTTGTAACGAGTAACTTCTCCATTCTGATCTATTTTCCGTTTAAAAACCCATTTAGATGGAATAACTTTTTTCCCATCAGGTAAGTCTACTAAAGACCAAGTATTGTTACTAATTAGAGACTCATACTCTTCTTTCATAGCCTGTTTCCATTTACTTGATTCATTGCTTTGAAGAGCTTCTTCTAAACACTGAGGATCATCATTAAGAAAGCTTGGTGTTGACTCACCATTCATGCAAATATATAACGATGAACTTTTATTGTTTGTTTGCAATTTTCGTTGCCGGCGGGTTATAATGTTCATTTTATTTTCAGGAGGCGTATCAATAATTTGACTTGGTAAATATGTCTCATCTAGTGGATCATCATACTCTGTGTTACTTGAAGTATCCGTTATACTACTGGGTTCACTTAACTGAGACTGCCTCTCTACATTTTCTTGTAAAATGGATCCCGATATTTGATCATTTAAGGGTAAGTATATTTGAGTTAATTTTCTTTCATCATCTTTATTATTTTTATCTTTTTCTATTAATGCTTGAATTTTATGTTTATCTAGATTAATATCATTTAAGTTTGTTTCAGGTGCTGAAAAAGAAGGATGCTGAAAAGAAAAAGAAGATGACTCTACCATTTTATTTCTGATACTTTCTTCTAGAAATATTACATCTCGGCTGATCACTGCTTTTTTAGTTTTGGGATCTATAAAACGGTACCCTTTTGTACATTCACTGTACCCAACAAAAATCAATTGACGAGATTTCACATCTAATTTTTGGCGCTTCTCCTTTGGTATATGCACCATAGCAGGACAACCAAATATTCTCATATTACTTAGGTCTGGTTTTTGTCCAGTCCACACTTCATGGGGTGTAATGTCTGATAAAGCACTTGTGGGTGAGCGATTAATGATATATGCGGCAGTTGTTACAGCCTCAGCCCAAAAGTTCTTCTTTAAGTCAGCATTAAACATCATGCATTTTGCACGTTCAATAAGAGTTCGATTCATTCTCTCACTGAGACCATTTTGTTGTGGTGTATATGGATTTGTGGTTTGATGTAATATTCCATGCCTCTTTAAATAATTACTGAAGTTTTTGTTAACATATTCTACTCCATTATCGCTGCGTAAAATTTTTATCTTTTTATTAAGCTCATTTTCTACTCTGTTTTTAAATTCAATAAACTTTTCCAACACTTCTGTTTTACTTTTAATAATATAAACATAAACTTTTCTAGAAAAGTCATCTATAAAAGTTGTAAAATACCTGGCACCACCAATCGAAGCAACTTGTATCGGGCCACATACATCTGTGTGAACTAGCTCTAGCAATTCACTTGCTCTGGAGCCATTGCTTGGAAAAGATTGCCTTGTTTGCTTTCCTTCTAGGCAGCTTATACATATATACTTTTCTTTTTGTGATGGTAATTTTACACCAGTGGCACAGTTAGGTAATTTATAAATATCATTGTAATTTAAATGACCCAAGCGTTGATGCCATAAATGTGTATTTGATTCTAATTTTGCTGACATAGCATACATATTATAATTAATGTTTAATCTATAAGTATCATTTATAAGATCTGCTGTAGCAATTTTTTGGTTATTTGAGTTTAGTACTGAACAGCCAGCTTTATCAAATTCTACTTTACAACCAGATTTTATTATTTTACTTACTGATAATAGGTTTGTGGACAGCTCAGGCACAAATAATACACTCTTTACTAATATTTTATTGCTGCTGCCATCTTTGTTAGGTATCTGAAGAGTTACATCACCACAGCATTCAACGTTTAATGTTTTATTATCTGCAATTCTTATTGTGGATATCGGTGGTATTGTTATATTTTCTAATAAATTCTTATGCATTGTCATATGCATCGAAGCACCAGAATCTACATACCAATTCATACAGTCATTCATTTGCATGGCTGAAAAAGCTGCTACAAAACCTCTTTTATTATTATCTTTACTTTGTGATTTATTTTTTAAAAACCAACAATTTTTACTGAGATGTCCATACTTATTACAATTAAAGCATCTAGGACCTTTTTTATTTTTAGTATGATTACTTTTGGGTTGGCAATTTTTTGTGTTTGTATAAAGTGCGGTAGTGTCTACAGTATTTACTTCCTGTAGTAATTTATTTTTTACTAAATCAGCACTAACCTTTATACCAGAACTTTGTAAGCCCATTATCATGGGCCTGTACATTTCTGGCAAACCTGCCAGCATTAATGTGCCCAACCATTCATCATCCACATTAAATTTAATGTTCCTTAACTTATGCGCAGCTGTCATAATCTTATTAACATAGTCTTCGACCGACAGACTATTTTCTAAATTGGTATTAATGAGTTCTTTTAATAAGCCAACTTTTCGTGTCAATCCGCTGTCTTCAAATGCCTTTGCTAAATTTTCCCATACCTGTTTTGCATTTTGGGCTTCTTGAATGTGTACATATAGAATCTGGTCAACTAATAAAATCAATTTTGACTTAGCTTTAGTGTCTCGTTGAACAGAGTCAGGATCAGTAGGCGTTGGCTCCTTCAAAATACAGCTATATAAATCCTCGTGCTGCAAATACGCCTTTACAGCAAAACTCCAACTTGCCCAATTTTCACGACCCGTTAACTTCTCAATTGACATTATCGAATAATTTCCTGCCATATTTGTAACATTCAACCAATAAATAGCTGTAAATAGCTGAAAAAGAGAAATAACTCGCGAGCGCGGTAACTAATAGTGAGGTTATACTCGTGATTTTACTTTTACTAATTACGCTATAAATGTTGTCCAAAACACAAAAATACTTTTAACGGCAGGCTTGGGGCGGCCCATAACCTGATAAATTAATAAAAGATTGATGAAATATGATCAATGACTTTTATTTTAACTCGGATTAAAAATTTACGTACAAGCATAAGGCAACGACGCGACTGACAGTAGTAGAAGTGTTGCCACTCACAAATCTGCGTTTACCTCAACACCCCTCTCTCTCCTACTCTCCCCCTCCCCCTCCCTCTCCTCTCCCCCTCCCCCTCTCCACCTCCCCTTCTCCCTCTCTCCCTCCCCCTCTCCCTCTCTCCATATCCTCCTCTTTCCCCCTCTCTCCCCCTCCCTCTCTCTCTCACTCCCCCTCCCTCTCTTCCTCTCTCCCCCTCCCGCTCTCCCCCTCCCTCTCCACCTCCCCTTCTACCCCCTCCCCTCCCTCGCCCCTCCCCTCTCCCCCTCCATTTCCCCCACTCCACCTACCACTCCCCCCTCCCCCCCGCTCCCCTCTCCCTACAACCCCCTCTCCCGCCCCCCTCCCCCTCTCCCCGTCCCCCCCTCTCCCTCTTTCCATATCCCTCTCCCTCTCCCTCCCCCCTCTTCCCCTCTCCCTCTCCCTCTCCCTGTCCCCCTCCCCCTATCCCTCTCCCCCCTCCTACTCCCCCTCCCCCTCTCCCTATCCATATCCCCCTCCCATCTCCCTACCCCTCTCCGTCTCCCTTCCTCTCCCACTCTCCCCCTCTTTCTCTCTCCCTCCCTCTCCCTCCCTCCCTCCCTCCCTCCCCTTTCCCTCTTCCTCACCCTCTCCCTCTCCTTCTTCCTCCCCCTCCCTCCCCCGCCCCCTCCCTATCCCTCTCCCTCTCTCTATTTTTATGGTAGATAACATATCTAGACATGAATTTAAACTACTACGTCGAAGCACAAACCTAAAAGTCCGATAATTTTTGAGTAAAATGTACCACAAAAGTGCATAGAAAGTGGCCTAGTGTAGGGCTCGCTTAGCTCGCCCTAATAAATACCCAAACTCAGAAATGCAAACATTTGTGTTCATCACACCCCTGTCAGAAATCAAAACCCTCGATTGGGTAATCAGGATCGTTATATGCATTTTTTTCAGGGAAGCTTTGGTTGTATAATTTGTGAAGATAAGAATGACCGTTGTCAACAGTGATGTATATGTATTGCTTTCACCATTCCATAACATCACGTCTATTTGAATAAATTTTATACAGCAGGTGCAACCAGATCGTAAAGACGACAAATATACTCATTTTTACACGCTTTTTATTAACTTCACCTGTATGTTTGTATGTTTGTTTGTATGTTTGTTTGTATGTTTGTTTGTATGTTTGTTTGTATGTTTGTTTGTATGTTTGTTTGTAACCGACTTCTTTGGGCGCGATTTTGACCCACTTTAAACGGCCAGATTTCGTTCAAACTTTGTAGATTTATCGAGGTCCGATGACAATACACTAATTTGATAAAATTATTCCAATTTTAACCGACTTCAGAAAAAGGAGGAGGTTCTCAATTCGGCTGGTATATTTTTTTTATGTATGTACACCGATTTCTCCGAGGTTTCTGAACCGAATTACGTGATTCTTTTTTTGTTTGATGCGGAATAGTTTCGAATTGGTCCCATAAAAATTTGATTCAGGTAGGGCCAGTAATTTTTGTTTTATGAGCATTTTTTTATTTATTGTACCTATCTCGATGTCTGAAATCAAATCTCGCAAGTAAATTTGATCCACTCCCGGTTACCGATTGAGCTGAAATTTTGTATACGTATGTTAATTGAATGACAATGAAACCTTATTATGACATGGAGCTGATCTGATGAATCTGAATCGGAAGGTGACCACAGGAACTTAATAATTAAATGGTTAAAAATCGGTTAATAACAAGACTATTGAGTTTGGACTCATTTGATTCATGTTGACGAGCACTTTGGTGCTTGGTGGTGACTAGGATCCTGCAGGGTCCGATGATGTAGCTAGAAGATGGTCATAGGAGCTCAGCAATTAAATGACACAGCTCTATCGAATTTGGGCTCATTTGATTAGTGTTGACGAGCACTTTGGTGCTTGGTGCTAACTAGGATCCTGCAGGGTTCGATGATGAAGCCAGAAGGTGACCATAGGAGCTCAGCAATTAAATAACACAACTCTATCGAGTTTGGGCTCGTTTGATTCGTGTTGACGAGCACTTTGGTGCGGGTGGAAACTAGTTGTAAAAGGAACTACTCTTAACAAAAGTCTTTGTTCTACGTCTGTCAAGTCGGTCAGTTCAAGAGGTAAAGTTATAACTTCCATGTTGTTCCAGTAGGCCTGAGAAGGATTTTTTCTTTTTTTATGATAGTCGAGCAAAAAAAAATCAAGACGTGCTTTAACTAATGACGTCTGTTGTTTTGGATATAATAATTTCTTACAGATTGTACATGGTACTTCAGCATATTGATTTATGGTGGTTATAAAATTACGCTCAGTAATTGAACGAAGTCTTTGTGACGTCTGACGCGCTACCGCTAGGCGGTTCTCACGTGGCTGAGCAGACTCAATTGCTGTACGGTTTCGTATCACTACTAATCCACGAGCTCTCTGCTCGGCGGACTCTTTAGCTAAACGCTCCTCAATGAAACTAATTCTATGAGCCTTCTGCTCGGCAGACTCGTTCGCTAGTAGTTCTCTCGCTAGTCGCTAGTTCGCTCAATAATGAGAATAACTCTAATAGCTCTCTGCTCAAAAGACTCATTCGCTAGACGCTCTTGGATCTTACCGAGTCTACTTCTACCAAGGCTAGGCCAAAGCGGGTTTACAAGCATGGGCCAGAGGTAGACAGCATTGCGCCAAGCATGGCCCATACCTGGCCCCGTCGTATTGTCCTGTATGGGAGTACGACAGGAACGCCTTGCACACTTACACACACACACACACACACACACACACACATGTCTATAAGCGTATAAGTAGTTCCGTGCTTCTACCGCGGCACTCGACTAGGTATGCGCATTAGAGTTTGCAACAGTGTCTGCGCATATAACTTAGATTTCACGAGCCACGAAGAATCCGCCACCGTCTCTGTGACTGAGTTTAATTGACTGAATAAAAAAACAAAAAACAAAAACAAAATAAATGTACATAATATTTATAGATATAGATATATCACCATCCATGTTAATTTTACATGGATATATATATAGATATACAGTCTTGTAGTTTTCGTTTTTTATTAATTGTAATTAAACGACACTGAATTTATTAGCCATTCGCATGCGATGATCTACAATTGCCGATTAGAATTAAAAAAAAATAACTCAAATAATTGATTTTTTCATAAGTTACAGTGTTTCCGGAGTTTCATACATGACGGACATGAAAATTTTTTGACCTATTTTCATATTTTTTTCCGTTTCTATTGCACTAAATTAATTTTTAGCAAGTATAGAATTAATTTCCATTAAATTATCTCGACAATAGTATGCAAAATATCTTGATTCCGTTAACTAACAAGGCTATAATACTAAAAATAGTTGCCAAAATAATGCGAAAAAAAATTCCGAAGGTGGTATCAAGAGTCTTCGCAACCGGAGTGTGTGTATGAAAAGAGTGATGAATGTGGAGGAAGCGAAACAAGCCTGCAAGGATCGTGATGTATGGCACTCGGTTCTCTCTGCCTCGGGGTAGGCAGAGAGAACCGAGTGCCATACATCACGATAAGGGATCTGGCGTGAAGATATGTATATATGAAAAAAAATTTTCGATCGTAAAGCACTCTCTGATGCTTCGCATCATGAGTCGTGCAATAGTTAAAAATTAAAAAAACAAGCTATTATAAATAAACCAAACTAAAAAGTAGAAAATAAATAATAGTTTAAAAAACTAAAAAACACGCTTTTTATAGAAAACCGAACTAAAAAAATAAAAAATAAATTTTAATAAATTTAAATTAAGAATAGTGTTAAAAATTTCAATAATTATAAATTAATAATAGTGTGAATAAAAAAAATAATTTTATTTTAAAAAAAGCGTGGGGTGCTTTTTAAGATATTACCGAAATGATAATCACTCTACTCATATGTGTCAATAAAATATTTATAACTATTGACACCATGCACCCCACGCTTTTTTTTTAAATAAAATTATTTTTTTTATTCACACTATTATTAATTTATAATTATTGAAATTTTTAACACTATTCTTAATTTAAATTTATTAAAATTTATTTTTTATTTTTTTAGTTCGGTTTTCTATAAAAAGCGTGTTTTTTAGTTTTTTAAACTATTATTTATTAAATATATAAACGGGTCAATAACGCGTACATATATAGAACTTACTTGTAAAGCTCGACGTTTCGGCCAAGTTACATTGACCGTGGTCACGAGCAGACTGGAGCAGCGAGTTTCCTCCGTCGTTCACGTCGGGATCGATTTTCATCTACCCCCTTCTGGTCTAGTTTTTTCGAATTTAGCCTACACACAACACTAACCGTATCTTGGACTTTATTTGTTTGCAGGTGCAAAGGCTTTATTCTGCTGATCACTGGATTCCAAGCAGGAGACAACTTAAATCCGTCTTCCCTGTTGAAATTTTTATATTTTCTAATTTCAATAGCTTCCCGTACCATACGGGGAACATGCGTCGCTCAGTAGAGAGAACCTGAGGTCGGTGGAATTCAATCCAGTGATCAGTGCTGGAGTCCAAAATATGTTCAGCTATAGCCGACTTATTAACCTGCCTGTTTTTTACAGCCGTGATATGCTCTTTGAGTCTATCTGCGATAGTACTTTTAGTTTGGCCTATATAAGCACTACCACAGCTGCAGTCCACTTTATATACCCCTGGCGTCTGGAAGGGTATGACATCCTTAGGCGTGCCCACATGCCCGACTACCTTTAAGCTTGGCGTATAGACGGTAGGTATGGAATATTTTTTCAGTAGCGTTCCAATCTTATCGGTAATCCCTTTAATATATGTCATGAATGCCGGCTGCCTTTTGACTATAGGATACCTAACCTTTTTATTATAACGCCTAATGTTCTGCCTATCTTTATAACCATTTTTCCTAAGTATATCCTGAACATGGTTTAGTTCAGGCTCCAGATGTTCGGAGTCGCATAAGTCAAATGCTCTATTTATTAATGATGTGGCTACAGATTGTAAATGGCGGGGGTGATGATGAGATGACGCATGTAGATATCTGTCAGTGTGTGTAGGTTTTCTGTATACACAGTGAGCTAAAGTCCCATTTGTTCTCACAGTCACTTTAACATCCAAGAAAGACAATGATCGGTCATTTTCCATCTCATATGTGAATCGGATTTTCGGGTGAATGGAATTAAGGTGGTATTGAAATTGATCTACTTCCTGCCTGTTACCTTTAATAATACAAAAAATGTCATCGACGTATCTCTTCCACAGTCGAACGATCTTTGGGCCTAGACGTAGGGCTTGTTGCTCGAAGTACTCCATCCAGAGATTGGCCAACACTGGTGCTACTGGACTGCCCATTGCGACGCCATCAATCTGGAGGTAATATTGACCTTGGAAAAGGAAGTAGCTACCGTCTAGACAGTTTTCTAGTAGATCGATATACTTTTCAGACAAACCATGGTCTCTCAATTTGCTTTTAACTACATCCAGACTCTCTTTAATTGGAACATTAGTAAATAGAGATTCTACATCAAAACTTACCATGATTTCATCTGGTTCCAACCTCAGGTCCTGAACGAGTTCTACGAAATGACGTGAGTCCTTTACATATGAAGGCGTTTTACCTACTAGCGGCTGAAGTACAGATGCCACGTACTTGGCCAAATCGTAAGTAGGTGAACCTATCTGACTTACGATAGGCCTCAAAGGTACACCAGCTTTGTGTACTTTAGGCAGACCATACATCTTGGGTGGCTGAAAAGTGACTGTGAGAACAAATGGGACCTTAGCTCACTGTGTATACAGAAAACCTACACACACTGACAGATATCTACATGCGTCATCTCATCATCACCCCCGCCATTTACAATCTGTAGCCACATCATTAATAAATAGAGCATTTGACTTATGCGAATCCGAACATCTGGAGCCTGAACTAAACCATGTTCAGGATATACTTAGGAAAAATGGTTATAAAGAAAGGCAGAACATTAAGCGTTATAATAAAAAGGTTAGGTATCCTATAGTCAAAAGGCAGCCGGCATTCATGACATATATTAAAGGGATTACCGATAAGATTGGAACGCTACTGAAAAAATATTCCATACCTACTGTCTATACGCCAAGCTTAAAGGTAGTCGGGCATGTGGGCACGCCTAAGGATGTCATACCCTTCCAGACGCCAGGGGTATATAAAGTGGACTGCAGCTGTGGTAGTGCTTATATAGGCCAAACTAAACGTACTATCGCAGATAGACTCAAAGAGCATATCACGGCTGTAAAAAACAGGCAGGTTAATAAGTCGGCTATAGCTGAACATATTTTGGATTCCAGCACTGATCACTGGATTGAATTCCACCGACCTCAGGTTCTCTCTACTGAGCGACGCTATGTTCCACGTATGGTACGGGAAGCTATTGAAATTAGAAAATATAAAAATTTCAACAGGGAAGACGGATTTAAGTTGTCTCCTGCTTGGAATCCAGTGATCAGCAGAATAAAGCCTTTGCACCTGCAAACAAATAAAGTCCAAGATACGGTTAGTGTTGTGTGTAGGCTAAATTCGAAAAAACAAGACCAGAAGGGGGTAGATGAAAATCGATCCCGACGTGAACGACGGAGGAAACTCGCTGCTCCAGTCTGCTCGTGACCACGGTCAGTGTAACTTGGCCGAAACGTCGAGCTTTACAAGTAAGTTCTATATATGTACGCGTTATTGACCCGTTTATATATTTAAAAATGATAGTAGAACGCGTTAGTTTAAAAGTTAAAAATACTCATATAGCAAACTTAGTCATTACTGTAGGCGAAGAGTCACATCTCGGATGAATTGTAGTATGGATGGAATATCTATATACATATAATAAAATGTAGATGTGTGTATAAATATAAAATTTTATTATATGTATATATCTATCTATCTATCTATATCTATAAAAGAGAAAGTGTGTGTGTATGTTCCGTATAGGCTCCGAAACGGCTGGACCGATTTCAATGAAACTTTCAGGGAATCTCCAGATTGACCTGGCGAGTAATCCTGTAAAGTTTGGTGACGATCGGAGCACTCCTATTTTTGAACTGTCAAATAGAGGTTTTATTTACTATGATGATATTCTATTGTTTTATAACCCAAATTTGTATTGACACATGCGTTGTGTATATTTATGTCATTATGAACCATGTAGAATTATAATGGAGTATATTGAAGTATAATGAAGCATAATAAATGTAAAAACTAAAAATGTAGTGCCTATATGAATTTAGATATTTCAAAGATAGCAGGAAATCTTCATGGTATAGGGAAAGGGGAATTGTTTTACTCCAAATTTAACGCGTGCGGGCCACGGGCAGTAACGAATAAATCAAAACTACTGGATCGATATTAATCATTTTCTTCCCGTGCGAAGCCGGGGCGGGCCGCTAGTATACATATAATAAAATCGTAGGAAAGTTAAAACTGTACATTGAATATTTTTTTAAAAGAATACTTAGGGCGTTATCTACAATCGATATCGAAGCCAAAAATATAGTTTTTAGAATTTTTGTATGTTGATCTGTTTGTCTGTTTGCCTGTATGTATGTCCGGGGTAAACTCAAAAAGTACTACATGGATTTACATCAAATTTTGCATGAATATTACTAACAGGTCGGGTCAACATATAAGTTACATACTATCACGCTATCACCTACGGGGGAGGTGCTGTGCGGAATAAACGAAGTCCGCGCGGACGAAATCGCAGACAA